>OU975470.1:6263089-7590774 GCA_918857605.2 Philereme vetulata | reverse complement strand
AAGCGGCGGCGCGGCGTGAGGTCTGGAAGGCTGGACGGAGTTTCAGTCGCTACTGCGTCCCCCGCCAGGGAATTGTCGCTCCCCTGAGCGGGTTACGCTAGACTTCCCCGGTTACAGTGGGCACTGTCCGGGGCGACCCACCCTTCCCACTTACTCGTGGGATCTTATTATGGACAATTACAACAAAAACATAAAAAAACGATCGGACAATAACCAACAAAAAAAGGCAAGTCAAACGGACAATGAAACGAAGGGAAGGAAGGAGAAGAGGAACAGTGGAGTGGATGGGTCATCCACTGAGGGTGAGTTGGTGTTGGGAACGCCTATCTCGGTGGGGCCCCCAGAAGTCAGTCTGACTCTGGTCTCTGGGAGCCGAAGAGCATCGGATCGTCTGCGTTCCGGATCTGCCGTTTCGTCGGATGGCGCGGAGGCCATGGAAGCGGAGCGAAGCGACAACCGGAAACGCGGACGCTTCAGGGACGAGGAGACCGACACGTCTCAAGAAATGATGCCACCAAAAGTGGCAAGCAGCCGTCGAGGGAGGCCACGAAAACCGGCCTCGGTCTCGACCCCGTCAGGCTCCGCGTTCTCAAACGCGGAGTCGTACAGAAGTGTGCGAGTGGACGGCGAGGCCGTAGCGGAGGAGGAGATCGCGGATCTCCTGCTCAAGGTTCGGGAGCCGGTGGGGGGAAATGCCCCCCAGGCTCCCGTGTCCGTGCAGGAGAGGGCGAAAGCGGCGGTGGCCATCATCCACAAGGTGGCCACCAAGTCCGTAAACCTTAAGGGCTCGTTTGTGAGGGCCCTCAAGGACTCCTCCTCCGCTTTGTCGGAGGTCGTGGAGGGCCTAGTGGGCGATGTCTCTCGCCTACAGTTGGCCAACGAGAGACTGACGGAGCGGGTGAACGAGCTGAGTGCTCAGTTCGCCCGCTTCCAGGCGAACCTCCCCGAGCAGGAAGCCCCGTCCGCGTCCCAGCCTGTCCCTACCGCGACCTCAGGGGTACCTGACGCCCAACTGCGGGGAATTCTGGACGCAGTTGGGCGTATGCTGGACGGCCGTCTGGCTGGCCTGGAGGCGAGACTGCCCCCTGCGCCGGTTGTGCGCCCCCCGCTCGCGCTAACCTAACCTAACCTAACCTAACCTAACCTAACCTAACCTAACCTAACCTAACCTAACCTAACCTAACCTAACCTAACCTAACCTAACCTAACCTAACCTAACCTAACCTAACCTAACCTAACCTAACCTAACCTAACCTAACCTAACCTAACTGATTGATTTGATTTCAATTATCAAAAGTGTAATGGTAAATAGTAAGTAGTTATGGTAATTTCATAGTATAGTTATTATTTTGCTTTTGATTTTTTATTGTTGTACAAGGATTATTGGGTGGTTTGAATAGGGGCCTGGGTATTTTGACCTACTTATTTGTAATAGTTTTGGTGATTCCTTTGATTAAGTAATTGATAGATTATTGCACAGAAAGCAGGCAAAGCGAGGCTATACATGTGCTCAGATTGTTTTGGTAGGCACTGATAATTGGTAGGATAAACCTATCCTTCGTCCTGTTTTCCTGCTAGGGAAATCTGGGGTTTTTGGTCGGCGGTATTGCATATTAGTTGGAATCAAAATTATATGTTATCAATGTGTTTTATTGTTTAGGTTGCATAATTTTATGTACTTAATTCTTATATTATTCCAATTAATAGACGGATCGTAGCTGACTCCTTGAGTTGTGCGGTTGGTGCGCTAGGATTGCTCCTGCGGAATTGAAAGGCGGAATTTATCAAGACAATATATTAATAATATTTATTTTTATTTGTTTTTAAATAGGCAAATAGGCGATGTCTTCTTCTAGGCCGAAGGCTACGACGTTGTCAAAGTCGAGGGTCACCAGACAGACTGTTGGGACGGAGGAGAGGGCGGACGGCGGAGGCGCGGGGCCGGCGAAGGGAGTGGGGCCGGCGGCGGTGGGCGCGGGTCTGACGGGGTTGCACGTGCACTCGCAGCCGCATTCTACGCCCGTGACGAGGAGGGCTGCGGGTCGGGCAGCTGCGACGCTAAGGGGTGCCTCGACGGCGGAGAAGCTCGGGCGCGACCGGAGTCGAGAGCGAACCACCACCTCGCGCCTGCCGCCTGCCCCTGGCTTCGCCCCCGCCCCTGTCCCGGGAACTGTCAGCAGACTGAGGTCCCGGCTGGAGTCCACGTCGAGTACTGCGGATCAGGTAACGGTCTCGATGCAGCTGGTACAGAGCACGCCCTCGGACGCTTGCTACAAGTCTCCGGCTTTGGCGGCGGCGGGGGAGGGGGACGGCGGCGGCGCTGATGGTTCCCCCGATTCCCAGTGCGGGCTTCTGGAGCTGTCCACGATGTCACTGGGGGAGGGCGGGCCGATTCACGAGGCCCCGCGGATCGCCAATCGGCTCCTGCAGAAGTCCATAGCGGAGCTTGACAAGTCCCGCAACCTGCACAAAGAGATCAAGGAGGCGCTCCTGGCGGGGCTCAAAGGGCTGCACGACATGGTCCTGCGGCTCGCCGACTCCCGCTGCCGACACATCGCCGAGAAGGAGAGGATCAGGGCCAGCGCGGAGAGGCAGCGCACCCTAGAACAGAAAATGCACGCCGGTAAGTTGGAGGCTATCAGCGCGCGTGTACAGCTCGACTTGGAGGAGCTGAGGCGCACGAGTGTTAAGACGCTGCACGAAAGCGAGGCCACCCTGCAGCTTGTGCGGGAGATGCGCTCACACAAGGGCGGGGGAGCGGGGCCCGGTGAGCAGGTGGACAGGCTGGTGGAGGAAGTGCGCGCTCTTCGCGAGGAGTGCCGCCGACCGAAGCCACCTGGAGATGCCCTTGCCCCCGATTTCGTCGAACCCGGAGTCGGGACTCCCGTCGGCTCCCTAGCGGAGCGGGCGGAGAGGTCTCGGTGGCCAGGGTCGGGAGACGGAACCGATGCTCGGGGGACCTTCGTGGGGGTTCACCGGACCCGCTCCTCGTATGCCGCGGCGGTGAGTAGGTATCCAATCATAATTAAGTCTGATGATCCTAGCCGTACGGGAGACCAAATTGTAACTACGATCAAGGAGGGAATTGATGTCATAGGTTTAGGAGTGGGGGTTAACGGGGTTCGTAAATGCAAAAATAGTCGAGTCGCCATCTCGCTGGAGTCAGAGAGGGAGCGGGCAGCGATGGGCGAGGCTATCGAGGGGCTGGGGGCGGGCCTCACCGTGTCGGAGCCGCGGGCCAGGGATCCGTATCTCCGGCTCGGGGGGATCATCTCTGAGCTCAGCGACGCCAAGGTGGAAGAAGCGCTTGTCCAGCAGAACGGCTGCCTTCTCCAGCGGGTGCCTGAAAATGAAAGAAAGGTAAAGGTAGTCAGGCGAATAAGAGGTAGGACCGTCGGATTGAACAGCGTCGTGGTTCAAGCGAGCCCGGCGATGTGGGGGGCTCTGAGGGACCGCAGGGTGCGACTGGGGTACCAGATGGTCAGCGCAGTCGACCAGTCGCCTCTCGTACAGTGTTACCGGTGTCTTGGGTTCTCGCATAGAGCGGTGGACTGCAGGGCTCCGGAGCCGAGGTGCGGCCGCTGTGCGGAAGCTCACGACACGAGGGAGTGTCCGAACCGGGACCGGGCTCCGCTTTGTACCAACTGCCGAGCCAGGCGGGCTCAGGGCTGTGATCACCCTGCCTACAGCTTCGACTGTCCCGAGTGGAGGAGGTGGGATAGGATAGCCAGACTGGCTGTCCGGTACTGCTGAGGGCACTGAGCCCGCCTCCCTACAGAATATTAGGATTCTACAGTGCAATTTAGGCAGAGGTAGGGCGGCGACGCACGAGTGTTTGCGCGAGGCGACCGTCGGGGGCGTGCACGTGCTATTGCTGCAGGAGCCGTATGTGGGTAGCAAAGCTCGCATGTCCGCTCCCGGTGGATTCAGAGTCGTCCAGAGCGCCGCCAGAAGCGCTGAAAAGCCTGTTCGGTCTGCAATCGTCGTCACTGATCCTAATATTAAGTTTGTTGAAAATTCAAAATTAATTACTGAAGATGTTTTAGGTTTAGTTATAAAGATAGATAATTTAAGAATAGGTCTAATTAGCATATATTTACATAAGGAACACAATTTAGATTATTATTTGGCCACTATCAAGAGGATCATGCAAGAGATGAGGGTCGACCGGATTCTGCTGGGCGGAGACGTGAACGCGAGGAGTTACTGGTGGGGATGCGATGAGGAGGATGATAGGGGCCTGGCCGTTGTGGAAATTCTGGCTGAGCTGGGACTGGAGGTGCTGAATCAGGGTGCCGAGCCTACTTACTTTGCGTTCAGGTCGGGGCAGGCTTGCACTAGCATAATTGATATAACGGCATGCTCTGCTTCCTTGCTAGCTCATGTCTATAACTGGAGAGTAGAAGATAAGTTCTGTACTTTGTCTGATCATAGGCCAATATCGCTTACCTTACAAATACACACTCATCAAGGATTGGACTCTGAGGACAGCAACAGTACGAGAATCTACAACACGGATAAGGCTGACTGGACTGAGTTCGGCTTAGAGTTTGAGCAAGAACTGATCAGGCTGAGCTTGGAGAGCTGCGTGGCCGAAGTGCAGGACAGGGAGGGAGTGAATCGCGTCACCGCACAATACATAGACTGCATTGTTAGTGCCGCAGAAAAGGCGATCCCTCGCTTACCTCGTAAAAAGATTGGTAAAGCCTGCAAATGGTGGACGGCTGAACTTGCTCAGCTGAAGGCTGAGATGGTGCGATGCAGAAGAAGGATCGCAAAGGCAAACCCGCAGAGAAGACGAATTGTAGTTGACCAGTACTTGGAAGCTAAGACGATTTACAGAAAAGCCATAGAGTCCGCTATTACTAAGAGCTGGAAGGACTTCTGCACCGCTGAGAAGGGAGAAACAATTTGGCAACGTTCCTATAGAGTCATGAAGGCGTGTACGGCTCGGGTTCAGGACAGGCTGCTGGAGGCATCTGACGGCATCACGCTGGATGAGCGAGGTTCTGCGTCGCTATTGGCGGAGACCTTCTACCCTTGGGACGACGCATCATGTGACACCCACGAGCAGGCACTCTGTAGGACTGCAGCGAGTCGACTGGCCGCGGCGACTAGAGAGAACACATTCGCGAGAGACGTCGTCGCTTTCACGGGGGCAGAACTCGAGACTGTCACGCGGGCTATGAGCCCCAAGAAAGCTCCGGGGGGCGATGGCCTCACACTGGACATCTGCCTCAGGGCCTACGCGTGCAACAGAAGCCTGCTCCTGGGACTATTCTCGCAGTGCCTGAAATGGGGATGTTTCCCGCGAATCTGGAAAACGGCCACTATCAGGGTGATCCCCAAACCCGGTAAGGACGACTACACCAAAGCAAAATCATACAGACCTATTGGACTACTACCGGTTTTGGGGAAGATGCTTGAGAAGCTGTTTGTCAACAGGTTGCAGTGGCAGCTGGGCAGAAACCAGCGCTTGAGCCCTATGCAGTACGGGTTCACTCCGCGGCTCAGTACGGAGGACGCTCTGTATGACGCCATGACTACGGTCCGAAGAAGTCTGGATGATAAGAAGATAGTAGTCATGGTGTCGCTGGATATTGAGGGTGCGTTTGACAACGCGTGGTGGCCGGCGATCATCAGCGAGCTCCACGCGAAGGAGGTTGACTCAAGCATAGTGCGGCTCATCGTCGACTACCTCTCGGAGCGAACTGTCAGGTTGCGCTACGCCGGGGAGACTGTTGAAAGAGAAACTAATAAGGGGTGCATACAGGGCTCCACGTGCGGACCCTTACTGTGGAATATCCAGCTGGACCCCTTGTTGGAGCAAGAGCAGTACGAAGGTATGCGGGTGCAGGCTTTCGCGGATGACGTCCTTATGATTGCGGCTGCAGCTACTGGTGAAGAGGTTGAAGGAAAAATGAACCACGCACTTACCGTGATCTTGCAGTGGGGGGAACGACTCAAGCTCAAATTTGCCCCGGGGAAAACTCAAGCGTTGCTGATCACCAGGAAAATGGAGTATTACACCCCGAGACTGCAAATGGCGGGTACCGAGATAAGCTATGGGGATAGCATCAGGATGTTAGGGTTAACCATCGACCCTCTGCTGAATTTTAGAAGGCACCTGGACTTGACCACCAAAAAAGCCATAGCCTTCTACAAAATAGTATCAAGAGCAGCGAGGGCACAGTGGGGTCTAAACTCTGATATCTTGAGACTCATCTACATTGCTGTGGTGGAGCCAACGGTCCTGTATTCAGCGAGTTGCTGGGCTGATGTCTCCGGACGAGTCTATGCAGAGAAGGTACTGAACAGCCTTACGCGCTCCTTTGCCATAAAGATCAGCAAGTCCCATCGTACGGTGTCCTTGGTTTCAAGTCTGCTGCTGGCTAGGATAATACCTCTTTCGTTAAGAGTAAGAGAGCACGCTCAGATTTTTAGAGTAAAAAGAGGAGAGCCACTTGCCTGTTTGCCTGGACGAAGCATTGAGCTCAGAAGGAGTCCATTCTCGCTGCCTCACCCAGCTGAGAGAAGACGAATGGAGTTTGGGCGGATCGGATCAGAGGCTGATGTGGACAGTCTTGTGGACGATGGGCCCATTCTATACACGGATGGCAGCAAGCTGGAGGGTAAGGTTGGTGCAGCGGTGTCATGTTGGACTGAAGGAGCTGAGGTGCAGCATGCCAGTTTTCGCCTTGAGACCTTCTGCAGCGTGTTCCAGGCTGAGCTGTCGGCAATATTCAAAGCTCTGGAAATGATTAAAAAAAGACATGAAGTGAAATTCAGCATTGCTAGTGACTCAAGGTCTGGATTGGAATCAATCAGTGATCCCAACACAGTTAACCCGCTGGCTGCTGAAATTAGAAACCTCATCAAACAGCTAAACCAAGATGGTAAAGTAATTACCTTATTTTGGGTAAAAGCCCATTGCGGAATAGCTGGCAATGAAAGGGCTGATGAGCTGGCTAAACACGCGGCTCTTAATAACCGGCAACTTCCCAGATACGACAGGTACCCGTTGTCTTTCGCAAAGCACTTCACCAGGTTGAATTCCATTGAAGAATGGCAGCACCGCTACGAATCTGCTTCAACAGGAGCTATAACAAAATTATTTTTTAAGGATGTAACCGTGGCATATAGAATATTGAGACATATTACAATGGATAACTTTCTTGCTCAAATTTTCACAGGTCACGGGGGTTTTAATCATTATTTACATAGATTTAAGTTAATTGAGTCTCCGTTGTGCTCTTGCGGTGAAGATGTCCCTCAGACTGTACAGCATATTTTAGTTGAATGCTCTAAATTTGTTAAAATTAGGTATGACTGCGAGAGCGCAATGGCAACAGATATAAAAATAGATAATTTGGATGTTATACTTAGTGACGACGACTGCAGACGGATATTTCTCACTTTTGCGAAGACCGCTCTTCGCAAAATTGGGAAAGAGAATGGTTCCGTTTTGGAGGTGGTTTAGTTTATATTATTGTGCTTTGTCCTGTTGTCAATATGTATTCGTTAACTTTTGATCTTATTGTAGGTTACTGATTGTTGTGTGATTACTTACATGTCTAGATTGCATTTCCTGTCCCGGAACACAGCACACAGTATTATTTCAGTCTCTGTTTTGGTTATTTCTCTTATAATCGGAGAAATAACCGAAATATTCAGAAAATTTCAGTCATAGGTAAACAAACAAAATATAGCGTCACTCTGTCTTCACTTCAATCAAGATTGTCAGTCAGTTTTGACAGTGACAGCAATAAAAGTTAATGGATAGTCCACACGAGTGTAGTTGTAAAGATGGAACGGTTTCACACTTTGTAAAATGTTTGGTGATGTGGTGATCTGTGGACAGATAAAATAATAGTTGAATAGTTTTTGTGCAATTGATTTATATATTTTAAAAAAAAATCTAATTTATAAGATTGATCATTGTAAAATAATTATAATGCATGAATTAGAAAATATATGGTATGAGTTTATTTTATTGTTGAAATTAGTTAATTATATTATTTTTAGTTCTTAGTGAAAGAAATCAAAATAAGGAAAATTGTATAATTATTGATTGATAATTGATTCTATTGTTAAAGAAATAGAAATTCAATATGAATTAAATAAGTTAAGATTATGATTTATAATATGGGATATATATATATATATATATATAGGATATATAATATCATTTAAGCGATATATTGTAGTAATAATATGGTATAATTTTTATGTAGGTAATTGATTAACATGTTTGAAAAATCTAATAATAAAAGATTAATCAATTGATTAATAGTTATACTAATGCATTAATTAGAAACATATGGTATGAATTATATAATTGATGATATTAGTTAATTATATTGTCATTAGTTCTTAGTTTAAAAATTCAAAAATACAGATAGTTGCATGATTAATAATTATGTTATTGAATAGATAAAATTAATGTATTTGATTCTATTTTTGATAAATAGAAACTCAAAATGAATTAAGCGAGTTGAAAGAAATCAAAATAAGGAAAATTGTATAATTATTGATCATTGATTAATAATTGATTCTGTTGTTAAAGAAATAGAAATTCAATAATATATATATATATATAATATATAAATATGAGATATATAATATCATTTAAGCGATATATTGTAGTAATAATGTGGTATAATTTTTATGTAGGTAATTGATTAACATGTTTGAAAAATCTAATTATAAAAGATTGATCAATTGTTTAAAAGTTATACTAATGCATGAATAAGAAACATATGGTATGAATTATTTAATTGATGATATTAGTTAATTATATTGTTTTTAGTTCTTAGTTTAAGAATTCAAAAATACGGATAGTTGCATGATTAATAATTATGTAATTGAATAGATAAACTTCATGTATTTGATTCTATTTTTGATAAATAGAAACTCAAAATGAATTAAGCGAGTTAAAATTATGATTATGATTACACTTAATATAGTTAGTACTGTAATAATGTCTTATAATAGTATAGTGTTTAAGTATAATGTTAGATTGGAAATTTTAATAAAGATTATAATGTTGTTGCAATATAATAGCAACAGTAGCTCGCGGGCCGGGCCTCTGCGCCCGGACAGGAAAAAAAAAAAAAAAAAAAAAAAAAAAAAAAAACCTAACCTAACCTAACCTAACCTAACCTAACCTAACCTAACCTAACCTAACCTAACCTAACCTAACCTAACCTAACCTAACCTAACCTAACCTAACCTAACCTAACCTAACCTAACCTAACCTAACCTAACCTAACCTAACCTAACCTAACCTAACCTAACCTAACCTAACCTAACCTAACCTAACCTAACCTAACCTAACCTAACCTAACCTAACCTAACCTAACCTAACCTAACCTAACCTAACCTAACCTAACCTAACCTAACCTAACCTAACCTAACCTAACCTAACCTAACCTAACCTAACCTAACCTAACCTAACCTAACCTAACCTAACCTAACCTAACCTAACCTAACCTAACCTAACCTAACCTAACCTAACCTAACCTAACCTAACCTAACCTAACCTAACCTAACCTAACCTAACCTAACCTAACCTAACCTAACCTAACCTAACCAAGCGCACCAGGAACCCGCACACAAGCCACATAGTGCTGAGGGTATCGCCGAAGATCTGGCAAAGACTGGTCGAAGCTGGTACCGTGCAAATCGATCTCCAGAGAATCAGGGTAGCAGACCAGTCACCATTGGTGCAGTGCTCTCTGTGCCTAGGCTATGGACATGGAAAGCGCTTCTGTAAAGAGACGATAGAAAAATGCAGCCACTGTGGTGGACCTCATATGAGGGCAGAGTGTGCGGACTGGCTAGCGGGCGCAGCACCGGCGTGCTGTAACTGCATGCAAGCGAAGCTGGACCGGACCGACCACAATGCCTTCAGTCAAGAATGCCCAATCCGTAGAAAATGGGAGTCATTGGCGCGGGCAACCGTAGCCTATTGCTAAGGTGGTCCCAGGTACAAAATCCCCCCCAGTTGAAGCGAGACCATACTATGTAGCCCAAGCAAACTTGCAAAGAAAGGAACTAGCAACAAAAGAGATAATGCTTGAGGCAAACGTAAAAAAGATGGCCTTTGCGCTGCTCCAGGAGCCCTATATTGGAGCAATAGGCAGGGTTAGAGACTATAGAGGTGTGAGAATCTTCCAGTGCACTAAACAAGATGGTGGGAAAGTCAAAGCGGCAATTGCTGTGTTTGACGACGACATAGAAATTATCCAATGTCCAGACCTCACCACCAAAAACATAGTTGTAGTCAAAGCTAAGACTAGTGCCTGGGAGATTGCACTGATCTCCATCTACTTCGAACCTGACCCACAAGCCATCGGGCCATACCTGGAGCAGCTAAAAACGATCCAAGAGCGTATAGGAACAAAGAACCTCATTATAGGAGGTGACGCTAACGCTAAAAGTACTTGGTGGGGGAGTTCCACAGTGAACCAAAGAGGTGAAGACCTGAGCGGAACCCTGGAAGAGATGGGCTTGCAGGTACTCAACGAAGGAGACACCCCGACCTTCTACACAGTAAGGGGGGACAAGGTTTACTCTAGCATTGTCGACATTACGGCCTGCCCGACGGAGATGCTGAACTTGGTGGAGGACTGGAGAGTTGAAGAGGGACTGACGAGCTCTGACCACAACACGATTACGTTTAAAATCAGACTCACAAAAGCTAAAGGAAGAGATATAAAGAGAACAACAAGAGTATATAATAGTAAAAAAGCAAACTGGACCCAGTTTCATGAGAAACTGGCCAGTTTGCTAGAAGAAAATAAAATAAATAAAGCAGAAATAGATAAAATAGAGAACAAATTGGAATTAGAAAATAAGGTAAATATATACATAAAAACAATAATAGAAGCAAGCAACAACAGTATACCTAAAAAGAAATCAAGTAATAAACTTACCTTTCCTTGGTGGTCAGAGGAACTCGTCAAACTCAAGAAGGAAGTCACCACCAGGCGACGCCGAATCCGATGCGCAGCGCCGATCCGAAAGAAGAGGGTCATCGATGAGTACCTGCAAGAAAAAGAAAAATATGAGAATGCTGCCAAGGAGGCTCAGATACGAAGTTGGAAGGAGTACTGCGGGAAACAAAATAAAGAGGGAGTATGGGAAGGAATTATGAGGATCATAAGAGGGACCACAAGAAGACACGAGGACACGCCCTTGGTAAAGGCCGGAAGGACTCTGAGCCCTGCGGAATCGGCGATAATGTTGGCAGAAACTTTTTACCCAGAGGACCAGGAAAATCAGGATGAAGCGAAACACCGACGGATCAGAGCAATAGCTGATCACGCAAACGACTGGGCTCATGATGAAAAACATGACCCAGCGTTTACAATGCAAGAACTAGAATTCGTGGTAAAAAGTTTCAATCCGAAGAAAGCGCCAGGTATCGATGGCCTTACTGCTGACATATGCGAACACGCCATCTCGCAGGATCCGGAGTCCTATCTTGCCCTGGCAAACAAATGCTTGGAGCTGCGGCACTTTCCCATAATCTGGAAGGAGGCAGTGGTGGTAGCTCTGAGAAAACCTGGTAAGGATGACTTCACCAACCCAAAATCATATAGGCCGATAGGTCTTCTGCCAGTCATGGGGAAGATCTTGGAAAAACTCGTAATAGGCCGGGTGAAATGGCACATTATCCCAAAAATAAGCTCTCGCCAATATGGCTTTATGCCCCGAAAGAGCACCGAGGACTCCCTCTATGATCTGATACAATACATACAAGTTAAACTACGACAGAAGAAACTTATTACCGTAGTATCATTAGACATAGAGGGAGCCTTCGACAGCGCGTGGTGGCCAGCAATACGAGCCAGACTGGCAGAGGAAGGATGCCCGGTGAACATCCGAAGGATGCTGGATAGCTACCTCGAAGACAGGAAGGTGAGGTTAAGATACGCCGGTAAAGAGCACGAAAGAAGCACGAGCAAGGGTTGTGTCCAGGGGTCAATAGGTGGTCCAATTTTGTGGAATATTCTACTGGACCCATTATTAAAGGGATTGGAAAATCGTGGCAACTACAACCAGGCGTTTGCTGATGATGTGGTGCTGGTTTTTGACGGCGACACAGCGCTAGAAGTGCAGAGGCAGGCCAATGCTGCTCTTGCCTATGTTCAGGGGTGGGGTGTGGAAAATAAGTTGAAATTTGCGCCTCACAAGACCAAGGCCATGGTCATAACCAGGAAACTAAAGTACGACACACCACTGCTGAGCATGGGTGGGATCAGCATCGGAATGTCAAAAGAGATCAAGATTCTGGGGCTCATTATCGACGAAAAACTGACATTTAATAGTCATACTACATATGTATGCAGGAAGGCTATTAACATTTACAAACAGTTATCCAGAGCCGCCAGAATCAGTTGGGGTCTTCATCCAGAGGTAATCCGCACAATATACAGAGCCGTAGTGGAGCCAATTATCATATATGCGGCCAGCGTCTGGGCGCCGGCAACCGAAAAACTGGGTCTGCGGAAACACCTCAATGCAGTCCAGAGAGGTTTCGCCCAGAAGCTGTGCAAGGCATACCGTACTGTCTCTCTTAACTCGGCACTAATACTGGCTGGGATACTCCCACTCGACCTCAGGATACAAGAGGCAGCCGCCCTGTACCGAGCAAAGGGGGGGGTGCCCCAGCCGGTGATAGGAGATAGAGAGATAGAGATAATGGCTCCATACGAAAGATCTCCCCATCCGGCAAAACATATGTGTCTGGAGTTCGTGACCCTGATGCACCAGCAGGATGTGGAAGTCCACAATAACCAAGCAGTAAGGGTGTTTACCGATGGCAGTAAGATTGAGGGCAAAGTCGGAGCAGCACTGTCCATCTGGAACAGTGAAGCCGAGACCAAAACCCTCAAGCTGAAGCTGTCATCGTACTGCACGGTGTATCAGGCGGAACTACTGGCCATATGCAGAGCCACGGAAGAGATCCTAAAACGGCCCGAGGATACCTTTGGTATATACAGCGACTCTAGGTCGGCGCTGGAAACCGTCACAAACCAGTATGCCACGCATCCCCTGGCCATGGAGATCCGCAACAACCTCACGACCGGCAGACTCCAGAAAAAGGAGATATCCTTGTTCTGGGTGAAAGCCCACGCCGGTCTAGCTGGAAATGAACGTGCGGATCAACTGGCAAAGGAGGCTGCACTCGGACTAAAGAGGAGGCCAGACTACGAAGAGTGTCCGGTTTCATTTATCAAGAGACAAATCCGATTGGAGTCTATTGATAAATGGAACCGGAGATACAAGTTGGGACAGACGGCATCTGTCACGAAGATGTTTCTTCCTGACGTGACAGTAGCCTATAAAATAGTAAGACAATTACAGCCCACCAACATAGTCACTCAGGTTATGACAGGGCACGGTGGGTTCTCAGAATACCTGACTCGGTTCAAGTGTAAGGAGAACCCATCGTGCGTCTGTGAGCCAGATGCCAGTGAGTCGGTCCAACATATTCTTTTTGAGTGTCCCGTCTTTGGTCTAAAGAGATATGAAGCTGAGGTTTCGCTGGATGCCGAGATGAATCCCAATAATGTAAAAATGTTTATGGTAGATGAGACGTTGAGAGGTAGATTTATAAATTATTGCATACAACTGGCAGAAATAGTAATTA
Organism: Philereme vetulata; assembly: GCA_918857605.2. Taxonomy (NCBI): domain Eukaryota; kingdom Metazoa; phylum Arthropoda; class Insecta; order Lepidoptera; family Geometridae; genus Philereme; species Philereme vetulata. The sequence continues at coordinate 7,577,114 of OU975470.1, read as the reverse complement.
ATAGAAATAAGTAGTATATAAAATATGTTGATTGTATATTGTAAAAATATATTAAACCAGCATATAAGATAATTAGTATAAGTAAATAGATTTAAGTAATATAGTGCAGTAAGAAACTAGGGTAGTAATAAATTATGTAACCATGTATATATAAAATAGTAGTAATAGAAGTAGTTAAAAAATTCTATAATGTCTGTAAAAATATCCTGTATATTCCACTATTGTAACCTGTATTCCTTATTTAGTATCGTATGTAATATGTGTAATAATTTAAGATTAGTTAAGCCCATAGACTGTAAAGCCCAATGGCATGAGGGCAGCGAATAAAATACTCTTGCGTTTTATTAAAGACTCCGATCCCCATGTCGGAGGTTAGGCTAGCTCGCGGGCCGGGCCTCTGCGCCCGGACAGGAAAAAAAAAAAAAAAAAAAAAAAAAAAAAAAAAAACCTAACCTAACCTAACCTAACCTAACCTAACCTAACCTAACCTAACCTAACCTAACCTAACCTAACCTAACCTAACCTAACCTAACCTAACCTAACCTAACCTAACCTAACCTAACCTAACCTAACCTAACCTAACCTAACCTAACCTAACCTAACCTAACCTAACCTAACCTAACCTAACCTAACCTAACCTAACCTAACCTAACCTAACCTAACCTAACCTAACCTAACCTAACCTAACCTAACCTAACCTAACCTAACCTAACCTAACCTAACCTAACCTAACCTAACCTAACCTAACCTAACCTAACCTAACCTAACCTAACCTAACCTAACCTAACCTAACCTAACCTAACCTAACCTAACCGAGTCCAGCGCCAACCGCACTCGGGAGCGCCCACTTACAAGCTAACCTCCTCGTTAAAAAATTCCGCAAAAATCAAAAGTTGATATTTTTATTGTCGTGCGACATATTAAAAGTTGAGAAATCGCAAGGCGCACGCGATAGGAAAAACAGCGTTGAAAAAAGTGAAAAACTCGCGAAGTTATTGTGTGAAAAGTGGAATTTTGTGGTTTTTTCAAACTTTAAACTCAAATATCTTCGATTCTGCAGCGACGACCTATAAATATTTTTATGCCTTCTGGAAGGCCTTCAGAGGACCTCTTGTTTGACACCATCGCCCGATTTTTCTCGCGCAGGAGCGCCGAGAAAAAGGCAAAATAACAAGTACCACGTGGCCACGAGGTCATCGATCCCGACCACCTGGAATCAAACCAACACCTGAAACGGCGGGACGCTTTGAAGAGGACCACGGAGGCACTTTTAGAAAGTTTTTAAGTTAAGTTTTCACATAGATATTAACATTTTCAAATTTTCAAATTTTCAAAAATTCATAACTTTTTATTTAAATCTTTTAGCTATAAATTAAAATTCAAAATTTAGTAGGCCTGGTGATCTTCTATCACCAGAAAAAATTAGGCAATAGATCGATCAGCTGGTTTTTGAGTTACGATTTTTTAAATATTTGAGGTTGGCACGAGGTGCCTGATATAATTGTTATAGCAAAATTGTAAATATTAGAAAATAAGAAGATTTTAGTTTTAAGACTTTGTGCTGTATTAGATTTTTAGAATTTTTACTTTTCGATTTTCTAACCGCATTTATTCTAAATTTTTTGTGTTTTTTGGACTTATAAAATCAGGGGGGGGTTATTTTAAGTAGTTATTAAAATTTAGTGACAGGTCTTTAGAAGACCTTTTCTAGGACCCCAAACACGGTAGTGTTTGGATAAGTACAGCCAAAGTTAGACCCGAGACGGCTTTTTGGCGGCCATCTTGGACCATCTTGTAAAATAAAAAACCTTTGTATCTCGCAGACCCGACGTCCGATCCTGACGGGACTTTTTTAATTAAATTGACTAGTAGCAGGACTACCTGCCTACGTAAAAAGGCAGACTCTACGTAGAGAAAAATTTTATTTTTATTTTTTATTTTTGTTTTCTGTTTGTGTTGTTATCTGTTTTCTTTGCTTTTCTGTGTCTGTATTATCAAAGCAAAGCAAGTGCGTGTACTCACTGACACATCTAGGTAGAGCTAAAAACTCTACATAGAGCACACTTGACATTTAATTTTGTTTTTAATTTGAAGTGAGTAGCTTTTGTTTTCTCTTTGCGTTTTTTATTGCGCCCTTAAATTAGTTTAGAATAGGTCTTTTATTTTAGTGTAGTAATTTGACAAATAATTCCTTAACACAAACCTTTACCAAATTTTACACTTGACACGTTCCCCTTGCATTTGCACAATTTAATATGTTCGGCTTCCGCACTCCGACAAAGGGCGCAAAGACTGTCAACGAGACAGCCTTGAGCCCCAAAATGACGCAGGATAGCACCTTTCTGATAGACTCCACTCACAAGGAAGCCTTGCGCCCGTCCAAAAGCCCTTCCAACGTAAGGAGGAGCATAGGCGAATGGGGAGCAGGAAAGTCCGACGCAAACCCAAAAAATCAAGGTTCAACGAGCAAAAGCAGCCCCGCTGAACCACAAAAACAAAAACCAACAAAAACACTCTCGCAGGAGATCAAAGCACAGACTCTTAAGACGACGATGGAGAGCGCGGGTTGCCCATCAAAGTACGTAGACCGGCTGGCAGAAGCCAGAGCGTATGTGACAAAGGCAAAAATTGGCCTTAACAACGCAAGAAACCTTAAGACGGAGATTAAGGTCGAAGTTGCATACCTCATCGACAGGCTATACCAGCTAGTCAAGGAAGCGGAAGGTATCAAGGGAACAGGACAGAAGAAAGCAAGCGACCCAGGGAATCAAAGGCAGCAAGGAAGAGAACCACCGAAGGCAGAAGACATAACGACTGAAAGAGATAGGGAAAAAGAAGAAAAGAAAATGGAAAGGATTGAGAAAGATGACGAGATAATAAGGAAAATAGATGAGCATGCAAGGTTACTAGAGGACCACAAAAAGGAAATGGAGAAGCTGGCGGAAACAATAAAGACGCAACAAGAGCTGCACACAAACAGAGGCTCCTATGCAAGTGTAACAGCGAGCTCTCCAGTTAGGCCGCCTTTAGAAAACACCGCTATGCATTCAATAATAGTCTCGTCAAAAGACGACCACGAAACAGGGGACCAGGTCTTCGAAAGAATCAGGAAGGTGGTTAATGCGACGGAGGAAGGGACAAGGATTGATAAGATAAGGAAGGCAAAGGACAGGAAAATAATAGTGGGATGTAAGAACGAAGAAGAGCTGAGAAAGGTAAAGAAAAGAATAGCTGAAAAGGAAGGGCAGTTAAACATAGAGGACATAAAAAACAAAGACCCTCTTGTCATCCTCTATGGGGTTCTCCAATGCCATACGGACGAGGAGATCAAAAAAGCTATCCGCACACAGAACGGACACCTGCTAAGAGGAGTGAGCGGCGAGGATGACCGCATGGAAGTTCGCTTCCGTCGAAAAGCAAGGAACCCACTCATCTCCCATGTTGTCATCAAGGTGTCGCCCCGACTCTGGCAAAGCCTCACAAGCGCGGGGACTGTATACATCGACATGCAGAGGATCAGAGTCGCCGACCAATCTCCCCTAGTACAGTGCTCGCGCTGCCTAGGGTACGGACACGGAAGGCGATTCTGCACCGAGGCAGTCGATGTGTGCAGCCACTGCGGTGGAGCACATCTGAAGTCGGGGTGCCCTGACTGGCTGAGTGACGTCACCCCCTGCTGTGTCAACTGCACAAAGACTAAGGCTGCAAAGAGTGATCATGGCGCCTTCAGCAACGAATGCCCGGTGAGGCGCAAGTGGGAAGCACTAGCGAGATCCACCGTGGCGTATTGCTGAGGGCGTCCTTTACAAGATCATTCAAGCAAACCTCAGAAAGAAGCGGTTGGCGACGGACGAGGTCTTCATCGAGGCCGCTAAATGTAAGGCAGCGGTGATCCTCATACAAGAACCATACGTTGGGGCCCAAAAGAGACTAAAGTCGTACCCAGGTACTAGGATCTTCCAGAATGTCGAACAAGGCGAGATGGTGAAGGCGGCGATAGCAGTTATGGACCCTACCTTAGATGTCATCCAATACCCGCAGCTCACCACCAAAAACGTCGCCGTCCTAGGGATCCGCACAACCGCCTGGGAAATTAACCTAGTCTCCATCTACCTGGAGGGCGACCAGCCCTTGGAACCGTACCTGGATCATCTAACCAAGGTGGTGGAAAAACTCGGGCCAACCAGATTGGTCATCGGAGGAGACGCTAACTCCTGGAACATCTGGTGGGGTAGTGTCAGAACCAACTCTAGAGGGGAGGACCTTATGAAATTTCTTGACGATCACGGTTTGCAGGTACTCAACGACGGCTCTACACCGACATTTGACACGGTGAGAGGAGACCGGATATACGCCAGCCACGTAGATATCACCACTTGCTCAGAGGACATGCTCACCTTGGTGGACGGATGGACCGTCGTGAAAAACATGACGAGCTCGGACCACAACGGCATAATATTTAACATACAGTTACACAAAGCACACGGAACACAAATCACACGCACAACACGATCCTACAATACGAGGAAAGCAAATTGGGACCAATTTCGTGAGAAATTGGCTCAATTTAAAGCGGACAAAAACCTCACACTCACAAAAGTAGAGCACACACACAGCACGCAACAAATAGAAGTAGTCATACACACATACACTCAAGCAATCACACATGCATGCAAACAAACCATACCAGCCAAAAAACACACACAAGTACTTACTATTCCGTGGTGGTCCGAAAAACTCGCGCAGCTGAAGCGGGAAGTCGCCACCAGGAGGAGACGAATCAAGGGTGCCGCACTGGTCCGAAGAGCGAGAGTCGTCCAAGAGTACCTGGAAAAGAAAGAGGAATATGAGTTAGAAGCGGAACAAGCAAGGGTACAGAGCTGGAGGGACTTCTGCAGCAAGCAGGACAGGGAGGGGGTCTGGGAAGGGATCTATAGAGTCATAGGCAGGACAAGGAAAAGGGTAGAAGACGAGCTACTTCGGGTTGAGGGCAAAGTGCTGGACGCCAAAGGCTCTGTGAAAGTACTCGCCGAAACTTTTTATCCAGAGGACTCCACAGAAAGCGACAACACTGAACATCGCAGAATAAGAGCCGAAGCGGAGAGGGTGAACAATGGACAACAAGCTGAGCCTGGGGACCCATTGTTCACCATGACCGAGCTAAAAGCTGCGATGAATGCTTTCAGCCCAAAAAAAGCCCCCGGAGCAGATGGATTTACTCTGGACATTTGCAGAGAAGCCATAGACAGCGACCCAGAAATGTTTCTAGCTATAACCAATAAATGTCTAGAACATGCGCACTTCCCAAGCCCTTGGAAAGAGGCCACGGTCATTGTGCTGCGTAAACCGGGAAAAGACTCCTACACCACCCCCAAATCGTACAGGCCCATCGGGCTCCTCCCAGTGCTGGGGAAAATCTTCGAGAAGATGCTAGTCAACCGGATCAAGTTCCACCTAGTGCCGAGGATAAGTACTCGCCAGTACGGATTCATGCCCCAGAAGAGCACGGAAGACTCCCTCTATAATCTGATGAAACACATAAACACAAAGCTCGACCAGAAGAGGGTAATGACACTTGTGTCGTTAGATATAGAGGGGGCCTTCGATAGCGCATGGTGGCCGGCCATCAGAGTCCGACTGGCGGAGGAAAAGTGTCCGGTAAACTTGAGACGGGTGATAGATAGCTATCTTCGTGACCGAAGAGTCAAAGTCCGATACTCCGGGGAGGAGTACGAAAAGCGTACAGAAAAAGGGTGCGTGCAGGGGTCAATTGGAGGTCCAATCCTGTGGAATTTGCTCCTAGACCCCCTCCTGAAGGACTTGGAACTTAGGGGCGATTACGTACAGGCATTCGCGGACGATATAGTACTTGTCTTTGATGGTGGGACGTCGTTGGAGATCGAAAGACAGGCCAATGCCGCGCTCGAACATGTTCGCGCGTGGGGAGTCCGGAACAAGCTTAAGTTTGCGCCACACAAAACCATGGCTATGGTAATTACGCGCAAACTAAAGTACGACTTCCCGCGCCTGAGCATGGGCGGGATTGAAATTGGACTGTCAAAGGAGATTAAGTTGCTTGGCCTCACCATCGACAATAAACTAACTTTTAACGCGCATGCCGCGAATGTCTGTCGTAAAGCGCTGAGTTTTTACAATCAGCTGTCTAAGGCCGCGAAAGTTGGTTGGGGTCTACAGCCGGAGGTGATCCGAGTCATATACACTGCAGTAGTAGAGCCCACCATTATGTATGCTGCTAGCGCATGGGCGCCAGCAGCTGGGAAACTATGCATAAGGAAGGAACTTGACACGGTGCAGCGCGGGTTTGCACAAAAACTTGTAAAGGCGTATAGGACTGTCTCGCTTAACTCGGCGCTACTACTTGCCGGGTTGCTCCCACTGGACATTAGAGTCCGGGAAGCAGCTTTGTTATATGAAATAAAGAAAGGTTACACCCGGCAAGTAGTGGGAGACCGAGACATCGAGAAACAAGTACCGTACGCGGCCATGCCACACCCGGCACTTCAGAAAAATATAACATTTACCTGCCTGGAAGACGGAGCAGCATTGGACCAGAACCTTGACACCCATCTCAACATTTTCACAGATGGCAGTAAGATCCAGGGGAAAGTAGGCGCCGCACTGTCCATCAGAATCGGAACCACTGAAATTAGTACCCGTAAGTTGAAGCTGGATGAATGCTGCACTGTCTACCAGGCGGAACTGCTGGCTCTGGCAGCGGCAACGGAAGAGGCGCTGAAAAGATCCGAATTTAGTTGTAGCATTTTCAGTGACTCGCGCTCAGCCCTAGAAACAGTATCAAACTTGTCTTCCCCCCATCCCCTCGCAGCCCAGATTCGAGAGACTATAACAAAGCTCAGAAATCAGAACAAAATGCTAAACTTATTTTGGGTAAGGGCACACATGGGGCTGGAAGGGAATGAGAGAGCCGACGAGTTGGCAAAGAGCGCAGCACTGACACTAAAAGTAAAAGCAAGGTATGACAGCTGCCCGGTCTCATTCGCGAAGCGAGAACTCAGACGAGACTCGCTTGGCGAATGGAACCATCGCTACATTAGTGCAAAGCAAGGAGCTGTCACGAGAACCTTCTTCCCAAACGCTATCAGGGCACACAAAGTACTTAAACACATAGACTTAACCCCCACCACAGTCCAACTTTTCACAGGACACGGCGGGTTCTCCTCATACTTGCATCGGTTCAAGTGTAAGGAGAGTCCGTCGTGCCCCTGCGATCCCAATGTCGAAGAAGACGTCCTGCACTTGATTTGTGACTGCCCCAGATTCGGAGCAGCACGTACAGACATAGAAATAGCAATAGGAATGGATATTAGTATAAGAAATTTGTCAATAATATTAGATAGTAAAGATAGTAGAGATAAGTTTTTAGATTATTGTTGTAAAATAGTTAAAGTAGCATGTAAAAGGAATAAGTAGCAATAAGGAAACACAATTATATAATATTAGTTTATATAATTTGTGTCCATAATAAAATGTATTAGTAGATAAGAAAACATGTAAAATATTTGACAAATAAAAACCTTTGTTATTTTTAGTTATAAGTAAGATGTTGAATATTTAATAAATAAAAACCCTTGTAGTTTTTTCCCTCAATAAAATAAAAATAGGTAAAGTCAACACAGTAAGAAAGCGGATGGACATGAGAAAGATACAGTATGAGGCATGAAAGTGCGAGAAGCATCAATGCGAGAACTGGTATGCAAGAGTTGTGCAAAAAATGTGCCTGGCAACGCCAGGGGAACTAGAAAAAAAAAAAAAAAAAAAAAAAAAAAAAAAAAAAAAAAAAAACCTAACCTAACCTAACCTAACCTAACCTAACCTAACCTAACCTAACCTAACCTAACCTAACCTAACCTAACCTAACCAGTCTGGCTCCAACCGCACTCCGGAGCGCCCACTTACAAGGGAAACTCTACGCAAATAAATTCGTAAAAAATCCAAAAAGTGAGCTACAGTGCAGTGCAATACGTGAAAATTTGCGGAATCACAAGGCGCACACAACTGTGAAAACGCTGTGTCGCTAAGTGTTTTTTTTGAACGAGCCATCACCAAAAAAGTGAAAAATTTAAAATTTTAAAAGTTTAAAGTGCAATTTTCTCGGATTCTGCAGCGGCGACCTACGATTTTTAAAGTGCCTTCTGAAAGGCCATCAGGAGCACTACGGTTTTTCTGTTTTTACCGATTTTTTCCGCGCAGGAGCGCGGAGATATAAACAGAAAAATAGAAACCACGTGGCCACGAGGTCGGTGATCCAGGGCCTCCAGGAGAAAACTGACTTCGGGACCATCGGGACGCTGTTGCATCGAGCAGGGAGGCACTTTCAAATTGGAAATAAGTACATTTTTGACTCGGATATAACAGTTTTAAATTTTTTGAAATTTTGAAAATTTCTATCTCCGTCAAAAGATCGACGACATATAGTTTTTAAATTTAAATTGTATAGAATTTAGGGTCCTTAACATTATATAAAAAATTTGGCATAGGTCAATCAGCCAGTTTTTGAGAAAAAATTTTTTGAAGTTTTTGGGTGTTCACTAAGTACCCCAAATTTAAAGTTAGAAATAAATTAGTTTTAAGGAAATTTAGATAATAATTATTTGAGTATAGTAGTTTATTTTAAAAATTTTTTTTAGCTATATTTCGCTAAGTTAGGGAATTTTTGGTGAAAATTTTGGTGTTTTTTGGTTGTATTAAATCAGGGGGGGGTTCTATCAGTACGTGAACCGACCCAAACTATTGTGTGGGTTGTGCCTTTTAAAACAAGCCCAAACACGGTCCGATTCGGACCGCTACTTTCGGAGTTGACCCTTGAACGGCCATTTTGGCCGCCATATTGGATTGTTTTAAACGGGCATAGCCCTCGCTAGAGTAGTCTGATTGGGACGGGGTTTTCGCTGCTGGCACCGCAACGCCCCCCTCCCTGATTTGATTTGAGTTAGGGCCCTAGGTAGAGTCAAAAGTTTTTTGACTCTACTTATCGCTTAAGAGACTAGACGGGGACAAGGCAATCACGCCAGTCAAAACCCCGGAGCTCTGGGCTTTATTTTGACGGAGTTATTGCATTTTTAAGTTTTCGCGGCCATTTTGTCCGCCATCTTGCAAAAGTTCAAAAGCTCATATCTCTGGAACCCATTGTCCAAATTGGACCGGACTTTTTTAGTTAAGTTGACTACAAACAGGACTATCAGACTGTTTATAGAGACAGACTCTAGGTAGAGTCTCAAAAAATTTTGTAAGAATTTATTCGGGTTTTCGTATGTTAGTGCACAAACATTTCTGCTGACTCATTGATACACCTGTGTAGAGTTAAATACTCTACATAGAGCACTGTAGAGTACCTATTTTTCTGTTGGAATTCACCAACTTACTTGTGAATCAGCGGTCCCTGTTTTCTTTTTGCGTTTTTTATTGCGCCCTTAAATTATTTTAGAATAGGTCTTTTATTTTAGTGTAGTAATTTGACAAATAATTTCTTAAAACAAACCCTTACAAAACCTTTTACACTTGACACGATTCCTTGGCATTTGCACAACTCAATATGTTCGGCTTCCGCACTCCGGCAAAAGGCGCAAAAACTCTCAACGAGACAGCCTCGAGCCCCAAAATGACGCACGATAGCACCTTCCTGGTAGACCCCACCCAAAAGGAAGCCTCGCGTTCACCCAAAGGCCCTTCCAAAGTAAGGAAGAGCATAGGCGAATGGGAAGCAGGAAAGTCCGATACAAGCACCGCTGAAACGCAAAAACTAAAATCACTCTCGCAAGAGATCAAAGCACAGACCCTCAAGACGACGACGGAGACCGCGGCCTGCTCACCACAACAAAAAATAAAGAGCGTAGACCGGCTGGCAGAAGCCAAAGCCTGCGTAACAAAGGCGAAAATTAGCCTAAACAATGCTAGAAACCTCAAGACGGACATTAAGACTGAAGTTGCACACCTAATCGACAGGCTCTACCAGCTAGTCAAAGAAACGGACGGTATCAAGGGAACAGGACAAAAGAAAGCAAGCGACCCAGGAAATCTAAGGCAGCAAGGAAAAGAACCACCGAAGGCGGAAGAGATAACGACCGAAAAGGACAGGGATAGAGAGGAAAGGAGAATAGAAAGGATTGAGAAAGGTGACGAAATAATTAGGAAAATAGATGAGCATGCAAGGCTACTCGAGGACCATAGGAAGGAAATGGAGAGGCTGGCGGAAACAATAAAGACGCAACATGAGTCGCACACAAACAGAGGCTCCTATGCAAGCGTGACAGCGAGCTCTCCAGTTAGGCAGCCTCTTGACAACACCGCCATGCACTCAATAATAGTTTCGTCAAAAGATGACCACGAGACAGGGGACCAAGTCTTCGAAAGGATCAGGAAGGTGGTTAATGCAACGGAGGAAGGGACAAGGATTGATAAGATAAGGAAGGCAAAGGACAGGAAAATAATAGTGGGATGTAAGAACGAAGAAGAGCTGAGAAAGGTAAAGAAAAGAATAGCTGAAAAGGAAGGGCAGTTAAACATAGAGGATATAAAAAACAAAGACCCTCTTGTCATCCTCTATGGGGTTCTCCAATGCCATACGGACGAGGAGATCACAAAAGCTATCCGCACACAGAACGGACACCTGCTGAGGGGAGTGAGCGGTGAAGATGACCGCATGGAAGTTCGCTTCCGTCGAAAAGCAAGGAACCCACTCATCTCCCATGTTGTCATCAAGGTGTCGCCCCGACTCTGGCAAAGCCTCACAAGCGCGGGGACTGTATACATCGACATGCAGAGGATCAGAGTCGCCGACCAATCCCCCCTAGTACAGTGCTCGCGCTGCCTAGGGTACGGACACGGAAGGCGATTCTGCACCGAGGCAGTCGATGTGTGCAGCCACTGCGGTGGAGCACATCTGAAGTCGGGGTGCCCTGACTGGCTGAGTGACGTCACCCCCTGCTGTGTAAACTGCATAAAAGCTAAGAATGCAAAGAGTGATCATGGCGCCTTTAGCAACGAATGCCCGGTGAGGCGCAAGTGGGAAGCACTAGCGAGATCCACCGTGGCGTATTGCTGAGGGCGTCCTTTACAAGATCATTCAAGCAAACCTCAGAAAGAAGCGGTTGGCGACAGACGAGGTCTTCATCGAGGCCGCTAAATGTAAGGCAGCGGTGATTCTCATACAAGAACCATACGTTGGGGCCCAAAAGAGACTAAAGTCGTACCCAGGTACTAGGATCTTCCAGAATGTCGAACAAGGCGAGATGGTGAAGGCGGCGATAGCAGTTATGGACCCTACCTTAGATGTCATCCAATACCCGCAGCTCACCACCAAAAACATCGCCGTCCTGGGGATCCGCACAACCGCCTGGGAAGTTAACCTAGTCTCCATCTACCTGGAGGGCGACCAGCCCTTGGAACCGTACCTGGATCACCTAACCAAGGTGGTGGAAAAACTCGGGCCAACCAGATTGGTCATCGGTGGAGACGCTAACTCCTGGAACGTCTGGTGGGGTAGTGTTAGAACCAACTCCAGAGGGGAGGACCTCATGAAATTTTTTGACGATCACGGTTTGCAGGTACTCAACGACGGCTCTACACCAACATTTGACACGGTGAGAGGAGACCGGATATACGCCAGCCACGTAGACATCACCACTTGCTCAGAGGACATGCTCACCTTGGTGGACGGATGGACCGTCGTGAAAAGTATGACGAGCTCGGACCACAACGGCATAGTATTTAACATACAGTTACACAAAGCACACGGAACACAAATCACACGCACAACACGAATCTACAATACGAGGAAAGCAAATTGGGACCAATTTCGTGAGAAATTGGCTCAATTTAATGCGGACAAAAACCTCACACTCACAAAAGTAGAGCACACACACAGCACGCAACAGATAGAAGAAGTCATACACACATATACTCAAGCAATCACACATGCATGCAAGGAAACCATACCAGCCAAAAAACACACACAAATACTTACTATTCCGTGGTGGTCTGAAAAACTCGCGCAGCTGAAGCGGGAAGTCGCCACCAGGAGGAGACGAATCAAGGGTACCGCACCGGTCCGAAGAGCGAGAGTCGTCGAAGAGTACCTGAAAAAGAAAGAGGAATACGAGTTAGAGGCGGAACAAGCAAGGGTACAGAGCTGGAGGGATTTCTGCAGCAAACAGGACAGGGAAGGGGTCTGGGAAGGGATCTATAGAGTCATAGGCAGGACAAGAAAAAGGGTAGAAGATGAGCTACTTCGGGTTGAGGGCAAAGTGCTGGACGCCAAAGGCTCTGTGAAAGTACTCGCGGAATCTTTTTATCCAGAAGACCCCACAGAAAGCGACAACACTATACATCGCAGAATAAGAGCCGAAGCGGAGAGGGTAAACAATGGACAACAAGCTGAGCCTGGGGACCCATTGTTCACCATGACCGAGCTTAAAGCTGCGATGAGTGCTTTCAGCCCAAAAAAAAAAAAAAAAAAAAAAAAAAAAAAAAAAAAAAAAAAAAAAAAAAAAAAAAAAAAAAAAAGCCCCCGGAGCGGATGGATTTACTCTGGACATATGCAAAGAAACCATAGACAGTGACCCAGAAATGTTCTTAGGTATAACAAACAAATGTCTAGAATACGCGTACTTCCCAAATCCTTGGAAAGAGGCCATGGTCATTGTGCTGCGGAAACCGGGAAAAGACACTTACACCACCCCCAAATCGTACAGGCCCATCGGGCTCCTCCCAGTGCTGGGGAAAATCTTCGAGAAGATGCTAGTCAACCGAATCAAGTTCCACCTAGTGCCGAGGATAAGTACTCGCCAGTACGGATTCATGCCCCAGAAGAGCACGGAAGACTCCCTCTATAATCTGATGAAACACATAAACACAAAGCTCGACCAGAAGAGGATACTGACACTGGTGTCGTTAGATATAGAGGGGGCCTTTGACAGCGCATGGTGGCCGGCCATCAGAGTCCGACTGGCGGAGGAAAAGTGTCCGGTAAACTTGAGACGGGTGATAGATAGCTATCTTCGTGACCGAAGAGTCAAGGTCCGATACGCCGGAGAGGAGTACGAAAAGCGTACAGAAAAAGGGTGCGTGCAAGGGTCAATTGGTGGCCCGATCCTGTGGAACCTGCTGCTGGACCCCCTCTTGAAGGACCTGGAGCTTAGGGGCGATTACGTACAGGCATTCGCGGACGACATAGTACTAGTATTCGATGGTGGGACGTCGCTGGAGATTGAAAGGCAGGCCAATGCCGCGCTCGAACACGTCCGTGCGTGGGGAGTCCGGAACAAGCTCAAGTTTGCGCCACACAAAACCATGGCCATGGTAATTACACGCAAACTAAAGTACGACTCTCCGCGCCTGAGCTTGGGCGGGACCGACATTGGACTGTCAAAGGAGATCAAATTGCTTGGCCTCACCATCGATAACAAATTAACTTTCAACGCGCATGCCGCGAATGTCTGTCGTAAAGCGCTAAGTTTCTACAATCAACTGTCTAGGGCCGCAAAGGTTGGCTGGGGTCTACAGCCAGAAGTAATACGAGTCATTTATACCGCGGTAGTAGAACCTACCATCATGTACGCTGCCAGCGTATGGGCACCAGCAACAGAGAAACTCTGCATTAAGAAGGAGTTTGACTCGGTGCAGCGTGGCTTCGCACAAAAGCTTGTTAAAGCATACAGAACTGTCTCGCTTAACTCGGCGCTACTACTTGCAGGGTTGCTCCCACTGGACATTAGAGTCCGGGAAGCAGCTTTGTTATATGAAATAAAGAAAGGTTACACCCGGCAAGTAGTGGGAGACCGAGACATCGAAAAACAAGTACCGTACGCGGCCATGCCACACCCGGCACTTCGGAAAAATATAACATTTACCTGCCTGGAAGACGGAGCAGCATTGGACCAGAACCTTGACACCCATCTCAACATTTTCACAGATGGCAGTAAGATCCAGGGGAAAGTAGGCGCCGCACTGTCCATCAGAATCGGAACCACTGAAATTAGTACCCGTAAGTTGAAGCTGGATGAATGCTGCACCGTCTACCAGGCGGAACTGCTGGCTCTGGCAGCGGCAACGGAAGAGGCGTTGAAAAGATCCGAACTTAGTTGTAGCATTTTCAGTGACTCGCGCTCAGCCCTAGAAACCGTGTCAAACTTGTCTTCCCCCCATCCCCTCGCAGCTCAGATTCGAGAGACTATAACAAAGCTCAGAAATCAGAACAAAATGCTGAACTTATTTTGGGTAAGGGCACACATGGGGCTGGAAGGGAATGAGAGAGCTGACGAGTTGGCAAAGAGCGCAGCCCTGACACTAAAAGTAAAAGCAAGGTATGACAGCTGCCCGGTCTCATTCGCGAAGCGAGAACTCAGACGAGACTCGCTTGGCGAATGGAACCATCGCTACATTAGTGCAAAGCAAGGAGCTGTCACGAGAACCTTCTTCCCAAACGCTATTAGGGCACATAAAGTACTCAAACACATAGACCTAACCCCCACTACAGTCCAACTTTTCACGGGACACGGCGGGTTCTCCTCATACTTGCATCGGTTCAAGTGTAAGGAGAGTCCGTCGTGCCTCTGCGATCCCGATGTCGAGGAAGACGTCCTGCATCTGATCTGTGACTGCCCCAGATTCGGAGCAATACGCACGGATACTGAAATAGCATTAGGAACAGATATAAATAAAAGTAATTTGTCATTAATAATAGATAGTAAAGATAGTAGAAATAAGTTTTTAGATTATTGTTGTAAAATAGTTAATGTAGCACGTAAAATCAATAAGTAGAAATAAGGAAACACAATTGTATAATATTAGTTTATACAATTTGTGTCCGTATTAAATGTATTAGTAGATAAGAAAACATGTAAAAATATAATAAATAAAAAGCCTTGTTATTTTAGCCATAAGTAAGATGTAAAATATTAAATAATAAATACCCTTGTTGTTTTTCCCTCTATAAAATAAAAGTAGGTAAAGTAAAACAGCAAGAAAGTGGATGGACAAAAGAAAGATCACGTATGAGGAATGAAAGTGCGAGAAGCATTAAAGCGAGAACTTGTATGCAAGAGTTGTGCAAAAAATGTGCCTGGCAACGCCAGGGGAACTAGTATTATTAAAAAAAAAAAAAAAAAAAAAAAAAAAAAAAAAAAAAAAAACCTAACCTAACCTAACCTAACCTAACCTAACCTAACCTTTTTTTTTTTTTTTTTGTTGACCAGGTGGAAAATGCGTTACGCATACCCTCCGAACATGGGAGTGTCGGAGGGTTATGTGGGACTACACATCGCCTCTCCCTCCTCAGAGTGAGGAGGGGTAGGGAGTGCTACCCACTAAAAACCACCCGGACGTGCCCTCTCGCCGGTTTTGTTGGACACCGTGGAACCCGCGAAGGCATAGTCCACGATGTCCACCGGTGGCACCCCAGCCGTTGCCGGGGCTACCCGCGCCGAAGGGGAGAAGGGCGAGCACGCTTGGCCCTCTCCCAGACCTCTCAGTGGCTAATCACCGCAGGCAGAGGACTCCCATCCTCCACCTGCAGCCACTATGGGTTGAGTCTGGCAGCAAAACGCCGCCTTCTCAACCCAAGCCGTCTGCGCCGGAGAGGATGCGCGAGAGGATCTTCCTCGCGCTCCCGCTCCGCGGTCTCCTTTTGCGAAATGACTGTTTCGCAGAAGGAGACCACCGCCTCCCAGGACCTCTCGTTGCTCAGCATTGCCTCAACAATGCTTTGGAGCGAGAGGTCCACCCGCTGAATGGTGCGTGCCATGAGGCCACGCTCCGCGTCCCAACGACTGCACACCTCAAGGGTGTGCTGAGCGGTGTCGTCGGGACTTCCGCACTCATGGCACAGCGGGGCCGGCTCTCTTCCTATTTTGTGCAGGTAGTGACCGAAGCACCCATGCCCGGTCAGTACCTGCACGAGCCGGTACGACGTCGCGCCGACTGCCCTCTTCAGCCAAAGGTCGGCCGTTGGGAGGATCGCCTCTATGGTACGGAGACCATAAGGGGCGACCTCCAGTTGGGCCTTCCATCGGTCCCGCAGTCGGCGCTCCGTCGCGCGACGGGAGGCTGCCACCTCCTCGGGGTCCGGGCGTTCACCTGTTGTCCGGACCCTGGACCTACGTTGGTAGGTCTCTGCGTGCACCTCTGCGTCTAGCTCCCACGGGGGGGTGCACGCGAGGAGGCAGGCCGCTGCATGGGCCACCGTCATATAGGCCCTCACCATCCTGAGGGCCACGACCCGTTGTGGCCTCCGCAGCAGGGCCCTATTTCGGGCGGACAGCTTGTCCGCCCATATTGGGGCCCCATAGAGGGCCATGCTCCTTGTCACGCCGGCATATAGCCGCCGGCACAAGGAACCCGGCCCTCCTACATTGGGCAGAAGTCTGCCCAGCGCCGATGCGGCGCCCACGATTCGGGGAGCTAGTCTTGAGAAATGCTCCCCGAAATCCCACTTGCGGTCCAATATTAGCCCCAGATATTTAATGTGGGGCTTTATTTGGACCGCTCCACCCTCCAGGGTGAGCGCCGCACTCGCGGGCAGATTCCACCCGCGCCCCCCGAAAACTATAGCCTCAGTCTTCGGGAGGCTCACCTTTAGGCCGAGCCTGGCGATCCGTTCAATCGCCAGCTCGGCCGCCACTTCCGCCCTCCGGGAGGTCTCGCGCTTGTCGCTCCCGCGCACAGCCACCATTGTGTCGTCCGCGTAGCAGACGACGAGTGTGCGCGGAAGCAGCTCCCCCCGGATTGCCCAGTCGTACCCCAGGTTCCATAGAAGTGGACCGAGCACGGAACCCTGGGGCACGCCGCAGGCCATCTCTCTCTCCCCCCGTTGCCCGTCCTTCTTTTCCCAGAGCACTACCCTCTCGGTTAGGTAGTGCTCAACAATCCGCCTCAGGTAGTGAGGCACTTCATGGTATCGAAGTGCCTCACTGATCACCCCATAGGGGAGGGTGCCAAATGCGTTTGCGATGTCTAGTGACACCGCGATGACACCCTCCCCCCTGCTCGACGCGTAGTCACAAAAGTCCTTCAGTGACTTCAGCGCGTCGAGCGTGGACCGCCCTTCCCGGAACCCGAATTGTCTATCAGAGACGTTCGGGCCGGCGGTCTCCAGGTGCTGCAGGATCCGGGAGGCCAGGATGCGTTCAAACGCTTTTCCGGCCTCATCCAGCAGCACTATGGGGCGATAGGCAGACGGGCAATCCTGTGGCCGACCCTCTTTACGGAGGAGGCATAGTCGCCCCTCCTTCCACACCCTCGGGAACCTTCCCTCTCTCAGGCAGTCATCCATGACGTGCCTGAGTCGGTCCCCAAGGTGTTCCAGGGCGACTGCGAGGACGCGACCGGGAACGCCGTCCGGGCCGGGGGCTTTTTTGCAGCCCCGGAGTCGGTCTGTCACACGCTCGAACTCGTCGTCACTTATTGGTGCAACGACGAGCTCGGCCTCCGACTCCGTTCTGGGGTCGACCATCGACGGGGGAGAGATCGAGGGAGGTGGCGGGAACAGCCCCTCGACTACCCTCTGGAGGAGTTCGGGCTCCAGGGAGTCCATGGGGGGAGCGCTGCGCATTTTGTTGCGCACCACCTTGTACGGCCGCCCCCATGGGTCCCTGTCCAGGGTAGCCAAGAACGACTCGTGAGCTTCGTCCTTGGCCTTGGCGATCGCAACCTGGAGGGCCCCCTTAGCCTCTTTGAGGGCCCTGTGGAGCCCTTCCTCCTCTTCCGCACTGTGCCGCCTGCGCCTACAGTGTTGGTAGGCGCGGCGGGCACTGTTACTGGTGGACCGCAGGGCCGCAATTTCAGCGGACCACCAGTATACTCTCTTGCGGTTGAACAGGTGACCGACCCGAGGCATGGCCGCGTCGCACACCGTCTGTAATGCGACTCGGAACTGTGCCGCCCTTTCCTCAGCTCCGAGGGTGACGGGTGGGGCAGCACACCACGCCTCCACCATGGCCGCCTCGTTCGCCTTGTCCCTGTCCAAATGGACCAGGGACCACTTTGGGAACTTTCGCCCCCTCCTGGCTCTGCCCGTGATGGGCGACGGTGGAACCCCCGCTGTGAAGACCCTCATCCTGATGTACAGGTGATCTGAGAGGGTCTCCACATCCTCCAGGACGCGCCAATCCGTGACGCGTGCAGCTATGGCAGGGGTCGCGAACGTGACGTCCACGATTGACCCCCCTTGCCGCCGCACGCAGGTATTCGCGGTGCCCCGGTTTAGGACCACGAGTCCCGTTGCCGTCACCCAATCCCCAAGAGCCATACCCCTATGGTCCGTAATGGGGGAACCCCATGCCGAACTTTTGGCGTTGAGGTCCCCCAGGACCATAACCTGCCTCGGGGCAGCCCTCCGGACCACCCCCCCTAGGATCCCCAGGAACGTGTCAAACTCCCGCAGCGGCCTATTGGGGGAGAAGTACACGGCCACCAGCACCGTGTCGTTCCCCCATCTGGCCGCCACGAATCCCGGGCCACCCTCGATCCTTGATAAGGGGGGAAGGTCCCCCATCGCCGGCACCACGATCGCCACTACTCCGTCGGTATCCCCTACCCAATTAGATTGTGGGGGGACGAAGTATGGCTCCGCTACAACCGTAACGCCAATTGCCCACTCCGCCATGGCCTGCATGAGCAGATCCTGAGCTCTGGCGGAGTGGTTGGCGTTTATCTGCAGGACGTCTAGATGCTGGTGTGCTGGCATTTAGACGTCCATACGGTTGTCCTCTTGGTGCCGGCTGGCGGCTGTTTCGGCTGGAGGGGGTCGGGTGGGGCGGGAGGGTCTCGGCCTCGCCTCTCTTCCCTTTGTCTCCGGTGGGGAGCATTTTGGTCCACTCATAACGTGGTCGGCTGGGAGGCCTGCATGGTGGCATACTGCGCACCATACCTTCTCCTCCCAGCATTCGGCTGCTTTGTGCCCCTCTGCGCCGCACCGGTAACACATCTGGCCCCGGTCCACCTTTGAGGGGCACAGCTCACGCGCGTGGCCGACACCCATACATTTGTAGCACCGCATGGGTGCTGGTCCGACGGAGTTGACCCTGGCAGACGACCAGCCTACCAGGATATGACCACACTTGAGGAGGGCTTTTGCAGTCCCCACCGGGCATTGCACGAGAGCCACCCCACTACCATTAAAGTATGTAGGGCGAATGCCCCCCACCTTAATGTGCGCCTCGGCGCATCCCCCCGCCTTGGCGACGGCAGCCGCCAGGGTCTCCCTTGTCGCCGACTCGTCTAGGCCGGCGACCTCGATAGCGGCCATCTTTTCAGGGCGGCTTACATGGGCAACGTCGCCCACGAGGACCTGCAGCTTTGCTGCGAGGCTGTCCGCCGCCCTTCCGCTATCTGCTCCAGGGACCTCGATGACTCGGCCCCCCGTCACCGAGTTCCTGACCCTGACATGCTGCAGGCCTATCTCCTCCAACCTTATGCCGTTAATGGCCTTGGACATGACAGCCTGCAGCGTGGTGTCGGTGGCAATGTCCTTCCTCATAGTGATTACCACCGCTGCCGTCTTGGGGACTACCAGACCCTTCTGCTTTGGTGCCGCTTTCTTCTTGGGCGGCGGGGGGGGTGGGGGAGTGGCCGTAGCCTTTCCCTTTCCCTTCCTCTTCTTTTTTCCTGCTACCTGGGCCCATGTCTCGCCCGGGGGCACAGGTGCAGTCTCCACTGCTGGGGCAGGCTTGCTTGCCGGGGCAGGCTTGGCTGCTGGGGCAGGCTTGGCTGCCGGGACAGTCTTGGCTGCCGGGGCGGTGGTTTCCTGGGCCGCCGGGGCCGCTTTTTTTGCGGCCCTTTTCGGCCTGCCATCCCCGAGCCTGGCCCTGCTCTCGGGCTCGGAGGCAACTTCTCTCGTTGAGGCCGGTGGGGCCTTCTTCTTTTTATCCGCCGCTAGCGGGGGGCGGATTATTGGTGCGGGAGGAAGGCGACTGGCGATCCCCTCGATTCTGGCATTAATCATGTCACCGAGGGAGACCATCAACTCGCGCTTCATGGTGTCCAGCATCTCCGCCAACTCCGCAGCAGCGGATTGTGTCGGCGGGGGGGCCCTAGGGGCCGGGGTCTCTTGCACCGGCTGCGGGACCGGGGCCTGGCGCTCCGAGAAGGCAATTCTCAGGGCCTTAAGCTCCGCTGTGCAGAGAGCGAGTTGTTCCCGCATTCTCTTGTTGTCCGCCTTCAGGATGCGGATCTCCTCGCTCTCTGACCTGGAGGCGTCAAGTTCCTCCATGGCGCTTAGTATGGTGCGGCAGGCCCGGTTCATGGTGCCCCACACCTCACCCTTCAAGTTGCCCGACTTGCGGGCCCCCTCCATTATTTCCACTGCCGCTTGTTTGGCAGCCTCCACCGGGTCAGAGAGGAGAACCTCCGACGGGGGCGTCAACATCTTTCGTGGTGGGGAGGTAGTTCCCCCACTCCCTCTCCCCATTGTTCCCTTGGAGCGGAGCTCCGGGAAGTCCTTCCTATACGAGGAGGGGCCGGCGGCGACATCTGTGTCGGAGCTGAGGTAATTCTCCGAAACTCGGAGCTTACCTCTTGCCGACGCCATCCCCGCGTAGGCCCCCTTGGGCTTGCCCCTCCGGGCTGTTCCAACCTTAGGCCCATTATCGGGCCTTGCGTCATCCGCCTGGTCAACATGCCCCCTCTTCTGGGGCTGAGAAGCCATCTCAATGGCCTCTGTGAGTTCTTCCTCGGATTCAGAGGAAGAATCCAAAAATCTTTCGTCCCACTTGCGGTGGGAACCCCCCTCCTCTTCAGACGTGGTCATTATGGCCCCGCCAACGTCTCTGCCAAATTTGGATCAAGTCCGACAACCCCAGCCGAAGTTATCACCCCAAACAGAGTTTGGTTAAAAAACGGTCAAGGGGGAGTCGGCTTGGAGAAATCCCATACAATTTTCAAAAAGCGCCTAAAAAACCGAATAGCAATCCGGTCCCTTAGGACACTTTTTGAAAAATTTTTTTGGCTGACTTCCCGTCAACGTAGCCGGGTGCCAAAAATAACAACTAATAGGGGCTGAAATCCCCTATCCCCTGGCACCCCTACTGAGACCGTAGGGGTAAACCACAACCTAGATATTCAGACCCAAACTTTGCCGACTTTTTTGTGCAAAATTTTTTCCCTAATTTTACATAAAATTACTAAAAATCCGATTACTTCCAAACCCTAAGAGAGAAAGCAACCGGACCTAGCCTACGCGAAAATTAACTATTGCCGCTATGTCCTAACCCAAAAAAATGCGTAGAACGATAGCCGCAAAGCCGACTTTTTTTCGATTGAAAAAGGTAAACAAACCGTTTTTCAATCAAAAAATCCCGACTTGTAACTTTCCGCTTCTTTTTGCAATATCTTGGTCCGCAAAACACTCAGCGACACACCGTTTTCACAGATGTGTGCGCCTCGTGAATCCGCAACTTACGATGTATTGAACTGCGCTGTAGCTCTCATAGGCTGATCGCTAAGGCAGTTAATACACCGGGTCAGACCTCCAAAACTCGTCAACCTAACCTAACCTAACCTAACCTAACCTAACCTAACCTAACCTAACCTAACCTAACCTAACCTAACCTAACCTAACCTAACCTAACCTAACCTAACCTAACCTAACCTAACCTAACCTAACCTAACCTAACCTTTTTTTTTTTTTTTTTTTTTGTTGACCAGGTGGAAAATGCGTTACGCATACCCTCCGAACATGGGAGTGTCGGAGGGTTATGTGGGACTACACATCGCCTCTCCCTCTTCAGAATGAGGAGGGGTAGGGAGTGCTACCCACTAAAAACCACCCGGACGTAACCTCCCGGACGTAACCTAACCTAACCTAACCTAACCTAACCTAACCTAACCTAACCTAACCTAACCACGACCATGAGGCGCAAAGTTTACAGCGCGTTACCTGAAACGGAAGTGGCGGGCCACCGATGCCGACTAGTCCGATCGCACAACAAGACGATCGTTCTGCTCGCATTGGAAGGCAACTACACCCCTTTCGCACAGGCATGTTCGATGCTCACCATGTTGGGAGAAACGGGCGGAGGAGCGGAAGATCCTCGTGTAATAAGTGTAGATGCGATGACGGTCGGGTATGAGCAGGGAGAAGTCGTAGACCGGCTATGCTGTTTAAAAGCCTCAGAACAACACGAGGTGGTCGTGTACGAAGACAGAGGAGAAAACCTAAACTTCCTCAAAGCACACGACCCAAAAACAGCAACCGATAGCTGGGGACATCCCATGCCAACCTCGATCAGCGGATCCGAACGTGTCCAACAAAAAGCAGCCGCCGAAAAAACTGCACTACATCAAAGCAGTGTGCAGGAGCAAAAGAAGAGAGCCAAAGTCGGAGGCCATCTCAAAGGATTTCTAGACACCTTCAGCTCGATGCTGCAGGGGCTGTCAGGAAATCCTTTTCCAACAACGAGATCGAAAGACAAAGAGGCACTCGTAGAAGCTCCAGCAAAAAAGGCGAAACTCAAAGCTCCACTAACTACAGTAATACCTAAGTCCAAAATCCCAACAAAACCGGCACCAACGCAGGAGAAAAGAACTAGAGCCGACATGGGGCAGGTCGTTCCACCTCGTCTAGTAAATGCAACGTCACCACAGGATCACGCGTACAACGCCTTCCTCGAGTTTCTAGCTATCACCAAAGCAACCGCAGATGTCAACCTCGGAGTGTGCAAAACCATCTTGCAACACTTTGAGCAGGGCAATGCGAAACTGCTAGAGGAGAAACTCGAGGAGGCAGAGGCTGCCATATACAACAACGGCAATTCCCAAGTCGTAAAGGGAAAAATGTCAGGTAGTTATATGGCAGCTTACAACGCGACCAGTGGTTTTGTGGAGATGTGCATTGAGGGAACCAAGAGCGGAGCACCTAAGTTCAATACCCCACAAGGAGATCCCTTAGTTGTTGTCGCAAAGTGCACAAGGATCCTACTGGATGACAGGATTCTCAATATGGCGAAAACCATATCGGGTAATCAGGACACTGCATCCGGCTGGAAGGATTGGGCACTGCCAACAATTGAGTGGGTCAATGGAGTACCGGGGTGTGGAAAGACAACCTGGGTGGTAGGACACTTTGATGCTGACAAGGACGCCATCATCACCACAACATCAAATGCAGCTAGCGACCTAAGGGAGAAGCTAGCGCCTCGTGTTGGTGGCCTTGTCAAGACCAGGGTACGCACCATGGCTTCAGTCATGGTGAATGGCTTCAGAGAGTCCGACAAATTCAACCGTCTCATGGTTGACGAGGCTCTCATGAACCACTTCGGAGCCATAGTCATGGCTGCCAAGCTGTGTGATGCCAAAGAAATGGTCCTCATCGGAGATGTCAACCAACTACCTTATATCGACAGAGAAAATCTCTTCGAACTGAGGTACTGCCGCCCAAACCTGGTAGCAAACATCAGCCAGGAGTTGCTCTGCACACACCGGAACCCCTTGGACGTCGCCTACGCCCTACGTGAGGTTTACTCCGGGATTTACTCCTCAACCCTAAAAGCTCACTCGTTGAAGGTGAAAACCTACACTGGTGCCCAAATACCGTTTACGCTCCCCAACACGCTTTTTCTAGTCCATACTCAGGGCGAAAAGGAAAGCCTCATTGGACAGGGCTGTGGTGAAGGCACAGGTTCGCGAACGCTCACCATCCATGAAGCGCAGGGGTTAACGTTCGAAACAGTAATCATTGTTCAAACTAAGGGCAGAACAATCGGTTTACATCAGAGCGTTCCCCATGCGGTAGTAGCAGTGTCACGGCACACCACCAGCTGTACCTACTACACCGATGATGACAACGACGCAATAGGGTACTTCATCAAGAGAGCTATGGCCGCGTCCACTAAGAAGATCTTGGAGTATAATCTTAAAATGTCAATAAAGCACCGAAACGCAGCGGTCGTCGACAAGTTGGCTCAGGAGATGAGGTGTGCCAATTTGTAAACTAAAGTTGTAATAAGTTGTAAGTTGTCCATAGTAAAGTTAATGTCAATGTTATCAATAATATATTAATTGTAAGTAATTAAATGTCATAATGTTGTAAATCAATAATTTCAATTGTAAGTAAAAATAATTTTAAGTAAATTTCCATAATGAAAAGAACACAAACTACAAAAAAGAACAGAACACACTGTAAAGAAACAAAAGCCTAAATTTAAATTAAAAAAAAAAAAAAAACAAAAAAACAAAAAAAAAAAAAAAACAATACATATATATGTCGGTAAAACAAAATATATATATATATATATATAGAATCAAAAGAATAAGTAAATTTTTCCTTAGAAATATATATGTTACATTAAAATCTTAAAATTTATATAGAGTCAATAATATAAGTCTTTTTCCTTACTGAGTAAGCTTTTGTCAATATAAGTAGTAATAAAGTTAATAAATAAAAATAACAAAATAAAAAAAAAGCACGGACCACTGAGTCTGTGGAGAGCAGCTGTAATAATAAAAAAAAAAAAAAAAAAAAAAACATCCTCCACCTGCAGCCACTATGGGTTGAGTCTTGCGGCAAAACGCCGCCTTCTCAACCCAAGCCGGAGAGGATGCGCGAGAGGATCTTCCTCGCACTCCCGCTCCGCGGTCTCCTTTTGCGAAATGACTGTTTCGCAGAAGGAGACCACCGCCTCCCAGGACCTCTCGTTGCTCAGCATTGCTTCAACAATGCTTTGGAGCGAGAGGTCC
Source organism: Philereme vetulata (assembly GCA_918857605.2). Taxonomy (NCBI): domain Eukaryota; kingdom Metazoa; phylum Arthropoda; class Insecta; order Lepidoptera; family Geometridae; genus Philereme; species Philereme vetulata. The sequence goes on along the minus strand of OU975470.1, from coordinate 7,552,406 downwards.
ACCCGCTGAATGGTGCGTGCCATGAGGCCACGCTCCGCGTCCCAACGACTGCACACCTCAAGGGTGTGCTGAGCGGTGTCGTCGGGACTTCCGCACTCATGGCACAGCGGGGCCGGCTCTCTTCCTATTTTGTGCAGGTAGTGACCGAAGCACCCATGCCCGGTCAGTACCTGCACGAGCCGGTACGAGGTCGCGCCGACTGCCCTCTTCAGCCAAAGGTCGGCCGTTGGGAGGATCGCCTCTATAGTACGGACACCATAAGGGGCGACCTCCAGTTGGGCCTTCCATCGGTCCCGCAGTCGGCGCTCCGTCGCGCGACGGGAGGCTGCCATCTCCTCGGGGTCCGGGCGTTCGCCTGTTGTCCGGACCCTGGACCTACGTTGGTAGGTCTCTGCGTGCACCTCTGCGTCTAGCTCCCACGGGGGGGTGCACGCGAGAAGGCAGGCCGCCGCGTGGGCCACCGTCATATAGGCCCTTACCATCCTGAGGGCCACGACCCGTTGTGGCCTCCGCAGCAGGGCCCTATTTCGGGCGGACAGCTTGTCCGCCCATATTGGGGCCCCATAGAGGGCCATGCTCCTTGTCACGCCGGCATATAGCCGCCGGCACAAGGAACCCGGCCCTCCTACATTGGACAGAAGTCTGCCCAGCGCCGATGCGGCGCCCACGATTCGGGGAGCTAGTCTCGAGAAATGCTCCCCGAAATCCCACTTGCGGTCCAATATTAGCCCCAGATATTTAATGTGGGGCTTTATTTGGACCGCTCCACCCTCCAGGGTGAGCGCCGCACTTGCGGGCAGATTCCACCCGCGCCCCCCGAAAACTATAGCCTCAGTCTTCGGGAGGCTCACCTTTAGGCCGAGCCTGGCGATCCGTTCAATCGCCAGCTCGGCCGCCACTTCCGCCCTCCGGGAGGTCACGCGCTTGTCGCTCCCGCGCACAGCCACCATTGTGTCGTCCGCGTAGCAGACGACGAGTGTGCGCGTAAGCAGCTCCCCCCGGATTGCCCAGTCGTACCCCAGGTTCCATAGAAGTGGACCGAGCACGGAACCCTGGGGCACGCCGCAGGCCATCTCTCTCTCCCCCCGTTGCCCGTCCTTCTTTTCCCAGAGCACTACCCTCTCGGTTAGGTAGTGCTCAACAATCCGCCTCAGGTAGTGAGGCACTTCATGGTATCGAAGTGCCTCACTGATCACCCCATAGGGGAGGGTGCCAAATGCGTTTGCGATGTCTAGTGACACCGCGATGACACCCTCCCCCCTGCTCGACGCGTGCTCACAGAAGTCCCTCAGTGACTTCAGCGCGTCGAGCGTGGACCGCCCTTCCCGGAACCCGAATTGTCTGTCAGAGACGTTCGGGCCGGCGGTCTCCAGGTGCTGCAGGATCCGGGAGGCCAGGATGCGTTCAAACGCTTTTCCGGCCTCATCCAGCAGCACTATGGGGCGATAGGCGGAAGGGCAATCCGACGGCCGACCCTCTTTACGGAGGAGGCATAGTCGCCCCTCCTTCCACACCCTCGGGAACCTTCCCTCTCTCAGGCAGTCATCCATGACGTGCCTGAATCGGTCCCCAAGGTGTTCCAGGGCGACTGCGAGGACGCGACCGGGAACGCCGTCCGGGCCTGGGGCTTTTTTGCAGCCCCGGAGTCGGTCTGTCACTCGCTCGAACTCGTCGTCACCTATTGGTTGAACGACGAGCTCGGCCTCCAGTTCCATTGTGGGGTCGACCATCGACGGGGGAGAGATCAAGGGGGCTGGCGGAAACAGCCCCTCGACTACCCTCTGGAGGAGTTCGGGCTCCAGGGAGTACATGGGGGGAGCGGTGCGCATTTTGTTACGCACCACCTTGTACGGCCGCCCCCATGGGTCCCTGTCCAGGGTGGCCAAGAACGACTCGTGAGCTTCGTCCTTGGCCTTAGCAATCGCCACCTGGAGGGCCCCCTTAGCCTCTTTGAGGGCCCTGTGGAGCCCTTCTTCCTCTTCTGCAGTGTGCCGCCTGCGCCTACAGTGTTGGTAGGCGCGGCGGGCACTGTTACTGGTGGACCGCAGGGCCGCAATTTCTGCGGACCACCAGTATACACTCTTACGTGCGAACAGGCGACCGACCCGAGGCATGGCCGCGTCGCACACCGTCTGTAGTGTGACGCGGAACTGTGCCGCCCTTTCCTCAACTCCGAGGGTGACGGGTGGGGCAGCACACCACGCCTCCACCATGGCCGCCTCGTTCGCCTTGTCCCTGTCCAAATGGACCAGGGACCACTTGGGGAACTTTTGCCCCCTCCTGGCACTGCCCGTGATGGGCGACGGTGGAACCCCCGCTGTGGAGACCCTCATCCTGATGTACAGGTGATCTGAGAGGGTCTCCACATCCACCAGGACACGCCAATCCTTGACGCGTGCAGCTATGGCAGGGGTCGCGAACGTAACGTCCACGATTGACCCCCCCTGCCGCCGCACGCAGGTATTCGCGGTGCCCTGGTTTAGGACCATGAGTCCCGTTGCCGTCACCCAATCCCCAAGAGCCGTACCCCTATGGTCCGTAATGGGGGAACCCCATGCCGAACTTTTGGCGTTGAGGTCCCCCAGGACCATAACCTGCCTCGGGGCAGCCCTCCGGACCACCCCCCCTAAGATCCCCAGGAACGTCTCGAACTCCCGAAGCGGCCTATTGGGGGAGAAGTACACGGCCACCAGCACCGTGTCGTTCCCCCATCTGGCCGCCACGAATCCTGGGCCACCCTCGATCCTTGATAAAGGGGGGAGGTCCCCCATCGCCGGCACCACGATCGCCACTACTCCGTCGGTATCCCCTACCCAATTAGGTTGGGGGGGGATGAAGTAGGGCTCCGCTACAACCGTAACGCCAATTGCCCACTCCGCCATGGCCTGCATGAGCAGATCCTGAGCTCTGGCGGAGTGGTTGGCGTTTATCTGCAGGACGTCTAGATGCTGGTGTGCTGGCATTTAGACGTCCATACGGTTGTCCTCTTGGTGCCGGCTGGCGGCTGTTTCGGCTGGAGGGGGTCGGGTGGGGCGAGTGGGTCTCGGCCTCGCCTCTCTTCCCTTTGTCTCCGGTGGGGAGCATTTCGGTCCCCTCATTACGTGGTCGGCTGGGAGGCCTGCATGGTGGCATACTGCGCACCATACTTTTTCCTCCCAGCATTCGGCTGCTTTGTGCCCCTCTGCGCCGCACCGGTAACACATCTGGCCCCGGTCCACCTTTGAGGGGCACAACTCGCGCGCGTGGCCGACACCCATGCATTTGTAGCACCGCATGGGTGCTGGTCCGACGGAGTTAATCCTGGCAGACGACCAGCCTACCAGAATCTGACCACGCTTGAGGAGGGCTTTTGCAATTCCCACCGGGCATTGCACGAGGGCCACCCCACTACCATTATAGTATGTAGGGCGAATACCCCCCACCTTAATGTGCGCCTCGGCGCATCCCCCCGCCTTGGCGACGGCAGCCACCAGGGTCTCCCTTGTCGCCGACTCGTCTAGGCCGGCGACCTCGATAGCGGCCATCTTTTCAGGGCGGCTTACATGGGCAATGTCGCCCACGAGGACCTGCAGCTTTGCTGCGAGGCTGTCCACCGCCCTTCCGCTATCTGTACCAGGGACCTCGATGACTCGGCCCCCCGTCACCGAGTTCCTGACCCTGACATGCTGCAGGCCTATCTCCTCCAACCTTATGCCGTTAATGGCCTTGGACATGACAGCCTGCAGCGTGGTGTCGGTGGCAACGTCCTTGCGCATGGTAATTACCACCGCTGCCGTCTTGGGGACTTCAAGTGCCTTCGGCTTTGGTGCCGCTTTCTTCTTGGGCAGCGGGGGGGGTGGGGTAATGGCCGTAGCTTTCCCTTTTCCCTTCCTCTTCTTCTTTGCTACCTGGGCCCATGTCTCGCCCGAGGGCCCAGGTGCAGTCTCCGCTGCTGGGGCAGGCTTGCTCGCCGGGGCAGGCTTGGCTGCTGGGGCAGGCTTGGCTGCTGGGGCAGTCTTGGCCGCCGGGGCGGTGGTCTCCGGGGCCGCCGGGGCCGCTTTTTTTGCGGCCCTTTTCGGCCTGCCATCCCCGAGCCTGGCCCTGCTCTCAGGCTCGGAGGCAATTTCTCTTATGGGGGCCGTAGGGGCCTTCTTCTTTTTATCCGCCGCTAGCGGGGGGCGGATTATTGGCGCGGGGGGAAGGCGACTGGCAATCTCCTCGATCCTTGCATTCAGCATGTTACCGAGGGAGACCGTCAAGTCGCGCTTCATAGACTCCAGCATCTCCGCCAATTCCGCAGCGGCGGATTGTGGCGGCGGGGGGGCCCTAGGGGCCGGGGTCTCTCGCACCTGCTGTGGGGCCGGGGCCTGGCGCTCTGAGACGGCGGTTCTCAGGGCCTTGAGCTCCGCCGTGCAGAGAGCGAGTTGCTCCCGCATCCTCTTGTTGTCCGCCTTCAAGATGCGGATCTCCTCGCTCTCTGACCTGGAGGCGTTGACTTCCTCCATAGCCTTTAATATGGTGCGGCAGGCCCGGTTCATGGTGCCCCACACCTCACCCTTCAAGTTGCCCGACTTGCGGGCCCCCTCCATGATTTCTAAAGCCGCCTGTTTGGTGGCCTCCACCGGGTCAAACGGGAGGAAAGCCTGAGACGGCGAAATCATTCTTGGGGGGGAGGATGTTCCCCCATTCCTCATTGCCCCTTGGGGCGGAGCTCCGGGAAGTCCTTCCTATACGAGGAGGGGCCGGCGGCGACGTCTGTGTCGGAGCTGAGGTAAGTCTCCGAACCTCGGAGCTTAGCTCTTGCCAACGCCATCCCCGCGTAGGCCCCCTTGGGCTTGCCCCTCCGGGCTGATCCAACCTTAGGCCCATTATCGGGCCTTGCGTCATCCACCTGGTCGACATGCCCCCTTTTCTGGGGCTGAGAAGTCATCTCAATGGCCTCTGTGAGGCCTTCTTCCTCGGATTCAGAGGAAGAATCTAAAAATCTGTCGTCCCACTTGCGGAGGGAACCCCCCCCCCCCCCCCCCCCTCTTCAGACGTGGCCATTGTGGCCCCGCCAACGTCTCTGCCAAATTTGGGCCAAATCCGACCACCCCAGCCGAAGTTATCACGCCAAACAGAGTTTGACTAAAAAAAAAAAAAAAAAAAAAAAAAAAAACGGTCAAGGGGGAGTCGGCTTGGAGAAGTCCCATACAAATTTCAAAAAGCGCCTAAAAAACCGAATAGCAATCCGGTCCCTCAGGACACTTTTTAAAAAATTTTTTTGGCTGACTTCCCGTTAACGTAGCCGGGTGCCAAAAATAACAACTAATAGGGGATGAAGTCTTCTATCCCCTAGCACCCCTACTGAGACCGTAGGGTTAAACCCCGACCCTGTTTATCGACCTCCAACTTTGCCGATTTTTTTGCGTAAAAATTTTTGTAAATATTTTCACAAAATTACTAAAAATCCGATTACTTCCAAACCCTAAGGAGAAAAGCAACCGGACCTAGCCTACACGAAAAAAGACTATTGGCGCTATGTCCCAACCCCAAACAGAGCGTTGGACGATAGCCTCAAAGCCGACTTTTTTTCGATTGAAAAAGGTAAACAAACCGTTTTTCAATCGAAAAATCCCAACTTTTAATTTTCCGCTTTTTTTTGGCGATATAGACCGATCTCACTGGCTACCATAGTTGCGAAAGTATTTGACAGTTTGCTTAGTGCTCAATTAGAGCAACATCTACAATTACATGATAACCAATTCGGTTTCAGATCAGGCCTTTCAACAGAAGCTGCTATATTGAGTCTAAAGCAAACTGTTAAATACTACACTAAGAGACGAACACCCATCTATGCGTGTTTCCTCGACCTCTCGAAGGCATTTGACCTGGTGAATTACGACATCTTGTGGCAGAAATTGGAAGACATAAAGCTACCTGATGACGTACAAAGTATTTTCAAGTTTTGGTACCAACATCAGGTCAATGTTGTGAGATGGTCGGGCGCCTACTCGGAGCCGTACAGTTTGGAGTGCGGGGTGAGGCAGGGGGGGCTCACCTCACCCAAGCTCTTCAACCTGTATGTGAACGCACTGATAGAGGAGCTTAGCAGGGCGCGTGTCGGATGCCATATTGACGGAGTAGCGGTCAATAATATTAGCTACGCTGATGACATGGCGCTGCTGAGCGCCTCAGTCTGTGGCTTAACGAAAATGTTAGGCATTTGTGAAAAATATGCGCAACTTCATGGTCTACAATACAATGTAAGAAAGAGTGAATGCATGGTCTTTCAGGCCAGGGGTCGCCAATGTCCGTCGCTAATACCTACCATCAAATTGTATGGTACGCCGCTGAAGCGAGTTGATCAATTTAAATACCTTGGACATTGGATAACCTCTGACCTGAAAGACGATGTAGACATTGAGAGGGAGCGGAGGGCGTTGTCTGTAAGAGCAAACATGATTGCACGCAGGTTTGCTCGTTGCTCCACTGATGTCAAAATCTGCCTATTCCGAGCCTACTGTACTAGTTTCTACACGAGCAGCCTGTGGGTTAATTATACGCAAAAACAGTACAGCGCCCTACGCGTACAATACAACAACGCGTTCAGGGTGCTGGTTGGGCTGCCCCGGTTCTGCAGCGCGTCGGGGATGTTCGCCGAGGCGCGAGTGGACTGTTTCTACAGCACTATGCGCAAGCGGTGCACATCCCTGGGGCGCAGAATTCGGGCCAGCTCCAACGGTATACTGAATACGTTCGTAAACAGGTTCGACTGTGAGCATCTAAACCATTGTTGTATGGTACATGCGCAGTACCTACACTAGATGCTCACATACCACATATATTGTTATTTAATTGTTGTTATGTCACAATTGTACTAACCATTTGACATGTATAATTAAGTTTACTAACAAATATGGATTTTTGACATCTGAAATAAATGAATTGATATCAGGGGCGTAGCTACCGCCGTATTTGCCGTATCAATTATACGGGGCCCCCGGGCCACGGGGGCCCCCAAAGTGTGTAAGGAAAAAGAATAAAAACTTTCTAATTTATTTTATTTTACAAATGACAAAATTCTATAAAGCAATTCCTTTTTTTCCCGCCTTAAGCGTGCGTTCAAAAGTTGGCAACACTACATCGTTATGGCGGGCTGCGGGACTTCCCCGTTTTACTTACTTCATCTTCAACTCAGCGGGGAATCCCCGGGAATCCTTCATCGATATCGCGATGTACGTGTACGTTGTTGTACTTTGCATTGGATGTTAAACCACGGAGTGCAGTGCACTGTTTATTTACGCGCTTTATATAAATGTGCATTACATTGTAATTCAGTACAAACAATATTGTTCTTCTGGTTTAGCAGTATTAGTAACGATTTGTAAAAGAAATGAGTGAAAGGAAAAGAGATTATCCCAGCGGCGCTGAGAAAAGAAAAATTAAACAGAAAAAAGACGAGGTTATAAAAAAAGTGCCCAAAATTTCTTCATTTTTTCAGAGACAAGATACTGTGAGTGATTTAGATTGGAAAGGTAAGTACTACACTACTACCCAACCCATTTATTAGGGGCCCGTAGTGATAAACAAGGAAATCTTTTAATTTCGGTCTGTCCATCTGTCCGTCACAAAAAGTTGTCTCCCCCCTCGATTTTCACAATTATACTGTTTTTAGGGTTCCGTGCCTTGATTAAAAAAAACAATTCTAACTTATCTATAGGATCGATTTGTTTTGTTGTTTGTTTATCAGTCCGTATCGTATCGTTAATTGCGTGTTGAGAACTTCAGATGTGCAGACTCGCTTTCGGGTTCTCGTTTTGTATGGCCACTACACTACGCGCTGCGTTTAAATAGCACGCAGTAATGCACGGACGGGCTGCAGGTGATTTTGTATCTACTAATAGGTACGAGCACAATCCGCGTAGAATCTGTGTGCGTCTGAACTGAACACTCTCTAACTGTGACCCTTAGTAACGTTATTTATTTATATATAACTCTTTTTAGTTTAGTATCAAAGCATTCGTATTTATTTTTTAACAATTACTCGTTTATTTTTAGATTCTTCAGAAGCATGTTCTTCGTCACATATCCATCCGGAAATAGAAGAAAGCCAAGCACATACTTTATCGGATGTCCATCCAGAAATCGAGGAACCCCAAGTCAACGATTCTGATATATCTGCAGATAATGCAGATTGTAATATAATTTCATCAGATAGAGGAAATTTTGGTGACAATTTAACTGAATGCGAACGAAAAATAATTTTTAAATTGGGTCCATTTAAACCACAAGGACCATTTCCAAAAGTTTCAGAAAATAACCGACCTTTTTCAGCTTATTATTATTCATATTTCAATCAGGCAGGCATAAAAATTATAAGACCATGGTTATGTTATTCTAACAACGTTTTAAACAAACCGTACTGTCACTTCTGTTGGTTATTAGCAGATCGTCAAAACAAATCGTACTCCTCTGCTTGGGTTAACGGTGTTTCGGTTAGAAGCAATTTCACACAAACTATTCTTGACCATGAAAAGTCACAGCAGCATATTAGTGCCTCACTCTCTTATAATAATTGGTTGCAAGGAAATACCATCGATACTCTATTGAAAAGTGAAATCGATAGTAAAATTACATTCTGGAGAGATGTACTGCATCGTATAATTAATGTTATAATTACTTTAGTATCTTGTAATCTACCTTTGAGGGGGCATGATTCTGATTCTGGCAATTTTATGGCAATTTCACGTCTGCTATCTAACTATGATGCAACTTTAAAAGAACTTTTTCTAAAACCGAAAGGTGAAATAAATTATTTAAGCCCTACGATTCAAAACGAAATTATTAGTTTGCTTGGTACTAACGTTAGGAACAGTATTATCTCAGAAATTAAAAAAGCTCCATTTCTGACAATAATTCTGGATACAACACAAGACTTGTCAAAAATTGACCAACTATCTGTAGTTTTTCGATATATCTCGGTTACAGAAAATGATGATAATGTGCCTAAAGAAATAAAAATCTGTGAGTCCTTTTTAGGATTCATAGCAGTAACCGATTGCAGTGCTGCAGGTCTGAAAACTGTCATTTTAAATTTGACTAAAGAATATGGAATTGATTTGACTAAATGTAGAGGACAGGGATACGATGGAGCAAATGTTATGTCGGGTGTGTATGGAGGATTACAAACCCTAATAAAAGAGCATGCTCCAAATGCCGATTATGTTCATTGTGCTGCGCACGCTTTAAACTTGGTTTTGAACGATGCTGCGAGACATGTTCGTGAAGTATCGACTTTTTTCGATAATTTAGAAAAAATATATACTTTTTTTGGCAATAGTATAAAACGCTGGGCTATGCTAAGTGACGATTCATCTGAAAAATATTTGATTACCCTTAAAAAGGTATGTCCTACCAGATGGTCTTCTAGGAACGACGCTTTATTAGCAGTAAAGAAAATTTTTTTACTAATCATGAAAACTTTGTACCAACTAAATTTAATTTCAAATAAAAAAGATGAACGTGAAGAATGTAAAAGTATAATTAATATTTTAGAGAGTTTTGATTTCTTAGTGCTCGTTACATTTTTTTCTTCACTATTTGAAATTATTAATCCTGTTTCTAAAGCTCTACAGCATGAAAATAATGACTTACAGAAATCTAGTATTTTATTAAGTAATCTTTTAAATAGACTGTGCCAATTAAGAAATCAGAATTCATTTAATAGTTTGCTAAATGAATCCAAAGATTTAGCAAAAAAGTGGGGGGTAACAACTGTTTATAAAAACAGTAGGCGAAAGATAACGAAGCGTTTTTTTGATGAGTTATCACAAGATGAGAGAATTTCCGACCCGGAATCTTATTTCAAAGTCAATGTATACTATTGCTGTTTAGATATATTAATTTCTCAAACTAAAGAAAGATTTCAGAGCCTTTGCAACCTGAGTAGTATATTCGAAATATTACAACCGGAGAAACTCCTATCTTCTTCAAGCGAAGAGATATTAAACGCTTCCGGAAAACTGTCTGCTAAATACAGTAAAGACATCTCACTTAATCTTTGTGACCAATTAAAGGCTCTAAAAACATGCTTAAATTCTGAAATTAAAAAAATTTATTCCATTAAAGAACTCATAGAATTATTGCTAGTAAAATTCAATAGTCTTGCATTCAGTTTTCCCGAGGTAATCACAGCATGCTTTTTATTCTTGACCCTTCCAGTTACAACCGCAACGGCAGAAAGAAGTTTTTCAAAATTAAAACTAATAAAAAATTACTTAAGAACTTCGATGGGACAAGAACGGCTGTCAGACATCTCACTATTGTCCATAGAGGCAGAAACTTTAGAAAAACTAAAATCATCATCAGCCATAAATGATTTAATAAATCAGTTTGCCGATAAAAAGGCAAGGAGAGTGAATATTTAAAATTCGATTTTTATTTGTAAAATGGGTAAATTATGTGATAAATAAATATTACTTCTCACAATATTTTTTTTCTTTTGTGAAAAATCTTTACCTCCATATAAGGGCCTCTAACAAAATTTTTATACGGGGCCCCGACAAGGCACGCTACGCCACTGATTGATATATATATATATTATGGCCGCCACGTGAACGCAGTTTGTACTAAGCAAAAAGACTTACTTTGGTATATGTACCAAGAATGAAAAGAGATCCAATCAAAGAGTATTTAATAACCCCAGCACGCCGTTTCATACAACATTGGTGGAGCGTGTTCCAAATTCAAAAAACACTCTTGCAACGGATTTGATTTTCTTTGTCCGTAAATTCGATACTTCGCGTGTTCTTTTTTCGAAAATAATCACAATATTTCCATGCATGTTTGAGAAAAAGTAATTAATATGTTTATCCTTATCTAGAACTACATCAATGCAAAGTTTTAGCCCAATCCCTTCAGTAGTTTCCCCCAGTAGTAGTAGTAGTTTCAGTAGGAACCCCCAAAATTTATTGTTTTTTTTTCTATTTTTGTGTAAAAATCATAATGCGGTTCACAGAATACATCTACGTAGCAAGTTTCAACAGTATAGTTCAATAGTTTCGGGAAAAAATGGCTGTGACATACGGACGGACAGAATGACAGACAGATATAACGAATCCATAAATGTTCCGTTGTTTGCCATTTGGCTACGGAACCCTAAAAACGCTCCTGCAATGGATTAAATAAATAAGTCTTTATAATTAATAAGTGTCTTTTTAATAAGTCTAAATAATTTAAATAAGTCTTGCTCTGCCATCGAAATGCAGCCATACATAACATTATGATTGCTATAAATAGATACTTTTTTAATCATTATTATAAATACGGGATTTATCACGTACCGTCTTATCGGTGTTTCGACCGACAATGTTTCGACGGACACATCCACAAGATCACGCATAACAACGGTAAATAGAGCAGTAGCGTACTTACCTTTTGTGAAAGGATTAACGGATAAGATCGGAAACTTGTTACGCCATAAGTACAGCATCAAGACGATATTCCGTCCTCAAACACAATTGAGACAGACCCTCTGGGCGTCCCTGGCGTATATATGATACCGTGTGACTGCGGTAAATGCTACATTGGTGAAACAAAGCGTAACGTATCTACTAGGTTGACTGAACACATACGTGCAATGAAGAATGTTGACTCAAACAGTTCTGCAGTGGCGGAACATTCCCTAGATTCTGATTCAACGCACTACATACGTTTCGACAAGGCCCCGGTTTTAGCGAGAGAGAAGTTTTTCGTTCCTCGCAAGATCCGAGAGGCGATAGAAATAAGTCGTGTGCCGAACTTTAACAGGGATAGAGGATGGGTTCTACCGCCGGCCTGGAGGCCATGACTTCATGATGCAAGTGACAGAAGAGTGAGTGAACCTGGTAGAGACATAGTTAGTGTTGTGTGTTTGCCTGTACCAAGAACTACAGAAGAGAGCAGCAGTGATGATAATGATGATGACACAGCGGGTCAACGCACTGTGCTTTCGTTGACCCAATCCCCACCACCCCGCCCGTCCACTCGCGCGCAGAGAGCAGCAGCGCGCAGTGCGAGTGCACCCTGATCCTTCATCAGGGTGAGTGCGATCCGCTTCACGAATTGAACCGAAACATTGTCGGTCGAAACACCGATAAGACGGTACGTGATAAATCCCGTATTTATAATAATGATTGAAATCAATCACGAAAGATTTCTAAGTAAAAGATACTTTTTTACTTCACTCGCACGAAGAGAAGGTGTTAGCTACATTTAAAAAATGAGCAGAATCGGTTCTTGCTCACTGTTGTGACTTCTTCTTTCGCACCCAAAGACAGTAGTAAAAGTCACTTTTGCTCACGCGCATGCAAAAACAGAGAACTGATTTTGCTAACTTATTTTATTGGTTTATTAAAAAACGGTGATCAAAGAACAAACCCGAGATTCTAGATATACTAAAGCTTTCATTTTTCACTTTTTTTAACTTACGTGTATTTAGGTATCATATGTATCAAATATTCAGTTTATAAATTACTACAAAAGTACAATAAGACCTGACTTACTTATATCGTCCATCTCCAAAACACAAATCGTTATATTTTGCTACGCATACGGCTCGCAGAGTCACGGGCGCACTTTCTATCTCACTTTAACATAATACTTCCGTTTCACTTTTGTAAAAAAAACGACGGTTAAATGATCAACAATTACCGTGCCAGTCGATGAAGAGGTAACGACTTGACGGCACACTTAGGCATAGCGTCGTAAGGAGGGAATTCTTATATAGCAGAATTAGCACTACAAACCCAAAACTTCCTAAGTTAGAGGCGGATAAAGGTGGATCAACAATTAATGCGGATTGTAGCCTGATCAACAATGGCCGAAGGGAGGACCATATATATATATATATATTAAAGTATTAACATTGTACAATAACATAACAAAATAGTATGTAGGAACTTAAGTTTAAGGTAGATTTTTATAATCATTGAAAAAACTGATTTTGTAATTATTTAGGAGACTGATTCATTGTTACAAGCATTAGACAAATTTTAATTAAACAAATTACATATGTTATAACATTTTGTGTCTGTATTCATTGAAAACATATAAAACTTGTAAACTAGAAATGTTATAAATATTAAAAATGTAACAATCTTTAATTATATTTTTAATATTTATGATATTCTCTGAAGCATGGGGTGACGCATAGCCCTGGAAATTCTGGGCAATCGGAACAACCGACAACGTAACCATGGTTCTTTTTTTAGTTTTACTGTAGCATACTCTACACCGTTTTCGCATTGTCATTTCGCCACTCTTTGGAAATATATTTGGCAAATGTATTTTCCCTTCAGTAAGGGATCGAGAAAGTTCTGCCACATTTAAGTCCAGGTAAATTTGAAATTTCTGTCAATGGTTGATCTTTTTAAGCAGGTATGTAAGTAAACACTTACTACACAGATTTGGACAAACTAGCTATTACAATAAATTTGCAAAACAGGCATACCTAATTATTTTTTATTGAAAAGGTTTACAATCCCTGAAGTGTGTGAAATCACGCGATATCCTCAAACTGACACACTAGGGAGAATCTGCGTGACAAATAAAGACACTTTTGTTTAGAGGAAGACCTTTAATAAACGTCTATTTAGTCAAGTTTCATGGGTTCAAATTTTGACTCCTCTCGGGTGCCACCCGCCCCGCATACACAAAAGATATCCATGGCGCCACTGTGGTGCCATCCGCACGGAATCGGTTAAGATAGACATGCACGCATGATCGTTTAGATCGGCATGTCATGCAACAGCATGTAACGCATGTATGCCGCATGAAAGAAGAAAGAAAGAAAGAAAGAAAATATATTTATTTGCTCCCACAGACAGTGTTCAATAATACAATATGGCTGGGCTGCTTCGAACCTTGTTGGGTACGATGCAGCGCTGGTTTTCTGACAGGGCCTAAGTGAGGACACGAACACTGGTAAACGAGTACCTATATAAAACTAAATAAATATTGCCAGTCACCATTATATAAATTAAACTGAGTTATCTACGACGGTGTCTAATAAGATAACAATACATGTTCGGATTTAATAATAATAATAATATAACAACATAAACATAGACAGCATCAACTACGTACCATGATAATACATACGAAAAAAGCGTTTTAAACATGGGATAAGTGTTCAGAATGATTACTCTATTTGTGTTTAGGCTGCTGGAAATTGTGTGACATTGAATTATCGAGGATTGTTGATAGGTGAGTAAAAGCCAGGGGGGAGTTCTTCCGGGCTCGTCGTGCATACACAAAAGGTGAGTAGAAATAAAAAGGTGTTTGTGCGAGTATATTATTTAGATTGGCATGATTGCTCTTTAAACAAATGTGTTCTGAGCGCTTTCCTGAAGACATTAACTGTTTTCAGAGCACGTAGTGGCGGAGGCAAATCATTCCAACACCGAGTAGCGGCAAATTTGAAGGATCCACGGAATGCCACGCATTTGTGCTTCGGCGTGGCATAGATAAAGGTACATGCTCGGCTTGGGTATCTGGAATGGGCATGTGCCCACACAAACTTATCAAAGAGATACTTAGGATGTTGCAAGTTGATAACTCCAAAGAGTAAGACCGCTAGATGAAGCTTTCTACGCGCTGTCATTTTTAGTAGATTGGACGAGTTTATAAAAGGTGTGATATGAGCACGTGGTGGTACGTGAAAACAAAAGCGGGCACAGGCGTTGTGAACACGTTGGATGAGTTTCTCAGTCCTATTCAACAGACATGGTCCATAGACCACATCGCAGTAGTTTAGTTTGGAAAGTATGTGAGACTCACATAGGTTGATCCTCACTGCCTCACTTAGGAATGGTCGTATCTTATAGAGAAGCTTCAGCTTATAGAAACAATTGCGTACACTCTCAGCAACGTGTTTCTCGAAGTGTAGGTTGCTGTCCATTATCAGCCCAAGATTTTTGGTTTCCGAGACACCCTCCACCAATTCTCCGTCAACCAATACATTACAAGAACTGCATGGAACTCTTTGCACTTTTTGCCTGGTACCAACAAGCATAAATTTGGATTTTTTCGGGTTGATGACTAGGGAATTATATCTAGACCAACTTGAAATCTGGGCTAAATCTGAATTGATTTTGTTTACAACAATATCAAGATCAGAAGGTGGGAATGCGAGGTAAAGTTGCAGGTCATCGGCATAGAGATGATACTTACAGTGAGTTATGGCCTTTATAATGTCTGCGCTATATAATACAAATAAAATTGGTCCCAAGATAGATCCTTGTGGTACACCCCTGGGCACTAGCTGTAAAGAGGACTGAAACCTACCATCTGGCATTGCAAGTTCCACCAACTGTTGTCTACGATTTAAATAGCTATAAAACCAGTTCACAGCCAGTACATCAAATCCATAGAAAGAAAGTTTGGAAAGTAGGAGAGAGATATTTATAGAATCAAACGCACGAGAAAAATCAAGAAGCACCAGAATGTTGATTAGACCCTGGTCTTGAGCCTCAAGTAGATTGTCTACAACATCAAGAAGAGCAGTTGAGGTGCTGTGGCCTTTGCGAAAACCAGATTGAGCCTGAGGAAGAATATCGTTGTCTTCTAAGTATTTAGTAAGCTGCATGCTCACTGCCTTTTCAAGAATCTTCGACAAGCAGGGCAGCAGACTGATAGGCCTAAGGTCTTGGCAGGTTGAGGGATTAGATTTTTTCGGGATTGGCCTTACTATCGCCACCTTCCAGCACTCAAGAAAAACCCCGCTCATCAGTGAACTATTTACTATTGCAGTGATTGCTTTCAAAGACTCAGGCAAGGTCAAACGAAGCATCTTTAGTGAGATGCCATCCACTCCCTGTGCATTTGATTTGAGATAGCTTATTATAGCCAGTACTATGTCTTCACTTACAGGACTTAGCGAAAAGAACTCAGAGCTATACCTACCTGTGGTGTTCGTAGAAGGTGAGCTGTGAGATGGTGATATAATCTTCCCCAGGCACATTAAGGAAGTGAGCATTTATTAGATCCGGATTGTTGAACTGCGTTGGAAGCTCAGCTGCCTGTTTTTTATTAGGTAAGATTGTATTTTTTAAGTTTTTCCATAATTTATTAGAATTGTTTAGGTTATTATTTATATGCTCTGTAAAGTAGGCCTTTTTCTCACTAATTATAGCGGCAATCACAAGATGCTTCATTTCCTTATAAGAGGTTTTAAGTACTTCTGTTCGAAGGGATATGTGTCTAGCATGGTAGTTGTCACGTATTCTTATCATACATTTAACTGTATCTGTAATCCAAGGGAGGGCAGCTTCTTTAAATTTAGTAGTTTTAAGAGGTGCATGCAAATCAAAAAGTAGCATTATAATACTAGAAAATGCCGTAACTAAATCATTCACATCTTTTGAGTGATCAAAATATGACGCTATTGAGATCATTGTTAAAAAGATCAAATATAATTCTTTTCAATGGCCTGTATGTAACCAGGCGAGGACAAGGTCTCTCTTTTTTTATGTCTAACTCAACCAAGAGCATTGCATGGTGTCCCAGATCAGGGGTATACTTTACGGTTACATTACGAACCCGGCCATCTGTACATACTATATCTATCAAGGTCTCACTATGATCTGTAAAGTGGGTTGGTTCTGAAATAAGTTGCTTTAGACCAAGACTATCTATAAACTGGATTAGAAGTTTAGTTTTCCAAAAGTTAGAGGTGAGAATGTCCATGTTTAAATCACCAGCTAATATTAGTCGATCATAGTTGGCAAAAGATGAGATAGAATCTGTAAGGGCTTCCAGTACTTGATTGGGGTCCTGCCAAGGAGGCTTGTAAGCAGTTCCGACTATGATCTCCTGGCCATTTACCTTGACGTGTATCCACATTTGTTCGACAGATGCTGCATGGGGATGCGGACAGGTGCGTGCAAACAATCCCTTTCTGATATAGAACCCAACGCCCCCTCCACGCCCTCTTCGTACATGGGCAGGTCTAGGGACATAGCGTATCCGATACCCGGGTACTTTAGGAGCCTTCTCATCTTCATCTTTCCCCAACCAGGTCTCATTTATAGCCATTATGTCTGGCTTAAATTCATCCATAGCCACTATAAATTCCTCATGCCCTGTGTTTAATGATCCAGCATTAAAAAGTCCAACTTTGAAGTGCCGTGATTCAATCATTAGAAAAATTATAAAATTTTCCTATTACTATGCATGTGACGCTCGAACTGTTTAACTTATTTGCCCAGAGTAGAGTTGAATAATTAGTTTGTAAATAGAGATAAATAAATATATTAAATATTAACAATATTGAACAGATCATATATATGATAAAATATAAGACGCGTGTAAATAAATATAGGATAAGAGATGAATAATAATATGTATTGTGTTTAAATTCCATATTCCCCACGCAACTTTTACATAGTGTTATGCATCTAATTAAAGTTATACACGGTATTAACAATAAATCAATAATATGAATATCAGTACTCAACCTATATATGTTATAGGGAACGAGCTCAAACGGTACAGGCTCCAAAAACCCGTGAAAGGTCGGCCTCGATGCGGATTGAATGAGCCGACCCGCCGTCCTCCCGGCGCGCGTAGATACGACCTCGCTTGGTCCACGCGTACCTCCATCGCAGCTTTCGGCACTCATCGCGAACGCGGTGGAATAGCTGCCGGTTGGAGGCGGTGAGCCGCTCGTTGACGAAAATACGCGGGCCGGTGGTGGCGCGGCCGGCGTCGGTGGCGGTTAGCGTGCGGCGCACGCGCGCTGCGGCCAGCAGCTCGTCACGCAGCCCTCGCCGCGCCAGCCGCACCACGATACGGCGCGCGCGTGGCGCCTCTCCCCCAACGCCCGCGCCCTGCGCCACGCCCACGCGCTCCGCGAACACCACATCGCGCTCCTCCAACGGGACGCCCAGCTTGGCGGCCAGCACAGCGACCGTGTGCACCACGCTCTCCCCCTTCTCCTCTGGCAATTGGCCGACCTCCAGATCCGACAGAAGAGCCTCCTGGTCCCGGTCGTTCAGGTCTCGCTTGAGAAGCGCGCCCGTGCGCTCCAGCTCGGCGACTTCCTCGGTAGCCGGCTCGGCACGCCGTTGCTCGAGGGCCTCAAGCCGCTGCTCGAAGCCGTCCAAGCGCGTCGACACGCCCAGAAGCGAGATCCGGAAGTCTGCCATCTCCGATCGAAACTACCTCATTTCGCCACGTAGACTGCCAAAATCGTCCCGAAACAGTTTTAGTTCAGCAGAGATGTTGTCCTTTATCTTGATGAACTCTGCCAGGAGCTCCTCCCGAAGTGCCTTTAGGTGTACCTGTAGTTCCATCTCGCTGAACTCCGTCGTGACTTTGTGTGCGGTATCTTCGAGCATCATGGATTCCTCGCTCTTCGCTCTGGTCGGGGGCAGCTCACTAACCAAATAGTGGTCCTGCAGCGTTCGGACCGGTGTGGACGGATCCCTTCCCTTAGGGGTCTTGCTTTGGCATTCTCCACAACGCCAAGTATCGGAAACTTCAGTCCCTAAAGGAATCATTACGCATTCATTGTGGCTGCGCGATTTGCATTCTGGACAAGTAACGCCACCTTTTAGAAACTTGCCGCAGGCTCCACATTTAGCCATTTTGTAGTGGTCAATATATCAGTGCCAATGCTACTCAACGCTAGATGGCGCTAGCAGTCAATTCAACTGATTCAGTTCGATAAAGTAATTTCACTGCAGCACATGAACTTTACAAGGAAACTGAGGGATGTCCAGGGTCACTTTTCACACATAAATTAGTTAGCAGGCCAGCAGAATGATATGTAATATGTTCAGTTGTTATGATTTTAAAAAGAGGGTACACAAACACTATGCACTGTCTACCAATGTTTATTTTGTTAATAAAAGCACTTTATCTTGCAAAGTTTTTTGTTAAAACAACAGTCTTGGCGCAACACTATACACTGCAATAACTAGAGACGAGCGGCACTGTAACTACTCTGTAACTTTTTAAAACAATATAAAACAGAGAGATCAACTGTGTCTTCACCAGTAGTCGTGACCGTCTAGGGACCGCTTTAGAAAGGACGAGCTATACGTACGTTGTTGAACTGCATCGCAATAAAACTTTTTAAAGTTTCGCAAACTATACTCATGTTTTTATGTGCATCGCGATAAGTTGCTGCAAAATTACGACACGGGCGCACACTATACATGATTCGCTGTCGTGGTGGGTTGGGTATTAGAAATGCGCGCATAGTTTTATCGAGTAGAAACATCTATGCACAGCCAAGATCCAAAAGTCGCCGTCCTAGCACGGGTTTACACCATAACAAGGTACATCTGAAATGGATGTTCAGTTACAGTAAAAAACTACAATTTATTCCTTATTATATTATTCGTTTATCTTATATTTTAGTAAATTATTCAATCACACTGTGATTTCAATGATTTTACACTAGAATTTGAATTCTTTGTATTTCTTCGCCTGTTTAGCTTCTGTATTCTGTTGCCGCTTTCGCTTGTTCTGTAACAATAAAATGTATTTATTTGTTTCATATTACGATAGCTGCTTAAAATAACATTTAAAAAAATTAAATAAATTAAAAATCAGCTCATTGAGTACTTTTAACTAATAATTTATTAGGTTATGTAATGGTACACTCTCAAATTTAATATAAATTGTAGATACTAAATCTGCTTTATCACACTTTTGACCTATGTATGCCAAATAAAACATGTCAGGCTGCGCCAACCTTAAGAGGTATGGCTGCGCCAAACAAAATGAGTTATAAGTAAAATTAATGTTACCTTCTGCCTAGCAACATGATCAGCCAACATATCTGACAGGTCCTCCGGTGCCTTCCCCGGGCGCTGTTCTCTCAGATGCCTCTCGTAGCGCGCCGCAACCGCTTCAGGTTCTAACTCCAACTCTGATGGATCCAACGCCACTTCCACGCCGCCTGTCCGCGTCTCAACGCCCTCACTCGCTGTTCCTGATGGGGGTGGTATGCTTCTCTTGCCTATAAAAATGAAATGCTTTCACGGTTAAATATTTTTGCGCAAAAACTAATAATACTACAAAAAAAAATACAATAACGACAGTGAAATAGCTATGTTACCTGGATTAGCCGCGTTGATATCGTACACGTGCGTAGAAGCCATCATGCCAGCAGTGAGGCCGACGCGGCGTTCCGGAAGCACTTGGTATAGCGCAGGAGTATCGCCTCTGAAAGTACAATACAATACATAATTAAAGTTCTTGAATTTTGGATCTGATTGTTGCCTAAAGATTTTTATACATTGTTTTGAACTCTTTACTGTGACTTCACGTGGATTTTTCAAACCTCAATATATGCCACAGATTTCACCCGGTGATTCCATCTTCTTCTCTGAGAGTATATTATTGTTATAAAACTTCGTCTTTTTTAATTGAAACGACAATTTGTCATAAAATATGGTTTGAATTCGACAAAGCCGCTAATACTATTACTATTACTTTTATAATGTTATCCGAACACATACGAAAAATTCCTAGCGCCACTGACGGCGCTTTAGTCGTAATCTGAATCATTCCACTAGTTTCGACCCTGACATGACAGAAGAGCCCGGTAGCACAATTGGATAGTGCATCCTTGTATCAAGAGGAAGGTTGCGGGTTCAAGTCCCGTCTAGGCTTGAAATTTTTTGAGATGGTTTTAAAATCTTAAAGCCGCTAATGTCGCTTTACTTTGTCTAATTTCGCCTAATTGACGCGTTCGATTGGATAACAAGCGCTACCTTGGATAAATTGGCAAGCGCAGTTTTAAGCTCATCGTGCCGACTGCTCCAATCTAAACCTAGTAAACTCTTCTGTCTTAAAACTGACAAGATCAGATGTGATCACAAATTGACAAGACCCAGTGTGCTCGTAAGTGCAGTTATGAGCTTAAGAGTCTTGTAGGTCTTGTATAGATTGGCGCAGTCATCAGGCCAATCTATACAAGACCTACAAGACTCTTCTAACTGATTTTTTTTTTAACATCGCTTTCTTCTTCTTCCTAAGCTCTATGGTGTCGGGAGTCTCCATGCCAAGTAGTACCGAGGTTATGCCGAGAGGAGTGACCAGACCCACGCCAGAAGTGGCCATTCTGATCAAAGATGACTAGACTAGTTACCTACTATAATCTACAGACTAAATGGTAACTGGATCTTAGCCTTCAACATCACTTTAATTCTTCTTCCAAAGCTTGATACCATCCGTAGTCACCATGGTTATATAGTTACGAGTTCATCCAGCCGACTGCGCCAGTCAACTAGCAACCAGACTTCAGACTGAGAGATTACTAGACCTTACCCTTCAACATCGCTTTCACTCTTCTTCTTCCTAAGCTCGATAGTATCGGGAGTCTCCATGCCAGGTGGTACGGAGGTGATGCCGAGAGGAGTGACCAGACCCTCGCCAGGAGTAGCCACACCAGCGGCCACGTCACCTTCGGCTGTCTTCTCACCTTCCTCCTCAGATTCCTCTGCAAAATCATCAAATTAAGGTTTGGTACTATATTTTATTGGGACTAATTTAAACGGTAGGTTCTCAATTCAACTGTATTTTTTTATGTTTGTTACCTCATAACTCCGTCATTTATCAACCGATTTGTTAAATTATTTTATTATTTGAAAGGATATACTTTCAGATTGGTCTCATAGAAATTTCATCGAAATCGGTTCAGTAGTTTGTTTTTTCTTTTATCTGAAGTCAGTTCTATTTTTGTTAAAAAGTTACTTGTGTGTAAACATGATAATCATTCTGTTGTAATTCTCTTATTTGTTCATTATGTTGTAAATGTGTGCTATGTGTAGTGAATGTTTGTCATAATATCTCAATATCTTTTATTTTAAACACTTATCTAAATGTCCGTATTGTATTCTTGTGAATGTCAAAAAAATATTTTCTATTATTCTAAATTGTGATTCCAGTTAAAATCTATCGAGCAGATTTGACGTACTTTCTATCAGGAAAATTATGGATATCTGTCAAGTTCTTTACGAGACGAGTGTGAAGCATATACCTTCTTCCGATTCCTCTTCAGATTCTGACTCCAGTTCACCCCACATCGTCCTGTCTATATCCTGGTCTTCATTATCCTGCAAAAACAGGTTTAGTATTTAATAATCCATTTATTTCAGGCAACAAATTACAAAGTTATTTACCTACAATTAATTGGCCCATAGACCTATGTACCTTATAAACTAACATACATATAATATACTTCAAATCTTTCATTTGTTTATACGGCACGTTGTTTCACGACGTGGCTACACCGGTATCAAAACGCATAGCCTGCTTTATAATAATAATGCTGGACATTTCACACTCCACTATCTAGCCTCAAACTAAGCAGATCTTGTACTATGGGAACCAGATAACTGATGGAATACTTATATACTTTTTTGTTAAATTCGTACAACCAGACCAGGAACGAATATCTATAGATCAGTCAAACATTTGTTCTGCGGCGGGGATAGAACCCGCACCGGCTGAGACGTAGGAGACGTCTCAGCCGGCTACTCAGCCACTGCGCCACGGAGGTCGTCGATATAGAAACTCCAAGGCCGTACAGTATAGACAATTAGACTTACATCTTGTCCACTGCTCTGATGTCCAAACACGTCTCCATACAAAGGTTTGCCCGTCTCATCGACGGGCGGTTTGCCCCACCCACCAGCGTGGTATCCGAAGGCACAGCCATCAGGAATGGGTGCGTTCAGACCGGGGATCTTGAGGTTCGGGTAGGATGGTGGGGGCCCGTAGCGCTGCTGAGCGATTAGCCACGGTGGGGGAACCTGAAGAACACAGAGATAATTGGATTACTGACGTAACAGCTACTGCTTACCGTCCTCGGATGGTTGGCAGCAATACGTTGATACGGAAGACACAGTACGGAACACCATATTATCCAGATACTCTCCTACCTATGTATTTATCTAGTTTTTTCTGTGTTTCTATCTACATATTTTCTTTTTAATAATTTATAATCTTTATGTAAGTAGGTATGTTTGTTCTGTTCTGAATGGTCTGTCAAATACATGTATTTTATTTTTTTCTTTTTTTAGATAATATGACGGATCCCAAATCACGACACTTCTCCTGAGAGAGTTTTGAGAAGTTTCTGAGAAGTTTTAGGTGAAATTCGCTAAGATTTAATTTATATATGTATACCAATACTATTAAATTAAATATACTATTGAATGTAGTTATTTCAAACAGTATTTATAAATTTCGGGAGTAAGCCATTTTGTACACAATAATGTAGAGACATTTTAAAATAAAGTATATAGGTTTTTTTTTGACGTGTTAAAACTTGTTTAGTAAAAAATATTTCTGTTGGACCAAAAAATTAGGCTATCCAATTTGACCATGAAGACGAAGCCTTTTTGTAAATTTTTTTTAACACATGATCCTAATGATTAAATCTTCACAAAACAAAACTTTTATATATTTATAGTAAAGCAATTTGTAGATAAAAAGTATTAATTTGTTATCATAATTATGTTTATTTAAGGTCTTATTTGATCGTAGATCTATAATTTATCCTCCCTTACCTTGTGTGAGCCAGGTCCTACCGGCATACCGAGCGCAGTCCTCAACTCCTCAGTCAGGTCACCAGGCTTCTTCTCTCGGAGTCTCGTCTCGAACTCCTTGCCTTCGTAGTAAAGGTCGCCGTGGATCGTCATGCGGGGCTTGGTTTGCCATCTGTATAAAATGTATAGTGTTAAAGACAAGCTTCCGCCAACGGCTTCGCGTGGTACGTCATCTATCTGTATACCAAATTTCATCGAAATTGGTCCAGCTGTTTAGTCGTGAAAGCGTAACAAACAGTTGGAGAGAGACAGACTAACTATTTTCGACATAAAAATTTCGGTCCCGCGGGACCAGAATTCCTTTCACCTATATAATTGGTGAAGAATCAACTTATGGTAGTTCGATTGCTATACAAACGTTCAGTCGCGATTCACTAAATAACCGATTAACAAAAATGTCTAAACCGAATTAGTTTTGTCTTATATTATTGTCGCAAAATCAATAAAATTGCACACTTTCATTGATCGAGCGAAGCGAGATCTCTAAATCAATTTGGGCAAATCGGCGTTGTATGTATGTTTGTTTGTCCGAGGATAACTTTCGTAGCGTTGATCCGATCATCGTGTAATTTGATACATACGAAGGTAGTGATGGCACAATTTTGGTGTGACTAAATTAACTAAAAATGTTGGGGGGTTGATGAGATATTGGGGTTCAAGACGGGCAAAAAAAATGAGACTATGTATTTGGTCAAGTGGGATGTCAAATGAAAGGTCTTCATTAGTACATTTAGGATCCGTTTTTATTAAAGTAGTAGACTTAGTAAAGTCCTAATAATTTTTGAGTTATTAGCCATAATAAAAACTGAACGTTGACAAAATTCAGTGCTGTAATTTGGTATGCGTGTAGCTTAAGTGACACAAATATAGGCAAAAGTCTCAAATCCAGAATAACTGCAATTTCTACCCGAAAAAATGCAACCACATTACATGAACTCCTGTTACCTGTAATTTGAATGAAACTGTAAGTCCAAGTTATTTGGTTTATTATTTCGTGGCATTATTTTGATAGAAAAATATTACAAATAATTTTTTTTTGTTTTAATCGGAGACTCGCGAGACCTCAGTTCGGGGCGGACCACCAGTGCATAATAGACATTTAAATGACATTTCAAAATAAGTGAAAATGATGAATACTTAGGAATGAAATTATGGAAGTATATTGATTTTGCGACAATAATATAAGACGTAAGTAATTCGATACGTTAATGAGGTTCATGACGTTGGGATTCGAGTTATGGAGTTCAAATGGTCTTGGGCGGGACACTTGGCTAGACGTGGTGATGGCAGATGGAGCAGGACAGTGACTGAATGGTGGCCGAGGAGCAGGTGTAGAAGGGTAGGGCGACCAGCAGCGAGATGGGTGGACGACACCGTAAAGGTCGCGGGCCGTCAGTGGGTGAGACTAGCGCAGGATCGTGGTGGATGGCACAAACTTGGGGAGGCCTATACCCAACAATGGGTGAAGTCAGGCTGTGGATGATGATGAATTCGATACGTATATGTTTAGACATTAACGGTGTTCAGTTATCTAGTGAATCGCTACTGAACGTTTGTATATAGGAGTCGAAGTCGAACCATCCTAAGAAACGGTTAAAACTAGGGTAATATTATAGCGGTGGCGACTCACTACTGACCAAATCAGCATGCCATTACAGTTATATAAATAAAAAAACCGGCCGAGGCCTCACGCACGAAGGGTTCCGTACCATTATCTATAAAACCGGCAAGAAATCACGTTTGTTGTATGGGAGCCCCCTTAAATATTTGTTTTATTTTAATTTAATTATTTATTTTTAAAGTGAATATATAACTTAAATGTTCTGTGAATATTTCAAGCGTCTACCTGTTGCCGTTATCAATATAGAGCTAACACGAGCAAATAGAATCAGGTTTGTTGTATGCGAGCCCCCTTAAATATTTGTTTTATTTTAATTTAATTATTTATTTTTAAAGTGAATATATAACTTAAATGTTCTGTGAATATTTCAAGCGTCTACCTGTTGCCGTTATCAATATAGAGCTAACACGAGCAAATAGAATCAGGTTTGTTGTATGCGAGCCCCCTTAAATATTTGTTTTATTTTAATTTAATTATTTATTTTTAAAGTGAATATATAACTTAAATGTTCTGTGAATATTTCAAGCGTCTACCTGTTGCCGTTATCAATATAGAGCTAACACGAGCAAATAGAATCACGTTTGTTGTATGCGAGCCCCCCTTAAATATTTATTTTATTCTGTTTTTAGTATTTGTTGATAAAGCGGCAACAGAAATACATCATCTATTAAAATTTCAACTGTACAACTATCACGGTTCATGAGATACAGCCTGGTGACAGACGGCAGACAGCGAAGCCTTAGTAATAGGGTGCCGTTTTACCCTTTGGGTCCGGAACCCTGAAAATTGGCGTGTTTGCGTAGGATAGTCAACACCAGTTTTCTGACCGACTAAAACTACCCCATCATCATCATCATCAGCCGGTAGACGTCCACTGCTGAACATAGGCCTCCCCCTTAGATCGCCACAACGAGCGGTTGGTAGCCGTTTTCGCCCAACGGCTCCCCGCGATTCTTACTAGATCGTCGGTCCACCTTGTGAGGGGCCGGCCTACGCTGCGTCTTCCAGTCCGTGGTCTCCACTCGAGAACCTTTCTTCCCCAACGATTATCGGTTCTACGAGCGAAAAGCCCCACAAAAAGCCAATTTAACCTCTCTTTTCATAAATTGTACTTAACTTACCAAATCCTATATCTTCATACTTCTGAGTACCTGCGAAGGAGATAAAGTTTTGCCCAGTTTTCACGCCGGGTCTGGAGTGACCGTGAATATCAGAGTTTGTAAACTCTACCTCACGATAAAACCCTTTTTAACATTTTAAATGAACATAACTTTGGGTATAATAATATAGTCAGTGGATTCGAGAGGGAATGGTGGGAATCTGCCAAGGATCGCGATAGGTGGAAGGAGTTTGGGGAGGCCTTTGCCCAGCAGTGAAAAAATACTACCTAATTTTTTTGATTGTTGATGTAAAACTTCTTTACGCACGCTTGACTTGGGGAGTAAGCTGGTGAATGTGTTACGAAAAATGCGAACGGAAGTTGAGAGGGATATATAAGTTAGTGAAGATAGAAAGAGAGAGAGTTACGTTTCGTATATTTTTAAACGTTAACGTGCGAGTGCGAGTTTTGTCTGTCCAGAATGAACATAGACTGATCGACCTACAGACGTGTGGACAATTTTATAAATTAATATTTTGAAAAAGAAGTTTTACTTCAGTCGTGTGGTATAAAGCACACTAATTTTTTTTTAGTTTTTAATATCAGAGTTTTCTCACAAGACCCAAAATAAATACATTTCTAAAGCACAGAACCACAACTAAACGGTTTGTTAAATTAGGCACAAACCGGTCTGTTTAGTCTAGGATCCTGAATACCCCCTTCGCCTGGTTAGTTTATGACCCGAGAGAAAATGAACTTTTTATTTAAACTTACTTGAAGAAAGCGTCGTGCAGTTTCTGGTAATCAATGTCAATCTTCCCGAGCTTAGGACGGGCGCGTTCTCGCATCTTAGCCTTCAGCGTCTTCGTCTCCTCCTTGTCCTGGAGCGAGGCTCGCATCTCCATGATGCCGGTCTTCTTTATGAAGTCCGGGAGATCAAAGGGGGGCTTCTCTATACCACGCTTTCCTTGCAGATACTGGAATGTACGATAAATGAATATCAATAAACAATATACTATTAAAGTAAATACAATTCTGTAAAACTGCTGCCATCACTGACGACCACCGTGGCGCAGAGGGCGAATAGCCAGCTGAGACGCAGGCGGTAGCGGGTTCGATTCCCGCCGCGGAACAAATGTATGCATGATCTACAGTCTTTGTTGCAGGTCTGGATGTGTTTCTATATATTATCAAAGTCTCGAACACCGCCGTAAAGTTGCAAGCCTATCGATCTTTTACAGAATACATTTTGGGGAATGTGCCCAGGAACTTTACGATCTGATTCCGCCATCTCCTTTCCATCAAAGGGCAAGCAGGCGCACGGCTCAGTACCATCCGTACCTAGTTGATATACCACCCATGCGCACACACCGTTTTGGTTCTACGTTCTTGATGCGTACAGCTAAGGTATGGAACGCTTTGCCGTCGTCTGCTTTTCCTAAAGAATACAATCCGGGTCTCTTTAAGGTAAGAGTGAATAGATTTCTTCTAGATTTTCGTGCTTCATCTTAGACCACATCATCGCTTACCATCAGGTGAGATTTTGGTCAAACGAAAATCTATTTAGTTTAAAAAAAACTAATATTATAAAGAGGAAAGATTTGTTTGCTTGTATTGAATAGGCTCCAAAACAACTAGACCGATTTAAATAATTATTTCACTGTTGGGAAGCTACACTATCCGGTGTGACATCGGGTTGTTGACATTTGGTGACATAGGCTACTTTTTACCCAACTGCGCAGGAGGCTAATGTTTTTATTGAAAAACTAGGCGTGCGAAGCTGCGTAGGCGTGCGAAGCTGCGCGTGCGGATAGGTCAGCTAGTAACTTATAAGTATATATTTACAAAAAAAGTGTCAAGTATACTATTAGTTTGGGGCTAGATGGAGCTGTGTGAAATTTCCAGCATTATTTATAAATTGATATTAATAAACCCAAAATACTTCTCCCTTACTTCAAGTAATTCACGGAAGCGTAGCACGGTCCCCCTCTAGATGGACGACGAAATACGATCTGATAAAGGTTGGTGGGAGCCGTTGGGTGCAGGTCGCACAAGATCGGTCGCTCTGGCAATCCATGGGAGAGGCCTATGTTCAGTTGTGGACGGCCTTTGGCTGATATGATGATTTCAAGGAAGTACGATGGTTGCGGTCAGGTTAGAAGGGGGGGGGCAATGCACAATGCACCTCAATGCGGGACGTCAGTGCAGATCTTACTCCCACTTAAAACTAGAATCTGCGGTAGTCCAAATATACAACAAGAATCCGTTACCAATAATTTTGAACTATTATTGTTATTTGTAGAAAATCTCTGTTTACAGCTTAGGAAGACATTAATGAGCGAAGTTCCCATAGGCTCCATCAATTTACTAGAAACAAGTAAATACAACAATTTAGACTATTATATTTCAAAGCATTTGATTTCAAAATCAATTGAAGTTTCGCAGGTCACCTGAGCACTGATCAGAGCTTGTGCATATAACAAGGAGAGCACTGATCAGCGCTTCCGCATACCAAAGGTTAAACGCTACGTTTAGTATAACGCACCTTCCTCTTATAACACCAATGCCTAGGTACTTGCACCGTGTTCCTGTGCGCCTTCAGCTGCACCAACAGCTTAGGGTCCTTAGCTGTGACGTCATACATCTCCACCACATCGGGCCGGGAGACCAGTTGCTTCAACTCGGCGACTGACAGTCGGGAGAGCTTCTTTAGCTTCCGTTTCGAGAGGCGATCCTTCTCGTCGGCTGCGATTTTCTAAGAGAAATAATATGTTATAAAATATTTAATGACATATTTGATAGAGCGAAGCGAGATCTCTAAATCAACTGGGCAAATCGGCGGTGTATGTATGTGTGTTTGTCCGAGGATAACTTTCGAAGCGTTGATCCGATCATCGTGAAATTTAATACATAGGTAGGTAGGTAATGGCACAGTTTTGGTGTGACTAAATGAGCTAAAAATAAAAATAATATATATATGTAAAGAAATCGTACCTATTCCTTAGAATTTGAATTGTGTCGCGCTGTCGATAAAGAAGGTTGGTTGTGAGTATAGAATATCCTTAAAGCAGGTTAGGCGTGTTAAAAAATAATATGACAGTTTGCAATGTCAAACAGTGATTTGTCTTTTGATAAAAATTGTAATATGATTTAATACCGAACTAAAAGTGTTATGGATTACCTAATAATGAAGAATAAGCTTTAATGTCGTTTCTTTGTTTACAGGTAGGTGTTTTGGTATTGTATAATAGTGTAAATAGTTTAGGATTTTAGAGATATTTCAATAAAATAAAAAACTTTGTTTACAGAGCAACACATCATTGTTTATTTCATGGGTCAGTCCTGTTGAATAGATGATAAATAATCTTATAAAACGACATTTTTGTTTATAAGACGCAATTGAAAATGGAAAAACTTCGTTTCGAATTTACTCTATTGCCTGGAAGTGATGGAAAATCAAACGTTTTATCTATAACCACAATATCCACAAGTGAGGATAAAGTTTATGCAATACCCAGAGAGCTACAATCAACTCGTCATCATGAGGAAGTAATAAAAACAGCGGTTTTTGATAAAGTAAAAAATAGTTTAAAAAAGAGGTACCATGTGAGAAGAGTGTGGATAACGATGACAAAAGAACTCAAAGAAACTTACACGGATGAAGATGGTAATGTACAATTTGGGAATCAATATCTAGAAGAATTAAATCAGGAAAAAGTAGCAAGTGTACTTCAAACAGAGACAGGCACACTGGAAAAGTTGTTTGAGAAATTAGTAGAAAATACACAGGTGAGTAAACAGCAAAGTTTAAAGCATATTGCAGAGAAATTTGTGATTGAAAAATTTACAAGCAAAAATTCGAATGCAAACTACTGGATTGATATTTTTGAAAAAGAATGCATACGCTTTGATGTGACTACGGATGAGAAAAAAATCGAAATACTTAGATTGTTTCTGGACAAAAGTTGTGTAGACTGGTATGCTTCAATGGTTATAAAATTAACTATGAACTCAGAATGGTCGGAGTGGAAAAACAAATTTTGTGAATCATTTGTAAACAAGGGATGGAACCCAGTCAATCATGCATTATTATTTAAATATAAGGATGGTTCATTGTTGGATTACGCTATCAGAAAAGAAAAACTTTTATTGAATATGAGGAGAACAATTGATACCGGTACTTTAGTAGATCTTATTGCAGCTGGTTTACCGGAATTCATACGCAACAATATTGATAGAGAAGCATTAAAGGATACAGTGGATTTGTTTAACGAAGTGAGTAAGTATGAACATATGGTAAATAAAAGAAGTTATTTGCCTATGAGAAAACATGGAAATCTAGGAACTTGTAGTAAAAATGGGGTTAAAAACCCATGTAAGATATGTGAAAAATTAAATAAAGGGACTCGTTATCACCCTGAGGCTACATGCTGGTTTAAAACAATCAAGGATGAAAATATAAAGAAAAATATAATTAGACATGTAAACAATTCGGTGATCGAAGCAGAGTTAAATGAAACGGCTAAAAAAAACTAATAGTAACACCATTAATAAATGTCAAACTACTATTGAATGATAAACTAGAGATATATGGAGTTTATGATTCGGGATCAAATGTTTCTCTGATTAATTCTAAATTATTAAAAATAAAAGGAAAGGGAAACGAATTGAATGAAGCAGATTTAGTAACGATTAATGGTGTTAAAAAGACAAGTGGTTTGACAACTTTGAAATTAAAGATTTTTGAATTGGAAAAAATAATTGATGTATACATTATCGATGAACAAAACTTTAAATATGACTTTTTGATTGGTTTGGATTTAATAAAAGACTTTAAATTAATCCAAGATGAAGATTTAAGAATAACACAGAAATGTTGTATAAATAATGAAACAAGAAATAAAACTGAGGACACCTCTACATATATAGATACAAATACTAATATAAAAAACATAGAAAATAAAAATAACATGGAAGAATATAAAATAAATTTTAATGAACATGTGAAAGAGGAAGATTTTGAAATGAAAATAAATCATTTAAATGAATATCAAAAGTCAGAAATAAATACACTGATTTGCAAATACAAATCAGTTTTTGCCAAAGACAAATACGATATTGGCACTGTGAATGAATATGAAGCAAAGATAGATTTATGTGTGGACAGGTATTGTAGTAAAAGGCCTTACAGATGCACTGTAGAAGATAAAAAAGAGATT
Organism: Philereme vetulata; assembly: GCA_918857605.2. Lineage (NCBI taxonomy): Eukaryota > Metazoa > Arthropoda > Insecta > Lepidoptera > Geometridae > Philereme > Philereme vetulata. Next base: position 7,520,900 of record OU975470.1, on the reverse strand, counting down.
GAAACACAGATTGCAAAGTTACTGGATAGTAAGCTGATAGAAGAATCCTACAGTCCATTTGCTGCACCTGTCACTTTGGCATATAAAAAAGAAGAAAACAGAAAATCAAGGCTATGTATAGACTTTAGAGACTTGAATAAAATAGTAGTACCGCAGGCTCAACCATTTCCCTTAATTGAAGATCTAATGATAAAAACCAGAAATTGCAATTTTTTTACAACCTTAGACATAAACTCTGCATTTTGGTCTATTCCTTTACGAGTTGAGGACAGGAAAAAGACAGGATTTGTTACACAAGAAGGGCATTTTCAGTGGACTTGTCTTCCTTTTGGACTTAAGACCTCGCCAGCCATTTTTCAGAGGATATTGAGTAGTATATTGAGAAAGTATAAACTTACGGAATTTACAGTTAACTATATAGATGATATTCTTATATTTTCTAAAACTTTTGCTGAACATCTTGATCACCTTACACAGTTGCTGAATGCAATTAAGACAGAAGGGTTCAGATTAAAATTTACAAAATGCACATTTGCATCAGACTCAGTAAAATACCTGGGTCATATAATACAAAATAATTCCATTAAACCAGTCAAAGATAACTTGATTTCAATTAAGGATTTTCCTGTCCCAAAAACGCAGAAAAATATAAGACAATTTCTAGGGAAAATAAACTTTTACCATGAGTTTATACCAAATAGTTCAATAATATTAGACCCATTGCATAATTTACTCAGGAAAAATAAAAAATTTGATTGGTCCGACAAGTGCCAAAATGCATTTGATACGATAAAAAAATTGCTTTGCTCGCAACCAGTTCTGGAGATTTTTGATCAAGATTTGCCAATCAACATTTATACAGATGCCTCTATAGAGGGTATTGGAGCCATTTTAAAACAGATACAACCAGACGGAAAAGAAAAACCAGTCGCTTACTTTTCGAAAAAACTAAATGGAGCCCAGAAGAAGAAGAAAGCCATATATTTAGAATGTTTAGCCATAAAAGAAGCGGTGAGATACTGGCAATATTGGCTGATAGGTAAATCATTTATAGTTTACTCAGATCACAAACCACTAGAAAATATGAATTTAAAATCTAGAACCGATGAAGAGCTCGGTGATTTAACATATTATCTATCGCAATATGAGTTTAAAATAAAATATTCTCCAGGAAAACAAAATTTAGAAGCAGATTGTTTAAGCAGGAATCCAGTATTAGAATCAAATGCAAATACAGATGAACAATTGAAAGTCGTGAACTTGGTTACACTGAAAAATATTTTGGAAGATCAAAATAAGAATGAAGATATACAAAAGAGAAAAAATAAATTGATTGTAAAACAAAACGTATACTTAAAGAAGGTAAATAAAAAAGAAAAAGTAATTATTTCAGAAGAATTTAGCACGAGACTCCTAAAAAATATACATGAAAACCTGTGTCATATTGGGATTGGACAGATGCAGAAGACGATAAGTCCGTACTTCGCGGTCAGCAATTTGACAAGAAACATAAAAAAAATTTGTAGAAGTTGTGAAACGTGCATTAAAAATAAATCGAGAGGACACGACAAATTTGGTTTTATGTCTCATCTAGGCCCAGCAGAAAAACCTTTCGAAATAGTCTCCATAGACACCATTGGTGGTTTTGGAGGTTCAAGATCAACAAAGAAATATCTACATCTGTTGGTAGATCACTTTACAAGATATGCATTTATTCAAACATCAAAAACACAAAGTGCAAATGATTTTATAAAATTAGTAACGAAAATAACAGACACTGAGGATATTGGTATGGTACTCACAGACCAATATCCAGGAATCAATTCAAAAGAATTCAAAAAATTCTTAAATGATAGGCGCATACAAATGGTTTTCACAGCAGTAAATGCACCTTTTTCGAATGGTCTTAATGAGAGGCTGAATCAAACATTAGTAAATAAAATTAGATGTAAAGTAAATGAAAAGGAAAAAACCAAAGCCTGGACAACAATAGCTCAAGAATGCGTAAATAAATATAATGAGACTTATCACTCAGTCACTGGTTTCACACCAAGTTATCTCCTATACGGTACAGATGCCACTATTTTACCAAGTGAACTAACACAGGCAAAGTCCAAAAGTGATTTGATTAGAGATAGAAAAACAGCACTTGAGAATACAATAAAATCACATAACTACAACAAGAACTTATTTGACAGAAATCGGAAGTACTGCGTATTTAATGTAGGTGACATGGTGTATGTCGAAAACGGAAACAAGCTAAACAGGAAGAAATTAGATGAGTTGAAAATTGGACCATATGAGATTGTTGAAAAAATTTCTAACTCCATATACAGAATAGATACAGGTCACAAAAAGACAGAATCAAACCTTTTTCATCTAACAAAACTTACTCCAGCCACTACTTTAGAAGAAGATGAAAAAGAAGATACAGTCGAGGATGGATTAATTTAGCGAAAATTTGCAGTAAATTTTCTATTTATGGGGGGGGGAGATGTAAAGAAATCGTACCTATTCCTTAGAATTTGAATTGTGTCGCGCTGTCGATAAAGAAGGTTGGTTGTGAGTATAGAATATCCTTAAAGCAGGTTAGGCGTGTTAAAAAATAATATGACAGTTTGCAATGTCAAACAGTGATTTGTCTTTTGATAAAAATTGTAATATGATTTAATACCGAACTAAAAGTGTTATGGATTACCTAATAATGAAGAATAAGCTTTAATGTCGTTTCTTTGTTTACAGGTAGGTGTTTTGGTATTGTATAATAGTGTAAATAGTTTAGGATTTTAGAGATATTTCAATAAAATAAAAAACTTTGTTTACAGAGCAACACATCATTGTTTATTTCATGGGTCAGTCCTGTTGAATAGATGATAAATAATCTTATATATAAATAAAAAAAAAGCTAAAAAAATAGGGGGGTTGTTAAGATATTGGGGTTCCAGAGGGGTAAAAAAATGAAAATGAGGCTAACTGGTCAAATTGGACGTTAAATGAAAGGTTATTTTTCGTAAACTCTTTATAGTTTTTGAGTAATAATAAAAACTGAACTTTGACAAAATTCACACAGGGTACACCAGTGCCCCCACAGTGCTGAAATTTGGTATGCGTTGTAGCTTTAGTAACACAAATATAGACAAAAGTCTGAAATTCAAAATAACTGCAAACTGTACCCAAAAAAAAAAGAGGAACCAATTAACATGAACTCCCGTTACCTGAAATTTGAATGAAACTGTAGGTCAAGTTGTTGGTAATGGCACTATTTTATTAGTCAAAGATTATGGCCGGCTTGCACAACGATCTCTAAACGTATTTAGCGACTAAACATGTTTAAATTTTACGTATTTGTATGAGTTGACAACTCCTTAAATCATATTTAGCCACTAAATACGTTTAGGCATCGTTGTGCGAGTCGCCCTAAGTATATTTTTTTTTGTTATGAGATACTCGCGAGATTTCCGTTCGGGGCGAACCACTAGTTAGTATTGTGTAAGTTTTATATGATATGTCGTCTCAAATAAATGTATCCATTTTTATTTTAAAAACCTAAACTTCAGTACAAATCCAGCCATTAACAATGTACATACTTGTTCAATTCATATATACTGTTGCTATTACCCTTCATTACAAGATGCGTGCGAACACTACCACTGGACGACCATCACATAACAAATAAAGGCAAAATATATATTTCTCAGTGTGTGGTAGCTTGCTATAATATATATTATAGCTAAGTCTGTGACGGGCTTTAAGTTTAAAATGCTGAAAACTTTACACTGAAACTGCTCGCCGCTTCGCTGCCATCTCGGTGTGGATTGAAATAAAATTTATTTTCCAGAAGCATGGTGTATAAGTTGTTACAGCTATATAGGTAGGTTTCACATACTTCGCCGATTAACAGCGTGCAAATTCATCATCATATCAGCCGTAGGACGTCCACTGCTGGACAAAGGCCTCCCTCATTGATCTCCAGGAACTGCGGTTGGAAGCGGCCTGCATCCAACGCCGACCTGCGGTTCTTACCAAGTCGTCTGCCCATCTTGTAGGTGGACGTCCTACGCTGCGCTTGCCGGTCCGTGGCCTCCACTCGAGTACTTTCCGGCCCCATCGACCATCTGTTCTGCGCGATGTATGGCCTGCCCATTGCCACTTCAACATGCTAATCCGTCGGGCTATGTCGGTGACTTGAGTTCTCCTACGTATCTCCTCATTTCTGATTCGATCCCGTAGAGAAACCCCGAGCATAGCCCTCTCCATAGATCGTTGAGCGACTCTGAGCTTATTCATAAGGCTAATAGTGAAAGACCACGTCTCGGTTCTATATGTCATCACTGGTAACACACACTGATTGAAGACTTTCGTCTTAAGGCACTGAGGTATGTTGGACGAAAAGACGTTGCGAAGTTTCCCAAACGCTGCCCATCCGAGTTGGATTCGACGATTGACCTCTTTCTCGAAGTTGGACCTACCTAGTTGGACTGTTTGTCCTAGGTATACATACGCGTCGACAACTTCGACAGCCGAGTTCTCAACCATAACTGGGGCAAGCACGACATGGACATTCGACATAATTTTCGTCTTGTCCATGTTCATTTTAAGTCCTACCCGTTGGAAGACTCGATTGAGGCCTTCGAGCATCGCGCTGAACTCTTCCATCGACTTTGCCATGACCACAATATCGTCGGCAAACCGAAGGTGAGTGATGTATTCGCCGTTAATATTGATGCCCAGTCCTTTCCATTCCAGAAGCTTGAAGGCATCTTCCAATGCGGTCGTAAACAGTTTCGGAGAGATGACATCTCCCTGTCTTACGCCTCTTTTTAAGGGAATCGACTTCGAGCTCTGTTCGTGTACTCGGACTGACATTGTGGCGTTTTTATACAAACACTTCAACACTTCGATGTACCGATAGTCAATACGGCATCGTTGGAGAGACTCAAGCACTGCCCATGTTTCGATCGAATCGAAGGCTTTCTCATAGTCCACAAACGCTAGACATAGCGGCAAGTTATACTCTTCGGTCTTCTGTATGACTTTCCGCAGCGTATGTATGTGGTCTATGGTACTGTAGCCTTTACGGAACCCGGCTTGTTCAGGAGGCTGGAAGTCATCAAACCTGCGTTCGAGACGGTTCGCGATGACCCTTGAAAACAGCTTATAAACATGGCTCAAAATCGAGATGGGTCTGTAATTCTTAAGCAAGGTGTTGTCACCTTTCTTGAAGAACAGAACCACCACGCCCTCGTCCTATGCTTTTGGCGTCGTACCTTCAAGCAAGGCGGAATTAAAGAGCTTCTGAAGGACTTTAAGTACCGGTGATCCACCCGCTTTCAGAAGCTCTGAAGTGATTCCGTCCTCACCCGGCGCCTTGTCGTTCTTAAGCTGCTTCAAGGCCATCCTGATCTCATACAGGCTGATGTCCGGAATATCTTCGGTATAATGTCGGGTCAGTTTGGCTCTTGGGTCGTTGGCCGCACTGCAAACAGGTTTAGTGACCGAATCGTAGAGCCGTCCATAGAACCTTTCGACTTCCCTTAACACTTCCGCTTTACTTGACGTTATGCTGCCATCTTCCCTCTTCAGCTTCGTCATGCGGCTCTGCCCAATAGAATTATCTCTCGCGAACACTTTGGAGCCTTTATTCCGCTCTATCGTATCTTTAATACGAGATGTATTAAAGGTACGAATATCGTGCCGCAAGGATTTCCAAATCTTTCTATTGAGATGCCTATGTGACTGAGCATCATCGGGAGACTGCAGTCGCAAAGAACGTCGTTCAGCCATGAGGTTAAGGGTGTCATCAGAGAGTTTCTGAGGTCTATTGGTACGGGGGGTCTTAAAGAACTGGGACCCCACCGTATGGACGGTTTCTACGAACCTGTTATTGATCTCGTCCACTGATGCATCTACTTCTAGACGGTCAAAGCGATTTGCAAGTTCGAGTTGAAAGCTCTCCAGGTTTTGGATATTTGCGCGAGTGGGTCGGAGCGTAGACTTTATCAAACGGGACCTTTCAAGTTTAACGTTCATATTCAATGTGGCTCTAACAATTCGGTGATCACTGCCGGTTTTCACCCTGTGAATCACAGAGACATCATTGAATATCCGTTTCTTGTTGGTCAAGATGAAATCAATCTCATTTCTCGTGGAACCGTTGGGACTCATCCAGGTCCATTTCCTGTGAGGCGGCTTCTGGAAAAAAGAACTCATCATAAAGAGTCCTTCTTTCTCCAGAAAATCGGCCAGCCTCTGTCCCCTGGGGTTCCGTTGCCCATATCCAAATTAACCCACTCTCAACTCATCATCGCTTCTCATGCCTAGCTTTGCATTGAAGTCCCCCATAACAAGAATAAAGTGAGTTTTGTTCGTATGTATGGCTCTACTGATGTCCTCATACATAGACTCTACTTCTTCATCTGGGTGTGAAGAGGTCGGCGCATATACCTAAACGACCTTCAGCAAATATCGCTTAGATATTCTGAGTGTCAGGTACGCGACCCTGCTCGACACACTGTCGATGGTGATAATGTTGTTGATGAGTGACTTGTGAACGAGAAACCCAACACCACCTTGGGACAGTTGGTCGCCCTCCCGGTAGTATATTAGGTTACCAGACTTAAGGGATATCGTGTCCTTGCCCTCTCTACGGACTAAATGCAAATTACAGTTACATAAAATTAATTTAGTTATACATAAAAAATCGTCACAGTGTAATAAAAATCAATCAATAATATCATCAACCATCGTAAAGACCGTAAAATAATCAATAAAATAAATTAAAATTATAGAGACCATGAAATTAATAAATTAAAATTAGTATCTACATATGTCAGAATTTCATGTCAAAGAAATGATTAATCGTATAGAAACATTTGAGCATTTAGTATTACAACTTCGGTCACATACTGAAAATACACTGTAATCTATTTCTCCTAACGCGCCACAACAAACAAAACTTCAACATAACTTTTTGTAATTTAATTGCCTACCTCAACAGCCTCGTCATCAACCGCGAACTGGTCGGTCACTTTCTCCACAGGTTTAACTAAGCTCTTCACTTCTTTACTCTCTTCCTTGATCTCCTCCTTGGCCTCCGTGATCTTGAACGACTCTAGAACTCGGTGGAACTGCCGGTACATGGGCTCTAGCTCGTGGAATTGAATGCTTTCTTGAATATACCTGAAATGGGAAGTCAGTATCGTTTATGTGGCGCAAAATAAACTAATTCCTCGTGCTCCATCTTAGACCACATCATTGCCTACCATCAGGTAGGAGACTGTGGTCAAACGAGATCTATTCACGATAAAAATTAACTCTATTCTTCCATATAGTGAAACGTTCCTATAGTGGTCATGCTACTACGATAGGGCTGGTTATTCTTAAAATATCAACTAGGCAATTATTAGGTGCAATTATTTAGGACTACCTCCGTGGCGCAGTGGGCGAATAGCCGGCTGAGACGCAGGAGGTTGCGAGTTCGATTCCCGCCGCCGAACTAATGTTTGCATGATCTACAGATATTTGTTCTGGGTCTGGATGTTTTTCTATCTATACTAATATTATAAAGAGGAAAAATTTGTTTGTTTGTATTGAATAGGCTCCGAAACTACTGGATCGAAATAAAAAATTCTTTCACTGTTGGGAAGCTACACTATCCCCGGGTGACATAGGCTACTTTTTACCCAACTGCGCAGAAGGAGGGTAATGTTATTATTGAAAAACTACGCGTGCGAAGCTGCGGATTTGTCAGCTAGTATATCATAAGTATGTCCGCTGCAAGCAAAGGACAGTTTATTGCATTTGGATCATAAAAAAATGGTTCTTTACCTACTCTTAAGTCCAATGGTGAGCAGAGCGATGTATAAAATGAACCATTAGTAATGCATGTTGATGACGTAATACCATTTATAGGTGATATCTATAAGTTAATTTTACACAAACTCTCTCTAACCAGCTTTAAAGCTTTTATACCTGTCAGATTACGGCACTTTGTGTTAAACATTCACTTACTCAATTTCAACTTCCTTTGCATTCTCTTTATCACTTGACTTGTCAGTTTTGGCTTTATCTTTCTCTTTGGTTTTGGTTCCGTCAGTTGCTTTAATAACTTCTTTGTTCTTGAGCTCCTCTCTTCTCTTCTGCTTGGCTTCCTTCTTTTTCTTCTTCTTTCTTTTGTTCTTGTTGGCTTTGTTTGCTAATGCCTGTAAGAGTTATATAAAGTCATTTTATTTTTAGTAGGGCAATAAAATATTGGTTCTCAGATAGTCTTTAGGTACTTACCTATTTGTTTGGTTCAGCAATTCATTGATATTCATAAGCTTTTGCTGAGACTAAACAATGTAAAAATGTATAAAATATGTCTTAAGAAGTCCAGCTTGCACAATGATACCTAAACATATTTAGCAACTAAATATTTTTAAATTTGATGTTTGTGTATGATTTGACAACTCTCTAAATCATAATTAGCTACTAAATACTTACTACTAGGCATTGTTATGCAAGTCACCCTGAGTGGACTTTAGGCACTTCATAGTTCAGTTTACTAACCTCTTGCTTGGAGATGACAGGTGGCATTGGTGCATTGGGAATGTTCTCGTCATCAGAATCTGCCTCATCTTCTTCAGCGTCATACTCCGTGCTGATCACTGGAGCTGGCGGGGCCTCTGGCTCCTTGTCCTTTTCTACAAGTCAAAAATATATGTGTAATACAAATAATGTGAATAGTCATTTCATATTAGTGAATATGAAATGACTATTCACAATTTCTTGAACTAAGATGCCTTAGCGTGATGACTTTGACGCTTTTCATAGGTACTGTTAAGATTTGGCAAATGATCTATATATGTGGAGGGATGAGTGGGAGGCCCAGCAGTGGGTTTGCAAAAGCTTGTTAAAAACAACTCCGGGAGTGCCGACAGAAGTACAAACTTGAACGATTACACTGTTAAGATTTGGCAAATGATCTATATATGTGGAGGGATGAGTGGGAGGCCCAGCAGTGGGTTTGCAAAAGCTTGTTAAAAACAACTCCGGGAGTGCCGACAGAAGTACAAACTTGAACGATTACACTGTTAAGATTTGGCAAATGATCTATATATGTGGAGGGATGAGTGGGAGGCCCAGCAGTGGGTTTGCAAAAGCTTGTTAAAAACAACTCCGGGAGTGCCGACAGAAGTACAAACTTGAACGATTACGAGATACTTAATATACAGAGGTGTCGGAACCTGTAACAGTGTAGCGAGTTCAATGGTTTTTACCAATCTCAAAAAATGCCCAATGCACCTTAAGAGGTTTTCACTTCAAAAAATTGTTTATTGACAAGCAGCATTAATACCTACATCGCATATTGTTAAAAGAGTGTAATGTTCACGTTTGGTAGTAATGTGTTATTAGTTTGTAGCCAGTTATTGAGTTTGTTTTAGAGATATCATAAAGGAATTATTCTATATAACTATTTATAAAGGTTATGTGTGAGATGATTAAAGTAATATGATCAGTAGACAGTATTCAAAGCCAAATTCAACCGTCCAGTCAAAGATTTAGGGAATGACAAGGCTTTGCTAAAACTAGGGAACAATAAGATTAATTTAGAGTTATAGGAAATAATAGGTTGGGGAAAAAGTCTTTTCGCATTATAGTTTGTATGAACTTGTGATAAAATCTCTTTGGCTATACTATTTGTATCTGGCTGGTTTTGGTATCATTCAAAGTTTAAATTTTAAAGAAGATAATTCCAAATTCAAATTAGGAAAATGTGTGATTTTTATTTGTTTTTCGTACTGTAAAGATGAGTGAATCTAATGAAGAAATTCGATACATTTTAAAATTTTACTACAAAATAGGTAAAATTGCAACGCAAGCCGCGAAAAAAATTTGCAATGTTTACGGACCTAGTGCAGTGTCTGTGAGAGTAGCACAAATTTGGTTTAAGCGTTTACAATCCGGAAATTTTGATGTCAAAGATACACGTCGCTTTGGTCGCCGTATTACGGATAAAATTGATGCCATTTTTGAAAAAGTGGAGCAAGATCGGCATATCAGTAGTTACGACGTAGCTGAAGAACTGGGAATTGATCACAAAACAGTTTTGGCGCATTTGAAAAAAACTGGGTACACAAAAAAGCTCGATATTTGGGTACCCCACGAGCTCACTGAAAGAAACCTAATGAACCGTGTACTCATTTGTGGTTCTTTATTACGACGTAATGAAACCGAACCATTTTTGATGAAGCTGATAACTGGTGATGAAAAGTGGATCACGTACGACAAGAACGTGCGAAAAAGGTCGTGATCAAAGGCCGGTCAGGCTTCACAGACTGTGGCGAAACCCGGGTTAACTTGCAACAAGGTAATGCTGTGTGTGTGTGGTGGGTAGAGAATACAATCCCGGGATCCCGGGATCCCGACCGTTTTCTGGCCTCGAAAATCCCGGGACTGTACTTGGCTAATCTCGGGATTTTCGGGATTGCCACAAACAAGTCTAGTTTGTATTCCGTAGTCCGTTGCGCCTTGAAAATAACCTTGCCTAGATTATTTTAATACATTACGACAAAAAGCAACTCGTACAATACGTAGGTACCCACTATTTACTACACAGGTACAGTTCTAATAATATGTTTGTCTTAGAACTTAGAAGGGACTTCCCCACTCGGAATACTTTAATACAATACTCTTAAGGTAATTCCCCAACGAACCAACAGGGGAATCACCCGATCATCTCATATCATAATATTGTTGCGGGTATTTCCCGTCGGGGATTCCCTGTACGAAAGTATAAATATGCAAATCAGGTTTTATTTTTTCATTTATTGTTCTGTCAGTGACGGGTTACGTAGGCTACGTCAGTGACGACGGGTTACGTAGGCTACGTCATTAAAATTTAAAAGTCAATTATCTGAAATTAAGTATTTCAAATGGCGGGTTAAACATAAAAAAGACAGTGATACGACGTCAGTGTGGAGTTATTATTTAGTTGCGAAGGACGGGAATAGTGCTAAATGTAAGCGATGCCCAGCCATCCTCAAGACTTTGGGTGGATCAACTAAGAGATTACATACACATTTGTTATCAAAACATAACATCAAACTTATATCTCTCAGGAAAAATTAAGAGAGTTTGGCTGGGAGGTGTTAATACATCCGCCGTATAGTCCTGACCTTGAACCTTCAGAATTCTGAAGAGACTGAAACAGGTGGAAATCTGAAGGTTCAAGGTCAGGACTATACGGCGGATGTATTAACACCTCCCAGCCAAACTCTCTTAATTTTTCCTGAGTGGCTAAAGATGTGTGAGGTCTAGCATTATCATGATGAAAAACTACACCCCTTCTGTTGATTAAGTCCAGCCGCTTTCTCTCAACTTCTTGCTTTAATCTCATCAGTTGTTCAAAGTAGAGTTCAAAATCGATGGTCCTGCGTGGTGGTAACAGCTCATAATGAATAATGCCCTTCCAATCCCACCACTAGAGAATACAATCCTGAGCATGTTTTTCAATCCCGGGCTTACGGGATTTTTGAGGCCTTTTCCCGGGATCCCGGGCCTATCCCGGGATTAGACTATGTAGTTTCTAATTGGGTAAATAAAAAAAAACACGAGTAAATAAAAAAAATGTCGTTAATGTCTTTGTACAACACAAATCAGAATAATAATAAGTAAAGAAAAAACACAAACCAAAAAATACTATACTTTTGCAAGAAATTAAAAAAACAGCACAAAATAACTATTTAGAATTTCGAAAATATAATCGCAGAAATATCAAAGCATCCAATGTTTGACTTCCGAGCCTGCTTCGTAGTTTATTGCCAACATAAGCAGCAGCTGAAAACGCTCGGTCAGCTTCTACGCAGGTTGGAGGAATAGACAATAGATACTTATATGCTGTTTCTAAGCACGATCCACGAACTCCTCCATTTTCGAACAGGCTCATTTCACGTCTAATACTATTTGCCAACCCCAATTCATTTTGTACTTGTACTTCAGGATCTGGGGATTTCATACTCTTGTTAATTTCCAGCTGTAAATTTTCCTTTAATGTCAATTGGGGTTGGGAGGTTTCTGACCTTAGCTCATCATCTGTTTGTGATCCTGACCTTGCTTCTTCTTCCGTGTTATCTCGACTATTAAGTCTTTTAACAATACTCTTTATTTGCTTCTTCACTAAAGCCTGTGTCGGAACTGGAAATAAGTCGTGCCATTCCAAATCCGATAATAACTGATTTTCATCATCCATTCGTGGTTTTTTAAATAATTTAACACGCTAGTTAAATCATCACTTCGTCGTTGCTTTATACGTTCCACTAAGGATGTTTTAATTTTTTTGGCAAGTGCAGAGTTTTTGCTAGTTTTGTTGTTTTATAAGAAATTTCAAAGCGGCATCAACTGTAAATAAATTAGCATCTCGCTGACAGATTGCTTCTACTGTCAATTTAATTGGGGTCAGCACATCAACAATTTTATTTACCAATTCAAAATCAACATCTAAACGAATTGGATGACTGAGATCTATAAGAGCTTTTTGAATGCATGCTTTTAAAAGATAAAATCGCTCCAGCATTGTTAAAAGACTATTCCACCTGGTTTTACAGTCCAAAAGAAGTGACAACTCTTTTCCATGTTCAATTTTCACATATTTTTGAAGCACTGTTTCATTTTTCAATGGACTTAATCAACAGAAGGGGTGTGGTTTTTCATCATGATAATGCTAGACCTCACACATCTTTAGCCACTCAGGAAAAATTAAGAGTTTGGCTGGGAGGTGTTAATACATCCGTCGTATAGTCCTGACCTTGAACCTTCAGATTTCCACCTGTTTCAGTCTATTCAGAATTCTTTAGGCAGTGTCAGGTTAACATCACGAGAGGACTGCCAAAACTACTTGTCGCGGTATTTTGATCAGAAGCCCCAAAATTTCTATAGCAATGGGATCATGTCCCTACCTACAAGATGGCAAAAAGTTATCGAACAAAATGGTACCTACATACTTAAGTTAAATGTAAATAAACTATATTAAAAAATGTTTTGAATTTTCTTAAAAAATCTGAATAAACTTTTTCCCCAACCTAATATTTATACACTTTGTTAGAAAATTGTAGGTGAACTTACCTTTTTCATGTTCCCCTTCATCTCCCAGAGCAGCTTGTCTCTGATCCTTGTATGCAAGGGCCTCTTCTAAGGCTTTTGGCAATACAACTCCACCCGCAGGAGGCAAATTCTTGTTTCTAAACTCTTCAGGCGTGTCAATTTTCATAGTCAGCAGTGATGGCAAACCTGAGGGAGGATTTTGAACTTGCCCTCGGTCATCTTCTCCTTGTTCTTCATTCTCATCACCTTCATCCTCATGATCATCCCAGCCTGGTGGTCCGTCATGGCTTTGTTGCCTCCCCCATCCAGGAGGACCCTGACCATCCCACATCGGAGGCATATTCGGAGGAGGACCCATACCAGGCGGTCCCATATCCATACTTTGATTGAAATTCCCTTTCATATTAGGTCCCCCGCGCATCATGTTAGGTGGCATTCTTGGTGGTCCCATAACAGGAGGGCCCATCGGAGGCCCCATACCCATTCCTGGAGGTCCCATCCCTGGTGGACCCATACCAGGCGGACCCATGCCCATCATTCCAGGTGGAGGTCCCATTCCTGGAGGCGGCCCCATTCCGGGAGGCATGTTTGGAGGGCCAGGGGGCATGTTTGGGGGCATGTTTGGAGGCATGTTTGGGGGCATGTTTGGAGGCATATTTGGAGGCATGTTTGGAGGTCCACCGGGCATGTTCGGTGGTCCTGGCATATTCGGCGGGCCGCCGGACGAGCTGACTGCAGGCATAGCACCGGGTGGGCCCATAGACATTCCTTGTCCCATGGAGCCTGGAGGCGGGGGCATCGGAGGAAAGCTTTGCATACCCGGCGGCGGCGGACCAAGTGACCCCATCGATCCATTGTTACTAGTGGGTGGCCCCGTCCCTGGAGGGCCGTCCATCGTCTTTTATTTCTTGCGTCTCCTTTTTAGTGAAAGCCACACCTTACGATCTTTTACTAAATAGAAATAGTTATTATTAAAGAAAAGAAACACACAAACGAAATTCACAACTCGCAAGCGTAGCGTAGGTTATTATTTTGACAGTGACAGAAGATCATAAAATTATTCAGCCATTTAAAAAAAATTGAATTGTAAGGGTATAACCGTACCAGTAATAATCATGGCTGCGTGAGGCGCCACACATGTGCGCAAAGTTAGAACATACATCGCCTTTGTACATGTCCTCTATTTCTGTATTTTGTAATATATTTTCTTGTGTTCATTATAGAATAAAGAAACATCGGCACTGCCATTCACTGTCGGTTTTCAAAGTACACAAAATACGTGTACAAGTGATGGATGATACAAAGTACCAACTCTCTTTGAAATGAAAATCGATTATAGAGTGCAAATGTTTCATTCAAATAATATTTGTATTCTGTGATTCAAACTTGGCACTCGTGAGGGTCTAGCTTTATTCGAATGTTGATAAATGAAGAATGAATGAATAAACCGAGCAAATGATTGTAATTCTGCGATTCAGTTCAGTTCTTGATTGTGGCATCTGTGACTAGGGAGCGTCACAATTCCGCCAATGTCGATGTCGCGATATTTTCATAAACTTAATAACTAAACGGTTTAGTCGGTGGTCTTCACACTAGGCCAAGCCTGTAATAAATGTTTATTAACCCTTACCTTCTCCCCTTTAATTAATTATATTTTATGTAAATTTATAAATGATAACAACATTAGATTGTAAATGTATATATTACTTACTAGCTCACTAACCCACATTATCTATAATAGTACTAACAACTAATATTGTGCTGTTTTATATGTTGTGTTGTCTCTTTTCTATTAGAATTATCAAAGGTTTTTTCCAAATTTAGAATACCGGTCATATTCTTGACCTACATTAGCTCCTATTAAGCTCTCTCAACAATAAGTTAATTTAAAAATTATCTGTTTTAAACATATTAGTCATAAGGTGTGCTTTTTGTTGCTAAATAAAATATTTTTCTTTTCTTTCTTTTCTTTAAAGGAGGTAGGACGAGGGATTTTAGGAGGAAGGATTTCATAGAGGGAACGCCGCAATCTGTGGCAGTCGAAGAATATGTGGTCCACGTTTCCTTCGTCCAGGCCACACTCACATAGGGAGTGGTTCCTAATCCTAAGTTTGGCCAAAAATACAGGGGTACACGAGTGGCCAAGTCGAAGACGATAAATTGTGGAGGTGGTAATCTTACTAGCCTTCCGGAATTTAAAAAACCAAGGAGTTCGAGGAATATCGGGTTGGATATCTGCATAATGTTTACCCTTATTTTTTTTGGTACGATTCCAAACTTCAGTCCACGATTGTTCCAGTTGTGATTTGGGAAGAAGGCGTAAGTCATGGGAGAACGATTTGAAATGTTCAAGGGAACCTATCTGAGCAGCATTTTTTGCGAAAGAGTCAGTTGACTCATTACCAGGAATTCCAGAGTGCACTGGAATCCAGGAAAGAACAACGATTATCCCAAGATTGTGACATTCAAAAAGGGATTGCCTAATTTGAAGAATAATAGGGAAACGAGATACAGAACGGAAAGGGTTGGATATAATAGATTGCAGACAGCTTTTAGAATCAGAAAATATAGTAGAGTTGTTTAATTGGTGGGATTTAATGAAACAGATGGCTTCTAGAAGCGCAACAGCTTCGCCAGAAAACACTGATGTCGAGGAGGGACATTTAAAACTAAGGGATATTTTGGTGAATGGAATCCACACAGCTGCTCCCACGACATTGTCTGTAGATAGTTTTGAAGCATCAGTGAAGATGGAGTGCCACCCATTAAATTTAGCATCCAGGTGTTCATAAAATTTTTCTCGGACATTGGAAGATTCCTTATCTATACCAAAGGACAGGAGTATATTAGGCTGAAATGTTAAAGCTTCATAAGAAGTGAGATAAAGTGGATGAGTTGGGAACTGAATTACTGGGTTAGGAAGTTGGGAAAATTGTTTGAAACTACGGAGGAGACAGGGGATTTTATCAGGATTGTAATTATCAAATAAGTTAAGCAGGCGAGACAATTTTGGAAGAAGTGGGTGATTACAGTTTTGTGCTAATTTGAAAAAGAACCTATCAGATTGGAACTGTCTACGCAAATACAATGGAAGCCTCCATTGTATTTGCGTAGACAGTTCCTATCCACCACACTCAACCTGCATAGCATTGATGGGGGATGACTTCATGGCTCCAAGAATTATACGCAAGCATTTTGAATGAATTTTGTCTAACTTGTCTAAACCAGATTTATTACAAAGATTCAGTAGGAATGTTCCATAATCAAAATGACTCCGAATTATGGCGTTGTATAGAAGCTTTTGAGAATACGGATGAGAACCCGAAAGGGAGCGAAGGATGTTAATGTTCTTTTCGCATTTTTGAGAGGTCATAACAAAATGTGGGACGCCCGTCATTTTTGAGTCCAATGTAACACCTAAAAATTTTGCACTATTAGATTGAGGGATAATCTCTTCGGCAATGAATAATTGAATAGATGGGGAAATTCTTTTTCTGGAAAATATTACAACATTACCTTTGGGAGCAGAAATAGATAAGCCGTGATCAAGTAACCAGTCGCTAAGGTAGGACAATGCAGAATTCAGTTGGTTACTTGCCTCTTCTGTTGACACGGATGTGATATAAAGTAACAGATCGCCAGCATATTGTAAAACCTCACAAAAAGAATTCACAGATTGCTCAAGGTCATAGGTGTAGAGGCTGTAAAGAAGTGGGCTCAGGACAGAACCCTGAGGTAGTCCTTTCCAAACCGTCTTAGGAGGGAGGAGGCCTTGGTGGGATTTAATAACAACAGACCTTTCCATCAGTAGGTTGCATATAAAACGAACCAGCTTCTCAGGTATTCTCAGCTGAACGAGCTTACTCCTGAGAACCGGAAGCAGGACGTTGTCATAAGCTGATGCGATGTCCAAAAATACAGCAACTAGAAATTTATTTTCTTTGAACGCGATGTGGATGTCTGTTGTTAAGAGACTAAGGCTGTCCATGGTACTCATGCCCTTTCTAAAGCCAAATTGGGAATTAGCAAGTAGTAAACGATTCTCAACCAACCACTCAAAACGGTGTTTGATCATGTGCTCCATAACCATAGCCATGACGGAGGACAAAGCTATTGGTCTACGACCATTAGGGTCAGATGGATCCTTTCCAGTTTTCAGTACCGGGATGATAGTTTGAGTTTTCCATTGATCACGAATTAAGCCGGTTTCAAAGAAGGAATTAATAAGAAGTAAGTAATATTTTTTTGTGGTTTCAGAAGATTTCGTGAGAAAGGAGTAAGGGATACCATCGATACCGGGGGAAGAGTCAGTCAGTCCGTCAAGTGCAAGGGTCAATTCATTAAAACAGAAGGGGCGATCAAAACCATTTTCTGAAGGGTTGACGAAGGGATCGAGGGGAAGGAGGAAATAGATGGGACTGAATGAGGGGCGAGTTTGTCCGAAAAGGCCTCGAGCCACGATGAAGGATCATTAGCTGAAATATTTTCGATATTACATCATCCTCTGAATCGTCTGATCTGGTTCCAGATGATATATGATGGTGTTCTAGGCGAGAGGTTTTCGCAAAACCCAATCCATCCCTGTTTTTTTCTTTTTAGAGACCAACTTTCTGAGTTTCGCTGAGGATTTTTTATAGACTAAAAAGTTTTCTGTAGACATATATTCCTTGTAACTTTTTTCAGCTTCTCTCCGTTCCAATACAGCTGTTGTGCACTCAGAATCCCACCACGGGGTAGAGATTCTAAAACCTTTGGAGGGCTTTTTAAGGGGAATGTGGAGATCAGCGCATGTAGTAATACTATCAACAAAGGAGTTATATGCTGCAAGGGAGTCATTATGTTGAATGTGAGTGGAAGAATCTATTTTAAGATCAAGTGAAGATGAATAAGCTGACCAATCAGCTCCAGAAAGTTTGTATTTAAGAGAAGGACTAGGGTTACGGAAAGGGTTCGAAAAATTAGCATAGATAGAAATTATGATAGGGAAATGGTCACTTCCATAAGTCGAAGGAAGAATTTTCCATAAAGTCAAAGAGAAAAGAGATGGAGAGCAAAGTGAGAGATCGACAGCGCTTTTCGGATTTTGAGAAGGAAGTGCTCTCCGTGTAGGTGATCCATCATTGAGTAGGCACAAGTTGACTTCATCAAAGATCTCTAATAGGGAAAGACCAAACATATCGGAGTGGCTATGACCCCAGATAGTGTTATGGCCATTAAAATCACCCATGAAAACCATGGGGGAAGGAACAGACGATAAGAGGAGAAGGAGATCGGGAATCAAGGAGGAGTTGGGATGAGGAATATATACAGATATAAAGGAAATATTAAGGGATCTGATACCAACAATGTTGATATCAGAAGGATGGGAAGGGAGAGTGATTTGGGAAAAGGGAAGGCAGCGCCTTACTAACAAGGCGCTGCCGGCATGCCCATCAGCCCTGTCGTCCCGCAGACAGGAGTAACCTGAAATCCGATAACGGGTTCCAGGCTTCAGCCATGTCTCCGAGACGGCAATGACTGACGGGCGGAATTTTGAAATTAAGTGGACCAGTTCATGCTTTTTTGCACGCATGCTCTGGCTGTTCCACTGCAGAGCGACTACTGGATCCATTATGACCAGTATATCAGTGAGACTAATTGAGTAAGTTTAGAGGCAACGTTGGACGGTAGGGGATGAGGGTTCATTAGTAAAATGTTTATTATTAAAGTTATTAATGTTCTAACATATTTTCGTTAGGGGAAACTCCTAACGGTTGGTTATTACCAATGGCACAACCATTGGGCATAGCTGATGTTGGGTCTGTGACAATCTCTCGGTGGGCAGCCTTGTCATAAGACTTACCCAGTGGGGCTCGCGGGAGGGGGTTGGCATAGACAGTTTTAACATATGACTTACGTAGTGGGATGGGACTGAGATGAACCTTCAGAATAATTATTCTAGCTTGGTATGGAGAAGGCTGGGAGTACATCTCTTGGGCAACCTGTGAATATGAGCAAGATACCTGAGGAAACTGTGCAGCTGATTCTTCGTATGAGATGTTGTTCTGGGCCATAACTGCTTTAATGGATTTTTGTCTACCTTGCTCCGGACAAGATTTGCTTGTAGCAAAATGTTGTCCTGAGCAATGCAGGCAAGAGGCGTCAGCCTCAGGGATGTTACAGCTATCACCAGTGTGATCTTTGGAACAGCGGAAGCATCTGGGTTTCGATCTACATTGAGCCTTAGTATGGCCATACTGGCAGCATGTGTGGCACTGAATTGTGGGGTACTGGTATAGCTCAACTGGCAGGGAGGTGTAGTAAAGGAAGACCTTGGAAGGAAGGAGCTGACCTTGGAAGGTCACAACAACAGTTTGGGTTGGCACCCATGTTACTGTGCCTTCTGCAACAGTTTTTCTATTTAGACGGCGGGCTTTAATAACAATACCACAACCAGAGGGGAGAACAAGGGACTGAGCAAATTCGTCCATTGAAAGATCAGTTGGCACCTGGCGAACTAATCCCATTCTTGTCACATTATAAGTGGGGATGGAAGCTATGTACTTGCACATTGGTAGAATTGGGGAGGTGATCAATTTGTTTGCATCATCAGCTGAAAGAAATTCAACTGATATTTTATTGCAACCTACTCTCTTAACACCTTCAGCACAAATATTCGTAAATTTGTGAGTGGTCAAAAATTGACCAAACTTAATTGGTCTGATCGTGGTTCCAGCGGAGGGTTCTGGTTCTGATCGGGAAACGTGGACAACATATGGACCCTTATCCAAAAATGAGTAAGCTTGAATAGCACCAACTACGATCGATGGGTGAGTGTAGACAGTTTGTATAGATGGTACGTCTAACTCAGCAGACGTCACAGGTTCTTTATGTGCAGATTGTTCGGCTGATTCTAATCGGCGTTTAGATCCTGTTGCTACAGAAGGAGTAACAGGGTCCGGGGGATCAGGCGGGGCCGGCGTGTCGCAATCCATGCTTGAAGCTTACCAAGCTCAAACACAGATCTTTCGACTCTTCTATGAAAATAAATACAATCAAAATAGTCTTACCACCACCTCAAAAGGACAACACAACACTTAGATTTATCAAACAGTTATAAAGTTAAAGAAAAGAGGCCAAAATCGTTAAAATAAAGCACAATTTTCTCTGTTCGGCTTATTCGCTATCACTCCAAATTGGCGAATCAATTCTGCGATTGAACGACACTAAACAGCTGTCATGTTTTTTAACAGTTGTTGTCAAAAGGTGGGTAAAAGAAGATGAATGAACACAAGATTTGTTATCAAATTTTATTGTGATTACCTTACATAGAAAACTTACGTGTATTTTGCTTTCTAGTGCGTATTGCATCACGTATTGTAGATCGTACTTAGATCCAAGCATTTATCGTTTGTCGGTGCCATAATGGCAGAAATGAGTGAAAAGTACAACACAAAATGTCCTGGCGTCAAACGCCTAATGAGAGAGGCCTTGGAGTTGGCCGAAGCTACGGAAGAATATTGTGCAAGACCTCTAGAGGACAACCTCTTCGAGTGGCACTTCACAGTGCAAGGCCCAAAAGGTACAGATTTTGAAGGAGGTATCTACCACGGCAGGATACTCTTGCCTAAAGAGTATCCAATGCACCCGCCCCATATTATTCTTCTCACGCCAAATGGTAGATTCGAGGTAAACAAGAAGATATGCTTGTCTATATCGGGACACCACCCAGAAACCTGGCAGCCATCATGGTCAATAAGGACAGCCCTGTTGGCTTTGATAGCATTCATGCCGACTCCTGCAGAAGGCACAATTGGATCTCTTGACTACACTCCTGAAGAGCGCAAGACACTGGCAAAGAAGTCAAAGGCTTGGGTGTGCTCACAATGCGGAGAGATAGCCTCACTGCTGTCTTCTACAGCTGCAAAACCAATCACTGAAGAGGAGAAGTCAGTTTTAAATCAGATTGCGTTTAAAGGAGAAGAGCAGGCACCAAAACCGCCAGAGGAGCCAGCACAAGAGGTGGAGACACAGGTTTTGGAGTCAACAGAACCCAGTACTGGATTCCTTGATCAACTGACTGAGATACTGGTGGCCCTCCTGGTTGGGGCTATTGGAATATTTATATACAGGCGCTGGAACTATTTTACTGCTTCAGACACAGAACTCTAGGAGTATTTTCTTAAAGTATTTCTCTCATCGAGAAATAGATGCTGTTTACATTTTCAAGATTTTAGGTAATTTTTGTTTTAGTTATGTAAATTTATTTATTATCTCGGTCATGAGCTGTTATGAAACAATACTATCCAAAGTGTGCCTTATCAATCCATCAATAAATACTCTGCTGCTAGGCATCCAGCTATGATTTTGAAATAACCGATAAGTCATTTACAAACATTTCCTACTATTGTTATTTAGATTCATTTATTTAAGTTTGTCTACTATGCATAAAATAAAACTAAAATTGTGAATAATGAAAAACTTAGTGTTTTTAAATCTGCTACTATTAATAGTAAGTTACGTACCTATCTAATTAAAATTAATATTTTTAAGACCAACATTTCATTCATTTATTAAATTTTACTTTATTAAATCACTGATATAAATTTTATGACCATTCAAATTATTTTGATAAAAATTGGAAAAAGAAACTTGATTTAAAAAGAAAGAGATTATCTTGCCAAAGAGCTTCTGTGATTTTTGCTAAATTTGTTCATAAAATAAGCATCATTATTGACAATCATATGTCAACCAGAAATGTGAATTAAATTACTTGTTTTGTAAATGATACATAATTGTATTGTTTATATTGTTGAATAATGTGTCTATGATGTTTTGTCTCTATCAATTAGAATCCACAAGCATCAGTGGTAGAGCCTTTATTCTTTAGTAACCATGAAAATCTTGTAGCTGTGTATTTGCTAGGTGGCCAATATCCTGGAATACATGTCGTGCCACGTTGATGGACTCCGTGCGATATCACCCCAGACATGCTGTCGCCAGTCATTTTAGTGTCTATGCACATGGCGTATTTTAGACGCGCGCCGCGCGCGTTTACGGCGCCGTAGATTCCCATCATAGTTAAGAATCGCGTTTGCAGCGCGTTTAAAGTACACCGTGTGCATAGGCTCCTAGCCTCTTGGTTATTTAATGTCTGAGGATAAAACTTCACGCATTCAGACATTTGTCGTTTAATGAATAGACAGCTTGCTAGTAACATTCCATGCTACTTATGATGTATGTAGGTACTTAGTAGCTATTGACCATCTATGCCAATGTCTGGCCACACCTTTTATTGAATAAGGTTAACATTAAATATAAATTATTATTGTGAATAAGAGTATGTATGCTTGTAAGCTAATAAAATCATTTGCAATTATACAAAAATTATTACATTCGTTTTTTAATGAGAATGCCGACATCATATTAAACAAGAACATAAATAAAACCACAGAATGTTTAATAAGATTTATATTAAGACAAACGATACATTATAACTAGAAAGCATTAATTGCTACTTAATCAAGTAATGTAGATCAAAGAGTGTCCAATAGCCTACCACCAAAGTGATTCACCAGTTGTTGGGTGCTGGGTGCAAGTATATGATGTCCTGAATTGGTGCCAATGCCAAGTCATGGTTTTGGTCAATAAAATTGTGAATCTCTTCTTTTTACTTTCTTTTAACTTTATATCATACACTTTTGACACCAATTTCAGGGCATTGTCTCAGAATCAGAACTATCAGCTCGGTTAGATCAAGTCAGCAACATTCATAGGCATCTCGTCAATCTGTGTCGAGTAGTACTGTTCAATATCTCTCAAGATCCTAATGTCATCAGACTTGACAAAGTTGATGGCGACACCCTTGCGGCCGAATCGACCTGATCTGCCGATCCTGTGAATGTACAGCTCACGGTTGTTGGGGAGGTCATAATTGATGACCAATGAGACCTGTTGCACGTCGATACCTCTCGCCCATACGTCAGTTGTGATGAGAACGCGGCTGGAAAATAAAGATCGCAGGATATTAAACCTAAATTGTACATAAAAGGCATTTAAAACTTTTTAAAGAGTCTGCAACACACAATTGATGGCTTTATTGTTTCCAACTGTATAAACTACTGTTATTGTTTAGGTACCAACCATCAAGTGGGCCGTTATACTTGTTAGCCACCTTAGAAAAAGTTAATTTATACAATATTTTAAAAACCCTGAACTCTTCTTTTTGTGTTGGGGATTAAAATTGACATAGCTAAGAACCACTGTGTGGTGTATTGCATACCTAACTATTTAATCTGTGTAAATAGTGACATTTGATTGACATGAATAAGCAAACATGTGGGTACCTGCAGATGATGCTTTCAACAGGTTCTTCAACTACCTCAATAAGGAGTCTTGAATGATAGCCAAGTAAGTTCATTAAAACGGGGATTAAAAAGTTTTTCTAAACATCTGTTAAATTACCTTTGTCCTGATCTGAACTCCTTCATAATATTATCTCTCTCCTTCTGTGGCATGTCTCCGTGCATGGAGCTGACTGTGAAGTTGGCTTCTTGCATCTTCTGTGTCAACCAGTCGACCTTCCTCTTAGTATTGCAGAAGATAACTGCTTGTGTGATGGTGAGGGTGTCATACAAGTCACACAGAGTGTCAAACTTCCATTCCTCACGTTCTACAGCTACGAAGAACTGTTTGATGCCTTCTAGTGTCAATTCATCACTGGAAAGAGATAAATTAATTGAGTTGTTGTCTAATAAATTCACAATAAAGGTCATAATATAATGCTAAATGAAATATCAAGGAATTAAGTGAATGGGATGGTCTATAGGGGAGACCTATAAACTGCAGTAGACACCCGTTAATGTTACTAACCGTTTGACTAAAATCCTAATAGGATCTGTCATAAACTTAGAGGTCATTTCAAGGATCTCATGAGGCAGTGTGGCGGAGATGAGACAGACTTGCGTCGCTGGAGGCAGATATCTGTACACATCGTAGATCTGTTCTTTGAAGCCCTTGTTCAGCATCTCATCAGCTTCATCAAGAACCAGCATTTTGATTGATCTGGTACGCAGGACACGCCTTCTAATCATATCTGAAACGATTAATTTTGCCTTGATACTTTTTCTTTATCTTCTATAGCGAAGGAAATAAACTGGAAACATTACTTCACACAATGCAACTTTGTGGTAATGATAGCAGCTTCTGTAGGTATATTATTTATTGATGGTGTTTTGTTTTTGTCTACTCAGACCACATCTACTAGGTATAACCCTCCTTGTTATCACGCCACTTTCTCTACTAGGTATAACCCTCCTTGTTATCACGCCACTTTCTCTACTAGGCCCCGATTTTTTTATTATGTTTAGTAAACTTTTACAATTTTTTAAACTTTACATTATGTTATTTTTAAAGCAAGTAGGAAGAGATCTAACTTACCAAAAACTCTGCCAGGTGTGCCTGACACAACATGCTGACCATAATCCAACTTCCTGATATCCTCTCCAAGATTAGTCCCTCCAATACACGCATGGCACTGGACATTCATGAAGTCTCCCAAAGCAAGAATAACCTTTTGGATCTGAGTGGCTAACTCGCGGGTCGGTGAAAGGATCAGCACTTGAGTTTCACGTAAAGTGGTGTCCAGCGACTGTAGTATGGAGATTGAGAATGTAGCTGTCTTTCCTGTACCTGACTGGGCTTGGGCAATAACGTCTCTGCCTTTCACTATGGGAAGGATACTCCTCTGCTGTATAGCGGATGGCTTCTCGAAACCTGGAAAAGCAAAAGTTTAATGATGGCACACTTACAGAAAAAGTGAAATCATAATTCTTGGTCAAATTGGGAGGGCTTACCGTATGTGTATATTCCTCGCAGCAACTCGTCTCGCAATCCCATTGAGTCGAAAGTTGGAATAACTTCCACATCCTCGCTTGTATCGAACTCAACATTCGACAAGTCTTCTGATATTATTTTTCGATTGAACGACACCTCCGACGATGTCATCTTTGCAAATTTTTGTATTTAAACACCGTATTCAATCTAAATACCACGCACACGTGAAATTTGTAAAATAAAACTAAATAATTACAAGCGTAAATGAGGTTGCCTGATCGAATGCGCGTTTTTTCAACTTTCTTCAATCATTGATACCTTGCCGATGCAAACAAAATCATGTTTCTCTCTCTTTCTTATTTACTCGGACAGACAGAGAAAGGAAACTATGCCGCTCGATAAATTCAACATGGCGGCATATGTCAAATGCGTCATTTGTCATTAGCACAGGTTATATGCAACTAGTGTTGTGTTGATCCCTTTTCCAGATCCGATGTTATTTGTCCTTTTTTAATCGGTATACAATACAACAAGACTCAATTATAGAGTGCAAAGACAGTAGTCAGAAAAAAATATAAATAAATTATCATTGAAAAAATCATAGTTTAGGTAAATCGAGTTGGTCAGAGGAAAAAACCATTGCTATTTTGATAACGAAACGCAATTGGATTTCAAGTTGTTTTGTAGTCAAAAGAACGAACGACGAACAACATTTGATTTTGAACGAATCAAAATGGATGCTGCTGCTGGGTGTGAATGATGAACTAGGTACTGAAAAACGAACAGCTTTTTATTGAGTTGTGTCGTGGGCCTGAATGCCCGATTACTATCGGGAATCCGGCGTTGTGTGTTGTGCAGTTTATATAAGAGTGTTTAGCGATAAGTGCGACCAAAAGAAGATCATAAAACTAGTGGCTCAATTCAGTAGTTACCGTGTCGGTAATATGTTTATACGATAGCTTCCAAGGAGCTCGCGACCCGCAGGTGGCCTTAGGATGAGGACTGTGACGGATAGGTCGCATGTCGGTCCATATTCGCGAGTGGTTGATGTGTTGTTCCAGAATCTGTATTCGACATGGCGAGAGGAATCGGACTGATGTTTTGCTTGTGTGCTGTATGAGCCCTCAGAAATGAAATGCATATACAGGAAGGAACAAACACTACTCTGACAACATGTACCAAAATGACAGAGGAAGTAGACAGAAGACATGGCGTGAATGGAAACAGCAGTAGCAAGGCAGTGAGTGAGGATGCTCCTGTGCAAAATTCTACTCTCAATGCTACTGGTGGGAGGCTCAAGTTCTTCAAAGGTATGTACTTCTGCATTCCTAATTCAAATTTTTAATTAATGCATTCCAATTATGAACAGGTGATCACAGTAGCTGTAGTTTGAGATAGGAGTTAGAAAATAAACGAGTTATTGTGGTAGAAAAACTAGAAAGTCATTCATGCTCTGATAAGCATACACAAGAATTGTACTGCTGATGCCAATTGTCTACACAGCCTCTGGGCTATTGTTGTGGGTTTCATAAGGAGTTATGAGTACTGTAGCAGAAACAAAATCATTATGTTGTTATTACTGCTTTATTAATAATTGTTTTGGCTAATGGTGCTGTCTGATATATATTGTTGCTCATAAAGACTAATGAACCTCAATGTTCATTGAAGTATTTCCAAATGAACCTTTGGACACAGAAAGTTTACTATTACTTAGCTGCTTTTCATAAAAATAAGAATTATCATTATAAATTATTTGGAAAAACAATCAGTCATTGTATGCAATGAATGAATGACTATTAAATATTAATAAACAAGTTTGTTTATAAAGCTAGAAAACTGGACCAACTAGGGTTAATTAAAAGTATATAGGTATTCTATCAGTCATCTGGTTCCCATAGTATAAGCTTTGCTTAGTTTGGGGCTAGATGGCTAGATGGCGCTGTGAAATATCCAGCATTATTTACAATTTATTTATTATATTTTAAATTTTGTCATGTCAGGCCATCACATGAACTAGAAAATACAGTGGTTTATATTAGAAATTCAAACCTATTTCAGGCATGACTAGAGACTAAGTTCTAGGTTTAATAGATTAGACTATCTATGAGTGTTCTGTGATAATATTTTATTATGATGGGTCATAAGAACTTCAACATATTAATGGCTCTATGTAACAAATATCCATGGTTTCTAAATTTAAGGTGTTGTCATGGTCTTACTTGTGTATTCCAAGCCTGTACAAGGGGTTACTCCTTTGCTAACTTTTTTTGGTTACTAAGGATACATTTTTTTTGCCATACAAAGCACAAATTTAAAGTAGGGTGTTAATAGATGTTTATTGATGTCCCAGTCTTTGGTGTTTTAAGCATAGTCCTTAAGTCCTGCCCCAGCCAGCCTAATCCCTTTCCAGGGCTTTTAACTTAGATGTGCAGATGTAAAGTAGAAACTAAGGTTCCACATACAATCTATTGATTATTTGCAATTGGGTATTTAGATGATTCAACTGTTTGTTCTGTATATTATAGTAAAGAATTGTATATTTTTTATGATTATAAATGTATTAGACATAGAGAATATACTCTATATTGTACTAAGTAAATAGATTACACAAAAAACACTAACAAAAAGGACATTGGCAAACATTTAGTGAATGAATGAAAGAAAATTCTTTATTGCATACCTTATAACAAGCAATGAGACTTAATAATCAATAAAATTGAGTGCTCATATCGCTCAAAAGCAATATTTAATTAAAAAACTTGAATCCAACTGTTAGGGGGCTGCACCCAGACACAAAATAGTTCTGGCTTCTTCAGTGACCAAGGTTAAGTAAAGTCTCGTACAATGCACTTTTATGAGTACATATTTATGAGGAACAACAATAAAGTGTTTCTGAAAAGAATCATGTTATGTAAAGACATTGTTGCACACCAATAGAATTGAAATGATTAATAATTCCACTTAGTTTTGAAGGTACAAATGAATGTCAAGATGTACCATCATTGTCTTGTGTCTTATTGCATATTTATATTGATTGTTCATGAAAAGTGCCATTGAACTTGGTTATTTCCACTAACAAATGTTGGGGACACTTCAATCTCAGAACTATTTTAAATTTATAGCCTACAGATTTGCAATGAATTGATTCTTGCTTTGTGCTACATGGTATGATACATCTGTTAAGTTTAATTGGTTGTACCTGGTACTTTAGAGGTATATTCTTTATCCATTTATTAAGAACTAGTTACCGTTGTCAATAAAAAACATACTATCTAACTAGATCTGATTATGGAACCAAGATTACGATTGATTTAATTGAAATTAAAAGTGTCTTTAAAAGTACAATCTCTTTTCTCTATTTCTGTCTGTAAAATGAATGCCTAAAAGTAATAGTAAGCACATTCTGTAACCTCTAAGTAAACAACTGACAAGTGTCTTGGGTGGGATAAGTATGTTATTTTAACTTTATAAATGCTTATCAATAGATAATGTTATTACAAGTTTCATTGTTACTTTTTCTTTTACAAATAATAACTTTGTGTAGTACATTTAGAAATGAGGATGTTTCCATGTTTATTCAATTATCATGAGTTACTATTGTAATGATTTAAATGCACTTTGTCACTATTGAAATGACCCTCTATTCGGAATTTTTGTCTCGTCATGCTGAACCACTCACTGGCAGGTTACCTGATTTAATAAGGATGATATTATAAGTATGCTTTACGAACGTTTCAGATGGTAAGTTCATCCTGGAGTTGGTCAGAGGCGTGGCTCGCGAGGGCGGCGGCGGCGGCGGCTGGGTGTCGGTGCCGCGCAAGACGTTCTGGCCGCCGGCCGGCGCGCCCGGCACACCCCCCGGCGCGCCCCCGCCCTCCGCCGCGCTCTCCGTCTCGGACGACAACAGCTCCGTGCAGTCCTCGCCCTGGCAGCGCGACCACTGCTGGAAGCAGGCCGCGCCGCGCAAGAACCTGTCCAAAGAGCTAGCGCTCTACTACTGCCGGCCGAGCGCGCTCTCCAACGCGGCCGTCGATGCCGTCGCTCGCCTCAAGCGGCGGCGGCCTTTCGACGCCTCACACCACGACGTGCCCAACGGCGTCGTTCGCCGACCGGTCAACGGCATCAAGAACGGCGACGCCGCCGCCCCGCGCGCCGAGGACGCCGTCGACGGGCCGCGACCGAAGCCCGAGGACGACCGAGAGATATACTACCACATGAAACTAAAGAAACCGTACCAGTATCGTAAACTAAGGGCCTACAAGAAGACGAGGTCACCCCTGCGGCGCAAGCTTCTCGCTCGGACGATCATCAAGCTGACGGAGCGCGCGGCGTCGATTCCCGCGCCCGTCAACGCGAAGCTGGCGCATTGTCGGCAGGAGCACGCGCACGTGTCGCCGCGCAAGCGCATCCTCCGCGAGCTGGAGCGCGTCAGCCTCGAGGAGCACGGCTCCAAGCGCCGCGCCAAGACCGCGCCCGCGCTCAGCACCGCCTCGTACCCGCCCGCCTCCCCCGGGCCGAGCCACGCACCGCCCACGCCGCGCCCGCCGCCCGCCCCTGCTGTCACCGCCGCCGCCCCACCCGCCTCTAAGCACGTCAGCAGCTACAGCATCCACTCGCTGCTGAGCATGCCGGACGAGTCGCCGACGCGCCGGTCGCCGGACGCGAAGCGCGACCGCGACCTCTCGTACTGTTCGAGCTCGCTAAAGACCGAGTCGCCGTCGAGCGTGACGTCCCCCGACCTGAGCCCGAGCCCCGACAGCTACAGATACCGGTACGCGGGCGTGGGCGACTCGCCGACGCCGGGCGCGTACCGCGCGCCGTACGCGCCGGCGCCGACGCGCTGGGGCGGCGCGTACCGGAGCTCGCCGGGCCGCGAGGAGTGGGCGCGCGAGGTGCCCTACGTGTACGGGTACGGGTACATGCCGGCGCACGTGTACCGCGCGCCGCCGCAGCCGCTGTGGATGCACTACGCGGTGCCGCCGGCGCCGAGCCCGTGGGCGCCGCTCGCGCTCCCGTTGCTCACCGATCACATACCCAAGGAAGAACCTACGTCAGGTGAGACTCATTTGTTTACTCTGTTGCATTGCGCCTCGCTACAATGGCGATGTTCGTGGAATTATATCGTTTTGTCGTTTCAGATTTGCCCCTCAACCTGTCGAAGCACTGAACATGACGACGGCGCTGGCGCAAGTCTGGATCGCGTGAGACTGAACGCAAGTTCCCCGCTTGCATGACATTGGTCGATTCGCATGTAAGCTGCTAAACACATGTAAATTATATGATCGACACATTACTATCGAACGGTAAACCGGTCGCGTCGGCGCAGCGTCGGCGCGGCGTCGGCGCCGACCCGCTAACATTCCATTGTCACGATCGGCGCGAGATCGACTCCAAAATGTACATCCCACCTAAATCAGAGTTTTCCAATCGCGATCGCGCTCGCGCGGTTTTTATGCGATAACTATAAAGAGTAGTTTGCGTTCGCAAAAAGTATTTTTGTATAAATTGTAGTTTCTTCGGAAATCTATTTACAATATAATGTATATTATACTGAAATATTTTATTTTAGTATAGATGTATGTATGCAGAGTCCTTGAGTGTATTTTCTTACGAAATATTTGTACTGCAAAAATATTTTAATATTGGCTATTATTTTAGGGTAAGGTATAAGATGAACTAATAAACAAAACAGTTATCAATTGTTGACAATCAGTGCCTTGAAAGTATAAAATATTCTATGAAAATATTTCATGAAGGAAAATTAATATAAAAAGATAACAGTTCTGGCTTCGTCCAAATGTATGAGAAGTTAATTACATGTAGGTACTGTTGTATTTATGTAAGAGTATTGACAAGATTTAAAAAAGCTATTTAACTGAATACTGTTCCTCGATCATTGGCAATTCCATAATGTTTATGTTCGATCTCATTATTTAATTTAGAAAATAAAGCGAGGTAAAGACTACAGTTTTGGGATCAAATTTTGATGTGTGTTTACTGAACAATTGTAACATGTAAAAAAGAGACATTGTATATATTATGCGAAAGGTGAATTTAATATTAATGCGCTGCGCTGCGGGTGGATAACAGAGCGATAACACTTTAACATTTACGAGTAAAAGTTTATTACCTTCAATATAATTATTGTAATTGTACAGTATTTTTATAATTAGTATTTTATTATGTTTATTGATGGGGGGGGGGGGGGAGGAGAGGGGAGGTTAGTTAGCGTCGCGGCGCCAACAGGCCGGTGCGGCGTCCGCGGGAAGGCTACGGCTACGCTTAGGCTGTGGCGGCTCGTAGGCTTGAGATTAAAACATAATGCTAGTTTTACTGCAATTTACTTGCAATGGTTATGTATTATAAGGACAGTTATTGACGGCAGGTATACTGACTTCCGATGTATCTGGCGTACTACGATAGTGATCCTAGTAAGATAGCATTACAGCTATCATATTGTGCATTTTGTTTACCAGCTAGCCGTGTCTAGAACTACTAGCCGTGTGCAGTAGCAAAACAACGACCCTATAAATATAATAGGCATCACACTAATATTATAAATGTGAAAGTTTAGATGTTTGTTTGTTACTCAATCACGACGTAACGGCTGAACCGATTTTGATGAAATTTAGTATGTACGTAGAATATAACCTGGATTACCACATAGGCTACTTTTTGTCCATAAATCAGCGCCAATGGGGTGTCAAGTCAAATTGCAACAGCGAGTTTATCTTTATTTCGAGGTTACCTACATATTTAGTAGTGTAACGCGTACGAGGTAGCGGGCAACAGCTAGTGTATTATACATTTAAACCTTTCGGAAGAATTTCTCTAAATGATAGTTAAAACCGTATCAAAATCCGTTGCGTAGTTAATATACTAAGCGCACAAACAGACAGACGGATAGCGACTTTGTTCTATACTATTTAAAGATTATAACAAACTTTATAGATTTGTCTAGTAAAGTAGGATTTGATCTTCTTGATCTGTTTTATTAGACCAGTCAGTGTTATTATTAAAATACGGAATTTATCACGTAACGTTTTATCGGTGTTTCGACCGACAATTTTTCGGTTCAATTGGTGAACCATCAGGGTGAGTGCGATCCGCTCCGTTTATAAATGAAATGCTCTAGAGCAGTCTAATAAAGATCCGCGAGTCGTGACTAGTAAGAAACGCAATAAATGCTATCTTACAAAGATCGCTATATTGTAGCGACATGTATAATTTAGGGAATTGTATAAAATAGTATGTTGTAATCGGAGGCCTACTGCGATGGTATAGGCCGCCAACAAAGTTGACTTATGGCGGATTCCTATACCCGTCGGTGACCAGCTACGACTCGTATCTCCTTGAAAAAGTGTCAAACTAGATAGATCTTCGTTTGACCACAATCTCACCTGATGGTAAGCGATGATGTGGTCTAAGATGAAGCACGAAGATCTAGAAGAAACCTATTCACTCTTACCTTAAAGAGACCCGGATTGTATTCTTTAGGAAAAACAGACGACGGCAAAGCGTTCCATACCTTAGCTGTACGCATCAAGAACGTAGAACCAAAACGGTGTGTGCGAATGGGTGGTATATCAACTAGGTACGGATGGTACTGAGCCGTGCGCCTGCTTGCCCTTTGATGGAAAGGAGATGGCGGAATCAGATCGTAAAGTTCCTGGGCACATTCCCCGAAGTGTATTCGGTAAAAGGTCGATAGGCTTGCAACTTTACGGCGATGTTCGAGAGTTTGGGTCTTAGCCTCCGCCATATATTGCTCACCTATAAGCCTAAAAGCCGTACGTTCTATCGAGTGTAAGGTAGCGAGCTGGTATTTGGCCGAAGCATGCTAAAGATGGCAGCAGTACCTACTCCATACCAGACCGGACTTGTGCTTTGTATAGAGTAAGAAGCTGTCCTGGTGTGAAGTATCTCCTGACCTTGTTAAGGATGCCCAGCTTCATGGCAGCTGTTTTACTTGTCTAACTTTTGATACATTTTCAAGGAGATACGAGTCGTAGCTGGTTACCGACGGATATAGGAACCCGGCGTTAGTGTGAAGTAGCTGTAAAGCATCTGCTCAATTTTATTCCTTGGGTACATTATAGAGAACAGGATTCCATGTTGATATTGGGAGTGATCTGTTTATTTTATGCAACTGATATTAGATAATGTTTTGAATATACGCAATTTATCTGAAGACTTTAATAAACGTAAATCCTCCCTTGATGGTTTGCGTGAATTTAAATATATTTTTTATTTATTTGATTTTATAAGTTACACACGGCTACACATCAAGCTATACATTTCCAGTATACGCTGACCTCTCATTCTAGGAAAAGCCTGCACAATGCGAGGTCAGCTTATACTGGAAATGTATAGCTTGATGTGTAGCCGTGTGTACTATCTTTTTCTTTTTGAATTGTTAATGTTTCCTTCCATATTTGCATATTTTTTTTATTAAATAAGGGTAAAAGTACATATTAGTGCCATTTTTCGACAATTCTACCGAAGCTATTCAATCATTTTGTCGACGATTGTATTTATTAGACAAATATTATTTGAACTATTTGTACAAATAGTGAATATTTTTAAAATGTTTTTATGTGGGGTAGCTGTCTATGCTAGGGTTGTCGAATATTGATCTTTTTTCATATATTAAACTGGTTTATAAAAGACTTCAGTTTAGGATTACTCCCAACATCAACCATGTTTTATTACCGCTGTTAGAAGGCAAATATTTTTATATGCAAACATTATTATACCACAGATTGGGATTGAATGTGATAGCGCTTATAAGACGCGTGCACTCGCGTCCTAGATCCACTTGAATCATATTTATCATGCGGAAAAATAGTTATATTATCCATTTTATATTAAGATGTAGTTATGTACTCGAATAAATATAAATTTTCCTAATAATGTATTTTATTGATTTTACCAACTTTACTGTGCACAGTGCACACTGTAGCGAACACTACACCCAGAATAAGTGAACTTGTGCTAGTGTTAACTAATACACACGGCTACACACCAAGCTATACATTTCCAGTATAAGCTGACCTCTCATTCTGCGAAAAGCCTACACAATGCGAGGTCAGCGTATACTGGAAATATATAGCTTGGTGTGTAGCCGTGTGTACACGATTAGAAATCAGTCGGATCTAGCCACGAAAATTTGTCGTGTCTGCTCCAGACAAGATAAATGTGATTTTTTCGGGCAGTCGTGCGTGTCAAACTACTACACCGCACCTACCTTACCTTACCGCCATCTGCCGCCAAATAGCAGTACTTGTGCTGCTGTGTTCCGGTTAGATAGTAATGGTATGTTCCTGTAATTACTGGCACATAGACATACCAGCTAAGTCCTATAGTATCGCAACGTACGTATCCACGTAAAGATCAAGACAACATAATAGCTTGTTTGATTCTATGTGGATATCCATGGGCTGCAGTAGCCACTTAACATCTGGTGGACTGCATGCTCGTTTGCCATATAAGTTGCATAAAAAAAACCTACTCCGCCCCTCCCTTCACCGCAACAAAACAGCGCGTCGTGTCTAAGCGCAGACATTTTTTCTTGGTCAGCGTGGAGCTATGTATAGAAATATGTGTAGAAACCAGCCCCGGATCTATGATATTTCCGAACCAGGACAGAAACTTGTGGTGCCCCCTCTCCTCCGGTGTTTGAGAGACGGGAGGGAGGGGGGATATATTAATATGAGACGCATTTTTGCTTTCCGTCAAATGTTAAAGTTTCATTTTGTTTAATACATTTTATGTAATTTTGGGGCTATTTGACTGGACTACATCTTTACACTGATATCGGGTGTAGCCAGAGGGAGGTTTTGGGGTCTAAAACTTAATGTTTTGGGGCGCTTTGTGAAATAAGTTTTTTTTAACCTGAATTTGGCGCCCCCTGAAAATGCCCCCTTATTACCTAAGCCAAATTGCTGTCGTGTCGCTATTGCTAGTCAGGTCATCCACGTCACGTCACGTGAGGTACGTACTGTATGTGTGAAAGAGATGGGCTGACTAGCGATAGCGACGCGAGAGCAATTTGGCTTAGGTAATAAGGGGCCCGGTTTACCTCCCCCTAGATCCGGGACTGGTAGAAACGTCACGAATTCTTGTAGACCCGGCAACTTTTCTTAGCGTGTACAAGTAGCCTAAGTAGATCTACATATGAACTTGTTCATCTTTCAGGTATTTTTGAACACTATACAGAGAGTTTTTTCTAAGTGTGCACAAATTTTTTTTATAAGATTCTAGACATAAATAATGTTATTTATAAAAAGTCAAATATTTAATTTAACTCTTAATTAGTTAATTACTTTCATTTGAAAATATTTAAAAAAGTGCGTGATTTATGGACACCCTTTTCATTCTGCGCGCGGCCATTCATAAATAACAAAACTCACTGACGACGCACACAATTTACTGAAACTGAACAATTTAATGAATGATTTTCGCATTGTCCACGAGTTCTGTGTTTTAAGGAATAAAATGGTATTTTTATTTAAAATAAAACATTGTTTTTATTTCAATAATCGCATATTATTTGTTCCGAGCCGATATCCGGAATCCATCTTGAGTCAAGCACCTGTCTTTTTCACGTTTTTATCGTAGCAACTTCCTCTCTTCGACTTCCGGTGCGCCGTGATTGGTCGACGCATTTTGTCGGTTACGATTGTGGCAAGTTTGCGACGACCCATAGGGCGCTCTTTTGCTTCATTATAGCGTCGTTTTTCGTAGCGTTAATACGTCTAGCAACTATTCATTTTGATTTTGTATTCTATAATTACAAATCCTCTCTTCGATTATGGAGGACGAAAATAATTTAGAACAAAGTGATAATTCTATCGAACACGTGTCGCGAAAAAGAACCCGTTCTCCAAGTTCGAGCAGTGCATCGTCGCAGGAGTCCAGTCCGGATAGAAAGTCAAAGCGCTCAAACCATGTAAGTGATTTGCAATTCGAATTTCTTTCCCAACAAGTGGCATTTTTGACAAATCTAATTTCTCAAAAATCCCATGAGCCTCAAGTGACAGTCTCAGGTGCAACTAGTGAAATCAATAATTGTACAACGGATGAGTTAGGCTTACGCCCGCCACTGGCCACTAGTAATGTGAACACACAACAACTCCAATTGTCCGAGTTATCGACCTCGTTAAAAGATCCGCCATTCCCAAAATCAAATGAAAATCATTTAGAGAAGATAACCCAATTACAAAGATTTAAATGTAACGATTGGTATGCAATTCGTTTTTCGGAGGCTCAGTAAAAGTACGTCACTACTCTGGGTTTTATAGAGCTAAATGTAAACGATGAATTGAGACGTTTCAATGCGTCCGGGACCAATGAAGACCGCTTGTATCTGATAGAGAGAACTTTTGCATTGGTTTGATTGGTCAAATGATAAAAATACAAAACTTTCGCCGAGTTCTCTTTTCGATAAAATTGAACAATCGTTCGGTAAAAATTCTAACTATGCAAAAGTGACTGACGATATTTTGCAAATTGCATGTGGCCGACGAGCTGACTGCATCAGCACGCGTAGGGAATCTTTAATTAAGAAAATTCCGGAGGAGTAACACTGTGGAGCATTACAAAAAATTCCACCGAGCGCAGAAAATTTATTTGACGGAGAAATGCTTGCAGCCTACCTTCAAAAAATTGGGGGGGCCGAAAAACTAATAGCTTGCTTCCAGCCAACTGCATCAACAGCCACAGCTACTAATCAGAAACGTGCATACGATGATAGGAGGTGGATCGAACCGAAACCATCGACAAGCAAGCAGGCGACTGATAACTTTTTTCGAAGAAATACTTCTGGCTCCAAAGACAAGTACAAAGGTCAGGCGAAGTCATCGGACAACATGTCGTTCAACGCCAAAAACAAACACCAATACTCATCAAGAGGTAAAAAATCCAATTCTCACTCATCAAAATACAGAAACAATCGCTCATGACTCGCAAGCATTTCGAGGCGGCTGTCTAAAGCAATACATGCATGTTTGGGAGAATCTGGGAGCGCCCCACCATATTTGCAAACTTCTCAGAGGAGTACGTATTCCGTTCGTGATGAAGCCGCCCCTGATATATCCGAATCAAGCTGTTATAAAAAATTACCAGACAAAGAAGAGTCATCGTATGACACAACTTATAAAAAATATGTTGGGCACACATGTTCTAGAAAAAGCCGAGGTCAATCCCAGCTATCTATCAACTTTTTTTCCTAGTTCCAAAAGCAGACGGATCGTTTCGCCCTATCTTCAACTTGAAACGATTAAACCATTTTGTCAAACTAAAGGGTTTTCAGCTTTTCAGTCATTTCCGAATGCAAAGTTTTTTGCAGAGCGAAGATTGGATGGTGAAGGTAGATCTGAGCCAGGCATATTTTCACCTGCCTGTAGCCAAGGAGCACCGACGATTTCTGAGGCTCAGCTACAAAGGCCACCTTCTCCAAATGACGTGTCTGCCTTTCGGACTTTCATCGAACGTTGCACCACGAACGTTTTTCTCCCTAACGAACTGGGTAGCCGAGTACCTGAGGAGCCGAGATATAAGGTGCGTAGTATACCTGGACGATTTTATGTTGGTGAACCAGTCCTTTCGAGTTTTACGCGAGCACATTGCATTTATGGTAAACCTAATGAGACAACTCGGTTGGACTATCAACATGGACAAGTCTGTACTGGTACCGACACAACGCTTAGAATTTCTGGGCGTCACGTGGGACACCAAACTCAACACGAAGTCCCTGTCGGAACCGAAGTGCCTAACGCTACGCAGGGCGCTTCTCAGTCAGACGGCCAAAGGCAGTTGGTCCCTCAGACAGGCCCAATCCCTTCTGGGGAGACTCAACTTTGCGCTTACATTGTCGAACCCTGCAATTTCACACTCGTCACCTTCCCAAGGAACACCCCTACAGACAAGTGACATTACCAGAACCTGTCTTCGCCGAAATGAAGTGGTGGTTACAAGCAGCCCAGGGCTCACTGCCTATACATACAGGCCCGATCTCAACACTTGCTTACAACGGATGCATCAGACTACGGCTGGGGAGCCCAACTAGGCGACACGAAAATGTCAGGTCAGTGGACAAAGCGACAACAGTCGTGGCATGTCAATCTCAAAGAGCTGTTTGCAGTTTATGCAGCGATCCAACAAGAGAACAATCAGTTACTGAATGCTCACATTCTATTACAAACAGACAACCGCACAGTGGTAGCTTATATAAACAAAGAAGGTGGAACGAGGTCGAAGAAACTTCTGGATCTCACGCGCCAGCTATTGAAGGTAATGGATCAATTGAATATTTATCTAGACAGCACAGTACTTTCCGGGCCGATTCAATTGCGAAGTAGATGCCCTATCACGAGGCAAGGCTTGTCCAGAATGGCATCTGTTGCCCCCAGCGACGAACAAAATTTTCCAGATGTGGGGCACACCGCTAGTAGACCTATTTGCGTCGGTAACAGCTCGCGTTGTAATGAGGTACGTGTCACTGAACACGCAGGATTCGAAGGCACTATATCACAACGCGTTCCTTCGCCAGTGGGATTACGAACTAGCGTGGGTATTTCCTCCACCGAACTTGATACCCCAGGTATTGTCTCAGCTGAACACAGCGAAAGGTCAGTACATCTTGATCGCTCCAAATTGGAAGATGGTATTTTGGCGAGCAGACCTATAAGCCCGGGCTATTCGAGGCCCTTACCGCATCCCACATCTTCCGGAGGTTCTGATCGACACGAGAGCCGGAATACACCCGCCAGAAATACAAGACATTCATTTGGAAGCCTGGCTGATTTTGGGTGGACAGACAAAATCAAAGATTGGTCAGTAGAAGAAAAATCTCTGCTATTTTCAAGTTGGCGGCCATCTACTATAAGCACTTACGTACCTGCATGAAATAAATGGAAAGCATGGTGTGTCTCTAACAATGCTTCTTACAAAAATCCGTACCCAGAACAAGTAGCTCGTTACCTGGCATATCTACACAAAAGCGAAGGTTTAGCCTATCGGACCATATTGGTGCACAAATCTGTAATTGCGACCTTTACTGATTTGTCAGGAAATACTACATTGTCATCTAACTTTCTTATTAAACATATTCTTAAAGCTATTTCAGTTGCAAAGGGTAAGAAAATGAAACCACCTATTTGGAACGCAAAAAGTGTAATACAATATTTGAAAAATAATGCACCAGATGAGAATAGTTTGTACCAAGTATCACGACATGCCGCTATATTATTGTTGCTAGCGGCAGGGCGACGGGTGCACGACCTCACACTGCTGAACACCAAACCCGACCAATACATAGATGAAGGTGACGCCATTGTCTTGTGGCCTTGTTTTGGATCGAAGACAAGACGATCTGGATGGAGAGTCAAAGCACATCCGAACAAAAACCTTGCCTGTGTATTTTGGATTCGTGAGTTAATCAGCACTTCACAAGATCGTCGGAAACCAGGTACCTTGTCAGAACTTTAACTTATAACTGCTAGAGGAGATCCTAAGCCAGCATCTAAAACGGTTATCGGTGGTTGGATTAAGTCCGTGCTTAAGGACGCGGGTATAGAAGCCACACCAGGCTCAGTTGCGATCTGCTGTAGCGTCTCTCAATTGGCTAGAAAAGTTTCCCATTGCTCAAATTCTTGAGAATGGAAATTGGCGGCAAGAACATACTTTTAGAACATATTACCAAAAAGTGATTTCAGATCATGCAGTTAGCAATGATAATTAAATTTCTTTATCTAATTTCTTTCAACCAATTCGATAATGATTCCTTACATGATCTTTGTTTATGATTATTATGATTTATTGTGATATGAGAAATAAAAAAATGTTACTTTAGTTATATTTATTTTTATGTTTTCAATACATTACACATTATAGCATCAACATAATTATATAAATTATGGGCATACCAGGAGATAACAAACACATCACTCAAGATGGATTCCGGATATCGGCTCGGAACAAATAATAGAGAGTTTTAACTAACAATAAAACTTACCTATTATTTTTCCAACGATATCCGGAATCCAGGTAATGCCTACCTGGTACATCATGACTAAGTATAATGAAGCAAAAGAGCGCCCTATGGGTCGTCGCAAACTTGCCACAATCGTAACCGACAAAATGCGTCGACCAATCACGGCGCACCGGAAGTCGAAGAGAGGAAGTTGCTACGATAAAAACATGAAAAAGACAGGTGCTTGACTCAAGATGGATTCCGGATATCGTTGGAAAAATAATAGGTAAGTTTTATTGTTAGTTAAAACTCTCTATACTACAGAGTCTGAACCTCCTGTGCAAATTTGTGCACACTTAGAAAAAACTCCCTGTATTTTAAAGTGCTCACGTCAACTGTCTCTCCCCGCTTATTCGATTATGATAGCTACATATGTATACATTGGTACTCAGCTAGGGAATATGCGTTGATCCCTAGACTTACATAAAATACTTTAGTCAAAAGGAGCGAGCCTTGGTCAATCTATTTTTGCAGGGAATAATGAAATCGATTTACCACTAAAGTCTAACTTTTTATTAGCTGCAGTAAAATGACGTTTTGTGGGTTGCCGGTTTTTGAAGAAAAATAAATAGGGATGTAGCTAAATGAGTGAATCATAAATGAATAATCAGTTTGGTTTTTTTTTTGAGATTATATTTTTAATATTATTAAGTTGTAATGTATTTTTTAACCTATTATTATTACTATACTAGAGGATTGATCTTTTTTAGTGGAAGTATAGGGAGGTACATTCAAAATGAAACAAAAACGTCATTATAATGTTATTTAATTAATTTTTGTGAACTGAATCACATCCCTATTGAGATTAGGTTGGCAACATTATTTTACGGAATGACATTTAGAAACGTCATTTTACTGCAGCTAATAAAAAGTTAGACTATATGTAAATTTTTGCAAAAAATTAATATTACTTTTGGACCGACGTAATCAATTAAATACAATTTTTTTTAAGACGTTAATTTTACCTTCGTTCCTCCGTATTACTAATTACAATACTTTGGCTTTAAACTATTTTGCAAACATAAAACCGCACTGAAATCGGTCCATCACTTTGGAACTACTATGTCACAAGATCACCTTTTTGTGCGCCTGGTTAAATATTATGTTGTTAAAAAAATAGAAATCAAAATCTTTTTATTCATTAAAATCACAAGGATCCCTTTGAAACGTCAATTTTACTGCCTGTTCCTTCGCGACCAAGCCCAGGAAAGAAAGGCAACAAACAAGGTTGGTTATTTTTTAATGATCCTTTTAGAATACATAACATTAAAGAAAATAAATTACGAATCTGGAATAAATCGCTTCTAAGCGATAAGACCGCCCATTGTACTTGTTGCTTTGTGTTTTTTTTTATTTTTAAGTCTGTTTCTTTTGAAGTGTACAATAAAGTATATTCATTCATTACGTCTAAATTGTAACATTTTTGAAGGAGTTGGAGCAATTTCAATCCCAAGCGTCTCTATCATCTAAATAATCCGATATTTTATAGCAGGCTTTTGTTATAAAGATTTTATTTATTTACGATTTTAAATTTGTTATTTGTCAATTTTTGTACATCATTTGGTAGTTTGTTATAAAAGCGTACATTGCCCTTTAAACGATTTACTAACTTTATGGAGTCTACAAGTGGCAACCGCGAGTTTATTCTTTATTTCTAGTATTAAAATTATGATTATCGCTATTGTCAACTTAAAAAACTACAAAATAATATTTTTGTGATAATACATCAGATTTTCATAGATGTATTGGCAAGGGAATGTTTCTTTAAACTTATGGGGTAACAACTAGCGTTGCCAGGTGTTCCGATTTGCGCGGGACGTCCCGATTTTCAGGGGTCTGGTGATGCGTCCCGATTCACCCTTGATCGGGACGCCGAATGTCCCTATTTTTTATTAACTTCTTAGACTGTGTTTATTCTATGTACCTAAATTGTTGGAGAGGTCTGTGAGGGGGAAAATAAATACCTACTTGTTATATGGGATACCTACAACATTTCATAACACAAATAATATCGTCTTTTAAAAAAAACTAACCACCCGATAAAAATAAATGATGATTCACAAAAACCCGTTTTTTAGCTATTTTCTTCTTCTTCTCAATCGTAACGCTCTTGACAGAGCGGTCGTGGTCAACACGTTGTATCATTATTTTTGGTGGCAGATGTTACACGCCTCACGATATCTCGCCATTTGTCTCTGTTGACAGACATTCTCGTGCATTCATGCAGTTGGCCGCCCACTGCAGGTTTTATTTAGTCGGACCACCGCATGGGCGAC
This sequence comes from Philereme vetulata, assembly GCA_918857605.2. Classification (NCBI taxonomy): domain Eukaryota; kingdom Metazoa; phylum Arthropoda; class Insecta; order Lepidoptera; family Geometridae; genus Philereme; species Philereme vetulata. The sequence continues at coordinate 7,478,696 of OU975470.1, read as the reverse complement.
CTTCCGCGCGGTCTGATGCTCTCCACTCGTCCTTGTACGACAATACGCTCAATAGAGTCCGTGTCCCGCCTCGAGACGTGGCCGAAGAACTTCAGTATGCGAGTTTGTACTAAAGCTGACAGACTCTGTTTTATGTCGAGCTCCTGGAGTATAGAGACATTAGTACGAAACTCGGTCCATGATATTCCAAGAAGCCTTCTCCAGCACCACATTTCCAGAGCGTCTATCTTTTTCTTTTCGACTTCTCGCAGCCTCCACGTTTCCGCAGCGTACAGAAATATGGGGAAAATAAGGGTTCGAACGTGCCGGATCTTAGTAGATTTGGTGATATGTCGATTTCTCCATATTTTCCTCATCTTTTCCATTGCAGTTCTGGTTATTGCCATACGACGTTTGACTTCTTTAGCTATTTTAGCCGTCCCGATTTCAAAATCCGATCATTTTAACCTTCCGTTCCGAAATTTGCCACACTGGACCTAACAACTTGGACATTTTGACAAACGATGAATTGCTTTGCTCTATTTAGACGGTAGCCGCATTGCTGTATGTGCGTCGCACGGTAGGTATAATAAGTATATCTATAAACCGTAGATAATATATTGATGCTATTAGCCAGTCAGATTAAGAAATAAGCAGAATATAGTGAAAGAAACAAAGAAATAAGGAAAGCATACGCGCAAGTCAGATAAAGAAATAAACAGAACATTGTGATCTTCAAGATTTTTAAAAACCATCTCATAAGTTTTAAGCCTAGATGGGACTTGAACCCGCAACCTTCCTCTTGATACGAGGATGCACTATCCAATCCGGATAACACTATAAAAATACTATAGTGATCATCATTGGAGACAGATAAGTGATGAGATCTGAGATGCCTAAATTGATCGTCTAATTCGGCGGTGCCTAATAGTATATTATGATACAAGTGAGGAAAGTTGCTCATTATACACGAGGCTGTGGGTTGCAGCCCGAGCCGTAGGCGAGGGCGTAAATCAGCCGAGTGTCTAGTGAGCTAAGTGCTCACGAGTTTCATACGCACTTTTTCAACACACTTGCGAGGAAAAACAAATCTTCTGTACTAAAGCTTGACATTTTTACAATTATTTACTACACAGCAACAAATGTGACACAAACAAAAAAATGGGAAATGGCGCGCAAGTTTTTTTTTGCACGCGCCAAATGTATGCTGATTGATTACATATAGCCATACAGCCTACTTAAAAATTATAATTTTAGTGATGAAATGCAAATATTTTATAACAAATTATTGTGAATTATAAATGATTTGATAATAATAAATGTTTTTTTGTCTTAATTAGGGATACATTTATTTATTCACAAAATGTAATAGGATTTTCAGCGGCATAAAACCTCTTTGTTGTTACAAGAACTGTAGGTATTACCCGGTTAAATTGGAAATGCTCTGTTTACTCGCACATAATTTGAAGTTAGATACTAACTTAACTTCGTAGGGATAATTCTATTATGCACTAGTGTGTAATATTATTACGCACACGTGTGTTATAGTTCGGTTTATGGTCCTAAGAACGACGTACTATGGCTCACTTTACGAGCAAGTGTGTTGAAAAAATTATTACAGTTTAACTTGCACTTCGGTTAGAACAGGCCATGCAACAATAACTAAGGTAATCCTCTTATTCATAATGATTCGTTAAACCTATTTTAGCTTTCAAACAGTTTGTCACTCTCAAGACGATGTAAAAAATTATACAGCAATAAGTACAAACTTTCATAATCTCCATTGCCGTGGGGCGCCGGCAATAGAATGTTGCCCCTCCGCTCTTGCCCGTGGATGCAGTAGGAGTCTGCTAAGGGATACCTCCGAAAGATGGGCAGCAGCGTCTTTTCGTGTTTTCAACACCTATACTGCGCTCGCCAACCCGCCTGCCAAGCGTGGCGAGTATGGCAACAACCCCCTCATGGATTTACAACATAAAACCAGGCCCCGAGTCCCCGGCGGCCCCGCTAATCCTGGCTACGGTAGCAGTCACGGTAACGGCGGGGCCAGGGGTGCTAAGAATCCCCGGGAGACGATCGGCTACCAAACCCTACGACGACCACTGGCCCTGGTAACACACAACATCCGCACTTTGAGGACAGACGAAAAGATTGTTGAGCTGGAAGAAGAAATTAGTAGATTACACTGGGACATTTTGGGGTTATCAGAAGTCCGTAGAGAGGGCGAGGACACGATATCCCTTAAGTCTGTTAACCTACTATACTACCGGGAGGGCGACCAACAGTCCCAAGGTGGTGTTGGGTTTCTCGTTCACAAGTCACTCATCAACAACATTATCACCATCGACAGTGTGTCGAGCAGGGTCGCGTACCTGACACTCAGAATATCTAAGCGATATTCACTGAAGGTCGTTCAGGTATATGCGCCGACCTCTTCACACCCAGATGAAGAAGTAGAGTCTATGTATGAGGACATCAGTAGAGCCATACCTACATACGAACAAAACTCACTTTATTGTTGTTATGGGGGACTTCAATGCAAAGCTAAGCATGAGAAGCGATGATGAGTTGAGAGTGGGGCAATTTGGATATGGGCAACGGAACCCCAGGGGACAGAGGCTGGCCGATTTTCTGGAGAAAGAAGGACTCTTTATGATGAATTCTTTTTTCCAGAAGCCGCCTCACAGGAAATGGACCTGGATGAGTCCCAACGGTTCCACGAGGAATGAGATTGATTTCATCTTGACCAACAAGAAACGGATATTCAATGATGTCTCTGTGATTCACAGGGTGAAAACCGGCAGTGATCACCGAATTGTTAGAGCCACATTGAATATGAACGTTAAACTTGAAAGGTCCCGTTTGATGAAATCTACGCTCCGACCCACTCGCGCACATATCCAAAACCTCGAGAGCTTTCAACTCGAACTTGCAAATCGCTTTGATTGTCTAGAAGTAGATGCATCAGCGGACGAGATCAATAACAGGTTCGTAGAAACCGTCCATACGGTGGGGTCCCAGTTCTTTAAGACCCCCCGTACCAATAGACCTCAGAAACTCTCTGATGACACCCTTAACCTCATGGCTGAACGACGTTCTTTGCAACTGCAGTCTCCCGATGATGCTCAGTCACATAGGCAGCTCAATAGAAAGATTTGGAAATCCTTGCGGCACGATATTCGTACCTTTAATACATCTCGTATTAAAGATACGATAGAGCGGAATAAAGGCTCCAAAGTGTTCGCGAGAGATAATTCTATGGGGCAGAGCCGCATGACGAAGCTGAAGAGGGAAGATGGCAGCATAACGTCAAGTAAAGCGGAAGTGTTAAGGGAAGTCGAAAGGTTCTATGGACGGCTCTACGATTCGGTCACTAAACCTGTTTGCAGTGGCGGCCAACGACCCAAGAGCCAAACTGACCCGACAATATACCGAAGATATTCCGGACATCAGCCTGTATGAGATCAGGATGGCCTTGAAGCAGCTTAAGAACGACAAGGCGCCGGGTGAGGACGGAATCACTTCAGAGCTTCTAAAAACGGGTGGATCACCGGTACTTAAAGTCCTTCAGAAGCTCTTTAATTCCGCCTTGCTTGAAGGTACGACGCCAAAAGCAGCGAACGGGGGCATGGTGGTTCTGTTCTTCAAGAAAGGTGACAACACCTTACAATACAATACAATTCTTTATTTATAACGCCAAGTTACAAGTCAAAAACACAAATAAACAAAAAAGTTATACCTATAGGTCAGGAATAAATTGAATATTTAGAATTATTAAAATATCTAATATAAATATAATGTATTAATTGTATAATAAATTCATTTTATCAAAAATTATATAATAGGCAATGTGTAGAACTCATCTACAGAGTAAAAAGAACTCTCTAAGAGCCATTATTTAAATCTATTTTTAAACATTATGGTGGAAGTTGTATCCCTTTTAATCTTGTCCGGCAGCCTGTTGTAGACCGAGGGACCCATTATATATACGGACCTCTCCGACTTGCACAGCTTGTGCGCGGGCGTGACGAGGACGTGAGCGAGCTTGTTACTGCGCAGAGCGCGGCCGGTGTTCACACCTCTCCTCTGGAACTCATCGATGTTGATATGAGTGAAGAGGGCTACTTGGTATATAAGTTCACAGGGGAGAGGCATGATATTCAGCTCTTTAAACAAGTCTCTACACGACACATCGTCATCCACGCCGACGATCGCGCGCACGGCCCGTTTTTGCATGACGAAAACCCGCTGGACATCCGCGGCTCGCGCCCACAGCTCCACACCGTAGGTGAGAAAGCTATGGACGGTCGCAAAGTAACACGCCAGTACTACGCTACGAGACGCGGTGTTAGCGAGCCGTCGCAGTGCAAAACAGGTACGACCTAACTTGGAGCAGAGCTCCTCTATATGTGCCTCCCAAGTGAGTCCTTGCTTAAGAATTACAGACCCATCTCGCTTTTGAGCCATGTTTATAAACTGTTTTCGATCGCGAACCGGTCATCGCGAACCGTCTCGAACGCAGGTTTGATGACTTCCAGCCTCCCGAACAAGCCGGGTTCCGTAAAGGCTACAGTACCATAGACCACATACATACGCTGCGGCAAGTCATACAGAAGACCGAAGAGTATAACTTGCCCCTAATTCTCGCGTTTGTGGACTATGAGAAAGCCTTCGATTCGATCGAAACATGGGCAGTGCTTGAGTCTCTCCAACGATGCCGTATTGACTATCGGTACATCGAAGTGTTGAAGTGTTTGTATAAAAACGCCACTATGTCAGTCCGAGTACACGAACAGAGCTCGAAGGAGATTCCCTTAAAAAGAGGCGTAAGACAGGGAGATGTAATCTCTCCGAAACTGTTTACGACCGCATTGGAAGATGCCTTCAAGCTTCTGGAATGGAAAGGACTGGGCATCAATATTAACGGCGAATACATCACTCACCTTCGGTTTGCCGACGATATTGTGGTCATGGCAAAGTCGATGGAAGAGCTCAGCACGATGCTCGAAGGCCTCAATCGAGTCTCCCAACGGGTAGGACTTAAAATGAACATGGACAAGACGAAAATCATGTCGAATGTCCATGTCGTCCCTGCCCCAGTTATGGTTGAGAACTCTGCTCTTGAAGTTGTCGACGCGTATGTATACCTAGGACAAACAGTCCAATAAGGTAGGTCCAACTTCGAGAAAGAGGTCAATCGTCGAATCCAACTCGGATGGGCAGCGTTTGGGAAACTTCGCAACGTCTTTTCGTCCACCATACCTCAGTGCCTTAAGACGAAAGTTTTCAATCAGTGTGTGTTACCAGTGATGACATATGGAACAGAGACGTGGTCCTTCACTATTAGCCTTATGAATAAGCTCAGAGTCGCTCAACGAGCTATGGAGAGGGCTATGCTCGGGGTTTCTCTACGGGATCGAATCAGAAATGAGGAGATACGTAGGAGAACTCAAGTCACCGACATAGCCCGACGGATTAGCATGTTGAAGTGGCAATGGGCAGGCCATATAGCGCGCAGAACAGATGGTCGATGGGGCCGGAAAGTACTGGAGTGGAGGCCACGGACCGGCAAGCACAGCGTAGGACGTCCACCTACAAGATGGGCAGACGACTTGGTAAGAACCGCAGGTCGGCGTTGGATGCAGGCCGCTTCCAACCGCAGTTCCTGGAGATCAATGAGGGAGGCCTTTGTCCAGCAGTGGACGTCCTACGGCTGATATGATGATGATGAAGTACAAACACGCAAAAATATCCCAAAGACCATTTAGCATAACACCCAACGTTTTTAAATATTTTACTAGTAATTTATACAACTCAACTCACATTTTATAGGTGACATTGGCAATTGCATGGTATTGAATTGACAAAACACTTGATAACTGAAATAGATAAAAAATTCAAATCAAATAAGGGGGTAAGTAAATAAAACGTCACAGTATTTCAATTTGTGCTTTATTTATGAAAAAAATTGTAAATTATCCTACAATGAATCTCCGAATGAAATAGACTTACATATCGTTTTATGTATCAAATACATTATTTGCTCGGCGCCAGATCAAACCACATAAGAACAATATAGTTAAAATATTATCTACAGAATCCATTCTCGGCGATTCGATTACCAAAAATACAATGTTCGACTCGCGGGGTATTTACATCACTGAGAGGCGAGTAGGGCCTCCATGGTGTAGGGGCGCGGCGGCGGTCAGTCGAGGATGACGAGGTGCATGGGCGGCGCGGGCGCGGGCGCGGGGGCGGGGGCGGCGGGCGCGCCCGCCTTGCCCGAGGGCGGCGCCGCGGGGCGCATCGGCCGCCAGGGGGCGCGCGCGCCGCGCCGCAGCGACCCGCAGCTCAGGCTCCGTCGCGCGTTCCTGAAACACACATTACGAATTAGCTTCATTAGGAACTAGTTCTCGCAATCTTTTCTACCCCGTACTTGCAAGATGTGGAATGAGCTACCATCTGAGGTTTTCCCATTAGGCTACGACATGGCAGGCTTCAAGAGAAGTGTAAAGAGGTTTCTACAGTGTAGGGAACGCATCGACAATACCCCGGGTATTGCCGGTGTCAATAGGCGACAGTGACCGCTTACCATCAGGTGGGCCGTAAGCCTGTTTCCCCACAAATAACATTAAAAAAAATAGTGTACCCTGTCTTCCAAGCGAATACATCAAATTACGTAGCCTTTTGTAACCTAAGGTCGGTTTTAGCGCTCGTACGCACGCGTATAGCGCGCCCGCATGCGTGCCGTCGCGTCGGTCGACCGACGAGCGCGCTATGGAAACATATAAACGCGTGTCAGTGCTACGCCGACCGGTGGAGCGACCGTACGGATGCGCGTATCATTCGCGTACGTGTCTGTGACTGCACCAGTCCGGTTGCAGTTTGGTTGGTCAGGAGATCACTGAATGTTACAAACTGACGATCTGTTATGCGTATCGTCAGAAAGGATGGTACGCACCGACGATCGGTTAAACACTAAAAGCGGCCTAACTAAGAACGTGAAGGAACTTGACAAAGTTTGCGGCTCACTGAACCTGAGCCAGCCAACAAACTACATCTTTACATAGTATAAAATGAAGTCGCTTCCGCTGTCTGTTACCATACATCTTTTAAACTACTCAACGGATTTTAATGTAGTTTTCAGCAATAGATAGAGTGATTCAAGAGGAAGGTTTTTATGTATAATATTACATACGTAGTAACTGCGAAAGTAACTGTTTGTTTGTTACCTTTTCATAACTAAACGGCTGAACGGATCGCAATGAAATTTGGCAAGGAGATAGATTATATCCTGGGGAAGTACATGGGCGCTAAGCCGCGGGCGGGTCAGCGAGTATTATATAAACGCGTCCTAATAATAAATCAATGATAGACTCACTTGGCGGCTTCAGTCGCTCTGAAGTAGAGGTCGTCGGGCGCGTCCATCCACGAGATGACGTGGCGACGACCACCGCGACCGCTTATGTTGGTCGGCTTGCCATTTACCTGCAACACAAAATAATTACCATGCAAATAATAGTACGCCTCGAACTGGAACATCGCAATGTTATTATTTGTATATATGTGGAATGTAATAAAATTTTATTATATACACAAAAACCTAGAGAGGTACAAAAGATATTAACTTAAAAGTAAACAATCTACTGTGATATGTTGCAAAAAGGACTCTGATGTTTAGTCCTACAATAACTTTCAAATGGTTGGATTAACATCCGATCTTCACGAAATGATATTTGTGTAAATAACACTTTTAAAAAAGTAGGGTACTTCTTGAGATATGTAGGTAAAGAACGAAATAAAATATCAGATAATGTGGAGTGTCATGTCACATGAAAGGACATTTCGAAAATAGTTAACTTTCAATGCTAGTCTTATTGTTTTTTAAGTTTAGGGCCAAAATGTGGATTATTTATAGTGTTAACAAAGCGTTGTTATGAATGAGTTGTATAGTACAGCTTTAGAAAGCCAATTAGATTATTAGACGAGTGACATACAAAAAGAGGCCTATGCTCAGCCCAGCCCAGGTTGACACGGGCTGAAAATTATGTTCTAAAAGAAGTGTTAAAGAGTATTTTATTGCGTTCTCTTTTCTAGTCATTGTTTAATGGCGGGTTCCTATATCGGTCGGTAACCGACTACGTCTCGTATCTCGAAACGAGCTGTAGGTGGTTACCGACGGATATAGGAACCCGCCATAAGGCTTTCTTATTTGTAGCCCTTCTTAATTGTTTGTTATACGTACGTGTGTGAAGACATGCGCCGGCAGAGGCTGTCCCGTGGCCTGCGCGCGCGCACACATGGCGGCGTACTGCTCGCGCGAAGGCCGCTGCATCGGCGCCGGGTGCTTGTTGGGTCGCTTGGCGGGTGGCGGCGCGGGCAGGCCGCAGGCGCGAGACACGGCCGCGTTGGCGCCCCCTGAGGACACATCGTCTGTTAGCTGCGTGTGCACTCTTGTTCGGTTGGTGGTGCTGATCGCCACCTAACTTTACCCACACTATATGGACGCCCAAATACCGCAAATCATTTATTTATTTATTTTATGGAATGGAAATGGATGCGCTTGGCAAAGGACCGGAGAGAGTGGCGTGATAACGAGGAGACCTTATACCCAGCAGTGGGTGGATGTGGCCTGAGATGATGATGATTTTATGGAAAACCAACAGCTACAGGTACACTGCCGGCCAAAAGTTTGAGACCACTGTAAAAATCTTTGTCACCAACAAAATATTTCAAAGTACACATATGATAATGAGCTAATTTGAACACCTGCGTATTCTATTATTATTAAAGAATTTCTAAGAGTCATTTTGAGGGGTATGGAATCAAAGGCAGCTATATCCACCTAGTTTATTTTTTCATAAAGCAGAAAAAACGTTTTATTTTATTTTTACTGTAGCAACACGATTAAAAAAAAGTCTAAAATGAGTATTTGGAATGGTGGTACCACTGAATACACACCCATCGACCAATCCAAAGAATAAATTACTCTTTCGCGGTAATTTTAAAATCACTTAGCTGCATTTGATACCAACAAAAGGATTTAGCTGTCTTTGATTCTGATTGCAATGGATATAGCCGTTTTTGATACCAACTCTTTGGTGATGACGTCACAAGACTAGTGATGTGTATTTTAACTTTATCTAAGGATTTTCTATTGAAAATAAAATGCAATGTTTTCGTCATTATCACTTACATTGCTATAAAATTGATACCGAAATGAATAAATGAGTAAATAAAAGAACATTTATGAAAAAAATATTATGTAATTTAAATGAAAAATGTTATATTCTTAAATTATCTTCTTCTTGAACTTCGCAAAGATCTACAGTATCGTTCTCCTCTTCAACTCCCCTTTCTTCTAATAGCCGAAGCTCATCTTCGTCTACATTATTCAACACGTCGTGGAAATATTTTAAATGTGCAAGATTTTGCCAAGAGTCACCGTAGTGTTTTTGAAGAAGGTTTCTGACATCTCGCAACTTTAATGGTTTCACTTCTATGCCGTTAGGAATTATTGTTGGCCGTATAGCCTCAGCTTTTTTGCCTGTTTTACACAAACTTTTGGGGTTTCCCGTGTCAGAATTGTAATATAATTCACCACGTACCAACACACTTCCTTGAGTTTTGGATCTTCGAAGAATAAATCTTTTACACAGAGAAACCTTGAAGTGAAGTTGAGCCGGTGCTTTTACAATATTTTGCATTGCACTTTTCCAGTCAAGCACGGGTATATCTCGTAGTCGCGTGACTGTAGAGTGTTGACTGATTACATCGACGTACTTTTCTGGCGATGTTATTACCTCAATTTTTCGGATATTTTTTTCGATATTCCCGAAAACTCTATCAGGAGGCATAAAAGAGTGGCCGGTGACGGGAAACACCAGTTCCATTTTTTTTATTTGAGGATTTTCCAAAATCCAACGCATGCACATTGAAATCATTATTAAATTTTTATTTTGGCCAGCACATCCGTCTGCCACTAAACGGACGTGGGTTACATCAGTCAGGTCAGTTTAATTGAGACTATCATATACAGCGGAAGCAATTTGGTTTGACCCTTTAGCATACTCATTTTCCGTCCAGATGTATGCATGTGTAGTGTTCGTATTTAAAGGATCTTTCGATGAACCATTGACTATTGTAAAATTATACAAATACAGCTGCCTGCTGTAATAACAGCTCTGGTCGGGAACTTTTGGAAGTACTAAATTCTTTTGGCAATCGAATGAGAACGTAATCATTTTCTCTTTTTTTTCTTTAAGTAGTTTAAAAAATGCTTGTGCTTTTAATTTGTGTATCCTTTTCTCCGTCATCAGTTGAATTTTATTCGATGGATTATTTTCGTTCTTCAGTTTTTCTTGGAGTTCAATGCATTTCGAGCACACATCCGTCCTTGGACTCCCAAAACCAAGATTAAAATCTTGATTTAAGATAGATCTAAAGTAAGATGATTTGACTGGGCTGTCTGAGTGCGCTTGTTTAAAAAGTTTAAATATTTTTTTAATATTGAGCTCACTAGGTAGGTATTTACGTTGCTGCGATGATCCTCTGCAATAATGTGCTTCTACGCAATTCAAAGACTTTAAAAATCTATGAACTGATTGTCTTTGTGCTGCATACTTCTGTTTCTTATGGTCACCGCCTCTTCTCTCTGTAGGAACCCGACCAGATTCAAAGAAGTTTTGCATGACGAACTGAACACGATACTTCGTTATCCCAAGCGTATTTAGAAATACTTTCTGGCAAACTGGAATTGCTTTCTTAAGTGATTTTACGTAAATTGCATATTTAATCGAAAACGCTCTGCTGTTTCTTGTGTATTTTACAGGCCGCTTTCTGGCTGTTTTCTTTACTGAACAGCACTTTAATATTAACGCATCTTGATGTTGTTTGATGGGTTTTGAGTAAAACGATCTGTGAAAATGCACAAGATCTAGTATTTTTAATTGTTTACACGCAAATGATTTGGTGTTATGATTGCAGGTTATGTTTTCTGGCAAAGATTTCGACGAGTACCTGTGAAACAAAGCAAACGTAACCATGACTATAATTAATAACATAACCTTAATGTACCTACATTAATTAATGTAACTGAATAGCTCTATTTATAAAAATCCGCACTGAACAACATAAAACGTATCGATAATGTTAAACCTAGATCTATCTTGTATTTTATGTTAAAGATTCTATCGAACTCCATCGGATTAAGTACATCACTAGTCTAGACTTACCTGTCAATTTTTGCCTTCTTCGCCTTCCAATTCTCCGGCTGTCTTTTGCGCTTTCTTCCTTTCCCTGGCAATGCTTCTACTACAGACACTTCCATTGCACTTTTTATTAGTCGTTTAATACGTTTTTAGTTAGAAAACTATGCAAAATCCTATTCAATTTCGATAAAAATCGCACCCACGCAAACACGGTTTAGTATGAAATCCGCCATCTTGTCCTTACGAAAATGGAGACCTGTGATTGGCCAGGCGCAATTTTAGCTGTGTTTGTTTCCAAACTGCGTGGATTTAGCTGACTTTGGTTCTAAACTGATTCTTTAAACTAGAATTTGGTAGGGATTTAGCTGTTTTGGGTACCAAAAAATTTTGTAAACTTGTATAGAATAGTATGAAGAATAAAATGGCATTCACAGGTTCAAAAACGACTTGTCCTGGATATAGCTGCCTTTGATTCTATACCCCTCATTTATGTTGTTGTTTAAGTTATCATCCTAAAAAGGTCTATTGTTTCAAAACATCAATGAGCGCCGCGCAAGGACCAGGTGGTAGAGTCATTGTAATATTTTTATGATCTGCTCATTACTTATTGTTTTGGGTTTGTTTCGCGTTAACCGATATCAGGGATTATGTTAGCTTCCTAAAACATATTTAGTACCTAAGTTTTTATGGAGTAAATTATTTTCTACCTTATTAGTCTGAGCTCGTCGTTGTTACAGTGAAGACATCTTAAAATGGGAAAAGTTCGCGAAATTAGCAGTGAAACTCGCTCTGCCATAGTTGTTTTATACGGCGAAGGCAAATCTGAACGTGCGATTGCCTCTCAACTTAAGTTGTCGAAGACTTGTGTTCATAACACAATAACCCGATACAAGGAGACTGGCAGTAATCAAGATCGTTCGCGTTCGGGAAGGCCGAGAACTACCACTTCTCGCGAGGATCACTTCATCGTCACTACCAGCAAGCGGAATAGACGCCTAACAGCACCAGAAATCCGCGTAGAAGTGAACAAATCCCGATCAGAACCTGTATCATTGACTACAGTAAAAAGACGTTTGAGAGATGCTAAGTTATTTGGTCGCGTCGCCGTTCGAAAACCACTACTAAGGCCACAAAACAAAAAGAAACGGATGCAGTGGGCCCTTACCCATCGAGACTGGACTGAAGAAGACTTTAAACAAGTTCTTTGGTCAGATGAATCCAAATTTGAAATATTTGGTTCAAAACGACGAATTTTTGTTCGACGTAACGTCGAGGAAAAGATGATGCCAGACTGTGTGGTGCCAACAGTCAAGCATGGTGGTGGTTCCATTATGGTCTGGGGATGCTTCTCGGGCCATGGAACCGGAGATTTGGTACGAGTCGAAGGAATCATGAAAAAGGAGCAATATAAACGAATACTACAGCAAAATGCCATTCCGTCTGGTTCAAGAATAATTGGAGATGGATTTTTTTTCCAACAAGATAATGACCCAAAACATAGTTCAAAATTATGCAGGGGTTATTTAGAACACAAAGAAACAGAAGGGGTTTTAAAAAACATGGTGTGGCCTCCTCAGAGTCCGGATCTCAACCCGATTGAGCTTTTGTGGGAAGAGCTTGATAGAAATGTGCGCAGTTGTTGTCCCACTTCGCAAGAAGACATGTGGAAGGCTTTACAAGAAAGCTGGAACAATATATCACAAGATACAATCGACAAATTGATTGCTCGTATGCCAAGAATAGTGAAAGTAGTAATAAAATGCAAGGGAGGGTTTTTCGACGAAAAATCTGTATAAAATATGAGCGACATTTTTAAAGTAAATGGTTGATTTTTCTTGATTTTTTTGTTTTCTTCATAATGTATGTGTATTAGGAAATAAGTATTTTAATTCATAATTAAACCTCTTGCTTTGTATTTTGAGTTTTATTTCATTTTCCTACTTTGATGTAGGTGGTCTCAAACTTTTGGCCGGCAGTGTATATTAACTTAACAATTAATTAGTACAAAAAAGAAAGTCAATTATAGATTACTACGTGTAGCAACTTTTTAGCAACTAGGTACAAACATATTTATACAGTTAAAGCTCTTTATACGTGGGGTATATGTTCCGTAAATATGCCGCGAATACATAAACCGTGAATATGGAATGGTAATTTATAGGGGATACGTTTCTAGGCGACAAAATACAAAAATATATAAAAAAATCAATTTAATTGAAGTTATTGACCATATTGATTAATTGTTATCTTCAGGTTTAGGCAATGCTTTAAAGAATTTTGTAATTTTTTCTTGCTTGGCAGTTTTTAAAAGCTCCTTCAATTCAGACTGATATTCAGCAGTGGTATTTATTAGCGATTTGCCTCTTAAAAATAAGACGGCGAATCAATTTTCATAAAAAGAAAAGTGCTTATTGAAGTCTCTTCTTCAATGGGCTGTGAATGTAACATGTCCTCCAAGTCACGAAATAAGATTGCTAATTCCGTCAGACTGGTGTTCACGATACAGGCTTGCCTAGTGTGAAGGCAGCTGCTTAATTGTGATCGTAGGTAGGTGCCTTCTGCCTCAAACTGTATAGAGTCTGTCAAATGAAAGTAGACCCTGAAAAATCGCGGCAAATTAAAAAAATATCAGCGTGGTAACCCAAACATTAGGGAATAATAATGATGCCCCACTCCGATTCTCATTTTCCCTAATCTGTTGAAAAAAAGTCAAGAGTACCTACCTTAAACGACGACCTATTTGAAGAATATTAAGAGAGTGACTGAAACGAAAGAAGTAAGTTAGATTCATGGGAAATGGTCATCCGTGGTTCCTGTCTATATCTTCGGGAAAAGGCATTTTTTGCCTATTTTTCCGGTTCAGAATGACAAAACCTATAAAATATTTCAATATTATTAGTCTGCAGTTGATAAGAGTGGTTTACAATTCATTATTATTATAGTTATTTATAGTACGTGCAATTATTATTTTATACCACCCTAAATATACCCAGCTGTAGAACATTGAGTCCGTAGGTGGAAACACATTAGTATTGCCATGTAAAAAGTTACGAAAAAATGCGAGTGCCTGCTTTCGTTTGACAGACTCTAAAATATATATTGCTATTATACCAGGCATCTTAGGTAAATTACAAAAATTAACTTCATGTTAATCTTATTGATAAGTTTTTGGCTGCAAATAAATATTTTTCAAACTATCGCGATCACTGTACATAATTATTGATTAAATTAAAATCAAGAACTTTCCAAATTTCAATCGGGAAGATGGCTATAGACACTCAGCGTCCTGGAACCCGGTGATTGCTAGGTGTGCGCGGCGTGATCGGTCGTCTCAGTGCGTAGATACGGTTAGTGTAGTGTGTCGTAATATGAACGAGGACATTTCTAATTCTGAAGACCAAGTGAGGGTAGTTGCTGCAGCTACTCACACTTCCCGACGGTAGCTCCAAGTACTCCAGTCAACCCGAGACCATGACTGTTGCAACACAGCCGAAACGTCGGGATAACAAATAAAAAAGGTACATACGCGATAAATACCCGATTTATTCAATATTTATTTTTAATTTCATTTCAAGTTGGTTTCAGTCAGATATTCATCTTGTGATTTAAGCAACTCCTGAATGTAACTTAATCCCATCCATTCCAACCTATCTCGTCCTATTCCATTCGCAATTTCGGCAATGTTTGCAGTTAAACTTGTACCGATGTACCGTTTAGATCCGCGAATAAAGAAATACTTCGCCGCGATTATAGGAATTGGGTCGCATTTTTTAATCCGCGAATAGTGAAAATGCGAATAAAAGAAGCGCGAATAAGAAGCGGCGCAGTACTGTACCAACATTCGGTGAAACTTTTATCCAACATAATGTTATTAATCTACTAGTAGCGTACACGTGAATAGAATAGACACTTCGCAACTAAACGCATTCTTTGGATACAAGCGCCTGGCTGTATATGATACAACATCATAAACATAACGTTACACATCAGTATAAGCTGAACTTGCACTATGTAGGCTATTGATACAATGAGGTGTCAGCTTATATTTCAAATGTATAGATTGATGTGTAGCCGCGCGTAATAACTTGAAAATTACACTTCGAGTGCGCCGATTCGCTCGTAGATATTATACAACTTCACGCTAGGGTTACCAACTTTTTTTCTATCAAATATAGTATTTTCGAAGCTGACCTCTAAAAATATAGAAGATAGCAAAAAAAAAAATATAGTGCGAGGCGACACGTTATTCGGAGCGGATTGCACTCACCCTGGTGAAAGTTCATGAATTGAACCGAAATATTGTCGGTCGAAACACCGATAAGACGGTACGTGATAAATCCCGTATTTATAATAATGAAAAAAAATATAGTATGTGGTTAAAATATTTATTTTTCAAATGACTATTTTCTTCTGCTTTGCATCTTAATAATTAAATTTTTAATTTTAAGAAAGCATTCCTATGCTTTGATGGCAGTCCAAATTTAAGTTGAAAAACACCATTAATTCAAACTGGCCATGTTACGCTCATCTCTCCATTTGGTCTTCATGACAGAAAATATGCGCTCTGTGAATGTTGATGTTGCAGGAATTGAAAGAAGAAATGGTACAATTTTTAAAATATTAGGCAAGTCTGAATAATTTAAGAGAAGGACTTCTTGGCATTTTTCAACAGTTGATTTAGTAGAAAATTTTTGTCCAAAATTTAGTTCATTTGATTCATTTCTGAGTACAAATTGTTAAAATTGATTTTTAGTTTCTCAACAATTTCTAATTTTAGAGCGCGGACCGGGCTTTAAAAAAAGGTTAAGGCTGTGTGTTCCTCTTTACGCTAAATATACAAGTTTCGCCTACTATCTATATATATATTTTTTTAGAAATATAGTATTTGATTCCCTAATATAGTAGGATACTATATATAGGGTTGCCAACCCTACTTCACGCATACATTTGAAATAGTTGCACCAAATGGCGCACTTTGCGCAGCGTGAAATACCCATTCATCAAACCACACCCATACATCGACGTGAGCTTCAGTGAACATTTGTGTCGTGGGAACCATTTTATTTTCGTTCATAATCATTGATTTAAATAAATCTTAGTTCAAACATTTACAAAAGTAGAAATGGTCGTCATAAGTAAACGCGTGAAGTGGCTCATTTTAAAATTATGTATGAACATACCTGCGCCTGTATTCCAAAAGTAGGCCGAGTAAGGAAGTAATATGTGATGTGTTTAGTAAAATGACAAACAATGATACATTTTAGATACATTATAAAAAAATAATGGTATAATAACTAACCAAATAAGCATATAAATACTATTGCGATTCAGCGTTCACAGTGATTGAATAAACTGGCGTCAAGCGGGATATTTTCTAATCTTGTTTAAAGTTTTCTCCAGGATTTCAGTGTCCGCCGCGTGCCTAGACACGCAGATGAGTTATACAGGATGGAAAATTAAGAGGGAGCACAATGGGCGGTTAGTGTATTTTTTCCAAAAGTTTGTGTTTGGCTCCTACAATCGTTTTCTTGTGGTTATAACGGTTCCAGTAGCTGCCCTTTGCGCTCTTCTCAACTTTCACCCTGTATAAGATTTGGTTCATAAATTTGTCCTAACTTCGTTCTAATCATACGGCAAGATCTGATGCTGATTACGTATCTTGCGGTAGGTAGAGTGATCTTAAATCTTTGTGGCCGCCGTCAAACTAACGCCAATTTGTTTTTTCTTTTTTTATTTACCCTATGCTGTCTCACTTGCTGGGCAAAGCCTCCCCCTCATCTCTCCAATAGCCAATTAATCTATACTATTTATATTATAAAGAGGTACAGTTTTTTATATTTGTAGGGACAATATCAGAAACTACTGAACCGTTTCTGAAAATCCCCGAGTAATAAATGCTACATTTTATTTTAATAAATATCCATTCGAAGCCATGCTGCACAGCTAATCCATACTATTATAATAAATTCGAAAGCTACTCTGTCTCTCTGTTATGTTTTCCCTGCTAAGTGGCTGGACCGATTTCGATGAAATTTGGTATACAGATAGAATATGATTAAGGTTGGGACATAGGGAAATTGTTACCCGACTGCGCAGAAGAATGGTATTGTTTTTATTGAAAAACCACGCGTGCTTAGCCGCGGGCGGGTCAGCTTGGTTGGTATATTTCAATATGCTTACAAATATTATTTGCAGGGATACTGAAAATAGAGTAAGAAGTGAAAATATATTTATTGACACCTTATATTAGACACCCATATTATCAATTACCTTAAAGTGGGAATAACACTTTAACCTGTATGCCATATAATGTTTGTAACATGGATGTGGTTGTAACTGGGTATAGTTTTAGCAGCTAGTAGGGTTAATACTGGTGTCTTGGGGTGGTAAGTAAGCATGTATGCAATAGTTAGGTACTGACTGTCGAGTCCATTGATGTCGTCGTAAGCGCGGCGCTTGAGCGACGGCGGCGGCGCGGGCGTCAGCTCGGCGATGCGGCGCGCCTCCAGCTCTGCGCGGGACAACACGCGCTCGTACATCAGGCTGCCGTCTGGGGGGTGAACACACATCATTATCACTCACATCCATACTAATATCATAAATGCGCAAGTAACTCTGTTTGTTTGTTTGTTACCTTATCACGACTAAACGGCTGAACCGATTTAGATGAAATTTGGTATACAGATAGATTATGACCAGGATTGGGAAATGAGCACCTGAATGGGCAAAAGAAGATTGAGTGATTGATTTAAAATACTTTATTGTACTTATAAAACTAGTACAAAGGCGAACTTAATGCTGAAAGATGTAAGATGTTATATTTTATACTAAGTGTGCGAAGCTGCAGGCTACCTTCAAAAAATTAGGCTCATAATTTTTGCATTCAGGGTTGATCCAAGTCCAAGATTAATCCGGGCTCTAGAGATAATTATTATAGAAATCAAATCAGTACCAAAATTATTTTATTATTATATATATTTTTATTATTATTTATTTATTATTATATTATTATTATAATTATATATAATATATATTTTGAATGGATGTTAAGTTTAGCTTATGTTATTTATTACTATTTATTTAGGGCGGCCATCGATGCCTAAACGTATTTAGTGGCTAAATATGATTTAAGGAGTTGTCAAATCATACAAATAAATACGTCAAATTTAAAAATGTTTAGTCGCTTACTACTTTTAGAGCTCGTTATGCAAGCGGGGCCAAGTGTCTACGCTAAACCACCTGTAGGGTGAACACATTCAGTATATTCATTTGTTTGGAGTAACCCTGCCGAACGCATATAATAGTTACGTCAAAATAAAAACATACATACAAAGGTGAACCCTTCCTTGTTTCCAATTTTCTCCGTTTCAGGCCACCGTGGAACAGTCCTTTCATTTCACTGAGGTCCACCGCGAGCTCGTTTTTTGGCTCACGATTGTATCAGTCTCCATGGTGGACCATCCTCAAATCTCTTAGTGGGTACTTAGCCCAATAGGGGGTAGTGAAAAATGAAGAGAAAAAGAGGGTGCGGAGTGTTACCTGGTGCTTTGGGCGGCTTGGGGAAGGCGACGTGATGCGGCGCGGGCATGCGGTCGCGCGGCGTGAGCAGCAGCCACTCGTGGTCGCGCACGGCGAGCGGGCAGCCGCGCGTCGCCGCCAGCCGCGCCGCCACGCCCGACACCTGGCCGCGGTGCCGCGCCAGCCCGCCGCCCGCGCCCGCCGCGCCCGCCGCGCGCAGCTCCGCGCCGCCGAGACCCGCCATCGCTATACCACCTGCAATACATATACATATCATATAAATCATCTATCACTTGTACCAGGCAACCGTTATGGGGAGTGGAACTTGCTATTGGGCTACTAAAATTTAGAAGTCAAACAGCCATTGACACGAAAGAAGAAAAATCTTTATTCCAGGGAACAATAGCAAAGTATAAAATGTTAAAACTTAATTCTACGGTCCATATAAATATATACCTTAGTGACTAACATACATATTATAATACTTAAAACTATTTGCTGACACGTGCAGTCTGCGACGTGTGACGCACTTGCGCTGTGACGTGTAGTCGCCCGCGAAAACGGCGAAACAGCACACTTTACGGTTTTAGCCGATTCCTTTGTAAAGGTCTAAAGATCTGCAGTTGGAACACGCAACACAAAAGATTTGAAATCATTCCTAAATGTACCGTTATGCTACTGGCACAACTATTATATTGTTTTGTTTTAGTTGTAATTACAGGAACATAAGACTTTTCACCTTGACTCAGGCTGACGGGCCTGTAAGGTAAGTTCGGCCGTAGATCGCTATATCGGGCGAACATCGCGCGTTAATGTGAACCTAGCCTTAAGAAATTTGTGCACATAGAATGCAGCGGATGGCACTGGCAAGTAGACATGTACTGGCATTCTGTGTTGAAATATTACACATGCTTGCAGCTTGCATTGTAGTTTCTAAAAACATTGTGTTATTATGCCAATTGAGATCTACAAAATTGGTTCATACTATCTCTACCTTAGCTTCTGAAAAAAACAAACAGTTTTTGTTTCCTGTTCTACCAGAGCCACTGGTACGGATATATAGATTTTTTCTCCATCAGTGGGGATAGTCTGGCACGTATACCACAGCTCGTAGCTCATACTTGCTACTATTATAAATGTTTCCATTCAAGCCACAGACCGTGTATTTAGAAAGTGTTTATGTACCTCGTATCTTGGTTTGTTGTCTGTAATCTGTTTGTACTACTTGTTCTAAATAGTACTTACATTCGTGTTTGACCTGCGCGAGGTTGATGGGCGAGAAGGGCGAGCGCGCGAAGTGCCGCGGACGGCGCAGCGCCCGCGCCAGGCGGCGCGCGAGCCGCGTGAAGGGCGAGGCGCGCAGGTAGAACGCCGCGCGCGTCTTCATGACGGGGCGCGCGCCCTCCGCGCCGCCACCGTGCGCCGTCGCCACGTGCCGCGCGAGGTGCGCGCGCAGTTTGAACTCCTGGCAAACAACCACACCGCATTACGGCCCGCCTGATGGTAAGCGGTCACCGTCGCCTACTGACACCGCACCGGCAACACCCGAGGTATTGTCGATGCGTTCCCTACCCTGTAGAAACCTCTATATTTTTCTTGAAGCGCTCATTATGTCGCCTCATTATACTCATTAAAACTGGTAGTGGTAATCACAGGAGCGAAATTATCTTCCAGTCACGACTGCCATACACCTCTTAAATCCACGCGGATACCACGTGACTTGGGTTGCAAGCTTCCAAATTGTCACGTCACGGTCTTTCCTCTTATTGTGAAAAAAATACATATGAACTTTATTGGCCATCCTACTGTTTTATTCAAAACTGTCAAAATTATTTCCAATGTTACGTTCTCCATTTCATTAGTGCTACTGATGTGAGTATTGCCTCTGAACTCTCTAATATACTATTATACCACTTGATCCATCAACATTATTATCTCAGCCTGGAATCACCCACTGCTTGATATAGGCCTCCCTTTGCTTTCTAGTGCCAGTCATCTCTATCTTGTCTCGTCCTGTTCTCCACTTATTAATATCGATCCTATAATCTATCACAGATTCATAAATGAAACCTCTAAGCACAATACACAATAATTACCTTAGCACAGTTGAGCACTGTGCAACGGTGTGGGCGGTGTGAGACAGAGAGGGCCGATTCCTCTCCCTCGCCGCGGGGACCTTTCACGGCTTCCACTTCTGTCTCGCCGAATACTCCGGCCGTCTGGGATAAAAACAATACGTTACAGTTCAAATCACAATAATATTAATTGGGGAAGTTTGGAAACTACTCTGGGAATAAAGTTACTGCATTGCGTGTATTTAATACCGTTTAGGTACTTTCCTACAATTTCCTTAGAAACTAAAGCAGGCATCAATGATCTCAAAAATGTTATTCAAATCTCTTTCCTATTATAAAATTGTAGGTCAAATGATGAGGAGTAAGCTAAGATACCGCGAAAGTAAATTTGAACAATGCGGTACTTACATCACTAACTTTCAGGCCTCCGTACTTCTTCCAGTACTGCCAACACGCGCCGCACAATCTGTACTGTAAATGCTGCGGTCCCCACGAATACCACTGGTTTGAACTCGTGCCTGTAAACAAAACAAATGTTGTTCTATGAAATAGTTTAAATGTAAATGATAAAGGTCAGACAACTGGATATCGAACAGACAACTGGATTGAGCGTTCGATGCAACATGGTTAGCTTTATATCTTCGCTTTCGACAAAATGACAACGACTGCTAGAAATCTTTTCATTTGTGACAGGTGTAATTTATTACTTTGCTCGTTTTTTGAGAGGAATGATAGTAGGTAACTTTATTACTAGGACTAAAGGACTAAATTACTTGTGACTTTATTACTAGGTACTGTTGGTTGTGATTAGGTTGAATTTAAATCTTTTGTCTCAGTCCGTTAGTAAACGAATGTAGCTGTACAAGCATGCACCTTGAAGAGCCGTCGGAGACTAGGTTTGCGCACCGTATGTGAGAATGGGGAGAATCCGTGAGTTTTTGTTTGAGGCAGAGTGCCAGGTTTCCTTTTAGTAAGTAGATCTTTCATGGCCCAATATTCCTTGAAAAAATAATAACATGCAGTTCCAGTAGTATCAGTAAAGCTTACCTTGACAAGAGGCGCAGAGCATGGCAGCGGACATTGCCGAGGTGCCATTGGTGCCGCCGTTGAGCACGGCGGGGGTTTTGCTCGCGCTGTTATTGTTGCTTGTGATGAGCGCCGGGTTAGGCTTGTTGCTGTAACATTGTTATAAACTTATTAGCATTAATATTAACAATTAACCTTTATTTCAGGCAACAATAGGAGAGTACATTAAGTTTAAACTTAATTTTACGGCCCATATAATTTATATACTTTAGTGATTGACATTGTTAGTAAGCTTGTATTAGAACGGCGGCGGCCACTTATGACACTCTCTCTTGAAGGCACAGAACCAATATTTACGTTAGAAGAGACGATATTAGATTTTTGTAGTGTTTGTAACACCAACGTTGATGTTTTTTTTTCAAAGCATCCTCCTTCAGCAGGCCGTATGTGGACCGGTAGAGCATGTTAGCTGAGTCAGATGTTTGTTCAGCTAACACACTCTGAAACCGGCCCACATCGATCTGGTTGACTTATAACTTCAGTGGTCTCTTTAAAAGGTGGTATTCATCTTTTATTACTCCACAAGTATTACAATTAGGAGTATCTATCTTTTTAATTAAAAACATGAAGCTGTTTAAAAGCATATGCCTGGAGCGTAATTTATGAACGATTACAATCCACTTCCTACTCATATACTAGCTGTGCTACAAGGCAATTCACGTCTAAGTCGAAATTAGTGAGATCATTCAGAATTACGACTAAAGCGCCGTTAGCTCCATCTACAGGAAAACTTATATAGTTCTTTGTACCTGCTCAATGCCGAACGTTGCAGTTCAGTACATTGACAAGAGATGTCGCGTTGCTTATTTCAATTAATTTTAAGTTAATGTGTAAAACGTGCATTTTTTGACGATTATTTTGGCAAAAATAAGGCATTGTAATGTTTTTTTAATGATTCTGAATGTGTTAAACTATTTCTAAAATTAAACGTGAAATAAATTGTACGTATTTTTTTTTATTTTAATTTAAATCATATTTTATTGGGTGGGCCCTATTTTGTTTTGAGTAGTTTATGTGTATAATGAGGCAAAATGCTTTTAATGTGGAAGAATAATTTTTAAAAAAGTGTTAACCACTATGGAATTTACTGTATCTGAAGAGAATTCAGATTTAAAAAAGATATAAAAAAATAAATTATCATTTTCAAAAATCCTATGCAAGGGAACCTTGTAATTCCACACTTCCCACAGTGCGCCACATTTCAACCTACCCTTTCATAGGATTTTTGAAAATTATAATATATTTTTTTACAGTTCCATATATGCAGTTTTGTTGAAAACATTTAATAATCTAGCAGTTACCGAGATTTTTTTTTATAAAACCGTTTCTATATGAGTTTGAATATTTTAAATGTATGAAAATTGAATTTATTTTCCTCTATCTACTCTTGGTGTTGCACAGTAAAGCTGAAACTTTCAGGTGTTGTTACTAGGTCTATATATTAAGGCAATATAACCTTTGACCTTGATCGCAAACGATCCGGTGTAAAAGATGAATTAATTAAAAATGCGTATTTAAGCGATGTTGTCACACGAGGAAATGTAAATAAAATAGGTCTGTTTTTAACTTTTTTTCCTTATATTATTAGGCACCTGATAGATACGGCCCCATAATGACTTTTGGCCTTGGCCAAGAGCGTCCATATTCAAAATATACTTATTAATTATTAATGTTAGTATACGGTTATGGCAAAAATTGCAACAAAACCTCAATATTGTATTGGTTTCCTAAGGACTACCTACATATTTTTCTTGTTTTACTACCTAACTTAAGAAGTACGTACTAGGTACCCTCAATGACAAATCTTATTTAACAGCTGTGATACAATGTTTTGCTTTTTCTAATCAGGGTTCCTTGTTTGTCGAAGTTTTTTTTATGCTACTTATATGGCAAACGAGCATGAAGTCCACCAGATGTTAAGTGGCTACTGCAGCCCATGGATATCCACATAGAATTCAAAACAAGCTATTATGTTGTCTTGATCTCTATGTGGATATGTTGCCATACTATAGGACTTAGCTGTTATGCCTATAAATAAAATAAATAAATAAATATTGCTGGACATTTCACACAGCGCTATCTAGCCCCAAACTAAGCATAGCTTGTACTATGGGAACCAGATAACTGATAGAATACTTATATACTTTTTTTTTTGTAAATACATACTTATAATACATAGAGAAACAACCAGACCCGGAACAAATATCTGTAGATCATGCAAACATTTGTTCCGCAGCGGAAATCGAACCCGCTACCTCCCGCGTCTCAGCCGGCTACAGCAGCAGAAGTAGTGCTATTTGGCGGCAGATGGCGGTAAGGCGGTGGTAAGCTCTACCACCAGTAAAGGCTTCAGTATTGAATGGGTGCTTTTGAGTGCGTTAACTATTTTAATACTATTTGAATGCTAATTTAATTGTTATTGTAGGTAAGATTTGAGTTCTATTCTAAATTAAAACCGTATAAATACTAATTGCACCTATATTTTCGATTTCTAAAACTTCTTTAGGCCTGTTGGGCATAGTAAAAACTTCTTTAGACGCGTTGAGCATTTTTGACCAAAAGAAGTTATGAGGAAAATAAATTCCATTTTAATACATTTCAAATGTTCTAATTCAGATTAAAACGGTTTTTATTTAGAAAAAAATTGGAGACTGCCAGATTATTGAACGTTTTCATGTTTTTGACAAAACTGCATACTTAGAACTGTAAAAAATCAATTATTATTTTCAAAAATCCTATGAAAGTGAAGCTTGAAATACGTCCCACAGTGCGCCGTGGCGCAGTAGGCTAATAGCCGGCTGAGACGCAGGAGGTAGCGCGTTCATTCCCGACGCAGAACAAATGTTTGCACCTGTGTTAGAACTATGCTCAAGTGGCAATCTTATGTCACATCATATTTTGAGAGCAGTTTTTAATATGAATAATAAGTAAATGTTTTATTTCATCACATACCATAATATGATGACATTATATTATGTAAGTAGATACAATCATCAGATACCTAAACTGGAAAGCCTATATGATAGGAATCTGCGCTCTCCCTAGATTGTTTTAACATGGATTCAATTTGATAAAGTGTTGATAACAGAAATAAACGTAAATACCAGTATTTAGTACTCTAACACCTGCACGATGGAGGACCTAATAACCGCCTCATCTAATGCTATTGCTGTGGCCAAACACCTGTCCAACATACTATAAATGAAAACGTACAACTCTCGACACGCTAAAAAGAAGAAGAGGAATTAATTAATAGATATGTTTTAACATGAATAAAAAATAATAATGATACAATTGTTAAGTAAATTGTTGAGTATTGTAAACCAAAATGTATAGAGATGAGATCACGCAAGTTTGCACTCAAGCACTCTCCATTCGTCAATGTAATTGAGGAGGCCTATTCATTATTTCTATTGTAATCACGTCACCATCACTCAGGTTGTGATGTGAGGTCTAATAATTAATTAAATAGGCAGTGAGCAAGGGGGCAAACTCGGTAAAAGAGGTAAAACTAAAAAGATCTATAAGAATAAACATTTTTTATTAGGGTTCCGTAGTCGAACAAGGAACCCTAAAAATGCTTACCTATAGTTTCGCCTTGTCCGTCTGTCTGTCTGTCCGTCCAGTTACAGCCGTTTTACTCGTAGACTATTAGTGCTGTAAAGCTGGCCTTTAAAATTATGATATATTTCAGCCTTTTGTAATTTTTTTACGTTTCTGTCTAGAAATTTGTAAAAAAACAATAAAAGAACTTGTCTTTTAGAATACTTCCCCTCTATCAAAGTTTACGTTTTTTACTTATGCACCCCATCGTCTGGTATTTCGTTAAAGAGGTCTTTCAAAAACGCACTATGAGTTTTCCTCAACACTTTTTGATGCAAGAGTTCGTTTACGAAATATAAATCTTTAAACTGGCCATTTTCGTGATATGTAGTTGTGTTATTATATTTATTTATTTGTTTCTATCTAATTATTATCCTGTCCATACAAAGGTTATATAAAAGATATCGCTTTTAGCGATAATACCGCCCATTGTACTAAATCTATTTGTAAAAACTATGTTCTGTATATTATTTTGGTGTACAATAAAGAGTTATCTTATCTAATCCAAAAAGCCATATGCATCCCATTGCTGGGAATAGGCCACCCTTCCTCTATTTTATTTCTCCCGGTTGAGGCTACTCTAGACCAATTCAGAACGTTTATTTGCTTGAATAAAGTTACATAAATATCGATGTTATACATTTTGTTGAGCCTTATATATATGTGTATATATAAAAAAAATATGCTGAAAATGATGTGCTGATGGCGGGACGAACTCTAATCTGGGCTTACGCCTTGCCCACTCGGTTATATAGTCGCACATAACTTCTTTCATTTAATTTAAATAACAGTGGGATCAGAGTGCGTTGACAATCATCCAAGCGAAGTAAGCGCATTCGCAAAGCACCAGGCTGAGTAAAATATAAAGATTAAATTTTACAAGGGATAAACAAAGACCGTCCTTTCATTTTCTAACATTAACTTTGTAAGCGTTCTCGCTAGTAAGTACTAATCAGCAAACGTTCTGCCTTTACACCGTAAGGGCGTTTGTCCACCGCCGCCGTCACGCTGACGTCAACGAGAATGAGATGACGGCGCAAAAGTAGCGATACATACATTTACTACGGCCGCGTGTCTATCGCCGCCGTCACCAGGACGTCACCGAGAAATGTCGACGTCGCAAAAGTAGCGATTAATACATTAACTATGGCTGCGTGTCTACCGCCACCGTCACCGAGAACGAGATGACGGCGCAGAAGTAGCGAGCGATAGATACATTTACTAAGGCCGCGTGTCTATCGCCGCCGTCACCAGGAAATCGCCGAGAACGAGATGTCGACGGCGCAAAAGTAGCGATAAATACATTAACTATGGCCGCGTGTCTACCGCCACCGTCACCAAGAACGCGATGACGGCGCAGAAGTAGCGAGCGATAGATACATTTACTACGGCCGCGTGTCTATCGCCGCCGTCACCAGGAAGTCATCGAGAACGAGATGTCGACGGCGCAAAAGTAGCGAGCGATAGATACATTTCAATACAGTCACCGGGATGTCACGTTCGGTTCGAATAATCTCGTTTCTCGGTGACGGCGGGCGGTGGACCAAGGCCCTAAAGTTGGCGGTTGGAGTCAAGACAGAGAGACAAATGACCGAGACGTCTCCGATGGTGTACTGTACGCTGTATTGTGTCTCGCGTTGCGGTTTATCTTACTCACGAACTGAACACATCATCATCATATCATAAACCTTCTCAAGAGGCCCATGGAGAGAATCAAATTTCTGTGCCATATGTCATCATTGGTAAGACATACGCAAGTTTAATGTCCATTAGCGGGATTACATGCAGACCAGATGTTAGCTCCAGCTTGCTTGCTTTTTACGCGTTAATAAAAGGTTGTCTATATTATACTCTGTCCTCACTCTCACAGTAAAGAAATTAGGATAAAGAGAATGAATACACAAAGTGTATGTATAGTTCGGTACAAACACTCACTAGTTGGGAATGTACACTTGCTTCAGCTTGGACTCTGCTTCTACCGCTTTGACACGCTTCTGTTGCACGTAGCGGTCCGTTGTTTTCCACATGTAGTAGTATTCCACGAGGTTCTTCAACGTCTTCCATGGCAACTGAAACAAAGGAAAACAATATAATAATAATAATTTTTGATTTCAGGCAACAATAGAAAAGTACGAGATGTTAAAACTTAATTAACGGCCCATATAACGACTCGAAACTTCAGTTCGACATCACGTTGAATCCATAGTTTCTAAAGCCTCCAAAGCCTTGGGCTTTATCATGAGTGCAGCTGGTTTTCATCGTGCTAAGACGTTTAAGGATCATGGCCTCATGACCAGGCTCAAGGTCGCTCAACGAGCGATGGAGAGGGCTACGCTCGGGGTCTCTTTGCGTGACAAAATCCGCAGACGAACTAAAATTGCCGACATAGCTCTCAAAACTAGCAAGTCGAAGTGGCAATGGGCAGGCCACATCGTTCGTAGAACCGATAACCGTTGGGGAAGAAAGGTTCTCGAGTGGAGACCACGGACTGGAAGACGCAGCGTAGGCCCGCCCCCCACAAGGTGGACCGACGATCTGGTAAGAATCGCGGGGAGCCGTTGGGCGCAAACGGCTACCAACCGCTCGTTGTGGCGATCTAAGGGGGAGGCCTATGTTCAACAGTGGACGTCTTCCGGCTGATGATGATTATGAAGACGTTTAAGATTCTCTATTGTACCTTTATCAGAAGCATCCTCGAATATGCTTCACAAATTTGGAACCCACGTTATGATAAATATATTGACAGAATTGAACGCATCCAAATTAAATTTATGAAATACCTCTGCTTTCGTCTGCAAATTCCCTAAAGCTCTTCTAATTACATAAATATAAGTAAGAAATTCTATTTTCTTCCCCTGGTTAAAAGGCGTGAAGTCGCCGATCTGTCATTGCTATTAAAAATAGTTTCGAACAGTATTAACTGTGCCAATTTGTTAACGAAAATTAAAATCAGTGTACCATTTAAGCCTAAGAGATTTAATCCTCCTATCCACATCTCTGTAGTTGGTACCAACTACAGGCAAAATTCATTTCTGTGGCGAGCTAGCGACAACTTTAATAAGCTGAGTAAGAGATTAGATATAGATATATTCTGCACGAGTGTCAGTTCAGCCAGACTGCGGCTGAACAGAGAATTTTTTGGCGATACAATTATACTTTAAATATATATAAGTAGTATTAAGTAGCTTTTACGTAACTTATTATCCATATTTATTTATAAGCAGTTTGTTTTGACTTTTTTATTGTTCACTTCTTATTTTGTTTTATTATTTTGTTTAGTCGTGAAAAGCTATTATTGACTTTCTTTTATTTACTGTCTTTCATATTATGTATAATTTTAGCTGTTGGTTTTCCAAATAAATAAATATATACCTTATGAATGAATGAAAATTCTTTATTATACCTTACAAGCTAGACACAACAGATATAAAGAATTAAACCAATAAACGTAAGCATAATGGGCGGTCTTATCGCTTAACAAAGCGATCTCTTCCAGACAACCTTTGGATGGAGAGGATCACCTGTGCATTAGTATGGCAGGGCGCAGGAAAAGCATGGTTTACATGATGGCAGAGACTGGACCCAGTGACTCGGAGTTTTGGCGCCAGTCACTAGGTACACATTACTTTAAATGTGGCGCAAACGACAAAACCGAGTTGTATCCTTTAAAAGCACAAAATAGATGTTCTATTTATAAATAAGAATAAACAATTTGATTATTCTGGAATTTGGCAACAACCCAAATACTTATGGGTTGAAATTCATAATACTTGTTATAGCTGTTGATAAAGCTACACGTGTTACTAGTTGCATATGAACACTGAACCTTTAATATAGGGTGTATGTATGGAGAGTCAACAACTGTCGTGGGTACAGCTGATGGTGTTTTTCAATTGAATACATATTAAGCTAAGATAAAACCTTATGAACAAGTAAATACCTAATTATGGAAACATTGCCAAAAATTCTACTTCTGATAACTAGATATAAATTGCATGGTACTCATATAGCCCAGAGGATTAGCAAGCTGAAAAACTGATGGCCGTTGGAGTAGAAAGGTTCTCGAGAGGATACCACGCACTATAAAGCACAGCGTAGGATGACCCCATACTAGATAGAAGGACGACCTGATAAAGGTTGCTGGGAGCCGTTGGGCGCAAGTCGCACAAGTTCGGTCGCTCTGGAAATGTATGGGGAAGCCTATGTTCAGGAGTGCCTTATGGCTGAAATGATGCATTACTAAATCCTATTATTTATCAGCAAGTTTGTACGCGCCATACTTGTAGAGTTAAAGTAAACAGATTTGCCTTTTCTCAATCTCGTCACGGCATAGTACTAAACTAACAGACCTATGGCCTATGGCTATTAATAACTAAAAATATTTTATTTCAGACAACATAATAGCCCATATCTAAAACTAACACACACCTAAAATAAAATATAGTACAATTATAAAATACATTATTAGTATAAGCCTGTCGTGTCCCACTGCAGGGCATAGGCCTCCCTCCCCTCTTTCCGCTCGTCTCTGTTGTTCGCGAGTAATAAAACAATTCAAAATTATTTTTTTTAATTAATATAAAACAATAATAAAATACTGAACTGGATTAAAAATAGATAAATAGATTGCTGCCATTTTGTGCCAAGGATGACTAAATGAGGAAATTATTTCCTTCATTAATCACCCTTCGTAATGAAGGTATACTCACAAAGTCCTGTCGTATATCAGCAAAGTCCTTGCCGTACTTGTCGAGGGCTTCTTCAAAGAGGTTTGCTTCCGATGCGGACCACTCCTCCATCTCGTCGCGGCATAGCACAGGGCCGGAGGCGGGCACGAGGGACGACAATGCGGTTTCTATGCTGTACCCGGATTTGTGCAACGTATCCATTGCGTGAAACTGAAAATTTAAGAAACAAATCAGTTCCTCTTATATTAAAAACAAAGATTAAAGATAATTTTTCGCAGAATGTTAGCTCATTTTACACTGGTCTTAATGTATACAATTTAAGCCCAATTAACATCCTACCAGATAATGTCCTGGTGTGCAAATATTACATAATATAATTAATAATTTAAATTACTGTCCATTCCATGTCATAAAAAGTAAGTTCTGTTCTGTTCCCTACACATAATAAAAAAATATACAATAAAATAAAATACAAGGACAAGGTGTTTAATCTATTTATTATTAAAATATTCCACAATGGTGTAAAAACATTTGGATGACCATTTATTAATTCGGCGTTTAAATAAAGACACAGGTAAACACTTAAAGAGTGTTGGTCTTCTTTGTTCCCTCTGTATGTCACTAGAGCAGAAGTTTTAATGCGTAACCCACAAAAACTGGCTGGAAACAAACTGGCAACTAGCCAGCTCTTAAAGGTATACATGGCATTATTTCATAAAGCTATCAATAATAAATTACACCGTATTCTAGTATTAAACTGGAAATACATGAAACAATACAAAAATTACAATGTAACCTTAACATTTCAGTACAACGAGAGTTGAACCCGCATATTTGCAACCGCAACTTCATTAATTTCTTTCCATCCAAAGGTTGCCCGGAATAGATCGCTCTCGCCGGTAAGTTCACCAATTGTATTGCACTTTTAGTTTTATTTTAGTGTTATATTGTTTCTGTGTATACATTACAATAAAGAGTTATCTTATATTTGTATCTGAGCGCAACTTTTAATTCTTACAAAACAGTTAAAATAATATGGTGTTTACATAATCGAGCTCGCGGCTCATCTAAGCAAATAAATAAGGCGGGGCATTTCACGAAGGGCTAAACTAAGCCCTACTAAACCTTGTAATTAGGGAACGAGATAATTAATAGAATGTTTTTTTTATTTAAAGCATTATATCTATCAATTATATTTTCATACTAATATTATGCATTCAACAGACTTGTTGACAAGAACCCTAGGAAGAATGTAATGTTGGTGTTGGTACGCGTGAGGTTTTGCGAGGAATGGATGAATGTAAGGATGCGCTTGTTTGTTTTGCTTATATTATTTTGCATTCAACAGACTTGTTGACAAGAACCCTAGGAAGAATGTAATGTTGGTGTTGGTACGCGTGAGGTTTTGCGAGGAATGGATGAATGTAAGGATGCGCTTGTTTGTTTTGCTTATATTATTTTGCATTCAA
Source organism: Philereme vetulata (assembly GCA_918857605.2). Classification (NCBI taxonomy): domain Eukaryota; kingdom Metazoa; phylum Arthropoda; class Insecta; order Lepidoptera; family Geometridae; genus Philereme; species Philereme vetulata. The sequence goes on along the minus strand of OU975470.1, from coordinate 7,447,068 downwards.
CAGACTTGTTGACAAGAACCCTAGGAAGAATGTAATGTTGGTGTTGGTACGCGTGAGGTTTTGCGAGGAATGGATGAATGTAAGGATGCGCTTGTTTGTTTTGCTTATATTATTTTGCATTCAACAGACTTGTTGACAAGAACCCTAGGAAGAATGTAATGTTGGTGTTGGTACGCGTGAGGTTTTGCGAGGAATGGATGAATGTAAGGATGCGCTTGTTTGTTTTGCTTATATTATTTTGCATTCAACAGACTTGTTGACAAGAACCCTAGGAAGAATGTAATGTTGGTGTTGGTACGCGTGAGGTTTTGCGAGGAATGGATGAATGTAAGGATGCGCTTGTTTGTTTTGCTTATATTATTTTGCATTCAACAGACTTGTTGACAAGAACCCTAGGAAGAATGTAATGTTGGTGTTGGTACGCGTGAGGTTTTGCGAGGAATGGATGAATGTAAGGATGCGCTTGTTTGTTTTGCTTATATTATTTTGCATTCAACAGACTTGTTGACAAGAACCCTAGGAAGAATGTAATGTTGGTGTTGGTACGCGTGAGGTTTTGCGAGGAATGGATGAATGTAAGGATGCGCTTGTTTGTTTTGCTTATATTATTTTGCATTCAACAGACTTGTTGACAAGAACCCTAGGAAGAATGTAATGTTGGTGTTGGTACGCGTGAGGTTTTGCGAGGAATGGATGAATGTAAGGATGCGCTTGTTTGTTTTGCTTATATTATTTTGCATTCAACAGACTTGTTGACAAGAACCCTAGGAAGAATGTAATGTTGGTGTTGGTACGCGTGAGGTTTTGCGAGGAATGGATGAATGTAAGGATGCGCTTGTTTGTTTTGCTTATATTATTTTGCATTCAACAGACTTGTTGACAAGAACCCTAGGAAGAATGTAATGTTGGTGTTGGTACGCGTGAGGTTTTGCGAGGAATGGATGAATGTAAGGATGCGCTTGTTTGTTTTGCTTATATTATTTTGCATTCAACAGACTTGTTGACAAGAACCCTAGGAAGAATGTAATGTTGGTGTTGGTACGCGTGAGGTTTTGCGAGGAATGGATGAATGTAAGGATGCGCTTGTTTGTTTTGCTTATATTATTTTGTTTCTTTTATATTATTTTAAAACTGCGTAAATACCTATAATTATATTAATTTTTTTTACCAATTTAAATGTGCACAATAATTCTCATTTTATTTTATACAATTTTTAGTCATAATTAAATAAATAATTGGTTTATTTAAATCGTGTTAGTTGCTAAATAAATAAATAAATAAAATTATAAATGTGATTTGAAAGTGAGTTTGTTTGTTACGCTTTTACGTCGTAACGGCTGAACCGATTTCGAGAAAAATTTGGTATACAGAAAGATTATGACCTGGATTGAGACACAGGCGACTTTTTATCTACAAACCTCGCGTGCGAAACCACTGGCGGAAGCTAGCTTATTATGTAAATCTCTTTTAAATCTAACAAAAATAAGTGGAATAAACCGTAAAAGTAATAGTTGCAAAAAGCGGCCGGGTAAAATGGCCGGCCGTCGTATTGTTTATCGTGCAATTAATTACCCGATCGCGCATTTCAAGGGTAACCGACAATTGTTGCAGTGAAAGCAAAGTTCTTACAGCAACTTCTACATTGATCGATGCCAAACAACTGAGTATTCTTAAATAAATAATGCAGGACATTTCACACAGCGCCATCTAAGCAAACCTTGCACTATGGGAACCACATAATTGATAGAATACTAAACATATGCTTTTTTTTGTAAATTTATACATACATACATACTAATAATATTGAGAAAAATAACCAAACCAGGAACAAACATCTGTAGAATATGCAAACATTTGTGTCGCAGCGGGAATCGAACCCGCAACCTCCTGCGTCTCAGTCGTAGTATTGAAAACTTATCGGACCCGTCAATACATTTAAATTGATTGTGAATTGATCTTCTATGGTTATTAGTTATGTACTTATATTATATTAAATTATTATACCGTATTACTTATTATATGCCTACATAAAATCACGTAGATACATCGAAAAAATCTAAAACGCATACTGTAACTATCACAAAAAAGTACCGTAACTACGTAACAACCGTAACCTCAAACTAAAAATTACACCTATACTACGGCCGTTCAGAGAATGCGTTCCTGACACGTCGCGATTGAACTGACGACGTAACTTTGTAATGGCGTTGCAGTTACGATAAAAATATTATTGCTGGTTGTTTACCGTTTTAACAATTGATGAGCATTAAAACAACATCATTATATCAATAATCAATTAATGTTATAATTTTGTGCCAAACTGAGTGTCAAATAACTTGGTAAATAATATTATTCTAAATGTAAACTGCGCTATTACAAGGTTATGTCAGCGCTTTATATGACTAACTGCTAGGTGTCAGGAACGCGTTCTCTGAACGGCCGAAGTATATAATACAAAATATTAAAATTAAAATAAATAATAATTGATAAGGTTGTTAGACGCTCGGCTCAGGCGGAACCCTTGCGAGTCAATGCCATTCGACCATCGGGCTGGTGGTCTGCCTCTTGAACTACGAGCATCCCTTGCCCACCACTCTGTAATCTGTAATGCCAAGTGTCCAGTCCATCTCCATTTCAGCCCTGCAATCCTCATACCCATGTACACAACCTTTATTTTAGTGCAGTTAAAACTAAATCTAGTTAATTTGCGCAAACATTATTGTTATTAGTCGCCGGTCGCAAGTTATGTGAAAATAACGTTGCTATGGCAACAATAACAAGGAAAGCGGTTCTCGGAATAGTCTCGTGTGTTTCGACATACGAGATGTGTCCTCCTCATCTCTCGTTGACCATACATGTCATCACATAATTGATCTAGGGGTCAAGGCTATGTATGGGACTGTTCGGGTGTTATTTATAAAATACCAGCTCAGTAGTTTCGAGATTACCCCCTACAAACAAACAAAGTTCCTAAGGTGCGTTGACCTACGAGCCAATACTTTGTTATAGGCGATGGTTACCACTTGACATCAGATGGGCCATAAGCTTGACCCAACTACAGCTAATATAAAAAAACGAATATAACTTTTTAACTATCAATAATATTTCAAATTATTAACCCTCGTAAACTAGTTACCCGTGATTATGATTGATGTCCCTATGTCCCAGGATTGGGACATAGGCTACTTTTTACCCAACTGCGCAGAAGGAGGGTAATGATTAAATTGAAAAACGACGCGTGCGAAGCCGCGGGTGGATCAGGTACTTAGTGGTAAATAAAATATAAGTATAGATTGAAAAAGCAAGTAAATTGTATAAATGCATACCAATGTGATGTCACGGCTGGCAGCAGCAGCAGACATGTGCAGCGAGGGTTGCTTCACACTCGAGGAGCAGTCAAGCGCGCGCGCGAACGTGCCCACAGATCGCGACACCACGAGAAACTGATCAATCTGCCGATCCGTCAAACCGTGCTCCGGAGTCCACACTAGAGTCTCCAATTCCTCACTTTTCCGAGGATCTTCCTCCCCTACAACAATACGTTCCACGTTCACTTCACTTTCCCTCTCTTCACTAGCATCGACTGACACTTTAGTAGAACACGTACCTTCTTTTAATAAATTAGTTACTTCAGTCTGATATCTACTTCCAACTCTGATTTCTCCCTTATCTGCTAATAAAGTCTTTTGTGAAGGATCAAATACTAAACAATAAAAAAATGCGTCCTGAAACAAAAGAAAACATATAATTAGTCATATTGACGAGGATGAAGTAGTACATATCATTTTTTGAAGGAAAATTCCACGTAAGGTATATGTATCTGTATGATAAAGGTAGCGTTTGTCTGTTAGTACGTATTTTTTAATTAGGTTTAAAGCCCAGTCCAGTGGAGAGTCAACGAAATAGTTCAAATCGTGGGCTATACCCGGAAGAGATTAGCTAAGGACTGTGGTGGATGGCTGAAACTTAGTAAGACCTGTGCCCAGCCGTGGATGTTGTGAGTGTGGATAATGATAATGTTGTAATTCAAAGTATACTAATATATGCAATTGCAATTAAATTCTATTCCAAATATTATTACTTAAACAAAATTACAATGAGACAATATGGGCTAATAGTAGTACTAGTATTCATCATCATCATATCAGCCGTAGGACGTCCACTGCTGGACAAAGGCCTCCCTCATTGATCTCCAGGAACTGCGGTTGGAAGCGGCCTGCATCCAACGCCGACCTGCCATTTGTTCTGCGCGCTGTATGGCCTGCCCATTGCCACTTCAACGTGCTAATCCGTCGGGCTATGTCGGTGACTTGAGTTCTCCTACGTATCTCCTCATTTCTGATTCGATCCCGTAGAGAAACCCCGAGCATAGCCCTCTCCATAGCACGTTGAGTGACTCTAAGCTTATTCATAAGGCTAATAGTGAAGGACACGTCACGGTCTCCTAGTAGTATTATTACTAAATTTATTTTATTGATTATTTGGACCCTAATTATTTAATGAATTTATGATGAACTACCATAGTTGTAAGATTTTACTAACTTATTGTGGATGTGAAGTAAATTGAATTGTTTGGTATAGGCAGGTACTCAGGCACTCAGGTACCAAACGGAGCCGTCACCAAATACTAGTAAGCTATACATCAAATGTAATGTACAATGACAGTCTCAAGTATGTATCTAATCTATCTATACTAATAATAATAATACATAAATAAGAAATAAATAAATATTGCTGAACATTTCACACAGCGCTATCTAGCCTCAAACTAAGCAGAGCTTGTACTATGGGAACCAGATAATTGATACAATACTTATATACATGTTTTTTGTTAATATATACTTAAAAATACATATAGAAAAACAACCAGACCCGGAACAAATATATGTAGATCATGCAAACATTTGTTCCGTGGCGGGAATGGAACCAGCTACCTCCTGCGTCTCACCCAGCTATTCGCCCACTGTACCAGGGAGGTCGTCAGATATTATATATTATTTGTTCCGAGCCGATATCCGGAATCCATCTTGAGTCAAGCACCTGTCTTTTTCACGTTTTTATCATAGCAACTTCCTCTCTTCGACTTCCGGTGCGCCGTGATTGGTCGACGCATTTTGTCGGTTACGATTGTGGCAAGTTTGCGACGACCCATAGGGCGCTCTTTTGCTTCATTGCTACTCCGGGTTTTATAGAGCTAAATGTAAACGATGAATTGAGACGTTTCAATGCGTCCGGGACCAATGAAGATCGCTTGTATCTGATAGAGAGAACTTTTGCAGCATTATCTAATGCTATACTAACTCAGAAAGATGAATTGCGCACAACTTTGCAGAACCTAGTAGATTGGTCAAATGATAAAAATACAAAACTTTCGCCGAGTTCTCTTTTCGATAAAATTGAACAATCGTTCGGTAAAGATTCTAACTATGCAAAAGTGACGGACGATATTTTGCAAATTGCATGTGGCCGACGAGCTGACTGCATCAGCACGCGTAGGGAATCTTTAATTAAGAAAATTCCGGAGGAGTACCACTGTGGAGCATTACAAAAAATTCCACCGAGCGCAGAAAATTTATTTGACGGAGAAATGCTTGCAGCCTACCTTCAAAAAATTGGGGGGGCCGAAAAACTAATAGCTTGCTTCCAGCCAACTGCATCAACAGCCACAGCTACTAATCAGAAACGTGCATACGATGATAGGAGGTGGATCGAACCGAAACCATCGACAAGCAAGCAGGCGACTGATAACTTTTTTCGAAGAAATACTTCTGGCTCCAAAGACAAGTACAAAGGTCAGGCGAAGTCATCGGACAACATGTCGTTCAACGCCAAAAACAAACACCAATACTCATCAAGAGGTAAAAAATCCAATTCTCACTCATCAAAATACAGAAACAATCGCTCATGACTCGCAAGCATTTCGAGGCGGCTGTCTAAAGCAATACATGCATGTTTGGGAGAATCTGGGAGCGCCCCACCATATTTGCAAACTTCTCAGAGGAGTACGTATTCCGTTCGTGATGAAGCCGCCCCTGATATATCCGAATCAAGCTGTTATAAAAAATTACCAGACAAAGAAGAGTCATCGTATGACACAACTTATAAAAAATATGTTGGACACACATGTTCTAGAAAAAGCCGAGGTCAATCCCAGCTATCTATCAACTTTTTTTCCTAGTTCCAAAAGCAGACGGATCGTTTCGCCCTATCTTCAACTTGAAACGATTAAACCATTTTGTCAAACTAAAGGGTTTTCAGCTTTTCAGTCATTTCCGAATGCCAAGTTTTTTGCAGAGCGAAGATTGGATGGTGAAGGTAGATCTGAGCCAGGCATATTTTCACCTGCCTGTAGCCAAGGAGCACCGACGATTTCTGAGGCTCAGCTACAAAGGCCACCTTCTCCAAATGACGTGTCTGCCTTTCGGACTTTCATCGAACGTTGCACCACGAACGTTTTCCTCCCTGACGAACTGGGTAGCCGAGTACCTGAGGAGCCGAGATATAAGGTGCGTAGTATACCTGGACGATTTTATGTTGGTGAACCAGTCCTTTCGAGTTTTACGCGAGCACATTGCATTTATGGTAAACCTAATGAGACAACTCGGTTGGACTATCAACATGGACAAGTCTGTACTGGTTCCGACACAACGCTTATAATTTCTGGGCGTCACGTGGGACACCAAACTCAACACGAAGTCCCTGTCGGAACCGAAGTGCCTAACGCTACGCAGGGCGCTTCTCAGTCAGACGGCCAAAGGCAGTTGGTCCCTCAGACAGGCCCAATCCCTTCTGGGGAGACTCAACTTTGCGCTTACATTGTCGAACCCTGCAATTTCACACTCGTCACCTTCCCAAGGAACACCCCTACAGACAAGTGAAATTACCAGAACCTGTCTTCGCCGAAATGAAGTGGTGGTTACAAGCAGCCCAGGGCTCACTGCCTATACATACAGGCCCGATCTCACACTTGCTTACAACGGATGCATCAGACTACGGCTGGGGAGCCCAACTAGGCGACACGAAAATGTCAGGTCAGTGGACAAAGCGACAACAGTCGTGGCATGTCAATCTCAAAGAGCTGTTTGCAGTTTATGCAGCGATCCAACAAGAGGACAATCAGTTACTGAATGCTCACATTCTATTACAAACAGACAACCGCACAGTGGTAGCTTATATAAACAAAGAAGGTGGAACGAAGTCGAAGAAACTTCTGGATCTCACGCGCCAGCTATTGAAGGTAATGGATCAATTGAATATTTATCTGACAGCACAGTACTTTCCGGGCCGATTCAATTGCAAAGTAGATGCCCTATCACGAGGCAAGGCTTGTCCAGAATGGCATCTGTTGCCTCCAGCGACGAACAAAATTTTCCAGATGTGGGGCACACCGCTAGTAGACCTATTTGCGTCGGTAACAGCTCGCGTTGTAATGAGGTACGTGTCACTGAACATGTGATTCGAAGGCACTATATCACAACGCGTTCCTTCGCCAGTGGGATTACGAACTAGCGTGGGTATTTCCTCCAGAACTTGATACCCCAGGTATTGTCTCAGCTGAAAACAGCGAAAGGTCAGTACATCTTAATCGCTCCAAAGTGGAAGATGGTATTTTGGCGAGCAGACCTACAAGCCCGGGCTATTCGAGGCCCTTACCGCATCCCACATCTTCCGGAGGTTCTGATCGACACGAGAACCGGAATACACCCGCCAGAAATACAAGACATTCATTTGGAAGCCTGGCTGATTTTGGGTGGACAGACAAAATCAAAGATTGGTCAGTAGAAGAAAAATCTCTGCTATTTTCAAGTTGGCGGCCATCTACTATAAGCACTTACGTACCTGCATGAAATAAATGGAAAGCATGGTGTGTCTCTAACAATGCTTCTTACAAAAATCCGTACCCAGAACAAGTAACTCGTTACCTGGCATATCTACACAAAAGTGAAGGTTTAGCCTATCGGACCATATTGGTGCACAAATCTGTAATTGCGACCTTTACTGATTTGTCAGGAAATACTACATTGTCATCTAACTTTCTTATTAAACATATTCTTAAAGCTATTTCAGTTGCAAAGGGTAAGAAAATGAAACCACCTATTTGGAACGCAAAAAGTGTAATACAATATTTGGAAAATAATGCACCAGATGAGAATAGTTTGTACCAAGTATCACGACATGCCGCTATATTATTGTTGCTAGCGGCAGGGCGATGGGTGCACGACCTCACACTGCTGAACACCAAACCCGACCAATACATAGATGAAGGTGACGCCTTGTCTTGTGGCCTTGTTTTTGATCGAAGACAGACGACATTAATTACAGACAATCTGGATGGAGAGTCAAAGCACATCCGAACAAAAACCTTGACTGTATTTTGGAATCAGCACTTCACAAGATCGTCGGAAACCAGGTACCTTGTCAGAACTTTTTATAACTGCTAGAGGAGATCCTAAGCCAGCATCTAAAACGGTTATCGGTGGTTGGATTAAGTCCGTGCTTAAGGACGCGGGTATAGAAGCCACACCAGGCTCAGTGCGATCTGCTGTAGCGTCTCTCAATTGGCTAGAAAAGTTTCCCATTGATCAAATTCTTGAGAATGGAAATTGGCGGCAAGAACATACTTTTAGAACATATTACCAAAAAGTGATTTCAGATCATGCAGTTAGCAATGATAATTCAATTTCTTTATCTAATTTCTTTCAACCAATTCGATAATGATTCCTTACATGATCTTTGTTTATGATTATTATGATTTATTGTGATATGAGAAATAAAAAAATGTTACTTTAGTTATATTTATTTTTATGTTTTCAATACATTACACATTATAGCATCAACATAATTATATAAATTATGGGCATACCAGGAGATAACAAACACATCACTCAAGATGGATTCGGGATATCGGCTCGGAACAAATAATAGACAGTTTTAACTAACAATAAAACTTACCTATTATTTTTCCAACGATATCCGGAATCCAGGTAATGCCTACCTGGTACATCATGAGTAAGTATAATGAAGCAAAAGAGCGCCCTATGGGTCGTCGCAAACTTGCCACAATCGTAACCGACAAAATGCGTCGACCAATCACGGCGCACCGGAAGTCGAAGAGAGGAAGTTGCTACGATAAAAACGTGAAAAAGACAGGTGCTTGACTCAAGATGGATTCCGGATATCGTTGGAAAAATAATAGGTAAGTTTTATTGTTAGTTAAAACTCTCTATTATAGAGTAATAATATAAAGAGGAAAGATTTGTGTTTGTAACTAATAAACTCAAAAACTAAAGGTACGATTTCAAAAATTCTTTCACCATTAGGCCGTTTGTCCGCCGCCACCGTCGCCGGCACTCGGGTGACGGGCGCGCGGTGGACATACGGCCTATAGTAAATGTATGTATGACTAAATCGTCGCCGTCATCTCGTTCTCGGTGACGTCCCGGTGACGGTGGCGGTGGACAAACGGCCTTAGAATGCTACATTATCCCTGAGTAACACAGGCTACTTTTTACCCAACTGCGCAGAAGTTGTTATTGAAAAACTACGTGTGTGAAGCTGCGAATTGGTCAGCTAGTCTATAATAATATTATAAAGAGGAAAGATTTGTTTGTTTGTATTGAATAGGCTCCGAAACTACAGACCGATTTAAAAAATTCTTTAACTGTTGGGAAGCTACACTATCCCCGGGTCCCTAGGCTACTTTTTACCCAACTGCGCAAAAGAAGGGTAATGTTTTTATTGAAAAACTACGCGTGCGAAGCTGCGGATTGGTCAGCTAGTTCTTTATAATTTGATAATATCTTAGCAAGTATTTAAATAATTTGCCTAAACAAAGAGAAACCTAGTGTCTACTATTTAAGGTTGATTTAGAAAATTGTAGAATTAAACAGTATAAATGTTTACAAGGTCAGACTTTGTGCATCAGAACGTTTAAAATCAAACATAATTATTAGGTATTTTGTGGATTATTAGTAACACCCTAACGTAAATATTTCAAATAGGTTTCGTGTGAAACAGGAAATGATTAGTCGCGGCCTGACCTTGCAATGACAAGGATCCATGTTTAATAGGTGTTTTTTTACACACTTGTTTATTTAATTAGTTGCATTTCTTGTCTTAACTTCGCTGTATTCTGTTCTTTGAAACAATTGTTTCAGAAGAAATATTTGTTCACTCTTGTATTTAAATTCGCGGTGTATACTTTCGCGTACGAATAAAAGTTGAAGTAAGAAGTGAAACCCGTGAGCAACTCTCACTCTTCAATAAGTGGTATAGTGGCAGGTATACAAACAGTAGAATACGCCATGACTCACTCATTTTATCCTCAACATAATATTATGAACATGTACTTCAACTATACAAAGTTTCAATGTCAATAGAATCGATTGCCCATTTATCCTATACTATCGTGAATTACTATGATCGTGTCTATGACTTTCAAGTAATATTCGACAGTTTCTGAATATCAAGTGTCAAGTTGTCGATGACGCCAGACGAAAGTCGAAGAGGTCGGAACAAGGGTGGTGGAACTCAAGTGGAACGGGACAGGACACTTGGCTAGAGACGAGGTGATGGCAGGTGGAGTAAATCTTTGACCGAATGGTGGCCAAGAACAGACCTAAGAAGTCCAGGACGTCCGTCGGCGCGGTGGGTCGACGACATAAAGAAAATCGGGGGCAACTCCTGGAAGCGCGCAGCACAGGATCGGGAAGGGTGGCCTTTATAATGGGAGGCCTACAGCCAGCAGTGGGTACTTATGGGCTGTTGATGATGAAGTGTCATGTTGGAAAACAGCGTGGAGTGCTATTTTCGCGGTCGGTAAGTTAGAGTCTGGTAGAGAGGTAGAGTACTCCGAAATTTAACTCATTACACAGTCTGTTTGCTTTAGTTTTTAGCATTTATTTCTCAAAAGAATTACAAATTCACTTACAGAGAAACTTACAATTTGTCTTAAAAATAAAGAGAATGTGCTTTAGGCGACTAAATCAGTGCTCGAGTGCAGTATAGCGATGTTTTGTTTTGCTTAGAAGTTTAAGTTGACTCCACAGCAACGTAAAATTGCTTTGTCTGTAAAAGCAATTTTGTCGTCGTTATTGTTATTGATTGTATTGAGATTCCCCGAAATATCAACGCAATTAGGCTATGAATGAATGCCGGGATTTAATAAAAAGGCCAATGATGTTTATATAGATGGAGTCCAGAAGGTCCGACAGGCCAGATGATCATCCGTGGAAGATTCGTACAACACAATAAGATAGCTCAAAAGTTTTTTTAACAGACACGAGAGCAGTTTCCCTCCCGGTCATTGCTGCCGTCAGGGCGTCACGTAACGAGAAGGCATTAACAAAAGATTGTAACTTGTGTTTTCTCGCACCGACAAGTTGGATGTGGTTGACGAATCACCTTTTCCGCAATCGATCTTTTAGGCAAATATTCTTATTTAACTATGCTCAAGGATTAATCGAGACTCAAGATTAGTTTCTTTTTAATTTTTAATTAAAGAACTGTCATAAATATATGTTTGAGATTCAGTATTGAATCTGTTTATTCTTTTAAAAAATCTTTGGAACTCTTTGGGAATTCTTTATTATACCGCACAACAGTTAAAAAGAAAGAAAAAACAAATAAATGTAAGCATAATGGGCAGTCTTATCGCTAATGTGTTCAATTATGCGCTAGAATAGGGCATAAGAGGTTTCCTGCGGTCCTGCGGTAAACAACGTCTGCTACTCGTAAACAAGCACAGCAGCAGTTGAGGTATCCTCGATGCCGTCATGTAATCACAAGGCTAGATGTTCGTCCGTGGTCGGTACATACTCACATCCTTATTGAGATAGCTGAGCAGCGACTCCGTCTCGTTGAGTAGCGTGACAGTGCACTTGCCGCGTATGTGCGTCGCCGGTAGCGTTTCTACATGCCGCGAGAGGAACAGCTCGCGGTGTTTGGCCTGGTGCCGTTGCTTTGGCGCCAGTCCGTCTGTGCCCGGCAGATCCGTAGATTCCTCCTCCATTGCCACTGGAAATGTAGAAAGTATAAGATTAGTAAGAGCATCGTTACAACTTTAAGATGGAACGAACGAATGGCTTCTGCTTTTAAGTAGTAATCATCGCCTATAACAAAGCATGCGGCGTCCATAAACTTGAGGCAAGGCAGGTGTAAAGTTTCATGTCTCATCTTCCAACATTTCATCATTTCACTTATTAGGGTCAGTACAAGATATTTTCCTTTTATACTCCCCTTTATCAGTCTGTTCCCGTCATCTCAACCCTTACTACTCCCATTTTTCCAAGTCACACCAACTATTAAGTTGTTTTTTTAATAACCTCTAATTTTAAATCCATACATATTAAAGGTACAAGTAGGTTACTTATTTTGGCATTCTGAGACCAACAAAGTATATCATGATTACAGCAATTGATTGACCAGATACCGGTCATTGTGAAAATGAAAGTATGTTGCACTGCACATCAGACTGTGGTTCAAATTCTTCCAACTCATTGCATAAAAAATAAAGTCTTAGCGTCCTTTCAGACAGAAATCCACCACACCACAGCTACAAAAATGTGGCCAGCCATAAAATCGTATGAAAAATGTCCATTAACACGTATCACAATTTGCAGTCGCGTTCATCTGTGTCGCGAATTCGCGAACGTGTGGTCAATACCGACGACATCGCGGCCACAACGCAACTTCACGCATTTCATTCTACCCATTCAGATTAGCTACTGCCCGGCCACATTTTTGTCACTGTACAAAAATGTGTGGGTTATGGCACATCTGAACAGATGCTTACGAGCTTGTAGCCAACCCTGATGTCGGAATTAATAGACCGTTTGAAGGTTTCTTACATGGCTTATTGCATGATTCAAGTACCATTATTATTAAATTTGATACATATTATAACAGTTTAAAATACGTTTGATAAGGGCACCTTGATAATGAGCGAGGGAGGAAGTGGCATTGTCAGTTGTCACTATGCCCGATGGGGGTCGAAATTGAAAACCGTTAAACACTTGTATGGACCACGTGGCAGCTGTATTGCCCCAAGGCTTCACCTCAGGTAATATGTTCGTAAATGCTAAATTTAGGATTATTCCCTTTGTATGTGAATTCAAAAGTTTACTACACGTGTGTCCTTTGTAATTTGAATCGTAGTATCAAGCATATTTAGTCGACAGAGGAGGTTAGGGGTAACGTTAGGTAGGATGGTCACTTCAAGGACATGTTTTTCAGTAACATTTTATTTAGATCGTTCATACCTACTTATTATTAATAAATTGATGTATTTTCCTTGAGTTGGAGATGCAAATATACGCTTTCATGGTTAAACTGGTCAGTAATCTGTAACAGAGTGACCAAGAAAGAACCAATTATCAAGAGATAATAAAAATAAGCAAGGTTCATCCATGTAGACATAGCGACAGTAGGTACATTATGAACTAACAAGCTCACGAGACCTATTTACAAGTACCTATCAACAGCTAGTGCATCTCCTGTGTTTCTGTGTAGACTGTCGGTGAATCACTCTGGTCTCGCACCATAGACGCGAGCGCGAGCGGAAACATGGTTACCTTGCGCGGACCACTGCACTCGGGTCACTGGCTCAGTGCAAGGGATTATACACCGCGAATAAAGCCCTTACAAGTTTGATTGGTCTTAAATTCGTCTAAGAGGTTAACAGATAATAAAGCTACGAGTGTTTTATAGGTCGTAAAGTTGAAACGGCTTATTCGTGTTCGAATATGGTGTTTCAAAATGGAAAGTAGAGGTATTGCGAGTGTTGCGTTTGGTTGGGGTGCACGCAGCAGCCGCACCCGGCCGCGTGGCGGACTGGCGGGGCAGGTGCCTTGCGAAACATGCCCATTGCCCACCTCAACTTATCATTTTTACACGGCTATGTGGTGACCGCCATTACGACACGCGTCGCGCGCGTCCTATACGTATATCACCAATATATCGGTTGCTCAGTTACGATATTTTATATGTGTTTTATCATGGCATATAACCAATCGTGCGGTTGGGCATCTCGGTGACTCGGTTATTTAATTGAATTTCTATACGCGACGCTTACCACTACACCTGTCGCGGTCGGCTGTGTAAAGACAAAACTGCATTTTTATTGAGTTTTATTTTTTACATCGCATTCGTATAATTAGAATGTAAGCGATTAACTTTTGAACTTGAACTGCCTTGAAGTGACCTTAAAATTCATTGCAGTAGGTATAGAATGCAGATAACCATCATCGATTGTTTCTTTTAATATATTTTGTAGGAAGATATATTTTTACATTTACAAAACTAATCTTGGGGATAAATAAATTTAAATTACATTATATACTGTCATATTATACTATCTTAAACACAAATATGTAATACGAGTAAATTAAAAAAAAACTTCAAAGTTATTCTGATTACAAGTCAAATAAATACTAATAATTGATTGCAACAGTTTAAATGTACTCCGTCGTAAGAGGTACTTAATACAGTTATCGGCAACAATTAACAACATATCCTGCTGGAAAAATCAACAGTGTCTGACCTCTATTCGATACATTCATTTTGGCATCCGGCATTAAATGTCCAGTGATTCTGTTTGTATGGTATAGGAGTCGATGGGTCGGCGTGTCGCCAAATAGGTAAACATAAGGGACGCCCTTCCCTGCGGAGTGACAAAGGCTTGATCCCCGCAGGGTGTACTAGTCCTGGGGCACAGCATCAATAACAGTACTAATAAACAGAAAATTCACTCAAACAACATTGAACATGCTCCGGGACCTATATTTTGGCAGCAGTCTTGGTTATGTATGTCAAAAGAAATTCGGCGGGCGGCGAGCATCGAATGTATTAAAAACTAAAAGCAACGATTTAATTATTGAAATTGCAACAGTTTGTTTGTCGTGTCACTCGTGTCGCTGATTGTTTATAGGATAAATGTTCCTAAGAGCCTAAGCACACGGCGTATTTTAAACGCGGAGTTAACGCGTTGCAACCGCGATTCTTAACTTTTACCTATGATTTTTTGGGAATTTACGGCGCCGTAAACGCGCCTCGGCTGTGCGTTAAAATACGTCGTGTGCTTTGGCTCTAAGACGAGTTTGATGTTGTGATATGTAGTGTATTTCTGTTCTGCGTCCTTAGAGATCTTTAGGTATAATTATATTGGAGAAAACTAGCTGATCATACTAGTATTCAGCTGGAGGTTATTGGCATTAAGGTATTTTGAAGTATAAGTAACCACGATAAAGCCTATTTTACATTGAAGCTATTTTCGAGTGACACAGGTCTCCTTGGGTTGCGGAGTTCTGTCTAGCGCCGCGTCACGCGTCGAGACATCTCACGCCATTACATAAAATGATCCCGATTAGCCGTATCAAAATCTCAAAAAATACAACGTACAAGTGAATAATTTGATTACCAGGAACGATGATTGATGATACGATATTGTGAATGAAAGTATGAAACCTACTGAGCTTGACAGGAGTTGTTTTACGCTAACGGTACTTTTGCTGTACCTACTTATTTTATTACAGAAACATGGAGAATTACATCTACAGTTACAAGTATCTTGTTTGTATAACCAGGTTGAAAGACACCGTAAAACACTAGTTATAACGTAAGTGCACATATGCGTAATACTGGATTTATACAAAACATTCAAATGGTAAAAACTCGAAGGAGGAAAACAGAAAAGCGTTTTTAGCTGAGCATGGTTCCCAGATTCATCGATTTTCTTTTGTATGGAATCAGCTTTAAAACCATCACAAGATTAAGAGTGTCTTGGGTAAAAAGGGGAGATACATTATATTACAAGCTGGAGAATTAACATCCATTGGCAATATTGAAATGAGAGGAGGCGAAGAGACAAAAACTGAAAATGCTATTGTAGAGCTCCCCTGCCCCGCAAGCTTCAAGTTTGTGTGTTGTTTCGTCGTGTACCCACAATACTTTCAACATCGATATTTTACTTATACTGTTTACATAATTGTTGCAAATCTAGCTGTTTGCGAGATCAGCCTCTGTTACTTTCGGGTTGAATGTAGTCGAATGTAATAGTTGAATATCGCGATGATGCAAAGTTATCTAGAGCTTGTGGTAGAGTCATAGGTTATCAATTGATTAAGCTACATTTTGGATGAACTAACTTAATTATTAGTTGGGGATTTAAAAAGTTGTCATGTGAAGGTATGCCAGCAGGTTAATTTATCGATATGAAGTAGGTAGCGAGCTATAGGCATCACTAGAGCGCCGCGACGGCGAGGGCCCGCCATTTACCGCGACGCCCCGGCCCGGGGGCGGCCGAATTGCGGGGGATTTGCTTTATGATAATTATTTCGATTGCCATCGCGAAGAAAGAAGCCCGCATTTGAACCGATATCGAGAGATTCGAGAGCGAGCAAAGCGCCCGTAAAAATCACAGCTTTTACGCCGAACCACTTCTTAGCTCCGTCGAGCAATTTGCTCCAGTATCGGCTGAAATTAGTAAGCAATCTGGTAATTCCAATTAAGAGGCTCTTAGGGGTTGTTTCGATTAAAAAGAGCTTTTTAGTACCACGATGAAGCCAGGTTGAGGCGGTGTGATAATGGTTAAGCAGTATCCTTTTCGCAAGGTATCTTCGAGCTAATCATAGACGAACGAAGGTCTACATTTCCAGACGAGCAAAGGTAGTGTATTTTTTATCCGGTCTTTGTTGATTGGCTGAAGCTATTTCTTGACTGTTTCGACAAGGTATTTAAGTTAAATTAAGTATGTATTCGACAAATCATGCAACCATTACAAAATGCATGGTTTATTGGCACAAATTTCGCGTTATTCAATCAAACCAAAATGAACCGTGTGTAGACTGAATAAGGGTGTGTAAAAGTGCAAATAGACGTACCGCAGTGAACTAGGAGCGAATAGAGGCTTGCATTCTGTGTTGTCATAACATTCTTAGAAGTAAATGGAATGCGGAATGACGGACGAGGCAACACAGCGATCCGATACAATACAAAACAGTTATAATATTAATAATACCTACTCATCAGAGCTTCACTACCAGTTTTAGTGAATTCAAATGAAATACAATTGGTAAAATATCCAATACTGATAAAAGAACGTAGGCATGGAGATGGTGACTATAAAACAGGTTTACTGCAACTACATAATATAGAAATGTAGAAGGTAGCAACTAGTACCTAACATAACGGTTATAACTCGACTTAACAAGACGTTTAGAGCTTAACAGCAATATTTTTGATTGATTAACTAAAGTGTGTTGTGCAAGTAGGCTGCGTATGTTAGTGGTCTCTTCGCATGATATTTATGTTTTGATTAGGATGTGTTTGTTAGTTTGGTTATTTCAGATGGGTTATGTTTACCATCATTATCTATACTGTTCTTATCTTATTTTGAATCCTTGGTGGCATTCAGCGTGAAATATTGAGGAGCAAGGTACGCTCCGTAGACCAATAATGTTGGAGTTATTTAAGGACGGTGATAAGACAAAATATTTATTCGGTACATCGGTAATCTGAAGATGACTAGACAAGGATAATCTTATTAAATTTATTGTGTTGTTGCTATGACTGTTGAACCGTTTGCCAATTAAAATGGTTGATCTCAGTTCTGAGCAGGATGGACAGAGGACCTTTTTGGGAATTTAATAACCTACGGGATTACGGATGTAGATGCGTTACTACGCAACTAATTAAAGCGTAGGCAAAGAGAAAATGGCAATCTGTGGAGTCCTCCCCCCCCCCCTTCCCCCTTTAGTGGGGGGTGTCGGTTACGTATGCCCCCTTGGGGTGGTCGGGTGTATGGTTTTTCTGCTCGGGCATCCTTTGCTTACTTATTGATCCAGTCAAATGTGTGGAGGTGGCGCGGTGGGTGGTGCGCCCGTCCCGCACCCCCTTCAAGGGGGTACGTCCAAATAAATCTGCCCGCCCGCGAAACACCGCAGTGACAACAGCGGCGGCCGGTAAGATGCGATCGCAATGTCTCCATTCGATCCCCATCAAAAAGTTTGCATATCTTCCATCAAGAGGACCGAGGCCGGTAACTTATTTGAACCCAGGCGGTAAAAATTACAAAGTCCCATTAAAATAAATTATTTCTATCAGAAAGCAGTGCCTAAGTATGGCCGTATAAACAGGCATGCGCGCGACCGATGAAGGCACCTAAGCCGCGACACGCTTCCTTTGATAGGGGTCAATGACGCTAAGTTCAACAACATAATCTTGTTATATTTTTGTAAATGATTACAGGTACCTAATTAGAACCCTTTTCATCACAAAGACGACGAGCCTTTGTGATCAATTCCAACGAACAAATACCACAAAATAAAAAGCTTATAGAATGGCTAAGCTACAAACTTAAATTGTACTCATTCTTTTACGAAATATTTTTTTATCTTTATGTGGTAGCCGTAGTAGGTATACAATTACACATCATTAGTATAGTCTAGATATAAATTTGAAGTCCCTTCCAAACACCGCCCACACAACTTTTCCAGGCAAACTAATTCAAAACTCACCAAACTTAAAATCGAGACAGTCTCTAAAACAAAGCTGTACCATTATGGTGAGCCGTTTTAAATCTATAAACTGCCAAGATAGCATGATTGCTATAGAATGGTTAAAGAGAGAAACATTTCTACTGGTCATGGTAGCGCGGATGCTTAGAAGAAGAATACAACTTGAAGCTAACTACTGATTTAAACGGGTATTTATTGCGTAAGGGTGAGGGTAGTTGCTGCAGCTGCCATCACTTCTCGACGGTAGCTCCAAGTAAACATAATCGAAACGTCGCGTCGGGATAATAAATAAAAAAGGTATGTACATACGCGATAAATACATACCTGTTTAATTCAGCAGTTATGTACAGTGATCGCAAAAGTTTCAAAAATAACTTGAATATAGAAAGAATCCCTATTCCTGAATTAGGCATCGGGCAAAGATGTTAGGTAGGGCGGTTGTCACCAACACAATAGAGTTCATTGGAAACTGGCGGGACAACAGTATTAGCAGGGCTGTCGACACGTCCAAATGATGTCAGATGCTGCAAAGTACTGAACAAGCTCTTATCAGACTTCTAATTCAACGAAGTGATGCTGATGATAATTGACAAACTTTTCTGTTCGGGAGGCCAGAACCTGCGCTCGCGACTATTTGTGGATGACCCGCGAATCAGCATAAAAACATATCTCAGCAGCGATTATCACCTGTCTTAATTTTTTAGGGTTCCGTACCCAAAGGGTCAAACGGGACCCTATTATTAATACTTCGCTGTCTGTCTGTCTGTCCGTCAGTTACCAGGCTATATCTAATCTATGAATCGTGATAGTTAGACAGTTGAAATTTTCACAGATGTATTTCTGTTGCCGCTACTAAAAACAGAATAGGGAATTAATATTTAAGGGGGGCCTCCCATACAACAAACGTGATTATTTTGCTTGTTTTTGCTCGATATTGATAACGACAACAGGTAGACGCTTGAAATAATCACAGAATATATTTAGTTATATATTCACTTTAAAAACAAATCATCATCATATCAGCCGTAGGACGTCCACTGCTGGACAAAGGCCTCCCTCATTGATCTCCAGGAACTGCGGTTGGAAGCGGCCTGCATCCAACGCCGACCTGCGGTTCTTACCAAGTCGTCTGCCCATCTTGTGGGTTGGCGTCCTACGCTGCGCTTGCCGGTCCGTGGCCTCCACTCGAGAACCTTTCGGCCCCATCGGCCATCTGTTCTGCGCGCTATATGGCCTGCCCATTGCCACTTCAACGTGCTAATCCGTCGGGCTATGTCGGTGACTTGAGTTCTCCTACGTATCTCCTCATTTCTGATTCGATCCCGTAGAGAAACCCCGAGCATAGCCCTCTCCATAGATCGTTGAGCGACTCTGAGCTTATTCATAAGGCCAATAGTGAAGGACCACGTCTCGGTTCCATATGTCATCACTGGTAACACACACTGATTGAAGACTTTCGTCTTAAGGCACTGAGGTATGTTGGACGAAAAGACGTTGCGAAGTTTCCCAAACGCTGCCCATCCGAGTTGGATTCGACGATTGACCTCTTTCTCGCAGACAAACACAAAAACAAATAATTAAATTAAAATAAAACAAATATTTAAGGCCGGCTCACATACAACAAACGCGATTTTTATAGATAATGGTACGGAACCCTTAGTGCGCGAGTCCGACTCGCACTTGGCGGGTTTTTTATGCTACCTATGGCCCAATTCTACTAAATAATAAGAAAAGCTGGAGCCATACCATTATTAAACGATTGTGATCGTTGTTCCTGTCATAAACTGGCAAATGTTGAATGGAGTTGCCTTAGTGAATGGAGTAGTCTTAGTAGAATATCTATATAAAGTGGAGAGTATGCGACCGACGATACGATTGGCATATAATGTTAAGTGGTAAGACAAAGTATTACCTCGTAGGTAACATGCCCTACGATGCTCTGGCCTTTGTCAATCAACTTGAGGCATACAGATGTAAGCCCCATACCCTTCAAACCGAAACACAGTAATTCTGCCTAGCGGCATAGACATAGGTATACCTTATCATTATTGCCAGAGTATAGTACTAGTAACCCTCGTTCATTTCTTTCGCAACCCTATTGTTGCGTGTTTCCATTCGCACTTGACCGGTATTCATGACTAGCGGCGCGCCCCTGGTTTACATGAGGGCATGAGGGGATAAACGCAGGTTTGCGGCGATCACCACCCCCGGGGCGCATATTTTTGTTGACAGCTGTGTTCTATTCTACCTGTTGACATGACACATATTTTCTTACACTTTTATCCTCGTTCGACAAAATACCAATTCGAAAATTGTTGCAGTTTTTGTGTAGGACAAATAAATAATAATTTATGTACATTTCACACAACGTTATCTAGCCCCAAACAAAGCAGAGCTTGTACTATGGGAACCTGATCAGTCTGATAACTGATAGAATACTTATATACTTTTTTTTGTTCGTAAATTAAATACATACTTATATTTTATAGATAAACATCCAGACTCGGAACAAATATCTGTAGATCATACAAAGATTTGTTCCGCGGCGGGAATCGAACCCTCAACCTCCTGGTATTCGCCCACTGCACCACGGAGGTAATTACCCGTTATGATTTGTGTTTAGGGTTCCGGACTAAAACGGTAAAAACGGAACCCTTACGGTGCGACTTTGTCCTTCCGTCTGTCACAGCTGATTATCTCAGCAACTGAAATAGTTATAATGCTAGCTGACCTTCCTCTATAGCAAAAAAAAATATATATCTATTTTGGTGGCCAAAAGAGCCAAAATGGTGGTTAACATCAGGTGAGTCGTTTGCTTATCATGCCAAGTTTCAGCTCTAAAGTACAGATAGTCGACGAGTAAAACGGCTGTAGCTGGTCGGACGGACATGGCGAAACTATAAGGGTTCCTAGTGCGACTACGGAACCCTACAAAGCTAACATCGGCTGACAAGCTAACAACCGTTACATGCATGGTTCGACTCGGGCACTTTTTTTATATATATTATAGGCTTGCGTTTGACCACTATCTCGCCTGATGGTAAGCGATGATGCAGTCTACGATGGTACACGCTTGCCTAGAAGAAATCTATTCACTCGCGACTTAAAGATACCCAGGTTGTAGGTATCAGGAAACACAGACTCTGGCAAGGCGTTCCACTCTTTGGCGGTCGAAGAGAACCGCTTTGTGCGAATGGGAGGTATTTCTACCATATAGCGGTGCCGCACCGCAGAGCGTCTGGTTGTCCGATGATAGAATGGAGATGGTGGGATTAGGTTGACAAGTTCCGCCGCACACTCCCCTAAGTGTACTCGATGCTCCAGGCTGAGGAGCCTTACTCTAAGCATTTACTCAACTTATAAAGAAAATAACAAGATAAATATTATGCAAAAAGTGACTTGTACAGATTTGTGCAATACCAACGAAGGTAAATACTAAATAGCCTATGCAGCATTGCAATAATATCCATAGAGACGAAGGATCTCCAATCGCCATTACATGTCTTGTAATCGCATTGTCTTGGATTGGTGATTCGTGCGTTGTGGGGGTTCATTTTAGAGAGTTTTGAGATTTGGCCTAATTTTAAAAGTTTTTATTTAACTTTTCTTATCTATACTAATATTATAAATTGGAAAGTTTATCTCGCCCGTGGCTTGGCAGTTGGCACGCGTGGTTTGTCAAAACATTACCCTCCTTCTACGCAGTCTGGCAAAAAGTAGCCTATGTCTCAATCCAGGACATTATCTATATACATAATTTCATCTAAATCAGTCTAGCCTTTTAGTCGTGAAAACGTAACAAATAGACAGACAGAGTTACTTTCGGATTTACCTATAATGTAATTTTTGTGTACAATAACAAGAAAATGCATTAAAATGTACAGAAATAGAGGACATGTACACACGGCTACACATAAAGCTATATAATTCCAGTATAAGCTGACCTCGCATTGTGTAGGCTTTTTGTAGAATGAGATGTCAGCTTATACTGGGTATGTATAGCCTGATATGTAGCCGTGTGTACAAAGGCAGCTTAACCCTTAAAAGTATAGTTTTCTTCCAGCAAACCTTTGAGGCTAGAGCGAGAGAGAGAGAGAGAGAGAGAGAGAGATAGAGAGAGATGAGTTTAAAGGTAGAAAAGTGTACAATAATCATAAATATAATATTCATACTAAAATAAATATGTATGGATATATATACGTAGAACGACTACTTATGAAAGGCGGCAGGCGGCCAGAAAGTGGATGAGAAGAGTTGAAGACCGGGCTCTGTGGTGCGTATTGGGAGAAGCATTGTCCAGCAGTGGCCTTATCTGACATGATGATGATGAAGATGAGTAAATCTAAAAGTTTGAAAGAAGTTCCCTGTTACCGATATAGTTGAAGTTTTGTATAGTCTAGTTCTTGCGGTAAAATTAAGGAAAAAGCAGGTCTATTATTAAATGAAGAAGGTAAACCAAACGGAACTTACGAACAAGTTTCGATTGACACCTCATTCATCAAAATCGGATGAGTAGTTTAGGCGCTACGGTGGAACATACGTAAATACAAACATAGATACATAGACTGCTAATAACATAACCCTTCCTTTTAGCTATGCCATATTCGGGTAAAAGTGGTACGGTAGAAAGTGGTAGAATACGCATAGTGTTTGGGTCCACTTTGATTAATCGCGGTACTATTTTCAACATCTTCAAGTGAAAGAAATCGCAAAAGCTTGCTTGACATTCTTTAAAACAAAAATGTATCTCACAGAAAACTATCGTGATGTACTACAATCAAAAGATGACTTTTCCCATAAATATAACAATGAAAAATATATCTTCTGAATGATAGCGAAGTGAGATACTAGTGTAGGTATATCGGGTTAGGAAGCGTGTGCCAGTGAACCGGGAATGCAAATTGCGCGACAATGTAAGTGTAGCGTTGTGGCGTTTAAGAGTACTGCGTCGGTGTGGTGCCCCTACTCTACCAGACGTGTAGTAAAACTACGCATAACAACAATGTATTTCCACATCTATACAATTTATTTTGTAAATAAACCTTTAATTCGTTTCCCTGTTTCGTTATGATGCAGGATTTAAGACCGTATTGGTAAGATGTAGAGTCGTATTCGGGTTAACGCGAGTTACTCTGGAACCTCTGGAGTAAAGTGCAAACGCGCAGATTAGTTATGGATAGAGTATTAAATGATTTTATGGTATTTTCAGTAATATGATGACACCGTTTATGTTGGTTTGGCATGCTTAGGTGGCAAAGGCACCCTCAAGTGTCAAAGTGGTCGCGGTAAGCTAGCTAGGACTGTGGGAAGAGCGTAATGAGAGGGTCGGTCGGTCGGTGTGTCCTGTGTGGCGGTGCTCGGTGCGGCGCGGCCGGCCGCCGGCGCGGCGCGGGGCAGGAGGGCGCGCGGAAGGAATGCGTCGTTTTCGCATCGGGAGAAACGAATGCGTTTAAGCGTCGCGGGTATACAATGGCGGCGTGACGAGATCCGGTTCGCGGGCGGCAACGGGGGCAGGGGACGGGGGGCTCTAATCGATAGCCGGCGAGCGACGGCCGGGCGACTGCGGCGCATAGGTGACAGCCCGGGCCCAATCAAATTACCGGCTGTGGAGGAGTGCTGCAGTGGCTCAGCAATGCACGCACGCCGGAGAAACGCACACCACAGCCCGCGCCGCGCCGGTCTCGCAGGCCCGCAGCCGAATCTGCACGACGGCGACCTACTCCTATTGTCCGATACACCACACCGGCTCTCACATACGCTAGCCTATGCAACACATTGACGGATAGTCGTCACTTATCAACCCACCCGATTCGCGAGCTCCACCCTCAACAACCACCCTACCCCCCCTCTCTACGTGACGATGCAATTTGTATGTAGTCTAGGATTTATATTATGTACATACATACTAGGTAAATCCAATCCCTCCAATATGTGCTTCTAGCTAACTATTAACTTGCGTGATGGGTGATTGATAATGTCATTTAGGTCTGCCCCTACGAAGATATAGTTTACTGAGTAACTAACTCTTCCTACATTTCTTACAGCAGCATGGTAGAGCATAAAACATGTCAAGATCAAGCTTCATGTACCACGTGTATTCTGTTCTTATAGAATCCTGTTGAACGCCAAAAGTTTTAAGTTATGGCTTTTAAAGGCCAGAACAATACCGAGTTATGTTAAATACAAACTATTAGTAGGTGAAGTTTGTATTTAACACTTGGTATACTTTTAAGGCTGCGCACGTGGAAGTGGCTCTAGAAATAAGTTGCTTGTATGGGAGCTGCGGACCTCTTCAATCACAATGATGTGAGAAAATAGCTAAATCCTTCCAACAAATAGTTTGATTTTGTTAATTTCTCATCCTTCTGATGTAAGATGTTTGTTTATTGTTTATTACCAGATTAAAGAGCTGGTTGCACATTGATTCTATGATGTCTTAAAACCTAGTGTTAAAGTGTTCTTCGTGCATGCAATACATCGACATAACAGCTAGGTACTAGTAGCTAACCATAAAAACTTTCCAGCATACTGTTTTGATTAAAATATAAAACATCCATTGAACCACAAAACGATTCAAGTAAAATGTAATATAAAGCACTCAACGAACGCTTTCCAAATATCATTGTAATGAAGAGATGGATAAAAGCGAATTGTTGCCATCAAAAGTGTCAACGGGTGTAGAATAAAGGAGACATCTACGAGTTTCACGGCTGAGGATTGGTGTACGCGCATCTAATTATAGGTTATTCCACCCGCGCACCACACAACAGATCCACGTTGTACCATTAACGACCTGTGCACGAATGTCTACCCTCTACGTAGGTACACATCACCTTGCTCTACGCAGTCGGCACACAGAGATATGTGATGTAACATGTCGTGCATACTGAACTGCGGCTAGCGGCAGCCCACGGCGACGCGCTGAAGACAAAACTTAAGAATACCGGCGAGAGAAAGATGGGTAAAATTCAACTTGACATTCGACCGAAACAATACCTAAAATAAATAATAACGATGTCGTAAAGTTTACACAGATCGATGAACAGCCGCGCTTGGTTTAAAGCTTATTTTCTGAAATGAATGTCGTTATATAGGAAGGTAATGAAGTGACCGTTGCAATTAAATCGATGACATCACAGCCTCGGTGCGTGGCGTGGTGGAAAATAAAAGCACAATTCAATCAACGGCCGCTGTCTGTTCGTCGGGCTATCAATGTTAATAAATAGGTACTTAACTTAATGTAACTCATATCACTCGCGTTTTCGGGAAGAATACACAAAAATATTTAGGACGATTTGCGTAACGTCCAATATAGTATTTAGTGCCTAAATATGATTTAGCGAGTTAAATTAAATTAAAAATGATTTATTAGGAACATAAACAAAGTAGAACAATAGACAAATGAAAAGGTTGACAACTGCTACAGTTACAAACACACACACAGTGTCAGCGCCCTCTTCCAAAACCAAACAGAACAACGTTCCAGCTTATAATAATGTAAACATGTTTAGTCGCTAATTACGTTTAGGGATCGTCGTGCAAGCCGAGCTTACATTGAAGTTTAATAAAGCATGAAGACAACCACTCACTATAGTTACAGTTAGATCCATATATGATCGAAGGCTAGATGTTATTTCTAAACAAAATGACTTTGCTGCTACGTTAACTAATTATACATAGTGAAAAGTGTGTCAATCTCACTTTTCACATGTCTTCAGGAAGAGTAAGAGTATAGGTTTGAGGGATACTTATGCCCGCTCCTTACCGAGAATCGATATACAATGTTAAACACGCCTAGGAGTTTGAACTTGCTCTCCTTCAGGAGTACTCGCCTCATGCAGGAGTTAGCAGTCAATACTTCTTATAATGATGCGACAAACTTACCCAGCGCTGTGTCGAGGACTGCTTGTGCGGCCTGTTCCTCGCCAACCGGCGTTTTTAGGCATATTTTTTTGAGTTTCATTGCGACCGGTGAGTCTTCTGACTGGGCCACTGAAACAAACAATACATTAGACATCGTCATATTCCTTACTAATGTTATAAATTCGAAAGGAACTCGTGTCTCTCTGTCTTACTTTTTGTTACGTTTTCAGGACTAAACGGCTGGACCGATTTCGATGAAATTTGGTATATAGATAGATTATGATCGGGATTGGGACATAGGCTACTTTTTACCTGACTGCGCAGAAGGAGGTAAATCACAAGTGCGTGTTAAGCGCGTATCGGACCACGCACAGTGAACGGTTCCGTCGTCATTTTTAAATACAACAGACTATTACGAAAATAGTATTTTTTGTTTTAAAAGTGTTCATCGACACATACGGGAACTTAAGATTTTTAAAACCATCTCAAAAATTTAGAACCCGTCGGGACTTAAACACATTCCGCCACATTCCACTTGATACGAGGATGCGACACCAACTTCGCTACAACTCCCAGCAACCGTTATCAGGTCGTCTTTCCATATAGTGGGAGGCCGTCTTACGATGCGCTTTCCAGCTAGTGTTCTCCACTCGATAACATTTCTCCCCCAACGGCCGATAGCTCGAAGAACAGGTTCTTCGAGCTATGTGTCCCTCCACTAGAAACACACCTTGGTGACCTCTTTCCCGTATTTGGACCTACCTAACTGGACTGTTTGTCCTAGGTAGACGTACTCGTCAAAAACTAACGAGATTAAAGTTCCCAACTGACACCGGGGGCGGGGTGGGCGCTACATTCGCCATGAATTTTGTCAGTGATTCTGTCATTAAAATTAATACATTTTAAAAAAGTATGCATCATAATCATCGGTCTTCAACATTTTCATCATCTTTGGTGTGGGAAATGTATGTAACGGTGGTATTACAATGATGAAAATGCTTAACTTTTGTTGAAAGATGCAGAAATGAAAGAAAACAATTGATTCACAATTGATGTTTACATGGATCAATTTGACTACTTCAACCAAATTGAAAGGCAGAAAGTGAACCATGTAATATCGCCATAGGGGTCACTTTCGTGTTAAACCCTCAACATCAGAGACGACTCTGAGTCACGGAGTGGTGCCCTGAGTACCAGTTTGGCTTGCAGTTTGACCTCTCGGACAATACGTGGACAATACCAGATTTGAGAAGTTCGGAGTTTTGGACATTCGGACTCTTAGACTCGGACTTGAACATGCGAATGACGATATTTATTTATTTTATAAAATGCTTGCACACTCAGAGCAGTACCAAGGCGTGTGACGAGCCAACTAAAAATATAAACATTACAGAACAATACAATATAAGAATAAAATGATATGATGATAACTTATATCCTACTAAATATTTGTCATTTATTTATTAATACTATCACACAAAACAAAACTGAATAGTGCTAGGAGAACTTAATTCTAATACCATTATCTACCAGTTAACCCCTTTTTGATATAGCGAAGCGAGAGCTCCAAATCAATTTGGGCGAATCGGCGTTGTATGTATGTACGTATGTTTGTTTGCCCGAGGATAACTTTCGAAGCGTTTATCTGATCATCGTGAAATTTAGTATAATGTAGGTAGGTAGTGATGGTATTTTTAGTTTAAACCTTGTAATTTTTAAGTTAAAAGCCATAATAAAAACTAAACTTTGATAAAATTCACCGGGTACACCAGTGACCCCACAGTGCCGAAATCCAGAATAACTACAATTTCTACCCTAAAAAGTATAACCAACACCATGAACTCCCGTTAACTGTAATTTGAATGAAACTGTAGGTCAAGTTAAGTGGTTATCATTTCGTGGCACTATTTTGATAGTCGAAGATTACGAATAATATTAAAAAAATCACTTTTGTTGTATGGGAGTCCCCCTTTAAATATTAATTTTATTTTAATTGTTTATTTTTAAAGTGAATAATATAACTCAATATTTTGTGAATATTTCAAGCGTCTACCTGTTGCCGTTATCAATATCGAGCATGAAGGAGCAAAAAAAATCACGTTTGTTGTATGGTAGCCCCCCCCTAAAATATTTGTTTTATTTTAATTTAACTAGTGGTTCGCTGAGATCTGGAGAACAGAGATCTCGCGAGTCTCAGATTAAAACATAAAAATATTATTTGTAATCTTTGACTATCAAAATAGTGCCACGAAATAAATAACCATATAACTTGACCTACGTTTCATTCAAATTACAGGTAAGGGGAGTTCATGTTTGTGGGTTACTCTTTTTTGGAGTACAAATTGCAGTTATTCTGGATTTAAGACTTTTGCCTATATTTGGGTCACTAAAGCTACACGCATACCAAATTTCAGCAGTGTGGGGTTACTGGTGTACCCTGTGAATTTTGTCAAAGTTCAGTTTTTATTATGGCTAATAACTTAAAAACTACAAGGTTTAAACTAAAAATAAAAATGGGGTCGAAATGTCTCACAAAGACGTTTTATTAGACGTGCTACTTGTCCGGATAGTCCCATTTTAGTTTTTTTTACCCCTCTTGAACCCCAATTTGTCACACCAAAATTCTGCCACACTACCTACCTATTTAACAAATTTGACGATGATCGGATAAACGCTTCGAAAGTTATCCTCGGACAAACAACCATACAACGCCGATTTGCTCAAATTAATTTAGAGATCTCGCTTCGCTCATCAATTATTTATTTTTAAAGTAAATATATGACTAAATATTCTGTGAATATTTCAAGCGCCTACCTGTTGCCGTTATCAATATCGAGCAAAACCGAGCAAAAAAAATCACGTTTATTGTATGGGAGCTCACCCTTATATATTTATTTTATTCTATTTTTAGTATTTGTTGTTATAGCGGCAACAGAAATACATCATCTGTGAAAATTTCAACTGTCTAACTATCACGGTACATGAGATACAGTTTGGTGGCAGGCACACAAACAGGCAGCGGAGTCTTAGTAATAGGGTCCCGTTTGACTCTTTGGGTACGGAACCCTAAAAATGGCACGTTAATAGAACACCAGACATGATCAAAATATTTTAAAGTCCCTGGCAACGCAATTACTGGAGATAGAAGTTTTAATTATTTTTTTTACTGAAATATTATTTACCCATAATACAGAAAACATTAAATTAACGCTTTTGTCTTCTATTATTTTTTTTAATCTGAGTTAGTATCGATGGAAATGGAGGTCAAAAATACATCGGGTTATTTTGTGGCTAATTTCGAGCATGCGGTGCGTCCTACTGCAACGCTGGCTAACACTGCCGCAAAACTCGCCCTGAAGCCCTCGGAACGGATAGTTTTCGTTGCCGGTGTGGTCTACGTCATACAACTACATACGTTATTGCTTAGCTCCGCCCACTTGTACAAAAAAATAACGGGGAGTGGAATCTGCTAATCCGGAGCATGTCCCGGTTGCTTCCAGGTAAAAATCGGAGTCGGATGGCCTCGGATCGTGTGTAGTCTATGCAGGAAAAAATCAAATGTTTGGTTGTGCGACGGATTGGTCAGGGGTCGTTAAAAAACGGTCCCTGACAAGTCCGGACGCCATATAGTCCTACCCTTAGCCTCGGACAACAAAACATCCGGAATCTCACGGATTTTCAACGGTAATTCTAATCGTTATGTAGCCTATGCAGGAAAAAATCGTAATCTTGTGGAATTAAAACGGATTGAACTCAGGCTTTTCCGGTCCGGGGTAATTTTTTAGCGGGTCTGTGAGATTCTGGATGTTTTGTAGTCCGAGCTTAAAGGTTCCTAGTTGGACTACGGAACCCTAAAAACGGATGGAATAGAACTGATTTCCGGAAAACTAAATACTGCTGCTAACAATAGAATATGTTCAGCAGTTACAAATTCAATTAGAAAAACTTTCGCGATCGCTGTACATAATTACTGATTGAAACGGGTATTTATCGCGTATGTACCTTTATTGTTTGTTACTTCGACGTTTCGACTATGATGCAACAGCCGTGGTTGCAGGGGTAACAAATAAAAAAGGTACATACGCGATAAATACCCGTTTCAATCAGTATTCAATAAGAAAATATACGAAATTTTACGGACTAAGTCATCGAAAAACGCTAGTTAGTAATACATCTAAACCATGCCATAACTTCCACTTGGGGCACTTTTCAGTGCTCGAATAAAATGGTTTATTGTCGAGTTGATGACAAAATGATATAAATTGCTCCATAAGTCCCACAACGTGTGTCAAGTGGTCATTGTTTCTGAGACTTACTTCGTTATGTTATTGGTTCCTTCTTGGTCACTCTGCTGTAGTCGCTGTAGGTCAACGGCCAGTTTGTTTTTCCGATTGCGAATGAACCAGTGTGGATATTTTCCTTTACCGCTTCCTACGTAAGAAAGAACAATCGGGATTCGAACCTAGGATTGGAGCCCCATTCACTTCGCTTAAGAGGGATACCTGAGATAGCTTCATATGATCCTATATTTTTTTTACCAGTAATACAGCGGCATCATTTACTTTGTAATTGAAATAATGTAAATTTGAGGGTATAAGATAGAACTATGTATAGCAAAACCATATTCTTTAAAATGTTCTCGATAGAAAATAAATTCAAAGTCACGTCCAAAATGTATTATTAACGCGTAGAACACTATATATACATACGAATGAGTTCGAAACTTTACATTTATTTTATTTATTTTTTAACCTATACTTTTCCCACTGCTGGGCAAAGTGCTCCCCCATGTTTCTACAAACTTTACATACTCATTGATATTTATACCATAACACATTTGTTTAGATTATCATAATAATTAAACAATAGTTTTGTTATAAACTTTTATTTAGTGCAATTTGATTTGGTTTTCGCTCTCGCGCCTAGAATTACTCCTTCTCGCACATCGGGTATTTTCGCATGGAGTGATTGAGGCAGTTGCAGAAGGTATACTTGATTCTTAGCGTTCGTAGAAATCAATACAAAGAGGTTAAGATAATTGTTATGATTATTTTAATACCATGTTCCATTTTCCTTGAAGTTAATAGCGCGTGCGATCAATTTGACTGCGGGCGTAGGATTGACCTTATGAAAGGTAATATGTACTAATTATTGCCGGAGTCGCGGAAGAATGTATGCACCCCGGAATAAAGCGAGAGGAGGAAACGCCGTGGAAGTTTAGCCGGTAGGAGTCCGACACACCGCTCCCTGGGTTCAGAGCGGTATCCATGAATATTCCTCAAGGTAAAAAAAGTTAATACTAATTAACCCGCAAACACACCGTATACGTATATAGAGAAACCTATTTTTACAAACATCCCGAAAACAGCGAACCACCCGGGACAAGAACCCTCCGTAACCTTCGATCTGATAATGGGGACCCGATACCAATTTCAAAATTATTGATATGTTACTATATGTCGTTATAGAGGAAACTACAGTTTCCGATCTAATAAGTAAAGTATTATATAATTAAAAAAGATAAAGAATATATTGCATAGTAGCAGTAGAAGAAATGGAAATGGAAGACACTCGATTACATTGCTAGAATAACTGCAAGTCTAGACTAGAAGTGGCTAATTCTTCCCAATATTTGATCCAACAACAATTTTGTTATTTCTCATACAATATCACAACGTGGCTATAGTTATCGATCTTGGATAAGAAAATGGATCAACTTCCTTTAACTCTGTTCAGTCTTTAAGCAAAGGTCATGTGAACTGAATGTTTAGACCTTAAGAGGTAAATGAGCATTAATTAGCTGTTATTATATGTATAGCGTATCGTATCATTAAACTGATTATATAAACTTACAAAGTAGCAATCTATCTAGGTATATACAAAATTTCGTCGAAATCGGTCCAACCATTTGATCATAAAAACGTGAAACTGACAGAACTGAGAGAAAGAGATACTTTCGAATTTCTAATATTAGTATAGATGCGTTTAACGTTAAAACCTATTTGAGTACCAGTTTTCCCTTTATCATCGTGACGTGATCCACAGCGAATCGTTTAAATCGTTACTGAACCAAATAAGACTGAGAAAAGAACCTATTCTTAAAATCACGCATCGACCGAACGGTACAGGTCTGTCTGTCTAGTTGTCTACGTCCTCGGCCTTGAAGACATGACACCTCTGAAACGGAGTTGGCCTTAGCTATTAAACTACTAGCTCACATTCCACGACCTAGGCCAATGTTTGCCGATTTTGGGGGCTACATTATACGAGGAGGCTTAGATGTGGTTGTATCTGTTCTTGAACCGAAGCAAAAAAAAACCAAAGTCATACGATGTGTTTATGATTTTAAACAAGTCGTCGCCGATAAGTATTACGCAATAAGAGCTCAAAGAACGAACTTGCAATAAGCGCCCAAAACTCTTCGGGAAATCAAACGGTGTCAGCGAAGTGAATACTTAGTGTGCAACCTTGGAGCCAAGAGTGTCAACCGCAGACAACAGGACGGTAAAGGGTACTTTGCAAATATACGTACACTACGTAAACTGTGCATAGTAAGCCAATATAGTAACAAAATATTTTTAAAGTCTTAAAATAACAATCATGAATGGTGCTGGAAAATGTGTGTCAAGAGTGAGTCTGCAACCTTGAAGTTGTGAACCCCGGCCGCGCCGGAGACGGGCTCCGAGACATCGACAAGAAGTTAGCGTATACTGCACACTCCTCCTGTATTTCTCGCCTCAATATTGTTTAGGTAGTCGTGGCTCGTACATTTACGAAAGTCCCGTGACCTACGACAATATTATGATGTAGATTTGATGAATAGGGTCTGATTTCAGCTATTATGTAAGCGTGTACGTACGATCACTGCACACTAAGTACGTGAGTCTGCGTCCCAAACAAAACATTTCCATATTCCGAGAGCCACAACATTGTTTGTATAGCGTAGCGGTTAAGGCCGCCCTGAAACCTCGACACTAGATAGTAGATGCTATGCATAACTACATTGGATCTTTGGAATCACAATTTAGAATTCACTGACCTAGGACAATGTTTGGTTAGTGGGTCTCGTAGTTTAATGAAGTAATCCGGGCTTACTGACCAAAGTTTCGTAAACCAAGGTAGTTTCATCAAAACTGTGCTAGTACTGCTAGTAGGGTATTCTGCAAACTTTAGTCTAGACCGGTGTCAACGCTGTCTCGATTGGTCCAATGAGGAAGAAGTTTTCGTATCTTGTGGTCAGAAAACATAGCCTTAAAGTGATTAAACTTTATATTTGTAGTATAACGACAACGTCTAGAGGTATAGTGGGTCTATAATGCTTATGTAGAAGAATGTATTTTCTCCATAACAGGGTTTGAAATTACAAAAGTGTGCCACGAGGCCAGGAGTCTGCGACCTTGAAGATATGAACGCCGCGCCGGCCACGGGAGACCCGGCCGGTCTAGCCGTGAAGGGTTCGCTACATTGTGAGCTCTCGGCTAGAGGAGCGCGTACACTGCACACCTCTCCAAGTTATACTGCACGCGACCTACGACAATATTCCAACTTTGAATGGTGCTCATAGTAGAAGCTTACATGATGTCATAACGGGTTCTGTGATTCGAAGTGGCTGTTTTAGTGTTCAGATTTAAACTGTTACCCGCTTAGTAAACCAAGACAGGTATGAGTGGACCTCGCGCACCGAGGGTTCCGTACCTACATATATTTATGTTAATTTAGCAGCTCCATCCAGATATGTGCTTCAGACACCAAGTAAACTTTTAAAGCAAATTTCTAAAAACTAACTTTTTATTTTTCCTGAAATCTGCATATATTTATTTCAGATGATCGGAGATAACGGATGGGGTGTGACAGGCGAACAAACTAGCACCGTTTTTACAATTTTGGCCAGGAACCCTAAAAATACGCAGATATGCAACGCTTGTAAAATCAACAAGTAGCGGCATTAAACCCTGGACTTTACTAAAGTTAGTATGTAATATTACGATCATAAACAAATAAAACAGAGTAACATTCGATAAGCTAAAGCCGTGAATCCCCCACTACTATGACGACCTCCGTGGCGCAGTGGGCGAATAGCCGGCTGAGACGCAGTAGGTTGCGGGTTCGATTCCCGCCGCGGAACAAATGTTTGCATGATCTACAGATATTTGTTCCGGGTCTGGATGTTTCAAACTTGATTGTTGTTCAAACTTAAAAGTTGGTTGTTTTTATTTGGATCGAAATAGTTGCGTAGGGATCGGTGTACGCGCACAGCATACATTAGTTCGGTGAGATGTCGCTAGTGTGTCGCGGCGGTTACGGCTCGGGCAGGTGCAAGCGAGGCTGCACGCTGCGCCGCAGGAGGCTGTGGCCACCCTCGTCCCCGCATCACCCTCACATCCTCACACCACCCCCACCCCGCGGCCCACCCGCGAACGCCATCTTAACAAATCGATAGGATATGACTGTTCTCCACTTCGCGGGTGCGACTTTTGGGCGCGGACAGAATGACCCCTCTTGATTGCGTAATGCTAACCGGGGCAAGAACAATACAGTTGAGAAATACAATTACGACTTTTCTAGGAATCGTAAAAAACAACTATTTCGCGTAAATTAACACCGCTGGTGACGCGGTTGTGTCTCCGAAGACGACGACGACATTGATCGGAGAAAGACCTACAATCTGTATTTTTACAGGTTAATCTATTCTATGTGAGATATGGAGGAACATGGGTGAGACGTTTGCCCAGCATTGGGAAAGTAAAGTTAAGAAAATCTATTCTAAATAAATTACCTTCATTAGGAGTGCTTGTTTAGGTAAAAACATTAAGATGCCCAAAAATGTTTAAATCCCGGTTCGTAAATTGGGCTTACTTGAAATTGTCCCATTATTCTAAAAACGCTTCGACTGGCTGCGCATTTTTCATCAACAAATAGAATTAATTCAATGAGGAGGTAATCCCAACCGTCCTATAACCCAAGCGGGAATGAGCGTAAACCGCGGCCCGCTCTCGCCATCTCTACTTAAATATTCACGCCCTTTAATGACACGATGTCGGCTCACTTTAACAGGGTTCTATCGGATCTGGCCAACTTAGTGTGCTGAAACTGAGCTATTGCCACAGGTATTGGCGCCAATACACAAAATATTATGTAAAATGTAGAGATAAATCAACAGGTTCATAAACATTTTGGAAGCGGACCGGGAACAACTCTCGTCGATTTGGTATTATCAAGAGTGCTTCTATGTGGTTGGTGACGCGATGACGTACCATACTTTGACATTTGCATTGCTTAAACATAGATAAAATGGCAGAGCGAGTGGCAAGTAACGTACTTTGTTCAGTTTTAGCATATGGCACCACTCTTCTGTAGTTGGTATGGTTGTTTAGTGGCACAAGTTGTAAAATATCTAGGTCATTCAACGCGTGTGTGATGTTTTTATTATATCTAAGCTTTGTCTTAGTCTAGCTAGTCTGATATAAAATAGCTGAAAAAAAGAGAACAAATTTTTGTTTGATAATCAAGCTTTTGTATAGCATAGATTGACAGAGTGTCTGTCTACAGTGTCTACCGGTCACGAGGCGCGGGATGCAATTATTTAGCCAGTTCATATTAGTAGATTATTAAACGAGGGGATAAAGCAGTGTCTTGCGTCACTGGCGCTATATTGAATCCCGAACGTAACGAAGGAGTCTAGAGTTAACTCACGAGCGGAGCGAGGGAGTTACTGGAATCCTGAGTGCAGAGAAGGATATAAGCACGCCCAAAATGCAGACAGCGTTGTCCACGAAGAGATTAAAATAATAAGAAGTAAATATTGCTGGACATTTCACACAGCGCTATCTAGCCCCCAACTAAGCAGAGCTTGTACTGAATACTCTACTTTTAAACCAAATCAAGACAATAAAAACCAAATCTAAATTGATGCATTCTGTGCAGAGGTTAGTTGGATTCACGAATAAGTTCTTATTGTGTATGTGGGTTCTCTTTGGTTAAAATTTTAATACAGATGAGGTTCGAAATTTAAATCAATGAAATTCAGTACAACTTTACTCCTCGGCTCAGCCGTAGGGATTTAATCCCCTGCTTTCAGTGAGGTTTACATGACACATAATTTGACATTGTCGAGCAGGTGGTGTGAAAAATATTTAACAACCGCACAAAGGGATCAAGTCGTTGCCGAAACAATGCTTTCTTGGCAAATATGATAACAAAACAAAAATTCATCTCTACTTGAAATTATAATAATACAGCTGTACTGCAATAAAATTGTTGACAAAGGTGTACTACGATTTAAGCTCTCGAAGAGTTGAAGAGCCTTAGGTTATGTTATGATGACTAATCGTCTTGTTTGTAGTAAACGTTGCCAAACATACTATGAGTATGTTTTTAGTGTACTTCAAGAAAAAACCACTAGATTTGAAGAGCACTCGAGTTTAAATGTATGAAGCGTAAGCGAACGGCTGGGGGCACCTGCAGTGCCTCAATATGACCTTGTTAGTTGGTTGGTACTAATGCGCAACACTTAAACGTTCGCTATAAATGCTATTATGCTATAATACTTCAACATTAACAATTGAATAAGAGGCACAACAACTATAGTTCATGAGACGATGTACTTGGAAACGTTTGGCATCGCGGAAAACTTGATTGGGAAATCGAACAGATTGCTTTGCTGTGTATACGTTTCACGATAATCACCCGTGTTTAAAGTTATATTATTTTTGACAGTAAATCCTTTTTCAAATCTCCGGTTTACACAGTTTTGTTTTTTGCAGATCAATTTCAGTTTAATTTTTTTTTCATTTCATTTATTTTCCACTGCAGGTACATTAAAGAACACTAAGTTACGTCATATTTAGAATACATATATCAATAAAATTAACATGACAGTAGCTCAAACAGACAGGTATCGGGACTAATTAAGTTATTTTAACAAAGAATGTCAACTTAAAATAATAAAAATAAAACAAAAATCAATAATATACAAAAGAAAACAATGTCAAATAAGTCAATCAATGGTCAATGCTAAATCGTAATTAACGTATTTCATGTCAAAAAATATTACATATTGCGGCTGTAAAGGAGCCTCCTTGTCAATAAATAATTAAATTTTGTCAATAATATATTGATATATTTTTAAAGATACAGCCAATTGTGTCCAGATATAAGTTACACTAGTGGTTCGCCCCGAACCGAGAACCCGCGAGTGTCCAATAAAAACAAAAAACAAATAATTGGGATCTTTGACTATCGTAATAGTGCCACGAAATGCATAACCAAAAAACTTAACCTACAGTTTCATTCAAATAACAGGCAGCGGGAGTTCATGTAACTGGGTTATATTTAAAAACGGGGTCGAAAAACGTGCCACTTGATTGGATCGTAAAAAAAAAATCTTTACCCTTCTTGAACCACATCTTCAGCTCACTTAGTCACACCAGAATTGTGCCACACTATACCTACCTAATACCAAATTTCATGATGATCGGAACAACGCTTAGAAAGTTATCCTCGGACAAACAATTAAACATACATACATACACACAACGCCGATTTGACCAAGTTGATTTGGACCAATAAAACGACCAACGGAAACGAACCAGCTGACAGCAATCGCTGTCGCCAATGCAAAGGTCACAAAAACCAACGACGAAATAATTATATTTTCACCATCTAGGAAACGATGTCACCGAACAACTTTTGTGCCGTATGACCGTAGCCAGCAGAGCGGCGAAACGGATACTCGCTTCACCTGCTGACTTCCGCTAGATAATTGCAAGAATTGTATCTGGGTAG
Organism: Philereme vetulata; assembly: GCA_918857605.2. Taxonomy (NCBI): domain Eukaryota; kingdom Metazoa; phylum Arthropoda; class Insecta; order Lepidoptera; family Geometridae; genus Philereme; species Philereme vetulata. Next base: position 7,408,909 of record OU975470.1, on the reverse strand, counting down.
GGACTGCGGATAAACTCGGTTCTTTATAGTGAGCGAGCATCTATAAATGCAGATATACATCGTTGACAATGTCTCTTACAAAGATATTATACGTAGCATCGTTATTACGGACGACGTATCGTGTGCTTCCACTTCAATAATTACTACTATCGTTCAGTATGTAATGTAGGTACTCAGCATTTGTTCTACGCCATCCGGGCTAATACGGCTGTCTAAGCATTGACGAAGAGTTTAGTTGCCATGTCTAACTTTGTGTACTGGTTAAATATTATTAATCCAGTTTCAAAGAAAACATCGATTGCTACTCTTAGACATGAGATGTTAAAACAATGCGACGGTGTTGTACAAGTGCGGATCGGTCGGATGCGTGGAGTTCGTTGACCCCCCCCCCCCCCTCCTCCTCCTCCAAGCTTGGTAGTCTCACTTTCGATGCGCCCGAGGCCTCTACGACACCACGTGCCCTAGCGCAACTACTCGTGCCGCCGCCGTGCCGTCCTGCCGTTGATGACGTCACAATCTTCAGGACGGCGGCGCCGGCGCAACGGTGTGAGGCAGTGGAGCATGAACTTGTTTGAGCTTATCATTAGGACGTCCATGGGAACCGGGTTTACGGCAGAGACCCCTTTCCTTTACGTTGTAAATACCGACGCAATTATTACATTGGTTTATTAGGACTATAGTGAAAGTCCTACTGCCTTCGTAACCAGACCTTTAGTAAAATAAAAATCTCATTAACAAAAGAAACTTCAATCTTTGTATTAGTAACCTGACTTCGTTGTAGAGTCAACAAACACAGTAGAACTTCAAGTGTCAAAGAAAGTGCGAAATATCACGCATTAGTGCAAATATAAAGGCAAACGAACTCATAAACACACATAGTACTTACGTCAGATACTCAACACGGACTGATCTATGTGTCTGGCTTTTTGCAGTATCAAAAAAACCATAAATGAAACCGTGGCATAGCAAGTGGCTAGACGGAAAGCGAATTTGATTGTTGGTTCAATTCCTACATAATACATACGTTATGCTTAGTTTAGTATCTAATCTAGGTACTCAAACGTTCTGTATTATTGATTCGATGGATTGACCTTTGAAAAGCTAGAAGATGTTTTTCGGTCGAATAAGTTCCCACAATGCTTGAAATCCCGTCTCCATAACTATTGTGCCCTGGCAACAATGACATACGGTGCCGAAAGGAGACTGTATACAGATTAGGAGTCGCGTAGAGAGCCATGGAGCGCGCCATGCTTGGTCTGCTGGATCAAGTGCCTAACGCTGGACCAAAGTCCAAGACGTTGTAACAACGGTGCTGGAACGTAAGTGGAACTGGGCAGGATATTTGGCTATACTAGGCGATGGCAGGTGGAGTAAATCTTTGTCCGAATAGTGACCAGGGGAAAAAAGACCGGGGACGTCCGACGCGACCAACGGACGGACGGCGAGGTGGGTCGATATTATTAAGTTTATAAAGTCTCGGGTAGTTTTTGGATGTGCGCAACACCAGGACCAGGTTTCCAAAGAACCTACAACCGGGAGTGGGCAAGTATGTGCTGTGGATGATGGATGACGAAAAAGATTTTTGATTAATGTAGACATATCAGTCGCAGGTAGCATTATTTACAGATATTAATAATATGAAAAACCTACTTTTTTTATCTAGCCTATGCTGTCACACTTCTGGGCGAAGGCATCCCCCTCATCTTTTCACCTATATTACCTAATTGAATTGTTTACCTCTTTCAAATACTTATCACATTTTGAAGATACTAAAATAATCGATAATTTTAAATTCAAAGTCAGGACGAATAAAGCTCATTTCACATTGCAAGAGGACCTTCCTATTAGCGCACAGAATAGCAACTGATTGATGAATCAAGTGCACTAGTACTGCGACGAATCATTAATGCTTTTTGTAGAGTTTACTACTAAATGAAAAAACTATAACATTCATATTCATATATTTCTTTACAATGCTGTTGTAATAAGCTGATCAAGTGAAAACGTTACACAATGGATTGAGCAAGCAAGTTCTTATCAATTTGACCATAATAAATTAATATTTTGTTCTGAATCCTTCAACAGCTTTCCAAAGTCTATTAGAATCATGGGCATCCTATTATTATGACGAACTGGGGCTTTAAAACTTGTCTACTTTCTTCGCGTTACATAATATAAGAAGAAACCAGTTATTGATACAGGCACGTTTAGATGCCAGTCACACAATACAAAATAATTTTAGGTAAATTCTTACGCCAACCGACAACCGTGCCAACGTAACAGCAACATCGATGTTATCTCCAAAGCGAAACTTCCATTTTTCCTTATCAACAGATTTTATACTAATGTGCATAAAATGTAATATTACAATGAAGGCAATAGGTATATTTTTAAATGAGCTGTATTGACGGCAGTGAGCAGTCTGCGTAACGGTGAATAGTATCTGTGCTTGTGGCGAGGGTCATCGGCGCGTGGCGACAATTAAAACCGGGATAAGTGTTGCGTGTACCTGCGAGATGAGAGCGCCACGGTCGATACAAGGGGGTTAGCCGCTGGGGGGCGGGGGCAGGCATCCAATTAAGGAGTTTAGAATACAAGTCACGGAGTATTGATGTCTCTCTATTTTTATTGCGTAAAAATATAAGATTCCCAGACCATTGGCGGAGCTGAACTACGGCGAAGAGAGGATGAAGCTGATATTACAGAAGCTATCATCGGCAATCTATAATGATCTCGAATTGTTCAGACGATGCCTTTGCAATATTAATACACTGATGTACGCGACATTATTATAGACAAATAGTGATAAAGTACTTTTGTAGAATTTTAACATTTGCAGCAAGACGTGTGGGTGTCGAGGCGGCGGCAGATAGCGTTCGGAGTATGAGGCGGGGCCGCCGAGCCAACTCTTCATTCCCATTTAGCTACTGAATTGTACGACCGAGACGGGAGGAGGCCATGATTATGTTTACTAACCCCGGCCGCCAGCGCCCCCTGGTCTACGCGGTCCGAATTAACACACGATCTTTGTCCCGAAGCTAGCTCTTTACATAGCCACCCTACCCGATCGCTGTTGCCATGTGAGATTCCCATTTAGATTTAGGTATGCAGGTATGGTCTCAGTTCATGAATTTGTTTATATCGGGACAAGGAAGCGGATTCGATCTGGATATACGACGAGATCGAATGTGTTGAAAGGTTGGTAGGTATGCCAAATAAAAGAGCAGGATTGCTTCGAGTTCAGTTTACGTAATCCGGCGGTTTGACGATCTCCGTGGCGCAGTGGGCTGAGACGCAGGGGCTTGCGGCTTTGATTCCCGCCGCGGAACAAATGTTGGCATGATCTACAGATATTCGTTGTAGGTCTGGTTGTTTCTCTATATATTATAAATAGGTATGTATTTACAAAAAAAAGGATATAAGTATTCCTACTGGTTCCCATAGTACAAGCTTTGCTTATTTTGGGGCTAGGTGTGTCCAGCATTATTTACTTATAATCCATCGTCTGGATGTTTCAAGTGCAACTAATAAACGTTTCGCAGAAGTTGGTTATTTAATGAAATGTAGGTGTTTACAGATTAAACACTGACCTAGTGATCGAGCTTCGCCGCGGGCGTCGATAATCGTCTAAAAACTCGACCGAGTCGTCACCAGCCCCTGACCACACCGCGGCGGCGGCTCCGGCCGACGTGAGGTATGTAGCGGCTTCCATTTCTAAATGGAGTTTATTTTGGTCGTATTTTGGGGTTTTTCAAAAGCACCGCGTTTCGTCAAAGAAGAAATCATTCTTTTTCGAAAAAAGGCGGTCCGTGTAATAGCATAATTATATATCTATTGATGTCATTGGACCGATCAAATAAAAGCTAAATAGCGATATTTTTCTGATATTATTGTTCATAACAGTTGATAGGGAGGGATAAAAAAGAAGTGGTACTGAGATGACGGCTGATCTTACGCCCGCAATAAACGTCTTATTTTTATTTAAGACTGCTGGCGCACTGCACTGGGCGAATAGCCGGTTGAGTAAGAAGCAGGAGGTTGCGGGTTCGATTCTCGCTGCGTAATACTTGCATGATCTACAGATATATTTGTTGCGGATAGGGGTTTTTCAAACTATAACAACATTAAATACTCTTATTTTACCAATTATCTGGTTCCCAGCTTTGCTAAATTTCGGGCTAGAAAGCGCTGAGCGAACTGTCCAGCATTATTTATTTATACCATGTCTCTAGACATGGTGTTTAAGGGAGGATTATACCCAGCAGTGAGATATCAGTTAAGTTGCCAATGATGATGATGACGTCTATGAATGAATGAATGAAATACTCTTTATTGCACACCAAATAAAAATACAATAATGGAAATAAACAATAAATAAAGGTACAATGGGCGGTCTTATCGCTAAAAGCGATCTCTTCCAGACAACCAGACGTCTAGTATTCTATCAACTGCAAAAACAACCAGGAACAGTATTTTTCAAACTTTCGCGTTCACTATACACAATTACCGATTTAAACGGGTATTTATCGCGTACCTTTTTATTTGTTATGTACAACGTTTGTTACGTCGGGATAACAAATATAAAAGGTAGATACGCGATAAATACCCGTTTAAATCAGTAATTAAAAAGGAACAGTAAAATTGAAGCCTTATCGCGCTGACGTTAATCTTCACAATAGTTGACCCCTCAACACCAGACGATGGTAAGCCGGCTGCTTACCACACTGCCGCAAGGGTGATTACCACGCGGCCGGGGGCGCGGGGGAGGGTTCCCACTAGCAAGTGCACCTCTGATTAATTTTCTCGACCTGCCGTTGGTTATACTTCCCGGAGCTTAGCTACAACTAAAATATTTCTATTACAGCCTTCTACTGTTCTATTTCAAGAATCCTCACATTTTATGCCTCAAATTTAAGCTGATATAAATTTTGATTCGAATATAAAATTCTTGATTTTATAGACCGTTCGGCTTGATCGCTATTATAACCGCATAATAACTTTATTATCAAGCGATTAAAATAATTGGGTAATTTCAAACATCAGTAATTAAAAATATTTAAATATTAAGTCGCCGAAATGAAGATGCTGATGCTGTGCTGTCGAAGCAGTGCGCCTTTGGAATGCTTTGCCTGTGGAAATTAAACAGGCTCCTTCACAGCACTCTTTTAAGCTGAGATTAAAGCAACATTACCTAAATGCTTTGCTTTCTTGTCATTTGAGTTATGTACCTATTTATTTATTTAGTTAGGTTATTAGTTTGGTATATATTAGTCTATCTTTAGGTATTAATTTATGTATTAGGATTATAAGTATTTCTTTCATTTGTAAATATACTCTGTGCACCGCTGCCCATTACTGCTTCGCTGTTTACTTTCCATCCAAAGGTTGTCTGGAAGATAAGGCCGCCCATTGTACTATATTTAACATCAATTAGTTTTATTTTAAGTATTCCTGGTGTACAATAAATAATTATTCTATTCTATTCTGTGCGGCGTCACCAGGCTCGATAAAATCCGTAACGAGTACGTGCGAGGACGCCTGGGGGTGCGCGACATCGCTGACAAGATGCTGGAGATGCGGTGCGATGGTATTGTCACGTGAAGAGGAGGCCACCTGACTACGTAGGGAATTTGGCACTACAACTTTCCATCCCCGGTCGAAGATCTAGAGGTAGACCCAAGATAAGGTGGAGAGATGTAGTGTCAAAAGACATGAGAAGAGCGCAAAGTTTCTGATGACGACGTCGAGGATAGAGCGAAGTGGAGAAGAACGACCAGTAAAGCTGACCTCACCACCATGTGGGATACATAGCTGGGAAGAGAGAGAGAGTAATTAAAAATATTTGGACCCCGATCTCGGCATTAGGATCATTATCGTAAATAATATTCTCAATAATATTGACGTTGTCGCTTCTATCAAAATAAATTGAATTTCTGATGACCCATTGACTCGTCCACCATAATCAATTTAGCTTTTTGTATCATTGCGTCGACATAGTAAACGGTACGATACGTATTTTTCCCGTGTTCATCTAAACAGAAACATGAACTACATGCATACGAAAGCGAAGGCAAACGCTTCGTCTGCGAAGTAGTAGGTAGGCGCACATAATGCTATTCAGGTAAGTAGAGGGTCGCCTAATGAAAGTCGATGAGATGAATGTTTTGGGTTTAATTAGAATTGATTAACCACGCCAGCTCTTTGCGCCGACCGAATTATATAGCTTTTAAATGGGATTATTTATCAGAATTGAAAACAGTCGTACAATTTGTTGTTATAGTAAAGATTTTTAAAATTATTGTTACGCCGAGGCTGTTACAGAATAAGTAATAGTCGATATTTCTCGAAGTTATACCTACTCTGTCACAGAATAGGTAATACTTGGTATGGAATGACCTACATACCACGTTTTTGCCTACCGTTGCACAGATTAAGAAATAGTAGACGATCGAAATACCTATACTTTTCTTGATACTAGTGGATGGTTCTGGAAATAATGCTCGGTATAAATAGTGCGTAGAGACGTCCACAGAGTCAGTCTTGATTTGGCGATACGGGCGAACATTTCGGTGACTTTTAGTGGTTTATTGTGTAACAGTGGTGTGATTTAGTGTGTTGTGATTATTTGTGATTAAGATCGTGTATTTATCGTTTTAGTGTTGAATAAAAGTGTTATTTTGGTTAGGTTAATTTTAATTATTTTATCCCGAACCCTCAGCTCGTAACATTATTTCCTGAACTTAGCCGTGCTAGAAGTTTATGTTGAGCTAGGTACCTTTTAATTTAATTTGAGTAAGTATGCAAATTTTACATGCATCAAAGACAAAATTCAATGCCAACACGTACATCCATTTCATTGTTAATTTGTTGCGCTAAAGTAAAAAAATCGCATGACAATTATGTAGGAAGTTAAAATTATACAAATTTTTACGCGCTCATATAAACAGGTTTGATGGCGTCTTATCGTTATCTGGTTATGGTTACGAGAGCTTTAAAATCTAGATAAGTTCGTCGATACTCAGAATCTAAAAGAAAAAAAAACCGGCCAAGTACGAGTCGGACTCGCGCATGAAGGGTTCCGTACAATTATCTATAAAAACGGCAAATAAAATCATGTCTGTTGTATGGGAGCCCCTCTTAAATATTTGTTTTATTTTAATTTAATTATTTATTTTAAAAGTGAATATAATAACTAAATATTTTGTGAATATTTCAAGCGTCTACCTGTTGCCGTTATCAATATCGAGCAAAAAAATCACGTTTGTATGGGAGCCCCCTTAAATATTTATTTTATTTAAGTAAAACATCTTTACAAGCTTGACTTGGGGAGTAAGCGGGTGAATGCGTGAGAGCGTTACGTGTGATCGGGCGAGGCGAACGGAAGTTGAGGAGATATAAGTTAGTGAAGATAGAAAGAGAGAATTACGTTTCGTATATTACTGTAGGGGCAAGAGAGAGGTTCGAGCACACATTTTCTTTCTCTCATAGCCGATACGATACGTATATCTAAGACACAGTACAGGCCTATTGTCTATATCACACTGTAGGAGCAAGAGAAAGCAGTGCGCGCGCGCATTTTTTTATCTCTCTTCCTCTCATAGCCAGCGCATGAAATATATACCTAGTCAGATCATAAATTCTGTCACATGTTTAATATAAAATAATTGAAACAAGTTTATTCATTATGTAACCATTTATATACCAAAATGAACTTAACAAAACATAGATTCTTATGACACTAAAGTTTATTCAAAATGACCTCCGTGATTTTGAATACAGGCCTTCAATCTGCGCGGCCAGTCGTCTATCGCAGCACGAACGAGGTCCATGTCATTATCGGCGGCTGCCTTAATCAAGGATGTCTTGAGTGACTCCAAATTGGGATGAGGCTTTGAGCACGCCTTTTCCTCCAAGTGTTGCCATATCTTGTAATCTAACGGATTCAAATCTGGACTGGAGGAGGGCCAGTCGTCGTGCCGGATGAAGTCGATTTCACGCGCCGCCAGCCAGTCTTGTGTGCTCTTCGCTCTATGAGCTGGCGCCGAATCTTGTTGGAATACCCAGTGCCTGTTATTGAACATGGTATGAGAAACAGGTTCCACAAGGTTCGTCAGGACTGTATTTTGATACACAACTGCATTCGTTTTTACACCTTTCTCACAAAAATGTACCTCTGTTAAGCCCCAATAAGAAACTCCCAACCATACCATGAGCGAGGATGGAAAATGACCTCGTTGGACACGTGGAATACGGTTGCTCGCTTCTTCACTACTGTGTGCGTACACCTTATCATTTTATTTGTTGTAGTTCTCTTCTACGGTAAAAATTTTTTCATCCGAAAAAAGAATTTCCCGATATTTTTTTCCCGCGTACCGCTTTAACAAAGCGCGGCATCTCTTCAGTCTCTGGTCCATTAGACGAGCATTCAAACGATGTCTTGTTTTTCTCCGATATGCCCGAAGCCCTTCTATTAACACCCTTTTCACCGTGGTTCTGCTTAACCCCATCTGAAGGGCCAACAGTTTCTGCTTACGGGATTTCTTTGAATTCGCGCCTTCACAGCTTTTATCACTGCTGGAGTCCTAACAGACCGAGGGCGACCACTTCTTAACCTGTCATCTACACTAAAGTCTTCATTGTATCGTTTGATGGTGCGATAAACGAATCTTTTGGTTATATTCAAATTTTTCAGTATGTCAAAAATTTGAATTGGCGCGTAACCGCAACGATGCAACGCAATAACTGCAACACGGTCTTCTTTAAGCGTCCACTCCATATTTAAAAATGAGTAAAATTCTAAAAAGCATACATTTTTATTTTTATGAACAATTCGAAATTCGAATTCTATAAACTTTTTTGTGGCCAGCATTCTAAAAGAAAAGTTTTTACTGTGTGACAATACTTATGACCTGACTAGGTATATATCTCAGTCAGTAGTTCGTTTGCGAGTTTGCTAGCGTTACGCGAACGGTGATTTCTTGATTATTTTTCGTAATTTCATTTCATTCTTGAACAATTTTATAAATTAATATTTTGAAAAAGAAGTTTTACTTCAGTCGTGTGGTCTAAAAGCACACTCGTTTTTTTTCTGTTTTTAGTATTTGTTGTTATAGCGGCAACAGAAATACATATGAAAATTTCAACTGTCTAACTATCACGGTTCATGAGATACAGCCTGGTGACAGACGGGCAGACGGTTGGACAGACAGCCAGACATACATACAGACAGACGGACAGACATACAGCGGAGTCTTAGTAATAGGGTCCGGTTTTACCTTGTTGGTACGGAACCCTAAAGAGACATCCAATAACTGTTATTGCCAGTTTTGTTGACCTGGAAAGACTCAAAAAAATGTATGCGTTGATCCGATCATTGTGAAATTTGGTACATAGGTAGGTAATGATGGCACAATTCTGGTGTGACTAAATGAGTTAAAAATGTTGGGGGGGTTGTTGAAATATTGGGGTTCAAAGGGGAAAAAAAACTAGACTATTACTTAAGTCAAATTGGACGTACAATGAATGGACATCATTTCGACTTTGTTATTATTTTTAGTTTAATCATTGTAGTTTTTGAGTTATTAGCCATAATAATAACTGAACTTTGACGATTTTCACAGGGTACACCAGGTTAAGTGCTGACATTTGGTATTCGTACAGCTTTAGTGACACAAATATAGGCAAGTCTGAAATCCAGAATAACTGCAATTTCTACCCCTAAAAAAATAACCAAAAGACATGAACTCTCGTTACTTGTAATTTGAATGAAACTGTAGGTCAAGTAAGTTGGTTGTGCATTTCGTAGTACTATTAGTCACAGATTATGAATGTTAATTTCTTTTGTTTTTTTCCGAACAACTAGTTATTTCAAGTTTACCCGTGAATTGGACGAGTACAAACAATTTAGAGGGTATAAGAGTTTTTTTCCCAGTAAATACCCAGAGCCAATCTGGTGGTGGAGCCAACGATGGTTACCACTTGACATAAGGCGGGCCATAAGCTTGTTCCATCTTTTTTTTATGTTATTTGTTTTACAGACTTACGGCCCACCTGATGGTAAGCGGTCACCGTCGCCTATTAACACCAGCAACACCCGGGGTATTGTCGATGCGTTCCCTACCCTGTAGAAAACTCTTTACATTTCTCTTGAAGCGTGCCATCTCCAAGTCGAAAAAAAAATAGTAATATATATTTGAATGTGTGCTCTTGATTTTTAAAGGTCATGTAAATGAGTTACTACTGAAAACTAGTCGGTGGCAAAGTAGCAAGGTAACACTATCGCGTGAGCCCTTGCTTTCGTTGCTTACTTTATCGGCACGGTAGGAATCGATTCCAAAGTGAGTTTACGATTTCGAACACTGTCCTCGTAAAGATTCCTGTTCCCGCAGTACGTAGTACATACAACTTGAATAGTTCTTTTATTTATTGCTTGTTTGGCAAAGAGATTCAAGGTGAAGGAACGATCAGTATTTATTCAGTTCAGGACTGTCTTTTACAGTTAGAATAAATGCTTGATACAAAGTGTAAGTCAATAAAATGTTGTTCATTTGAATCATAAACATCAGAATACATTTATGTAAAAATAACATACTTCTAGAACCTTCCTTCTAGAAAAATAAGATAGATTACTATAGAAAATATTACTAGGCGATCATGCAAGGTGAATATATGAAGTCTAGTAAAGGCATCACAAATCGAAGGCTCTAGACACCCGTTGAGTAATCCTGCTAACAGACATAGGATAATCGACTATTTATAGAATGGTATGAAACACGCGCCTATCCACATGTGTCCGCGTGACGCGGAATATTGCGGAAATTATTAATACACTACAAACCGCCTAATAGCGTACCAACTGTCTTCAAATCAACTTCATGTGCGTGACTATTGTGTTACGAAAATCAATAACAAAACAATGTCCTATTATTAGGCTGGATTACATGGATAAGTAAGATTGGCTTTGCCGAACATTTGCATTAGTTAGGGTACCCAATTTCTGATGATTGAAAACATACAGTTTTGTCGCAGCGACACGACACGATCTTGAACACAGTTTTGCGCTTATGGTTAATATTCTAGGTCCAATTGAAGTCGTCTTCAGTCGCGAAGATATCTGGCGAGATACATGGAATTCAGGATACTTACTTTGATGCTTATCAGCTAACTGTATAAGAGGATTAGGTAGGTCCCGCCGCCTGTAAAAGCACATGACTTTTGCTTCCACATTGCCCGACGGTGTCTTGTTCAGTTCCTCTATCCGCCGGATTTGGTACGGAGACGTCGACGACGTCTCGAAATAGACGCAGTCTGTGGACAAATAAATTATACATTAGCTAGATTCGATTTGAATGAACGTCTATTGTTCTAATCCACTTAACAAAATACAACTAGCATTAAGCAAAGCAACGTGCAATTTTAGTAGAATAACTATAACGCGAAAATAAGCAGACATTTTTGACAAGTTGCTCATTATCGCGAATGTTTGAAAAATAATGTTACCCATGCTCTTGACCTATGCATATCTTTGCAGTACCTAGTTTAAATATTCACTAAAATAACTATATGTTGTGGACCAAAATCGATGGTTTGGTGCAGAGTCCGCCAATAGCAAGGCAAACTGTAAGCAAATATGTATCCTATTAGAATTGGAACAAGAGCCAGATACCAGTGACACAATAAAAAGTTCCAAGAGAAGTACCTAACTAACGTAATTATCTTCCGTAAAATTAGACTGACCCAGCAAGCATCCCAATTTTTCACCTGATAAGATGCTTTCATCCAAGCAATATACCATCAAACAAATGACATAAAGCTCATATTACAATGACAACCAATTGTCAGTGGTACAGTACGACTCGATGCAAATGTTACCATACAGTACCACATAGACAACTACCTAATGTAAATGGCGGCTTTTACCGTTACGCAAGTAAATAGCTGCGCTTATAATGACATGCTTGGAACCTTTCATTTTGTCTATGAGCCGGATGAATCTGGTCCATTTTCTTTGACACAAGCTTTGTTTTCTCAAACGTCTTGTTAAATTTGTTAACCAAACTTACGTAAATATGCTGCACATTTATCGTTTAAAATGTTTGTAGATGGTTATTAACGTTCAAGTCCATCGGCAGAATAAAGAATGAAAATAAAGGGCCCAATATTTATTAAAAACTAGTTGACCCGGCGAACTTCGTACCGCCTTGACATACATATGACGCGGGCTGTCAATATACGTCACCAGGGTAGATTTAAAAATCTGCCATCATTATGTATAGGAAATGAATTTTCTTTATAATTTAATTATTGCGTAATTTTTTCCGATATTTCATTTTATTTTCAAAATTTTAGGAAAACTTATAGCTAGGTTACAGAAAAGGTATTTGAGTAGAAAATAAACAACAATAAATGCTACTTATTCTAAGAAGGCCAATTAAAAGTTTCCGCAGATAAGGTAAGAGATGAATAGTAATATATAAACAGGTAAGGTAGACGACACATAGAAAAGAAATTAAATAGAAGAGACATCAATACACACACACACATACACAGCATCGGTTCATCCTAATCTATATATTAAAATAATTGTTACTAAGTAAGCGTAATATTTTAAGTTATTCCGCTATTCGGGGCGGAGACAAATCAAACAAATCAAAGATCATCAAAATCGGTCCAGCCGTTCTCGAGTTATAAGTGTTCGAACAAACTAGACTTTGTTTTATATATTATGAAGAAGATAAACATAGCGAGGAGAGTAAGCTAGGACCTAGGGCAGCTAGCTAAGAAGTATCCAAGCAGTGCATTTTGCGACGGTAAATTTAGTAAATGAAGATTGTTTTAGCATGAAACTAATTTTATTTCTTAGCCTTCTAAGTCTTAATCATCATCATCATATCAGCCGTAGGACGTCCACTGCTGGACAAAGGGACTCCCTCATTTATCTCCAGGAACTGCGGTTGGAAGCGGCCTGCATCCAACGCCGACCTGCGGTTCTTACCAAGTCGTCTGCCCATCTTGTAGGTGGACGTCCTACGCTGCGCTTGCCGGTCCGTGGCCTCCATTCGAGAACTTTCCGGCCCCATCGGCCATCTGCTCTGCGCGCTATATGGCCTGCCCATTGCCACTTCAACGTGCTAATCCGTCGGGCTATGTCGGTGACTTGAGTTCTCCTACGTATCTCCTCATTTTTGATTCGATTGATCGATCCCGTAGAGCAACCCAGAGCATAGCCCTCTCCATAGCTCGTTGAGCGACTCTGAGCTTATTCATAAGGCCAATAGTGAAGGACCACGTCTCGGTTCCATATGTCATCACTGGTAACTCACACTGGTTGAAGACTTTTCTTAAGTCTAAATATTGAACCATAATCAAGACGAGGAAGAAGCAAATTGCGGATGGATAGATCGAATATTCACTATACTACAGTTTACATTCCGAAAAAAATCTCGCGTCGGGATAAAGATTCAAAAGGACCTGCTCAGGGTTTGTGTAAAAAGAACGAACCATAAGGAATTTTAATTGCCTCCTATAGCCTACCTCGCCGTAATCGCTCTCATAATTCGTATGAAACTTTCCATCCTGGTGCGACTGCAAGGTGATCTAAAATTAACTTGCGATGAGACTTGTGATTCCAATGTGTAATAGATAGAAAAGAGCGCTCATTTCTTACTTTTGAATATCGGTCTGAGGTTGGCCGCTTGCTAGTTCAATAAACTTTTAGTTACTCTACAAATCACAATTAGTCCAGTAGGTATACCAGTAATAGGAGTTCATATGTCAAACAAATTATTTAACCATACAGTTTTTAAATCGCTCTCGACTCTCTTACAAATATAATAATAATAAAGCAAAATAAATAAAAATGTTTGCGTAACATAAACGGGCATTGACCTACACTTTGCAGTGGTACCATCATCAGCATAACATTTCCCGGAATAATTGCAGTTCGAATACTTTAGAAAAATGCAAGTGCTTCTCGATATTTACTTATCTAGTATTTAATTACTAGTGGTTTATACATCTATCATAATAATAATAAAAAGAGGAAAGATTTGTTTGTATTGAATAGGCTCCGAAACTATTGGACCGATTTAAAAAATTATTTTACTGTTGGGAAGCTACACTCTCCCCGGGTGACATAGGCTACTTTTTACGCAACTACGCAGGAGGGTAATGTTTTATTGAAAAACTACGCGTGCGAAGCTGCGGATTGGTCAGCTAGTATACTATATTACTGTGAGAACAGTAGACCTCCTCGAGTTCCCTTGGTCCTAGGAGGTCGAATCTGGTGTCTACGGGTTCGCCTCGTGAAGGCGGAGAGGAATGCGTAGTCTCATTGGTATAGGTAGGTATAAATTTTCCGAGAAAATTCAATAATTGAAATACGTCGATAAATAACGCTACAGCAAACTTCCCTCCCCCCCCCCCCTTTTCCTCCAATCAAAAATCGCAATCAACTAAAAAAATTAAATAAATCAATGAACTTGTGTGCCAATTTTCGTCAAATCGGTTGAAAAATGCGACCTGTAGGCGAGAACAGACAGACTGACAAAAGCATGTTTTGATCAATCTCGAAACTAAGACGCTTCGCTCGCTCGGTCAATAAAACGAACACAGTTGCTTGACTGCACACAGGAAGTTGGCATGGTCTAGCATAGATGTGACCGGTCAATACGATGATTGTCGGTAGTGGTTCGAGGGAACACCTAGCTATTGTCATAACTGTACAAGTAGAGGCATTATGCGTCTGGTAGAGATGTTAACGCCCGTTCAGTTTTGCCAAGAAGTATATTTTTGGAACGTGTCAATAAGTGTAAGTGTACCCTATAGTAAATTTAGCCTGGACACGTCATTCGAGAGTGCGTAGAATAATTGAGTTCGATCTTTAGTCAGGTTTCACGTGGCGACGGTTAAAATGCGTTTCTTTTGTTGTAAGCTCGTGGTTATGGGGTCACTTGCGACGAACAAAAACAGGTAAGACTTGAGACGATTGGTCGTTTCTTTTAGAGATGTAGAGGACATATAATATAGGTTAATTATTTAGTTAGTGTTCGTGGCGTAACTTGCCAGCTCGTTCTAGAATATAATTCCTTTATTTGCTGATAATATGTACATAATTTAGCATAGTAGGTATCAATATATCTATATTTTAAAAAAAGTCGGGTTCGTTACACCATTTATAACTCAAGAACGGCTAGACAGATTTTGATGCTCTTTGATTTGCTGGATTTGTCTCCGCCCCGAATAGCAGAATAACTATTAAAATATTGGAAAAATTCACGTAAAAAAAATTATGACAAAAATTAATTTTCTCATACATATGTAGATATAGCTAATGATGGTCGATGAACAATTCTACCATCAGTTCATCATGTTCAACATTTCAAGGTGCTGTTCGTTAGTGGAATTTTTGAATGAGCGCTTTAGCACAAAATACAGAATTAAAACTTAGTACAATGAGTGAAAACAGGCGCACCGCACACATAGACGCGCGCATACGAGGATCTCGGATTAAGTCGGTCGAAGCTTCGAACAAATTGATCAGAAATGCTCGTACGCGCGCGCGCTTCCTTTTTCGCTGGGTATACTAAACAGACAGCTTTAAGTCTGTTCCTATTAGCCACCAAAAATTATAGCATATAATTTATAATATATAAGTATTATGCAAAGATAAATATCGATAATAAATAATATATATCGCTCGCCTTTTTTAATATCATTTAATAATAGATTTATTTATTCAGCAACAAACTTTCACACACATAATAAGTCGCTATACAATCCGATAAGCTATTCATAACACACGATCACACTAATATTAAAAATGTGAAAGTTTGGATGTTTGTTTGTTACTCAATCACGTCGTAACGGCTGAACCCATTTCGATGAAATTTGGTAGTACGTAGATTATAACCTGGATTACCACATATGCTACTTTTTGTTGACAAACAACGCGTGCGAAGCCGCTGACGGAAGCTAGTATTATATATTTTCATCTTACATTGGATTGCATGGCGCGCGATTATTCAATATTATAGCATCTTAATCGTGTGTGACGCGCTTTAGCGTTGCGGAGGCCATTTGAGACCTATCGGTTTGGAAGAAAAAAGGTATTTAGTTAAAAAGTAAAATTAAACTAAATTTTTTAGTAGATAATCACGCAGATTTTATCTTTAGGTTATCTACATAAACAAACTAACTAATTATTTTCTTTTGTACCTAGTTGTTGCAGGATTTAATTGTCCTTTCAAATAACGAAGATCGGCCAGCAGACATTAATGCCGATAAGAAAATTGAACGGTGAATTAAAATATAATCATTTTAGACTTACTCATTACAGGAATTGATATCTTATCGCGTTTGCATACTAGAACACGAATAATAACAAGATTGAGGAGACCAAGAAACGAGTAATCAACTGCATGGTAGGTATTTGCATAAAAAATCTTTAGGGATGGTCTAAGAAAATGAAACATTTGCATTTCTTTATAGACGATCATTTTGCTCACCTGATAGTAAGTGATGGTACAAAATAAATGGGTACAGGGAGGGTGTTGTATTAATCTGGCCTTCTGTACTATTCTGTGGTGATGGTGTGGTCCAAGATAAATTTTGATTATGTTATACATATGTATTACACAGATTAAATGTAATCAGCAAAATTATTAATGATATGTGATGTGTAACATAAATGAAAAATTAAATATAATGTCAAGTGAATCGCTACTAAAAATTACATGAATGAATTACCTACTAAAACAGTATTAAAAATAAATAATTTAAATTGAATTAGAATAATAATAAAGGGAAATACCGTAAAACTAGAAGGTAAAGGGGGCTTTCCTAAGTAGTGACCTGACCGTGCAAAACGTCACTAACCTAGCTGAGAGAATGACGCATATTGTGTTGTGTGGAGATTTTAACATTGACATATTGAAAAATAATAAAACATCCATTGAATTCGAACACTTTTTAAGAGGTTACAGTTTAACGTTAGAAATTAGACAACCTACTCGTTTAGTAAGTAAAACTTGTATAGACAATTTTGCCCACAATCTAAAGAGAAAATGTGTAGGTCAAGTTTTGGACTTGGGGTTGTCAGATCATACAGCTCAAATACTAAAATACCATATTAATAAAACCTTTAAAATATGTAACTATAAAATAAGTAAAAGGGATTTTTGCGATGAAAATATATTTAAGTTTAGATCACACTTGGAATGTCTTTCTTTCTCTGAAATTTATGAATGCGAGAATCTAAATGGAGCATACAACGTATTTATTGGCACTTTTAAGCTGATATACAATCTATGTTTCCCTATAATTAAAATCAAAATTACCTTAAATAAAAAACAGAAATGGATATCTCGGGGCATCAAATATGTAGCTAAAAACAAAGAGAACTTCTTTGGAGATATCGACATCGTTCAAACGTGGTTAATAAATTAAACCTTAAAAAGTATTCAAGACGACTTAAAAAAATTATAAAATTGACTCAGTTATCTCAAAACAATCATAAAATAAATACCTCAACTAATAAATCTAAGGCCATCTGGCAAATAATCAATAAAACTAAATCAAACTTACCAAAAGAAAATATCACAAACATAATTAGTAAAGGAAAAGAATTGATTAAACCTCTAGATATAGCTACGGCATTTAATAACTATTTTATCGATCAAATTCAACCTTGTGCAGAGTCTAACACTCCAAAGAAATTAAGAATTCACCAGCCAAATCTTTATTTATGCCACCTGTAGAGTACGTCTCGAAGTAGAAAGAGTTATTAAATCGCTAAAAAATAAAAAGAGTACAGGCTATGATGGAATTACAACGAGAATAATAAAGGTCGTTAACAAGTCTATATCACCGCACCTTAGTTACATATTTAACCTATGCATTGCTGAGGGTATTTATCCCGATAGTCTGAAGCCTGTGATTGTAAAGCCTCTATACAAAAATAAAGGAAATAAAAATGACATGAAAAACTACAGACCCATTGCACTCATATCAATATTTTCAAAAATTTTCGAAAAAATAATTTATCACACATTATATAACTATATGGAAAAACAGAATATATTAGTAAAAGAACAAAATGGTTTTAGAAAAAACAAATCTATAAATATTGCCATATATGACCTCATTAATAAAATTATTATAAGTATGGATGAAAGGACGCCAATTTGTGCAGTCTATATGGACATGACAAAGGCTTTCGACTATGTTAATCATGAAATTTTGATAGACAAACTTTTTCAATATGGCGTAAGAGGAAATGTTTTAAAACTCTTAAAATCCTATCTCAGCAAAAGGCAACAGTATACCGAAATAAGTAATATATGTACAACAGCAAAAGAAGAGATTAAATACATGTCTGAAGGAAAAACCATTACCTATGGCGTCCCCCAGGGCAGTGTGTTGGGCCCCTTATTATTTCTCATTTATATTAATGATCTTCCTTCAAATGTCCAGTATCCAATGGTCCTTTTTGCTGACGACAACACTGCCATGATAAAATGTAATAGCAGTGACATATACGAAAATGATATAAATAACGCCATATCTCAAATAATTAACTGGCTTGATTATAATAAACTAAAGGTTAATTTAAAAAAAAACCAAAATTATGCATTTTACACTACGCTGTCGAATACCGAATTTGAATATAACCTACAGAAACCAGCGCGTAGAGAATGCTAAGAGTACAAAGTTTTTAGGACTGGTCATTGACGACAAACTAAACTGGTCTATACAAGCCGAAAATTTACGTAAGGCACTCAGTAAATACGCGTATATGCTCTATAAGTTGCGTAAAGTAGTCAGTTTGGATGTTCTTAAAACAGTTTACCATAGTTACGTGTCCTCTAAACTTCGTTACGGTGTTATATTCTGGGGAAATTGTACAGAGAGAAAATATATTTAAATTGCAAAAAAGGTGTATCAGGGCAATGTATGGTCTGAAAACAACTGATAGCTGCAAACCATACTTTCTATCACTTAATATTTTAACTTTACCCTCACTATACATTTACGAAATATCAATTTTTGTCAAAATGAATCCTGACTTATTTGAAAAGCCTACCCATTCACGCAGCAGACGCGACATATACCACCTGTGCCTAGTTAAAAGCAACACTGCTCTTCTTAATAAAAGTGTATGCGGTATGGCTCCAAAAATCTATATTAAAGTACCAAATAGAATAAAACAATTAAATTTGACTGAATTCAAGCATGATTTTTTTAAATTTTTGAGAATTAGATGTTATTATACTGTGGATGAGTTTCTTATGGACAAAGACATGCAAACTCGATAATAGCGTAATTTATTTAATTTTTTGAGATTTGACTGATTTTTTTAAACTTTGACTTTGATTGAATTCAATTCTAGAAATGTTTCTAATAGACTAAGTTATATTATATTAACTGCATTTGCATGCCAACTAATATGGTAAAACATGTCTGGAACCTATACGAGGTTTGTTCAAAAAGTATCGCGAATTTCATGTTCTTTCAAGAATTATTTATTTATTCATGAATATCTATTTTGTCCCCTTCAAAGTAATTCCCATCAGACATTATACACTTGTGATAACGTTTTTTCCAATCCTCGAAGCATTTTGAAAAATCATTTTTTGTGATCTTGTTCAGCTCCTCCTTCGATGCCGTCTTTATCTCCTCAATCGTGGCGTAGCGTCGTCCTTTCATGGGCCTCTTCAGTTTCGGGAACAAAAAAAAGTCACAGGGGACCAGTTATGACTCTCTGGAGCAAATTTGGGTCGTCACGGACAGAATCCAACAGCTCCTGAGCAATGTTAATGCGATGCTGTTTTTGGTCGAAATTGAGCAATTTTGGTACGAATTTCGCGGCGACTCGTCTCATGCCCAAACTATTGGTAATAATCGAATGGCACGAGCCAATCGATATATTTAGGTCCTCAGCAACTTCTCTGACGGTGATTCGACGATTGGCCAATACTAGTTTCTTTACTTCATCAATGTTTTCGTCTGTTGTTGACGTGCTCGGGCGTCCGGAACGCTCTTCATCGCTCACATCTTCTCGGCCCTCTGAGAACATTTTGTACCACCGATAAACGTTGCTTTTGTCCAAAGTAGCTTCGCCGTATGCAACAGTCAACATTCTGAATGCGTCCGCGCACTTTAAGTTGTTTTTCACACAAAATTTGATACAAATTCTTTGATCCATTTTTTGAAATAGACGAAAATCGAAGACAAGCTAAAACACGCCCACGCACAATAGCTGTAAACAACTGACTGGACATTCAAAATGGCCGAAATTGTCAACATAAGTGAGGGTCATGAGTACCAACATAACTCCACCAAAAGATCAAAAATCGAACATACGTAGCCCGCGAAAATTCAAAATTCGCGATACTTTTTGAACAAACCTCGTATATTGTATTTGTCACATGTTTTTATACATATTTACCAATGTTTGCAAATGAATAAATGAATTATGAATTATTATAGCTATACTATAAATACTACGAGGGCTAATTTATTGAATCCGTAAAATTGTGCCCTCCGAAGGACGGAATCGATCAGTTGAAAAGGCCACAAACGTTCGCCCTTTCAAAGTGACCGCGCAAAACATCGCTAACCTAGCTGAAAGAAAGACGCTAGCTATACTATGCGGGCTATGAGGGCTAATTTATTGACTCCGTAATATTGTGCCCTCCAAACCTCCGAGGACAGAAGCGCTCAGTTGAAAAAGCCATAAACGGTCGCTCTTTCAAGTAGTGACCGCGCAAAACGTCGCCAACCTAACTAAAAGAAAGACGCTAGCTATATATATTATAGACTACGAGGGCTATGAGGGCTAATTTATTGACTCCGTAATATTGTGCCCTCCATACCTCCGAGGACAGAAGCGCTCAGTTGAAAAAGCCATAAACGGTCGCTCTTTCAAGTAGTGACCGCGCAAAACGTCGCCAACCTAACTAAAAGAAAGACGCTAGCTATATACCTAGTCAGGTCATAAATTCTGTCACATGTTTAATATAAAATAATTGAAACAAGTTTATTCATTATGTAACCATTTATATACCAAAATGAACTTAACAAAACATAGATTCTTATGACACTAAAGTTTATTCAAAATGACCTCCGTGATTTTGAATACAGGCCTTCAATCTGCGCGGCCAGTCGTCTATCGCAGCACGAACGAGGTCCATGTCAATATCGGCGGCTGCCTTAATCAAGGATGTCTTGAGTGACTCCAAATTGGGATGAGGCTTTGAGCACGCCTTTTCCTCCAAGTGTTGCCATATCTTGTAATCTAACGGATTCAAATCTGGACTGGAGGAGGGCCAGTCTTCGTGCCGGATGAAGTCGATTTCACGCGCCGGCAGCCAGTCTTGTGTGCTCTTCGCTCTATGAGCTGGCGCCGAATCTTGTTGGAATACCCAGTGCCTGTTATTGAACATGGTATGAGAAACAGGTTCCACAAGGTTCGTCAGGACTGTATTTTGATACACAACTGCATTCGTTTTTACACCTTTCTCACAAAAATGTACCTCTGTTAAGCCCCAATAAGAAACTCCCAACCATACCATGAGCGAGGATGGAAAATGACCTCGTTGGACACGCGGAATACGGTTGCTCGCTTCTTCACTACTGTGTGCGTACACCTTATCATTTTATTTGTTGTAGCTCTCTTCTACGGTAAAAATTTTTTCATCCGAAAAAAGAACTTCCCGATATTTTTTTCCCGCGTACCGCTTCAACAAAGCGCGGCATCTCTTCAGTCTCAGGTCCATTAGACGAGCATTCAAACGATGTCCTGTTTTTCTTCGATATGCCCGAAGCCCTAAGTCGTCATATAACACCCTTTTCACCGTGGTTCTGCTTAACCCCATCTGAAGGGCCAACAGTTTCTGCTTACGTTTGGGATTTCTTTGAATTCGCGCCTTCACAGCTTTTATCACTGCTGGAGTCCTAACAGACCGAGGGCGACCACTTCTTGACCTGTCATCTACACTAGAGTCTTCATTGTATCGTTTGATGGTGCGATAAACGAATCTTTTGGTTATATTCAAATTTTTCAGTATGTCAAAAATTTGAATTGGCGCGTAACCGCAACGATGCAACGCAATAACTGCAACACGGTCTTCTTTAAGCGTCCACTCCATATTTAAAAATGAGTAAAATTCTAAAAGTATACATTTTTATTTTCATGAACAATTCGAAATTCGAATTCTATAAACTTATTTGTGGCCAGCATTCTAAAAGAAAAGTTTTACTGTGTGACAAAACTTATGACCTGACTAGGTATATTATAGACTACGAGGGCTATGAGGGCTAATTTATTGAATCTTAAAAATTGTGCCCTCGGAAAGACGGAAGCGCTCAGTTGAAAGGGCCATAAACGGTCACCCATTCCAGTAGTGAACGCGCTGAACTATTAAGGAAAACGAAACTAGGAAAAAAACTTAAAAGGTAAACACTAAGAGGGCTTATTTGATGAATCCATAAATGTGTCTGAGAGCATTATACTATTACATTTTCTATGATGTTTATACTTATCCTAATAGTCTATCAGGGATAAATTTCCCCTCCCCAACGTAATATCTCTATTCCTTACGTACGAGATTTTTACGCATTCGAAATGTCGTCCGCGATCGCTCTATCTTCGAGCAGCGTCGTATGTTGTCGCTACGAAATGAAGATGATCGATATATTAGTCTACCTGCAACCCTCACGTGGTTTCATAAAACCTAAACCTAGCGCGTCAGATAAAGTGCTATACATCAAATCAAATCAGAATGTCTTTATTTGGTACATAAAACAGCGTACAGAAACAAAATGAAACGGTGATACCTGCAGGAGTAAAAATACTGTGTCGCATCAACGCCCTCCTCCATAAACCTTAACAAATAAAGAGTTCAATATATAAACCTAGCTCGTCTGGTAAAGTACTGTACATCATTTGCCATACTAATATTATAAATTCGAAAGTAGCGGCTGAACCGATTTCGATGAAATTTGGTACACAGATAGTTTATAATCAGGATTGGGACATGCACAGCAAGATGTGGAATGAGCTACCATCTGAGGTTTTCCCATTAGGCTACGACATGGCACGCTTCAAGAGAAATGCAGAGGTTTCTACAGTGTAGGGAACGCATCGACAATACCCCGGGTGTTGCCCTATAGAATACTTATATACTTTTTTTTAAATACATACTTATAATATATAGAGAAACAACCAGACCCGGAACAAATATTTGTAGATCATGCAAACATTTGTTCCGCTGCGGGAATCGAACCCGCTACCTCCTATATTATCTAGGTACTCCAATATTAAAGAGGTAAAGTTTGTTTGGAGGGGGTTATATCAGAAACTAATGAACCGATTCTGAAAATTATTTTTAACGTCCTTCGCAAAAAGAGTGTATCAGTCTGTGGCATCCTAGTTCCCTAGAAAGCTAGTTTAATTAGAGTGGTTCTTAGCTGTACCTATGTGCTGAAGATCAGATCAGCAGGTTAAGGGGTCTCATGTGCAATGAAAATGTATTAAGGGTTTTTGGTGTCGTTTGTAATTATTAAGGCGACATGTAAAAAAAATTGAGCCGCTGAGTAACTGTCGTATTCAATAACGTAAAATGGTACCGATTTCATATTTGAGCAATATTTATTTGAGGATTTAAACTACATAAATGAAAGTCAGAAACGCAATTGGTGAAACTTTTCTCGATACAATTATTTGTCAAAATCGGCTCGTCTAAAACACTAATATCGTTCATTCTCCGACTCAAGAAAATATTAAAAAAAAAATTCAGTAATTATGGTACCTAAATTAATGGAAAAGCATTTTTTTTTAATTTGTTTGTTCTCATGCAATTCGAGATTTTATCTTTTGTCACTTACGTCATTTACTCCTGCGACAATGCGGCGCGACTAAGATACATGTTTGTCTCGTTCTTAACCTAAGCAAGTAAACAGCACTGTCTCTTTTTTGCATTTCCGGATGCTCCGCCCAATCGTCACCAAAATTAAATTTGTATATCGTCATAATTAATACTTGTTGATAGAAAGCTATCGTTGAGTGCTGAGTGAGAGGCTATATTTTACTCTGATAATAGTTTTCTGTGCGAAATCTCAATATTTGTAATTCAATCGCTGCTTGGCGCTGACGAAGTTGCGAGCGGGTCAATTTATAAATCCAATCTTTATCTTGATTATGTTGCAGACGCTAACTGATATGTATATTATAAAGTTAACGGTAGAGAAAGTTATAGTATACTAGTTGACCCGCCCGCGGCTCGCGCGCGTGGTTTATCAATAAAAACATAAACCTTTGTTTGCGCAGTCGGGTAAAAAGTAGCCTATGTCCCATTCCTGGTCATAATCTGTATTATACCAAATTTTATCGAAATCGGTCCAGCCGTGAAAACGTAAAAAACAAACAGAGAGATGGAGTTACTTTCGAATTTATAATATTAATATGGATTACCTAGTATAATCATTTGATTGGATTTACGAAGTTAGCATTGAAATTGGAAGGGATCATATTGGAATCACGAGACGCTTTTATACGACCTAATTTGCAATGCATTTTTTTAATGCAATTTGCGGTTCTTCAGATTCCCTCCAACTTAAAACTCCTGTCCATACGACAGAGTTTTATAGTCGATCCTTCACTGTAACAGCCGTACGATTGTAAAACGCTTTGCCCCTCTCTATAAGAACATCCAAGTCTATTAGTAAT
The DNA here is from genome assembly GCA_918857605.2 of Philereme vetulata. Classification (NCBI taxonomy): domain Eukaryota; kingdom Metazoa; phylum Arthropoda; class Insecta; order Lepidoptera; family Geometridae; genus Philereme; species Philereme vetulata. Next base: position 7,384,182 of record OU975470.1, on the reverse strand, counting down.
TTTAAAACAAAAGTGCACACCCATTATCTGTCCTTGTGTTAAAGTTGTAGCTGCTTGTTATTTCATCATAACCATTTTTAGAGTTGCTTATTTAAATTAAATTTGTGTTATTACTGGTAATTTAGGTTTATGATTTGTAGATATGTTTTTAAATTTATATAGATGCACCGCCGTCATGTGTTACATTTTGATCCTGTCCATACAAAGGCTGTCTGGAAGAGATTGCTTTTAGCGATAAGACCGCCCATTGTACTAAATCTATTTGTAAGAACTATGTTCTGTATTTTACTTTGGTGTACAATAAAGAGTTACCTTATCTTATCTTACCTACTACGAAACGAAAAAATAATTGAAACAAATCTTAAAAACAGTCTTAAAGTCGCTACTTCATTCCGTCAAAGTAAAACAATCTTTATTGATATCAAGTTTGTGTTGTGCCATCCATCATGATCCTGCTCTAGTCTCATCCATAGACAGACGGCTCGCGACTTTGACTATAATCGTCCTCCCATCTCGCTGAAGGTTGAGACAGGCGCGGAATTCAGGATTTCGCTCGGGAGCTTATTGGGTGTTATAGGGCTCCGGACCAGAATGGTAAAAACGGAATTCTTATGGTGCGACTTTGTCCGTCTGTCGGTCACAGCAACTACTGAACTTATCGACTTGAAATTTGAAATACATGGTTATAAAGAATACCGACATTTCTCTATTGCAAATAAAAAAAAACAAAATAAGGTGTTGTAGGTAATGTAGGATAGCATATCAAAGAGATTGATTTACACAATCCAAAACGATTTTTTATTTTGTACAGTTTTGGAGTTATCTCTAAGTACTAATATTATAAAGAGGAAAGATTTGTATTTTTGTGTGTATGTTTGTAATGAATAAACTCGAAAACAATCGGTCCGATTTCAAAAACTATTTCACCATTGGAAAGCTACATTCACCCTGAGTAACATAGGCTAATTTTTACCCAACTGCGCAAAGGAGGGTAATGTTTTTATTGAAAAAATACGCGTGCGAAGCTGCGGATTGGTCAGCTAGTGATGAATAATAGGAAATAAATACCGTTCCTACACTTTATCTCCGAAGTTTGCGAAGTGAAAAATCAGAAATTATTATTTTCAACATTTTGAAAAGATCTATTTAGCCGACTAGCAAGGTAGGTTTATCCTGCATTTCAATGTTGTTAAGAATGAATGAGATAACCTAGGACTCATGGTTACAAGAGTGATTTTATGGAAATTAACAAATATGGCGACTGCCAGTCGTATTATTGATTCAAGTGATATTATTGTTTCAAGAGGTCAAGTTAAAATTTGTATGTTCATAGAGGATTATCTTAGAAATTACTAAACCGATCCTGAAAATTCTTCACTGATTGAAAGCTATGCTATTCCCGAGGGTTCTTATTATAATAAAAAAAAGTGCAAAGCAGAGTAGCAAGCCCGCAAGTATAAATAAAAAATCTAATTCTATACATAATGCTGGTTGAATTAATTTATATTTATCAATTTTTTTCCACTATTTTATTTCTACTAGTTAATAGATAACCCGTGTAATACCTATAAATTTATAATTATTTGCTTGTAAAAGTATAATAAGTGTAACATAAACTGGATAGTAAGTTACACTAGGCTAAGTAATGGGTCATTGAACTTATACTTTCACATAACTGAAGGTTATGTTAAGAAATAAAACTGCTAAATGTCTTTCATTGCATGTGAGTTTTGAAAAATCATTAAATAACCGCAATATTTGTAGCAACTATATAATTTGTATACATAATCTCATTTTCTAATGCACATAGAAATCATTTTGAAAAAAAAACTAGGTACAATATAAATTATAAAAAATACGCCTTGAAATTGGCTCCCAAAACATAGTTTATTTCTACGGAGCCCGTGGATTCAACAATAATTTGTAACAAACTTTTATTATGAGAATAAATTTATTCAATAAATAAAGTATAATATAATAGATGATATATAACAATAATTTATTATTAATAATTTATAATATATTATTAAGTTTGAAGGTTAAAAAAATCGAATATAATTATATTTGATTTTTTTAACTTTCAACTTTTAACATTGACACTCTTTTTACATTGGTGGTTAAATTCAAAGAGTGTTCTCAATCAGGCTGATAAGAAATGTATAGGTAGGTCAAACTTCTATAATGACAAGGCAAATTCTGATGGCTGGATATGGTCTAACAGGGGTTATGGGCTTCAAAGTCCTAACCCAAAACACAAGAATGGTTGTAGTGTATGAGAGATGCCGGTTCCGAGTGGTGTTGCTGCATCATAATTATGTAAGTAATTGCACATAATGCATTTGTCTGTTAAATAGTATACAATGTAACTATGTATAAGTCACCAAGTAGGTAATTATAGTTTAACCTGTGTCTAACAGATGGTTGTATTTGTCTTTTTTATTGTATAAATAGGTACTTTTTAAAACCTGATTCTAAAGGTTAGTTAAAAATTTTACCTCTTCGTCATGGCATTGTAGTTTTCACAGAAATGGGCGTACTTGATGCATTTTTCTGTTTGGATGCTGGCACATTTGTAATGGCTTTTAGCTTTATCCTTTTAGTAATCTTAATCACACTATAGCATCCACAAAACAGCTACGCAAACATGAGTACAAGTGACATTATGCTTAATCACACTATAGCATCCACAAAACAGGTACGCAAACATGAGTACAAGTGACATTATGCTTAAAAGAATTAATCAACAACTTATTCTATTTATGGAAATTAACTCTTTTCTCAATATATCAAATGAAAACAGATTAAACATTCTCAATCTAATGAGCCCGCTGGATCCCACTACTGGGCAAAGGCCACCCTTCCCTTTTTCTTAAAGGCCTAATTTATAAAAAAATCAAAAAAGGAGTTAGACGGGCTACTGTTACGGTGAATAGGTTCTTCTTAGGAGTGCTACAATAGATGTAAATGCTGGAAATAGTAGGTAATAGGGTTAGGTAGTGGTCAAATGCTTGAATGTAATTAAGATAGGGTTTGGATGATGCGTATCTGCCACTAATCCTTTATAAATCTTATGGAATCTTTCCTCAAATTATTTTTTGGTAAAACCGGTTACCCATCAATTATCCAGCTATTAATGTTACTTTAGTAATAACACAAAAGTAAATATTTGTTTACAAAAAGTTTTTGTGCAAATTTTTCTGTTTACTAGTTAATAGTCATAGAAAAATAAATGAATATAATAAATTATAAATTGTTCTATAGCTATGTATTAAGAACTCAAGTAAACAGTATGCAGGTCAAGTTATTCTTTGTGGAGATACAAAGTGATTACTATGCAAGCATTTGAGGTCAACAAAATGATACCAAAGTCATAACATGTGAGAAACAATGCCTAGGCAGCAAATTCATTTCGCGATTTCTACCAAATAAAATAATTTATGTATGATAAATATAAAACAAAAATTATTGTTATGATAGTTTCCAAACAAAGGCAACAGCATTCTGAATGAAACTATGCTGATAGGAAGTAATGTTTAAGGAAGAGCCTAATTAGCATTCGACGCGACTGCCGCTTAGCGCGCCACACGAGGCGTCTGGGGCTCCGCGACTATTCCACTATCAGAACACTGACACTTTTTTCAAGTAATATTTTCAATAATTGCCGAATGTTCAATGAAACCTAACTTCATAGCACGGCATATAAAACCTTTGAACCATAACACCACCTTTCCATCCTCTAATTCTAACAACCACCAGAAACTCGAATCAAAATATTTTGTCAACATTGAATATAACCTAAAATCTCACGTCAAAACCATCAAAATCGCACAAAACAACCCCGAATTATCCTAAACGCTCTTGATAATTCGAAGCGCTTCAAGTGTATCACCCGAACGCAGATACGCAAGCCGATACAATGATACCTAGATGCAAATGCTAATGTCCTATTTCACGAAATTTGGACAAATAAATTTAATTCGTATGAACTATCCCGCCAACAGATTACATGCAAAACCCTGCCATACCTTCAGGAATTAAGGACTATGCTAATGAACTAATTAAAGTGAGCAATTGCCAATTAATGAAGGTACGGTACGACAATCAAAGCAAAGCACCGCTAGTCGGCTGGCGGTGAACCGGCGAAGCTACAACAAAAATAACCAATTACTGCAACTTACCGCCGACTCTGTACATATTCGCAGCCATTTTTATACACAATCACTATTCATTAACACTTAATTATTCTACATCTGACACAATTTATAACTAAAACACTATGTAATTGAGCTTAAAACAATGTTTTTCATCACGTTAACTCCGGACGCCTTTCGCTGATCGCCATTTTCTTTCACACTACTAATTTGGCCAGTGCGCAGTCGCACTTTTTAGCGTAAACTTCCTGCTCTTGAAACAAAGCAATGACATTTCATTAATTTTGTATACACTTGATAATATCAGAAAACTTGATTTATCATAAAATACAGAATATTTTACGATTATTGTCCATTTTTGAAATAATTTACAATGTCTTGGAAAAAATAATTCATTCAATTAACGTTTCATTATCAATATCATCATACCGCACTTCAAAATTCAATTCATTGACTATAACTTCATTCATATTTTTTTACTTTTGATGCAAATGACATCTTTTTCTGAAATATCTTTTTTAACTTTGGTGAAAGTGTTGATTTTTATTAATTTTATATTTTTTTAATGGTAAACAACCGTATTTTTATAAAAGACGGTAAACATGTGTTTATAGGATCCTAAGGAATGCGTGTAATGAAATGATGTACCAGAGACAAGGACGCTCATCTTCTGCATCATTTGTCTATGTTCAATTATAGACATGTTTGCCATAGATCTGAAAAAAATAAAATAAAGTGGTTCATAACGCCTAATTTATATTTAATAAATAAACTTTACACTTATTTTAGTATTTTCGAAAAAAATATCAAAATTTAAAAATTTTGTTGACAAAATATTTAATACGTTTTTGTCAATGACGTGGCCAAAGTGACAGCTGATTTGTCTATGGTTTAGTTTTTGACAATTGCCAAATCAGCCAGCCTCTCCCGTCCGTCGTGTAAAAATACAAAATCCAAATAAATACCAATTTTCTGAATGAATTCCTAGTGGTGCGTTGTGTTGAATTATATGTGGGTGTACTGAAGTCACCGCATGTATAATTGGTACGTATAACACCAGAGTAAATTAATGACGATTAGGACGAAGCTGTTCTTAGTAAATGGTGTTTTCTTATGTTTCGGTTTTAGATCGACGATATGGCCACGTACGAGGAGTTTATACAACAGAATGAGGATCGGGATGGCGTACGGTTTACGTGGAATGTGTGGCCTTCCAGCAGGATCGAGACGACGAGACTCGTTGTTCCTTTGGCCTGTTTGTACCAGCCATTGAAGGAGCGACCTGATTTGCCGCCTATCCAGTACGAACCTGTGTTGTGTACACGCAATACTTGCAGGGCGATATTAAACCCAATGTGCCAGGTTGATTACAGAGCCAAATTATGGGTCTGCAACTTCTGCTTCCAGAGAAATCCGGTAAGTACTTGTTATTGCGATAAATTTGTTGAACCACTAACCATAAGAAAGCCAAAATCAAAGAAAGAAAGTGTTCAGACAAGCTGTCTCATAGGACTTCTAACTCAGTCAGAACCAGTCAATAATTCCTCATAATTCTCTCATAATTTAATTAATAATTAAAAAACAAGACTAATAGTTGTGCATTCTGGAAATAATATAGTATAACATTGACTATAAACTAAATTGTTACATTTCAGTTTCCACCCCAATATGCTGCCATATCAGAACAGCATCAACCTGCAGAGCTGATCCCTAACTTCTCAACAATAGAGTACACAATCACTCGAGCACAGACTATGCCACCAATATTCCTACTAGTGGTTGATACATGTATGGATGAGGAGGAGCTCGGGGCTCTGAAGGATTCCCTCCAGACTTCCCTCAGTCTGATGCCTCAGAATGCTTTGGTTGGACTAATTACATATGGCCGTATGGTCCAGATTCATGAACTTGGTAAGTTAGTCTTGTTTTTACTTATTTATTCATAACAGCACTTGTTTTCAATGTAATCAAGTCCATCATTGTCAATTAAAACCAATACAATAATTACCAATAACAAATTCTCATTACTTAACATGTCTATGACTTAACTTGTAACAATGAAAGTCTAAATAAAATAACAAATTCTCATTACTTAACATGTCTATGACTTAACTTGTAACAATGAAAGTCTAAATAAAATAACAAATTCTCATTACTTAACATGTCTATGACTTAACTTGTAACAAAGAAAGTCTAAATAAAATAACAAATTCTCATTACTTAACATGTCTATGACTTAACTTGTAACAATGAAAGTCTAAATAAAATAACAAATTCTCATTACTTAACATGTCTATGACTTAACTTGTAACAATGAAAGTCTAAATAAAATAACAAATTTACTAGGTACACACAGGTAGGTAGGTTTTTATAGTTAAAAAGTTAAAACTATTTTAGATGAAATAACTGAGCTTGACAACTCATTATGTCATAAGCAGTACACATGCACAGTTTACGCTGTAAGTCGCAAGAATGCTACAGTTATAAAAGTTATGTAATAAAAGATACATAATATTATTCTGGAATAGAATTCAATATTTTTCGAATGTATGAGAGTATTATTTTTGCTGTCGGCGGGCCACCAGTATTCGACCGGCGGGCCGCATGCGGCCCGCGGGCCGTGGTCTGTGCATCCCAGTCCTATAGTATGGCAACGTATCCACATAGAGATCAAGACAAAATAATAGCTTGTGTTGAATTCTATGTGGATATCCATGGGCTATGCTCGTTTGCCATATAAGTTGTATAAAAAAAAAGACTACAAAATGTTTTTTTTTATTTTTTATTGTACACAAAAAGTTTAGAGATAGAGAACGGTAGCAAAAAGGAACATGTACAAAGGTGTTCTAATATGAAACTTGTTTAATTTCAGGCACTGAAGGAATATCTAAGTGCTATGTATTCAAGGGCACCAAGGATTTAAGCGCAAAACAGATTCAAGAGCAGCTAGCCATTGGAAGAGTCAATGCCCCCAATCCTCAGCAACGCCCCGGGGTACCACCTCCACAACCACCAGCTCATCGGTTCTTGCAGCCAGTCAAACAATGCGACATGGCTCTGACTGATTTACTTGGTGAACTCGGTCGTGACCCCTGGCCGCAAGGAGTGGGAAAGAGACCTCTACGTAGCAGTGGTGTTGCTCTTTCACTTGCTGTTGGACTGCTTGAGGTCACCTACCCTAACACGGGAGCTAGAATTATGATGTTCCTCGGTGGTCCCTGCTCCCAGGGTCCTGGTCAGGTGGTTAACGATGAACTGAAACAGCCTATCCGGTCTCATCATGATATTCACAAGGACAATGCTAAGTACATGAAGAAAGCGATCAAGCATTATGAAGCATTGTCATTCAGATCGGCAACAAATGGACATGCTATTGATATTTACTCATGTGCCTTAGATCAGACTGGCTTGATGGAAATGAAACAGTGTTGTAATTCTACTGGGTAAGATGAAGTTCAACTCTATTTTGTTTGCGTAAGAGTTCATCTTGCAACAATGATTTTTCAGCTGTCACTATTTATAGGAAAATGATTCATATGGTCTTTTTTTTAGTGGACATATGGTGATGGGAGACTCCTTCAATTCGTCACTGTTCAAACAGACATTCCAGAGGGTATTTGCCAAAGATCAGAAAGGGGATTACAAGATGGCATTCAATGGCACTTTGGAAGTCAAATGCAGTCGGGAGCTGAAAAGTAAGTAAACAGATCATAATAAATAAATACATATTCATTAGTCTTCTAATTTCATAATAACATTAATTCACCTTTTTTTCTGAATATCTTTTCTGAACCCCTACGTGTTTAAGGATTGAAATAAAACTAGTAGAAGGATGATTTCCAGAAAGTTTGTTTATTAAAATATAAATTGTATCTAATCACACAATGTCATAAGAAAAAAAGAGCAGTTAGCGACATTATCTGTACATCCAACATTATGCTGAGCTGAATGCGCTTTTGGTACAGACTTCTTAAGAGTAGTAGAGTTCCTTGTGAAAGGATTCGCCCGGGGAAGTACTACCACCATACCTATTTCGGCCGCCAAGCAACATTGCTATCTCGGTTTGATGGGTATGACTGCCGGTGAAATTACTGGCACATTAGGCTTTACATCTGTATGCCTCGTAGGGCACGATTTTAAGGTGCGTAGCCTATGAGGCGATGGTTACCACTTAACATCAGGTGGGCCATGTGCTTGACCCATATCCGTCTCGTATAAAAATAAACGCACATGAGTTGAACTTATTAATTGTTTTATGTCTCATAGTTTGTGTATCAAATAAATTATATTCTATTCTACATAAATGCGCACAATTTAAAACTATAAACAACTACGTAAAGGAAAACATCTTCACAAAATTGTATTTCATCATGAAACAAATGTTTTTTTTCTCATTGTGATCTGCAATCGGTTGGAGGTCTAATATGCGGATGAGTTGATTGATTTGTGGCGTTCGGGATCAAGACACATTAGTTGCCTTTATTTGAAGCAGCAAGCAGGTTGTCCAAGATATGGACTCTTTTCAGCTACTTTGTGTCAAAATGATTTTCTACCAGCTGTCTTGCCAGCAGATTATCATGACTTTTTAGGTGAATAACAAATGTATCGAACATACTTATTAAAAATATTCATAATAATAATAATGCCGGACATTACACACAGCGCTATCTAGCCCCAAACTAAGCAAAGCTTGTACTATGGAAACCAGATAACTGATAGAGTATTTATATACTTTTATTTTTATTGTAAAAACATACTTATACAATATAGAAAAAAATATAGTATATGCCCTCATTTTCAGTTTCGGGCGCGATCGGTTCATGCGTGTCCCTCAATCAGAAGGGGCCGAGCGTGTCGGATCAGGAGGTGGGAATGGGTAACACTTGCCAGTGGAAAATGTGCACATTCACGCCCTCCACAACTATGGGTATATTCTTTGAGGTATGTACTTATGCAGTGTGAGTCACAAAGTGCACGAAAAACTAGACCAACTTTCGTCGATGGAATAAAAATAAAAAAATCTAATGTTGAGCCGTCTCGCCAGTGGACGTCCCCTATTTCTATTGCGTCTTAACTATTCCACGAAGAGGGCGTTGTGGAATATGAGAAGAATAAGACCAATGTACAATTAAAGGTCGAACATTTGGAATCGCGACACAATGATTTCAAATCTTTTGTGTCGCGTGTCCCAACTGCAGATCTTTCACCTTTACAAAGAGTTTTGGCCGAAAAGTGTGTTGTTTCGCCGTTTTCGCGGGCGACTACACGAAACAGCGCAAGTGCGTCACACGTCGTAGACTTTCCGTGTCACTTTTCTATTGTTGCCTGAAATAAAGATTTTTTAAATTTATTTATTGACGTGATAACGTCTTATGAATCGATGAACGCCGGCTGCACGCACGAAAAGTGTCACGTTCCGCCTGAGCCGTGCGTGCAAGCGAGAGCGCGGAACAATAGAGAAGCACGATTGGCCTAAGCGTTCGGCTTGTGACGCATCTATCTCTTTTCCACTCGTTATCACGTAAGATTATCGTCCGTAAACCGACTTTACAGACAAACCATTTTTTTTATTATAATTTCTGTGCCCAGTTCGGAAAAATAGAAAAATTGTACGTAATTCTTATTTGTTGCAGGTCGTAAATCAACACGCGACGGTCCCACAAGGCGGGCGCGGCTGCGTTCAGCTCATAACGCAGTACCAACACTCGAGTGGACAGCGGCGGGTCAGGGTAACCACTATTGCGCGCAAGTAAGACACCAGTACCATACTACATGTACACACGGCTACACATCAAGCTATACATTTCCAGTATAAGCTGACCTCTCATTCTACGAAAACCCTACACAATGCGAGGTCAGCTAATACTGGAAATGTATAGCTTGATGTGTAGCCGTGTGTACTACCTGTTTCGTTATGTTACGACATTAAATGAAAACACGGGTAGGGCTAATGGCTAGTATTGTTGTAAAATAGGTTTTTTTTCAAATATTAAATTTTAAAACGACCTTAACATCAAGTTCTAAAATACTAATGAAACAACTTTTATAAAATAGGTAAACGAATCATATTCATTCATCATGTAAGTAGGTACCTGTTAAACTGACTAAGCGGCATCGTCGCAAAGGCGCCGCTGATTTACGTTAAAAATTGTTTATTAGAGAAATATTCATGCTACCGGTATTAAACCCACCTCTAAAATCAGTTCATACGATTCCGGATGTGTGTTTTAAGTTAATGTCGTACATAACAAAACAGGTTGTATATGGTTGTTGCAACCACCATATGCTGAGTTGAGGACCACTTTGCAACTATGTACTTATATTTTGTACATACAATTAATTACTTATTTAAACGGGTATTTGTCTGCCCGCGATCACGGCTGTTACAATACAGTCGAAACGTCGGGATAACTAAACAACCACTACAGCATACCTGACTTGTCACAAACACTATATACCATGAACAATAATGCAAGGTTGAGAGGACACTCAATGAAGCTGCAACGCGGGCCAAGTACCAGCAAGTCAAGGGAGCACATATTGCCCAATAGCGTAGTGGACACTTGGAATCAGTTACCAGAGTCAGTGATCAGTTCCCCCTCAGTGAACGATTTCAAAAACAGACTGGACAAATATTTAAAGCGCACTGACAATAAATAAGATATACACGCATCAGCTCTAAGAGCTGCCTGTCTATTACAAATAATAATAATAACAAATAAAAAAGGTACATACGCGATAAATACCCGTTTAAATAAGTAATTATGTACAATTATGTAGAGCGATCGCGAAAGTTTGTAAATTATATTTACATTTGTTTTTTTGTTAACTTAGACTACGTGTTTTGTTATGAACGACATTAAATGAAAACACGGGCTGTTACAGTTGGGGCGACGCATCGCAGCACCTACACCACATATCCGCCGGGTTCGACCAAGAGGCTGGAGCAGTGGTGATGGCTCGCCTGGTGGTCTACCGCGCCGAGCTGGAAGACTCGCCTGATGTCCTCCGCTGGCTAGACAGGATGCTTATTCGACTGGTACAGTACACCTTTAGGGCGTTACCGCACTAACCGATCGGTCGACAGTTCCTACTACAACCAATCGATCTGCTGATTCGTCGAGTATATAGATTCATCATCGATCAAGCATCGATCGAGCATTGATCGATGGCAGAATAGCTTTTGTTTTACGTGGCAATTCCCATTATCGGCAATACGACAGCGAGCCGTTGGATGCGGACCGCACAAGATCTCTCTGTAAACCTTCGGGGGAGGCCTATGGTCAATAGTGGACGTCCTATAGATGATATGATGATGATGATTTGTCTAGTATTTCTTGCTCATATAGTAACAAGCATAAATTTACTGAAGTACGACCGACGGTAAATGATGATCTTTTATAATAAATACACCAAAATAACACATAATAATCACTTTTTGTTAGATAATAGTAGTATTATTAAACGAGGGGATAAAGTCGACGATAGTAGTCTTGCGTCACAGGTGCTATATTGAATACCGAACGTAACGAAGGATTCTAGAGTTATATCCGAATCCTGTCATCAGAATCATCCTATCAGAATCCTGAGTGCAGAGAGGGATATAAGCACGCCCAAGATGCAGACAGCTTTATCCATGACGAGAATACTGTACTTTTCACACTTTCTGCGAGACAATAAAAACCAAATCCCGGTTGGTGCGTTCTGTGCACTGTGAGGTTTGTTCGATGTGTGGGTCGCTTTGGTTCAAATTTTAATACAGATGAGGTTCCAAATTCAAATCACAATATCAGAATAACGTTACTCCCGGCTCCACCGTAGAGATTTAATCACCTGCTTTAGGTGAGGTTTACATAACATAAAATATATTTGTCGAGCAGGTGGTGTGAAAAAATATTTAAATAAGTCTTAATTTTCCCTATAGTGTCAGAAATTTGGCGAGTACGGCAAAGACGATCCGAACAGCTTCCGTCTGTCAGAGAACTTCAGCCTGTACCCGCAGTTTATGTACCATCTCCGTCGCTCGCAGTTCCTACAGGTGTTCAACAACTCGCCTGACGAGACTACTTTCTATAGGTAACTATTTACAGATCATAATATCTTAGGAAGTCTCTTCAATTTGTAAATGGGCTTGGAAAAAGTAAGGCGCTCTGAATTCTTTTTTTTAATTCATATTATTTTGTTCTGTGAAACATAGGTAAATAAAAAAAACGAGTGTGATTTAGACCACACTACTGAAGTAAAACTTCTTTTCAAAATATTAATTTATAAAATTGTTCAATTACAAAATTGTCCACACGTCTGTAGGTCGATTCAGTCTATGTTCTTTATGGACAGACGCAACTCGCACTCGCACATCGTAACTCTCTCTTTCTATCTTCACTAACTTATATCTTCCTCTCAACTTCCGTTCGCACTTTTCGTAACGCATTCACCAGCTTACTCCCCGAGTCAAGCGTGCGTAAAGAAGTTTTACTTCAAAAACTACCACCTCACCTTCTTAACATCTGTTTTATGTAACTTTTCCTGGTCCAAAGACTCTACTAACGATGCCATGAACCTATGATGAGTGGTAATTTCGAGAAAACTTATATATAAATATGATTTATTCCATTTAGTTCAACTATTATAGGTTTTAACTATCAACTATATTCTCTGTTAAAGGCGATGGTTACCACTTAACATCAAGTGGGCCAAAACCTTGTTCCATCTCCATGTAGCATAAAAAATAAGTTTTTAAAACTCGTTGAACTTTTTGCACTTATTATTACAGAATAGTTGATATTTTTCCACATATATCAACTATTCCCAAATCTATCATCGGACAATCAGACGGTCTGCGGTGCGCCACCGCTACATTGTAGACATACCTTCCATACGCACAAAACGGTACTCTTTCACCTTTATTAAGCGCACCGCCAAGGTGTGGAACGCTTTGCCTGAGTCTGTGTTTCCTGATAACTACAACCTAGGGGTCTCCAAGTCGCGAGTGAATAGAATACTGCATCATTGCTTACCATCAGGCGAGAGCGTGGTCAAACGCTTCCCTATAATTTATAAAAAAAAATAAAATGAAAGTTGAACTAAATCGAATTCATTAATAAGGTTTTTTTGGTTAAATATACCTGTTTTATTGATTAGTGTAATATTTTGATTTCCAGACATATGCTGATGCGCGAAGACCTGACACAATCTCTGATTATGATCCAGCCGATCCTGTACTCGTATAGTTTCGGCGGCGCCCCGGAGCCGGTGCTACTCGACACTTCCTCCATCCAGCCTGATCGCATCCTGCTCATGGACACCTTCTTCCAGATCCTCATCTACCATGGCGAGGTACTACTATAAATAAATGTGCTAGAACCAACCGTTTACCCAATTTAATAGTGCTCCTCTCAGCAACAGAATGAGGACCCGATGTCATCAAGGCACAAATCTTTGAACAATATTAAGTTCTAATTAATTCCTTAATTCTTTTTCGCTTACATGAACAAAGCAATTACTATGATTGAGCTTTTTTTATAAAACAAAAATTGTAGCCACCGGTATAAGACCGCGGTTCCATTACAGCGCACGGGTACGCTACGCACGTGTACTTAGCTTCGCTTTGTATGAAAATGTAGGCGGAGCAATCCACTGCGGCCCACGGCCACGCTGCGTACGGATACGTGGCTTGATGTCTTCACCAACAGACACGCGGCCTGCCCAGATGCGTCACCCACGCAGCGCACGATATACATGCGGCGCTGTAGCAGGGGGGGGGGGGGGGGGGCAACCGTGCTAATTTTGAACTTGTCTAACATCGGAACTCACGTTGGTTTGACTGATGTCACGCGTGTCAGCGCGATATGAAATATGCATATATAACGTTTTGGTTTTACTTTGGTATTATCGTTCAAAATTAGCGCGATTGCCCTCCTGACGTGTACAACGTGGGCATGGCTCACTATCCGTGTGCCGCAGTGGAAACATAGACACACGCAGGCAGACAATTGAACCCACGCAGCGAACGTGCGTAGCCTTTGAGTGCACATTCTACGCAGCTATAAACCGCGCCAAAGTATAACCAAGTTGTATTGTCCACAGACGATAGCACAATGGCGCGCGCTCCGCTACCAAGACATGCAAGAGTACGAGAGTTTCGCACAGTTGCTGCGCGCGCCGGTAGACGACGCGCAAGAGATCCTACAGAGTCGGTTCCCCGTGCCGCGGTACATTGACACAGAACATGGCGGCTCACAGGTAACCTGTTATTTATTTAATTCAAGTAATATTTGACTCATATTCAATTACACACAAATATCATAAGTAGAGTATAGCCAAGCAATCTCAATCACAATAATCTTTAGGTAGAAAGGTCTTGTGTGGAACAAGGAGCTTACAAAAGCTAATTCACTGGTTCTTTTTCTTCCAAGTCAATGGTTTACTTTTTAATAATATTATAGACTAGCTGATCCGCTCGCAACTTCGCCAGCGCCAGGCAGCGCGATGGTTTTTTGGCTATCCTTACCAATAATGCCAAATTTGTGCTGTCGGTTGTTTAATTTTACAACTTGGAATTGGATTGGTCTTGGATAAAGTCTAAGAAAAAACAAAAATTATACGTAACATAATGTATTAAGTTGCAACGTTGCAAACTTGTTGGTATTGAGACGGAGCCAGGGAATTTATACACTATATCAATCTATAATTTCAACACTGCGTGGCCCTTTCGTTTTAGTTGCTAATATTCTCTCCAACATATCGTTAACTTTCTGTTGCGTATGTAAGAAGTTCCTAAAAGGTGCGTCATCGTTTCTCGGCCGTTTCTTAGCGTCGCTCAGTGGGATCTGATGCCTCGATGTAAATTTCGGTGTACTGTAATCTATGTGCCAATTTTCTCCAGACTGAGACATTCTGGGCCAATCTTCGGCTCTCTCAAGCTTTTCGTGATATCGTTGTGAGTTGTGATCGTTGTAGTGCGTCCGACTGTAATCTCTGTATTTTATTGGTTTACGTTTTGACTGGTGGGAAAGGTAATCTTTTTCTTTGAAGTATTCGTCTATAAACTCTCTGCTTCTCTCATGTCCACCAATGTTTGGTTCGTAACGAGTTCTGGATTGTTGAGGTGAGTATAAGGGTAATCTGTCCTTGTGATTGTTATCGC
This sequence comes from Philereme vetulata, assembly GCA_918857605.2. NCBI lineage: Eukaryota > Metazoa > Arthropoda > Insecta > Lepidoptera > Geometridae > Philereme > Philereme vetulata. The sequence goes on along the minus strand of OU975470.1, from coordinate 7,368,885 downwards.
CATAGCGTTTTTCATTAGGTGATGTGTAACTTTGATGGAGATAATCATGTCTGACTCTACCTAAAGGATGCTTTGTTGTGACAACTATGTTTTGATAAACAACTGATTGCTGAGCTGGTAAACCCAATGGTGCAATTTCAAATGAGTTGGTTTGTAATTTGACAGGCGATGGATGGAAATTATTCTTGGTGTTGAAAATGTTAAATTGTGTTATTTTGTGATCTGGTTTTGCAATATTTTGCATGGGCGTCTTTAAATTCAACAAGGCGTATGGATCGTTTGGTAGTATTGTTTGTATAACAGGTGTGTTCATTGGATTGTATGGATTTATAATAACCGATTTTAAGTTGAGAGGATGAGGCTTTATATCGTATAAGTTTTCAGCTGCTGTTTCTGGGTCTGTTATTTTTGTTAAAGCACTGTGTATAGTTTTTATATTTGTTTCTTCAGCACCTTTGTTTATTATTAGCGGTTCAGTGTTTTTTTCTGCTTTTAATTGCTGTAGCATTATCATAACCTTTTCTAGTAAGTCTGCATCCGTTTTCGGTTGATTTTCTTCATGTTTTACATCTACTGTTGTAGTTTTCTCTGAAATGAGAAAATATATTGATTGGACGTTTTATCTAATTTAATGTACTATAAGACAAAAAACATAAATATAATGAAATAAATTACGTGGTCTGACTGTAGTGGTCGTTCTTAAAGTACTTGCCGGGTTGTTAGTTGTTGTACTTATAATTATTTTCAGATCTCGCAAAACTTTTGCTTTTACACTTTCTGATATTTCTTTTATAATGTCTTCTGATAATGTTTTCAGTTGAGGTGTTGCACCCCTTTTATCATCGCGTATATTTTCATTTGTAGAGTTAGCTGTGAATATTGCAGGATCCACTTCGCCTTCCAGTATTCGTCTTGGTACTTGTGTGTCTTTAAAACGTATTTTTCTGTGGCTAGTATTCAAATCATTCACATGCCTTGATATTTCAAAAGGTTGAGTGATCTTGATGTTATCATTAATATATCGTATCGAGTCATTGCGTAGAACTTCTATTTCTTCATTCACTTTATCAGTAGAATATTCATCAAAATCTGTAGATTGAGTTACAAAAGGCTTCAACTTATCCTTATTACGACTATTCGCTAATATTTCTTGTATTTTCTGAGATAATATATCATAGGCGGCTTGTTTTGTTGTTGGACGATTTGTGGTGATCATTTTATGGCTAGCAATGAAGTTTTCTAGGATTTTGTTGATGTATTCTATATCTGTATCATCAGACAGCTTGTGTTGTCTATTTGTTACTTTTAAGGATAGTGTAGTGCTTTCTATAGATTGTGTTACGACCGTATTGTCTTTCATTTTACTCAATATATCCCACAAAGTTATGAAGTTTTGAATATTGTGTAAGTCAGGACTTTGTTTTGATTCAAGTGTTTGACTGTCGTTCGTCTTGCTTGTTCTCTGTACATTGTTGTAATAATTTATTATAATATTTTGAAGATTTGAATCGCTCAACTTCTTTGGATCTTCCTTTTTGTCACCTTAAACATGTTGTTGTGTGAGATTCTGTTAAACATCCAACCAGGCTATATTTAAAAGGTGAACTTACCTAAATCAGACGATATTGTCTCGTCTGATTTGTTGAAATCGACAAGTTCGTTTCGCACAGTTTTGCATTCGCTTTGCAGTGTTCTAAAAACATGAACAAAGTTAGCGAGTGTAATGGATTTGCAAAATGTGTAAAAATCAACTCACTCATTGTTCATATCATCGATGTTTACGTTGTGCCGCTGAAGTTTCCTTAGTGTGCTCACATCCAAATCTTCTTTTTGCAATCCATTCAGAATAAACACGCACAAGATGTCTGAAAATGTCTCGATCTTTAAAACATCAACTTTAGAATTAAATTGGGAAGGGAATTTTTGGAGTGACCTTTCAGGAATTACTTTTCATTGGGACTGGGACCTTTTATCTGGGTTGGACCGTGAGCCTGTACGATTGTATCGAACGTACATGTTAATGCGATCACGCCGAGTAACGCGCGGCACCACATTGTATCGCTTCCTGGCGGAAACTTTACATTGTTATCGAGATGAAGTGTGAACACGTGTTGAAGTTAAGAAGATTTGAATGTTCTGTGGCGGATTTTGACTAGAGTGTAGGTGGCGACACTGTTGTTTCGTGTTGACGAGATATTGTTTGATATAAATCACAAATATTTATTCAGTACATGATACAACAATAAATATACTATAACTAAACTAAGCATGCTAAATTAAAAAAATAAAACGAATGTAAAGTAGGAATAGTTAAATAGATAGTTATAGTCTCACTTTATATAGTTCCCTAACCGCCACCCTAGGGAAACCCTGTGTTGTGGGGTTAGTTCACTTCCGAACTTGTACTTAATAAAATAAATTATTTTATCAACAATATCCAGATTAAATTGCAATTAGTTGTTTAGAGTAGTGTGTAGAGTATGTATTAATATCAAATGTAGATGAGGTCAGATATGATTATGGATGTAGTTGTGGGGTAATGTAGAAATGCATACGTAGCATAAATGAGGAGGGGGGGGGGGGAGTGTTACGGTATACTTATGTGAAGTGTATGTAATGTAAGGAGGAGGTGAACATGTTATATTATATTTGAATACATGTTTAGTATGTAAGTACATACTGCTTTACGTAGGTATAATGAATAACCTCTCAGTATGATTGTAATACGGAGAGATAAGCCAGCTTTAAACTTAAACTTTAGATAATTAAACTACGACGAACTGTGTGTGCGAGTAGCTGACTGAGATGCAAAAGTTTCGATTTTCGCTATTGGAAAAATCTTGGGATTATCTGCAAATATTTGTTCCCGGTCTTGGTGTTGTGGTATGCAAGAACTCGTTATATCAACGATACGGTCTGGTAGAGCTCGCTATTTAGCGGTAAGACCGCCAATTGTATCATATAGATTTACGTTGTTCTTATTTAAATTGTTTTGTTTTTGGTGTGCAATAAAGTATAATCTATCAAAAGGGAATCCTAGTGTGAGCTTCGGGCTACGTAACTCTGTGACTTGTAGATTGACCATTAAAAGTTGAAATGCGTGAGATATCAGATTTGAAAACTTGTCCTAAAATATTGCCTTGGAGGACTCATGATGATGGGTCCTCCAAGGCAATATGTTAGGTACCCTGTTTAATGGTTATGGTGTTGATATTTAAAAATGTATTTTTTGTTTCAGGCCCGTTTCCTACTGTCGAAGGTGAATCCTTCGCAGACACATAACAACATGTACGCGTATGGCGGGGTGAGTAAATACATCTGTTCATTTACTTTTAATATTTATATGACAGCTATAATACTTTTAATAGAAGCTATAGAAAGATAAATATTTTTAGATAATGCTTCAAAAGTAAAGAATATTCCTTATCTGAATTATCTTTGGAATAGTAAAGGTCTTATCACACTGGCGATTTGCGAGCGTGTTTCCATATTACTATTATCGAGTTTTGTTGTTTGCATTGACAGTTAGGTTAAGTTTATAAATGAACGCGCGGTACAAGATCAAACTAAATATAGAATATTGTACCGCGCGGTTAGTAGTTCCGCGCGGTCATATGAACTTAGCCTTAGTTTCAAGTCCGATCGAAAAGGACATAACACGGTATATAACTATTCCAAAGATAATTTTGTTAGTAGGCCTTTAGATGTTTGAATTATTCTATTATATGTAACAGATGCATGTCCCTAGATAAATATGCCATGAAGCATGGTGTGAAATTGATTTTTTATTTTTTTTCATCATGTTTCATCGTTGTTTGGCGAAAACCAGGCGATGCCGATTCCATCAGCGGTAGTGTTTTTTTTCTACTTAATTGGTGTTGGATGACTAATACGATGCTTAAGTTCCTCATATTAACCTTAGGAGTATTTCATAAACCATAAGCACATGTGCCAGCAGCTGCGCTAGCGTTTGGTCTTGAAAAGTTTATCTCTGCGAAAGAATAGAGTACCAAGTATAAATTAAAAATTTTATAATATTCCCGGACATGAAAAACCCGATATAAATTTAAATTTTACAGCTGGAGATCTCTCTTTACCGAAAAAACTTTATTGCAGCGCACAGTATTAAAAAAAACCGGCTAAGTGCGAGTCGGACTTGCCCACGAAGGGTCCGTACCATTATCTATAAAAACGTGCAAAAAAAATCAAGTTTGTTGTATGGGAGTCCCCCTTAAATATTTGTTTTATTTTAATATAATTATTTATTTTAAAAGTGAATATATAACTAAATATTCTGTGAACATTTCAAGCGTCTACCTGTTGTTGCCGTTATCAATATCGAGCAAAAAAATCACATTTGTTGTATGGGAGGCCCCCTTAAATATTTATTTTATTCTGTTTTTAGTATTTGTTGTTATAGCGGCAACCGAATACAACATCTGTGAAAATTTCAACTATTTAACTATCACGGTTCATGAGATACAGCGTGGTGACAGACAGACAGACTGACCTACTTATCTATTTTGTGATGAGTTGGTACTATTTTGAAGTAACTATATACTTCTTTCGCTGCTTGTCTCTTACTTTGTTTTTATTGTTATGTGTGGTTAATGTGGGTTCAAATACATTTATTTTCTTTTTGTTTCACCCTAAACGCAAACACTTTCTCCGTTCCTTCGTGGGTAAAAATACATTTTTGCGTAGATAGAAGAAACATTACGGTCGTGTTTCTATTATCTACGCTAAAATGTAATTATGCTTTATTCTTCGATAAAGATAAACTTGATTAGTACAGTTATGCTACTAGAAGGCAGATTTTAAAAGTTTAGTACAACGCGGTCACATTAACTAGACGCTTGACCATGTGACGTCATTTTGGCGCTCAAGTACGGTGTGGAAAAAAAACCGGCCCATTAATATTGTTGTTGTTAATATTGAGCATAAAAATAGGAAAAACACACATTTGTTGTATGGCTACCCAATTAATATTTATTTATTTGGCATTTTTCGACAGGAATGTAGTCGATTATCTTTTAGTCATCATCACTATAAACACACAAAGATGCTGACCGTACTGACATTGCCGGGCGAGAAAAGGGAATGCGGGAGGAAGCGGGCGGGGACCCGCATTCCAGCGATGCGTCGAGTTAATGTGACCGCGTTGTACCCTGTCGCATTAAAGTTAACTTGTGCGACGACCGCATACAGTCTAGTCATTAATGTATGTTTAGTGCGACACGGTACCATAATGTGATGTTATCTCTTTGGTCTTCTACTTGCATCTTTCATTTCATAAAGCAGATATTAATGTTAAGCATTTTGCAAACTATGGAGCTTTCAAAAAGTGCATGTTGCTGACAAAATTGCATGTTTTTACTGCGCATTGGATAGGACCAACTTCCTAGAACAGAATCCCATTATTTTAATAAGGAGTAACATAAAGTCTTAGAAATTATTTAGCTGCTGAGTTCTTATTTATCGGGTGATGTGAAATCAACAGATGTCGATTGAAATATTTGTGTTGCATTTTAAAGATGTCCTTTATAAATCTAACAAAGAAGGTCACAAACTTGCTTTCTCGTTTTATATTGAACCAATTTTCATCGCACTTTCTGGTATGAGGTGGGGGACTATTTACTCCTCATGTACTATTACTTTGCTAAAAGTATTTATTTAAATAGGACGGCGGCGCCCCCGTTCTGACCGACGACGTCTCACTGCAAGTATTCATGGAGCATCTGAAGAAACTGGCCGTGTCGTCTACTGCCTAGGACTGGGGGTAAAACTGGGTTCACATTGTATGAGTGTGCTTGGAGGAACACTATCTTGGTATAGTATCTGTCGTGTAAATAACGCTAGCAGGGGTTTGAGGGGGGGGGGGGTCGCGTATACTTCGTACTATGTGATATCTCGTGGTACGACTGGAGCGATCACTTGACGCGTACTTCAGATTACAAGTCGGATAGTGATAGACGTTTAGGATTATAAAAATTGGTTGTCTGTAAAGTCGTTTTACGGACGATAATTTTACGTGATAACGAGGGGAAGAGAGATAGATGCGTCACATGCCGAACGCTTAGGCCGATCGTGCCTCTATCGCTTGTTCCGCGCTCTCGCTTGCACGCTCGGCTCAGGCGGAACGTGACACTTTCGTGCGCGCAGCTGGCGTTCATCGATTTGTAAGATGTTATCACGTAATAACTTTTAAGTGTTATTATTATTAATAACGTTTAAATTGTGATCATTTTTATATATTTTTTTTATCTAGGTTATGCTGTCCCACTGCTGGGCAAAGGCCTCCCCCTCATCTCTCCACTTTTCTCGATCTTGTACTAAATCCCGCCAGTCCCTATAAAAAGCGTCCAAATCATCGCGCCATCGCTTCTTAGGCCTTCCACGGTGTCTCTTTCCAACTGATAGACTTACTGTATCTTTGGAATAGTTACATTTACTGTTTTTTGTGTTTTGCATTGATATCTAGTTTCAAATCCGATGGAAAGTGCTAAAACACGGGTTTTATTCTAAGGGTAATTCGTTTATTAGTATGTTGTTAGAGTCCGGTTGTCGTTGCTATTGTGACGTACTTATAAAACGATATTTTTAGCTAATTATAAGGAGCAGTTGTACCTAAGTAACTGTAATCAAAAAGGCCATACATTTTGACCAGTCTAAGATGTAATTTTCACTACCGTGAACTCGGACGATAATTATCGAACCGGTGGACAAAATTCATAAAAACTGAGACTAGGAGCGCTTACGCACAGCGTCCGATCCTAATTCGGACCGACATTTGACGGATGAAGCGGTGTGGCTTCGCGAACAATAGTCCTGTCCCGTTTTCAGTCTGGCTTCGTGTTTGGCAGCAGCCTCTTCCAGCCCCGGATCTAACCGGGGCACCTTCCCCGGGCGGCAATATCAAGGGGGTCAAATTTTTGATTAAAAATATGTTTGAAAAAAAACGTTGTTTCAAAAAGAGCTTGGCATCCAGCGTACGTCGTACTATTCAAACACTTCAAACTTGGCGCCATCAAGTTGGAGGGTAGGGGGGGGGGGGGGTGCATAAAGTTTCAGCCCCGGTTAGGCTGCATCCCGTGTATGCACTAGCGACGTCCTCCCTGCATCAGATTAGTTGTATCACCCTCTAAGCGCACTCGTAGAGTCCCTGGTACGACCGTTGCTTGTACGTGGTGAAGTAATGCGATAAGCTCTAAGTAATGTATTGTATGTGTAAATTATAATGGAATTATGTTTATGAAATTGTCAAATATCTTCATTTAATAGAAATAAATTTGATTTATAAAATTAATGCTGTTTTTACTTTTCGATTCCTGCTGCGGGATAAATGTTTGCATGGTCTAATATTTGTTCCGGGTTTGGGTATTTCTCTTTATAATATATGTAGGTAATATACAGTGTTTTTTTTAACTGTAACAGTACGGCAGCACCCATAACCAGAGGTCATACAGGTGCAGTTTCTTTTAAAACAGCTCGTTTTCGAAGAAAAACATTTTGGCATTAAAATTTTATTGGTCAAGTGTGAGTAGCGCCTTAAAATGAATCAAGTTGGTAAAAATTTTTTTTTGATGCCGATCGATGCAGTCCCTTGCAAGGATCATTTTATTGTATCGAATGAAAAAAATCTGAACAGCGGAAGTTAGTCAAATTCGATAAAAAGTATTCTCATACAACAGGACAAACATAATTCCTTCTACAAACATTTTATTAGATTCTAATTGCACATTAAAGAAGTATTAATACGGTAACGATTAAGAAGTTTGGGAACTCCATACTCTCATGAGCAATTCAAAAACATTTCGTATTTCAGAACAATTTTGAATTTCGAACATGGTTCTTGCACCTGTCGGACTTTTATATCAGTCATTGCATCATCTTATTTGTCCTATCATGGCATTGTCAAATACGCAAAAAGTAGACTTAATTGAAGCATACTTCCTTAACCGACGAAGCCCAACTAATGCGCTGAAGTGGTATCAGGAACGCTACCCAGACCGCGATTGATTGATAAATGTTTTTGAATTGCTCATGAGAGCATGGAGTTTCTAAACTTCTTAATCGCTACAGTATTAATACTTCTTTAATGTGCAATTAGAATCTAATAAAATGTTTGTAGAAGGAATTTTGTTTGTCCTGTTGTATGAGAATACTTTTTATCAAATTTGAACTTCCGCAGTTCAGATTTTTTTCATCCGATACAATAAAATGATCTTTACAAAGCACTGCATCGATCGGGATCAAAAAAAAATTTTACCAACTTGATTCATTTTAAGGCGCTACTCACACTTTACCAAAAAAATTTTAATGCCAAAATGTTTTTCTTCGAAAACGAGCTAATGTTTTAAAATAAACTGCACCTGTATCTCCTCTGGTTATGGGTGCTGCCGTACTGTTACAGTAAAAAAAAACACTCTGTATATATTAACAAAAAAAAGTAGTGTATCGGTTATTTGTTTCCCATAGTACAAGCTAAGCTTCGTTTAGGGCTAGATAGCGCTGTGGGAAATTTCCAGCATTATTTATTCATTTATTTGTTTGGAAAAAAGACCAACAGCCGAGTGACTGATCTTTGGCCTGCACCCAGCGGCTTCCAGGAACCAATATTATACAATTATACTATGTAATTATGACTTTATGTAGTTATAATTACATAGTATAATTGTAATTATGACTTTATGTAGTCATAATTACATAGTATAATTGTAATTATGAATTTATGTACTCGTAATTACATAGTATAATTGTAATTATGACTTTATGTAGTTATAATTACATAGTATAATTGTAATTATGACTTTATGTAGTTATAATTACATAGTATAATTGTAATTATGACTTTATGTAGTTATAATTACATAGTATAATTGTAATTATGACTTTATGTAGTCATAATTACATAGTATAATTGTAATTATGACTTTATGTAGTCACAATTACATAGTATAACTGTAATTATGACTTTATGTAGTCACAATTACATAGTATAACTGTAATTATGACTTTATGTAGTCACAATTTCATAGTATAACTGTAATTATGACTTTATGTAGTCACAATTACATAGTATAACTGTAATTATGACTTTATGTAGTCACAATTACATAGTATAACTGTAATTATGACTTTATGTAGTCACAATTACATAGTATAACTGTAATTATGACTTTATGTAGTCACAATTACATAGTATAATTGTAATTATGACTTTATGTAGTCACAATTACATAGTATAACTGTAATTATGACTTTATGTAGTCGTATAGTATAATTGTAATTATGACTTTATGTAGTCGTATAGTATAATTGTAATTATGACTTTATGTAGTCGTAATTACATAGTATAATTGTAATTATGACTTTATGTAGTCGTAATTACATAGTATAATTGTAATTATGACTTTATGTAGTCGTAATTACATAGTATAATTGTAATTATGACTTTATGTAGTCACAATTACATAGTATAATTGTAATTATGACTTTATGTAGTCATAATTACATAGTATTATTGTAATTATGACTTTATGTAGTCATAATTACATAGTATAATTGTAATTATGACTTTATGTAGTCATAATTACATAGTATAATTGTAATTATGACTTTATGTAGTCATAATTACATAGTATAATTGTAATTATGACTTTATGTAGTCATAATTACATAGTATAATTGTAATTATGACTTTATGTAGTCACAATTACATAGTATAATTGTAATTATGACTTTATGTAGTCACAATTACATAGTATAATTGTAATTATGACTTTATGTAGTCACAATTACATAGTATAATTGTAATTATGACTTTATGTAGTCACAATTACATAGTATAATTGTAATTATGACTTTATGTAGTCACAATTACATAGTATTATTGTAATTATGACTTTATGTAGTCGTAATTACATAGTATAATTGTAATTATGACTTTATGTAGTCATAATTACATAGTATAATTGTAATTATGAATTTATGTACTCGTAATTACATAGTATAATTGTAATTATGACTTTATGTAGTTATAATTACATAGTATAATTGTAATTATGACTTTATGTAGTTATAATTACATAGTATAATTGTAATTATGACTTTATGTAGTTATAATTACATAGTATAATTGTAATTATGACTTTATGTAGTCATAATTACATAGTATAATTGTAATTATGACTTTATGTAGTCACAATTACATAGTATAACTGTAATTATGACTTTATGTAGTCACAATTACATAGTATAACTGTAATTATGACTTTATGTAGTCACAATTTCATAGTATAACTGTAATTATGACTTTATGTAGTCACAATTACATAGTATAACTGTAAGTATGACTTTATGTAGTCATAATTACATAGTATAATTGTAATTATGACTTTATGTAGTCACAATTACATAGTATAACTGTAAGTATGACTTTATGTAGTCATAATTACATAGTATAATTGTAATTATGACTTTATGTAGTCATAATTACATAGTATAATTGTAATTATGACTTTATGTAGTCATAATTACATAGTATTATTGTAATTATGACTTTATGTAGTCATAATTACATAGTATTATTGTAATTATGACTTTATGTAGTTATAATTACATAGTATAATTGTAATTATGACTTTATGTAGTTATAATTATATAGTATAATTGTAATTATGACTTTTTATAGTCATAATTACATAGTATAACTGTAATTATGACTTTATGTAGTCATAATTACATAGTATAACTGTAATTATGACTTTATGTAGTTATAATTACATAGTATAATTGTAATTATGACTTTATGTTGTCATAATTACATAGTATAATTGTAATTATGACTTTATGTAGTCATAATTACATAGTATAATTGTAATTATGACTTTATGTAGTCATAATTACATAGTATAATTGTAATTATGACTTTATGTAGTCACAATTACATAGTATAATTGTAATTATGACTATGTAGTCATAATTACATAGTATAATTGTAATTATGACTTTATGTAGTCATAATTACATAGTATAATTGTAATTATGACTTTATGTAGTCATAATTACATAGTATAATTGTAATTATGACTTTATGTAGTCATAGTTACATAGTATAATTGTAATTATGACTGTATGTAGTCATAGTTACATATTATAATTGTAATTATGACTTTATGTTGTCATAATTACATATTATAATTGTAATTATGACTTTATGTAGTCATAATTACATAGTATAATTGTAATTATGACTTTATGTAGTCATAGTTACATAGTATAATTGTAATTATGACTTTATGTAGTCATAATGACATAGTATAACTATAATTATGACTTTATGTTGTCATAATTACACAGTATAATTGTAATTATGACTTTATGTAGTCATAGTTACATAGTATAATTGTTATTATGACTTTATGTAGTCATAATTACATAGTATGATTGTATAATATTGGTTCCTGGAAGCCGTTGGGTGCAGGCCAAAGATCAGTCACTGTAAATCTATCGGGGAGGCTTGTGTTCAGCAGTGGATGTTATAATATTGGAAACACTTACATCTCAGCTTATCATCCCTGCTGTTCAGTTTGTTTTCTATAGTCTTTTTAATCGGGTGGAATATATTTATTTTGTTATAGATGTCTTGGCTTGTGTTAATACAGCGCATGTGTGGTCTTATTTCAATTCAGTCTGAATACAAAGCGACATAACTAAGTTTTAATGTTTCTAATTTAGACATGGATTGAGCAGTGATTCGCCGAGTACTCGGCCTAGATACGGCCGAACATTCGGCCGAATACTCGGCTTTAAAAAAACGGGCGGCGGCGCGCGGTTATTTCCCTTGCACAGAGTTAGGGATGAAACGATACGAGTAAATACTCATACTGTTCAGACCTACTCCATACTTTTGTTTCGATACCAAATACTTATGGTATTTATACTTTAGAACTGAGTAGCAAGTAGTATCGATAGAAAAGTACTTGTACCGGTACTCGGTCGGTCACCAATGGACACTGTTGATGAGTGGTTACTTGTCAAATAACTCGTGTTCGAGAGATTGTTAAATATAATAATAAAAACTGGCGTCTTTATTTTTCCCTGCATATAATTAAGGCCGAGTACTCGGTACTCGGCCGAATCCGCCGAGTACCGAATCCAAACCGAGTACTCGTCCCATGTCTAGTTTCTATTACATGTTACAACCAGAGTTCGGACAAAAACCCCCTTGTGAATATATTCTAAACTTATCGTCTTGGACTATAGATAAGTAGGGACTTATATCGACATCATCATCATCATCATATCAGCCGTAGGACGTCCACTGCTGGACAAAGGCCTCCCTCATTGATCTCCAGGAACTGCGGTTGGAAGCGGCCTGCATCCAACGCCGACCTGCGGTTCTTACCAAGTCGTCTGCCCATCTTGTGGGTGGACAATGATAATCGATAACGTGTAACGTGTATATCGACAATGATAAAATAATGATCGTTATTGTAACGTTAGAAAAGTAAAATTGCAAGTGATTAAACAGTTACCAGTAGTCATACTAAAAAGTGGTCGCATTTTTTAACCTCTTCAAAAAAGAAGGAAGTTCTCAATTTGAGAATGTTGTTCCTTCACTAACATCTAACTTTTTTTTTACCTTCACTTTTAACTTTTGACTGATTTTGATGATTCTTTTTTATTTGAATCCTGGTGCTTCCCGTGTAGTCCCATTTCCATTTGGTCCAGTTCTGACAATGTCATCCACGAGAACCATATAAGTCTTAAATTTGTTTAATTTTTATGTTATGTTTGTTAGCTCAGAACTCCGTTATATATCAACTGATTTGGAAAATTAGTTTTTTATTTGAAAGTATGTATTCTTTTAGATTGATCCCATGGAAATTTCATCAAAGTTGGTAGAGTGGTTTGGTTATATTTTTGTTAAAAAGTAACTTGTTTTAAGGCAGATTTGTGTCCTTTTTCTATCGTTACAACAATACTTATGAAGTAAAAGATGTTTACCACTTTTAAACAGTGTCCAGAGTCAATCTATGAGGGAGGATTTGTAGTCAACCAGATCGATGTGGGCCTGTTTCAGAGTTTTAGCTGAACAAGCATCTGACTGGTCTACCGGTCCACATACGATCTGTTGAAGGAGGATGTTCTGTAGTTATTTCTGTAGACAATTATGGAACCGACATCGTCGCAAACACAAGTTTGCTAAAAAATAGATAAATAAGTAACTTTTTAACATAAATATAAACAACTTCAGATAACAGAAAAAAACAAATTACTGAACCGTTTTCGATGAAATTTCTATGGGACCAATCTGAAAGTATATCCTTGCAAATAATAAAAGAATTTTCCAAATCGGTTGAATAATGACGGAGTTATGAGGTAACAAACATAACAACTACATAATACTACATAATAAACTACCTATGACAATGCAAATACATAATTATGATACTCGAAACAGAGAAATTATACATACCAAGAACCAGACTTGTCAAAACCTATAAACAAGGTACCTGTATAAAGCTCGCTATGTATAATAAGCTTCCGTTAGAAATAACACGACTTCCTTTGAAAGGATTTAAATTAAAACGAAAACTTTCTTAGGAAACCACCCATTTTATCATTTAACCTTTAATCAAATACGGGGAAATAATTTCCCACTTAGTACGGATGAGCAAAATCAATATATTTTTTGGAATGACATCACGTAGCAATGGCAACCATATTTTGATATTTTGCAATGCCGTTATGAATAAAGGGAAATTATTTCCCATCGCAAAACCCCCCTTTTCCAGGTTTTTATCATACAATTTGAAGTCTACTCACTAAGAACCGACCTTAGTTTGCATTTTTCTCTTAAAAATTTTTCATTTGATTAAAGGTTAAATAAATATATGAGCTGTTAATTTTCTGATCTGCATGAGTAGTACTTATCTGCTGTAACCTCTTAGTTTAGTTGTAATTATTTTGTATTGATTTTATTTATTCTATAGTTACTTACTTAGCTGACATAATTTGTAATATATTTTTGACATACCAATATTATGAAATGTAATAAAATGGTGAATAAATGAATACTGAAAAAAATACAGTCGAATTGAGAACCTCCTCCTTTATTGAAGTCGGTTTAAAAAAAACATTCACCGCGTTAGTAATAGCTCGCTGTCTCATTAGAACAGTTACACTGTGTTTTCTCTTATGCATTGAAAGGCAGTTTCAAATCCGAGAGACTACGAAAAAACGGTGTTACATTAGTTTAGAATAATAATTTCCATTCAAAGGTTGTCTGGAAGAGATCGCTTTTAGCGATAAGACCGCCAATCGTACTATCGCGTATCTAGTTCTAAGTGTGGTATACATAACGTGACCATTCGTCCCGCTTTGGGCGGGACAGTCCCGCTTTGAGGCTGTCTGTCCCGTCGTCCCCAACCAAAGCAAAACTGTCCCGCTTTTACAAAGATCATTGGATTCGAAAGGCGTGGGCGATAGCGGCAGCGAGTCTAAATAACACAAAGTCTAGCATCATCAAATCATGTGATAAGACATTTCAAAACTAATTTGCTCCACCGACAAATACAATATAAATGCGTCTTCAACCACAATCTAATGTTAATATTTCATATATTTATACGAGTATAGGCACCTAATATATTATTTTTCATTTCCTTTTCTTTTTTTAATAAATACCTAGTAAAATAAGTTTTATTTGTTTAATTCCGCGTCCGCGTCCCGCCCGCTCTGACCCGCCAGCGGCTTCGCTTGCGTGTTTATCAATAAAAACATTACCCTCCTGCGTAGTTGGGTAAAAGGCAGCCTATGTTCCGATCCCGTCATAATCTACCTGTATACCAAATTTCATTGAAATCGATACAGCCGTGTAGTCGTGAAAATGTAACAAACAGACAGTTACTTCCGCATTTATAATAATAGTGAGATATTATGGATTAATATAGTATTTGTGTCTTACCTTTATCTGCCGCCAAATAGCAGTACTTGTGCTGCTGTGTTCCGGTTAGATGGCAATGGTATGTTCCTGTAATTACTGGCACATAGGCATACCAGCTAAGTCCTATAGTATGGCAACGTATCCACATAGAGATCAAGACAAGATAACAGCTTGTTTTGAATTCTATGTGGATATCCATGGGCTGCAGTAAAAACTCAAACAGATTAACCTGAAATTAGATTCAACAAGAAATAAAATAAGACACATAAAATATAGATCATTTATTTAAAATATATTAACATTTCTACACAAACTATAATAAATACCTAAAACCAATTATCTTAATTCGATACATAAGTGCTTTGCCCCACTAAGTACATCTATGTCTAAGAGGCATAATGGGAGCAAATTTAAATAAAATATTTAGGAATGCACCAATAAAAAAAAACAATTTTCAATACCTATATGATAAATGCACCATGCTGTGTGAATTCTAAATAGACCATTTATTGAAGGTCCATCGTAGACTGCGTCATCGCTTACCATCAGGCGAGATCATGGTCGAACACAAGCCTATAATGTATAAAAAAACCAGTGTGCTTTAGAGCACACGACTGAAGTATAACTTCTTTAGCTCTATCTATATGTATGTTTATATATATTTGCAGTTTGTATAATTTAGGATAGGAGATATACGACAAATCAACGTTAGGAGTCATTATGACGGTATTAATCTTCGGTATACTATCTTCTCCTTGTCTGTCATCTAAGGAAGAGAAAATACGTGAACCGCTGGTACCTAAAGTTAATCTAGAGATAAACTAGCTTTTTACCCGACGGGTAATGTCGCAGAAGGGTAATGTGTTAAGCCCTGTTTTCACTAGGGGATATTTGGGGGCACAGGCGACATCTACGTGTCGCGGGACATGTCGCCCGACGGTATTTTAGTAGTGAGGACGTGTGTCGCTTTGTTTTGTTCCACTACCTCCTCTGGCAACATCTCAACCACAATTGTGGTGTGTGAACGAGCAAAATGTCACTCGACATTGTCGCCGGACAGTCGCACGTAAACGTACCGCGAATGCCCGCGATGTGTCGAGCGACTTTGTCCCCTAAAGGTAGCATTCGGTTCTTAGCGACCGCGACTGCAACCATTGAACGACGCCTGTCGCGGGGCGACCCCTAGCCTTCCGATGTCAGCGACCGCGACGGCGACATCGCCACTCTTCCCGCTGTTTATTGGTGACGGTTGTGTTCTATTGCTGTACAATATGTCGGACGTTTTATCCGCAGCTAGGAAAAAACTTATTCTGCCGCTATTGGAGGATGAAGAAGATGATGATATTATGATTATGTTATTATCTATGCCTCCGGAATTATTTCCCAAATATTCTCCCTCACAATGTTGTCTTTATAAGATGCGAGCCTTACATCATATAAAGGTGTGTTTTTATTTACTAATTCTATCAACTTCTCATTCTTGTTCGGTGAAAACGCCACCATTTCGATGTATTTCTCGCCTGCGTTGCGTGACTGCACTGCCTCCGATGCGACCGGGTTTGTTTAGTGTTCGATATAAATCCATACTAAGCAGTGGGTCGCGCGACCCGGTAGGGTCGCGGTCGCTAATAACCGAATGCTACCTTAATGAATACTTTATGCTTGGCTTTATGTTAAAACTAGCTGACCCGCTACTACGACTAAATAAAAATATTACCCTCCTGTGTAGCCTATGTCCTAATCCCAGTCATAATTTATATTCCAAATTTCATCGAAATCGATTTAGCCGTTTAGTCTTCAAAATGTACCAAACTGACCGAGACAGACAGACACTAGAGTTACTTTCGAATTTATATTATTAGTATGGATATGCAAAGCCAATGCCACATAGGGTGTTATTGCGCCTATTATCTGTACTACATTAAAAATACTTTTCTGCCAGTTTTGACTGTACATTGATAACACAAAATAAATTACAATAATATTAATTTTTAGAGAAACTTCATCTAGAGGATTTGTCTGTGCATTTTGATACTATTTCGCTTACTAACACAACACTCCAGTCCTTCACTTCTTATTATACATGCCATAAACCAACGTCCCCAAGGCTGCCAACAGAAAGTACTTGATGCAATCGGTTCACGAGCTTGGAGGTCAGTTGAGGAAACGGATGGACATCTTCTGCTCAATGTCGGTGCGTTCCAAGGCATTACAGAACTCGTCAAAGGATATCATCTGATCGTTGTTCACGTCGGCTTCCACAATGGTGCGCTCTGCGATGCTCGTCAGTTGTTCTTCACTGGAATTGATAAAAATATTCGTTTAATTATTTATTTCGAGATTTCAAGTTTCAAATATAGTGTGTGTCAAGATGGCGGCGCCAATTTCTGTATTGGCAAACTCTTTTCACCAGCATTTAGTACCTTTTGGTACCTGTGGTAAAACATTAACTATACATTACCGGTAGTTGGTCTGAACTTAGTGCCTAAGTGTGGACCAACGCAAAGCTGAGACTGATCCTTTTTGGGACACCACACAGTACAGAACCTTTTAGCGGCCACGTATTTATGTAGCTCTTGTTAGAGTACCTGCCTATAAGGACCGTTCCTAATACTGTTGTATATCTGTCTTTCTGTGTTTTATAGGTAGGTACCTGCCCTTTTCATAATGTTATTTTTAACGTCTTTTTCAATATTTTATTTTATTACCTTCTGTTTTGTCTGTACTGTAGGTACTGCTGTCCTAAATAAATGTCTTTTACTTTACTTACTTACTTACTTAACTAGTACTTCAATAGAATAGAAAATATTTAAAATCTTAGGGACGTCACCAGCGTTCACCGGCAAGATGGTGGCGGGCGCCACGCTGATACTCGGAAATTACAACACTTAGCATAAGCATGCATGGGCTGCGCAGTGGTTCCTGGGAAATCCCCTGCGCAGCTCTACAGTTATTAACTTGATGGAACTGTAGTATGATAGTGGAATATTTAAGGTAGTCAGTGTTCAAGTCAATGCTTTACCTGATGTTGGCTCCAACCATCATGTGCAGGATGGCCAGCAGTTCATCCCTGGAGATCTTGCCATCGCTGTCCAAATCATACATGGAGAATGCAACTAGAAACACATAGCATACAATTTATTTGTGTAGAGTAATAAAAATAGATTATAAGAATAAATCACTTTATCTTCACTTAGACTAGGCAAGAATGAGGATCACTAATGTTATAGAAAATTCAATAGAACTAGTATCCACGTTATTCTTTAACACATACAAATGATATATCTTTTTGAATTATCAAAATAGAACCATTAGTTACGAAGATATTAGGTAGTAAACTTATGCCGTTCCTCCCGCTAAGAGTCAATGTACGCGGGTGCGTGTGACGTCACTGTGACGGAACCGAGCGCAAGCGGCACTCTTACTTCACGCGCGAATGAGAGGCGGGTGACGCGTTTGGTCACTACATTCATCAATTTGTTTACTTAAAGAGTTTTTAGAGTATAAGTAGGTGTGTAAAAAAATATAAGTACTAATAAAGTAGAACCTGGTTTTGTGCAAGCGCAATCAGATGATAACCTTCCAAAAGTGGATTCTTTTATGGTATTTGATTGCCTAGGTAATCATTCAAAGTTCACCAGCGTTGAAAGCCGTGGTTAGAAACTACAAATGTAAAGGTGCTGCTTATTTATCTACGTATATAAGTGCTTATTAGTAATCTTTAGGTCTAAGCTATTAGTTGTAGGTAAAGTACCTACAATGTAAGTATAGGTACAGGGATGTAATCAGAACCTGTGAGGTAAACGTAAGAATTAATGTAAACTTAAACTTTTTTAACTTATGAATCTTTATTCGTGTTTATAGTATCTTGATAGATATGTAAATTTTTTCACTGATGACTTTTTTGATGAGTGAACCATGCAGTATACGAGTATAAAGCAAAAGTAGTCGCTTTATACAATGCATGGTTCTCTGCACTTACTGATCATTCTTATTATTATTACCATCTCGCCCATTGTTACAAATCATTCATTCATTATGTACTTACGTAGGATGGGTTGAATATAAATATAATCATTTGTTTTTTACTTCACTATCATATATTTTTACTTATATATATTTTATTCCGCTTTATTTATTTTTTACAGATCTGCTCGTGAAACCTATGGAGATGATGCTGGATTTCTCCAGAGGTCGGGAAATGCTTGTACAGTAAAAGCAAAAACCGGCCAAGTGAGAGTCGGACTCGCGCACGAAGGGTTCCGTACCATATATAAAAACGTCAAAAAATCACGTTTGTTGTATGGGAGCCTCCCTTATATCTTTATTTTATTCTGGTTTTAGTATTTGTTGTTATAGCGGCTACAGAAATACATCATCTGTGAAGATTTCAACTGTCTACCTATCACGGTTCATGAGATACAGCCAGGTGACAGACGGACAGACAGACAGCGAAGTCTTAGTAATAGGGTCCCGTTTTACCCTTTCGGTACGGAACACTAAAAATAACGCCTAAACATAGAATGAAAAGTAAGGCCTATTGCTGCACATTTACATGTGATGAAAGAGAGGAATGTTTAGAGGTTTTGAACGTGGAATGTTTAGACTGTGCTGCTCAAAAGGGAGGCTGCAAACATAACGTAGCATTTTCGATATGGCTCCGTAGACGCAGTTAGGAGCTATCACCCACAGAAAAAAATGTTACTGGGCCAAACCACGTTAAAACGGCACTTTATAAAATAGTTTTTTCTGGCGTTTTAATAGAAGTGTTTGTACATTTTAGCACTATACAATATGTATACATAGTTAAAAAGGTGAATTAGACACAAATCGGACCCTTAGTTTCTTTTAATGTCACAAATAACCCAACAAAACACTTCGCGCTGTATCGCTGCCAACGGCTAACTGGCGGTGACCGTCCCAGTGACGTCACAGCTACCGCAGCGGCCGCTCAGTGAACTTCGCTAATAAATTGGTCATAACTTCGTAATTTTTTGTTGCAGAATAAAATTTTTTGCACTATATGTTAAGGATTTCTTAGCTTTATAAATCTGCATTCTCAACTATAAACGTTACGGATCCTCATTACAATAAGCAGTATCATATTTCTTGAATTTAATTCATCAAAGCCAATTTGTTAGGTTGTGGTGCCTGACTGATAATAAGTTTAACTTATGTTGGTGCTATTAGATTAGATTACAAAATTCTTTATTGCACTAATCAAATAATACATAGGCGAACTTAATGCTAATTAGCATTTTCTTCCAGCTAAACTTGCAATTGATGCAACTCTCCATTTGTCTGTTATAAATTTAGTTTTTTAGTCTCTGTCTGTATTTCAATAATGTATTATTACTGATAAACAAATACAAAGATGCAACACCCAGCTTATGTTAGACAAGGGCAAAGTTATTAATTCCTACACTGCAGTACTAAGTTATTTTCTAACCATTTGGTATAAAGAATTATTTTAATTTATTTATTTATTTGTTTGGAAAAAAGACCAACAGCATTATGTAGTCATAATTACATAGTATAATTGTATAATATTCGTTCCTGGAAGCCGTTGGGTGCAGGCCAAAGATCAGTCACTGTAAATCTATCGGGGAGGCTTGTGTTCAGCAGTGGATGTTATAATATTGGAAACACTTACATCTCAGCTTATCATCCCTGCTGTTCAGTTTGTTTTCTCTAGTCTTTCTAATCGGGCGGAAATGAGCTAGCACTCTCATAAACTGCAAGAAGTTAACTCTATCATCATGGCTCTCTGCAAAGAATGAGTGGACGATCCTCTCGCTCAGGGGGTTGATGGCCAGTTCAGGGATGCGCAGGAAGTCCTCTCGTGAGAGGGTCCCGCAGTCATTCTTGTCCAAGGATGTAAATCGTGAGTATAGACGTTCTATTTGGTTTGGTGTGACTGAAATAGGTAAAACATTTGTTTTAAAAGGTAATCTAGTAGGTATGAATGTGACAATGATCTTGAAATCAACAAATATACAATATTAAACTCTCCCTTAAACAATACTCACATCCAGTCTCTTCCTGTATTTGAGCGATCTCTTCTTCCCTCAATAAAAGCGAAGATTTATTGCCCATATTGAAACTATTCACAAGAACGCAGTTACACAAAGACCTTTGCTTTCCAAGCAACTGATAAGGTACGTTTATTCGAACTTAGGGCGAATAACAATGCGAAATTAATTGATTTTTAACGGATCGAATTGGTTCACCTATATAGATGCTGGAAAAGAGCGGTTCTGCGGGCGTCTCAGTTACGACGTAGGTTAATCGATACACAAAAACAGAATATAATATTTTCACAATACTAAAGTAGACGGTAAGGGTAAGCACATAATCTTGGTTTTTGACCTTCCTTTTGAACTTTGTTCGTAGACAGACTCGTAGTTTCCATTCCAATGAAGAATTCCGCAGGAAGGAAACTGACTGGCTCTTTTGTTTGAATTTTGACATTGACAATGACAAATTCATCACTTCATGTGACATTTGTTTTTTTTTTATTGGCGTAAAGTCCAGTATTATACAACCTGTCCCTGTCCAAACATCCAAAGTGTGATCGTGGCTGGCGCTCCTGAAATATGTATTTTTAGCCATTAAAGAAATATCCAACCTGTCGCTCGACATCATAGGATGTAAATACGTAGTACACACGGCTACACATCAAGCTATACATTTCCAGTATAAGCTGACCTCTCATTCTACAAAAAGCCTATACAATGCGAGTTCAGCTTATACTGGGTAAATATAGCTTGATGTGTAGCCGTGTGTACATCTAAGTGGTCTGTGGTAAATAAAGCCCATGATGATGATACCTCCTCAAGTGTAGAGATAGATGTTTGAACATAGTGGATATAAACACAGGCAAGCAAAGTAGTACACCGTACGTTTATTGAAAAAAAAACGGATTAGGAAACATTACCCTCCTACTGGGCAGTTGGGTAAAAAGTAGCCTGTGTTACCTCGGGATAATGTAGCATTCTAATGGGGAAAGAATTTTAGAAATCGGACCAGTGGTTTTTTAGTTACAAATCTTTACAAATTATTATACCTATGAAATGTTGCCATGACAAAAACAATTATTCGATTCCAAAAATCTGAAGAAACGTAAGGTAAAATCTGTCATTTGTATCACGCCAAACATCTGTTAAATACAGATACTTAAGTACATAGTTGGAAACACTGTAGGCAAGTGTGAACGTGTCTGCTATTTTGATTTTTTGTTGCCAAGATACTAACTAAATCCTGAAAGTTGAAACATTTCACTATGACAGAACTGTATTTACATAAATGTTTTATTTTTCTTTAAAAAACGCAACTAACCATGAGTACTATTATTAAACCAGTATCAGAAACATTTGAAAGAAAGTCAGACCAGCTGGATACTCTGCTGGAACTAAACGAAAATGTGGCAAGTGAAATATTCGACAGGCCCTACGAAGAAGGGGAATTTGAGGAGATTTCGCCTAGGATTTTTGGGATAAAGAATATTTTGGAACCGTTAACCGTACAATCTCTGAACAATGCTATTTATGAACTTGGTGTGGTCAATTTGTGCTGGCCACAGATCACTGAGCCAGTGTTTGAAACTCGCACGTGTTTCCCAACAAGTTATTACAAAAACACTACGAAAGAAAGACTTCTCCTAGCATACGCTGAAAATTTCAGACGCCAGTACCAATTTCACTTCAAACTACGGAAGCCGCTTCTGCTGCAAGCTCCTAACGAATGTGGGTTGCAGGTAGGGTTACCATATCTAAATATTAGAACTTTTTTAAATTGTTTATTTTAAAATAATAATTAATAAATGAATTGTTTGATTTTTAAAGTACGTTTGAGAGAAAATTCTCAAACTCTAAAAAATCTCAGGGTTTTTCAATGGAAGTTAGGCCTTTTCTTCGGACTTTTGATTTTTAATCTGGTAACCCTAGTTGCAGGTAGATTTATATTACATTAATGGTAATTTTATCGATAGATGGCGCTGTTTATGCATGTTTAACTTATCATTGGTTATTTTATCGATAGATGACGCTGTGTGTTCATGTTTATCTTTTCAAAGTAGGATACCTAAGTAAGTAAATAATTAAAATGCTAGCTTATGTAAACTAAAATTCATTTATATTCTTTTCAATTTAGAAAATGGTGTGCACTTCAATTAGGCCTACGAAACTGTGCTTTGCTGATACGACTACTTGGCAAGGAATCGCAACGCTTGTCTCCGATTATTTTGACTACGAGCCGCTCAGTAAGCCGATGCTGCATGTGAGTAGTAATTTTAAGTTGTATGAAAAAGTTCACTACTAACCTTTACTACGACTTTACAAGTACTAGGTATCTAAATTCGTAATATTTGCGAATTTAATTACCTACTCTACTCGCCGCCAGATGGCGTTACATACCTGTTAGCGGTAAATCGCCGAGACGAGATCATTATCGCACAAATTCTAAATAAGTTTCCAAATAACATTTAATTTGTCAAAACCTTTATGGGTTTATAGGTGAAATTTTTCTGAACTGTTATATTATCTGGATGCCTACCGAAACTAGGTAGGATACACAATGAATACATACGTCTGTTTTGGGTAAATTTAACATTAACTTTTCAGTGTTTAAAAAGTGGTTTCTTCTTCAAAATCATCTTTTAAAATTCAAATCGTACTTTTTAGCCCGGAAAACAACTCTATTAAAAACATGCTAAAAAGTGGTTTTTGGTACCGCAACTTGATATGCGTTCGATAGGTATACAAATAAAACCAGGTCTTTAAAGATTTTAATTAAGTTTAATTGTTCAACACTTCGAGATCACAAACCGCGATAAAAGAATCATCATCATAATCATTTTTATATTCTAATTTCTCAATTTTTTATTTTGTACAAAATATCATCTCTCAAATAGTTTTCCAATGGAGCTTAATCAATAACACGAAACGCAAATCAATATTCTGTCTATTTATTAGGAATGAGATACAATTTTTTTTACTTTTCTAGAAGATTCTTATCAGATAAGTAAAGTTAGTTGCAATGCAACTCGAAATGTCTGCCCTTCCAACACCGTTGGACAACCTCTTAGTTTTAACAATAAGAACTCTATTAATTAGGAATGTACTTTCAATAGTAGATAATAATCTCTCAATAATTTATAATTTTGATCACAGTGTCCTTAACTGTTAATTTTAACGTATAATACAATTCCAGACGTCGTTTATGTCGACATATTAAATACTGAGCAATAGAAAACAATTACACGAGTGCCTAGCGCTAACGCAATAGATTCATCTATAATCTTAACAATATTACCTTGTTCGTACGATTGGCACAACGATTCTGTCGCGTCCCTTCATTATTTGGTATCACTACAAAGGCTTAACTAACGCGCACCACTTTCCAACGACATTAAAACCAGGGAAAAGCCCGTAGTGTTATGTTATGCAGTACATATTTGTATAGGAGCTCCTCATAGCACTCACACCTGCGACACGACAGTCGCAATGTGTGGTAGATCCACAGAACATAAAAAACGGCACAATATGGTATTTTTATATTTTTTTGAAGTACGTTTACCCCACAGTAATTGAAACACGACTGAAGTGAGCGAAGCTTGTAGTGCGCGGAACTCCGCGTACTTGGTGTTACGCGGGCCCCGCCTACTTACGACTTCTATTGTTTTTTGTGTTCTGTGAGTAGATCTACCTACATAGTCGTCGTAGGCGGATACTGACCGCAAGTGCAAAGTGTCGAGCTGTGACAGCCTAATAACCAGCGTTCTGCGGTTGTGCTGTAGTCCGTGTGAGTTAAGCCTAACTCTAATCCACCTTTCCTTCCCTCGCGACTCTTACAATCTAACAAAGAACAGCTGAAAGGACGCCCTGCCTGACTTAGCATTATCCTTTTGACTTGAGGTAGAACATAGGGGGGGGATCCATCTATAAACTATAGTAAGGGTACAACTAGGATAGGAATGTAGGTAATTGTCAAACATTGTAAATGGCAACATACAGCGCTTCTATCATATTATTATTATCCTAAATAACAGTTTGTGTGCATCGGAAACGAATTCGACAGCTTTACAAATAGATTATTTAATAACATCCATCATTTAATGTACACTATTCTAAGGTAGGTAGGTATAGACTCGGAAACGGATCAACTGACGACGACAAACACATATTTGATAAAACGCACCGGAGCTAAATAAGCGAGCGCGATGTAACTTTAAAGCCTAGAAACTAAACAAACATAATGCATAGCTTTTCTTTTAGAACAAAGAAATTACGCAAATTTGGCTACACATATCACAAGTGAACGCTTACTGGCGACGACGACGTAACTATGTACATAATTGAAGTATTCCCTGTAGCGAGCGCGTTGCGCGGCGCGGGCGCTGTTCCTATTTGCGTCTCGCGGCGTGGTCGTGCATGTCGGCGTGCGCGGGCAGGCGGCGCGCGCGCAGGTTGTGCATGAGGGCGCGGAGCTGGTGCACGTGCATGCGCGTTACGCTGGGGTCCCCGCTCGCCTCCAGCCACGCCAGGAACTTGTCGCCGTGCTCCAGCGCCTCGGTCGCGCCCTCCTCCCACTCGCCGCCCGCCCCCGTCGGGCTCCGCGTCTCTGCACCAGCGCTCTGGTTGCTGTTGTTAAACAGAAGGTTGTCCAACACGGTGCGCGCTTTAGCTTGGCTCCTGCCTGTGTCGTGGTTTCTCTCTGTCATCGGCTCTTTGTTCTCGGAGCCTATTCCCGGACTGGCGATGGCGACCGGCTCTGCGATACGACCCTCTCCGTTACTCGTTACGCGAGCCCCCTCATTCCGAGGTGGCGTTTGAACTAAAGACAACGGACTGGTCGCGACGGACCTCTCCTCCTCCACTTTGCCTTTTGTGAGATGAGAGTAGAGAATATTTTCTGCGGTTTTATCCTTCGGGACCTGGGCGGCCGATTTATGTTTGTCTTCTGGTAACGGCATCCCTCCTCCAAACTGCTTGTAGTACTGCCACAACCAAGAATTCCTGTTGTAGTCGAGATGCGAGTTGAGGGGCGCAGCTACCGGTGGCAGGGGCTTGGGGTGCAGGCTCGGTTCGCTCACTTTGCCGAGCTGCAGAGGGTGGGCCGTTGTCGTTTGCGCAGTTAGGTCCAGCATGGCCTGCTGCGTCTTCAACCAATACCAGAGCGTGTCGTCTACTGGCTGGCTGGCTGTCGAAGACGAGACGTGATGATGACTAGACTTGCTGTGGCGGTACGGGTCTGAGTGATGAGATTTGCTCCTGTGCTTGCTCTCGCTGAGATTGTGGATTCCGTTGTGTGCTGGCTTCGGCGAGCGCACCGATCGCAGAGCTCGGCTCGCGGGCTGGGCGGATAGCGTCGATAGACCTGGGTTGAGCTGAGCAAGAAGAGATAGATTTGTGGCGATTTCATTGAAGCTAAGGCCTAGGTGGGAGTGCGTGAGTCCGGGAAGGTGACCAAGTCCTGAGAGAGGGCTGATAGCGCTCATGGAGACGCTGGCACCGGGGTCAGGGCGGCGCTCGCGCGGCACGTGTGCAGCCGGCGAGGGCTCAGCGCGCCGGGTCGTCAGCTCCACCGGCGCCTCGACCGGCGGTGGCAGTGGCTGCGGGCACAGCACTGGCTGTGCAGGCGCCGATAGATCGAGCCCGGACACTTGGGTCGGCGCGGGCGAGGTTGGCTCGACGGGTGATTCTGTTCGCGCGCGTTTTTCCGCCGGCTCTCCATCGTTGCTCTTATCGGTGTCGGGGGAGGAGAGACGTGACGTCATGTAGCGGAGCTTGTCCTCGTTCTTGCACCAGCCACGGAGGGTGGACTCTGGGACGCCGATGTCGCGGGCGACGGACGCCTTGGACTCGCCGTCGTTGACGCGCTGGATCGCCTCGATCTTGTCGCCGGGCGTCAGCGCCCGCATTGGACGCTTGCCCTTTGTCGCCATTTTGGCGTTTCGCTTTCTGTAACAATAAAAAATGGAGTTATTTATTCGGCGATAAGAAATAATTCTTCGTTAGTTTTAAAAACCGGCCCAGACCAGGTTTGGGAAAAAATGCTATATTTAATTTGTACAACCAGTTACCAGTACTAATTTAAACTGCTTGCCTACCACGACTAAATTACATACCTACGCTCATCCTCCACCCTGACAAAAACAACACTTGAAGAACAAAGAAGACTATTAATTCGACGCTTATTATGATTATCATAGCTTAGTACACTACATATTTGTTTAATCATGGGTAAGCAAAATATCATAGTTCGGTATAAACAAAATGTAACCCAAACAAAGCAGCGACAATGTCGGTCTTGGTACCCTTGATTTTTATAGTTGTTAGCAATTTTTTGAAAAACTGCTAACAAATTTAAAATTCAAGAGTAGTTTGCAGTAGGAATGTTAGATAAATCAGATATTACCTATCTGATTAGACTACATGTGAGTAATGGCGAAATAACAAGAGGGTGGGTAAATAATGGTAAATAAGTATCAGTGCACTTTGATACGAAGGTTACTTGATGTATAGGATATATTCTAATTTTACAACAACCAGCGAAACCTCTTATAATGACTGCAAAGGTTAACCTAAGCAACTGTAATATATTAAATAAATTAAGACAATGACCGACGTATCCGTTACCGACGGGTTTGTTTATAAACATATTAAAATATACGAGACAAATTAGAAGATAAGATACAACAGTTATTTACTTTGCATACCTATATCAAGTTTGTCTAATTACATTTAGTCAACTAGGTACCGCATTGTATTAGGGAACGCACTAACAACATACAAACCGACCAAACCTTTATTAATTTTAAAACAGTTTGGGCGGGAAGGGGAAGCTATAAAGTTGCGAAAAGATAAACAAAACGAAGACATAAAATGATGACCTACGACAACAGAAGGCAGCAAAAGTTGGTGGGTCGTTGACACGGTGACCTTGCGCCCGGTTAGCGAACTCCGCCGGTCACCGCTAGATGGCATTACTTGTGCCGAGAGCAAAAAGTTACGGAACTTGACAATTTTAATTTTACTAATTCTTGCCCATGGCTTCGTTTGCGTACTAACGGAATGTTATTTTACAAATGTTTACATATCTAGCAGCGTGTAAGGTTTCATAGAGATTGGTTTCAAGATAATAATAAATAAACAAACTATCGTACCTATTACTAAATCATTAGTTAGAATACCTACTATATTATCTAAATATGAACTCCTGTGAAGTTCAGGCGTTATTAATGAGTTGTTTCACAGATTTTCTGCTAGTTTGTTTAGTTCGAGACAATAACTTCAAGTTACATGTCTAAAAAATAATAGGGTTTTTACTTAAAATAAATTTAATTGTTTGTTAGGCAACAGTTTATAGTGTCCCGCTTTTACTATACTTAGCGCGGCTTGCAGACCGATCCCTAGATGTAATTAGTGACTAAACATGGTTAAATAACGTATTTGTATGATTTGACAACTCTCTTATACATATTTAGGCACTAAATAAGATATGGCATCGTTGCGCAAGTCGCATTTAGGTATTAACAGTTTCTCGATCAGAAATTCAAAGAATTTAAGTTTTTTATATAAAAAGTATTAATTATACTTCGAAATATATATTATTGTAGTTTAATTTGTAGAGTGCTACGAATTATCGATGGGTTGCGAGGCGTGACGTTATTCGAAGCTGATCGCACTCACCCTGATGATGGTTCACGAATTGAACCGAAACATTGTCCGTATTTAAATTAATGAGTTCTATGGGTCCTTGCTACGATACTACGGAACTGCATTTGTTTATATATTCTGGAGTTTGTTCGTATTTTATTGTTTTTAAGGTTTGTATTGAAAGAATATTGATTCTAAATAAAATGTATTTGTGAAAAGTATGATATGTACATAATATGTTATTGTTAGAGATAGGTAGGTTTCACATATCTACTTGATTGATTAACTGCGTGCATATATTATATATTGACATTTTACACACTAACATTATGACATAGAAAATTAAGATCCGTCAAATATCATCATGGCCAATAAAAATAAATAAAACCATGCAATTAATAATTATAAGTAACGTTTTAATATTTATATTTCTTTATACATACATACACTGAAAAGTCTAAAAAAAGTATGCGTCGGTTATATTACTTTGGTATTGTTTGGACATATCTATGTGACTATTTAATATACTCTTCCCGAAAACAAATAATATAACAAAGAAAAGTTACTTAAGTAGGTTACCTATATTTATTTCTGTGATTTATAATTTAAAATAAATACAAAACAAGTGTTTGTTATTTCAATCAAAAGTTCATGCTTTCATGTTTTTGTTTTAGTCGCAATTTAATTTTTGGTAATCGGTAAAGATATATTAAAATATCGAATTTTGTGTTACTATAATAATGTTATTTTTGATAAAAAAAATCACTTATTGCTTAAAAAACACTGAAAGATTTTCGATACGCGGACTATCGATTTCACATGAAAAATTAATCACCTATGCAACAACACTGACACGGCATTCCAAGGTTAAAAAAACTTTCGGTTTCTTCTGAAAAGTTCTGCAAAACTTACTTGCGGGCGGGCACGTGCGTCGTGTTTACTGTTGACAGTCCCGTTTCCGAATAATAAACAGCTTATGAATGGCCCCAACCAATAAAAGTGTAACACGATGCGCAGTGCGCGTCACTTCGTAAACACTTTCACAGCACTGCGAGTCGCGAGAGGACGCGCGGGCGATGCGTGCGGCGGACTCCGCGGTTCGCGACGTAGTGGCCCCGCCGTGATAACACGCGCGCGGCCGGCCCTCCTTTGTGTCCGTCCGAGTGACCCCCCCCGCCCTCTCGCACCCCCCTCTACACCCCTCCGCGCCATCTTACCACCCTCTCCGTGAACCCCGTAAACACACCTATACTGCGGCGCCGGTAATTAATAAAAAAACAGTGGAAACTTTCAGCGTATCCAACTTTTTTGGACTTTGTTGTAATAAGTTGTCTCGCGCCGATGTGAGAGTTGGCTTGTATTAATTGTTCGTCTACCGTGACACGGCCTTTGTTTTCTGCCCGGGAAAGGATGGCAAGATCGTTGCCCGGTATACAATGTACATTTTATTGATAAAGAAAGCTCATTTATATATGCTACGGGATTTCGTAGCGCTTGCTACGATTGTTTCGCGTTTTGTGTAGACCTACGTAGATTTCTTTGTTATTTGTGCTACAGATAACAGATGTTATACTAGGTGCCTACTAAGGTGCCTAGTGTTACGGCCAATCGTATAGTGGAATTTATGCATTTTATTCACGTTTGTAACAATATTAAAAGTGTATAATAGTTAATTACTGTAATAAAACAGGTGTTGAGTACTTAAACTCTGATTAGCTTCCGTAAAAAGCCCGTTAACACGTCATTTAAGTCATTAAGTGGTTAAACTGTAATGATAAATGACAAATTAAGTTTCCTATAAAAAAGTTAGTTCTCCTAAAGTTGTTTGTTGTTTGAATCGAGAGGGCGCGTTGTTTGTTAATGTTTGTTAAAGTTGAGAAGGAAAAGTATGCTTTTTAACTTTTTGTGAATAAAATTGGAAACAAATATTAGCTAATATTACACAAAGGTTAGCTGGACGAAAATTCTAATTAGCATTAAGTTCACCTATCTATTATTTTATTAGTGCAATAAAAAAAATCTTATCTAATGTAATGTATCCTGTCGGACACAGTTACTACGTAAAAGCGTGTTCTGTATGGCGCCTATCTATCCTAATATTATAAAGAGGAAAGATTTGTATTTTTGTAACAAATAAACTCATACACTACTGAATCGATTTCAAAAAAATGTTCACTATTAGAATGCTACATATGCTTCAATTAATTCTACTTTTTGCGTATTTGACAATGCCATGATATGACAAATAAGATGATGCAATGACTGATATAAAAGTCCGACAGGTGCATGAACCATGTTCGAAATTCAAAATTGATCTGAAATACGAAATGTTTTTGAATTGCTCATGAGAGCATGGAGTTCCTAAACTTCTTATCGCTACAGTATTAATACTTCTTTAATGTGCAATTAGAATCTAATAAAATGTTTGTAGAAGGAATTTTGTTTGTCCTGTTGTATAAGAATACTTTTTATCAAATTTGACTAACTTTCGCTGTTCAGATTTTTTTACCAATACAATAAAATGATCCTTATAAAAGACTGCATCGATCGGCATCAAAAAAAAAATTACCAACTTGATTCATTTTAAGGCGCTACTCACACTTGACGAAAAAAATTTTAATGCCAAAATGTTTTTCATCGAAAACGAGCTGATGTTTTAAAAGAAACTGCACCTGTATCTCCTCTGGTTATGGGTGCTGCCGTACTGTTACAGTTAAAAAAACACTCTGTATAGGTAAACCACTGTAATTACTTAATTTGTTATTAATAAAAGTAATCGTAAATAAATTGTACCAAAAGAGAAGAAAATCGAATGACTGGACTATGACTATGGCTACTATTTGGGAACCCACTCGAAGGAAAACAGGATCTACAGAACAAGTCTACTCGACTTAGTGTAAACTCCTGTTTGAAATTATGATGTATATACAAGCCATTATTTAAATTATAAATCTTTGTAAATTATATTATTTAAAATTGTTATTAAGTGATTGAAATGAATAAATTAAATGATTATTATTAAAATTAAAAACAGATTCTCAGCTGGACAGAGTATAAACTGCAAGTAACATGGTTATACCCAGTCCCAAAAACCATATTCTTGTAGATCATTCAATATGCAAGATTCTTTTTTGCATTCATAATCATAAATCTTTGTGTGTGGATCTTGGTTACATTGTGTTGGTGTTTATAACAAAAGAGATCCTGCCTCACAGGAAACAAACAAAGCAGGGCAAAAACATAATAATAGGAACACACTTTTCTATGTGAACAGCTAAGAACAAAGCAGAATATTACATTAATACACAAAACAAAATAACAAATAGACGTTCAAGAAATGTCATTATTTTAATTAGTTTAAAATAAGTAATCATTTGTCTCGTTGCGGGACTCGAACTAGCAACCCAAGTAGCACAAAAGTGCATTATATTATCACTAAAGTCAGGCCATTTTAATATGTAACATTCGACGTCTGTTGACGTCTGTCAGTTCGGTACAATTCGTACCGAACTCATACTCGTATCGGTCATTATTACAGTAAATATGTAATCGTGATTGAAAAAAAATTAAGCAATTGTGCAGTTCTAACAAAACGAAACAATATATTATTTTATGGCCGCCGTTACAAGGTTACGTTGTTGAATTTTGATGAATTGTCAAATGTTAACTATTAAAATGGCCGGAGTTTAAGGTCCACATCGGAAACTCAAGCTCTTAGACCTCGAGTGTGTAAGTCTCGCCAATCTCGTTAAGTCTCAGCACAAGTTGTGAAATCGAACTAATTCGAAAATTGTTGAATTGTGCTGATAACTGCTATAGTGTAGACGTATCATCCTCAGCTTTAGGGGTTTATGCACATGGCGTATTTTAAACGTGCATTTGCCGTAAATTCCTAGAAGTTATGAATCACGTTTGGAGCGCATTTGCGCGTTGTCTGCGCGTTTGAAATACACCGTGTGCATAGGGCCCTACTTATGCTGACAGAGGCCGAAATATCTCTGCAGTTTAGAATTGCATTTACAACTGGTAGCCCGGAATATATTAGAGCTGTGTCGTAAGAAACACACTTAATTATTGCGCTGTGGGGCAACTGAAGTGGCTGAAGTGATGAATGAAAAAAAGAGTGTGATTTAGACCACACAACTGAAGTAAAACCTCTTTTTTTAATATATTAATTTACAAAATTGTCTACACGTCTCTAGGTCGATCAGTCTATGCTCATTCTGGACAGACGCAACGCGCACTCGCACATTAACGTTCAAAAATATACGAAACTTAACTCTCTCTCTCTTTCTATCTTCGCTAACTTACAGCTCTCTCTCAACTTCCGTTCGCACTTTTCGTAACGCATTCACCAACTTACTCCCCAAGTCTAGCGTGCTTAAAGAAGTTTTACTTCAATAATAAAATTTTGGCTATGCTCGTGGTTTTTCTACGGGATCGAATCAGAAATGAGGAGATACGTAGGAGAACTCAAGTCACCGACATAGCCCAACGGATTAGCACGTTGAAGTGGCAATGGGTAGGCCATATAGCGCGCAGAACAGATGGCCGATAGGGCCGTAAAGTTCTCGAATGGAGGCCACGGACCAGCAAGCGCAGCGTATGACGTCCACCTACAAGATGGGCAGACGACTTGGTAAGAACCGCAGGTCGGCGTTGGACGCAGGCCGCTTCCAACCGCAGTTCCTGGAGATCAATGAGGGAGGCCTTTGTCCAGCAGTGGACGTCCTACGGCTGATATGATGATGATGATGATGAATAAAACTTGACATACACATAGTTTTAGCGCAATAATTAATTTATGTCAGTTGTGTAACGTACAAATTAGATACGAGACACAAAACAGGTCATCCGTTACGAATACCCGAGAATTCTCCGGAAGACGCGCGTTCTGTTACAAAAAACGTCTTCCATTCCGTTCCGCGGTAATGTAAACTAAGCCTTAGGTTTCGGTGAAGGTTCGCGTTGTGCCTCTATCTACCTGCATCATTCGTCACATGAAAGCCGGAGACAAACAGCGCAAATATTCGGCGTAGTCCGATAATGTGACCGTATTTATTCGGTGCATTGTGTAAATAGGTATTATAGGTAAATACATGGTGCATATAGTTATGTATATACAGGTATACAGTCGAGGAGGCCGCACAAAGGCCCCCGGCGCGACTCGCGATTTACGGCGCGTCGCCCGCACAGTATTTCGGGCAATGGGCTTCGTGGTATAATTATCTGGATATGGTATTTTTCTTAGTAATAATGGTTGCTGAGGTGATAGAGGTAGCCTTTGCCAGGCCGCACACTATCAGCCGCTCACTAAATCTATGGCCAGGTCTTTGTTCAGCAGTGGACGTTCTATGGCTGATATGATGATGATGATGACGACGTTTAGAATCTTTAGTAAATTATTAGGCTCAATAATGGTGATATTGAGAGGCACCGCCGTAAAGTTGCAAGCATATCGATCTTTTGCATTTACAGAATACATTTCGGGGAAATACATGCCCAGGAACTAAATAAATAAATATTGCTGGACATTTCACACAGTGCTATCTAGCCCCAAAGTAAGCAGAGCTTGTACTATGGGAACCCGATAACTGATAGAATACTTATATACATTTTATTTTTGTAAATACATACTTATAATATATCGAGAAACAACCAGACCCGGAACAAATATCTGTAGATCATGCAAATATTTGTTACGCAGCGGAAATCGAACCCGCTACCGCACGAATTTCAGCCGGCTATTCGCCCACTGCGCCATCTCCCTTCCATCAAAGGACAAGCAGGCGCACGGCTCAGTACCATCCGTACCTAGTTGATATACCACCCATTCGCACACACCGTTTTGGTTCTACGTTCTTGATGCGTACAGCTAAGGTATGGAACACTTTGCCGTCTGTTTTTACTGAAGAATACGATCCGGGTATCTTTAAAGTAAGAGTGAATAGGTTTCTACTAGATCTTCGTGTTTCATCTTAGACTACATCATCGCTTACCATTAGGTGAGATTGTGGTCAAACGAAGATCTATCCAGTTGAAAAAAAAGGACATACAAGTAATAACAAAACAAATTATACCTGACAAACAATATTATACAGGAATTTAGGTGTAATAAATAATGTATTCGTTTACGTTAGACATGAACATTATTTCAGTTTTCAGCAAAACGAAACACTCTTCGTGTCCTGTAATTATTACGTCAGTCAGTATTTTTATCTAGTTTTTAATGTAAAACCATATCTGGCTCTCTATTTGATCTCACTACTTTTTATGGCCCTGTAATTATAGTCGAGATACGGCACGTTCTTACAGTCTTTTTATTGGGATAAATATTTAGTCATTGGGTTATACTAACCAGTAGCGTAGCGTGCCTTGGAGGGGCCCTGTATCAAAATTAGTTGGGGGCCTCAAATGAAGGGTAAAGATTTCTCACAAAAGAAACAAAAATGCTTGCAATAAATTAAAATAAATATTTATTAATAATTATCACTTCCTTCTAGAAATTGAGCTAGCCAAATAATTCAAATTAAATATACACTTTTCTTGCCTTTTTTTCGGCAAATTGATTTATTAAACCACCTATAGCTGAAGACGTATTCAGTTTTACCAACCAATAAATAATCAGAAGAGCAAGATTGTATTGTATTACAATGTTATAACGTTTGAACTGGAATGAAATAAAACGCGTAAATATTGCTCTCCGTGGTTTGTCATTGTACACACGGCTACACATCACGCTATACTTTTCCAGTATAAGCTGACCTCTCATTCTACGAAAAGACTACACAATGCGAGGTCAGATTATACTGGAAATGTATAGCTTGGTGTGTAGCCGTGTGTACATCGGTTGTTGCGGGATTCCCCCGTTTAAGTCATACGCTTAATCCGCAATAACCGATGTGGGATGTTGCCAACTTTTGGGCGCATGCTTAACCCGGGAAAAAAGAGATTGATTTTTTGACTTCTGTCATTTCTCAAGTGAAAACTCTATAGGCACGTATGACATTTTTTTATAAAAAAAAATCCGGGAAGCACGAGATTAAGTGACATAGTGGATAAAATTTTACTAATTTGTGCTTACATGATAGGGGCCTCTGTAGCCCGGGGGCCCCGTATCATTGATACGGCCCCTAATACTAACTAATTATTTACGTTATCTACTAACAGAGTTACCCTATGACTAATCCAGCAAGAAAAGGTTTATTTGACTTTGTTAACAATAAGTCAACTCAGGTAGCTAAACAAATTTCGTTTAAAACTGTTGTACGTGTTAAGACCTTATTCGAATAAAAATAAACTTTAATAATAACAGCAAAAGAGTCGCGCGTTGATGTCTTTTGTATGCGCCTACGGTTTTTTAGTAGCACACTCTGCGAAATTTCTTAAATTTGTATTTTACGATGATTTGTACATAAATAAAGTGTTTAAAAATAAGTAACATTTTATTAAATAGTTGTTTTTGACAGTGGTTCCATCATTCTACGCTATTACCATATCCATTAGTGTGTTCGCGGTTTCGCAGCTCCTTGGGTACGTTCTCCAGTGATGTTGTTATCGGCGCTGCTGGCGACATCCGACGCCGCGCCATTACCTCTCCCCTCCCCTGCCCCCGCCCCGGCGACGCGACGCGATCCGTTTTAGTACCTACTGCGAAACTTAAGACTAAGTTTATTGTATAGATACCACATCCACATTTATGTAGCTTAAGGTTGGAGAAGATTTAAGATGGCATAGGCTGTGCAAACCTTATGCTTATACTATATAAATACATTACTAAATCATTTTGCCAAAAACAGATCGGTTAAATTGTAATTCTAGGCCAACGCGACGATGCGATCAGATAGTTACCGTCCACTGCGCAACTAATATACTGCCTGAAATTCACTAAATAAGAAATTCACTAGTTCGCACTGTTCGCAGTAGCCCCAGCCACAGAATAGTGCAACAGCAGCTCGTTCCTCTTAGGTCCGCATTAACCCCCCCCCCCCCCCCCCCCTGTGCCCCCTCCCCCCGCTCATTAGCTCGATGGCGCGAGACCGGCTGCACTCGATGACGCCGCGGCTGGAATTTTTACGTCCTACAAGTAGGTACCTATGCGACTGTCGCAGATTATAACAACAGTCTGTATGTGACGCAGATTAGACAATACTTAATCCTGTGGCAGATTATAATAATAGTTAGTATGTGCCACAGATTAGACAAGAGTTGGTATCGGTGAAAGATTATACAATACAATTTTTCATTTATTTTCGTTTCATTATTCAAATTGCTTCATGTTAGCTTTTAAATTGTTGACAACCTATGGGAATATAATAATTATTAAATAGAAATAAGCATTTCTCATGGAGGTTGTATTTAGTTTTAGCATATGTATGTATATGAATGTACCTAAGCTATTTTATTTTAAACTAGCTGACCAATCCGCAGCTTCGCACGCGTAGTTTTTTAATAAAACCATTACCTTCCTTCTCCGCAGTTGGGTAAAAAGTAGCCTGTGTGACCCGGAGATAGTGTAGCTTCCCAACAGTGAAATATTTTTTTAAAATCGGTCCAGTAGTTTCGGAGCCTATTCAATACAAACAAACAAATCTTTCCTCTTTATAATATTACGAAGTTTTTTGTAGATATTGATATGTTCTATTGTAGAACATACTTTTGTTCTATCATCAATAGTTTCCGCAGCGCATGCGACGAAAGACGTTTTAGGCATTTTTTTACACCTTGGGTTACGTTACTTAAGTTTTAGTAAGGACCCCTAATCTTTTCTAGCAATAAATATAGCCTATGCTACTCAGGGTGAATGTAGCTTTCCAATGGTGAAAGAATATTTGAAATCGGCACAGTAGTTTTTGAGTTTATTCATTACATACACACATAAATACAAATGTTTCCTCTTTATAATTTTAGTAGTATAAGTAGATATAGATAATAATGATTTGGAATTGATTTTGCTTTTTATTTTGTTATATATTTTTTTGTTTTTTATATATTATGAATGCAATGAGCCTCATTCTGTTTTCAAATTTACTTACGGCTCTAGGAGCGTAAATCACATTTACGCATCACGTATCGAGCTAATAATTACCAACTTTCAGAGTATGTGATAAACAATATATAGGTATATTTGTAGGTATTTGTTAACATAAATAATATGTTAGGACATACAAATCCGAAGTAAATCATACATAATTGTGCTTAAAAAATACTTCACTTCAATGCCTACTCATATGATTGTATTAATACGTCATGGTCAATGCGGTCTTGTGATAACGGGTTCATTGTCCTCTTTGGTCCAAGGTTAAGCTTGCACAAATCATACATTGGCACTTATTATACCTACTTGTACTTGCAATGTGAACATATTGTTCCTATAACTTTTGAAACTAGCACTATTTTTACAAAATATCCCGTTTTTAAGGAAAATATCTGTTGATTGATTGATTGAAAATTCATTATTGCACAAAAGTACATAAATCTGTACATAGGCGAACTTAATGCTAGCAAGCATTCTTTTCCAGTTAACCTTTGCGTAGTGTGAAAAAAATATTTTTGTAGGTATTGCATGACCGTCGCTGTTCTGACTAAGTGACGTAACCGTCATTTTGGCGTAACTGACATTTGTAATGTAACTTTTATCTACTTTTGAAGACGAACCGATCGGTCTAATCGGCGTATCTGTATCTTCTACCTATATCTAGATGTATGTTTGACGTATCTACATATTATCTTAAAATTATAATTTATTCGAAGTGTCATAACTACATTTACGACTTATAGTAATATTTTCTAAAATGTCAGTTACGTCACTTAGTCAAAACAGCGACGAATATGTAGCAAGATATATTTTAGAAAAAATAAGACTAAGTAAGATATATTGATAATAATACCCATACTATAGTTAAAGAGTATTTTCAATAAACGTACTTTCTAATAATACACATCAACAAACACTAGTTGAAAATAATATATAAACTAATAAATAAAATAAATAAATATTGCTGGATATTTCACACAGAGCTATCTAGCCCCAAACTACCCAGAGCTTGTACTATGGGGACCAGATAACGGATATTAATCAATCACTCTTAAAATGTCGGCCAAGTAGTTGAGAATAAACTATTTTTCTTGCTGTGAGTGGTTGTTTTCGACAAAAGACCAGAGAAAACTACAATAAACTCTCAGAAAGGCATCATTTTTAAAATGATAATTATAATTCATATCTATTTTATTACGAAACCGGCCTTAATAGTCAAAATAAAACAAAATCTTACAATAACATACTGAATTTTACATTGATATGACACCAAAACAATTTTAGTAGGCTCCTCTTATTGACATAAATACTAAGAATAACTAAACTACCTAGTCAGGTCATAAGTATTGTCACACAGTAAAAAACTTTTCTTTTAGAATGCTGGCCACAAAAAAGTTTATAGAATTCGAATTTCAAATTGTTCGTGAAAATAAAAAAGTATACTTTTTAGAATTTTACTCATTTTTAAATATGGAGTGAACGCTTAAAGAAGACCGTGTTGCAGTTATTGCGTTGCATCGTTGCGGTTACGCGCCAATTCAAATATTTGACATACTGAAAAATTTGAATATAACCAAAAGATTCGTTTATCGCACCATCAAACGATACAATGAAGACTCTAGTGTAGATGACAGGTCAAGAAGTGGTCGCCCTCGGTCTGTTAGGACTCCAGCAGTGATTAAAACTGTGAAGGCGCGAAATCAAAGAAATCCCAAACGTAAGCAGAAACTGTTGGCCCTTCAGATGGGGTTAAGCAGAACCACGGTAAAAAGGGTGTTAAATGAAGACTTAGGGCTTCGGGCATATCAAAGAAAAACAGGACATCGTTTGAATGCTCGTCTAATGGACCTGAGACTGAAGAGATGCCGCGCTTTGTTGAAGCGGTACGCGGGAAAAAAATATCGGGAACTTCTTTTTTCGGATGAAAAAATTTTTACCGTAGAAGAGAGCTACAACAAACAAAATAATAAGGTGTACGCACACAGTAGTGAAGAAGCGAGCAACCGTATTCCGCGTGTCCAACGAGGTCATTTTCCATCCTCGCTCATGGTATGGTTGGAAGTTTCTTATTGGGGCTTAACAGTGGTACATTTTTGTGAGAAAGGTGTAAAAACGAATGCAGTTGTGTATCAAAATACAGTCCTGACGAACCTTGCGGAACCTGTTTCTCATACCATGTTCAATAACAGGCACTGGGTATTCCAACAAGATTCGGCCCCAGCTCATAGAGCGAAGAGCACACAAGACTGGCTGGCGGCGCGTGAAATCGACTTCATCCGGCACGAAGACTGGCCCTCCTCCAGTCCAGATTTGAATCCGTTAGATTACAAGATATGGCAACACTTGGAGGAAAAGGCGTGCTCAAAGCCTCATCCCAATTTGGAGTCACTCAAGACATCCTTGATTAAGGCAACCGCCGATATTGACATGGACCACGTTCGTGCTGCGATAGACGACTGGCCGCGCAGATTGAAGGCCTGTATTCAAAATCACGGAGGTCATTTTGAATAAACTTTAGTGTCATAAGAATCTCTGTTTTGTTAAGTTCATTTTGGTATATAAATGGTTACATAATGAATAAACTTGTTTCAATTATTTTATATTAAACATGTGACAGAATTTATGACCTGACTAGGTATGTAAAAATGAGCGCCGTTGAATCCAATCCTCACAAGTTCAGTCGCTCTGGAAATCTATGTGCAGCAGTGGACGTGCTGTGGCTAATGTAGTAATGATGATGCAAACATTTGTCCTGCAACAGGAATCGAATCATGGTTGCAAAATGCAACCTTTTTTTATAGTACTAAGGTTGCAAACTCGCTTACGGCCCACCTGATGGTAGCGGGTACCGTAGCCTACGAACGTGTGTAACACCAAAGGTAAAACTCGCGCGTTGCCGACCCTTTAAAAATTTTAAAACGTCCTTTAAAGAACCCCATACTGTACTAGGGAAAAAATCTTTTGGATAGAGCGACAATTAGCGAAGTTATGACGTAGTGCGGTTTAAATGAGGCAATTTGAGTCCAATGTGAGAGAAACAAAATGCAACATCTCTTGCTCGAAAACGCTTCTGCTCGATAAGTACCGAGTGGTGTCACGCCCGATTGAAGGTTATAGGGCTGGGCCGCATTATCTATGCGTCAGACGTGCGACCTCGCCCGTCGCGCGTCGCGCCGCGCCGTTAGGGCTGCCCCGCCGCCTCGCTCCTCGCATTATTTATTAACACATAACTACTATAAAATAGATTGTTTTATATCCTTTTGTGAAAAACTAAAACGTACAGCCTCGGCCTAGTTTAGGTCCCTAATGTTACTTTACACCAAAAACCCTTTTTTTATTTTGAAAGAAAGAAAGAAAAAACATTTATTTGTGACGGTACAAAACACACACAGCACCCAAGTAAGATACACACAATAGAACAAATTCATACACACAAAAACAGCAATACCTACCTAACAAATGTGTGTCTCACAATTACCTATATATAAATGACCGACGTCACAAAAAGGCGTCCAACTCAGCATTTGTTGTGCTTTTGGCACAACGCTGATCTTCCGTTGGAACCATTTAAAAATAGGATTGAAAAGTTTAAACTGCTTTTTAACCAAGATCACAGAACCCAGAGGATTAGCAACCTGAAGTGACAGTGGGCGGGGCACATACCTAGCACATACCTAGAAGAACTGCCGGTCGTTGGGGCAGAATGGTTCTAGAGTGCACACGCACATGTAAAGCGCAGCGTAGGTCAGCACACCACTAAATGAAAAAACGACCTGATAAGGGTTGCTGGGAGTTGTTGGGAGTTGTTGCAGGCCACACAAGATCCTCGCTGCCGAGCATAGTCGAGGCTATGCTTGGCAGTGATAGAGCCTGGGATGCTACAGTCACCTTCTGTGAGGAGGTGATATCCCAGAAGGGGGCCGCGGAAAGAATCCGAGACGATGACCCTCTCGCAGATCCGCATCGCAGACGAAGGACCGGGAGAAGGTGAAGACAGTTTCTTCGCCTTCTTGCGCTCGATGGGAGCCAGCATGGTTCGGGTGCGGGGAGCTCTGACTCTGCATTGCACAGGCCTCCTACGCCGGG
The DNA here is from genome assembly GCA_918857605.2 of Philereme vetulata. Taxonomy (NCBI): domain Eukaryota; kingdom Metazoa; phylum Arthropoda; class Insecta; order Lepidoptera; family Geometridae; genus Philereme; species Philereme vetulata. Next base: position 7,327,151 of record OU975470.1, on the reverse strand, counting down.
GAATGTCCTCAATATTCCAGGACATTCCTCTCCCTCCCAGGAGGGAGTCAGAGGGGTCCGCTTAAGGCAGACATTCACCGACAGGGCCGCGGTTGAATCCAACCGGGACCCCGTAACCCTGTCAAGTTCTGGTGCAGCATCGACTCACTCATCTCAAGATGGGCGGTTTGATGATGCACTAGCACTGAGGTGAATGAAGGAACATCGGTGGGTTTTTAGTCGGTATGCCGTTGGTTGTAACCTAAGGAGAGTCCGACAGACTCCTTCAACTTTCCCCGAGTTGGAGGACATGCGTAAAGCATTTTCCCACCGTAAAAAAAGGCCACACAAGATCGGTCGCTCTGGTCGTCAGATTTTTTTTAATGGAATACTTTGTTCAAAAGCTGTTAAAAATGAAGTTTCACACGCTATACCTCTAACAATTAGTATTGACAGCCCTACGTGCGCGTGCACTCGCGGTGTCGCGATAACAATTACAGAGAAAACTTATTGTGTTGTTTACCGGTAGGCGACAGTACACGACACTGCAAAATATACCTTATTACAACACCGGTAGAGCCGTAAGTATTAGTTCGTGTTGTTGACCGGTGCTACACCGCGTATCACCGCAAAAAACAACTTTAGTCCTGTGGACATAAAGGCGTGGGTATTGCTGCAGTTTTTGGTGCATCGTTTGTTACTGGAAAAATAACCTTTTGTTTATAGTAATAAAGGTGTGGTTATTAGTGCAGTCAAGTAGTATCAGACATCCGCCTCGTCCGCCATACGGCTATCAAATTGTTGCGCGATGTGTGACAAAAGCGTTAAGCGTTCCTTCTTTTTAGGGTTCCGCACCAAAATGGTAAAAACGTAGGTCTTAACAGTCTGCCCGTCTATCACAGTTGATTATCCAGCAACTTCTGAAACTATCGACTTGAAATTTGGAATAGTTATACATACTTGCCCAACTAAAGTAAAAAAATGAGGATGTGAATTTAAAAGTGGGGTTTAAAAATCAAGTTGGGTATCATAAAAAGACCTCAGTTTTGACATTCTAAGTAACTTTTTACCATTTTCTAAATCGTTTCATAAATGACGGAGGTCTGAATCATAAAAATATATACAAATGAATTCAGAACCTCCTTATTTTAAGGTATAGAAGATAAGATAAGGTTAAGAACAGGTTTTGATATTATGTTTAAGTTGCTTTGTAGTTATGGTCAAAAATTATAAAAAATAACCATAAAAAAACACATGCACATATACCACAACACAACTAGTGTGGGGGCTAGTATTGTTTTAAATAACCTACCTACTTAGGTAAATGTTGAAACCTTACTATTTACCTTTTCTTTAAAATGCATGCTTGCTAAGTAATGTTTATAAAAACAAAATATTGTACGCGATGTAATTTTGTTGCAAATAAATAAATCTTGAGCTCCATACCTCGATTCCCAACGTCATGAACCTTCGTTCTTCTACGGATCTCGACGTTTGGAACTCGATCTGAGTTTGATGCCGAGCATGGTACGCTACATGACCCTTTGTGCAACTCTTAACCTGTACACAGCCTCCTGCGTGAGCGTCCATGTCTCGGCACCGTAAGTCATGGTGGGCAGAATACATTGACTAAATAAGCGGGTCTTCAGACTCTGTGGAGTTTTAGGCGACTTAAGCGTGTCGTCTAGCTTGCCGAACGCGGCCCATCCCAATAGGATCCTTTTAGATATCTCCTCTCCTATCTCCTTAAATAGTATTGGGCTGGACACTTGGCAAGACGTGGTGATGACAGGTGGAGCAGGGTAGCGACTGAATGGTGGCCGAGGCATGGCTGTAGAAGGGTAGAACGTCCGGCAGCGAGATGGGTGGACGACATCGTTAGAGTCACGGGCCATCAATGGGTGAGACTAGCGCAGGATCGTGGCGGATGGCACAAACTTGGGGAGCCCCATACCCAGCAGTGGTTGAAGTCGGGCTGTGGATGATGATGAAATAAATATTGTGTTTTTTGTATAATGAATGAATGATAAACATATTTTCCTTTGGCAGTCGGACAAGCACTGTCAAATTGTGAATAACATTCAACAGCCACATTCCCACAAGCAAAACCAAGCACTAACTAAACAAAAGGTCGTAAAATTATATTAATAAGTAGGTACTTACCAGTATGTACTAATAGCTGGGGGACGCAACAGGTCTCCATAACAGCTACATAACTACGTATAAATGTGAAAGGATTTGTTTGTCTACTTTGATTAAATTGGTAAAGTTTTTGACGCCTATGTCTGTCTGTCTGTCTGTGGCAGTGCCCAAACGGATATACCGATTCGGAAGGGTGGTGCTATGCGTGATCAAGATTCTGGTCAGCCGATCCAAAGATTTTATCAGCATGATACTTTTAATACCTACTGGCCTTTCTTTCCTGGCTTGGTCGCGAAGGAACAGGCAGTAAGATTGTCGTTTAAAAGTGATTTTAATAAATAAAAAGAATATGAATGTTATGGTAAGTAACACGTTTTGAATCGTTTGGAGTTTATTATTCGCGATAGGTTTAAAAATACTACACGTGGAAACTTAAAAAATTAAATACGATAATTTAGTTATTAGTTATTTACCTAGTCAGGTCATAAATTCTGTCACATGTTTAATATAAAATAATTGAAACAAGTTTATTCATTATGTAACTATTTATATACCAAAATGAACTTAACAAAACATAGATTCTTATGACACTAAAGTTTATTCAAAATGACCTCCGTGATTTTGAATACAGGCCTTCAATCTGCGCGGCCAGTCGTCTATCGCAGCACGAACGAGGTCCATGTCAATATCGGCGGCTGCCTTAATCAAGGATGTCTTGAGTGACTCCAAATTGGGATGAGGCTTTGAGCACGTCTTTTCCCCCAAGTGTTGCCATATCTTGTAATCTAACGGATTCAAATATGGACTGGAGGAGGGCCAGTCTTCGTGCCGGATGAAGTCGATTTCACGCGCCGCCAGCCAGTCTTGTGTGCTCTTCGCTCTATGAGCTGGCGCCGAATCTTGTTGGAATACCCAGTGCCTGTTATTAAACATGGTATGAGAAACAGGTTCCACAAGGTTCGTTAGGATTGTATTTTGATACACAACTGCATTCGTTTTTACACCTTTCTCACAAAAATGTACCTCTGTTAAGCCCCAATAAGAAACTCCCAACCATACCATGAGCGAGGATGGAAAATGACCTCGTTGGACACGCGGAATACAGTTGCTCGCTTCTTCACTACTGTGTGCGTACACCTTATTATTTTGTTTGTTGTAGCTCTCTTCTACGGTAAAAAATTTTTCATCCAAAAAAAGAATTTCCCGTAATTTTTTTCCCGCGTACCGCTTCAACAAAGCGCGGCATCTCTTCAGTCTCAGGTCCATTAGACGAGCATTCAAACGATGTCCTGTTTTTCTTCGATATGCCCGAAGCCCTAAGTCTTCATTTAACACCCTTTTCACCGTGGTTCTGCTTAACCTCACCTGAAGGGCCAACAGTTTCTGCTTACGTTTGGGATTTCTTTGAATTCGCGCCTTCACAGCTTTTATCACTGCTGGAGTCCTAACAGATCGAGGGCGACCACTTCTTGACCTGTCATCTACACTAGAGTCTTCATTGTATCGTTTGATGGTGCGATAAACGAATCTTTTGGTTATATTCAAATTTTTCAGTATGTCAAAAATTTGAATTGGCGCGTAACCGCAACGATGCAACGCAATAACTGCAAAACGGTCTTCTTTAAGCGTCCACTCCATATTTAAAAATGAGTAAAATTCTAAAAAGTATACATTTTTATTTTAATCAACAATTCTAAATTCGAATTCTATAGTGACCAGCATTCTAAAAGAAAAGTTTTTACTGTGTGACAATACTTATGACCTGGGGCCTAATTCTACTAAACCCATCGCTTCACTATGACAATGGTATCGTCGCAAAATGGCCACTACCTTTTGGTATTTTACTATCTTTGTAAAAATAATGACAAATAATCATTGATTATTGTTCCTGTCATAAGCTGCCAAATTTTCAATGGTATAGTCATAACTACGGGCGGCGATTTTTGACAAACATGTGCTGGATTGTGTTTGTAGAATACCAAAAGGTATCTATAGTGGCCATTTTGCGACGATACCATTGTCATAGTGAAGCGATTGGTTTAGTAGAATTGGGCCCCTGACTAGGTATTTATGATTGATCCAGTGATGACATATGGAACCGTGACGTGGTCCTTCACTATTGGCCTTATGAATAAGCTTAGAGTCGCTCAACGAGTTATGGAAAGGGCTATGCTCGGGATTTCTCTACGGGATCGAGTCAGAAATGAGGAGATATGTACGTAGGAGAACTCAAGTCACCGACATAGCCCGACGGATTAGCACGTTGAAGTGGCAATGGGCAGGCCATATAGCGCGCAGAACAAATGGCCGATGGGGCCGGAAAGTTCTCGAATGGAGGCCACGGACCGGCAAGCGCAGCGTAGGACGTCCACCAACAAGATGGGCAGACGACTTGGTAAGAACCGCAGGTCGGCGTTGGATGCAGGCCGCTTCCAACCGCAGTTCCTGGAGATCAATGAGGGAGGCCTTTGTGCAGCAGTGGACGTCCTATGGCTGATACGAGTATGATGATGATGATTTAAAAGTTTTCCTGTCTAGATCACTTTATTGTAATTTTTATCTAATTTTACTCTATTTAGCTTGTAAAGTGTGCACTAAAAACATATTCATTTATTAAAAACAACAAGATGCTAAAAATAATAAGTTTTTTGTTGAAAAATTACTTTTTCAAAACAAGCTTTTATAAAATCCATAATCGAAACCTCAAACAAATTCAAATGAGCCGAAACACTAGTAGCCTACTATAATCCATTCAGAAGTTCCGTTGTCTAGCATCCGTCACGTCCATCACGTCTCATCCATGGTACCATATTATTGCATTGTCACCGAAGTTAAATATGTATTCCAAATTTCAACTAAATCGGTTGAAGGGAACGGGTTTAAAATTCAGTTTCAAGATTCCACCCGGACAAACATACATGCATTGCGTTTGCAAGTCAATAAAAAAGCTTGTAAATAATAAATTAGCCAGGCTTGCGTGACCTTAGAAAAAAATCCACTACGGAAGAATAGAGACTAGAAATGTTTGAACGGTCTCACGTAGTCTACGCTATATGTCATTTTACTCTATGCTACCGTAGAGAGAAATTGCGGCCATATTGTATTTGGGCCACAACGTAAACATGAGCTTCGAGCTGTTCATTATCTCCTGATGTGTTTGTTCTGCTCGAACTATTGGTGTTGGGGCGCGTTCAAGTATTACGTAACGCTATTTTTAAAGATTTTGGACCCCCCCCCCCCCCGCCCTATGTAACGTTTCAAGTCCCCCCCCCCCCCCCCCCAACGTTACGTAACACCCAAGCGACCATTTTTACCGAAAAGCGTTGCCAACTTGGGAGAACAAAATAAAAATGACGTACAATACAATCGAGAATTTCTCCGTAAAACATAAACGAAAAGGGTTGCCAACTTGGGAGATTTTTATTCCCTAGTTTTTAATTTAAATAAAAAAAAACAATGTTACGTAACGCGTTGTTAGCACCCCCCCTACCGCCCCTGTAACGCATCGTAACGTTTTACAAGACACCCCCCTCCCCCCTACCTCCAAATTGTGTTAAGTAGAACTTGAACGCCCCCTTGTCCTAAATAAATGTTTTGGATTAGTTGATTTTGATATGACAAACAACTCAACAATCAATTCAGGTATTAGGATGGTCATGAATCATGCCCTGACTGATTCTCATTATTTTACTTCAATTAATTTTAGGAAAAAAAAATATTATTTCGTTAAAATTGTGACGAGTTTTTTATCATCTTGAATAGTAACAACTTTTCAGTTAGTTAAATCTTTTGTAGTCTCCGTAACCTGATCCCCCGTGTACCAGTTATTTTTGACACCATTCATTCAAAGAACAATAATATTTTTAAATATCTGTATCCGAGCGGTCTCAGTGACCCTTCTTTTTAATTCTAAGAACCTTTTGTCTTATTTGTTAAGGAAGTCGACGTTACAACCGCTCAGAGTTTTTACAATGGGGATGAAATTGTGACTTTGAATATTAAACAATTGTTTGCATAAAAAAAACTCTTGTACGCCTGTATTGGATATAAGATTTATTTATTTAATTCTTTATTGCACAGAAAAAAATGTACTAAAGGAGGACTTAATGCAAACCAACGTTTTCTACCAGTCATCCATGACGGCTGGAAATATGTTCTAGGCAAGCGTATTCTATCGTCAAGCTACACTATCCCTGATTGCTATTGGCTATGGTTTATTTTGATAAACATCATTGCGAACCCGGGACGGGTCAGCAAGTTACACATAAGATAAGAACGGATCCCGAAATAGTAGCTAGGTACCTGATTACGCGAACACGTCATGCCAGCGCTATGCAAGTCGTACAAGCTGTTATTTAATCTGCGGATCTCAGATTACACCCTACATCTCACTAACTGTTTGGCAACCTGTGCCTTTGCTTTTCGTAGAACATCAACTTCTCGTCATTTTCGACCACACCGATTAGGTGCAAAGTGTGCAAACTTACAAAGAATTTGGTTCTACACCGCGATAATAATGGTACTTTTGAAAATACAACCGTCTATATTATACTGGGTGACTCGGAACTAGTAATAATAATAATAATCCTCCTAGCCGATTTCGGCTACAGAGACTTGACTTTGTGATTATTGGCCTAGGTGTTTAGCCTGTATGTGGCTGATGTACCCTATTTTTGCGCTAAAAGTCCGGTTACAATGAACACAAGTTAAGGCGCCATTAATGTAGTTGTAATTGATATTAGCCGGCGGTCGACTTTTAAGCTGATCTCGTTTTAAGTCTAGTTCTTGCCTCCTTTCTTCTTCAAACTCGTACACTTTGTCCTGAACATGACGCCTCCATTCAGGTCGTTTTTCAGCGAGAGCCTCCCAGCGCGACGGATCGATACAACACCTCTTCATGTGCCTCTTCTGTACGTCTTTGAAACGTAGGAACTGACCTCCGCGTTTCCGCTTACCATGTTCTAGTTCACAGAAGAAAATGCGTTTCGCCCTTCGCTCATCAGACATCCGAGACAGGTGCCCGCACCAACGCAGCTGACGCCGCATCAAATATGCCTCTATGCCACAGACATTAGCCCGTCGTAGAACATCGGTATTACGGACCCGATCCGACCACTTGATGTTAAGAATGTCGCGGAGGCATTTCAGATGGAATCTGTCTAACGTGCGTATGTGTCTGCGATACAGGCACCATGTCTCTGACGAGTACAAGATGTTAGGAAGTACAATAGCCATATACACCTTAATCTTGGTACTCAATTTGATGTTATGGGAGCGAAATACCTGGACTCGTAGTTTACCAAAAGCAGCCATAGCGGAGCCAAGTCTGCTGTTGATCTCCGAGTCAAGGTCGCATTTTGTTGTTATGCTGCTTCCCAGATATCTGAATGTATCGACCTGTTTTATGGGCTTTCCATCGATTTGCAGATTCAGTGGAGCTTGGTTAACAGTGTCCATGGCCATCACCTCTGTCTTTGTAATATTAATTTTGAGGCCAAATCTACAGCACGCAGCGTCAAGCCGAGTCATCAAGTCCTGGAGTCCCTCAGAAGATTCCGCAACGAAACATAGGTCATCAGCATACATCAATTCGGTAATGAGGTCATACGATACCTTTGTGTGCGCTTTTAACCTAGCCAGGTTAAAGATACTGCCATCTGTGCGAAAACGTATGCGGATCCCTTCGGTGTTGGCTTGTAAAGTCTCCCTCACGACAACGGAAAAGTACAGAGCAAAAAGAGTGGGTGCTAATACACAGCCTTGTTTTACACCACAAGTGACAGGGAATTGCTCTGTCTGCTCACCATTGACGGTTACGCAACAAGTCATGTTGTCGTGAAGAAGTCTTATCAAGCGTATAAATTTGTCGGTGCAACCAAGTTTCGAAAGCACAATCCACAAAGCTTCGCGAGGTACACTGTCAAAAGCTTTCTCCAGATCAACAAAACAGAGAAACAGAGGTTGACACTGTTCCCTGCTTTTCTCTTGCAGTTGTCTAAGAGAGAATATGGCCTCGCATGTGCCGCGATTGGGTCTAAACCCAAATTGCGTTTCAGGCAATATACTTTCAGAGAGCTCCATAAGACGATTTAAGAGTACTCTGGCAAAAGTTTTTCCTGGAGTAGACAGAAGTGATATACCCCTATAAGAGTTGCAAACAGATCGATCACCTTTATTTTTATACAAAGAGCAAATTAGTGATACGCCAAAACTAGGAGGAACGAACTCCATTTCCCACATGCGCTGGAAAAATTGCCAAATCTTGTAGTGCAACTCATCTCCGCCATATTTTAATAGTTCTCCTGGTATGTTATCGATGCCGACAGCCTTATTGTTTTTCTGCGCTTTGATGGCGATGATAACTTCCTCAAGAGAAGGAGGCTGATCCAGATCTACGGCTTGTGGTAAGGCAGGAAGTGATGCTAAATAGTTTATGTCAGCAGAACGATCCACATTGAGTAAGCTGTTATAGTGTTCTGCCCAGCGAGTAAGAACTTCTCCTTTGCTTACCAGGAGGGTACCTGAAAGTGATTTCAGTGGTACGTTTACTCGATGTGGACTTCCTACTAACTTTTTAATCTCGTTAAAGAAATCGCCGAGTCTATTCGAATCAGCAAGCCACTGAATATAGCGAACCTTGTTCAGCCACCACTCATCTTTTGCGTTTCGAGTTAGTCTCCTTATTTGGCTCGTACTCTCCTTTATTTTTTCAGAAGCAGTTGTCTGATTTCCCTTTCGAAGGAGCTGGCGGTGTTTTTCTAGGGCGACTGTCAATGTATTATCATTTTCGTCAAACCAGTCTTCACAGACACGAGGTTTTTGGCCTAAGATCTCAGTAGCCGCATTGATGGTATTTGTAGTTAACAGTTTCCAGCCCTCGTCTAACTGTTCATCTTCGGGGTGTATGCCTGCTGTAAAGGTATTGACAGCTTCCCTGTAATTTGCCAATATTTCAGCAGACTCTAGCTTTTTCAGATGGAGACAGTTAGGCTTAGCCCTGCGAGGTCTACGGCAAGGGCTAAGACGCAAAAATAGTTTTGTAACAACAAGTCGGTGATCCGACCAACAGTTTGCGCCCCTCATTACTCTCGTTACTTTGACATCCGCTATATCCCGTTGACGGACTATAGCATAATCAATAAGATGCCAATGCTTGGACCTTGGGTGCATCCAGGTAGTTTTGTATTTATTTGGGAGTCTAAACATGGTATTGGTAATACCCAGATGAAATTGGGAACAGAGGCTTAGTAACAGTTGCCCATTACTGTTCATGTTACCAATGCCATGTCGCCCTATCACCCGAGGCCAAGCTTCAAAATCACGTCCGACGCGAGCATTAAAGTCGCCAAGAAGCAAAACTTTCTCACAGCGCCGGATTTTAGTCAGCACTTCTGACACTTCCTCATAAAATTTGTCCTTGACGTCATCACTTTTGTCGAGTGTTGGCGAATATACGCTGATAACATTTAAGTATTTATTTATTGTATTTATTGTTTCGAAGATGGAATAAATATTCCAACTACTAACTAGTACTCGGAACTAGTATTTTAAGTCAGAACGGGGTGATTACGACCACGAAAATCAACAAGTTTTCATGGAAAAAATGGACATAGTCTGGATGCACGCAATCACAGCTGGTTAGCGAAGACTCTCGCATTCCCCATCTACAGAGGTTTCCCCATCCGGAGTCGATTAATAGACTTCCAGACCGGCCACGTAAGGTCACTTCCAGGGGGGTGATTTTCGTGTGGTGGAAGCCAGGCGGTGGTGGGTGCCTCTTCTTTCACAAATTCGACTTTTGTGCGGCCGGGTGGTCATTAGCGGCGACTCGGGGAGGGTGTTGACGTGAATTCAATAAAAGTGGACAGCTTCTACTGAATTCTAATATAAAAAATTTAAGAATATAAACAAAAATAATTAATAGGTACATATTATTTTTCTAGATACATTCCTTGAACTTTTAGTTCTACTTTATATTAGCTGTTTTTTAGACTTTGCGCCTTTACTAGAACCACAGAGGAATAAATACTACGTAAAACTTACCTCATACAAATGTAATGTTCGATCTAAAACATCAATAACAGCATATGAAGAGAGTTTTGACCGAAATCAGCTGAATTTTACAAAGTGATTCTTCAAAGCGAATCATCGAATTCACGAATGTCGTAGAAGATTTGTTACTATCGCAAATGTTGACCCCCGGGATAACATATGTACTAATTCTGGGACAACCTGTATTAACCACGTATTTTGATGAGGTTTTTAAATGGTGACTACGAATTAGAAGACAGAGACGACTGGATTTCTTTTGTGGTTAGCAAGGTTCTATGTTTTTTTTATCCGTACTATACCTACTATTGGTTCGCCCCGAACTGAGATCTCGTGAGTCTCCCGTAAAAATAAAAATATGAATATTATTCATAATCTTTGACTATCAAAACAGTGCCACGAAATAATAACCACCTTCTTGACCTACAGTATCATTCAAATTACAGGAGTTCATGTAAATTGGGGTACAAAATGCAGAGTTATTGTAGATTTCAGACTTTTGCCTATATTTGTGTCACTAAAGCTACACGAATACCAAATGTCAGCACTGTGGGGTCACCCTGTTAATTTTGTTAAATTTTAATTTTTAGTATTGCTAATAACTCAAAATTATTTTTTTATGTTTATTTGACGTCCCATTTGACCTCATAGTCTAATTTTCATTTTTTTTACCCCTCTTGAACCCCAATATCTCAACAACCCCCCAACATTTTTAGCTCATTTAGTTACATTAAAATTGTGCCATCACTGCCTACCTATGTATTAAATTTCACGATGATCGGATCAACAATTCGACAGTTATCCTCGGACAAACAAACATACATAGGTACATACATACATACAACGCCGATTTGCCCAAGTTGATTGAAAGATCTTGCTTCGCTCGTTCAATTATGAATTCGAAAGTATCTCTCTCTGTTACGTTTTCACGACTAAACGGCTGGACCGATTGCGATAAAATTTTGTATGTAGATAGATTATGAAGTGGATTGAGACATAGGCTACTTTTTATTTCCAAACCATGCATGCGTGCAAAGCCTGGGGCAGAAGCTAGTGATGTGTAATTCAATTAAAAGTTTTATGCCTAAAATGTTTAATACATTTGCAATTCGCTCTTATTATTGTACGAAATATGCAAGGAAAAGGCGCAATAATCAAGATTTTAATTAATATTTTGAATGTAAGCTAATTACATATCTTTTTCCTGGTCGAGTAAATAATAATTTCCCGCTAATTACCATGTAAAGAACAATGCAAGAGGAACACTTTATCACTGCATGCATCATTTATGACGTCATTTCTTTGAATTTGGACAATTCCAAATGCATTGCTTACTTGTTCCCACCAAATCGACCTCCGTGGCGCAGAGGATGATTTCCCGGCTGAGACGCAAGAGGTAGCGGTTTCGATTCCCGCCGCGTAACAAATGTTTGCATGATCTTAAGATATTTGTTACGGGTCTAGTTGTTTCGCTTAGATATTCTGATATTATATATCGCTTAGATATTCTGAGTGTCAGGTACGCGACCCTGCTCGACACACTGTCGATGGTGATAATGTTGTTGATGAGTGACTTGTGAACGAGAAACCCAACACCACCTTGGGACTGTTGGTCGCCCTCCCGGTAGTATAGTAGGTTACCAGACTTAAGGGATATCGTGTCCTCGCCCTCTCTACGGACTTCTGATAACCCCAAAATGGCCCAGTGTAATCTACTAATTTCTTCTTCCAGCTCAACAATCTTTTCGTCTGTCCTCAAAGTGCGGATGTTGTGTGTTACCAGGGCCAGTGGTCGTCGTAGGGTTTGGTAGCCGATCGTCTCCCAGGGATTCTTAGCACCCCTGGCCTCGCCGTTACCGTGACTGCTACCGTAGCCAGGATTAGCGGGGCCGCCGGGGACTCGGGGCCTGGTTTTATGTTGTAAATCCATGAGGGGGTTGTTGCCATACTCGCCACGCTTGGCAGGCGGGTTGGCGAGCGCAGTAGAGGTGTTGAAAACACGAAAAGACGCTGCTGCCCATCTTTCGGAGGTATCCCTTAGCAGACTCCTACTGCATCCACGGGCAAGAGCGGAGGGGCAACATTCTATTGCCGGCGCCCCACGGCAGCTAGTATATTAATAAATAAAAACTATATTTTCTCTTCACAAAATAGGTACAGCAAATTCATTGCTCGGCCTAATAATAACCTGTTTTGTGAGAAACTGGTGCCTGAGATAAGTCGATATAGGTGCCTGTATTACAGGCATATTACAGGCATATTAAAAGTACAATAGAATAATCATTTATTTGGTACACACAAAATGACACACGAAACAAAAGAACAGTAGGTACAATTGAATCTAATAACACACAGTAAATATGTAGGTAAGTGTGTATTTACAAAAAAAAAAGAGTATTCTATCAGTTATCTGGTTTCCATAGTACAAGCTTTGCTTAGTATGGGGCTAGATAGCGCTGTGTGAAATGTCCAGCACGAATTATTTGTTTATTTATTTAATATAATAGCTGACCAGTCCGCAGCTTCGCACGCGTAGTTTTTCAATAAAAACATTACCCTCCTTCTGCGCAGTTGGGTCAAAAGTAGCCTATCTCAACTGGGGATAGTGTAGCTTCCCAACAGTGAAAGAATTTTTTAAATCGGTCCAGTAGTTTCGGAGCCTCCTATTGAATACGAACAAACAAATCTTTCCTCTTTATAATATTAGTATTTATAAAACGCGAGCCGTGTTGTCGATGTCATTAGACCTAACGTAGGCGGCCAATTTAAATAAATATAAATGAATAAATATTGCTGGTCATTTCACACAGAGCTATCTAGCACTAAACTAAGCAGAGCTTGTACTATGGGAACCAGATAACTGATAGAATACTTATATACATTGTTTTTTCGTAAATACATACCTATGATAAAAAAAGCATCCAGACCCGGAACAAATATCTGTAGATCAGTCAATTCACTCAATGCGCCACAGAGGTCGACACTGCTGAAATCTTTAGTCGTCGGACTGATTTTTGTCGGCCGTCTTCGTCATAAAGTGTAATCCTCTAGTGATAACAATGGCCGAGTCCCTTTCAATTAGTTTTTACACGGAGATAATGATTTACAACGGACCGACGGACGTACATACCTTAAAACAGTACCTACTACCAGTAGCTACACTTAGCGACTGTGTAGGTATGAATCTGTTATACACGCGAACTCACCTCAACAAGAGTAAACGATTTCATACTGGCCGGATTTATAGGTTTTTATACTACCTGGAGATGACAAGTAGACAAGAGAAAGTATTGCCTCGTAGATCCTTAGAAACGTGTCCTACGATGCACTGCCCTGCGTCCAACTTGAGGCATACAGGTGTAAAACATGTGCCTGTAATTTTATACCGAAAAATACTGCTTGATGGTAAAACTAGGTAATAATACTTCCTCGGGCGAGTTTGGGAACTCTACTACTCTTGGAAGTTGTAAGTATTCGAGCGAAATTGCATCTACAGCAAAAGTGATAAGGTTGATTTTACTCAGTGCCGGTGGACAGTGATACAGGGAGTAATCGCGGGCGGGCATGGCTTCCCGGAAAGAGCGACAATGAGTATACAGGACGGCCGCGTTCGCGGTATTCATCGCGCTCCCCCTTTCTATCGGCCCGCTCGATACATGTGAAAGCTTTTGCGTCTATCGTCCTACGAGGTAGCGCGAGCGATGCGAGACAGAGAGATGGCTAGCAATTTTATTATTTGTGGGGACGGTACGGACCACCTGATGGTAAGCGCTCAACGTCGCCTATTGACACCGGCAATACCCGGGGTATTGTCGATGCGTTCCCTACCCTGTAGAAACCTCTTAACATTTCTCTTGAGCGTACCATGTCGTAGCCTAACGGAAAAACCTCAAATGGTAGCTCATTTCACATCTTGCAAGTATTAATGAATGAATGAATGAAAATTCTTTATTATACCTTACAGTTTAGACACAACAGATTTATAGAAAAAAAAACAAATAAAAGTAAGCATAATGGGCGGTCTTATCGCTTAACAAAGCGATCTCTTCCAGACAACCTTTGGATGGAGAGGATCATTGCTTAATGGAAGATTGGCCGAGGTGTAAAAAGAATAAACTTAATAATAGAAAAAGAAATTAGTTATATACATACATATTAGGTACATAAATAACTTTAAATAAATAAATAAATATTATGTATAAAATAAATAAATATGTACTTACATACTTATACTTACAATAATAATATTAGAGATCAGATGAATCATGACTCTTCATGGAGATAAAAGTTTTTGAGTCTAGCTTTAAATACGGAAGGTGAGGGGGATTTCTTAATGGAGACCGGCAAGGCGTTCCATAATCGGACAGCTTGGACGGAAAAGGAGTTTGCATAGAAACTGGTTCTATGTATCGGGGTTTTGAGAAGGAGGTTTTCAGAGGATCGGAGTGTTTGGGAATTTGTGCAAAAAAGGAATTCAAAGCGTTCCTTCAGATAACAAGGCGTGGAAGGATTACGAAGGATGTTGAATAGGAAGGATAGGATGTGAGTATTCCGGCGAAGTCGAATGGGGAGCCATTTGAGTTTATTACGAAATTCGGAGATGTGGTCGTATTTCCGGAGTCCGAAAATAAACCTTATGCAAAAATTTTGAAGACACTCAAGCTTATTGAGCTGCTCTTCCGTGAGGTCAAGATAGCAGGAATCAGCGTAATCTAAAATTGGGAGAAGAAGAGATTGTGCAAGCGCAATTTTAGTAGCTATCGGAAGAAAGTTTCGCAGTCTCCTGAGCGAACCAGCAGAGGCAAATAGCTTCCGACTCACAGGATCGAGCTGAGGACCCCACGACATACAGCTATCCATGAAGATGCCCAAATTTTTCACAACCTTTGAATAGGGAACAGTTACATTATCAAACTTAATTTGAGGGAGTGTTGTGTAGTTGATTTTCGATAAGGTGCGTGAACTTCCCAGTATGATGGTCTGTGTTTTATTAGGATTAACTCTTAATCCATAAGCCTTGCTCCATTCACCTATATAAAGCAGGTTAATATTAGTGACGGTGATCGCATCAGGCAACTCATTAAGTGGAGCCTGGGTGTAAATTTGGAGGTCGTCTGCATAAAGGTGGTAGGATGAAGTGAGTTGACGAGAAATAGAATTTATAAAAAGTGCAAAAAGAAGAGGAGATAAGACGCCACCCTGCGGTACACCGGCTGATGTACAACACCAAGACGAAAAGGAATCGTCACAACGTATCCGTTGCCGGCGTCCGTGCAAATAACTGCGAAACCAGTCAACCACCGATGGAGATATGTTAATTGAGCGAAGCAAACCCAGCAGGATGTCAAAGTCGACAGTATTAAAAGCATTGCTAAAGTCGAGCAGTGTCAAAATAGTAAGGTAGCCGTTTTCCATGCCCGATCTTATATCATCCGTGATTTTAACAAGTGCGGTTACAGTACTATGACCGGGACGGAAACCGGATTGAGTAAGGCATTTGTGATAAGGTAGGAGCTAAGCTGGTTGTGGACGAGACGTTCAAGGACTTTTGATAGGAATGGGAGAATAGAGATGGGACGATAGTCGGTAAAGGAAGTGGGTTTGGATTTTTTAGGAAGTGGAATTATATGCGCTTCTTTCCACAAAAGTGGAACAGAACTAGACAAAGTAGAGAAATTGAGGATATGGCAAATTATTGGAAGTACCTCATCCATAATTGGAACTAACATATTCCGTCCAATATTGTCACTACCCATGGCATTTGAAGCAATTGACAGAATGCTCTTTTTAACATCACATGCGGTGAATGGATTAAAGACAAAAGGAGAATAATTAGGAGTTGGCAACAAAGAAAGATAATTAAGAGTGTTCATTTTATCATCTAAATCAATATTGGATGATGACGATAAGTGTTTGTTAAGAGAGTCAATGTCTAGATCATTTGGAATGGTATCGTGTCGAGACTTGCCAACTCCTAGTGTTCTTAGAAATTTCCAGACTTTAGATGGATCGTTATTAGAAACAGAGGCATGAATATGGCGGCGTTGAGCATCCCTACACACCCTATTGCAGCGATTCCTGGCTATATGGTATTTTTCTTTGTTGGCGTCACTAGCATTCAGCTTATATTTTAATTTAGAAGATGCTTTTTTACGCATTAAAACTCGTATTGCATCGTTGAGCCATGGAGCCGGCAGATGCTTTATTTTAACTGCTCTGATTGGAGCATGCACGTCAAAGAGTTGTGTGATGATTGTATTGAAGGCGGTAATCTTGTCGTCAATAGATTTTGCCCCCACTACTGCAGACCAATCCATTTCCCCAGCATCAGCTCTCACCTTTTCCACATCCATGGTACTAAAATTGCGTTGCAGAAGAATTTTCGGTTTGGATTTTGGAGGGCGAATTTTATAAGAAAGAAAAATAAGGTCGTGATATGAGAAGGCATCAGCCGCACATTGACCGTGCTTGGCAACATGCTGTAGGGACGAGACTAAAATTAAATCAAGTAATGATGGTAAGTATGTGGTAGAAAAGATCGCATGAAGCGTGTGGTGCGCGATACCCAACTGTTGTCATTGTCGACACGACATATGGACAAAATAAAACACAAAAAAAGATGGTAAAATAGAAGTAATGAAAGATCTTGACTTCTAGCTCTATTGTTGTCATATATTGTTGTGTGTCTTTAAGGTTAATAGATATGGGCCTTGTAATCATATTTTGTATGTTCACATTGTTGTCTGAACTGAAATATCCGTTGTATTATTATTATTAAAAACTTGCGAAATATAAATATCGACAGAAAGCAATCTCTTTTAGAATTTTTTTCTTTCGCAGAAAGTTAGTTGGTACAATTTTACACTGGTATTATGTATACACTTTAAGCTCTTAACATTCTACCAGATAATGGTGGTGTGAAATCCTGGTGTGAAAATATTACATAAAATAATTAAAAATTAACTATTCCTACACAATATAAAAAATTTCATAAAAATAAAATAAAATAATGTCATGTCTAGTACTTATAATTAAAATATTCCGCAATAGTGTAAAAAACATTTGGATGATAACTATTTATTGATTCGGCGTTTAAATAAAGTCAAATGTAAATCTTTTAATTCGTATGGTAATTTATTAAATATTTTTACTGCCATGCAATGAGCGTTACTGTTAAAAATGTCGAGTTGTGCTTTGGTAGATACGAGTGCATTCTATTTTTATGTCTAGTGTGTCTGGCTAACACTGCTTCATGTCTGGCAAAATAGCTAGGAAACTGTTTTACAAAAATACAGATTTCTCTGATGTACATGCACGGCAAAGGTTAGTGGATAGTGAGGAGTATATTATATATTATACTAGCTGACCAATCCGCAGCTTCGCACGCGTAGTTTTTCAATTAAAACATTACCCTCCTTTGCGCAATTGGGTAAAAAGTAGCCTATGTTACTCAGGGTGAAAGTAGCTTTCCAATGGTGAAAGAATTTTTGAAATCGGACCAGTAGTTTTTGAGTTTATTCATTACAAACATACACACAAAAATATAAAAATACAAATCTTTCCTCTTTATAATATTATATAGTATAGATTATATATTGCTCATATATTTGTTGGAAAATTGGCCGAGACGAGATGTAGTAAAAAGCATTGACGTAATCGACTATTGACGTAGCATCTTGGGGAATATAGCGTGACTAGGGAATGCAATCCCGATCCCGCGAGATCTCGTGTAATTTTTCGGGATCAATCCCGACGCATCATATGACGAGATCGCGTTCGAGATTGACGGGATTGGGCGGCAGTGGTCAGCGACGCTACACACGTCCACTCGGGGCGCAAGCGGCGCGCTGACTGACGGCCGCGAGCGGCAGGAACGCCAAACAGCGTTAGAAAACTATTCCGACTATTTCCGAATATTAGCGACAGGTGACGATAATTATTTAGTTGGTAAGATTAAAGAATAAAGATTTTTATTTTCTTTCGAGTAATATGTTATTTTAGTTAACCTCACTATCACAAACAAGCAGTTATTAGCTTTTTCAGTCATCCGAATTTATTATTTTTTTTAAACTAGACGGGATCCCGAAAATTCCGGGATCCCGCGGGATTGATATTTCTAATCCCGCAGGATCTCGAATTTGCAATCTCGAGTCGGGATGGCATTCCCTAAGCGTGACCCATAGAACATAAAAGCTCGCAGTAGATAACTTGTCACGTAGGACAGGGGCATATTGTCGTTTGCAGTAGGGATACACCGTGCGTGTCGAATCGCGCTTCAATGAGGATGTCTAGCTAATGCGATGCCGCGCGCACACTCACGCCGGCATCGCAGAAACAACTAATAAATAAATAAATAATGCTGGACATTTTACGCAGCGCCATCTAGCCCCAAACTGGCAAATCGGCAGATCTCGCAATTAGGGATGGAACATTATGCTTGTGAAAAATCATATTAAAACAATAATCATACGTCACACCTGCTACTTTCGTTCGCGTAACCTGATAAAAATCATAGATTTTTATTTTATTTCTATAAAGATTACAAAACACTTGCTACTCTTGTGAGAAACAAATTGCAATTACAAAATCATTTCGATGAGATCGCTAGCACTTTGGTCGGTTTCGTGCGAAAGTACCTACCTCTGATAAGTAGTATATTTTACGGAATTCGGCGTTTTTTTTTTCGATTGGACTAATCTCGCTGTTGGCCTCTGAGGCCGTTGCAGCTTAATCGAACTTTTGGCGAGCGCAGAAGGCGCTCAGCCCTGTAAGTTTTGATGAGGCAACTAGCTCAAGGGCACTACTTAAGTACGAACCTCGGCTTGGGCTCTTGTCAGGGTGGGGATAGGAGAAAAACGCCCGGGTTAGGCGTACCTCGTATAGGCGGCGACTGAAGGGACTCGTCGACCTCGCCGGCGAGGTCGGTGTAACTGTGAAGTGTTTGTTCTGTCTAATGTAGATGACTCAGAAATCTCTTCCGCCTGAGCGGAGGTGATTTCGTCATCCGGGTCTCCGAGGACGTGTCTCGGACGACGGCGGGTTTACGGATTTCGGCGGTTCCGTTCGAACCTGTTAAATAGCAGATCGTTCGTTTTTCAACGGAAATCATCGGTCGTACTCGTTCGAATCTGGTAATTCGCGTAGCAAGTGATTTGACATTATGCTATTAAAACTCATGGCCTGTGAAATAGCAATAAAAACACCGGCCAAGTGCAAGTCGGACTCGCACACGAAGGGTTCCGTACCATTATCTCTAAAAACGGCAAAAAATCATGTTTGTTGTATGGGAGGCCCCTTTAAATATTATTTTTTTTAATTTAATTATTTATTTTTAAAGTGAATATATAACTAAATATTCTGTAAATATTTCAAGCGTCTGTTGTTGTTATCAATATCGAGCAAAAACGAGCAAAAAAATCACGTTTGTTGTGTGGGAGCCTCCCTTAAATATTTATTTTATTCCGTTTTTAGTATTTGTTCATATAGCGGCAACAGAAAAACATCATCTGTGAAAATTTCAACTATCGAACTATCACGGTTCATGAGATACAGCCTGGTGACAGACGGACAGGCAGACAGACAGCGAAGTCTCAGTAATAGGGTCCCGTTTTACCCTTTATGTACGGAACCCTACAAATTATCAATCAAAAAATTATAAGTAGCAATCATTTCCATCTGTAGTGGCTGGCTATGTAGTGAAATATCACGTGCTCCACTCCACTGTCCGGACAAGAGTACGCATAGGTACGTAATGTATGCCCCTCCCTCCTGAAGACATCCTCGACATAGCTAACTTTCTTTCCAAACTTTGTTTACTTGACAGTAAAACATAATATCGTTTACATACTTTGAGTAGCTATACCAGACCTTGAAATTAATCAGCTGGTGCACACACCGCGCGGCGCGCATCTGCATTCCTCCCGCGAAAAGTGACAACGCCGCGCGTAAAATAATAATTAGTAACAGCGGCAACGTCGCGTTCGTAACAAGAAAAACGCATATTTACATTGTCCGGTTGTAGAGTTTTTAGTCTGACTGTGTCCGGTAATCCATCCATACTAATATTATAAATTTGAAAGTAGCTCTGTCTCTCCGTCTGTCTGTCTGTTTGTTACGTTTTCACGGCTGGAGCGATTTCTATGAAACATAGAACATTACATAGGCAACTTTTACCCAACTGCCCAGAAAGAGGGCAATGTTTTTATTGACAAACCAAGCGTGCGAAGCTTGTCTAGTTTTTAGTGATGTACTTACCTAATTACTTCCTATGCATTTTTAGGAGGTTTTAGGGATGTTTGACGTAGTTTTTTTTTATAGCACTACTTAGTGGCACTACTTACGGCCCAACTGATAGGTTCTTTCTAGGCAATCGTGCTCCATCTTCGATCACACCATCACTTATCACCAGGTGAGGTAGTGGTCAAGCGCTTGGCTATCATCAATAAAAAAAAATTATGCCCATATTCTATTTTTGTTTGTTTTTGGTGAGTAAGAAAACTTAATGCCTTGGCCACCAGGTGAGGTCATAATGGCCTTATTTACCTATACCAATGGATCCAATACACCAATGCGTGGAACGGTATTGGACGATAGATAACGTTGGACCAAGTTGAATCCGATGTATTCTCAGCACAAAGCGCAGTTAGGCCAACACGTTGGGCCAACATGATGAGCTCAACTTGAAGACAACATGTCATAAAGTACTGTTCGTGTACTTATATCCTGTTTATCTAACATTAACGTACCTAGCGTTCTTCCGTGATAACGTTATCCTGATAAATGGGAATTATCATCTCGCACAGTGAGAAACTTTGACAAAATGTTTGTATGTAAAGTTCTGAGCTGATTTAAAAACGTATTAATAAAACACAGGCCTCTTTCTATACTTATACTTAATATTATAAGGAGGAAAGATTTGTATTTTTGTGTGTATGTTTGTAATGAACAAACTTAAAAACTACTGTGCCGATTTCAAAAATTCTTTCACCATTGGAAAGCTACATTCACCTTGAGTGACATAGGCTATATTTATTGCTAGAAAAGATTAGGGATCCTTACTAAAACTTAAGTAACGTAACCCAAGGTGTAAAAAAGTGCCCTAAATCGTCTTTCGTCGCATGCGCTGCGGAAACTATTGATGATAGAACAAAAGTATGTTCTACAATATTAAATTCATCAATATAATATTTTATTTCGAACAAAATCCACAGCTCTTAGTATATAACAGGTGTATCTTATGTTAAAACTTACAGTAAAGGACAACAACAATAAAGGATTTACAAAATCACACACATTTACAATATCTACAAAAAACTTCGTAATATTATAACGAGGAAAGATTTGTTTGTTTGTATTGAATAAGCTACGAAACTACTGGGCCGATTTAAAAGATTCTTTCACTGTTGGGAAGCTACGCTATCGTACTTCGTATCGTACGACATAAGCTACTTTATACCCAACTGCGCAGAAGGAGGGTAATGTTTTTATTGAAAAACTACGCGGGCGAAGCCGCGGATTGGTCAGGTAGTAGTTTATAAATGGAAGTAAGGATTTGTCATGCAGGTTGCATTTCATTAAGTATATTAAGAATGTGATGGTCTCTTTAAATTTGAAATAGAAATAAGGATTCGTCATGGAGATTGTACTTTTAGGGTTCCGTACCGTAAGGTAAAAAAAGGAACCCTTATAAGATCACCATCTGTACGTGTATCACCACCGATTTTCTCAGGAATGGGTGGACCTAGCAAGATACCTACTGATTATAGTCCCTATTAGGTGTATAAAAATCAAGGTCCCGAGTCAACACGATAAACAGATAAGGGCAAATTTAGATTTTCGCGAAAACTTGTAAGTACCAATATTTACCTTAATTTTCAACTATTTTATTTTTCGGAATTTTCCCCTTGTGCTGATTAAGCTAGTCCTCTAAATTGTATGAGCGCCCATACAACTCAGAGGACTATCTTAATTGGTGTCAAACATGTATGTATGGGGACACACTTAATTTTTTTATTTTTTTTTATTTGTGCTGTAAGGCACTGCCTAGGGCCGTAAATCGCATTTACAAAGCCGTTATCGAGTTTACAATGACCAACTTTCAGAGTTGGTATTAGTGTAAAAAAGGATCTTCGCGTCTACCAGTTTTACACATTGGCCGAAGCGGGAAATTATACCTGGAAAGTGGGAAATTAATAATTATAATAATAAAGCCTTTATTAACAATCTTAAATACACATTGCATAATTCTACTTAGTACTACAAAATTTGTTTATGTATAGGTATAAAATACAATAGTTCCAGATTAGATGCCGGTTTTTTGATTGTCTTGCTTTTCAGGATAGGCCTCCCCGAGTGTTCTCTCTCCACAACGATCTATCTTTTGCTTTCTCGCCCAAGTCGTTCCTGAAAAAAAAGTGGCGGGAATGACTTGGGAAATGAATACTTGGTGCCATATAGGGTTTTGCAAATTAATTAGTAGGTAAGCACGGCAACGTCGCGCCGCGATGCGCGGGCAAAAAAGGCCCATGGTGTTACATTACCGCGGTCTCAGGTAGAAAAGGATAGGAATTATGGCGGGATAATGAGCGCGCAGGTACGCCCGCGGATTGCGGAAACAATACCTGAATACTTGTGTACGCCATATTGGACCTTACTGTTTTTTATTGTGTGTTGGGCCGCTGGGACCTTCCTGATTGCGGTAGTAATGATCGCGGAGACTGGGGACCTAGTGGCAATAAGTTTAAACCGTCAATGATCGTATCGATACATTTTTGAATGGTTTTGACAACCTCCGTGGCGCAGCGGGCGAATAGCCGGCGAGGCGCCAGAGGTAGCGGGTTCGATTCACGCCGCGGAACAAATGTTTGGATGTTTTACACATACTTTTGATATCTGGATATTTTTATATATATTTGATCGAGCGAAGCGAGATCTTTAAATCAACTTGGGCAAACCGGCGTTGTATGTATGTAGGTATGTATGTTTGTTTGTCCGAGGATAACTTTCGAAGCGTTTTTCCGATCATCGTGAAATTTGGTATATAGGTAGGTAGTGATGGCACAATTTAGGTGTGACTAAATGAGCTAAAAATGGGGGGGGGGGGAGGTTTATTGAGATATTGGGGTTCATGAGGGGTAAAAAAAAACAACAAAATGGGACTATCCGGTCAAGTGGCACGTCTAATAAAAGGTATTTGATTTCGACCCTGTTTTTATTTTTAGTTTAAACCTTGTGATTTTAAACTTATTAGCCATAATAAAAACGGAACTTTGACAAAATTCACAGGGTACACCAGTGACCCAACAGTGCTGAAATTTGGTATGCTTGCAGCTTTAGTGGCAGTAATATAGGGAACAGTCTGAAATCCAGAATAACCGCAATTTCTATTCCGAAAACAAGTAAGCACTTTACATGAACTCCCGTTACCTGTAATTTGAATGATTGATTATTGATTTCGTAGCACTATTTAGAAAGTCAAAGATTACAAATATTTTTTTATGGGAGACTCGCGAGGTGTAAGTTCGGGGCGAACCACTAGTATAATTATTAAAAAAAAAGTATATAAATGTTCTATAAGTTATCTGGTTCCCATAGTATAAGCAATGCTTAGTTTGGGGCTAGATAGCGCTGTGTGAGATGTCCAGCAATATTTATTTATTTAAGCGAAATTTACCTTTTTCTACTGCAAACCGAGGGGTTATAAGTTCGAAGTGTGGCATTTTAGATCTTAATTTGACCACAATCTCACCTGATGGTAAGCGATGATGTGGTCTAAGATGGAGCACAAAGATCTAGCAAAGTTCCGAAGCGTCTGGGTTGTAGTTGTTAATACTTGTAGTAATTAATCGTTAGAACTTACTAACTACGCTTACCTCTAATGGTGCTCCCACACAACTGAAAAATAACATTTATTATACATATATCATTTTATTGTTATTTTATGCTTACAGTTACACAAGTGTTATGTTATATAAATTTATACAGGCTTTCCCAGAACCTAGTATGTTATCCCGAAGAAGGACGATTCTGAGAACAACAAAATATGTTGTACGACTTTTGTGAAATCGATGATTTTCATTGAAGAATCACTTATTAAAAATCGGCTGATTACGGTTCAAATTCAGTTTAATATCAACTGTTTTAGGTTTGACCTTAAATCAGACATTACGTTTGTTTATGGTAAGTTCTAGGGAAGGCGCAAAGTCTAAAAACGGCTGATTATAAGTCAAATTATAGAGTTCAAGTAATTTATCCTGATAAATAATATACATAAGTTATTATGCAGAGAGAACAGCGGGGTGATTTAGTAAAAAATCCAAGTTGAATTTATGTCACAGATTTCGACTTTGGCAATCATTTCGAGGATCAACTGTCAAATTCGCATTGTGTAAGAGCCTTTCAAAACGAAACCGAGATGAACGAATGAAACACCCTTTTGAAGCATTATTTCGAATTGTTTTCGAATTTGTTATCTCAGCTTCATTGACATCTGAATGACGGATGGAATGTCAAATGAATCAGGCATGTCTCGACTTGCCTCCTTGAATCCAAATTATAGAAAATATGTTTTATATTATTCGATTACTTAGCGATTCTTAGTTTAATGACTTGACTTTGCTTCAATGTTTCCATTCGGTCCGATTATGAAGGACAGGAAAATACGGTCACTCATCTCGCAATCACGGCGAAAAAATCGAACTTGAATTTTTTGACATCGCGTCTTTGTTTCAGAATTAGACAATAGGGATGCAGGTTCTTTTTAGGCAAGCGTGCTCCATATTCGATCACACATCACTTACCATCAGGTGGTCAAGCGCTTGACTATCATCAATAGAAAAAATCTATGTTAATCTATGTAATCTAATGTTAATTTTCATGGTCGGAATCACCCCATTCAGGCTTAACATACTAGCTCCGGGACAACCTGAATAACGTTATATATAACTGTTGTGTGGAAGCACCATAAAACTTTTAAGTTGAATTTTTCCATTTTAAGGTTCTGTAAAACTGATTGCCATTACGATCTCTATTATCATTTCGCTACCGGAATCGGGGAGTCCCGTGCCGTGGCGAAAGCATTATGCGTCCCGGTTTTTTTGGGTATTGATGAGTCCGTGCGAGTGATTAGTTTGCCGACGAAACGTGCTCTCTGAAACGGAGAGATTCTCTCGAGATTGTTTTGGAAATTAACCGATTCCAGAGAACTTTGTAAGGGCTTGGGTGTTATTGTCTATGTGGCCTTGGCAGATGTTTATTGAATATCTATTGCTATTATTGTGAACTCACTGGTATAATGCGCGCAGCCAAAGATGAGACTTGACGGATCACGTGGTCATACCTGCGCAGTAGATAGTTCTTGGCGGTTTTGGTGGTATGCGAGGCAAGCGAGGAGGGACGGCGAGGTATGGCGTCACGCATGCGTATTCAGTCGTGTGTCATTCCCCGAAGTCCGCGCATACGCTACTGTGGTTCCAAGTTATGGTGGTTGACAGGTATAACAGGTCTCATCTTTGGCTGCGCGCATTATACGCTATGGGAAGCGCTGCGTAGGACTGTACCACAAGATGAACAGAAGACCTAATAATCGACTAATAAAAGACCCAAGTCAATTTATGAGGCAAACGTAAAATTTTTAAATGGCTTGCATCTATAAGCGACGACAGAACTGAGAAAAAACTAAAAATGTTGTGTTAAAAAAAACCCCTAATTTTATCATATTTTTAATATCTTTATTATTAACTTATTTATACTTAATATTATTTTATTTTTACCTCTAACTAATTCTAATATTTATCACCTATCATATATTTAACTAGCTGACCAATCCGCAGCTTCGCACGCGTAATTTTTCATTAAAAACATAACTCTCCTTTGCGCAGTTGGGCAAAAAGTAGCCTGGGTGAATGTAGCTTTATAATGGTGAAAGAGTTTTTGAAATCGGACCCGTAGTTTTTGAGTTTATTCATTACAAACATACACACATAAATACAAATCTTTCCTCTTTATCATATTAGAATAGAATAGAATAATCATTTATTTGGCACACACTAAATGACACATGAAATAATTTAAAGGAACAGTAGATACAATTGAATCCAATAAAACAAGTTTGACTCATGTGTCTGCGTACCAAAATGGCGTTCAGCTCAGCGTAATGTTGGATGTTAAGCACCCAACGCTGATTTTCAGCTGAAACCAGAAGCAATAGGTAGTGCAGCAGCTACGTAGAAAAATAAAAAAATAAATAAATAACGTAGTGATTAAATAAAAGGTGTGTAGAGTTTTGTTTAAATGTAAATATAAATTTTATAAACATACTTTACTAAAATAATATTATATACCTATATATATATAAATAGATATGGGTAACTATTTAAAATATATTGATTTAGTTAAACTTATGTAAGAAGAGTTATTGGATGACTAGATCAAAGAGAGGTCGACATTGATGTTACCATGTTGTATTTGGGCTTCCATTAGAAATATTTTAAGTTTTTTCCTAAAGCTGTTGCCACTTTCGGCATTTCTAATTGGTATAAAAGTATAGTTAACCTACGAGTAATTGAATCTGTCAGTCGACCAACTTGTAGGCCGACTTGTTCCGACTTTCCGAGCGTTGGTTTCCTCGATACAGGCTACGCCTAGTGAGGAAACCGATAGATAATACTATAAATAGATATAAATGTCGTCTGCAAAATTCATGCATCTATTACTCGTACCTAGCTATAATTTAGCGTGTAAATCATATTTTAAATTGTTTAGATACTGTGTTTTTTGTAGTAATAATAAAATATTCCTTTTCATTTTAGTTTTCAATAAAAGTTGCTGAGGGCCGTTGCGTGCTGGCCGCACAAGATCGCTCGCTCCGGAAATAGCCCTATGGCTGGTATGATGTTGATGATGATGAGACCTAAATTAACAGGGTTATGCAAAACATGGTGCGTGCAACTGTGCCGAAATATCTCACAATCAAGAACTCACATAAAGCATTATGACCGCCTGTGTGCGTGCCTGCCGGGGTCGTGTCGTGTCGTGCCGCGTGTCGGGCTCCTTTATACTAGAAAATGGATCTCCTTTCAAATCAACAACTGTTACGTGTGAGTTAATGTGGATGATGATGATGATACCTACTTTTAAAAAAAAACAGATAGCTCTAAAACACACATAGCTGACGTGGCTCTGACATCCGCAAAACTAAAGTGGGGCTGGGCAGGACACATTTGCCGTATGCCAGAGGAACTATGGGCGAAAGCCACTACAGATAGGGTTCCAAACGGACGGCGGCGTCTTGGTAGACCCAGGCGGAGATAGAGGGATGAACTGAATGCGTTCCAGAAAGAGTGGCCCTAAATTACCAATAACCGGGATTCGTGGAAGGAGGGAAGGGAGGCCTTTGCCCTGCAGTGGGACTCTACGGGCTGATAATAACAAATAAAACCTACTTATATCTATTCTTCGTTCTTCTTTGAAAAACTTAACTTTTCAGATCGTCTCATACGACTTGCCACCCGATTCCTTTGTCCCAGGCACAGAACGACTGCCTTTATTGGTAGCTTCAGGTATGCTGCCACGAAATGTTGGAACAACCTGCCTCCGACTTTACGAAACTGTAAATCAATAATGGTCATTGATATAGCGAAGCGAGATCTCCAAATCAACTTGGGCAAATCAGTGTTGTATGTATGTATGTTTGTTTGTCCGAGGATAACTTTCGAAGTGTTTATCCGATTGTTGTGAAATTCGGTATATAGGTAGGTAGTGATGGCACAACTTTGGTGTGACTAAATGAGATAAAAATGTGGGGGGATTTTTGAGATATTGGGGTTCAAGAGGGGTAAAAAAATGGGACTATCCGGTCAAGTGGCACGTTTCATAAAAGGTCTTTATGAGTACATTTCGACACCGTTTTTATCTTTAGTCTAAATGATCTAAATGAGTGTAACTGGTCAAGTAGGACGTTAAATGAAAGGTATTCATTAGTACATTTAGACTCTGTTTTTATCTTTAGTCTAAATGATCTAAATGAGTGTAACTGGTCAAGTAGGACGTTAAATGAAAGGTATTCATTAGTACATTTAGACTCTGTTTTTATCTTTAGTCTAAATGATCTAAATGAGTGTAACTGGTCAAGTAGGACGTTAAATGAAAGGTATTCATTAGTACATTTAGACTCTGTTTTTATCTTTAGTCTAAATGATCTAAATGAGTGTAACTGGTCAAGTAGGACGTTAAATGAAAGGTATTCATTAGTACATTTAGACACTGTTTTTATTTTTCGTAAATTTTTTATAGTGTTTGAGTTATTAGCCACAATAAAAACTAAACTTTGACACAATTCACAGGGTACACCAGTGACCCCACAAAGCTAAAATTTGGTATGCGTGTAGCTTTAATGACACAAATATAGGGAAAAGTCTGAAATCCAGAATAACTACAATTTCTACCATAAAAAAGTTGAACCAATTTACATGAAATCCCGTTACCTGTAATTTGAATGAAACTGTAGGGCAAGTGATTTGGTTATTCATTTCGTGGAACTGATTTGATAGTTAAAGATTACAAATAATATTTTTTGTTTACTCAGTTCGGGGCAAACCACTAGTTCATAAAATCTTTTTAAAATCCAAATACATATATAATATTTTTAAATAGAGTCTCAATAGTTTTCACATACAAGTATAGTTGTTCTGGGCCTGGTTGATAGGAATTATAATTGCTCATAATGTCTTATAGACCTTTGAAAATTAGGTAGGTTGTTTTATATTAATATTTGATTTTGTTTATAAGTTATGTTTGTTTGTTATTATGTACTAGTTCTTATGTACCTCCTAATACGCAGAACTGATGAATGAATGAGTGAATGAAAATTCTTTATTATACCTTACAAGCTAGACACAACGGATATAAAGAAATAAACAAATAAAAGTAAGCATAATGGGCGGTCTTATCGCTTAACAAAGCGATCTCTTCCAGATAACCTTTGGATGGAGAGGATCATAGCTTAATGGAAGATTGTCCGAGGTGTAAAAAGAATAAACTTAATAATACTCGTAGAAAAAGAAAAAATACTTAACCCTAGATAGTTATATACATACATATTAGGTACATAAATAATTTTAAATAAGTAAATAAATATCATATATAAAATAAATAAATATGTACTTACATACTTATACTTACAATAATAATATTAGAGATCAGATGAATCACGACTCTTTATGGAGATAAAAGTTTTTGAGTCTAGCTTTAAATACGGAAGGTGAGGGGGATTTCCTAATGGAGACCGGCAAGGCGTTCCATAATCGGACAGCTTGGACGGAAAAGGAGTTTGCGTAGAAACTGGTACTATGCATTTAGGGTTTGAGAAGGAGGTTTTCAGAGGATCGGACTGATGTGTTGCCACAGTTGCTGCCTGCACGCACGGCGATGGCACCATGGAAGACCAGCGCTGTAGTGCTGTAAATTTTATGCTGCTGCAGCTAATGCTGAGTGGCGACCCTTTTTTTCCTCGGCTTACACATTACCAATATATTCTGTACCTATTGTGTTTAATGTAAACGTTTTTAACACTACTTAGCTGATTTAATAATTGGTAAGGTTTTTTTAAACGTACGATCGCTGAAAGATTTAAATACGGTACCGACTGAGTCGAGGACACTGAATGCAGTAGCGCCGACCATCAAGATCTACCTCTCCCGAATAGATAAGAGTAGTTCCGGAGATGATGTACTCCGATTCGTGAGGAGAGGACCCAGGGCCGGATTACAGGCACGTTCCGAACGTCTATCCAGTGACTGGAGTCCAGTAGGACTACTTTCTGGCGAAGCAAAAGGATGTGCTACTTGATCCGGATTTCTGGTCAGTCGGCAGCGTTTACAAGCGCTACAGGGAAGCGGCTACGAAGTAAAATCCCCCAAATAAATAAATGTTAGTTTTTAAGTTTATTGTTCTAGGTCTTTAAGATATTTATAGATATGGCCCTTGTTATCATATTTTGTATGTGCACATTGTTGCCTGAAATAAACTTTCTAATATATTATTAATATTAAGGCGGGCTTGTTTCGGAACTTTAGGTATTTTACGCTACCTCAGGCCCCGCCAATCTAAACGTATCTGCACTGCACTAATTTGAAACGCGGGGGAAGTTTTGGGACACAAACGGCGTGCGTCCGACCTCGAAGACGTCTCGACGGGCACTGGCCGCCCGGCGCGAGCGCCTGAACGAGTAGATTTTGATAGTTTTCTTTCACAGAGATTAATAATAACTGAATTAAATATTGTTTTTTTACAATTCCTTAGTTAATAATAAGCTCTATCTTTTGGTATAAATTTGACATGATTTTAAGAAGAAACCTCTTAGTATCGACCGTTTAAATATCAATTTAGTGTCAACTTTATGATTTTTTTTATCGCGTTTCTATCTTCACAAAGCGGTAGAGTATGTTAAATTTTAATAAAATATGTTTTTTGTGCATATTTTACATTTCAGTAGAGACACAGTTGTTAAAAAAAACCTAAAAGTCGTCACCCTTCCAACTTCCCCGCCTTAAAACTTTTCGCACGTCACTTTTTTACTCCCTCTCTCCCTTGGCGATACGTCGGCGTCGCGTCGTGATGATTTAAACTACTCATTCTCCCCCCACATCACAATATTTTTTTATTAAAAAATATCTTAGTTTTTTAAAGCTAAATTATTAAAATTCAATTTCTGAAAACCACATTAGGTCGCGAATGGGAGGACGGCCTGCTGAGAGCTAAAAAAGAGAGGTGTTGTTGTTAAGTAGGTACTTAGCTTTTTAGACAAATTCGCTCGCTCAGGATTTTACGTGGGATATACATTACACGTGATTGTTACAACATCCCCTCCTCCCCCTCGTGATCAATTGTGATGTTATTAACCCCGTCTCCCCCTGTTCGAACCACACGTTGTTAAAGGACGACACCTAAGTGGTGATGTCTTTAAAAACTTACAGAATTGGTCTTATTAAAAAAGATTCATGTTCCTTTTTAGACAAGCTGTAATTCGTACAGTTATAATGAGTAATGCTTATGTACGCTATATTTTCTGTGGGGATACCTATCACGTACCTATCTGTGTCGCGCTAATGGCGGCGGAGGCGGCGATCGCTCGCTGACGGCCGCGTAAAATGCGTAAATGTATGCGTGGAGAGCAGACCTGAAGACAGGGCTTAATGTCGGGGGCTATCAAGAACTATTATAGTATTAACAAAGAACTGACGGCCGTGGGGGCAGAAAGGTTCTAGAGCGGAGACCTAGAGAATGTACCCATTTTTATTCCTAATATTATGACATGTATTGTTGTAATTAGTAGGTGATTGGCCTGGTCTTTTTTTAGGGTTCCGTACCCAAAGGGTAAAACGGCACCCTATTACTAAGGCTCCGCTGTCTGTCTGTCCATCTGCCACCGGGCTGTATCTCACGAACCGTGATAGTTAGACAGTTGAAATTTACACAGATGATGTATTTCTATTGCCGCTATAACAATAAATACTAAAAACAGAATGAGGGGCTCCCATAAAACAAACGTGATTTTTTCCTTGTTTTAAATCGTTATTGTTAACGGCAACAGATAGACGCTTCAAATATTCACAGAATATTTGGTTACATTTTACTTTAAAAATAAATAATTAAATTAAAATAAAACAATTATTTAAGGGGGGCTTCTATACAAAAAACGTGTTTTTTTTGCCGTTTTTATAGATAATGGTACGGAACCCTTCGTGCGCGAGTACGACTCGCACTTGGCCGGTTTTTATTAGCTGGTGCAGCTTTTGTATCACTACGGCCATTGAGGCCTATTTGGCCAAAGCTTTCTAGTTACATTATAAAAAAAACATGTCGTTATAAATATTTTGGGACAACACATAACATAACCCAAAATGTTGATACGTTTGGAACAGATATTTACACGCTCTTCATGAACTTTGTGTCGTGATTTTGATTATTTGTCTGTAAAATGTTCTTTCTCGTAATGGCAACAATACAATTTAAGCCTTGTATTTTTGTAAATTGGCAACACTGCACGTGCGTGGTTGGGATTGGTTAAAACCAATCACGAACGGCTGCATGTGTCCAAACACTCATTTTGCTTGACTTCAAAGTTTCAACGAAGATAATTTGGAAGGAGCCGAGAGATCTTTGTTGGCATTCAACAAGTTAACACGGTCTTAAAATAAGTAGGAATATAGGTAATACAGTTACCTAAATAAGTTAAAATTGTACCTACATAGTCTATCTTGCATTTTATAAATATAATACAAATTAAATAAAAAGTATTCCGAATTTAACTAGTAGGTATATTCACTTCATTTGATTATTTTATGAGTTCTGAACTTCTGAAGTCATTCATTCTCTATCAAGATTTTCGGGCATAGGCTGAATACACCATTTTTCTTGCCACTAATAGGTAGTTGAAGTGCCAAGTCCCTCTCTGGTCGAGGCATATGGCACCGGCCGCGTCGCGCCTGTAATTTAGCGGCCGTCGTCTCCCGCCGCGATCTTGTTACGTAAAAACAGCTTTGAACTGCACAATCTGCACGCTTAGGCCTTGGGTTACCAACGAATGCATAAGCGAAGTCTTTTTTCAAAGACTTTTTGATTTAAAATATCGCATGTAGAGATGAACAAAGCCCGTCTTTAGAAGCGAGTCGAGCTTTTAAAGACCGAACATAAAAAAATTGTCAACTGCTATTGCAACTAAATCAAACAATTTAGTTTAGTCCTATCAGTTTTTACGCTAAAACATTATCCCCATAGGTATTAATAATAATAATATACAATTTGTAGATACATAATACCTAAGTAGGTACATAATACCTAAGTAGGTATCTACTTAAAATTTTGTTGTTGAGATCCATCATCCTTTAATACCAACACTAGATCTGTATCGTGGGTATCTTAAACGATTTATTCTGCACTTTAATTCTTTATTGTACACAAATAGATTTACAGACAAAAATAGCTTACAAAATGGACATGTACAAAGGCGAGCTTAACCCTGATAAGAATTTTCTTTCAGCAAACCTATAGAGATATTTGATTATAGTGGTGGGTACGTGCACAGATAAGGATATTGTAGTAAAATACTATTATATGTATAATATATACTATAATAAATACAACACTTAACCATATTAAAAAAAAATACTTTTATACTATACCTACATTATAGATAAACATAATACATTATACAAAATATAAATATTATACCTACTTATACATAATAACCTACAAGTTTACAAGGACAGGTAATGCTCTTTGACTCTAAGCTTAAAAGTGCTTAGTAATGGACTTGTGCGGATAGAGATTTACATATGCTATAGGCCTCGGTGAGGAGTGCTAATGCGAGTTTTGAATACGCGTAAACGCTACGCCTATCGCTCTGCGAACAGCGTGTTCTGTCCCTATTGTACAACTGCGATGCGGCAGCTACATTAGCTTTCTCCTATATCAGTCGACCTCTCCTGCTTACTCGTCTAAGACAGACGCGGCTCATAATGTACACGGTTTGTGCTGTAATATTAGCATTGTTCGACCGACTGCGCCTCTAGGCGCGGACACCGATTTATGAAGGTGGAGGAAGATTTATGTATCGAGCACTTTAGCTAGTACCTACTCCTTCTTGGGCTTGGCGATTGCTCACCTACGCTAGAT
Organism: Philereme vetulata; assembly: GCA_918857605.2. Classification (NCBI taxonomy): domain Eukaryota; kingdom Metazoa; phylum Arthropoda; class Insecta; order Lepidoptera; family Geometridae; genus Philereme; species Philereme vetulata. The sequence continues at coordinate 7,293,308 of OU975470.1, read as the reverse complement.
TACTGACGTCTACACAGTATCGATTAGCATTTGGACCAGGTATTCTTGTAGTCGACTCTGAGAATGAAAGTAAGAGTTCATTGCTATTGTTTTAACTTAAACGAGGTGAAATTAGAGTTCCTTCGACAGACTCCAGCAGGATACGGGTAGGTATTGAAAGGTATCTCACAATGCGTTCAGTGGCTGGTCCGCTTAATTTTAGGTAACACTCCACTTTTTATTGCACACTTTATAGTTTAAATAGATCACGGTAGTATTTGGATTGTTTTGGATATCAATTTTTTGTTTACGATGAAAGCTTTCACATTAATTTTTGGATTTTATCGCGCGCACGCATAGCTCTTTTCAAGGTAAGGCAGCCATCTTGTTTTCTTCTACAAAAGTAGGTCACCGTTCATTCCCGTGTTGTCGTGGCGCCAAATTTGAATTTGCAAGTTGTCGAGAGGTATTGTGAAGGAAGGATAGGATTTAGCCGAAGTCTGAACAGCTATATAGTCCGGTCAATTTAGACATTCGAAGTTGCATAAATTCCCAATAAGCTGAAAATCAGTAAAATTGTTCAAAACATGATAATTACTTAATACAATTTTTAAATTCCCTATCATTCCTGTGTATGAAAAAAATTTACTCTAGGTCAAAGGTAAAAAAATGAGTTTTTCGCGATTTGCAGCAAAACGGTAAGTTTTATCAGAAAAGTATCTCAGATAAAAATTGTAGATCATAAAATTATCTATAAAAAATGTATGCAAACTTTTTTTCCTACGAGCTACCGTTTCTGAGCGATTCAAAAAGTTGTAAAAGTTGTTACCGTCTTAATATGCATGAGTACGCCACTGATATACAATATCTCGAGAGATATATGTTGATTTTTTTTCTATTGGTAATTGTAACTTAAAACTTTTATCCTAAATTATGTTTCGAACAATTTTACTGATTTTCAGTTTGTTGGGAATTTATGCAACTTCACTCTCATTTTTTGGTCTAGATTGACCGGACTAATATGGACTATGGTAGAATGCAATGGTAGTCTTTGCCATTGTTTGGTGATTGAAAGCTATTGACGTCTTACACGCACGAACAATAAAGAATTATGAATTAATTATGAATAATTGTCTAAATGATATTACTGACATACCTACCCAGTCTGAATTGAGAATTATCTGGTCTTGGTCTTGGGATCTTGTCTCGAGTTATGTCTTCTAAACTTTGTAATTAAAAAAATAATATGGGAATTACATTGTGTTTTACGGCTCTAAGTCAATATAAGTACCTAATCTATATTTAACTGTAGCTTTAGTAGGTGTAGGTACCTATATTATATTTAGTAGAGTCATATTAGTAGGTATTAGGTGCGATTTGTAAGGGTGTTGTAAAAATATAGGTGCATTGTTTCATCAGGTAGATAATCCTTATCGTAAATTTACTTTCGATAACGCATTAAGATATTCATTCTATTTCTTAATGGCAACATGTTTGTCATTTTTGTCCGTAGTTCCATTCCGACTTAATATCTACACTGTTGTTTTATTATCACTAGCTGACCCGCCCGCGGCTTCGCATGCGTGGTATTTTAATATAAACATTACCCTCCTTTTGCGCACTCGGGTAAAAATTAGCCTATGTTCCAGGATATAATCTATCTCCTTGCCAAATTTCATTAGGATCCGTTTAGTTATGGTAACTAACAAACAAACAGTTACTTTCGCAGTTACTATTGTAATACTATGTTACAGTATGTATTATACATATAAACCTTCCTCTTGAATCACTCTATCTATTGGTGAAAACTGAATTAAAATCCGTTGAGTAGTTTAAAAGATCTAAGCGAAGACAGCGGAAGCGACTTCATTATATAGGTACTTACTATGTAATCATTGGAGGCCGATGCACACAATGTGTTAGACTAGATGGGTGACAATTACGAAGTCAGTAGTGACGAGTATTGCCCGAAGGCATGCCAAGACGTGCCTTATCCAAAGGGTGCCGTCCGTTTTTTGCCGCGACTACACGCCGCACAAAGAACTATTACTAGAATAACTAGATGAATACCACGGATATTCGTGGGAACGAATCTCCCTTGAGAAACCAAAGGGTTGGCCCGCAGATCCGCGAAAAAAAAAACAATTATCACGACGATGTGTTTGTGTCGCGATCGCGTGAGACCAGCTCATTCCTGCGCATTGGACCCTTCGATTATTTAAAGAAACAAAGCGAAATGCGACTGTTGAACCGAATTACATAATCGAATGGCGTTCTGTCGTTATCGTGCGTGCGCGAGTGTCCATGATCTCTTATCAGCTCGCAAGTTCGCCTTGCGACATTATTATTCATTGCACATGTGGTCACGATTGTACCTACTCGAGTAATTACCTGAATGTGGAACGGTATCCGCGAGGGAGCGGCGCGGCGCAGTTTCTAAAGTGTTTGAAATTATTCGCGAATAATTTAAGGTTTTAGAAGGGAACTGAGGAACGAGGAGGTTAAATCGCTTACGGTATCTTTTCTGCTACCAACCTACGGCGTTTTTATGCAAATCTAGACTTCAAGCTTATGGCTAAATTGTGACTCTGTAATCCAAAGGCTCTTGAAGTTGTCGACGCGTATGTATACCTAGGACAAACAGTCCAATGAGGTAGATCGAACTTCGAGAAAGAGGTCAATCGTCGAATCCAACTCGGATGGGCAGCGTTTGGGAAACTTCGCAACGTCTTTTCATCCAACATACCTCAGTGCCTTAAGACGAAAGTCTTCAATCAGTGTGTGTTGCCAGTTATGACATATCGAACCGAGACGTGGTCCTTCACTATTGGCCTTATGAATAAGCTCAGAGTCGCTCAACGAGCTATGGAGAGGGCTATGCTCGGGGTTTCTCTACGGGATCGAATCAGAAATGAGGGGATACGTAGGAGAACTCAAGTCACCGACATAGTCCGACGGATTAGCACGTTGAAGTGGCAATAGGCAGGCCATATAGCGCGCAGAACAGATGGCCGATGGGGCCGGCAAGTTCTCGAATGGAGGCCACGGACCGGCAAGCGCAGCGTAGGACGTCCACCTACAAGATGGGCAGACGACTTGGTAAGAACCGCAGGTCGGCGTTGGATGCAGGCCGCTTCCAACCACAGTTCCTGGAGATCAATGAGGGAGGCCTTTATCCAGCAGTGGACGTCCTACGGCTGATATGATGATGAATCCAAAGGCGAATTTTGTTAAAATTAGCTCGTAAGCAGTCGATAATGACGTGGGCGAGTCATTCTACGATACACTAACGAGCGCCGAGTCTAAACGATTATCTGCGCGACTAATTATTTCCGTCCGCGGCCGGCCCTGACTCACCCATCGGAAGATCGAACTTTCAAGTCTGTACATAATCGAATACATTGTCGGTATTGCTCGTATGGACGAATGCGCAGATATTATGGGCTTTAACGAGCCAAGGGGCAAAAGGATTGAAAGTGCTGCAAAATATATGCAGAACATAATATGACTACTAACAAAGAAATCATAATAGACCTAGATTATGTGTGACACCGTTCTTCTATGTGAACTGGACGAATCATAGTTAGGTATGCCTGTACCTATACCTCAAGTTAATGGACGTAGGGCACGTTTCTAAGAAGCGTGACCTACGAGGCAGTACTTTGTTATAAGCGATGGTTACGTGGGCCATATGCTTGTCTCTAGGCCCATTTACTATCTATCATTGTCTACAAATATTTGGGTTCGGGTTTGGGTATTTTTCTATTTAATAAAAGTAGGTAAACATTTACAATAAAAAGTACCTATATAAGTATTCTATCAGTTATCTGGTTCTCATAGTACAAGCTCTGCATAGTTTGCGGCTAGATAGCGCTGTGGGAAATGCCCAGCGTTATTTATTTATCTCTAGGTAGTATAAAAAAAAGGTTGACCAAGAAAGCACTATCACACTATCGGTGACCGCTTACCATCAGGTGGGCTGTAAGCCTGTTTCCCTACAAATAACATTAAAAAAAAATCGTAATGTTAAAATCCGATATAACCTTCTAATAATAATAAAGTAAGTTTAAGGATGTCGGTGGTACCACATTTTAGGAACGAGCAATATGAATAGTGGAATCCCAACACCCATTAGTTAGGGCCATAAATGCGCACGATACGTCCGCAAACGGCCTCGGTTCGGTCCGTCTATACCTGACGTTGACGCTCGCGATCTTATTATATTACCGAGAAAAAAAAAACAAAGGAAGCGGCGGCGTTGGCGGGGCTGGGACCTGGGAGATTTATGTAGGCGCGGCGCCGGGGGCCGTCGGCCGTGCCGCCGCCGCGCCGGCCGCCGCCGGCCTCCGCGGCCGCGCTTCCAGGAAATGCGCGAGGGTGACAAGCAACTACCTAGAGATGTAATGTAAGCTTGGGGTTCGCAAGCGGAACGATTGAAGATTACAAACAGTTTTGTTATCCTTTTGCTTCAATGATTAGTGAATTGTTCAGAGTTTTACTTACCAAAATATAGATAGATAGATCATTCTTTATTGTTACACCAAATTAAAATAACTTAACCTAGAAAACTTAAATACTAATACATGGTGGTACAATGGGCGGCCTTATCGCTCAAAACGATCTCTTCCAACCTTTGGATGGACTGGATTGAAAAGACGTGTGAGGAGGCGGTGTTACAATAAATACCTATTTATGTAGGATAAAAATAAATAAATACCTAAACCTAAAATGTACCTACATATACTTACATAAATATATACAAAATATATACATATACTTTTACAATAAATATCGAAAGGAAATACAATGTTTACTCTAAAGAAGCTCTAAGAAAATATACACTCGACAAGCTCGCGCGCTTACCATTATTTGAATACTCAATTGTCATTATGCACTTTGGGTTTGTTTTTATGCTGAATTCTGCCACAAGTGTATATATGGCTTCCCGTCATATCATTTGTAATGGCTGAAATGACGTCTCTAGTTTATTCTGCCTTGAGGGGCATATATACCAATTATACGATAATTCAGTTGTTATGTATAGAACTCTTCTTTCGTAGGGGAATGCACAGAAGACTGTTTCCGACTCTTCCGAGTCATCACAAAGTTTATTGATCAGCATTTTACGTGATCATGTTGATAATTAATTTTAAATGGCAACATCATCTCTCTGTGCGTTGGTTTGGCCGTGCGCCGTGTCCTCAATAAAAACAGAATAAACTACAATCAAAATGTATCATAATTTGTAGTAAGCTTTCGTCTCACGAATAGATCTTCGTTTGACCAGCGATGATGTATTCTATGATGATGATAACACAATTTGTTTAACAAATAAATAAAAATGAGTTCAGTATTCATTTATTCACATTGCATAATATTGGTACGAGTATGTCAACAAGTACTTAACTTTTTAACAAAAATATAACCGACAACGGATAACAGAAAAAACAAAGTTCTGAAAGTCTGAGCTTGTTGGGCGTTGAGCTCACGTCCAACCTGAACTTCCGCTCGCACATTGAATCTAGGGCCAAAATTGCTGCTATGAAGCTGGGCATCTTAGCTAAGGTTCGGCGGTGCTTCTCACCGGGACAGCTGCTCAGTCTCTACAAAGCACAAGTCCGCTTATGTATGGAATACTGCTGCCATCTCTGGGATGGCTCAGCCAAGTATCAGCTTGAAGCCCTTGATTCGATTGAGCGACGTGCTGCTAGACTCATTGGTGATGACTCACTAGTGGAAGCCAATTTACAAAGTCTAGAGCACAGACGCCGAGTAGCCAGACTTTCAGTTTTTTACAAGATACTTTTTGGTGAATGTGCGCAAGATCTTCATGACCTTATCCCTCCTTCCCCATTCCACCACCAGACAAGCAGGCGAACCGAGAAGTACCACCCATACCTGGTCAGCATACCACCTTGCCGTAGCAAACGATTTGCTTCAACTTTTCTTGTTAGCACAAGTAAGGAGTGGAACTCACTTCCGGCGTATGTTTTTCCAAACCAATATAATCTTGGAGTCTTCAAGTCCAGAGTGAATAGGTTCTTTCTAGGCAAGCGTGCTCCATCTTCGATCATACCTTCACTTACCATCAGGTGAGGTAGTGGTCAAGCGCTTGGCTATCATCAATAAAAAAAAACTACTGAACCGATTTCGATGAAATTCCTATGGGACCAATCTGAAAGTAGGTATATCCTTTCAAATAATAAAATAATTTTCCAAATCGGTTGATGAATGACGAAGTTATGAGGTAACAAACAGAAAAAAAAATACCGTCGAATTGACAACCTCCTCCTTTTTTGAAGTCGGTTTAAAATATATAACAAATGTAGATAATAATAGAAACAAATAAAAATAAACAAATCACATTTATGCAGAGCATAGTGTTTAGCAGGGCTTACTTCAAGTGAACCACTGACTCGCACACACGGGAAGCCATAGATGCAATCCGACTAGTGTTGCCGATCGATAGTGGACTATCGATAGTCTATCGATATTCACGAAAATTCAATAGTATCGATAGGTGTATCGATAGTATCGATAGTATTGCATAAAACTATCAATACTATCGATAGTATCGATAGTTGTGTGCTATCGATAGATATAGACTTGTATATAATGACAAATATTGTCGAAATATATGCTACTATCGACAGTACACAACTATCGATAGTATCGATACTATCAATAGTGTCGATAGTTTTTATGCAATACTATCGATAGTATTGATACTGTCGATAGTTTCGTCACCATTGACGTTTAATACTATCGATAGTATAGGACGAAATCGATACTATTGCCTCATATCACGCTATTGATAGATATCAATTGTTCTATCGATAGTATCGATACTATCGATAGAACAATCGATAGTCTAACTGATTTATGACGTCAACTATCGATGGGGAAACTACCGATATTTCGGCAACACTAAATCCGACCCTGTCCTCTGGCAGATCCTTGGGCTGCGAATATTGATTACCCGGTGCTCCAGCTAATAATAGGCGGCCGCGGGGTGCCGCTTGCCCGCGACCCACGGACGGACATGTGCCTTTAACGTCCATTTCGCTAATTGCCAGGGGCGCGACACCCGGCTAGCTGACGACGCACTGAAGCTATTTTTTTAAAAAACTAAATAGATCTTCGTTTGACCACAATCTCACCTGATGGAAAGCGATGATGTGGTCTAAGATGAAGCACGAAGATCTAGAAGAAACCTATTCACTCTTACCTTAAAGAGGCCCGGATTGTATTCTTTAGGAAAAACAGACGACGGCAAAGCGTTCCATACCTTAGCTGTACGCATCAAGAACGTAGAACCAAAACGGTGTGTGCGAATGGGTGGTATATCAACTAGGTACGGATGGTACTGAGCCGTGCGGCTGCTTGCCCTTTGATGGAAAGGAGATGGCGGAACCAGATCGTAAAGTTCCTGGGCACATTCCCCGAAGTGTATTCGGTAAAAGGTCGATAGGCTTGCGACTTTACGGCGGTGTTCGAGACTTCAACGGATAGAATGACTGATGGAATACAGATGTAAGTACAGGAGACTAAGAAGGCAATGCCATCAGTGGTTTTATCGAACGACCCACACTTCTATCCTCTCTAATCCTTTTCCCTCCAAATTCTGATTCCCTATTATCCTGAAAATACGTGAAGTTCTGTTTGAATCAACAACTTGGAACTTACTTATAACTTAAACTTGGAATCAACGTAGAGTTCTGACTCGGATCCCTAGTAATTCCGGTATTCTTGCAATACCTTTACTGGTGGTAGAGCTTTTGTGAACGGGCTCGAGGAAGTGGGCACCACCGCCTTACCGCCATCTGCCGCCAAATAGCAGTACTTGTGCTGCTGTGTTCCGGTCAGATGGTAATGGTATGTTCCTGTAATTACTGGCACATAGGCATAACAGCTAAGTCCTATAGTATGGCAACGTATCCACGTAGAGATCAAGACAACATAATAAACCTTGTTTTGAATTCTATGTGGATATCCATGGGCTGCAGTAGCCACTTAACATCTGGCGGACTGCATGCTCGTTTGCCATATAAGTAGTATAAAAAAAAATGAATCAGTGGGCTCGTGTGCAAGGCGGGCGCTGCTACAAAGAGGATCTCAAGACCACCTAAAATTTACTCCCATGTAAGGTCATGGGTTCAGTTCCCAGGTCCCACCTTGCTACTTCCTAGTCCTGATGTAGCTTTATTCTAGGTAGTTGAAAAGCCGACACTACGTCAAAATTCAACCTGTAATTCCAACAATACCATGGGTTTAAGATGGAATACAGAAGTAAATAAGACTATGAAGGCAATGCCATAGGGCTTTATCGAACGACACACACACACAACCTTTGGATAGAGCTCTTGCGGCGAGCCGCGCGCGACCCACACACAGCCCCGCTCGGACTCGGGCCTTTACCGTCCATTTCGCTAATTACCAGGGGCACGACATCCGGCACTGAATTTCTACAAATAGAATGGATAATACTTACAAATATGTATTGTTTTATTCTTTATCGTAGAGAAAAATGTGTAAAAGGAGGACTTAATGGTAGAGACATAGGTAATTCTCAAATAAACATTACAGAACTGAATATAATAAATAAATATTGCTGGACATTTCACACCTCGCTATCTAGCCCCAAACTAAGCAGAGCTTTTACTATGTGAACCAGATAACTGATAGAATACTTATATAAATTTTTTTTTGTAAATACATACTTATAATATATAGAGAAACAACCAGACCCGGACAATATACACTATATATCTGTAGATCATGCAAACTTTTGTTCCGAAGAAGAAGCAAAGAGGCAATGCAATGGTCAAAAGTCTATTCAGCTTAGTAAAAGACTAGCTGACCATTCCGCAGCTTCGCACGCGTAGTTTTTTAATAAAAACATTACCCTCCTTCTCCGCAGTTGGGTAAAACGTACCCTGTGTCACCCGGGGATAGTGTAGTTTCCCAACAGTGAAATAATTTTTTAAATCCTTCCAGTAGTTTCGGAGCCTATTTAATGCAAACAAATAAACAAATCTTTCCTCTTTATGATATTATTTTTGTGGATATTGATATGTTCTTTAATATTGTAGAACATACTTTTGTTCTATCATCAATAGTTTCCGCAGCGCATGCGACGAAAGACGTTTTAGTCGTTTAAATCGGTCAAGTTTTGGAGAAGAAGTCAGAGGACTACAAATCGTTGATTTTGTGTAATTTTAAAAGGTATTTTCGGTCCAAGCTGCAGTTGTCTCTATTGCGCATACTGCGCCATACTGCGCGACAGCAATTGATTTTACAAATACCTACTTATTTTTCAATTCTCTAGCCCTTGGGCGCAACCAGCACAATGTCGGTCGCAACACAATGTTATGAGTGGATGTCCTTGTCAGACGACAGAGATGTCAGTGACAGATATGATGACCAGCATAATGCTGCAACTTTTTTCTTTTCTAACTGACTTAACTATTAAGAGGCAACTACCGCAAGGATATCACTTAGATACACACGGCTACACATCAAGTTATACATTTCCAGTATAAGTAACTGTATAGCTTTATACTGGAAATGTATAGCTTGATGTGTAGCCGTGTGTACGAGCCAAATGTCACACTCCTCCGTGCACGCAATAAGCATAAAAAGGGATGCAATTTTTTTCTCTTCACGTAGCCATACTATACTATATACCTTTCTATGACTAAACGGCTGAACGGATCGTAATGAAATTTGGCAAGAGCGAAAGAAAATAAATTGAAAGCTTGTATGGGCAATCCATTACCTTTCCCTCAAGTTAGAATCTGAAAATGTATGTTTAGACTTTTGGTATGTGTTATTTGTGGGGAAACAGGCTTACGGCCCACCTGATGGCAAGCGGTCACCGTCACTTATTGACACCGGCAACACCGGGGGTATTGTCGATGCGTTCCCTACACTGTAGAAACCTCTTTACATTTCTCTTGTAGCGTGCCATGTCGCAGCCTAATGGGAAAACCTCAGATGGTAGCTCATTCCACATCTTGCAAGTATGGGGTAGAAAAGAAGACGTGTTTCAACTTTTATGCAAAATCCTCCCTAAATCCTCCCTAAAGGAGGCAAAGTAAGGGGGTTAAAATTATAAGGTATTCTTTAGATGGACTCATTTTGGTTGTTTTCGATTGACAAACCACGCGTGCAAAGCCGTGGGTGGCGGGTTAGCTAGTTTATGTAGGTATAAATATTGTTGATTTATCTGCAACTTATAGAATTTTTAGAGGCCATAGTAGTAATTATATGACGAAAAGTATTGCACTAGTCACATGCCTTTCTCCGATGACCAATCAGACTCATCTCGCCAGGCGAGGGAAAGCGTTTAGTCTCAAAGCTAGCTTCTAGAAAGTTCGGGCAGAGCGTTAATAGTCCAGACAGTGACCTGAGTGAAACTGCTATTTATCTGTGGTCGTCTACAGGCTGTCTCGGATTATAATATTAAACCAAAAGCGTCTTATTAACATACTTAGTTATTTTCAACACACTTGCTCGTAAAGTGAGCCACAGTACATCGTTCTTAAGGCCATAAACCGAACTATAACACACGCGTGCGTAATATTATTACACACTAGTGCATAACAGAATTATCACTACAAAGTTAGTACTTAACTGCAAATTATATGCGAGTAAACAGAGCATTTTCAATTTAACCGGGTAATACAGTTTTTGTAACAACAAAGAGGTTTTATGCCGCTGAAAAACCTATTACATTTTTTAAATAAATAAATGTATCCCTAATTAAGACAAAAAACATTTATTATTATCAAATCATTTATAATTCACAATAATTTGTTATAAAATATTTGCATTTTATCAATAAAATTATAATTTTGAAGTAGGCTGTATGGCTATGTGTCATCTTACCTTTCATCATCTTACATTTGGCGCGTGCAAAAAAAAAACTTGCGCGCCTTTTCTAATTATTTTGTTTGTATCGCATCTGTGTGGTAAATAATTGTAAAAATGTCAAGCTTTAGTACAGAAGATTTGCTTTTTCCTCGCAAGTGTGTTGAAAAAGTGCGTATGAAACTCGTGAGCAACTTGCTCACTAGACACTTGGCTGATTTACGCCCTCGCCTACGGCTCGGGCTGCAACACACAGCCTCGTGTTTAATGAGCAACTTAGTTCACTTGTATCATAATATACTATTATAATGCAACTAGCTGACTCGCTCGCGGCTTCGCACGCTTTGTTTTTCAGTAAAAAACATTACACTCTTTTTGCGCAGTGGGGTAAAAAGTAGCCTATGTCTCAATCTTAGTCGTAATCTATCTGTATACTAAATTTCATGGAAATCGGTCCAGCCGTTTAGCCGTGAAAACGTAAAAAATAGACAGACAGTTACTTTCGAATTTTTTTATAATATTAGCATGGATATATTTGATCTGTTATGTTAAGATCACTGAAACGTGGTCCTTTACTCATGGCCTCATGACCAAGCTCAAGGTCGCTCAATGAGCTATGGAGAGGGCTATGCTCGGGGTTTCTTTGCGTGACAAAATCCGCAATGAGGAAATCCGCAGAAGAACTAAAGTTGCCGACATAACTCTCAAAATTAGCAAGTTGAAGTGGAAATGGCCAGGCCACATCGCTCGTAGAACCGATAACCGTTGGGAAAGAAAGGTTCTCGAGTGGAGATCACGGACTGGAAGACACAGCGTAGGCCGGCCCCCCACAAGGTGGACCGAAGGTCTAGTAAGAATCGCGGGGAGCCGTTGGGCGCAAACGGCTACCAACCGCTCGTTGTGGTGATCTAAGGGGGAGGCCTATGTTCAGCAGTGGACGTCTTGCGGCTGATAATTACGATGATGATGGCAAGATCTGTTCATATGATTATTTCAACAAATTTGACACAGTTGTTTATTGTTATATAAAATGTGATAAATTAAGTACCTAATCCTATTTTTGGCATATATACTATATTTTGTATAACGCTGTTGGATTACGGAAATAAATAAAATTAAAAAATTACGCTATCACACTAATATTAAGAATGCGAAATTTAGATGTACGTTACTTAATTACACCATAACGGCTGTAAATTTAATTTTTATATTATTTTTTTATGAAGGAGAGATTCGGTGGAGAGATAGATTATTATCTGGATTTAAACATAGACTTTTCTATTGGTAATCCTCGCGTCGTCGAGAACAGTGTTTGTTTAACTTTGCGAAATTAAATCGATGTAAAGAGATACTGATTCCTGAGATTCTAAACTCCTGGCTGCGCTCGAAGACCGGCATCGCTGACGGGGGCATCAAGGCTGCAAAGCTGAAATGGGACTGGGCGGGTCATGCCTCCCTTATGCAACCCGATAGGTGGGCCAAGAAGACAAGCATATGGACTCCTAAAGACGAAAAGCGACGCTGAGGAAGGCCTAAAAAGCGCTGGAGCGATGACTTGGACGTCTTCCAAAGAGACTGGCGGGACTCTAGACCGCGATAAGTGGAAGGAAGAGGGAGAGGTCTTTGCCTAGCAGTGAGACAGTATAGGCTAGTAAAAAAAAGAGATACTTATCAATCAACTGTTGTTGTGTGCCCTACGACCTGCACAAAGGACGACCTTAACAAGGCTACTAACACTGGAATAGACGTGGCCAGGTTTTACTCAATGTCAATTTAGCTTCGAACCTATAAATCCTACTAATATTATAAACGCGAAACTTTGTATGTATGGATGTTTGTTACTTTTTCACGCCGGAACGGCTGAACCGATTGCGATGAATTTTGGTATGTACGTAGATCATAACCTGGATTAACACATAGGCTACTTTTTATTGGCAAACCACGCGTGCGAAGCCGCGGGCAACAGCTAGTAATTAATTATGCATAAACCATTGACACGATAGAAGAAGAAGAATCAACTGTTTTAGATAACAATTCAGATAATCCGCTGTATAAGTACATAAGTAGGTACTACTTAACATCACATACACAAATGAAAATAATCGTGGGGCAATAACTCTTGAGGAAGCACATACTTCAAGAACTTGATTTAACGACCGGCATCGGCATGCAACAAATTTCATGCATTTGCATCTGAATTTACATTTGTTCGATTAAAAAACTGATTTTGTTTTTTTGTTTCACCCCCTTTCATAAGCACCTTATACAGTGACTGAAATTCCATCTGTGGTCGTTGCTATAGTAACTGTTAAATAATCTGTAGATAGGTGTAACACGCGGCCGACGCGTGATCGTGGTCTTATCCCTATTGGGCTTTTTCATTCGGACTTTAGTAATATTCACAGTTATTTTATTTCACAATACCTTTGGTCTATTTTAAACACAATACTATTACCATAATAACCAAAATAGGAGCTTTATTTCGTAAACGGTCTCTTGTATTAAAAAACTTATATTTTAAGAAGAAATTCCATAAAATATGAAAGATTTTTTTATTAACCTATACTTTTCCACTGCTGGGCAAAGATCTCCCCCATGTTATTCCATATCTCACGATCACTCGCCACGTCCCACCTTCTTGGAATGCATCTACTAGGTCGTCACGCCAACGCTTCCTCGCCCCGGCTTCGAGTTCCATCTGCAGGCACGCATTGAAATAGACCGGCATCGCAGATGTTGGTGACAAGACTGCCAGGCTGGGACTGGGTGGGTCACGTCAGTCGTATGGTTACAGACGGACAGAATGAAAGAATTAATAAAAAAATATTTCACACTAAAAATAAAATCACAAATTGAATATATACGAATATGAAAACATTTATTACAACACAAAACGCAAAAGAAGGTAATGAAATAATTATAGAAAAAAATAATTAATGAGAAAACGCAAAAAAGAAAAAAGTATTAAATATAGATTTATGGAGGAGTCATGAGGACAAATACTTGCAGTACTTCGTACTTAGTTAGACAGTGGTGGCGATTCTGTTGTTTATACTGACTAACTAAAATTTTATAAAATATGAACGGTATTATTTTGCTTACGCTAAATATCAAATTAGATTGACATTTAAAGTGACATTTCTACAATTAAGTTATTTTTACTAAGATGGCGTGTTTGTTTTAATCAGCACTAATTTGACTACTGACTAAAACTAGCCCAAAACCACGCCAAATTAGTAAAAAATCTTAATTTTAGAAACGTCACTTTAAATGTCATTCTAATTTGATCTTTATTATAACAAAATAAGACTGTTCGTATTTTACACAATTTTAGTAAGTCAGTGTAAACAACAGAATCACCACTAGTAACTTCTATAATTAATTTATTCACGGCATCTTTACATCTTGAGAGAAAAGGACGAGAGAGATTGAGAAGGTGGCGGCACCGTACGGGTGCGTTCAGCAGTAATGTCAAACTACAGCCTTAAGATACGTTCATAATATTTAATAAGTAGAAACGCTATCGCTTAGTGGTTGTTAAAAATATCAAACAGTTTGCAACTACTACTACTACATGGATATACGATATGATGATGATGAGACATTATCTTGCAAACGTTCGATTGAAGGTTGCGGTAATGGGATCAATCCGTGCGCTCGCGCATGTCGCCGATCGCGGTGACCTCGCGGCCGCGGCTGCGCTCGCGCATACAACGCACGCCACGCGCTGCATTACTATGCGCCAGATAGTTCCCGACTGTGTCTATTCTATACCTACCTATAAGAATATATGGACGTCTGTTTTAAACTTTACCTTTGAATCAGTCTGGTCTAAAGTATTGACTTTAGGTGAATTAACATATGTTTTATCAGAAGCTATGTACTGTGTTCCTCTATTACTTATTTGTTAAGAGTTGACTATACCTCAGCCCAAACTCGAATTTCACCCCCGCTTCTCCGCGCGCCGCTGCACGCCCTATCTCGCCATGGTTTATATGTTTGCCGGTTTCTTTATCATTTAGTCCCTTCATTATCTTGTTGTGTTTATTTCTCATTACTTAATTATTATCTTAGAATTACGTGTTCGTTTGGAGCGACAAGCGTCACGGGTACCCCGTCTGAAAGCCGAGGCCAGACTGAATCGCAAAACGGGCGTCTGGAGCGAATGGTTTCATTAGTGCAAAACTTAGATATTTTCATTTTATGATAAAATCATAAGGTATTTTGAAAATTTAAAACACAGGTGCCCTTATTTATGTTGTGTAGAATTACTGTACAGAGTTTCAAGATCTAAATTGTAGTATTCATCGCATAAGAACGGTTTTAAGATAAATTTGGAGTCATCTTTGGATTTTTTTTCTATCGAGAAAATTTTACGGAATCGTGTTTTCACAACACAGGCGCTCTAGCACGTATCCTTAACTATAACATATATGAATTACAAATTGAAATCACAAAATTTGTTGAACAAAAAATTGTTTCAAAATAAGCGATTTATCGTCTCCCCAGGTATAGTGCGCCCTTAACTAGTAATACATTTCAGAGAGTTACAGTTTGGTACCCAAGAAATGGGAATAGAAGTAGAGGAAGACAATGCAAACGTTGGAAAGACGACATTGAAAATACGGCAGGCAAACTATGGACAAGAACAACAAATTGTAGAGAGAAATGGAAGGAATTGGAGGAGGGTTATGCCGAAGCACACAGATGATAACAATTACCAATTACCAATGTACCTAAGTTACAGAAATTGTTAAATCTGAAACTTTGACAAAATTCACAGGGTACACCAGTGACCCCACAGTGCTGAAATTTGGTATGCGTGTAGCTTTAGTAACACAAATATATGCAAAAGTCTGAAATCCAAAATAACTGCAATTTGTACCCCAAAAAAGAAGAACCAATTTACGTGAACTCCCATTACCAGTAATTTAAATCAAACTGTGGGTCAAGTAAATTGGTTGCTTTTCGGGGCACTATTTTATTAATCCGGCCGGCTTGCACAACGATCCCTAAACGTATTTAGCGACTAAACATGTTTAACTCCTTAAATCCTATTTAACCACTAAATACGTTTAGGCATCGTTGCGCGAATCGGCCTAAGAATATTGTTTTTTGTTTTGGGAGACTCGCGAGATCTCATTTCGGGGCGAACCACTAGTTATATTCCCAAAAATGTTGACTTTCTGCAGTCACGTTGCAATTCAGTTGCAACGCCTTATCAACGAGTTCTGATAGAAACGTGCCGATTTGATGGTCACTCATCATTTATATCATAAGGTTGCGAACTCTACATACCTACCGGGTTTGGACTATCGTATTTGACGTTATTTGACGTTGAACTCTGTTTTTCTTCCGCGTAGGTGCATTATCTACTGCATTTGCTCAAAAGCTCCGAGATCATTGATGCTTCAATTCATGTACCTACTAGTTTTATTAATTCGAAGACAAGCCAGTTGTAAGTACCTATGTTAAATTGTGCTAACCAATTTCCTGTATCTGTTGATAGTAAGACGTGATTCACGTTTTGTCTCGAAACCATGGATGGTTTTCTGCTGACAACGGTTTCAGCTTAGTAATCAAATCTTCAATGTTCAGTGAATTTTATGACATTTCTGATTTAATTTTACAGTAAAGCGCGACGGTAAAGAACACTTTATGTTAGCAATTAGTTTACAAGTTTATTTCTCAGTCTTGCCATTTCTAGAAAAACCTGAAATATATAAATATTATTTATATATATTATTATTATTGATATATTTTTTGAAGTAAAACTTCTTTACGCACGCTTGACTTGGGGAGTAAGCTGGTGAATGCGTTACGAAAAGTGCGAACGTAAGTTGAGAGGGAGATATAAGTTGAGTGATATAAGTGAGGATAGAAAGAGAGAGAGTTACGTTTCATATATTACTGTAGGGGCAAGAGAGAGAGGTGCGAGCACACATTTTCTTTCTCTCTTTCTCTCATAGCCAGTTGATTTGTCGCATATCTCCTATCCCAAATTAGCCTAAATTATACAAACTGCAACAACAAAACACTCCTTCGTGCTGTATAATAGAGTTCATTTTGCCATAGATAAAAAAAGTATTTACGACGTATTTGAATCTACCAGCTTCGATTTACGAAAAAGTTCAGCAGAAGGCAGACAGCATCAGAAAATAACTTATGTACTTACTGTATACGACTAGATGGAGCTAAAGAAGGTTTACTTCAGCCGTGTGCTCTAAACTAAAGCACACTCGTTTTTTTTGTATTCTTTGTTGTATTGGGTTCAAACTGACACCCCATTTTAGTCTTAGGGTGACTTGCGCAACATTGCCTAAACCTATTTAGTGGCTAAACATGATTTAAGGAGTGGTCAAATCATACAAATACGTCAAATTTAAACATGTTTAGTAGCTAAATACGTTTAGGGATCGTTGTGCAAGTTGGCCGTTAAATGTTTCGTTATCATGTGCGCGTTTTCAAGACCATAGTTTTTTTCATAATACTGTGTGTATGTTGTTTGGCTATCATACGTAACACACAAACCAACAAGTATAACAGACAAGCTTCCGCGCGCGGATTGGCACGCATGGTTTGTTGATAAAAGTGGTCTATGATCTATCTATATACCAAATTTCATCGAAATCCATCCAGCCGTTTAGGCATGAAAACGATACAAACAGACAGACAGAGAGACAGAGTTACTTTCGAATTTATCATGTAAGTTTTGATATAGGAGAAGGTAAGTAACGAAGAAACATAATTCATACTGTACGGGCAGAGCTGGGCAAAATAAATACAAATTACAAAATACTATCTCGCCCGTATTTAAAATACGAAATACAAAATATTTTTAAGTCGTGTATTTGAAATACAAAATACAGCATTTTAACTATTTTTATTAAAATACAAATTACAAAATACAGTCAGGTGTTAGGTACTTGGCAATTTGACGTACAGTACAGGTGCAGTATTGCCAACTTTAAATATTGACATATTTAGCGGTCGCCATTTTGCTTGCGATTATTTACGAAAACTATCAAGCGCTATTTCCTGTAGAACGCACCATTAATAAGATCGCTAAATGTATTCATGTTCAGATGTATTTTGAAGCCATAAGTATTTGAAATACTAACTACAAAATACCTCAGCGTCAGGTATTTGAAATACCAATTACAAATTGCATCTTTACGAAGTAATTGAATTACCAATACGAAATACGTATTTGTATTTCAATAACGTATATTAATTACAAGTAATTCAAATACTGCCCACCCCTGTGTATGGGTAGTTTTGTTAGGCTTTTGTGAACTGGCTACCTAATAATAAATACCATGAAAATACATTGATATAATGTATGCAAAGTTAAAATATATTTAACAATTTCACTCTATCATTATAACGAGGCACTCCCAAAAGCTTCTGCATCTGCACCTGATTTTAATACAGTTTCTGCAGTTTCCGGTAAAGGATAGCTTACCTACAGAATACTCAGCACTAGAATAATAAACAGTTAGTATGATTTTGATGTAGAATAATAAGCAGTTTGTACAGCTAAGGTGTAGAATAGCAACGAGTAAGTAGGGGCTTTCGCTGACAATTTGGGTGGAATCCCCGCGGGCTATGTCTAAAAGGCCACTTCGGAGAACTGAGTTGGGATTACTCTTGGATTTCAGTATGGAATAGGGAAGGACTTTACTGTGGTAATTTTTAACTGATTCGCTATTAAAATTAAAGGCTATAAGTAATCAAAGTATTTATGGTTTAGGCTGTGACGACCTCTTTATCCGAGCTCCTCCAGGCATTCTCGACGCGGCGATCGAGCTCTTTACCTTGCCTGTTTTCGAAGGAGACAATCTGGCCCAAGTAAACGTACTCATCGACGTAGTATAATTCTTGCCCGTCTCCCGTGATTTTGTGTTTGTTAGTGTTAGTCATTAGTTGTGTCTTTCACCGATTCATCATTAGTCCAACCTCAAGACTTGCAGTGCTCAGGTCTTGGAGCATATTTTGTGTTAAATACGTTACTATTAATTTATTTAATTCAGATAAAATACATCCATAAATTACATTATCCTTAAAAAACTAAAACAAAGAAAAAAAAATAAAGTTTAGCAATAATAAAGAATTAAAATAAATAGGCTTAATATAATCACAAATAACAAATAAAATAAAATTAATTAATAAATTGAATTTAAATGTCAGATTATGCATATTAAGTTTTGAAATTAGCAAGTTGAAGTGGCAATGGGCAGGCCACATCGCTCGTAGAACCGATAACCGTTGGGGAAGAAAGGTTCTCGAGTGGAGACCACGGACTGGAAGACGCAGCGTAGGCCGGCCCCCCACAAGGTGGACACAGGAGGTGGAGCCGTTGGGCGCAAACGGCTACCAACCGCTCGTTGTGGCGATCTAAGGGGGAGGCCTATGTTCAGCAGTGGACGTCTACCGGCTGATGATTATGATGAAGTTTTGAAAATTAGATTGAATTGAATTAACAGGTATATAATGAAAATGAAAATTGGAAAATAAAATGTCAGTTAAATGGAAGCCATCATAGTGATACAATCATCTGGCACTGCTTGACACGCCCAGCGCGTAGGGAAGCGCGTCGTCCGTGCGCGCCTCCGCGAACACAGCCGATGCGCTGCAAACGCGAGGCAGTCGCATCACCATCCTAAAGATATTGTTGTATTGGACCCTTAGAACGCTGGCCGCACGGCGAGTGTGGTTAATCCACACTCCACAATGGTTTCTACAATATGACTAGTGGAAGTGTGAAGGGCACGCGCGTGTTCCTGTGAAAGGGTTCGCCTGGGGATGTGCTACCATCATACCTATTTCAGCCGCCTAGCAGCAATGCGTTGCTTCGGTTTGAAGGGTATGGTGATAGAAATTACAAGCATATGAGGATTTATACCTGTATGCCTCAAGTTGATGGACGCAAAGCTGTCTATTCATAATTCATTTATTCATTCGCAAACATGGGTAAATATGTATAAAACCAGGTGACAAATATAATATATAGGTTCCAGACATGTTTTACCACTTTTAACTTAGTCTTAGTAACTTATTAGATACATTTCTAGACTTTAATTCAATCAAGGTCAAAGTTTAAAAATAATAACAATAATGGGTTTCTCTACGGGATCGAACCAGAAATGAGGAGATACGTAGGAGAACTCAAGTCACCGACATAGCCCGACGGATTAGCATGTTGAAGTGGCAATGGGCAGGCCATACATCGCGCAGAACAGATGGTCGATGGGGCCGGAAAGTACTCGAGTGGAGGCCACGGACCGGCAAGCGCAGCGTAGTACGTCCACCTACAAGATGGGCAGACGACTTAGTAAGAACCGCAGGTCGGCGTTGGATGCAGGCCGCTTCCAACCGCAGTTCCTGGAGATCAATGAGGGAGGCCTTTGTCCAGTAGTGGACGTCCTATGGCTGATATGATGATGATGATGATGAACAATAATGAAGATCAGGAAGTATAAAAATAAATGCATTGTCAAAATAAAAATCAGTCAAATCTCTAAAAATTAAATAAATTACGCTATTATCGGGTTTGCATGTCTTTGTCCATAAGAAACTCATCCACAGTATAATAACATCTAATAATTCTCAAAAATTTAAACATTTCAAGCTTGAATTCAGTCAAATTTAATTGTTTTATTCTATTTGGTACTTTATTATAGATTTTTGGAGCCATTTGGAGTATTGTAGGACACGTTTCTGAGGTCCATGACTTACAAGGCAATACTTTGTTATAGGCGATGGTTAGCACTGAACATCAGGTGGGCCATATGCTTGTTCGAACAAAGGGTCGTACAGAAAAAATACGAATGCGAACGCGGCGAGCTTTCACAAATTGTCTCGCTGGAATCAAGCTCGCAATTCGCCACTGTGTTATGGATCTAATTCCGTGCGACTAATAACGCGGCCTTCTTTCCGCGTCTTGGCCATTAAATATAAGCTATTAAAAGATCTCTTCAGTTATTTTCTAGTTTATACTATCTACACTAATATTATAAAGAGGAAAGATTTGTATTTTTGTGTGTATGTTTGTAAAGAATAGGCTCCGAACCTACAGGACCGATTTAAAAAAAATCTTTTACTGTTGGGAAGGTACACTGTCCCCGGGTGACATAGGCTACTTTTTACCCAACTGCGCAGAAGGAGGGTAATGTTTTTACGCTACGCGTGCGAAGCTGCGGTTTGGTCAGCTAGTCTATACTACATAATATTATAAAGAGGAAAGATTTGTATTTTTGTATTATTGTGTGTATGTAATGAATAAACTCAACAACTACTGATCCGATTTCAAATTCTTTCACCATTGGAAAGCTACATTCACCCTGAGTAACATAAGCTATTTTTTACCCAACTGCGCAAAGGCAGGTAATGTTTTTATTGAAAAACTACGCGTGCGAAGCTGCGGATTCGTCAAGTAGTATATTATAAAGAAAAAAGATTTGTTTGTTTGTATTGAATAGGCTCCGAAACTACTGGATCGAATTAAAAAATTCTTTCACTGTTGGGAAGCTACACTATCCCCGGGTGACATAGGCTACTTTTTACCCAACTGCGCGCAAGGAGGGTAATGTTTTTATTGAAAAAACTACGCGTGCGAAGCTGCGGATTCGTCAAGTAGTATATTATAAAGAAAAAAGATTTGTTTGTTTGTATTGAATAGGCTCCGAAACTACTGGATCGAATTAAAAAATTCTTTCACTGTTGGGAAGCTACACTATCCCCGGGTGACATAGGCTACTTTTTACCCAACTGCGCGCAAGGAGGGTAATGTTTTTATTGAAAAAACTACGCGTGCGAAGCTGCGGATTTGTCAGCTAGTCTTACATAAAGAGGAAAGATTTGTATCTTTTTATGATTGTTACGTTTTCACGAGTGAACGGCTGGACCGATTTCTATGAAATTTGGTGCACAGATAGGTTATGACCGGGATTGAGACATATACTACTATTTACCCAACTGCGCAGAATGAGGGTACTATTTTTATTCTTTATTCTTTATTGTACACAAATAGATTTACAGATAAAAATAGCTTACAAAATGGACATGTACAAAGGCGAGCTTAACCCTAATAAGAGTTTTCTTCCAGCAAACCTTTGAAGATAGAGATATTTGATTATAGTGGTGGGTTTATAGACAAGTAACTTTTTAACAAAAATACAACCTACTTCAGATAACAGTAAGAACCAAACTAGGTACTCTACCAATTTTAATGAAATTTCCATGGGATCAATCTTAAAAGTATAGGTATCCATTGTCAGAACTGGACCAAATGGAAATTCCCGTGTGGTCACACGGGAAACACCAGCTTTCAAATAAAAAAAGAATCTGCTAAATCGGTTCAACCAGTCGATAGTTATAACAAAAATAAAAAAAATACAGTAAAATTGAAAACCTCCTCCTTTTTTGAATTCGGTTTAAAAACTACGCGTGCGAAGCTGTGGAATGGTCAGCTAGTCAATCGAGCGAAGCGAGATCTCTAAATCAACTTGGGCAAATCAGCATTTTATGTATGTAAGTATGTTTGTTTATCCGAGGATAGCTTTTGAAGCGTCGATCCGATCATCGTGAAATTTGATACATAGGTAGGTAGTGATGGCACAATTTTGGTGTGACTAAATGACCTAAAAATGTTGGCGTTTTGTTGAGATATTGGGGTTCAAAAGGGGTAAAACAAAAGTAAAAATGAGACTATTAGAACAAGCGGGACGTCTAGTAAAAGGTTTTTGTGAGTAAATTTCGACCTTGTTTTTATTTTTAGTTTAAACCTTGTAGTTTTTAAGTAATTTATGAGCCATAACATAAACTGAACTTTGTAAAAATTTATATGGTCCACAAGTGACCCCACAGTGCTGAAATTTGGTATGCTTATAGCTGTAGTGCCCCCGATGTGTGCCCCCCTGAAATTCAGAATAACTGCAATTTGTACCCCAAAAAACCAAACCAATTTACATGAACTCCCGTTGCCCGTAATTTGAATGAAACTGTAGGTCAAGTCCTTTGGTTATGTATTTCGTGGCACTGTTTTGATAGTCAAAGATTACAAATATATTTTTTTTGTTTTAAAGGAGACTCGCGAGATCTCAGTTTGGGGCGAACCACTAGTTATAACATTCCGTTGCAGTAATTCCGCAGCGATCTCTTATTTCGTGATTTCCGTGCGATGTGCGCGGCCTTCGTTCCGCACCTCGGTCATTGCAGCTGCGTGCGATGCATACAACTACATATGATTTTATGCTAGAAGATCTCTACAGTTTTTTTCTAGTATCTAACTACTTATTCCGTTGCAGTAATTCCGCAGCGATCTCTTATTTCGTGATTTCCGTGCGATGTGCGCGGCCTTCGTTCCGCACCTCGGTCATTGCAGCTGCGTGCGATGCATACAACTACATATGATTTTATGCTAGAAGATCTCTACAGTTTTTATCTAGTATCCAACTGCATAATCCGTTGCAGTAATTCCGCAGCGGTCTCTTATTTCGTGATTTCCGTGCGATGTGCGCGGCCTTCGTTCCGCACCTCGGTCATTGCAGCTGCGTGCGATGCATACAACTACATATGATTTTATGCTAGAAGATCTCTACAGTTTTTTTCTAGTATCTAACTACTTATTCCGTTGCAGTAATTCCTCAGCGATCTCTTATTTCGTGATTTCCGTGCGATGTGCGCGGCCTTCGTTCCGCACCTCGGTCATTGCAGCTGCGTGCGATGCATACAACTACATATGATTTTATGCTAGAAGATCTCTACAGTTTTTTTCTAGTATCCAACTGCATAATCCGTTGCAGTAATTCCGCAGCGGTCTCTTATTTCGTGATTTTCGTGCGATGTGCGCGGCCTTCGTTCCGCACCTAGGTCATTGCAGCTGCGTGCGATGCATACAACTACATATGATTTTATGCTAGAAGATCTCTACAGTTTTTTTCTAGTATCTAACTACTTATTCCGTTGCAGTAATTCCGCAGCGATCTCTTATTTCGTGATTTCCGTGCGATTTGCGCGGCCTTCGTTCCGCACCTCGGTCATTGCAGCTGCGTGCGATGCATACAACTACATATGATTTTATGCTAGAAGATCTCTACAGTTTTTTTCTAGTATCCAACTGCATAATCCGTTGCAGTAATTCCGCAGCGGTCTCTTATTTCGTGATTTCCGTGCGATGTGCGCGGCCTTCGTTCCGCACCTCGGTCATTGCAGCTGCGTGCGATGCATACAACTACATATGATTTTATGCTAGAAGATCTCTACAGTTTTTTTCTAGTATCTAACTACTTATTCCGTTGCAGTAATTCCGCAGCGATCTCTTATTTCGTGATTTCCGTGCGATGTGCGCGGCCTTCGTTCCGCACCTCGGTCATTGCAGCTGCGTGCGATGCATACAACTACATATGATTTTATGCTAGAAGATCTCTACAGTTTTTTTCTAGTATCCAACTGCATAATCCGTTGCAGTAATTCCGCAGCGGTCTCTTATTTCGTGATTTTCGTGCGATGTGCGCGGCCTTCGTTCCGCACCTAGGTCATTGCAGCTGCGTGCGATGCATACAACTACATATGTTTTTATGCTAGAAGATCTCTACAGTTTTTTTCTAGTATCTAACTACTTATTCCGTTGCAGTAATTGCGCAGCGATCTCTTATTTCGTGATTTCCGTGCGATGTGCGCGGCCTTCGTTCCGCACCTCGGTCATTGCAGCTGCGTGCGATGCATACAACTACATATGATTTTATGCTAGAAGATCTCTACAGTTTTTTTCTAGTATCTAACTACTTATTCCGTTGCAGTAATTCCGCAGCGATCTCTTATTTCGTGATTTCCGTGCGATGTGCGCGGCCTTCGTTCCGCACCTCGGTCATTGCAGCTGCGTGCGATGCATACAAATACATATGATTTTATGCTAGAAGATCTCTACAGTTTTTTTCTAGTATCTAACTACTTATTCCGTTGCAGTAAATCCGCAGCGATCTCTTATTTCGTGATTTCCGTGCGATGTACGCGGCCTTCGTTCCGCACCTCGGTCATTGCAGCTGCGTGCGATGCATACAACCTACATATGATTTTATGCTAGAAGATCTCTACAGTTTTTTTCTAGTATCCAACTGCATAATCCGTTGCAGTAATTCCGCAGCGGTCTCTAGTTCCGTGCGACGCGCGATTATTAACGCGGCCTCGGTTCCGCGTCTCGGCCATTGCAGCTGCGATTCTGCGACATATTATTTTTTGGTGCAAACGGTTTGCAGATGGCCGAGTCGGGTTGGGGCATAGAGTCGGCGGGTATTAGGTTTTTATTTTTGACACCAAGGGTTTACCTACTAATAATTGATGGACAAATTGTCTGAAATATAAATATTGAGTTGAGTTGAATATTGTTGGATAGTTTGTTTAAGATTTTCTATAAGTATTGTATTTACATTTTTGTTGTTTTACACTACACAAATTTCAGTTAATAATTTACACATAAATAATAGGTATGAATTAAACAGGAAAAAGTAAAAACCTTTTATAAATACAGGTCAAGAGTTATCAATACCAAATAATAATGCGAACGTCAAAGATAACAATTTAATTATAAATAAATAAATAAATATAAATATGGCTGGATATTTCACACAGCGCTATCTAGCCCCAAACTAAGCAGACCTTGTACTATGAGAACCAGATAACTGATAGAATACATAAATACTTTTGTTTTAAATACATACTTATAATATATAGAAAAACATTCAGACCCGGAACAAATATCTGTAGATCATGCAATCATTTGTTCCGCGGCGGGAATCGAACCCGCTACATTCTGCGTTTCAGCCGGCTATTCACCCACTGTACCACGGAGGTCGTCGAGAATTATAAAAGGTTGGATTTTCTTTTAGAGTTGTCCTCTAAAAAATCGAAACTCAAATCGGTTACAGAAGGCCATGTTCGTCATAGGTGTAGTAATTATTCTTTGTTGATAGGTATAAAAATCATTGCTCACACTAACATGACGACATCTGTGACGCGGTGGCCAAGCAGGCAACTGAGACGCAAGATTGTTTGGTCCAGGTTCGGGTATTGTGGTGGTACCTTAACTTATTGTGAGATTAGATAAAACTATGTATGTTTTCTGTATATTCAAATGTTAATTCTATAGAAGCCAGTGGTCGAAATTTTTCATCGAGCGAAGCGAGAGCTCTTAATCAACTTGGGCAAATCGGCGTTGTATGTATGTATGTTTGTTTGTCCGAGGATAACTTCGAGGCGTTTATCCGATCATCGTGAAATGTGGTAGGTAGTGATGGGGGGGTTTGTAGAGATATTGGGGTACAAGATGGGTAAAATTAAACAAAATGGGACTATCTGGTCAAATGACACATCTAATAAAAGGTTTTTATTTCGTTATTTCATTTCGACTCCGTTTTCATTTTTAGTATAAACCTAGTTTTTAAGTAATTAGCCATTATAAAAACTGAACTTTGAGAAAATTTACAGGGTACACCGGTGACCCCACAGTGCTAAAATTTGGTGTGCCTGTAGCTTTAGTGACACAAATATAGGGAAAAGTCTGAAGTCCAGAATAACTGCAATTTCTACCCCAAAACAGATTAACCAAAGTACATGAACTCCCGTTACTTGTAACTTGAATGAAACTGTAGGTCAAGTACTTTGGTTATTTATTTCGTCGCACTATTTGGATAGTACGAGATATTAGTTCGGGATGAACCATTAGTAAGTATAGCTTAATTTTAGCCTTCTCTATATAAATTTTAACTATGCCAAATCTCACACTCCTCCGTGGGTGCAATAAGCTTAAAAAGGGTACAAAGTTTCTCTTCACGTATTAACATACAACCTGTTGTGTTATGTACGACATTAATTTAAAACTCATATCCGGAATCGTATTAACTGATTTTAGAAGTGGGGTTAATATTAGGTATTAGGTAGCTTGAATATTTATCTAGTAATCGATACATTTCCAATAAACAGGTTTGGTTTAACAGGTAATCACAGTGTGTTATTATAGACAATATCACAAGTACAGATGAGCGAATAACTTACGGTGTCCCACTGGGTAATGTCCTTGGTCCTACCTTGTTTCTCATATACGTAAACGAACTCTGCCGGCTTTCGTTGACAAACTGTATGATTCTGGCGTATGATGATGACACTGCACTCATGTTAACTGGAAAAACCTGAGATGAAGCAAAGGTTCACGATGATAATGCCTTACGTAGCGTGATACACTGGCTTTCATATAATTTGCTTACCCTTTACGTTAAAAAAACTAAATATATTACCCTGGGCCCAACTATGTCGTCGCAGCCTCATGAAAGCTTTGCGCTCAGAGCGCACGTGTGCAATACTGATTCACTTGTTTTATGTAACGATTGCATTGTTATAGATCGCGCGGACTGCATTAAGTACCTAGGGGTATTGATTGATAGTATACTTACTTGGAAGCCTCAAATATCTGTTACATAGAAAACTACTTTACATATTTAAAAAACTGTGATCTATTGCAGACTATCACACCCTAAAAATAGTATATTTCGCGTTAGCACAGTCTGTTCTAGCTTACTGTATTGCGGCATGGGGAGGAGCGCCAAAGACTTCACTCATAAGTTTAGAACGAGCCCAAAGGGCTATCCTCAAAGTCATGCATTCCAAACCTATGCTGTTCCCAACACAAGAGCTCTATTCACTGAGTGATGTTATGTCTGTACGAAAGATTTTTATTCTAAATATAGTCCTACGTAAGCATTGTAATCTGTCCTATGAAGCTAGTACAAAAATAACTCGAAGAACTGCCAGTGTCTGTATTGAACAACCGTGCCGTACTGTTCTTGTCTTTCGCCACTTCCATTTCATAAGCCCCTTTTTATATAATAGAATTAATAAAAACTATAATATCTACTCTTTAAGATACAAAAAATGTAAAAACAAAGTTAAAAAAATGCTATCTACACTTACATATGAAGAAACCGAAGAAATCATACAAGTAAAACAATACATTTCCTTCTATATTAGTAGATCACTGTTTTAAGCTCGCAAGTACACCCGTACCCACCAGACAAACATAACCCTCACAAAAACCCACCCTCACACATACACGCTACCACAAACTCACACACCATCGAACCCTCGACACACGCAGACCCCCGTATACACACATCCACACCCTCACTCACACACACCCACTCCCCTAAAACACTCTTAAACACATTCACATACACATACAGTCATACGTACAAAAAGCCGAGTTACCATGACATAGCATGTAAGTTTATTTAAGTTTTTTTATTTAAATCAAAATTTTGTAAATTAGCAAATTGTAACCTACCTATAATCAGGAACGTCTAACTCATTTAAATTCTAAGTACGGGCACAGGAAACTGCGACACAGTATTTTGCTAATGCAGTTTCCAGTGTTCACATTGTTTTTAATCACATGTAACAATTCACTGAAAATACATAAATAAATTACAAAATTACAAATTACCTACTTACACGATAAATGATTTGTTTACCTATTTTATACAGGCTGTTTCATTGATATTTTAAGACTTGATAATAAGAAAGTTTGAAAATTAAAATTTTTCTATGGTAATGAATTAAAAAAAACCTATTTTACAACAATACTAGCCATTATCCCTACCCTTGTTTTCATTTAATGTCGTACTTAACAAAATATGATAGATTAAAATATGAAAAAAAAATGTATAGATTGCTACATTTCAAATCGCTCTACGTGTATCCTTTGGCCAGACCTCAAAATACCGGGTTGTCATTAGTTCGCTCACGGATACTGTCCGCGTGTGGCGGCGACCCAGAGGCGCGACGGGCGGCGCGGCGCGGCGCGGCGGCGCACGCGCACCCTGCCATAGAATAAGCAATTATCGGGCAGCTTGTCTCACACACGATCTTGCACAGAAATGCCTTTAGATAGGATTTTAGTCAAACATGTTATGTAATTTAAACTTAGTTAGAGCAAGGTATTATATCAAAGTATTAGATGTAGATAACAAGGTTGTAGTGCAGAACCACAAGATATAACATCCTAGGTATCCTAGAAATAACTAGGTAAGTACTTATTTATTTATGTGCACTATGTAAACTTTTTTTAAATAAATACAATATGTATTTATTTAAAAAAAATTTACATAAAAATACAATATGTATTTATTTAATAAAAAGTTTACAAAATGAATGAATATGTATTTATTTGTATGATGTAACCTTTTTTTAAATAAATACAATATGTATTTATTTAAAAAAAAGTTTACATAATGAATGAATATGTATTTATTTGTATGATGTAACCTTTTTTTAAATAAATACAATATGTATTTATTTAAAAAAAGTTTACATAATGAATGAATATGTATTTATTTGTATGATGTAGGTAACCTTTTTTTAAATAAATACAATATGTATTTATTTAAAAAAAGTTTACATAATGAATGAATATGTATTTATTTGTAAGATGTAACCTTTTTTTAAATAAATACAATATGTATTTATTTAAAAAAAAGTTTACATAATGAATGAATATGTATTTATTTGTATGATGTAACCTTTTTTTAAATAAATACAATATGTATTTATTTAAAATAAAGTTTACATAATGAATGAATATGTATTTATTTGTATGATGTAACCTTTTTTTAAATAAATACAATATGTATTTATTTAAAATAAAGTTTACATAATGAATGAATATGTATTTATTTGTATGATGTAGGTAACCTTATTTTAAATAAATACAATATGTATTTATTTAAAAAAAGTTTACATAATGAATGAATATGTATTTATTTATAAGATGTAACCTTTTTTTAAATAAATACATATTGTATTTATTTAAAAAAAGGTTACATCTTATAAATAAATACATATTCATATAATATGTATTTATTTAAAAAAAGTTTACATAATGAATGAATATGTATTTATTTATAAGATGTAACCTTTTTTTAAATAAATACAATATGTATTTATTTAAAAAAAAGTTTACATAATGAATGAATATGTATTGATTTGTATGATGTATGACCTATTTTTAAATAAATACAATATGTATTTATTTAAAAAAAGTTTACATAATACAAATAAATACATATTAATTCGTGTTAAGGAATGGCTTAACTTTTGCTAAGCTTGAGACAGAATGCAAACAAAGACCGATATGGGGAATGTAAGCTACGATGATGTAAGCTTTCCTAAGATCTCTGTTTATTATATTTGAAGCAAAATAAATTTAGTTCATACCTATAGGTACTTACTATTAAAACTTCATAGCAGAATCTATCGACCTACTGAATTTAATGCAGATCGAATCAACCAACGGTTCTATAGTTATACTTTGACAAACATTTATATCTAATACATACACAAGCAAACTCGTCACAAGCCGTACACAAGCAAAAAGTTGCCACTGAGCTCTTCGCGCCCTTCGCTCGCTCGGTCAATGAAATGTTATTTTAAGGCGGGCTTGTTTCAGAACTTTAGGTATTTTACGCTACCTCAGGCCCCGCCAATCTAAACGTATCTGCACTGCACTAATTTGAAACGCGGGGGAATTTTCGGGAGACAAACGGCTTGCGTCCAACCTCGAAGACGTCTCGATGGGCACTGGCCGCCCGGCGCGAGCGCCTGAACGAGTAGATTTTGATAGTTTTCTTTCACAGAGATTAATAATAACTGAATTACATATTGTTTTTTCACAATACCTTAGTTAATAATAAGCTCTATCTTTTGGTATAAATTTGACATGATTTCAAGAAGAAACCTCTTAGTATCGACCGTTTAAATATCAATTTAGTGTCAACTTTATGATTTTTTTTATCGAGAAAAGTATTATTATTCGCGTTTCTATCTTCACAAAGCGGTAGATTATATGTTCCATTTTAATAAAATAGGTTTTTTGTGCATATTTTACACTTCAGTAGAGACACAGTTGTTAAAAAACCTAGAAGTCGTCACCCTTCAAACTTCCCCGCCTCCTAAAATGAAACAAGCACTAGGTATGTATACAAGACAACAATAACAAGACAGTGGGAGCTAAGCAAAGGCACTACCAGCACTTGTACTAACTGTTCTTCAATCTGTGGCACCAGGTACTCCTCGGGTCCACGGTTCGAATTCCGCTAACTACTTGATATTGAACGCCGTCTGTTTGTTTACTCCCTAACCTTATAAAAACATTTTTTCACAGAGCACTATCTAGCCCCAAACTAAACGGAGCTTGTACCTTGGGAACCAGTTTTTTTTTTGTTTTTTTTCCTGACTGACTAACTCGCTGTTGGCCTCTGAGGTCGACGCAGCTTCACCGAAACTATTTGAACCAGTTATCTGATAGAATATTTATATACCTACTTTTTTGGTCCATACCATACATATTATTTACTATCCTGGCGCTTATACTAACTCTTTCACGGTGACTGCTATCTGCTTGTGGAACTCTCTTTCAGTGGAAATCCGCAAGGCCGCCTCTATGGGAATCTTCAAATCCAAACTCTTTAAATATTTCACCTCTCTTCAAGATACCCAACAAAATTGACCACTTTATGTAGATATATTTGTGTATTTCGTTTATGTATGTGTATTATTATTATTTTTAATTCTTGCAAAGCTAAATCTTAAGATTAAATTTCCTTTTTCTGGCACTACCACTTTCTCCACACTATACAAGGGTTAGCTGGAAGAAAATGCTAATTAGCAATAAGTTCGCCTATGTATCATTTTATTAGTTCAATAAAGAATTTTCTAATCTAATCTAATAAACCCTGAACTGCCCCGGAGCTTAGTCATGACGCTATTGGTTCCTATTCTTCGCCACTTCTTGCCAGTATGGCACTTGGAGAACGCGAAATGAGGCTCATTCATTGCATTTTTAACGCGCCGGCGAACCCTGAGCGCAACTTCAATTCAGCCAGGTCAAAAACTTCGGCCTGAATATCGCTATCCCTGTTTAGTGACGAAGTTTGGCTACGCAGAGCGACAGTGATAGCAATAGAACGATTCTAAATTTGATTAGATTTTGACCGTGTTCCGTAATACCAAAAATGATGACTGAAAACTTGTTGTATTTTTCTCATTGTGTTGTTAATCTGTAACTAGACGATATAATCTATGTTTCCATGACTAGGATACGTAAGATGTTGTTGTTTTTAATAAGAAACAATTAGGTTGAAAACAGGTCTTTTATGACTTAAAAACATGCAGAACGCGATACGCTCTATTTCATTTTAGGTAAGTATTTTGATCAAATATATGGTTGGGAACCTAGATAAATACTATTCAAACTAAAATAATACCTTATTAAGGTAGAAATATGCTCCAATTAGAAATGATCTTGGTAGTACGTGTTGTATTGGCGATTGTCCCTCCGGTGTCCCCTTAATAAGCTAAAATGAAATACAATCTCCATGACAAATCCTTATTGCTATTAATAACTGAAACAGACCACATTCTCATTATGATACTAGCTGTTGCCCGCGACTTCGTACGCGTTCCACTACTGAATGTGTAGGTAACCTAGAAATAGAGTTAAACTCGCTGTTGCAACTTGACTTGACACCCCATTTTTATATCCCATGGGACCTGATTTAAGGGATAAAAAGTAGCCTATGTGGTAATCCATAATCTACGTACGTACATACTAAGTTTCATCGAAATCGGTTCATCCGTTACGACGTGATTGAGTAACAAACAAACAAATTAATAAACAAACATCCAAACTTTCGCATTTATAATTTTAAAGTGTGATAATAAAATTTAAACTCCATGTTTCTATTTCATGTACAAATCCTTATTTCTATTTTAGGAAAGAGCATGGCCTCTTTCATTCTAGTAGTGAAAAAAAAACATTAAATACCAGGAACACAATTTTTTTATGCAACAAACTGTTATAGAAAGGTTTTTAAATTTCTTTGCGTTTGTGAAGAAAAGTTACGAGTTATACTCGGGTGAAAGCGATCAATAATACCCTCGATAAGCGTCCTCCTTCGCGCCTAAATATCTCGCTTACAGCTTACAGTTGATGGACGCAGGGCAGTGCATCGTAGGGCACATTGCTAAGGTGCGTGACCTACGAGGCAATTCTCTGTTACAGGCAATGGTTATCACTTAACACCAGGTGGGCATAAGCTTGTCCCATCTCCATATAGTATATTTTATTCTTACCTATCTCGTCCTACTGCTGGGCAAAAGTCCCTCTAAGCATCCCTATCCGTCGATATCTCCCACCATCCTTTTCCGAAGGTGTCGAAATCGTCCGGTCAACGCTTTCTCTGCCGATCCCGACGTCGCCTTTCAAAGTATATAAAAGACTTGTGAACTACTATAGTAGGTACTTTTAAGTAGGTGCATTACCTACAGCATGCAATTATGACGTGTTCGACAAGAACCTTGGCGAGCTGTCGCGCTGACACGGTCGTGACATTGAGCTGCGGCGATCAACGCACCGTCTCCGCTTCTCCACGTCCTCGTCATTTCAAGGATAGCTGCAGTTTTTATATCCACCTATAGGTAGGTAACTACTTACAGTATAGCTCATTTTAAGAACTTATTAAATAAACTTATATTTATACCTACCACATATAATATACTTGGGTACAGTAGGTACCTATACTACTGTTATTATTATTAGGTATCAGCCCACTGTGTCCCACTGCTGGGCAAAGGCCTCCCCCTATTCTTTCCAGACACTTCTGTCAAGCGCTAAGATGGTCCAGTTTGCTCGGAAATTAGTGAGCTCATCCCTCCATCTCTTCTTTGGTCTGCCACGACGTCTTCGGGTTGTATCGGGGTTCCACTCGGTGGTGAGCTTAGCCCACTGATCGTCCGACATACGGCATAAATGACCAGCCCAGTCCCACTTGAGTTCGGCGGCTTTTTTAGTTACATCTACGATTTGTGTTCGCGAGCGCAGCTCGGTGTTGCGTATGCGGTCAATACGCTTGAATCCAAGAATGCTATATTAGACCTAAACTATAGGTATAAGGTACCTACTTAAAATTATTTTCATCACTCATGCTCTGAAGTCCTTCGATAGTGCGTTAGAGGATCCTGCACTTTTTACTAGCGACATCAAGTTTGAACCGATGATGTAACTAAACAGTTAGTCATTGTAAACTCGAAAACTGGTTCGATTTTTACTTAATAAATATGCGATTTTTACACAGCTACATTACGCGCATCTGTCACGTGGTTCTTCGAATCAACTTAATTACCGGCTACTGTATTAGTGTATAACTAAAAAGCCTGTCTGCAGTATTGTCATGTCTTTTTGGAAATCGTTCATTAACATCTCGAATTTGATATCCTTAACTGGATAACTAGTGGTTCGCACCGAACTGAGATCTCGCGTAACCATTGACTATCAAAATAGTGCCACGAAATACATAATTAAAAAATTGTCATGAAAATTGCAGTTATTCTGTATTTCAGACTTTTGTCTATATTTGTGTCACTAAAGCTACACGCATGCCAAATTTCAGCACTGTGGGGTCACTGGTGTACCCTGTGAATTTTGTTAAAATTCAGTTTTTATTATGCCTAATAACTCAAAAACTGTAAGGACTTCACTAAAAATAAAAACGGGGTCGAAAAGTACTAGTGAAGACCTTTCATTTGACGTCTTATTTGACCTAATAGTCTTATGCTCATTTTTTTACCCATCTTGAACCCCAATATCACACTAAAATTGTGCCATCTCTACCTACCTACATAGTAGGTATGTATCAAATTTCACGATGATCTTTGTTTTCATTTGTCTATTGTACTTTGTTTAGGTTCCAAATAAATAATTTTGAATAATAAAGTTGAACAATCTTTGATAGTTAACCTCGGACAACTAACATACTTACCATATATGTATACAAGGCCGATTTGCCCAAGTTGATTTGGAGATCTCGCTTCGCTCGATCAAAAAAGTTTACAGTAAGGCAAATTGACCTGGTGGTCGTAATTTATATTTTTATCCCTGTTTGTATACTTTTTATACATACATGTAACGTATAAGTATATACGTTAATCTCGAGGCCTCAGCGATTCTCTTGACACAACATTTATTTAAAAATACAGTCATTTGGGTGCTACGAGTATGCAAATCGAAGCTTACATAAAACAAACTAAAACTTTGCTTTATGTACAAAACATGGCTGCAAAAAGGTCTCGCGCGAAAAACATAGCCCTTATTCCGGTATCAATCGGGCAGAAACATTGCTCTTTATTCCTCTTGTTCCTTTGTACAAAAATGTGTCGAAAACGATAACAAAATTAAATACCTAGATTAAAAATAAACAAGGAGAACGCGAGAATTGCTCCAAGCAAAAAGTACTTCCTAAAAAGTCTACACAATTGTTACAAACAACTGGATCTCGTAATATCTCCATAAACCTTTGTAACACAAAACGTCTAAACTGCTGACGACAATTACGTACCCCAAATTTTGATATCACAGTGCTCCTGTTGCGCTCGCCTTAAAGTTCAAATTGGCTCAAATCGACAGAGCCAATGATAATAACAACAGGGCAAAGAAAGTCCAATATAAATTGATCCACCACGTCCCTTCAAGCTATCTAAAATTGAACGTTTGTAAGAAGATGTTAAAGTTGCCCGGGGTCGCATGAAAATGGTCGTTTTATTGAGTTGGTACGGAAAGTTTTGCAGATATTGAAACGAATACCGCCACCTGTTGAGCTCGCTCTGTAACTTTGTTAATGGCCCTTCCTATTGGCTAAATGAAGTCCAACGTTTGATAGACTTGGTACACTTTGACTTTAAAGTATTATTGGGGAAAGTTCTTCAGTAGGTATCTTTGTACGTTTGTTTTCTTTGTATCGGTGTCATGGGAAGTATTTTGCTGAAGTTGTAGGCGAAAATGTAGAGATTTTACTTGTATTTCCTCTGTATTTAATTGTTTTTAAGAACTTCGCTTGGAATCGTAGTGAAGTTCTTTCAGTCTTAAGTTAGGCGTCCCTTCGTCATATTTCTTTCTCTTGAAAACCTCTAACTGAATTAAAATAAATCACACTAATATTATTAATGCGAAAGTTTGAATGTTTGATTGTTTGTTACTCAATCACGCAGTAACGGCTGAACCGATTTCGATGAAATTTAGTATATACATTATTATAACCTGGATTGCTACATAGGCTACCTTATCTACATAATATACTAATATTATAAAGAGGAAAGATTTGTATTTTTGTATTTTTGTGTGTATGTTTGTAATGAATAGACTCAAAAACTACTGGTCCAATTTCAAAAATTCTTTCACCATTGGAAAGCTACATTCACCCTGAGTAACGTAGGCTACTTTTTACCCAACTGCGCAGAAGGAGGGTAATGTTTTTTATTGAAAAACTACGCGTGCGAAGCTGCGGATTGGTCAGCTAGTATTCCATTAAACAGTTCCCATGGGATAAAAATGGGGTGTCAAGTCAAGTTGCAACAGTGAGTTTAGCTTTATATCTAGGTTACCTACACATTTAGTAGTGTAACGCGTGTGAAGTCGCGGGCAACAGCTAGTATTTTATAAATAACACTGCGCCACCTAGCCCAAACTAAGCTGACTAGCTGACTGATAGAATGCATAATATACTTAATTTTTTTGTACATACTTATATACATATAATATGGAGAAACAAAACAAATATCTGTAGTTCATACAAACATTTGTTCCGCGGCGGGAATCGAACCCTCTTTCGTTTCAGCTGGATATTCGTCTACTGCTCACGGAGGTCGACAAACGTTTTAACTACCCATAAACACAAGACATATGATGTCTAAGCAACATTACATTAAGCTATGCTGCGCCAAGCTGCGCTATGCTGCGCTCTGATGTGCTATGCTGTGCTTTGTGCGCTTTGAGTTGCTATTTTGTTTAAAACAGCAAAGCACAGTTTAATGTTGATTTTCACCCTTATAATATAATATGCTTGATGAGCAATAATGCAAGATCCCGTGACGATCAGACCCTCGTTTAATTTTATAAAACGAGAAGGACATAGATGCCCCTGATGCAGGTAAAAACAATCCCTGACTATGAAGTTTGGATCGCGGTGGCTTTGAAAGAAAGCAGGTAGCAGAGGTGTATAAAATTGCACTTCAAATTCGTTAAAGTAAAGCTCAGTTTCTATACATTATACTAGCTGTTGCCCGCGACTTCGTACGCGTTCCACTACTGAATGTGTAGATAACTTAGAAATAAAGCTAAACCCGCTGTTGCAACTTGACTTGCCATCCCATTTTTATCCCATGAGACCTGATTTATGGGACAAAAAAGACAAAAAAAGCCTAGTGGTAATCCAGGATATAATCCACGTACGTACTAAATTAATCGAAATCGGTTCAGCCGTTACGACGTGATCGAGTAACAAACAACCAATAAATAAATAAACATACTTCCAAACTTTCGCATATATATGTAATACTAGCTGTTGCCCGCGACTTCGTACGCGTTCCACTACTG
Source organism: Philereme vetulata (assembly GCA_918857605.2). Classification (NCBI taxonomy): domain Eukaryota; kingdom Metazoa; phylum Arthropoda; class Insecta; order Lepidoptera; family Geometridae; genus Philereme; species Philereme vetulata. The sequence goes on along the minus strand of OU975470.1, from coordinate 7,255,984 downwards.
AATGTGTAGGTAACCTAGAAATAAAGTTAAACTCGCTGTTGCAACTTGACTTGACACCCCATTTTTATCCCATAGGACCTGATATATGGGACAAAAAGTAGCATATGTGTTAATTTAGGTTATAATTTACGTATATACTAAATTACATCGAAATCGGTTCAGCCGTTACGACATGATTGAGTAACAAACAAATAAATTAACAAACGTCCAAACTTTCGCATAAATAATATTAGTGTGATTTGGAATATTATTAGAAATTGCGTCGGCCATTGTCAGACACTTAGTACAGTTGCAAATCTCTGTCAGACACCCTTAAGGGCGCACTATACCTGGGGAGACGATAAATCGCTTATTTTGAAACAATGTTTTGTTCAACAATTTTTGTGTTTTCTATTTGTAATTCATATATGTTATAGTTAACGAGACGTGCTAGAGCGCCTGTGTTGTGAAAACACGATTCCGTAAAATTTTCTTGATAGAAAAAAATCCAAAGATGACTCCAAATTTATCTTAAAACCGTTTTTATGCGATGAATACTACAATTTAGATCTTGAAACATTGTACAGTAATTCTACACAACATAAATAAGAGCACCTGTGTTTTAAATTTTCAAAATACCTTTTGATTTTATCATAAAATGAAAATATCTAAGTTTTGCACTAATGTAACTATTCGCTCCGGACGCCCGTTTCGCGATTCAGTCTGGCCTCGGCTTTCAGACGGGGTACCCGTGACGCTTGTCGCTCCAAACGAACACGTAATTCTAAGGTAGAATTTATATTTAGTTGGTTTTTGTAAAGACGCAGTAATGAGAAATAAACACAACAAGATAATGAAGGGACTGAATGATAAAAAAACCGGCAAACATATGAACCACGGCGAGATAGGACGTGCAGCGGCGCGCGGAGAAGCGGGGGTGAAATCGAGTTTGGGCTGAGGTATAGTCAACTCATAAATTATAATGAATTATAATTATACTTGCGTTATACTATAAAAGCTGAATTTTATACATGTTACTTGAGGAACTATCAAAATATGTTTCTTAGTAATCAGATAGTTTCGATGGTTGTTACACCTTGTCAAGTCTACCGTAGGTAGGGTTACCAGATGAAAAAATCAAAAGTCCGGAGAAAAGGTCTGATTTCCATTGAAAAATCCTGAGATTTTTATACAGTTTGAGAGTTTTCTCTCAAACGTACCTACTTAACAATTTAAAAAAGTCGTAATATTATCGTTTTTAGACACTGCGGGTCTCGCTCACGCGTAACAATAAATAAAAAAAACACGTTAGTTAAAAAGGTATCTTCACATATTAAGTATGATAAAACTGTTTAAGTACCTACTTGGATAAATAAGTACTTATTGAGTTTGATCGTGCAATTATTATCAAAGGAAGATTATTTTCAGTTTGTTTAACTTTATATAAAAGAGATTTTTAAAATGTAAGCTGTATTTTATTGAAAATTCTAAAACTCATGAGATTTCATGAGATTCGCAAAATCCAGCCGCAATCCTGAGAAGAGTTCAAAAATCCTGAGATATTGTAACCCTAACCGTAGGTGCGAGATGAGGTATATACATACACACATCAACTGTGTCTAGGGATACTCAACATTTTGTTGATTTTTAGAAAACTATAATTAATTAATCCTGAAAACTAGGTATGGTAAGAATTCTTATTGTTATCATTCAAAGCCACCGTGATCCAAACTTTATAGTAGGGGATTTTTTATACCTGCATTAGGGACATACACACATAAACTTTCAGGTTTTATAAAATAACGAAGGTCAGATCATCGCGGGATCTTAACCTATTAGTACAATACAGTTTTACTTCATCTAAAAAGGTTATAACTAAAAATAAACTTTGCCCTTGTTCAAACAAGAGTTGCTAAATATATGTAGGTATACGTTTGAAGTCTTGTTACTTCACTATCGAAGTTCCTTTATCAATTTTGTCCAAAACTATCTGACCATTGCCCCCGGATCCCATGAAAACAATATTCTATCTGACCCACACACACATACTTACTACAGGAGTAGGTATGGAGTAGGTATCAATACCTATTCATGTCGTCGAATAACGAACGGATCAATAGTCCAGAATCATTGGATTCGGAATTAGAACGTTACGTGCGTTCCTTTGAGCGTACCGAGAAAGGCAAGCTAAGGGGAGCTTGGTAGTGCTTGGAGCATATTAGGCCGCAACTCAGTGCAGCGGGGCGTAAAACATTTTCCTATTGTTAGGTATATAAAAAGAAGGAATGTCCTTTAGACCACACGACTGAAGTAAAACTTCTGTTCTAAATTATATTTATAAAATTGTTCAAATACAAAATTATCCACACGTCTGTAGGTCGATCAGTCTATGTTCATTCTTGACAGACGCAACTTGCACTCGCATAGTAACGTTTAAAAATATACGAAACGTAACTCTCTCTCTTTCTATATTCACTAACTTATATCTCCCTCTCAACTTCCGTTTGCACTCTTCGTAACGCATTCACCAGCTTACTCCCCAAGTCAAGCGTGCGTAAAGTTTTATTTAAAAAAATATTTATTTCATAAATTATGTAGCTCATAAAAAGAAGGATACAACACACAACACAAAAGGTATATCAAACATATATTAAACAGGGCTTTGAGAGCAATGCCGGTGACAGCAATGTCTGGTGTAGATACGGGCAGTCTACTCTGTCGGCTATCATTGCCAAGACGGCGTTAGCGCTGGCCCGCTGCCTGCGCACCAGGGACGCGGCTCGCTTGCGCATGACGGTACTCGTATGGAAGTATTCGACCCGTGCCACCGCCAACATCCCTGAGGCGCTGCAGTAGCGGGGCAGCCCCCGCATATTGTGTAAAGAATTATAAATACGATTAACCAGCCTTTTTTCTTATCTGATTCTTTCCTGACATGGTCGCAGGAGACCAGGCGGTACAATTGACGTGTCTAGGTGGTCCTTGTGATTTTAATGAATAAATCAATATTGAATTCTGAGTTTTGAACTGCAATGCCGCGTCCAATCGCCTAAGAGCAAACAGCTTTGTCATCATCACCATCTCACATATTATATTTTAAGTATTCGTATTATTAAAAACTTTGTTTGACCACTCAATAATATAACAGTAACTTGTGATGTAGACGCGAGCGATATCTACTTCAACTGGGTTTCAAGAATCTTTCTCTAGATCTTAATAGAGACAAATAAAGTACTACAGTTATACACATTCAATACGGATAACAATTATAGAATAAATCATTATTATAAATACGGGATTTATCACGTACCGTCATAACGGTGTTTCTACCGACAATGTTTCGGTTCAATTCGTGAACCTTCATCAGGGTGAGTGCGATCCGCTCCGAATAACGTCTCGCCTCGCACTGAAATAAGTTTTTTGTTGAAAAATTACTTTTTCAAAACAAGCATTTATAAAATTCATAATCTTCATAATCAGAACCGCAAACAGATTCAAATGAATCCAAATACTAGTTGCGTCGTTTTATTACAAAGTTCTCATGGCCACCTTCCGGCTCCATCATCCGACCTTGCTTGGATATCATCTAGGACCAGGTTTACAAACAACAAACTTTACCTCTTTATAGTAAAAACAATTCAGCTGTTAATGACTTCTGAAAACCAGAAAATATCCTCCGCCATCTTGAAGGTCCCGCCATATTGTATTTATAGTATACATCTTGGATGGTCCCCCATATTTTGAACTTAATGTGACGTTGTATTAGTTTTCGTGTTCTCCTCAGCAAGCCCTTTCATTTGATACCCATACTGTGGTAGTGCAGCAAAATAACTAGTCCGCCATCTTGGGTGATCCGCCATATTGGAATTAGAATAACGTCACATAGCTAAGCATGCAGTGTCATCCAAAATAAGCGTGTATATCAAATTTCAGCTCAATCGGAGATGATTGATTTAAAACTGATTTAAAATTCAGTTGCAAGATTCCACCCGAACAAACATACATACATTGCAAGTTAAATAAAAGCTTGAAAATAGGACCTCTACAGGCTTTTTATTATTATTTAACGAGAAAAGACTGACCTTATTATAATTAGCATTAACTTATAACAAAAACATTACAAAAAAAGTAGCACGTATGTCCGCGATCTCCGCATATCGCTAAGCTTGTCGCTTCCGCTATCTCTGCCCGCTGGCTTACGGTCTCCGGGGCTCTTTATGGCAGCTGGACCCGGGTCAGCGAATGGTTTTTTTTTGTCGTGGCACGTACTCTTGCCACCCCGTCTCCCCCGCGAGTCGCATGAAGGCGCGAGCAACGCGTCTTTATTGTCGTTTTTTAATTTGGAATCTTCTATTTTTATTCAGTAGATAATTAACTAGTTGGAGCGGGATTACAGCCAGGGCCATCCATCTTTTTTTTACCGAGTCCAATGATTTTTTTACTTTTTCTGATGAATGAAACTTTATTGCACACCACAAAAGAAACAAACTTATGTATAAAATACACAGCAAAACGAACAATCGCGCGGTCTTATAGCTTAGAAGCGATTTCTTGCAGTTAACCTTTGGATGGAGAGGATTTCGTTACAATAATCCGATGCTTGCTAGTAGGTATTTATGTATCTATAGCAAACTAGCTTCCGCTCGCAGCGTCGCACGTGTGGTTCGTCAATGAAAACTAGCTTTTCGTCCCCCCATCTCGGAAAGAGTATTTTTGCTCTTCGATATCTGAGTGTAAAAGCCGTTTTTATCCGCTAGTAAATTGACTTTAGAACATCGTGTGCACTAAGTGTGTGAATTCAAAACATCATTAAACCTATTTACTTCTACCTCCATGGTGCCGAGTTTATCATACAACCTTTTTTAATTTGTTAAAAACTCAGACTCGGAACCTTCTTGGTGTATTACTTTTTTTTACATTTAGTCATTTCCTCGCTGAGGTGGAATGAAAAGTAACGTGTTGCACCCGAGTGCAAAGATTTTTCACCTCGTGCTCTAATTTCTGAATTTTTAGAATAAAATTTTAAATTTTAGAATCCTTCGCTTCCTCGGTCATCAAAATTGAGCACGCGGTTAAAAAGCAACTTTGCACTCTTGTATAACAAATAACTATTGTCTTAATCCAGGTAAAATCTATCTACCAATTATACCATCCAAATCGGTCCAGCCGTTAGACGTGAAAACTTAACAGAGAAAGAGTGCCTGAGTTACTTACAAATTAATAATATAAATAAATAATTCTGGACATTTCATCCAGCGCTATCTAGCCCCAAACTAAGTCAACTAGATATCTGTTATGTACGGATGGTAAGCTTTAGCGAAAAAAAAATACTAGTACTAGTAAAAATACTACTAAAAATAAAGACTTTTTCCATGAATTCCTAATAGTCAATAACTCTGCGAAGTTAAGTTCTAAGAACACCTGAATTAATTCCCATAACCTAAATTAATTGATCAATTTTGTTCCCGACATCTTCACTACATAGTATATAAAATCGCTTCCCGCTGTCTGTCTGTCCCTATGTATGCTTAGATCTTTAAAACTACGCAACGGAATTTGATACGGTTTTTATTAATAGATAGAGTGATTCAAGAGGAAGGTTTATATGTATAATACATGCATAATATAGTAGAGATACACTGATAATTTTAGAGGTTTCTAATGTGTCGTAAATAAACAAATTTTTTTGCGCTTACATTGCAAACGCTGCCGCTGGCTGAACCCTACGAGATAGATCAAAATAATGTACACCTTAAAAAGGTCTATAAAAAGTTTGCGACGGTATATGTCTATCTCTTAGGGATAACCCAAAATAACCATTTTTTATCGTTTAGTTTTTTAGTTTTTACCTTTACGATGAGATTTTAAGCAAAACAGCATTAACGCGCCGGCGAACACTGAGCGCAACTTCAATTCGGCCACGTCAAAAACTTCAGTCTGAATATCGCTATCCCTGTTTAGTGACGAAGTTTAGCCACGCAGAGCGACAGTGATAGCAATAGAACGATTCTAAATTTGATTAGATTTTGACCGTGTTCCGTAATACCAAAAATGATGACTGAAAACTTGTTGTATTTTTCTCATTGTGTTGTTATTCTGTAACTAGACGATATAATCTATGTTCCCATGACTAGGATACGTAAGATGTTGTTGTTTTTAATACGAAACAATTAGGTTGAAAACAGGTCTTTTATGACGTAAAAACATGCAGAATGCGATACGCTTCTATTTCATTTTAGGTAAGTATTTTGATCTAATATATGGTTGGGAACCTAGATAAATACTATTCAAATTAAAATAATACCTTATTAAGGTAGAAATATGCTCCAATTAGAAATGATCTTGGTAGTACGTGTTGTATTGGCGATTGTCCCTCCGGTGCCCCCTTAATCCTTATTCAATTATGTACATACAATTAATATATAAATACATTCTGTTGTATATTTAGTATCAGCATTGTACCCGTGCGAAGCCGGGACGGGTCGCTAGTCTATACTAATATTATAAAGAGGAATGATTTGGTTGTTTGTTTGTTTGTATTGAATAGGCTCCGAAACTACTAGACCGATTTAAACAATTCTTTAACTGTTGGGAGGCTACACTATCCCCGGGTGACATAGGCTACATTTTACCCAACTGCGCAGAAGGAGAGTAATGTTTTTATTGAAAAACTACGCGTGCGACGCTGCGGATTGGTCAGCTAGTTCTTTATAATGTTCAAACGTAGAAACCTGTTATTAGCCTTACGTTTAATTCTAAGCTGTTTGTCCATACAAATTGTATCGCCATTGGTTTCTCTAAATAAATTCAAAAGGCAAAATCATGAAATTTTCGCTGAATTTTGTGCTGATTTTTCCACTATGGAAATTCCGTAGTTCACTAATAAGCACACAGATCCCTGGATTTCTCGCGTTCGCCTGAGGCCGCGTCGCGTCTCCATGGCGACCTACTGGGGGTGGTACCTCCCTCCATCCCCCCTACCTACCTGCTCTCATTAATATGTACCCGGCCGGACATCGTCTTCAACAGGATAACTTGGCTATCGACTGCTGAAATTTTTATTAGCAATGGATATGGTTCTTTTGGATTTTTGTCAACCTCCGTGGCGCAGTGGGCGAACAGCCGGCTGAGACGCAGGAGGTAGTGGATTCGATTCCCGCCGCTGAACAAATGTTTGCATGATCTACAGATATTTGTTCTGGGTCTGGTTCTTTTTCTATGTGTTATAAGTATGTATTTACAAAAAAAGGTATATAAGTATTCTATGATTTATCTGGTTCCCATAGTACAAGCTTTGCTTAGTTTGGGCTAGAAAGCACTGTGTGAAATGTCCAGCAATATTTATTCTATTTATTTGCCTACGAATGTATGAGAAATAGAAGTTTTATTTTTGATCGATCGAAGCGAGATCTCCAAATCAACTTGGGCAAATCGGCGTTGTATGTATGCATGTTTGTTTGTCCGAGGATAACTTTCGAAGCATTTATCCGATCATCGTGAAATTTGGTATATCGGTAGGTAGTGATGGCATGACTTTGGTGTGACTAAATGAACTAAACATTTGGGGGGAAGGGGCGGGGGGGGAGGGGTGTTGTTGAGATGAGTGGTAAAAAAACCCAAAATGGAACTATCCGGTCAAATGGCACGTCTAATAAAAGGTCTTTGTCACTATTATTAGCCTAAAAACTGAACTTTGACAAATTTTACAGGGTACACCAGTGACCCCACAGTGCTGAAATTTGGTATGCGTGTAGCTTTAGTGACACTAATACATGAGATTCCGTTACCTGTAAATTCAATGTAACTGTAGGTTAAGTTAGTTGGTTATGCATTTTGTGGCACTATTTTGATAGTCAAAGATTACAAATAATTTTTTTTTATGTTTTTGTGGGAGACTCGCGAGATCTCAGTTCTGGGCGAACCACTAAGTTTAACGAAGTCGTCGCCGTTTGAATAATACAATATAATAATATGTATTTATATCTAACTAAAAGTACCTCTATAATGCTCGGGTTGTGTCCAGCGTTGCCAGACGTCCCGATTTTGGCGGGACGTCCCGATTTTTAAATCAAAATTAAATGTCCCGCGCGGGACAGGCTCAGTCCCGCTGTTCGGGTTTCGGGGACCGTGCGTGTAGCGTGCTGAGGAAACTTTAAAAGAAGTTAAATCTTCACAGAAATATCATGAATAAGTACTTCTTATAAATAAGTTATTCTCATATTGTAAGTTACAATTTTTAACGCTCACTTCTCGGACTAAGATAAGATAAGATAACTCTTTATTGTACACCAAAGTAAAATACAGAACATAATTCTTACAAATAGATTTAGTACAATGGGCGGTCTTATCGCTAAAAGCGATCTCTTCCAGACAACCTTTGTATGGACAGGATCAAAATGTAACACATTTGATCCTGTTGCATCTATATTTTAAAAACATATCTACATACTATAAACCTAAATTACCAGTAATAACACAAATTTAATTTAAATAAGCAACTCTAAAAATGGTTATGATGAATTAACAAGCAGCTACAACTTCAACAAAAGGACAGATAATGGGTATTGTTTGAAACACCACATTTTTCTAATAAATAAAACTTTTTATTTGATTTTTGTTTTTTTTTTATTCCGAAGACGAAGAAGACTCAACTACCTAACGATAAGGTAAACCTGATTTAAAATATCATATTATTATTAAACACAGCCCGACTTCACCCACTGCTGGGTATATGCCTCCTCAAGTTGGTGTCATCCGCCACGATCCTGCGCTAGTCTCATCCATTCACGGCCCGCGACTCTATCCTTCTACAGCCATTCCTCGGCCACCATTCAGTCGCTACCCTGCCAAGGGCGTATCCAGCTTTGGTGCCAGGGGGAGGGGGGGGGGGGGGGGGTCACATAGTCGTGGTCAAGTCACAAGAAGTTATAATTTAATTTTTATAATCATAGATATAAGTAAAAAGTAGGTATTTTGTTAATGTACTTACATACTGTACTTAAAAATACCTATATTTAAATAACAAAATCAATTTTTCAAATCAAAATATTAAATAAAAAAAAATTAATATTGAATGTACATACATAAAATCTATATTGTAACAAAAATATATAAAACATTATGTTTAAGAATTTTAATGAGTCGTCCACCTAGGTCCTGGACCCAGCCCAGGGGGGGGGGTCATGATCCCCATGACCCTCCCCCTGGATCCGCCCTTGTACCCTGCTCCACCTGTCATCACCACGTCTTGCTAAGTGTCCCGCCCAAGACCATTTGAGCTCCAGAACAAGATATATATTGCTATCTAGTGTCACGTAAACGTAATTTAAAACTCAAATAAAAAGATAAATATTTAAAAACTTCTGATTATTACGGTTTTTTTACTATGTCCCGCTTTTTCACTCAAAAAGTTTCAAAATCCCCACTTGACAAAAAAACATCTGGCAACATTGTGTCTGTATTACGTGCAGTAATAACTGAATTTATTTTACCGCCCCGGCGTTTTTTAGGGCTCCGTACCCAAAGGGTAAAACGGGACCCTCTTACTAAGACTCCGCTGTCTCTCTGTCTGACTGTCCGTCTGTCACCAGGCTATATCTCATGAACCGTGATAGAGAATTAAAATTTTCACAGATGATGTATTTCTGTTGCAGCTATAACAACAAATACTAAAAACAGAATAAATATTTAAGGGTGGCTACCATACAACAAACGTGATTTTTTTGCTCGTTTTAGCTCGATATTGACAACAGCAACAGGTAGACGCTTGAAATGTTCACAGAACATTTAGTTATATATTCACTTTAAAAATAAATAATTAAATTAAAATAAACAAAAATATTTAAGGGAAGCTCCCATATAACAAACGTGATTTCTTTCTATTTTTTTTCTCGGTCGTAATAACGATGGGAACCCATACTGTTGTATGATTTTTTTGCCGTTTTTATGGATAACGGTACGGAACCCTTCGTGCGTGAGTCCGACTCGCACTTGGCCGGTTATTTTATTACATGTACAAAATACAAAATGTATTTAATGGCAACAAATAAATTTTGTATTTGTATTGAAAAAAGCCGGGGCGGTAAAATTAATTCAGATAATACTGCAGGTACCATACAGAAACAAAATCCACAGCTCTTAGGGTAATAAAGGTGGAATATAATAAAACTTATGGCCAATTATGGATTTTACATTGTACAAAATATTTTGTACCTACTTGTAATTAGTGGTTCGCCCCGAACTAAGATCTCGTAAGTCTTCCATAAAAACAAAAAAAAAATATCTCTAATCTTTGACTATCAAAATAGTCATCATCATCATCAGCCGGAAGACGCCCACTGCTGAACATAGGCCTCCCCCTGAGATCGCCACAACGTGCGGTTGGTAGCCGTTTGCGCCCAACGGCTCCCCGCGATTCTTACTAGATCGTCGGTCCACCTTGTGGGGGGCCGGCCTACGCTGCGTCTTCCAGTCCGTGGTCTCCACTCGAGAACCATTCTTCCCCAACGGTTATCGGTTCTACGAGCGATGTGGCCTGCCCATTGCCACTTCAACTTGCTAATTTTGAGAGCTATGTCGGCAACTTTAGTTCTTCTGCGGATTTCCTCATTGCGGATTTTGTCACGCAAAGATCAAAATAGTGCCACGAAATAATTAACCAACTAACAGGACCTACAGTTTCATTAAAATTACAGGTAACGGGAATTAACCCTCATTAACCCCAATTTCTCAACAACCCCCCCCCCCCCCCCCCCACCCCTCCATATATTTAGCTCATTTAGTCACACCAAAATTGTGTCATCACTCAACCTACCTATATACCAAATTTCACAATGATCGAATAAACGATTCAAAAGTTTTACTTTCCGTTTGTCCAGAACTTTTAAATTTTCCAGGCATAGGGGTTATTTGGGGGGTCTAAAGTGACCACAAGTAAATTATCTTAAGTTACAGCAGCAGTAAGAAAATCTTTTTGTATACTCGTTATTCGTTGTGATCCTAGATTTAAATAAATTGTCAGTAAAATATTTTATATTAGAATCTTTTTGAGCACATCTATTGCAGGAAAAATATAATTTAAAAGAAAAAAACTACCCCAAAGTGGCTCAGAACAGAATTTATAAAAAAAATGTCTATTAGGCAATTTCTGACCAATTAGACGGATGTCGAACGATGCCGTATTGACTATCGGTACATCGAAGTGTTGAAGTGTTTATATAAAAACGCCACTATGTCAGTCCGAGTACAAGAACAGAGCTCGAAGGCGATTCCCTTAAAAAGAGGCGTAAGACAGGGAGATGTCATCTCTCCGAAACTGTTTACGACCGCTTTGGAACATGCCTTCAAGCTTCTGGAATGGAAAAGGCTGGGCATCCATATTAACGGCGAATACATCACTCTTCTTCGGTTTGCCGACGATATTGTGGTCATGGCAAAGTCGATGGAAGAGCTCAACACGATGCTCGAAGGCCTCAATCGAGTCTTCCAACCGGTAGGGCTTAAAATGAACATGGACAAGACGAAAACTATGTCGAATGTCCATGTCGTGCCTGCCCCAGTTATGGTTGAGAACTCAGCTCTTGAAGTTGTCGACGCGTATGTATACCTAGGACAAACAGTCCAATTAGATAGGTTCAACTTCGAGAAAGAGGTCAATCGTTGAATCCAACTCGGATGGGCAGCGTTTGGGAAACTTCGCAACGTCTTTTCGTCCAACATACCTCAGTGCCTCAAGACGAAAGTCTTCAATCAGTGTGTGTTACCAGTGATGACATATTGAACCGAGACTTTCACTATTGGCCTTATGAATAAGCTCAGGGTCGGCCAACGAGCTATGGCGAGGGCTATGCTCGGGGTTTCTCTACGGGATCGAATCAGAAATGAGGAGATACGTAGGAGAACTGAAGTCACTGACATAGCCCGACGGATTAGCACGTTGAAGTGGCAATGGGCAGGCCATACAGCGCGCAGAACAGATGGCCGATGGGGCCGGAAAGTTCTCGAATGGAGGCCACGGACCGGCAAGCGCAGCGTAGGACGTCCACCTATAAGATGGGCAGACGACTTGGTAAGAACCTCAGGTCGGCGTTGGATGCAGGCCGCTTCCAACCGCAGTTCCTGGAGATCAATGAGGGAGGCCTTTGTCCAGCAGTGGACGTCCTACGGCTGATATGATGATGATGATGTTGAGACGGATGTAGTACAGGAGCAAGATGACAGGAATGGTTGTGAAGGCTTTTGCCCAGCAGTGGTATACAACGTCTGAAAATTTAAAAATGAAATAACATGCAATACAAATAAGTAGTTCTAATTCTAAGTAGGAGTTGATTACCTACTACAAAGGAAAAATAAGCAAATCATGAAAACACCAAAGCAAGGGAGATTTTTCCTAAAACTATTAAGTACCGAATTTTGTAACATACTGAACTGATTGATACTGACGACCTCCGTGGCGCAGTGGGCGTATAGCCGGCTGAGACACAGGAGACGCGGAATAAATGTTAGCATGATCTTCAAATATTTGTTCCGGGTCTGGATGTTTTTCTATATATTATAAGTATGTATGTATGTACACAAAAAAGTATATAAGTATTCTATCAGTTATCTGGTTCCCATAGTAAAAGCTCTGCTTAGTTTGGGGCTAGATAGCGCTGTGTGAAATGTCCAGCAATATTTATTTATTTATTTTATTTATGATTTTTTTCAGTACACATGGAAATGCTATAATAAAATACTTTACTGGTACCTAGGTACTATGTAAGGAAGTAGGTTGAAATTTTATTTAAGATTTGAAAACGAGACTTAAAAAAATATGTTCAAATGTTAACTTGGATTATAAACTAATAAAGTCAGTTCAGATTATTAGTGAACCTACATTGTTTTTGTTCCACCGCGGACCGAACTTTAAACCCAGAACTCTCACTTCATAAACAAACACGAAATACAGAGCAGTGTCACCCCGCAGTAGGGTTGTCAAGTCGCCGCGTTATTTAAGCCCAGGGCTGCCAGCTCTATAAAGCGCGGGGTTTAGTGCGATCGTACCAACCCTGCTATTAGGGTACACTTCCGAGCAATGTGATAGTCGACGACAACCGCGCGCGATCCATTGTCATATTAAATTCTAACGCCCGTATTGTGCAACTATGTTCCAGTGTGGATGGAGAGTGACTTACGAGTTCACGAGTTCAAGTGAAGATTTATTGACATCTTACAATGAAATAAGTTTTTTTGTTGAAAAATTACTTTTTTAAAACAAGCTTTTATAAAATTCATAATCAGAACCGCAAGCAGATTCAAATAAGCCCAAACACACACACGGCACGCCCGCCGTGGAAGCAAACCTATCAAAAATTTTATTTGTAAGCACAAAGTGTAGGAGAAAGAGAGAGAGAGAGAGAATTCTTAACCTAGAAAACTTAAAGATTAATACATGGTGGTACAATGGACGGCCTTATCGCTCAAAGCGATCTCTTCCAGGCAACCCTAATAAGCGTTTATAATCGTTTTGGCCGCTTCCATATTTAGCTTTATAGCAATATCCTTCTCCTAGATAGATTGGAAGCCAATGCTGTTGACGCCTATCTCGCCAAATTACACAAGTCAAAGTATGAAGGCGACCTAGGAATAATTTTGTTAAAATTCAGCTGTTAATGACTTTCGAAAACAAAAACATCCTCCGCCATCTTGGAGGTCCCACCATATTGGATTTATAGTGTACATCTTGCTTGGTCCCTCATATTTTAGATTTAATGTGACGTATTAGTTTTTGTGTTCTCCTCAGCAAGCCTTTTCATTTGATACCCATACTGTGGTAGTGCAGAAAAAATAACTAGTCCGCCATTTTTGGATGATCCGCCATATTTGAGTTAGAATGACGTCACATAGCTAAGCATGCATTGCCATCCAAAATAAGCGTGTATACCAAATTTCAGCTCAATAGGTTAAAGATAACTGATTTAAAATTCAGTTGCAAGATTACACCCGGACAAACATACATAGTTAAATAAAAGCTTGTAAAAACTGTCAAAAATGTCTCGCTTCGGTTATGGCATTCGGGCCTAAAGACATATTTAAGGAGACTCGGCGCGTTGCGCGTTGGTAATCCCCTTAAAAGTTCATGAGGTTACAACGATAATATTGATAATGTAATTTATTTTTTCTAAAAAAATATTAACATGATCAATATGTTCCATTTTGGCTATTGAGAAACGGCGCGCTGCGCGTCGCGTGGTGCGTCTCGTCGCGCTATCAACTCGAACATATGACTATGTATGAGAGCGTTCATGTAGAAGCGTTGCGAAACACGCGGCAGGTATAGGGCTTGCATTATCCGTAAGATTTTGGTATCCGAATAATTAGGATAGTAGTGAACTTTACTATTCGGATATCCGGATATTACGGATAGTTCGAATAATTTTGGGAAAAGCGTTAAAAACGAAAATAATTGTTATTAAAGTAGCTACAAACAATGTTTAAGTTATTCCAACATTCACCTTTAAAATTTAAATCACTTTTGACAATAAGGAAATTCGATTGGTGTATTTTAGATCACGTTTTCTGTCACAAAACAGCAACTTGTCAGTCGCGACTTTCTGAATGTTTTATAATGCGACAAATATTAAAAATAAAGAATAAACAGTGTTTTTAATTCAGATTACTTTTTAGATAGATGCACTTACTGCACATAATTATGAAATTATGGTTTTGATTTAGTTAATTTCATGTTCAAATCGTGATTTTTTTATGAATTTTACTATTCGCTTTATTCGAACTATCCGAATATATTGATCGTCACTATCCGGATAGTAAAATCACACTGATATCCGAATAATACGGATATTCGGATATCCGAATTGCGAGCCATAACCTCCTAAGGACCAATGACCTTGTAAATTGTACATAAATTTTTAGTAATTCGAGATGACAACATTGTCGATTACTTAGCCGACTCTGACTAAGATTTTATACCCAGCGATGAAGACTTGGAAGATCCACCTTTTACTCCTGGATCAGATCACAGTCTTACTGATTCTGAAGAGAGTGACGACAATCCTGATGAAGAACCCATATCAAGTAATAGCACTCGTCAGACGGCCCGTGGAAACCTTCGAGGAAGAGTTACAAGAAGCACAATGTGAAGAGGACTGCCATCAAAAAAACAACGAACCACCGGTGCAAAACACATGCCTCTCCTAATCGATACTCAATCCAGATTCCAACATTACCACATCAATAAAAGTCGCACCAAGTGATCCACCTGTAATATACGTTTATGCCTAACCAAAGAAAGGAATTGTTACAGACTCTTTCATGATGAATAAGGCCTAATTTTAACACTAAGTTATTCTTGTTACGCGACTGCCCTGATAGAGAAGTATGTTTTTAAGTTTCTTATTAAAAAAGAGTGTAATGTTTTTATTTTCCTAGCACCTAAGAAAAACTGTTTTTGTTTTCCTCAGCCCAGGTTCTAAAGCCTGAAGATTGTTAAATTTTAGATTTTTTAACACTTATCTGTTAAAAGTTTATGCCTGATCTCATGTGAATGACCTAAATATATTTTTTCTAGAGATAAATAGTTTTTTTATTATATTATACACTTGTGTATCTTATCTTATTATCCAAATTACATGATTCACTTACGCCTGATGTGATCATATGATCTCAAAAAAAAAGAGGTTAATTTTGCAACCATGACCCAATGTGATCACACGAGAACAAAATTAATCTCTTTTTTTCCCAGAAATCTATTCTTTATGGTACATTTTAGTCAGGAAAAAAAATCATGGGTAAATTTTGTCTCACTAAAATTTTGAAGATAATATCTGTGGGCGGTAGCTCTCACAAAGTTTATGTACTCAGATGAGAACAATGGGCGGTAATTTAGTGTAGGGATTTTTAAGCTTGGTCCTTAGGAGGCTAGCCGGGTATTGTCAGCCGCGGCGCACGTGTTTTCGCAAGGAAAGGGACTTGCGGCGGGCACCGTGCGTCGTTCGTTGCCTACGTTCGTCGATGATATCGCGCGTATATCATCGACTATCCTTGCTAGCTCGCAAGTGTACCTTAGCGGTCCTCTGCTAATATGTGCCGGGCATTTCGCGAAGTGACGAGTTATTACAGAAATGCCTGGCCTGTGCGCGAGTAGCGGTATTTATCTCGGTTTATAGCTGTGCATAAAAGATAGCGAGACGAGGCTAACTTAACCCTTCACCACACTGGTAAAAGTAAGTACAGATGCGTTTTTGGCTGCCCCACAGGCCTTTGTAGTTCATTAGCTTTCATTAGACACCTCATTCGAGGGGTTTGCAAATCTCCCTTGGGTGGTAAGTAACCCTCATAAAGACCCCTAAATATCCGCATTTGATATTGTTTTGTAATAATTAACCGATGTAAGGTCCTAATCGGGATAATAATTTCTAGCATATACCTACTGCTTAGCTCTGGGAAACCGTGACAGACGGACAGATGCCAAATTAGACCATTTGGTTTCACGAAACATCAAAATAAATGCATTATGAAAACAGCAATACGGATACTGGTTTAAATAATATCAAAAAATCAATAATATCACATCTCACAGTACCGCTCTCAATTAAAGTGGTTCAAAATCCGGTTTCGTCGGGATACTCTTATACTCTGTCTTCTTTTTAACATCCTTCAAAATCCTCTGTCTCCTTGCTATCTTAAAGAACGTTTTTCTCCTCTTTTTCCACCTGATCGTCCTTCTCGTTCTTCTCAATATCTTTTATTCAAGACGCCTGAGCATAATACTTCTTTCTTCACTAACTCTTTCACGGTGACTGCTATCTGCTTGTGGAACTCTCTTCCAGTGTAAATCCGCAAGGCCGCCTATATGGGAATCTTCAAATCCAAACTCTTTAAACACTTCAACTCTCTTCAAGATACCCAACAAAATTGAGCACTTTATATATTTGTGTATTTCGTTTATGTACTCGTATGTGTATTATTATTAATTTTAATTTTTGTAAGTTTATTTCTCAGCTATAAGTTTGTTTAAATTTCCATTTTCTGGCACTACTACTTTCTCCATATACACAAAGGTTAGCTGGAAGAAAATGCTAATTAGCATTAAGTTCGCCTATGTATTATTTTATTAGTGCCATAAAGTATTTTCTAATCTAATCTAATCTAAAAAATATGTTGTTTTTAACACATGTAAGTAGTACACACGGCTACACATCAAGCTATAATTTCCAGTATAAGCTGACCTCGCATTATGTAGGCTATTCGTAGAATGAGAGGTCAGCTTACACTGGAAATTTATAGCTCGATGTGTAGCCGTGTGTACATTTCGTAACACAAATTTAATGCTCAACTGGATTTCTGTACGCAGTGTCTTGATTGCGGCAAGCTTTAGCACTTTGCTATTCTGTGCCGCTTTGAAAGTCTCCACGTGTGGTCGTTTGAGACTCGCCTGCAGGTCTAACCGCTGCACTATAATACCTAATTCATTCTTCAGACGTTTGATCGTACTGTTACAGTCATCTCGATCCTGTACATACTACATCCGTCTAATCGGTCAGCAATTGCATAATATTTTTTTTTATAAATTCTGTTCTGAGCCACTTTGGGGTGGTTTTTTTCTTATGTTATATTTTTTCTGCAATAGATGTGCTCAAAATGATTCTAATATGAAATATTTTACTTAAAATTTATTTAAATCTAGGACCGCAACGAATAACGGGTAACACAAAATGGTTTACTTACTGCTGCTGTATAAACTTATAACATATTCGGACAAAATTCAGATTCATTGACAAAAACCGAGCCGCAATCCGAATAGCCGACCGAGGCGCGGGAGGCGGCGGGAATTGCGTGTTCGATTCCCGCCGCGGAACGAACGTTTGCACGATTTACAATTATTTGTTACGGTCTGGGTGTTTTTCTATACCTATATTACAAGTACCCAAGTATTCTAAGTAGTATACCTATGTAAGTATGCTTCAATTTAGTCTACTTTTTGCGTATTTGACAATTCCATGATAGGACAAATAAGATAATGCAATGACTGATATAAAAGTCCGACAGATGCAAGAACCATGTTCGAAATACAAAATTGTTCTGAAATACGAAATGTTTTTGAATTCCTCATGACAGCATGGAGTTCCTAAACTTCTTAATCGCTACAGTATTAAAGCTTCTTTAATGTTCAATTAGAATCTAATAAAATGTTTGTAGAAGAAATTTTGTTTTTCCTGTTGTATGAGAATACTTTTTATCAAATTTGACTAACTTCCGCTTCTCAGATTTTTTTTATCCCATACAATAAAATGATCCTTACATAGAACAGCATCGATGGGCATTAAAAAAAAATTTACCAACTAGATTCATTTTAAGGCGCTACTCACACTTGACAAAAAAAAATTAATGCCTAAATGTTTTTCTTCGAAAACGAGCTGATGTTTTAAAGAAACTGCACCTGTATCTCTTCTGGCTATGGGTGTTGCCGTACTGTCCCAGTTAAAAAAAAACACTCTGTATAGAGAAACAACCAGACCCGGAACAAATACCTAGGTATCTGTAGATCATGAAAATATTTCTTCCGCGGCGGGAATCGAACCCGTAAACTCCTGCGTCTCGGCCGGCAGTTCATCCACTGCGCCGCGGAGGTCGGAGATTCTATTACTATTCTAAGAATTTGTAACATGGTATAAGTTTTTATGGATTTTTTTATGTATTCTGTTATATGACTCTGGTTATCAAATGGCGGACCGGTCGCGGTATCCATTTGCAGTGAATCAAATAGCAAACGATGCAGCAATTCGGATTGTTTAAGTAAATAACGTTTATTTATGTTCTGTGATTATGTCGCCACCGGTGTCCACTGATTTTGCAAGTAAAACTTCTTTACGCACGCTTGGCTTGGGGAGTAAGCTGGTGAATGCATTACGAAAAGTGCGAACGGAAGTTGAGAGGGAGATATATGTGAAGATAGAAAGAGAGAGAGTTACGTTTCGTATATTTTTAAACGTTAATGTGCGAGTGCGAGTTGCGTTTGCCCAGAATGAACGAAAACTGATCGACCTACAGACGTGTAGACAATTTTGTAATAGAACAATTTTATAAATTAATATTTTGAAAAAGAAGTTTTACTTCAGTCGTGTGGTCTAAAGCACATTCGTTTTTTTTTATAAGCTTTTATATTAACTGGCAATGTATGCATGTTGGTGTAATCTTGCAACCGAATTTTGAACCCGTTCCCCTCAACCGATTGAGCTGAAATTTGGAATGCATTATGTAACTTCGGTTACAATGCAATAATATGGTACCATGGAGGTGGTCTCATGATGGAGACGGATGCTAGACAACGGCGCTTTTGAATGGATTATAGTAGGCTACTAGTGTTTGGGCTCATTTGAATCTGCTTGCGGTACCGATTATGAATTTAATTTAATTTTATTTGTCAACCTATATTGTCCCACTGCTGGGCAAAGGTCTCCCCCAAGTCTCTCCATCTATCTCTGTCCTGAGCGACACTCCACCACTCCTGCTCGAAGGCAACAAGATCATCTCGCCAACGCTTTCTTGGCCGACCCCGACCACGTCTTCCATCAGGGCTCTAGGGTGTGGCTAAATTAGCCCACCTATCGGGGTGTATTCTACTAATGTGTCCCGCCCAATCCCATTTGAGCCTAGCTGTCTTTTCTCCAACATCGGCAATGCCTGTCAACGAACGCAGCGTGGTGTTTCTCACTCGATCAATCCGTTTGAATCCGAGAACACTGCGTTCCATTGCCTTCTGGCAAATCTTGAGTTTGGACTTCTGTGACTCGGTCAGCGACCATGTCTGGGCACCGTAGGTTAGGACGGGCAGGATACAGATGTCGATGAGCTTAAGTGTAAAAGGAAGTTTACCCTTCATGTGCTCCTTCATGGACCTACTGGTCTAGGCGTTTTCGATGCGACGATCGATCTCCCTGTCCTGCCTGTTTTCGAAGCTTGCTAACTGGCCCAAGTAGATATATTCATCGGCATAGTGTATTTCTTGCCCATCTACCTCGACCCTACATTTTTTGCTATTAGACAGAATCTGCGTCTTATATACCAGTTCATTAGAAGACCTCAAGACTTGCCGTGCTCAGTTCTTGAAGCATTTGTTGCAGTTCTTGAGATGTTGGGGCAAAAAGGACAATATCGTCCGCAAAACGAAGGTTTGTTAAGCGTTTGCCATCGACGTTGATGCCCGTTAATTTAGGAACATTTAATTATTATAGAATTTAATTTTAATTCAGTGTTAATTCGTCAGGTATTGATGAAAAGTAGGTACAGTATAAAAAATAAGCACACAAAAAACATTAATGGTTTTACCTCTAAAAAGATTAAGCACTGTTTAGAGCATGTTTAAAAAAACCTATACAAAAATTGCTAAGGAACTTTTTAAACACGCGTTAGACAGTTGTTTACCTTGTTTGTGGTAACAAGGCAAATAGGTGTAAAATTAAACTTTATGTAATAAAATTTAGGATATTTCGCTGTATAGGGGCATGGTGTAATAAAATAATTAATTGTTTGAAAAATAATAGAAAAAATGTGCGAGGTTCACGTTACTCAGAGCGGATCGCACTCACCCTGATGAAGGTTCACGTTACTCGGAGCGGATCGCACTCACCCTGATGAAGGTTCACGTTACTCGGAGCGGATCGCACTCACCCTGATGAAGGTTCACGTTACTCGGAGCGGATCGCACTCACCCTGATGAAGGTTCACGTTACTCGGAGCGGATCGCACTCTCCCTGATGAAGGTTCACATTACTCGGAGCGGATCGCACTCACCCTGATGAAGGTTCACGAATTGAACCGAATTGAACCGGGTAGGGCTTAAAATGAACATGGACAAGACAACAATTTTGTCGAATGTCCATGTCGTGCCTGCCCCAGTTATGGTTGAGAACTCGGCTCTTGAAGTTGTCGACGCGTATGTATACCTAGGACAAACAGTCCAATTAGGTAGGTCCAACTTCGAGAAAGAGGTCAATCGTCGAATCCAACTCGGATGGGCAGCATTTGGGAAACTTCGCAACGTCTTTTCGTCCAACATACCTCAGTGCCTTAAGACGAAAGTCTTCAACTGAGTGATGACATATGGAACCGAGACGTGGTCCTTCGCTATTGGCCTTATGAATAAGCTTAGGGTCGCTCAACGAGCTATGGAGAGGGCTATGCTCGGGGTTTCTCTACGGGATCGAATCAGAAATGAGGAGATACGTAGGAGAACTAAAGTCACCGACACAGCCCAATGGATTAGCACGTTGAAGTGGCAATGGACAGGCCATATAGCGCGCAGAACAGATGGCAGATGGGGCCGGAAAGTTCTCGAATGGAGGCCACGGACCGGCAAGCGCAGCGTAGGACGTCCACCTACAAGATGGGCAGACGACTTGGTAAGAACCGCAGGTCAGCGTTGGATGCAGGCCGCTTCCAACCGCAGTTCCTGGAGATCAATGAGGGAGGCCTTTGTCCAGCAGTGGACGTCCTACGGCTGATATGATGATGATAATTATCGGTCGATACACCGATAAGACGGTACGTGATAAATCCCGTATTTATAATAATGAATAATATAAATAAGTTGTTTGATGAACAATTATTTTTTTCAAAACAAGCTTTTACAAAATTCATAATCGGAACCGCAAGCAGATTCAAATGAGCCCGAACACTAGTAGCCTACTAGAATCCATTTAGAAGTTCCGTTGTCTAGCATCCGTCTCCATCATGAGACCACCTCCATGGTACCATATTATTGCATTGTCACCGAAGTTGTATTCCAAATTTCAGTTCAATCGGTTGAGGGTTTAAAATCCAGTTGCTAGATTCCACCCGGACAAACATACCTACATTTCAAGTTAATAAAAAGCTTGTAAAATAGGTACGTATGATATCATAAATATTATGTACAATTAGATTGGTCTAAATTATATATAATAATTTTGCAAATATTCATTTATACTGTATAGTGTTTTGTTCAATAATTTTTTTTTCACACCACCTGCTCGACAATGTCATATTATATGTCATGTAAACCTCACCAAAAGGGCTGAGCCGGGAGGATTTGGTTGAATTTGTTGATTTGTATTTAGAACCTCATCTGGATTAAAATTTGAACCAATAAGAACTTATTCGTAAATCGAACTAACCTCTGCACAGAATGCACCAACCTAAGAAAGTGTGAAAAGTAGAGTATTCTCCTCGTGGATAAAGCTGTCTACATCTTAGGCGTGCTTATATCCCTCTCTGCACTCAGGATTCTAGTAAGTAACTCTAGAATCCTTCGTTACGTTCGGGATTCAATATAGCGCCAATGCACTGCTTTATCCCTTCGTTTAATAATAATGAATTAATGAATGAAAATTCTTTATTATACCTTACAAGCTAGACACAACAGATTTAAAGAAATAAACAAAAAAAAGTAAGCATAATGGGCGGTCTTATCGCTTAATAAAGCGATCTCTTCCAGATAACCTTTGGATGGAGAGGATCATTACTTAATGGAAGATTGGCCGAGGTGTAAAAAGAATAAACTAAATAATATTCTATTGTGGAACTAACCTCACAAACGCTGCTTTACCTCACAAACGCTGCTTTACCTCACAAACGCTGCTTTACCTCACAAATGCGGCTTTACCTCACTAACGCTGCTTTACCTCACAAACGCTGCTTTACCTCACAAACGCTGCTTTACCTCACTAACGCTGCTTTACCTCACAAACGCTGCTTTACCTCACTAACGCTGCTTTACCTCACAAACGCTGCTTTACTTCACTAACGCTGCTTTACCTCACAAACGCTGTTTTACCTCACAAACGCTGCTTTACCTCACTAACGCTGCTTTACCTCACAAACGCTGCTTTACCTCACAAACGCTGCTTTACCTCACTAACGCTGCTTTACCTCACAAACGCTGCTTTACCTTACAAACGCTGCTTTACCTCACTAACGCTGCTTTACCTCACAAACGCTGCTTTACCTCACAAACGCTGCTTTACCTCACTAACGCTGCTTTACCTCACAAACGCTGCTTTACCTCACTAACGCTGCTTTACCTCACAAACGCTGCTTTACCATCTTGTATAAATGCAAAAGGCCTATCCATTATCCTGGTGCCATAGCGTAAAAATTTGCCATATTAAAAACGTAAGTGAGTGAACTTAAAATCAATATTCAGTGGTGGCACAGTTACCTACATCAGTGAATATTTAACGTCAACGCAATGCGAAATAAACCAGCTGTCTTTTTTACCAACTTTGGCCAAATATGGAAACTGTCCGGTGAAAACAATTCCAAAACATCAGTAGGTATTCGAATTATTTTCAAAAATACACCCTAGGTTTTCACGTCTCTCATTAGCACGCTCCACGCTCCCCGGGGAAAGTAAAGTGGGCGAGACATAGTTGTAAGTTGGTGAACTAAGTTGTGACCAGCGTAACCTTGCTCCCAAATGTCTGGGCCAATCAAAGTGTAGAGTGGTGAAAGACATATGTGATTTTAGAGCCTGTATGTTAAGTAGCTTGGTCAGATCTACGGTTAAAGTTAACTGTTATTTTACTTGTATGTAATTTGATTTTTAAAACAAGAATGTGATTTTTACATGTTTTTTTTTACATGATATTTTTCTGATCCATTTCTACATTTTTTTTTTTGAGGATTTGGATGCGCTCAGTTTTTAGTAGACACAATTGGTATAAATTGTAAGACGTTTATTCATTGAACTGCGAGAATAAATAAATAAATATATATTGCTGGACATTTCACACAGCGCTATCTAGCCCCAAACTAAGCAGAGCTTGTACTATGGGAACCAGATAACTGATAGAATACTTATATACATGTTTTTTTTTTGTAAATACATACTTATAATATATAGAGAAACAACCAGACCCGAAACGAATATTTGTAGATCATGCAAACATTTGTTCCGCGGCGGGAATCGAACCCGCTACCTCCTGCGTCCGAATGTATACGGATTGTAATCAAATTGTAATATGCAGTACATTTGCCAGTAAAAGTATTTTCCGAAAGTTTGTAGAGTTAAGTTTTTAACGTTTGATTTAGCAAATCCCAATAAAGAGTTCAGAATACGAGAACAAGGGCAAATCATGTGGATAGTTGCTGAATTATATTTGTAGCCCCAATAGATTTTAAATGGGCTTGAATATACTGCTATTAAAAATCTGTGTTTATTTTTAAATGACCTATAGATTTTTCCACTGGCCGTGCTAGGCCATGTAACTTTGTATTTCTGATCGAATGCAGTAGATCTCCTAACATCCTCGATAATTGGAAGGTCTGAGATTTAGCGCGCGTGTATCTCCATGTATACGTAGCATCACGTAGCGTGTTCCAAGAGGCTTGGCAGCGTAGATTCGTCGGCAATTATTGTCCGTCAGCAGGGGGTTAGGGTGGCGTGGTGTGGGGTGGCACGGGCTAAGATGGCCACCGTAATTAATTGGCGCGACGCGAGGGCCCGACCGCGACGCTACGCGGCATTGCGCGCGTGTGCACCTAATGTGGACCCACTTTCGGGACTGTTTCTAGAACAATTTCTTATCGAGAGGTGTTTGGTGAGCAATGGATCTCGTGGTCACCGGGTGGCGCCCTGTCATTGTACGATGATGTACGAAAACAAAGCGTGGTTACCGAGTGTTGGCACCTGATGATACCGGAAGAACGAAAAAAAAATATCTTGTCCCACTGCTGGGCAAAGGTTTCACCCAAGTCCCTCCAAGCATCCCTATAAATAAATAAATATAAATAAATATTGCTGGACATTTCACACAACGCTATCTAGCCCCAAACTAAGCAGAACTTGTATTATGGGAACCAGATAAATGATAGAATAATTAGATACATTTTTTTTTGTAAATACATACTTATAATATATAAGGAAATAACCAGACCCGGAACAAATGTTTGTTGATCATGCAAACATTTGTTCCGCAGCGGGAATCGAACCCGCTACCACCTGCGTCTCAGCCATCATCATCAGTATCTGTCGCTATTTCTCACCATCCTATTTGGAAGGTGTCAAAATCGTCCCGCCAACGCTTTCTCGGCCGACCCCGACGTCGCCTTCCGTCTTCAGGCGTCCATTGTGTTGCAATATGGGCCCATTTCTTGGAGTGCATTCGGGCAACGTGAACGAAAAAATAAGCCCGTTTATATTCGGCGGAGGAAGGATAGAATGACCATAATAGGATAATACTTGCATCGGAAAGTCATGCCTTTCTTCAGCAACGAAATTTTGAGGGCTGACAAAAATAGTAACAACTACAAGCGTAGCAATTCTCGTAGCATGTTTTCAGAAATTGCTGCCTGCCTACCAACGATTCTTATATATTCAGCAGAATGATTATATCCGTTTAAGTTGATCATGACAAAGGAAGTGGCGACATAAAGTCGCGAATATATACCGCGCGATTTCTTTTCGCCGATTTGCATCTTTTGATATGAAATTTGAATATCTTCATACTCGCACGAATCGTGGTCATCCCAACATCGTCGACCAGCGATCCGACCGTAAACGTCTCACCCACACGCCGCTCGCCACTCGCTATACATACCTACCCCAATACACTGCCAACCGACAATCACAATCTGAACCCTCTCGAAGCTCCGACCCTCTGAGAACGTGAAGCTTTAGAGGTATGCGATGGTTCGGCTTGAACTGGTCAACTAACAATATCGCGCTGTACCATAGTTTGTCACATCTAGAGCTCTGACCACTAGTGACGCAGCCCCTGCCAGGTTCCGAAACTAGACGGGTTCGGGGGGGAGGGGTGTGTCGCTTTGTGCCGGTCAAGTGGTTCATACAAATTGCATGGGTGTGAGTGAGTAACGCGCTTGGACCTCTGCTCGCTTAAGCGTAAATTCGGTTGCGTAAGTCGAAAAAGACGTCTGGTGAGAATAGTCGGATGAGATTGTCGTAATGACTGCTTGCTAATCTGCGGCTGTGGGGGGATATTCGAAACGGTGGTGCTGGGTAATGAGATAATCGGGTATTACTGCACCGGTTCACTCGTCCGCACTTTCTCGGTAAACAGATAGATTGGAATACTATAATGGACCATTTAGTTTTGGCTTTATGGGATATGACAATATTGGCAATCTTCTGTTTGTCCAACTGCTTCTTGATTTTATGACATTATTATGTTTTAGATATAATTGGCCTTGCTAAGTAGACTAGTTAGTAGTATTTACAGATTTTTATTCTCAAAAGAATTGGATTTTTATGACATTTTAATTAACCCGCCATCTCCATTCCACCAAAGGGCAAGCAGGCACACCGCTCAGTACCATCCGTACCTAGTTGATATACCACCCATTCGCACACACCGTTTTGGTTCTACGTTCTTGATGCGTACAGCTAAGGTATGGAACACTTTGCTGTCGTCTGTTTTTCCTAAAGAATACAATCCCGGCCTCTTTAAGATAAGAGTAAATAGGTTTCTTCTAGATCTTCGTGCTTCATCTTAGGCCACATCATCATTTACCATCAGGTGAGACTGTAGTCAAACGACGATCTATCCAAAAAAAAAAAAAAACTTCTTAACTTTAATATGGTTAATAGATTAGATTAGATAAGATAATTTCTTTATTGCACACACATTATATATAAACATAAAAAAGAAAATGAACTTTTAAATCATAGGTACAATGGGCGGCCTTATCGCTAAAAGCGATCTCTTCCAGGCAACCTTTGGATGGACAGGATCTAAATGAACAAATAAGGACGGCGGCGTTATTAATGATAATATAAAATAAAATGCATATAATATAATCATAAAATTACATAAATATGAATATTATTATACAACATAAAATATATATACCTACATATATAAATTATAAAAATATATAAATCAATAAGTGGCGTAGTGAGCGATGTATGACAGATAGTGTTGTCTGACCATATTTTTAACCCTTAACCACTGACCTACGTCTGTCAGTCGTAGGTCTTTGTTAGAGTTGATTTTTTGTAGTTTTTTTTTTAAATATATACCTTAAACACTTACGACACTTTTGTTTTCATATCAATGAACTAAAAACATTAAATAAACTGGGTACTAACTAACACATAGTTAATATTGATACACTAGCTAGTTATAAGTATTTAAAAAAAACTCACGGTACGTCTGTTTTAATACAAGTATATGCACGTCAGTGGTTAAGGGTAGGGAGAGATTTAGCGTGACGAATTGAGACATTAGGGCATTCCAGAGCCTGGTAGTCGGCAGAGTAAAAGAATTACTAAAATACTACTAAGGTATGATGGGGTGATAGTTTATTTGAAATTATCTTATTTTTTTATAACAATAATCATTGGACCAGTCAAGTTTGGGACAAGTGGATGAAAATAATATATATATTTTTTTAATTACCGTGTCTCTCGAATCCAGAAAATTCTACGTGCCCCGAGATGACGAAAGACACATTTTCCAAGAATGTTAAATGTCTTCTAAGCGTGAAGTGCCTTGTAGTTTTCCGTCGAGTCCGCGTTATAACGTATAGGGAATTTCAATTCCGAAGACGCCTTTTAAGACTTCACTTATCCGCCTTATTAGAATTTTGATGTCCCAACAAGATTTACGTCGCCTCGGTTTATCTCAGCATGTGCATCTCAATAGTTTATGGAGCTCCATAACGGACCTTAAAACTAAAAGTGCAGTCGCTGTGCGCCAAGCTTTACTGACACTAAAATCTACTGTAAACGCTGGAACTGTCATATGGCGTACAGTCTCCCTATTGTCCCGTTTCGTATTACAATAGCATAGAGTTCATTTTAACTAGCTTGTTTACTACAGAAAGAACTTCCGCGATGTATAGTCGAACTCGATTTGTTTTGGCTGTTATCTCGTAGCGATGAAGGTGGGTTTCGAAGGTTTGCATAACGCCGTCGAATTGCGTTGACGAACACCATATTGTGCTCCTAAAATTTTTGAGCTTTATTACAAGTGGATAGGTGTTGTATTCGGGTGAAATTGCGGAAGATATTTTGGGGGTTGTCGTTTGCCGTCTGCATAACTCGGTGTCACAGAATACAGCAGTAAAGTGGATTGGTGCAGCTTGCAAAGCGTTCAGGAGGAATGCCTTGATATACTCCCTGTTTCTACAGGGTGTAACAAAGGTCCTGTTTTTGGTTCCAAACAAAACAGTAGCATGTAATTATTGTACTTCATCATGAACGAATGTTGGCTATTTTAAACTGCTGGCGTAGAGAACTGTTTTTTTTATACATTACAGACTTGCGTTTGACCACCATCTCGCCTGATGGTAAGCGATGATGCAGTCTACGATGGTACACGCTTGCCTAGAAGAAATCTATTCACTCGCGACTTAAGGATACCCAGGTTGTAGCTATCAGGAAACACAGACTCTGGCAAGGCGTTCCACTCTCTGGCGGTGCGCATAATAAAGGTCGAAGAGAACCGCTTTGTGCGAAAGGGAGGTATTTCTACCATTTAGCGGTGGCGCATCGCAGAGCCTCTGGTTGTCCGTTGATAGAATGGAGATGGTGGGATCATGAGAGCAGGTGAGCCGTTACTTGTGGTACTTTTTCATGATCCTGTGCCAGCCGCATTCAGGTTTGACCCTGCGTAAGCTTATATATTCATTTGTATTTATTACCCTGAAAATTATTAACCAAATATTTCCTTACCTTTGAAGGGTATGGTTTGCGGTGAAATTACAGGCAAATTACACCTGTATGCTTCAAGTTGATGGACACAGGGCAGTGCATCGTAGGTACTTATGAGGCAATATTTTGACAATTTACGAGACGATGAGGTGGGCCGAACGGTTCTTCAGGTCGTTAATAATACGTTTTTCGTTGAAAAATTACTTTTTTCGAAACAAGCTTTTATAAAATTCATAATAATTGGAACCGCAAGCAGATTCAAATGAGCCGAAACACTAGTAGCCTACTATAATTTATTCAGAAGTTCCGTTGTCTAGCATCCGTCTCCATCATAAGACAACCTCCATGGTATCATATTATTGCATTGTCACCGAAGTTACATATGTATTCCAAATTTCAGCTCAATCGGTTGAGGGGAACGGGTTTAAAACTCAGTTGTAAGATTCCACCCGGACAAACATGCATACATTGCAAGTTAAAAAAAATCTTGTAAAAAAATGTGGTCCTACGCGATAAATGAATGGCAACACTACCGTCACTGTACATACTTTAAAAAATTAAAAAAACAAAATAGAAAACTTAAAGAAAAAGTACAATGGTCGGTCTTATGGTTTTGAAGGAATTACTTTCAGAAGACCTTT
Source organism: Philereme vetulata (assembly GCA_918857605.2). NCBI lineage: Eukaryota > Metazoa > Arthropoda > Insecta > Lepidoptera > Geometridae > Philereme > Philereme vetulata. Next base: position 7,226,716 of record OU975470.1, on the reverse strand, counting down.
AATGCTTGTCACGTTCCCTTTTCACCAAACGAACTTTGTTTTAAATATCAACTTATATTAATGTTCTAAAATGAACGTTCCTTTGTTTTTTTGTTATTAGAACGTCATTTTTTAAATATCTATAATTTGTATATTCCAGCAGTTGTATATATTAAAGCGTCATAAACGAATTCAATTGAATTTGCTTAAGCTCGTAGGTACAAACTGCTTTTTTTTAAACTAAATAGATCTTCGTTTGACCACAATCTCACCTGACGGAAAGCGATGATGTGGTCTAAGATGAAGCACGAAGATCTAGAAGAAACCTATTCACTCTTACCTTAAAGAGGCCCGGATTGTATTCTTTAGGAAAACCAGACGATGGCAAAGCGTTCCATACCTTAGCTGTACGCATCAAGAACGTAGAACCAAAACGGTGTGTGCTTATGGGTGGTATATCAACTAGGTACGGATGGTGCTGAGCCGTGCGCCTGCTTGTCCTTTGATGGAAAGGAGATGGCGGTTTAACGGTAAAAGCACCCTGTACATGACAAACTCGCGCGAAGGGTTCGAATCTCGAGAAAAAACCACATTTACAATATGGCAGTTGCTATAATATCAGATATTGGTTTGCATAAACAAGTGTAGGTACAATAAAGGTCTTTATAACTAGGTAATGACACTTCATACTCGTTAGCCCTTTACGAGCATAGCAAATTACTGATTACTGAAGGCGCTTTTAATAATAAAAAATTACACAATAAAATTGTTCATAGGTATTTAAATTTATGTCAAAAGGTAATATGGTATTTGTAGGGACACACTACATACAGAATAGCTGACTCGCGGAAATCGTACCTAAGTAGATGATCGCTGTTGTATTGTAGTGTGCCCGCGCCAGTCGTCTCTCCCCGCTCAATCAGTTCATACATGTACAGTTGTATTACCCGTGCGCGATAAGTTGGGACCTGAGCGCGGTGACGTCATATTGGCGTGTTTGTACCGCCCGCAAAAAAACGAATATAACAAGCAGCCGCCCGCGGCTTCGTCTTTGTTTTTTTTAACCTAATTTATTATGTTACTCAGGGAGGACGCTGCTTTTTATCTAATATTTTTTACACTATTTGAATAAAATAAAAATACAATGTTTAAGTTTATACATTTATTTTATCTATTATTTACATTATCTCATCTTCGTCACTACTTAGTGGACAGGTAAACAAAACTGTTTGTTCCGTTTTTCGTTTTCAAAAAACTCTAACACTTTTAGCACGAGGTTTCTTTCTCCGCTATGCAAAGGTTTACCCTTCATAATGATAACAAAAACACTTAACAAGAACTACAACAACAAAACAATGACACAAACTATAACAACAAAAACTACAACAACAAAACAATAACACAAACGAAAACTAAAAAAATTCCAGAGCGCGTCGTTACGTGACGTAGGCCAGTACGAGACTAAAAACCCTAGTAAAAAATAGTGATGCGAACGGTACAATACGGGCGCCATCGGGGAAGTGCAGGGGAAGCGGTTGGGGAGTCGCATTCCTAGCAGGTCCCAAGTTATCGCGTAATTCTGTATGTAGTGTGTCCCTACAGTATTTTACATCTATTTTTTTTAATTCAAAAATTATGTCAAATCCAATTAAATATCAAAATTTATTTACAAGGATCTAAAAGGTTGAACTAATAAGAAACAAGTAAGAAATAATTAAAAATCTTTCGAGATTTTTAATAAGCTGTTATATTTTACATAGATAAAACACCTAGCTTAATTCCCATAGATTACAAAACTTGTTAAACCTACGAGTATTTGGAATCGGCTCATTATAAGATCTTCATTTTGATACCCTTATCGAGCTTAATATTACGTTATTGCGGCAATTTTTTTTATTATAATACTTTATTGCACAAAAATACAAATTACATGTACAAAAGGTGGGCTTAATGCTAATAGCATTTTCTACCTGCCAACTTCAGAGGTAACAAAAAAGGTTGGCGTGCTAACTTAAAACAATACTAACTTATTGATACTTAAAAAAACAAAAGAAACACAAATAACAATAAACTCCGATCACAGTAAGAATAAATGCAAAAACCTACTTGGTATAATAACACATAGAATATGTACATATATAAATATAACAAAAAAAATATATACAGGTTGTTTAGTAATATACTGCTGATATTCAAGTGACGGTTTCTCAAAACATAAAAAAGACTTCTCGAAAAAAAACACTACTAGTAATATTATAAAATTTTAAAGAAAATCGACTAAGTTTAGGTGATAACTCGATATAAAACTTACTGCTTACTCTTGCAATCGTCATCCAAAAAAAAGGCCGATTTGTTATCTCTTTCAAAATTGGCAGCGGGTTTTGGGTTAGAAAGGGACAATAGGAGATATCTCGAGACGTCACCAATACAGTATCTGTGGTTAGATGGCAGGCATTATGCAATAGCACAACATAAGTTAAATAAAGTGTTTGCTTTTACATGCCAAAATAAATTTCACATATCTATGGTAAACATTTCGCAAATTTATTTATTATGCTCATCAAAATAACCCCTTTCATTTTTGTGCGTATATTATCAAACACCCTATATATATATATACCTTGTCAGGTCATAAATTCTGTCACATGTTTAATATAAAATAATTGAAACAAGTTTATTCATTATGTAACCATTTATATACCAAAATGAACTTAACAAAACATAGATTCTTATGACACTAAAGTTTATTCAAAATGACCTCCGTGATTTTGAATACAGGCCTTCAATCTGCGCGGCCAGTCGTCTATCGCAGCACGAACGAGGTCCATGTCATTATCGGCGGCTGCCTTAATCAAGGATGTCTTGAGTGACTCCAAATTGGGATGAGGCTTTGAGCACGCCTTTTCCTCCAAGTGTTGCCATATCTTGTAATCTAACGGATTCAAATCTGGACTGGAGGAGGGCCAGTCTTCGTGCCGGATGAAGTCGATTTCACGCGCCGCCAGCCAGTCTTGTGTGCTCTTCGCTCTATGAGCTGGCGCCGAATCTTGTTGGAATACCCAGTGCCTGTTATTGAACATGGTATGAGAAACAGGTTCCACAAGGTTCGTCAGGACTGTATTTTGATACACAACTGCATTCGTTTTTACACCTTTCTCACAAAAATGTACCTCTGTTAAGCCCCAATAAGAAACTCCCAACCATACCATGAGCGAGGATGGAAAATGACCTCGTTGGACACGCGGAATACGGTTGCTCGCTTCTTCACTACTGTGTGCGTACACCTTATCATTTTGTTTGTTGTAGCTCTCTTCTACGGTAAAAATTTTTTCATCCGAAAAAAGAATTTCCCGATATTTTTTTCCCGCGTACCGCTTCAACAAAGCGCGGCATCTCTTCAGTCTCTGGTCCATTAGACGAGCATTCAAATGATGTCTTGTTTTTCTCCGATATGCCCGAAGCCATTCATTTAACACCCTTTTTACCGTGGTTCTGCTTAACCCCATCTGAAGGGCCAACAGTTTCTGCTTACGTTTGGGATTTCTTTGAATTCGCGCCTTCACAGCTTTTATCACTGCTGGAGTCCTAACAGACCGAGGGCGACCACTTCTTGACCTGTCATCTACACTAGATTCTTCATTGTATCGTTTGATGGTGCGATCTTTTGGTTATATTAAAACTATTCAGTATGCCAAAAATTTGAATTGGCGCGTAACCGCAACGATGCAACGCAATAACTGCAACACGGTCTTCTTTAAGCGTCCACTCCATATTTAAAAATGAGTAAAATTCTAAAAAGTATACAGTTTTATTTTCATGAACAATTCGAAATTCGAATTCTATAAACTTTTTTGTGGCCAGCATTCTAAAAGAAAAGTTTTTACTGTGTGACAATACTTATGACCTGACTAGGTATATATATATATATATATATATATATATATATATATATATACGTAGTATGTGCACACTACATTTTACTACGTTACTACTACACACAGTGTGTGTGTGTGTGTGTTTGTATGTAATAGTATGTTTTGTACGTAGTACGTGTACGTAGTAAAACGTAGTACACATATCACGTTTTCATATATTTAACAGTTAGTGAAGGACTTCAAGAAATGACTGTAGGACTAGTCGTCTGAAACCCGGTTTACTAGGCGCCATTTTAATATGAGTAGGGAGAGTGTTCACAGACCGACAGCTACCACCTCAAAAGAGTTGCCACGGAAGGACGTTGAGTGTTTCGGGGTAGCAAGAAGGAGAGAATCAGTGGATCTGAGGTTTCGGTCGTGGGTGTCCGAGAGGATTGATAATTGGCATTTTAGATAATGAGGAGTAAAGGGGTCCCTAAGGATTGAAAACGAAGACATAACATTTTTTCTGTCAAAATTTTCTGTTTAAATTTCTTCTGTCACTAATTGAGAGCCATCAGTTGGGAGCGTTACTCGGGTACATGATCGTACACACGGCTACACATCAAGCTATACATTTACAGTATAAGCTGACCTCTCATTCTACGAAATACCTACACAATGCGAGGTCAGCTTATACTGGAAATGTATAGCTTGGTGTGTAGCCGTGTGTACTTACGGAGACCGTTTTATAATAGTGATAGGTTATATTTTATCTTTGACAAGTTTAGAGTTGACTATACTTCAGCCCAAACTCGAATTTCACCCCCGCTTCTCCGCGCGCCACTGCACGTCCTATCTCGCCGTGGTTCATATGTTTGCCGGTTTTTTTATCATTTAGTCCCTTCATTATCTTGTTGTGTTTATTTCTCATTACTGCGTCTTTACAAAAACCAACTAAATATAAATTCTACCTAAGAATTACGTGTTCGTTTGGAGCGACAAGCGTCACGGGTACCCCGTCTGAAAGCCGAGGCCAGAATGAATCGCGAAATGGTTGTCCGGAGCGAATGGTTTCATTAGTGCAAAACTTAGATTTTTTCATTTTATGATCAAATCAAAAGGTATTTTGAAAATTTAAAACACAGGTTCCCTTATTTATGATGTGTAGAATTACTGTACAAAGTTTAAAGATCTAAATTGTAGTATTCATCGCATAAGAACGGGTTTAAAATAAATTTGGAGTCATCTTTGGATTTTTTTTCTATTGAGAAAATTTTACGGAGTCGTGTTTTCACAACACAGGCGCTCTAGTACGTATCCTTAACTATAACATATATGAATTACAAATTGAAATCACAAAATTTGTTGAACAAAACATTGTCTCAAAATAAGCGATTTATCGTCTCCCCAGGTATAGTGCGCCCTTAAATGCGATACACGGTTATTATGGATGAACCGAAACAGTATCACTAGCCACCTTTTACTAGCCCATATTTGAAAGAAATGAAATAATTGGAATTATCTTCGAACGTTTGCGTTACACTACTAAATGTGTAAGTAACCTAGAAATAAAGCTAAACTCGCTGTTGCAACTTGACTTGACACCCCATAGTTATCCCATGTGAACTGATTTATGGGATAAAAGGTAGCCTATGTGTTAATCCTAGTTATAATCTATGTATATATAACACTTCATCGAAAACGGTTCAGCCGTTACGACGTGATCGAGTAACAAACAAACAAATAAGTAAACAAACATCCAAACTTTCACATTAGCACAGTTTGATAAAAGCTTCTGCGTATTCGTCAAAACGTAGCCTATGTGGAAAACCTTGTACCAATGGACAGATTGTCCCAGAACTAGTATGTTATTCCGAGAGGGTGCGACCCTCGACACTTACGAGAACAAAAAAATGCGGCACTCCGGGAGTACCGACAGAAGTGAAAACTTGAATAAAAGCAGACCACACTACAGATACTTATACACACAGGTGTCAGTAACAGTCAGTGACAGGTGTCGGTAACAATGTCGCGAGTTCAATTGTTTTTTTTTCCATCTCAAAAAATGCTCAACGCGCCTAAAGAAGCTTTCACTTCAAAAATGTTCTGCAAATTTTGTGATTTCGTTGATTTTCATAGGTATATTTTATTTTGTGGGTTCTATTTATTTCTGTACTCTTACACCGACGTCTTTTGATTTTGTTTATCCTGTCCATCCAAAGGTTGTCTGGATCGCTTTAGCGATAAGACCGCCCTTTGTACCTTTATTTATTGTTTGTTTCCATTATTACTGTATTGTTGTTTGGTGAGCAATAACGAGTATTTCATTCATTCATTCATTCATTTCGTCTTTTAGTCCAACATACCTCAGTGTCTTAAGACGAAAGTCTTCAATCAGTGTGTGTTACCAATGATGACATATGGAACCGAGACGTGATCCTTCACTATTGGCCTTATGAATAAGCTCAGAGTCGCTGAACGAGCTATGGAGAGGGCTATGCTCGGGGTTTCTCTACGGGATCGAATCAGAAATGAGGAGATACGTAGGAGAACTCAAGTCACCGACATAGCCCGACGGATTAGCACGTTGAAGTGGCAATAGGCAGGCCATATAGCGCGCAGAACAGATGGCCGATGGGGCCGGCAAGTTCTCGAATGGAGGCCACGGACGTCCACCTACAAGATGGGCAGACGACTTGGTAAGAACCGCAGGTCGGCGTTGGATGCAGGCCGCTTCCAACCGCAGTTCCTGGAGATCAATGAGGGAGGCCTTTGTCCAGCAGTGGACGTCCTACGGCTGATATGATGATGATGATGATTCATTCATTGAATAATCAGTTCACCTGATTTCGGGTAAAATTTTGTTTATTAGCTGTTTTTAGATCAAATACCTTAAGTCAAACATTACGTTTGTTTAAGGTTTGTTCGAGGGAAGGCGCTAATTTAAAGTCAAACTAAAAAGTTTAAGAAATGTATCCTGAAAAATAAAATGTTTTTAATTTTCATGATCAGAATCACCCCGTTCAGGCTTAACATACTAGTTCTGGGGCACCCTGTACATATACTACGTGTTCTGTTATGTACGATATTAAATGAAAACACGGGTAGGGCTAATGGCTAGTTTTTTTCTAATATAGGCTTTTTCAAATATGTAAATGACCATAGAAAATTTTAAATTTTTAAATAACCTTAATATAAAGAACTAAAATATCAATGAAACAGCCTGTATAAAATAGGTAAACAAAACATATGCATTCTTCGTGTAAGAAGGTACCTGTTGAACTGACTAAGCGGCATCGTCGCAATGACGTCGCCGAATTACGTTATAAATTGTTTATTGGAAATGTATCGATTACTGGATGAATATTCAAGCTACCGGGAACCCACCTCTAAAATCAGATAATACGATTCCGAATGTGTGTTTTAAATTAATGTCGTACATAACAAAACAGGTTGTATATACATTTTGAATATATGTGATGGAATTCCAACCAGAAATAAGAAAAGTACAATGCTTAGCCAAGTCTGATGCGGCTCTTATCAAACGGCAGCTCTGCGCTGTCGCACACCTTTCTTCGCAGATAAGGCGAACGCTGAAATGGCGGACCGTTTTCGTCCATCGGCTGGTTCACGTTACCTTTGGTTTTCGTTTAGAATTCGCACAGAAATACAATTGTCTATGTGGCAAATAAATTATCGTCTGAAACGGATTGACCAATAAATTCCACATTTATAAAACCATATACCGGTCAAATGGGTCATCTTTACTCAAAAGGATCAACTTTATCTTCCTTGCATGATAAAAACTCAAATTAGACAAAATGGTAATAGGGTAGAATTTTTATTAATATTTTAGTAGCATTATAATGAATAACTGGTATCCCAAATTTTTTTTCAAGCTGGTAACATAGACAGTTGTCAAAATCTTGAAGATTGTTTGAAAAATAAAATAATTTAACTAACAGGCCGTGTTGGCAACACATCAACGAATACTATCTTTACTTAATTTGCATAGTTCTAGCTGGATCCAAGGAGAAAATAGTAGTAGGTAATTGTGTCATCTTTACCTGATTGTTATTTTTCGTGGTAGTGCCGTAACTATGAGGCTTAGGAACACAAATTATGAATATAACTAAAGGGAAAGACTGCTTAATTACATAAAAACTGAATATTAAAACCCCCCTAGTAAAATAAATACGCAATATAGGTATTTTCTCATAAAAATATGGTAAAGATGGCCTACTTGACGGTACATTAATATGAAGAATATCAAATTCAAAGGTTATTTTTTCGTAAACTAAAATTTTTTTCCCCCGTTAATTATTATTAGATTAATAATCATCAATTGACGAACGAATTCGACATTCGTAAAACCATAGACACCAATATGAAGATCTGAAAATTCTAAATTTAAATTCATAGCTTTTTTTTCGTTCAACTTTAATTTCCGTGAATTGTAGACTTGAGGTAAGCTTTGAAAATGCACAAATAATAATTGATTCTTTATTTATTCCTAGATTTATTGTAAATAAACAAATTATATTATTAATGTCAGGGAGCGCTTTCTACTGTATTTTATTTTAATTCAATTCTGTGTCTAAGTCTGTTGCAATACCCAAATGATCTGATAATTAACACTTTATAACTTAACATAACACTATAAAATACATTCCACACCACACACACTAGGTACACTATACACATATAAACACACACACACACTCCAAATGCGATCAAGCAAACATTGCAGCTCAAGGGGCACTTCTTCATTAATTTAAATATTCAAAAAATTTGTAATACTCACTTTTTTTTTGTAAACTATTTCTTGTAATTTTTTATTTTTTTAAAAAATTTAGTTACAATAGGTATGTTAAAATTAACTGGCGGGCTACTTTGCCGCGTCAAATTTATAAAAGTTTAGTATTACATAATTTAGATTCAATTTGGTTTAAGTTCAGTGTTATGTTGATACACGTATGATATACGGTAATGTAACTGTGAATCTAAGTATTATTAAATAAAATAAAACAAAAATAAAGTGTGGAAATCCTTAATAAATAAATAAAATACTGCATTCTATTTTTTACTGAACCTAATTTCTAAAACTATACACAATGATTTTAGCTATAAGGCTACGAGTAAGCACTGAAAATCCACCAACAAGATTCCATAAATTTCCAATGCTAGAGTTGGAAGTGCAGCTCTTAATACTTATAGCACTGGCGGTTATCTAGTCCAAGTAAAGCAGCCTGCCTAGCAAAGTGATACCTTTACTGTATTACATAAATAAAACACTGAAATAGTTAAACTAGTGGTCCGCCCCGAACTGAATTCTCGCGAGATTCCGATTAAAACAAAAAAAAATGTATCATTTGTAATCTTTGACTATCAAAATAGTGCCACGAAATATAGGTAACCAGAAACTTGACCTACAGTTTCATTCAAATTACAGATAACGGGTGTTCTAGTTGTATGGTTCACTTTTATCGAAATGTACTAATGAATACCTTTCTTTCGACGTCCCATTTGACCTAATAATAGCCTCATTTTCATTTCTTTTTACCCCTCTTAACCCCAATATCTCAACAACCCCCTAACATTTTTAGCTCATTTAGTCACACCAAAATTGTGCCATAACTATGTATATCACCTGTTTTTATCTAGCCTATGCTGTCCCACTGCTGGCCAAAGGCCTCCCCCCCATCTCTCTACTTTTCTCGATCTTAGGCTTTCCGCTTCTTAGGCATGTATATCACCTATGTATAAAATTTCAGGATGATCGGATCATCGCTTCGAAAGATAACCTCGGACAAACAAACATACTCGTACATACATACATACAACGCCGGTTTGCCCAAATTGTTTTAGAGATTTTGCTTCGTTCTATCAATAATAGTACTCATTATTGTACATCCAAGAAAAACACAAAGAAGTGAAATGTACAATCCCGAAAAGTTAATATTGTGTGAATTATTGACTTATATTCATAGTGCGGTGATTTTATTTATTTATTTAGAGAAACCAACGGCGATACAAATTGTTTGGTTAAATAGCTTAGGACTAAGCGTAAGGCTAATAACAGGTTTCTACGTTTGAACATTGTAAAGAAAAGATGTCGGGAACAAAAACAAAAGAATAACAGTCTATAATAGTTAGCCTATTTTAAAATTACAATCAAAATAGTATTAATAAGTTGTACACTGCACTTATAATAAAAAGAATCTAATGTGAAATTATTTTTTTAGAAAATAAAGACTGAGCGAAGGAAAAAGAAAAAAAATCGTCTCTAAAAGTTGAAATATGTACCAAAAACACGTTTCAATTAACCCAAGGTTGGTAGGTGTTTAAGTTTAGAAAATGTACTCTTATTAGATTCAATTGTACCTTCTGTTCTCTATAATTGTGCCATGCGGTTTTTTGTGTATCAAACAAATGATTGTTATATTCTATTTTGATTGAGAATTGTCTTTCTGCAAGTCCGTAGTAGTAGCCCAGTTTCCTCATTACGTGCAGAATTCCTGGCCGGCACCATAAACCGGGGTCCTAGCGAGCCGAATGTAAAATGGGACTCGTTTTATGTAGACGGCTCTTTGATGGCCTTTTAAACAGCGCACGGAAAATGCCAGCCGCTGACGGCCGCTGGGCAGGGCAGGAGTCAGGATATATGGGAAAGGGGTTTCCACAGAACACAAAAAAAAACAATGTTGTTTTTTATGTTCTGTGGGGGTTTTATAAGTGTTTTTGGAGGTTCTATGTGTGTCACGAGATCCAGATCAGTGTGGATCAGATCACCCAGATGGAGCATGAGGATTGAGGATGAGGGTTATTTCATGAATTAACTTGATATTTGAATATTAGCTTAAGCTTTAGGGCTATCAACCGATGAAAGTCGACAGGACTAACATTCTCAGCAGTTTCCATTCACTATTCGTCTTCCTGTTTACCCATAAAACGTATTTTTAGGGTTCTATACCCAAAGGGTAAAACGGGACCCTATTACTAAGACTCCTCTGTCTGTCTGTCCGTCTGTTACCAAGCTGTATCTCATGAACCGTGATAGTTAGACAGCTGAAATTTTCACAGATGACGTATTTCTGTCGCCGCTGTAACAACAAAATAAAAAAACAGAATAAAATAAACATTTAACGACGGCTCCCATACAACAAATCTGATTTTTTTTGCTCGTTTTTGCTCGATGTACATAGCTAACGGCAACAGGTAGACGCTTGAAATATTCACAGAATATTTAGTTATATATTCACTTTAAAAATAAATAACTAAATTAAAATAAAACAAATATCTAAAGGGGGCACCCATACAACAAACGTGATTTTTTTGCTCGTTTTTATAGATAATGATACGGAACCCTTCGTGCGCGAGTCCGACTCGCACTTGGCCGGTTTTTTATTTATAGTAGGTATATATGGATGGATGGACGAGGGCAGCAACCGAGTGGAGGCCGCAAGAATGGCGCAGACCAGTTGGCAGACCACCAGCCAGATGGTCGGACGACATCGCGAGAGTTGCGGGAAGGCAATGTATGCACTTGGCATAGGACCGGAGAGAATGGCGTGATAGCGAGGAGGCCTATACCCAGCAGTGGGTGGATGTGGGCTGAGATGATGATGATGATATGTGGGAAAGGGGTTTGACCCTACACCACCCCTCGCTGGTCTCTACACAGCTTTACGACCGTCTCTAGTAATGCAGTCAGTATTATACCCGCGGGGTAACTCCACTATCTAACAGTTTTAATATTCACAGCACCGTTCGAAATAGCTAAGATTTTTCCTTAAGATTGACGACAAACCGTAGCGGTGACCAAGTGTGACTACTTAATCTACATACGTAATGGAACCCGGAGAAATATTAACATTAGCACGGACCACGCCTCGAGAGTTAAGAAAGATTATGATTTCCACATGATATTCCCCTAGACGTTTTGGCAGCAGTCGTATAAGTTAATTTCCTCGCAAGTAATTGGTTAATTAACTGGTGGTAGAGCTTTTGTGAACGGGCTCGAGGAAGTGGGCACCACCGCCTTATCTTTATCTGCCGCCAAATAGCAGTACTTGTGCTGCTGTGGTCCGGTTAGATGGTAATGGTATGTTCCTGTAATTACTGGCACATAGGCATACCAGCTAAGTCGTATAGTATGGCAACGTATCCACATAGAGATCAAGACAACATTATACCTTGTTTTGAGTTCTATGTGAATATCCATGGGCTGCAGTAGCCCATATAAGTAGTATAATAAAAAAGTAACTCGGTGTTCTAGACAGAAAAGTTTTTTCTCCGAAGCTCGATTATTCGTTGAACACGTCAGTCGATCACTCCCACGCGACACGTTTCGGCCTCTTCGGTCGGGCTATTGTGCTTTACCTGCCAAACTAAACAAGCGGGAGATGGGGTCGCCGCCGGCCGAGGCCCGAGATATCGAACCGCGATCCGCGGAAACCGCAGCTGATACCTACCTCCGGACCCCGCTGCTCCAAGTCTCCAAGCTTCCGACCCCCGTCAACAGCGACAAGTTACCGATAGAACGTCAAAGCGATAACAAAACTGGCTATCGCAATATTTTTCGCAGAATTACGTCTCGAGTTGCCGACATTCCTTATAAATAATAATAAATAAATAAATATTGCTGGACATTTCACACAGTGCTATCTAGCTCCAAACTAAGCAGAGCTTATACGATGGGAACCAGATAACTAATAGAATACTTATATACTTTTTTTGGTAAATACATACTTATACGAGTAATATATAGAAAAACAACCAAACCCGGAACAAATATCTGTAAAGATTATGCAAACATTTACTCTGCGGCGGGAATCGAACCCGCTACCTCCTGCGTCTCAGCTGGCTGTTCTCCCACTGCACCACGGAGGTCGTCCTTGTAACGGATACTTACCGAACTTTCGTCTTTGTTTCAACGTCGAACGTTATGCAACGATTAATTTTAGCGAGGGACGCCCCGGACCCGGCCGGACCGATAACAAACATAATTCTGTAAAAAAGCTCTCGACGCGACCGAATCGATGACCGAAGCATTATTTCAACTTTATCGGTTTTGCGCCGTCCATAAGTTGGCACCCTCTATGCGCGCCAAAAGCCAGTAAGTATGTAAATTACGGTCGCGCGCGACCGTCCTCGGGTGCCCACTTATCTATTCAAATTCGGCTCCGGGTGCGGGGTTGCGTCGCCGGCCCGCGCTAATCAAAATCCGATCAGCCATTAAGTCCTCTCGCTATCTGCGCTTAGTTTACGAGCGGGTGGAGAGGGGGGGGGGGGAGGCGTGATCACTTATTTATGTGGCGGGGGCACGCTCGCCGACTGAAAAACTACCCTCGCGTCGTCGGAGCGGCGGCGCGGCGGCGCGCGAGGCTCGGTGCCAGCCGGGCCGGGCGCCGAGGCACGCGAGATGTGCGCCCATAAACCGCGGGCTTTGTAATCAACCGAGCCGCGCTTTTTATGAGGCCGCCTTTCGCAGTCGCGGAGCTCCGGATAAATTGAACCCGCTATCTGATATTGAGGCGGCACGGCGGCGTATAAAGTTTTATATGGTCTCGCGTGGCACACGCCGGAATGGGAGTGCACCAACTTCGCCGTTGCGGAATTGGTGGTGTTTCGGCATAGCTTTTATTAGGAATCTGTGCCGCTGTTCGGTATTTTATGCTCGGACGTTTTGCATTTCTCGTCGCTCGCTTATACAAAAGTTTAAATAAGCACCTACTTTCGGAAACTATCGTTGAAGGATGGACTGATGAAGTGCGTCGTCTGTTGTCTGTCGAAATATATCTTTGTTGGTGATTCATCAAGAAAGATGGCTTCTCTTTGTCAGTTTGTGACAATATAATCTGATTCCAGCTAGAGTCTCCAATCTACCAGTTGAAGTGATAAATGAAAGTTGTAGGTTCCTCTGATCTTCACAATATCACAATATGCCTTACCCCCCCCCCCCCCCCCCTCCCTACCCATAAGCTCACGTGGCTACACAGCAATATCATATTTTATGCCAAGATCGATGGGTCTACGCTGCGACCACCTGCGCTCTGTCCTATCTATGGGAAAAAGCACCATGTAAAAACTTTTAACGACGCTATAGAAGGAAAGTTGGTTAATTTGACTTGTGAATGCGTCGAAGCGGACAATCTTGGTGTAAGTGTGATACAACTAGATACAACCAAGGATACAACAATTATATATATTGAAATTGTAGCTCTTTCACTGTTTGACCAACGTTCAGTGGCTGTGCTTATGGTAGACTAGCTGACCAATCCGCGGCTTCGCACGCGTGGATTACCAATAAAAAGTAGCCTATGTGTTAATCCAGGTTATGATCTACGTACATACCAAATTTCATCGCAATCTGTTAAGCCGTTCCGGCGTGAAAGAGTAACAAACATCCATACATCCATACATCCATACATACAAACTTTCGCGCTTATAATATTAGTAGGATAGGATATAATAAGTTATAAGTAGGGTAAGCGTTACTAAGTTTAGTATTCAGGGCAATGAATAACACTTGTCATTCAGGGCAAGAATATTTGTCAGCATTACACAAAGGTTAACTGGAAGAGAATGCTATCTAGCATCACTTTCGCAATGCACAGATTATTTATATTTTGTGCAATTAATATTTATTTTTTCAAATATTCATACATGTATTTCAGAGGTAGATGTCGTTGGTTATGTCAAAGTCAAAATTTCTTATTCATGAAAATCACAAGGATTACTTTGAAGCGTCAAAAACGAAAGGAACAGGCAGTAAGCCTGTTCCAAGCCAGGAAAGAAAGGCAAGAAACAAGGCTGGTTTTTTTAATGATCCTTTTAGAATACATAACAATAAAGAAAATAAATTACGTCAGGCGAGATCGTGGTCAAACGCTAGCCTATATTTAATAAAAAAAAATTGTAATAACTCCAACTCATGGAGCAATTTCAATCCCAAGCTTCTCTATCATCTAAATTATTCTAAATAATCCGATATTTTATAGTAGGTTTTTTTATAAAGATTTTGTTTAATTGCGTTTTTAAATTTGTTAATTGTCAATTTTTGTACGTCACTTGGGAGTTTGTTATATAAGCGAACACCTTGCCCTTTAAACGATTTACTAACTTTATGGAGTCTACAAGTGGCAACAGCGAGTTTATCTTTATTTCTAGTATTAAAATAATGATTATCGCTATTTTACAAGGGAATGTCATAATATTTATTTCTTTAAACTTATGACGTAATGATTATCTGGGGCCCATATTATAAATTGTACAAACAGCCCTCTTCAGCAACCTTGCTGGACTAATCTGAAAGTTTCCTTTCAAATAAACAAATACTTGAATAGTTTTTTTTATTGAAAATATTATTCACATTATGCGTCCCTATAAAACTTAGGGTTGTCTTCGATTTTTTTGGGACACCATCATCAGATCCTGACTTGGTACCAGTAGGACGACCTAAGACCCTTTTAAACATAAAAAGAATTTTTCGAATCTGTTCTTGTTTTGAAGCCCGCTAGCAATCGTTTGTTCGCGCCGTTCTTTATCAGTGAAATTATCGCGGGTGTGACGAAAAACACCGATTCAGCTGGCTGATAAGCAATTTGAATGTCAGCCAAGAAACGTCGCGTGATCGTAAGAACGGCGCGGGTATGGCCACGATCAATTACGCAAATAAGTGTGATTGTTTTCGGAAAAACTCGAAAGACATATTTATGGACGGTGTTTGGTAATTTGGGAGAATGTATCGTGGCATTGTCCGGATTCAGATGAACCCGACGACCAAAGATATTGCTCCTGGCATATATATAATGGCACATATATAACACTTGCATATATAATTGGTGACATTTGGAATGTATAATATTAGTAATTTGTATTTTTAAGATTAAGCGCGACTTGCGCCTAAACGTGTTTAGATTTGTTTTTATTTTTAAAAGGTCTTTATTGAACACTAGACCAAACCGCAGCTTCGCACGCGTAGTTTTTCAATAAAACATTACCCTCCTTCTGCGCAGTGGGGTAAAAAGTAGCCTGTGTCACCCGGAGATAGTGTAGCTTCCCAACAGTGAAAGAATTTTGTAAATCGGTCCAGTAGTTTTGAGCCTATTCAATACAAACAAATCTTTCCTCTTTATAATATAACGAAGTTTTTGTAGATATTGATATGTTCTTTAATATTGTAGAACATACATTTATTCTATCATCAATAGTTTCCGCAGCGCATGCGACGAAACACGTTTTAGGGCACTTTTTTACATCTTGGGTTACGTTACTTAAGTTTTAGTAAGGATCCCTAATCTTTTATAGCAATAAATATAGCCTATGTCACTCAAGGTGAATGTAGCTTTCCAATGGTGAAAGAATTATTGAAATCGGTCCCGTAGTTTATGAGTTTATTCATTACAAACATACACACAAAAATACAAATCTTTCCTCTTTATCATATTAGTCTAGATAAATGTTAACAGCGTATTACAACTAGGGAATGCAATCCCGATCTCGCGAGATCTCGTGTAATTTTTCGGGATCAATCCCGACGCATCATATGACGAGATCCCGTTCGAGATGACGGGATTGGGCGGCAGTGGTCAGTGGACACGTCCACTCGGGGCGCAAGCGGCGCGCTGACTGACGGCCGCGAGCGGCAGGAACGCCAAACAGCGTTAGAAAACTATTCCGACTATTTCCGAATATTAGCGACAGGTGACGATAATTATTTAGTGGGTAAGATTAAAGAATAAAGATTTTTATTTTCTTTCGAGTAATATGTTATTTTAGTTAACCTCACTATCACAAACAAGCAGTTATTAGCTTTTTCAGTCATCCGAATTTAATTTTTTTTTAAACTAGACGGGATCCCGAAAATTCCGGGATCCCGCGGGATTGATATTTCTAAACCCGCGGGATCTCGAATTTGCCATCATTTTTTGCCATCTCGAGTCGGGATTGCATTCCCTAATTACAACTAAACACAGTTTAGTATAATAGTATCTTAGATTAGAATAACTCAGCAGGCTATAGCACCTTTATAAGTTTTTTGATAAAATTAGTATTTATGAGAGTTACACTTCGTAAATCAGTTTTCTTAATTTTATGTAACAAAATTTTTTCCAGAAGTACTAATTAAAAAGTTGCTATGAGCACTTTGTATAGCGCTCATTTTTAAGGTCAAACGTATTTAGTGGCTAAATATGATTTAAGAAGTTGTCAACCCGTACATATACGTCAAATTTAAACACGTTTAGTCGCTAAATACGTTTAGGGACGGTTGTACAAGTCGCCCTTAATGTTGACAGTGTTCACTATGTTGATGCAATTCATAAACAAATGTTTTTAAGCCCGTCTTTGGGTGAAAGTGGGTCACTGGTGTACCCTGTGATTTTTTTTCAAAGTTAGTTTTTATTATGGCTAATAACTCAAAAACTACAAGAACTTTACTAAAAATATAAACGGCATCGAAATGTACTAATGAACACCTTTCATTTGACCTAATAGTCTCATTTTCATTTTTTTACACCTCTTGAATCTCAATATCTCAACAACCCCCCAACATTTTTGGCTCATTTAGTTACACCAAAATTGTGCCATCACTACCTACCTATGTAAAAAAATTCACGATGATCGAATCAACGCTTTGAAAGTTATCCTCGGTCAAACAAACATACATACATACAACGCCGATTTGCCCAAGTTGATTTAGAGATCACGCTTCGCTCGATCAACTAATAAACTACCCACAGTTTGAGTATATGTCATGTTTATTTACACCCAAAAGTTTTTTACTTATCATACGACTGCAGAGTTGAAAGACCGTTCAAACAATAGTCTGAGATCTAGGTAATGCTATAAATCAACAGACAACATATGTATATTTATGTAACTTTATATTTGATATGTCTTTTTATTGTCCCATTAATATTATAAATAACGAAAGTTTGGATGTTTGTTTATTTGTTACTCAATCACGTCGTAACGGCTGAACCGATGTATGTGTTCGTAGGCTACATTTTGTTGACAAACAACGAGTCCGAAGCCACTGACGGAAGCTAGTCACACTAATATTAATAACTAGCTGACCAGTCCGCAGCTTCGCATACGTAATTTTTCAATAAGAACATTACCCTCCTTCTGCGCAGTTAGGGTAAAAATTAGCCTATGTTACTCAGGGTGAATGTAACTTTCCAATGGTGAAAGAATTTTTGAAATCGGACCAGAAGTTTTTGAGTTTATTCATTACAAACATACACACAAAAATACAAAAAATACAAATCTTTCTTTATAACATTATAGTACCTATAGACTAGTATAGATTTGTATGACTTTTGAGTTCTGAGTGATCTGTAGAATGTGCTAGATATATTGTTGGATAATTATAATGTTAATGCTCTTAATCTTATAGTTATATACATGTAATTTTGTCTGAGTGTCCGTGAGGTCAACACTGGCCTCAACAGACCAGCGCCGCAGTATGGCAACATGCTGTACCAAATGCTGAGCTGAGGACCCGTTCGCCACCACACATAACTTTTAGTTAGTGTATATTTTTAGTAAAATACAATTTTTGTATCATTTGTTTCTGTGTCCATTTGTGGTGCAAATGTTATTTCTTTCTTTCTTCTTAATATTATAAATGTGAAAGTTTGGATGTTTGTTTATTTATTTGTTTGTTACTCAATCACATCGTAACGGCTGAACCAATTCCGATGAAGTTTGGTATATACGTAGATTATAACATGGATTACCACATAGGCTACCTTTTATCCCATAAATCAGTTCCCATGGGATAAAAATGGGGTGTCAAGTGAAGTTGCAACAGTGAGTTTAGCTTTATTTCTAGGTTACCTACACATTTAGTAGTGTAACGCGTACGAAGTTGCAGGCAACAGCTAGTTTGTAATAAATTAAGAATGCAAAACACGTACCTACCAAACAATCACAACTTTTTGTGACACGTGTGTCATTATAATATATTTTAGATTTTGTAACTTAATTACTTTTAAACTTAGACCTTGCTACCAAAAAAATGTTAACAAGTTTTTAAAAAAACTCCTTACTATTTTTGTAATAGGATTTTTTTAAACTCGCTTTAAATAGTGTTTAATTTATATTGTGGCAAAACCCTTTATTTCATAATCATGAATAAATAAATATAAATACAGCTGGACATTTCACACAGCGCTATCTAGCCCAAAACTAAGCAGAGCTTGTACTATGGGAACCAGATAACTGATCGAATACTTATACACAATTATTTTTTCAATACATACTTATATTATATAGAGAAACAACCAGACCCGGAACAAATATTTGTAGATCATGCAAACATTTGTTCCGCGGCGGGAATCGAACCCGCCACCTCCGAGCCTTATCCGGCTATTCGCCCACTGCACCACGGAGGTCGACAATAATGAATGTTCGTATGTCATTATACTATATTTTTAACTATCATATATTATACATAGTGCCATCTGTATAGGTAACAGGCACTATATTTTTAAAATTGGATCTGGAAACCCTCAATTTCTTTGTCTATGGTTATCTGTCAGTCAGATCGTGTAAGAATTTAAGTGGAATGGCCATAAAAGGACCAGTGGCACAGATAAAACGAAGACGGATAAATAGGTACAGTAATTCATCAAATCGTCAAGATAACCGCGATGCGAGTCTGGCTGCGCGTGCGCTGCGCAATTTAGCGGTCGGCGCGGCCGACTGCTAGGGCTGCAACTAAACACTATTTAGTAATTACAAAAAACTTATTAAAAAAAAAGGAATAAAGCTGCCAGGCTGAAATGGAATTGGGCGGGCCATGAAAGACGCATGCACCCGGATAGATGGGAAACGATCGTCGGGCGAAGGCGCCGAGGAAGGCCTAGTAGACGCTGGCGTGAAGATCTCGAAGCCTTCGAGACTTTGAAATGGTGGGATTTGGCAGGCAAGTGAAAGTCCTGGAAGACAATGGGGGAGACCTTTGCCCAGCAGTGGGATGAAACAGGTTGAATAAAAATAAAATAAAAAAGGGTTATCAAACGTTCAGTTCCGAATAATCCTTAAAGCTTTGCTTGAATAAACCCCTTGATAGGGTCCAAGTTCACTTTCGTAAACCACAAGGAGTTTATCATCACAGAGAAGTGCTGTTATCAAACAAAATCGATTATTATCTTACGCAACAGGCACTAAGTTTAGTTAATCTTAGACATAGACAATCATTTATTCACTACATTAGCACACAATATACAATACAGTTACTTTTTAAGTGAGAGGAAATACTTAAAATTAAACAATTAAACAGTATAATCGTAAAACATAAACAAAAAAGGAGGGAGAACTTGGTAGATACTGTGTGCTACAGCAGTAAATGGGACTCGACTCAGCATTATGCCCGCCGTGATGGTAGTCCGCATCACTAGACCTTGAGGGTATTGTGTTGTCAAGTGAGAATATTATATGTCATGGTAGATTTGTCATGTTGTGTCAAAATATAATCATATTTATTAGAACATGTCAAAATATTATACATATTACTAGTTGACCCGCCGAACTTCGTACCGCCTTGGCATGCATATAACGCGGGCTGTTAATATACGTCACCCTGGTAGAATTGTCAATTGTTGTCCCCGGCCATCATTACTAACATTTACAACCATACTTATCCATAGACAAAATTACATTTGCGTTTTGTTATTCCATGTCAGATGCGTTTTTGTTATACCACGTTTTATAGTGACTTGTATTCTCTTTGACGTTTTATGTCACGTCACACGGGAACGCGGTTGAATGGAATAAAAAGTATCCTATGTCCGTCTCCTGGTTTTAAGCTACCTCCCACCAATTTTTAGCCAAATCGGTTAAGCCGTTCTTGAGTTATAAATAGTGTAACTAACACGACTTTCTTTTATATATAAATAGATGTAATAAATTAAATAAAGTCATAACATATATAAACCAATTTATAAATTGGTTAAAGGAATACCCCAATCGGCTAGCATGTGAAAGGTGCACTAATCTTGTACAATGTTCTCGGTATAAACTGAGCTCTAGGCAAAAGCACTAGTAAAAGCGTGCCTAACGTTAATTAATACCTACCCTGTGTAATCCCATTGTGAAGAATAACTAAATTACTCCCGTTAATTGAAGGTCAAAGTAAAAACAACCGTTACGCGGTACGCATGGCCAGCATTCCATGAAGACTAGGAATGCGATACTTTCACGGCTTTTCTAACATCGACCGCTACTCTTCTCAAAAGTCTGAAGGGAACCCTGAAAAAACAACCATTGTTTTTGAATGGTTGTTCTCTTTGAGTCCATTATCTTTTCTCTGTCACTCTGTTACAACAAAATTTAAGAATATATATCTTACGATACCCTAAATCAGTACGCAGACCCGTAAAGATATCCCACAAGGGGGTTGTGAGAGGCAAGTCCAAACCAAACATTGTTTTGATACATGCCCAATTTTTGCATAGAAGTGATCATTTATGAGACAGGTGTGACGTGCCATTCGTGCCCAGCCATTCCAAATGCTCTACCCACTAGCAGGCATTGCAACACCAAGCGTTCGCAGTGAGGTTGCTTGCAGTGTTTAAAAAAATAAGCAGGAAACTGACGACCGGTACCCACTGTATGGTCATCAGCAACCATCGGCTTGACTGAAAAGCCGTAAGAGCTTTCTCCGATCCACCAATCCCACAGACAAAAGCCCGGCTGTAGCGAGACTTGAATTATAGCCCTCCCATCACACTGCCCCTCCTGATTATATTCCACCAGCGGAGCATCTTCTTTCCGGCTACAAGCTGCAGTGGCCAATTTAGAAGTCCCCAAACGGGTTGCGCACTCAAGTTGGCCGCTGCCGAGACAGTCTAGCCAAGTGGGGCTACATCGACCCATTCCGTACCCAGTGCCACTGCGGAACCACCTTACAAACAATAGCCCACCTGCTCTCATGTCCTCTTTGCCCAACCACCTGCACACGAAATGACTTGTACCAGGTAACAGAGAGGGGTGTGGAAGTTGCTCTTTATTGGGCTAATCAAATTTAGAAGTCAAACAGCCATTGACACGAAAGAAGAAGTGTGACGTGTTTTCGAATTTTTGGCTGTAGGCTGGGAGCATCCCACAAGGCCACGGCTCTTATTTCATGAGGAGTTTGATAAAAATAAAGTGTCTAAATGTTGAAAAGTTCTTCCGGCTTTTTGATTTTTGTATTCGGTATCACTAGTAAAAGGAGTAAGGTCAAAAATAAAGTGAATGCCTCACGAGTGACGAATTAGCCGTTGTTACTTTCTCTTACTACTTTTCTTTAATCAAAAGTTCGCTTTACCACAATTTTTTCCCGCTTTGTGAACATTCATTGAAATGCGTTGCCAGCAACGCTTTTAGAAACCATTGTATTATGTACGCAAAACAGCTACCATTTTGCGCGTCCTACTTGGAATGCTGTGTATTTGAATATTCTATTTATTACTTTGAATGTGATAGACAGCAGTCAGTCCATGCGAAGATTCTTTGAGCTGATTTACCTATGAGTGTTTTACGGTAACTACATTTCAAATAGTATTTTATTTATAGTGTTATCCAAACACATACGGATAACACTATAGATAACACTATTAGCCTGGTAGCACAGTTGGATAGTGCATCCTCGTATCAAGAGGAAGGTTGCGGGTTCAAGTCCCGTCTAGGCTTGAAATTTGTGAGATGATTTTTAAAAATCTTGGTAAATAATGTTATTCTTAGTTAACTCCGTTTTCCTCGGACCAGCGCGAGTTACTACATAGAGATGGCTAATCTCCGGTGATTAGGTCAGAATTTTCTATTTCTTTCGACAATGCAAGCTTCTTCTTCTTCTTTCGTGTCAATGAATATTTAACTTTTAAATTTGATTAGCCCAATAGAGAGCAACTTCCACACACCTCTCTTTTGCCTGGTACAAGTCATTCTGTGTGCAGGTGGTTGGGCATAGAGGACATGAAAGCAGGTGGGCCATTGTTTGTGTGGTGGCCCCGCAGTGGCACTGGCTCCGGAATGGGTGGAGTTTATGCAAGCTAATAAAATTAATTAGTTTCAGCTCGGACAAGCGATCTTGAAGCCGTGTGTTGTGGACTGTACGCCCATAGTAGTACGACTTGACCTATTTGTACTATCTAGTTTGTTTCGAACAAAAATTGCAGAGAGCGTTGGTGCACATACTTCTGTTCCAAAGAAAAAAATGCGAACCCCCGCTTAAAAAAATCATATCTGTACTTTCCATGAACTGTATATTCACATAGTTCATTCCATCGGTTTTCTGGGAGAGATCGCTATTTAGCCAATAAGACTGCCAATTGTATGAAAACAAAATTTAAATTAAAACACATAGATTGTTCTTATTTAAATTCTCATTTTATGGTCTTACCACAAAAAATTAAACACTGTTTAGCACGTGTTTTAAAAAATTCCTATACAATAATAAGTAAAGAATTTTTTAAACACGCGTTGAACAGTTGTTAACTTATTCGTGGTAATATGTAATATTTTTAGAAATTATTGGTCACTTAGAGAGAATTTAACAACACAATATTTTTTGTTTTTTTTAGGAATTTAGCAGGTACGCATTTTAAGAAATTAAGGTTGGAAGAGCTGTTGTGTAAATGTGTATACTTGAGAGGTGAGGGGGGATGGGAGTGTGTATGTTGTTAGAACTGTTTTTTTGAATAAGGTGACAGCCCTGCGACGGACAACGTCGCGGGCGTCGCGTCCGGTCGCCCGCTATCGCACCAGGATGATCGGAATCGTTGACACCGCGCCAACCGCGCGGAGGAATGACCGCGCGCGACGTTAATTGTCGCGTCACCTTCGAGCAAGGGCGGCCGCGGCCCCGCGACTGCACACAGAATACTCATACTACTCAAGTGCGCAACTTTTACTCAAGTAACAAACACTACTTTATATTCTAACTGTATAATGGGGAATGTTCTGAGGAGCTATTCGATCTCATCCCGCCGTCGAGATTTTACCACCGCACTTCTCGACAACGTAATACAGCTCATCGATATATCGTGGACAATTAGGTATCGCGTACTACACGCTTCACGCGATCTTTCCTACCCCATACTTGCAAGATGTGGAATGAGCTACCATCTGAGGTTCCCATTAGGTTACGACGTGGTACGCTTCAAGAGAAATGTAAAGAGGTTTCTACAGTGTAGAGAACGCATCGACAATACCCCGGGTGTTGCCGGTGTCAATAGGCGACGGACGGTGACCGCTTACCATCAGGTGGGCCGTAAGCCTGTATCCCCTCAAAAACATTTAAAAAAAATTACTGACCCGCCCGTGACTTCGTACGCGTGATTTGTCGATAAAATATTACCCTCCTTCTGCGCAGTTGGGTAAAAAGTAGCCTATATCCCAATCCCGGTCATAATCTATTTATATACCAAACTAGCTGACCATTCCGCAGCTTCGCACGCGTAGTTTTTCAATAAAAATACTACCCTCCTTCTGCGCAGTTGAGTAACAAGTAGCCTATGTCACCCGGGGATATGACCGGGGATACACCCGGGGGGTGTAGCTTCCCAACGGTGAAAGAATTTTTTTAAATCGGTCCAGTAGTTTCGGAGCCTATTCAATGCAAACAAACAAATCTATCCTCTTTATAATATTATTTTTGTAGATATTGATATGTTCTTTAATATTGTACAACATACTTTTGTTCTATCATCAATAGTTTCCGCAGCGCATTCGACGAAAGACGTTTTTAGGGCACTTTTTTACACCTTGGGTTACGTTACTTAAGTTTTAGTAAGGATCCCTAATCTTTTCTAGCAATAAATATAGCGTATGTCACTCAGGGTGAATGTAGCTTTCCAATGGTGAAAGCATTTTTGAAATCGGACCAGTAGTTAGTGTTGAGTTTATTCATTACAAACATACACACAAAAAGACAAATCTTTGCTCGTTATAATATTAGTATAGATTTTAAATCTGAGACAGATACTATTCATTCTCTTCCTGACTATTCGTTCCATATGAGCCTTCCTACAATTTTTCATCTTTCCTTTCAACTTTACAATTTTCCACTTGGCTTTATCTGTAACTTTCCACTTTGTCTTGGGTTTCCCTCTAGATC
Source organism: Philereme vetulata (assembly GCA_918857605.2). Classification (NCBI taxonomy): domain Eukaryota; kingdom Metazoa; phylum Arthropoda; class Insecta; order Lepidoptera; family Geometridae; genus Philereme; species Philereme vetulata. The sequence goes on along the minus strand of OU975470.1, from coordinate 7,201,768 downwards.
TTCTACTTGGGACGAACAGTAAATGTTAGTTTTTTTACTTAGAAAACTTTCGTGATTGATTTCAATTATTATTATAAATACGGCATTTAAAATAATGAGTAGATGTTACGTTTATTCAAAACTAATAACTAATCACGAAGATCATTTTTAAATGTAAATTTTACCGTTCCTTTTACTAGTAACAGGCCTAGGCGTTCCGACGGGGTCGCAGGATGATGACGTAGGTAGGTTTTATTTCTCCGAACATGCGGTCGATGTCATTGAAGATATTCTTTCAAACGAGTGGTAGGTTAATGCCAATAACACCGACTTCCATACCCACGTTCCATTATGGGTGCAGTCAGGTAAGATACGCGAAATTTTGGAAAAAAGCTCAGCATTTCCTTGTTCAGCATTTATTTGATCAGCAATTCTTGCATTCTACCTTCTTAATTCTTAACTTTGGAAAAACCGCCAAGAAGATTGCTTTACTATCCATTCTTCGGACAGTGCTGGATTTTCCTTGACAGAGCGTACACACGGCTACACATCAAGCTATACATTTCCAATATAAGCTGACCTCTCATTTTACGAAAGGCCTACACAATGCGAGGTCAGCTTATACAGCTACAGCTTATACTACGTATAGCTTGATGTGTAGCCGTGTGTACAACCTTTCTCTGCTAGTCTACCGTAGTCAGGTGATAACAGCAGGAAATTCAAATAAATTTTATTCTATCTTTCGTTGACAAGACGATAATCACCATTGATTCCAACCTATATGAAAGAGTTCGTCTGGAGAAGTACTACCACCGTACCTCTTTCTACCGCAAAGCAGTAAAGTCCGGTTTGAAGGGTGGCTGAAAATTAAAGGCACTTCAAACTTTTCACCTGTACACACGGCTACACATCAAGCTATAATTTCCAGTATAAGCTGACCTCGCATTGTGTAGGCTTTTCGTAGAATGAGAGGTCAGCTTATACTGGACTTCTATAGCTTGATGTGTAGCCGTGTGTACCTATGTTACAGGTTAAGGGGCGCAGTGCAACTGTGCAATTCCATGTAGGCCAAGTCTTATTCGGACATAATTTATGAGATCATATGAATGATTTTACGCAATGGGGGGGGGGGGGGGGGGGAGGGGGGGGGGGGGTGTTCACGAGAGCATGAGAGCATGTTGTTATAACTGATAAAGCTGATTATCAAAGGAAAGTGAATAGTCAATACCAATGTCAATATTTTGTTGTTACTGCTGCTGTTACTAACTTTTTACTGCTAAATGTTTTTATTGTGTCTTTGAGATTTTGGCAAACAAACCATAATTTTTGGCGGCTTATCTACAGATAGCGTCATCTATTACGCTAGTTGGAAATAGTTTTTTTATATTGAAAATGAAACGCCCTCATTACAATAGTTTTCATTTAAATTCGCAGTAACACAGGCCTGACTGCCGCCCCCGGTCGCGACTGCCGACGGCCTCGCGTGCGTCACGTCACCTGACGGTCACCCACCCGCGAACAGAGCCGGATTAAGCCCGAGACCAATTAAACTAGTAGTTCGCCCCGAACTGAGATCTCGCGAGTCTCACAAAACACCAAAAAAAATTCTTAGGGCGACTCTCGCAACGTTGCCTAAACGTATTTAGTGGCTAAATATGATTTAAGGAGTTGTCAAATCATACAAATACGTTAAATTTAAACATGTATAGTCGTCAAATACTTTTAGGGATCGTTTTGACTAATAAAATAGTGCCACGAAATGCGTGACCAACTAACTTGACCTACAGTTTAATTCAAATTACAGGTAACCGCAGTTCATGTGAATTAGTTACAATTTTTGAGGTATAAATTGCAGTTATTCAGGATTTCACGTTTCCCTATATATGTGTCACTAAAGCTACACGCATACCTTTCAGCACTGTAGGGCCACTGGTGTACCCTGTGAATTTTGTCAAAGTTCAGTTTTCATTATGTATACTAAAATAAGTATATAGGGTAGGTGCTAAGAGACTTACTAGATTACTGTCAGATTAGATTAGATTAAAGCCCGTAGCGTCCTCCGACGAGATTTCAAGAAAATAGAAATATTCCGACCCGTGTATCTCGGTCTCACGTGGAGCCCGGCACTAATGCCCTCGGGCGGATTGCAAATGTTATTAGAGGAGGAGAATGATACGCTTAGTTTTCATGGACTGGTCGGATTTTATCGAAGATGTCAAGCGCTTCACTACTACCCTCATCTGATGATAGTTTAATGCAATTCAATAAAAATAGTTTACAACTTTACAGTACAGGACCATAACGTCATAACTAGTTACCTACTACAAAACAAATATAAAATATGAAACATACATCTTTTGAATAAAATAAAATAAAATAAATACAGTTATTCTCACTTAAATAAAAACAAACAGAACACGAAAAAAGTTATACAAACAGGAAAATACAATAAAATGAACACAATAATTAACAAATAATAGGTTGGGGAAAAAGTCTTTTCGCATTATAATCAAATCAAATCAAAAGTTTTTATTTAAGACGGTTTACAGTCCATTTTGTTAGTACAACTTATGCATAATTGGTTAGTAAAAGACAAGACATGACAAAATAATAAAGATAATAATAGAAACAACACATCAGACAATCAACTACTTAATTAATAAATCATTTTTTTTACGAAATGCTTCCAAATAGGAGAGGTGCATCTCTCAGCAACAGTTTTTAAGATGTTGTTGTGACTATCCCGTAATCTGCTCATCAGAGATGCTGTCTTTTTACGGATTATGGCATGAAAGCCATCAGTCCTGTGTTGGGCAAACATCTCCGACGCACTGCAAAAACGCGGCAGCCTCAACAGCATCCTAAAAATATTATTATATTGGATGCGTAGGACATCCAGTGATCTTTTGGCATATGCTACCCACAGATTACCCGTGTAGAAGCTCAGACAGAAGGCCTTAAAAAGCGATATTTTAACTTCATCTGTACAACGGGCAAACCTACGGGCCAACATATTACCACGGACCGCCAGCGCCCTACGCTCCCTCTCAATATCTACATTGTCTTTAAGGTCGTCGGTGAGGAAATGCCCAAGGTATTTAAATTCAAAAACCCTACGTATTTTTATACCATTTAAGGTAATATTCGGTATATTTTCTGGGCACTTACCGGCGGCCTTAAAGACCATATATTCACATTTTTTAACATTATATACAAGTCCATATAGTACATTATAGTATGTATGAACTTGTAATAAAATCTCTTTGGATATACTATTTGTATCTGGCTGGTTTTGGTATCATTCAAAGTTTAAATTTTAAAGAAGATAATTCCAAATTCAAATGAGTAAAATGTGTGATTTTTATTTGTTTTTCGTACTGTAAAGATGAGTGAATCTAATGAAGAAATTCGATACATTTTAAAATTTTACTACAAACAAGTAAAAATGCAACGCAAGCCGCGAAAAAAATTTGCGATGTTTATGGACCTAGTGCAGTGTCTGTGACAGTAGCATAAATTTTGTTTAAGCGTTTTCAATCCGGAAATTTTGATGTCAAAGATGCACGTCGCTCTGGTCGCCCTATTACGGATAAAATCGATGCCATTTTTGAAAAAGTGGAGCAAGATCGTTATATGAGTAGTTACAACGTAGCTGAAGAACTGGGGATTAACCACAAAACAGTTTAGGCGCATTTGAAAAAAAACTGGGTACACAAAAAAGCTTGATATTTGGGTACTCCACGAGCTCACTGAAAGAAACCTAATGAACCGTGTACTCATTTGTGACTCTTTATTACGACGTAATGAAACCGAACCATTTTTGAAGAAGCTGATAACTGGTGATGAAAAGTGGATCACGTACGACAAGAACGTGCGAAAAAGGTCGTGGTCAAAGACCGGTCAGGCTTCGCAGACTGTGGCGAAACCCGGGTTAACTCGCAACAAGGTGATGCTGTGTGTGTGGTGGGATTGGAAGGGCATTATTCATTATGAGCTGTTACCACCAGGCAGGACCATCGATTCTGCACTCTACTGCGAACAACTGATGAGATTAAAGCAAGAAGTTGAGAGAAAGCGGCCGGAATTAATCAACAGAAGGGGTGTGGTTTTTCATCATGATAACGCTAGACCTCACACATCTTTAGCCACTCAGCAAAAAATAACAGAGTTTGGCTGGGAGGTGTTAATGCATCCTGACCTTGCACCTTCAGATTTCCACCTGTTTCGGTCTCTTCAGAATTCTTTAAGCAGTGTCAGGTTAACATCACGAGAGGACTGCCAAAACTACTTGTCGCGGTATTTTGATCAGAAGCCCCAAAATTTCTATAGCAATGGGATCATGTCCCTATCTACAAGATGGCAAAAAGTTATCGAACAAAATGGTACCTACATACTTTAGTTAAATATAAATAAACAATATTAAAAAATGTATTGAATTTTCTAAAAAAAATGCGAAGAAACTTTTTCCCCAACCTAATATATAACATTAACATAGGTGATGGTGTGGTCGAAGATGAAGCACACTTGTTCCTAAACCTATTACTGTTGAAAGAACCAGCTCAGTTTGGACTTGAAGACTCCAAAACTATGGTGACTTCTAAATGTAAATTCTAAATTGTATAATTTTCTCTTAATCACATAATTTTAGACTTATATATTTAGAGTAACTAGAGTCTGGCTAATGAAATACTGAACTGATACTGAAAAAGCGCGGCAAATTTAAAAAATATCAGCATGGCAGCCCTAAAGTAAAAAGGAAAGTTGGAACAACTCACTTTGATACTTTGACATTTATTTTTATTTTACTAGTGGATGCTTGCAATTTTGTCCGCGTTATGACGAGATTAAAAGTAGCTTATATCACTTGTTAACTCTTTATTAACTCCATACCAAACATCACACGGATACGTCACTCCATTGTGGCGTATTAAAGGAACAAACAGGCTATCAAACACTATCATGCGTATCAATATTATCATGAGTTTAAATATTTGTAAATCTATGTGAGTATTTTTATACTGTTTTTTAATCACTATAATCAAAATCTGAATCTAAAAATTAAACATGGAGTGAATCGTCAGAATCACTGGAGTCGCTGCTGTCTCTTAAATTGATGATGAAGCTTTGTAAATTATTTTCAGTTATATGGTCTCTTCTTTTGTACTTGTCTTCCACATGAATGACATGGTCTGTCATTTTTATACAATCATCTGCTGTAATACACTCAAAAGATTGTTTTATGAGATCCTCGAACTCTTTTGGAGTTCGGCTTACATTTTTGCTTCCCACATTTATTTTTGCTAGACTCCATATGAGTTCTATAGCATTTAGGTCACAATGATATGGAGGAAGTCTTAGCACTTCATGTCCGTTTTGGCTTAAAAGTTCATCAGCTTCATAAATAGGTTCTGGTGTGTTCTGTTTTACTAAGCAGAGCAACTCTGCTTTTGAATTGTATGTTTCAAATGAAATACCATTCAATGTAAGCCAATTCTGTATCTCTAACTTTCGATTTTGAGATGTGGGCGCTTTATTTATTATGACAGAATGGTATGATGCATTGTTCATTACAATTACACTTGGTTCATTCAAATTGGGCATAAGCTTTTCTTGAAGCCATTTGTTGAAGTTTGTGGAATTCATGTCATGGTGGTAGTCGGCCATTTACGATTTGGTGCTAAATACTAACAATGAGTTTGGAACAGGGCCTTTCTCTGATCCTGCATGCACAATAATATATCGTTTTCCTGACGATATATTTTCAATTATTCCACTTGTTGATGGACCTTGCCAACATTTTTTAGGCTTATAGGTTTTGTGGACATAAGTTTCATCTAAGTAGATTATTGGCTTGCCTTCTGCACGTTTCGATGCAATGGTACGCAAAAAGCGATGTCTCCATGCAGCTATATCATACCGTTCAATTAATAATGAACGTTCATTTTTGTTTTTCTTAAATTCATAATCGTTGGCTAATAATATGCGACGGAGAGTTTCACGACATCCACCAAATTCTATACTTTCTTTTAACTCTACCAACAAAGATCTTAATGTTGGTACTTGTTTCCTCACAATGTAAAATTCGTTTACTTTATTACGAATAACATCCATATCGAAACTATCTAAGTTCGACACTTTTGAAGGGTGAGGTCGTTTTTTACCTGGAGTCCTCCAGACCCCTTCGTTCACCGCACCTTCTTTTTTAATTCTCTTCAATGTAATAACACTTACATCTGTAAAAAGAATAAAATAAAATGACAATTATCGTGAGTCTCATAATTAAGAAATAATAGAAAATACACAAGTATTACAAAACTAGTCTAAGATTAACGTTGAGTGAAAACTTACCGGTGAGTGAAGATAGTTCTTCTAAGTACTGGTTCTGCGATTTCATCATACCTTTTTGATTTAAATCTGTGATCTTTTCAATTGCTTGTTTTACTTCAGCAGTTCGCGCATTATCCTCAAGACTATCTGTAAAAGAACAATAACATTATATAATGTAACTAAAACTAATATGTACTTATTTAAAATAAAAAAATAAAAAATCCAAAAAAATGCAAAAAAATCCAGTATCTACTTTCGTTAGCCAGACTCTAATTATTGTGAATAATTGGCAAAAGTATTAGAACCAACCCAAACCACGTAATGTAAGAATGTATGTATCGGTATGTTGGCGTCCCTATTATAAAGATATAAATAAATAGAAAACAAATAACATTGGTCGCTGACGGAACCACAGAAGAACAGGCTCGGGGTTTGTCAGAGAGCGATGGAACGCAACATTTTGGGTATTAAAAGAACAGACCGAGTTACCACACTACGCTCAAAGACTGGTATTGCTGATGTAGGTCGCAAAGCAGCCAAGCTGAAATGAGAGTGGGCGGGCCACGTGACCCGCATGGAACAAGATAGATGGGCAAAAGAAATCACAGGATGGATACCCGTAGATGGTAGAAGACGATGCGGTCGCCCGAGAAAACGCTGGCGCGATGTCTTCAACAGTGATTGGGTAGAGTTGGCCAGGGATCGCGAGGGGTGGAAAGAGTTGGGGGAGACCTTTGCCCAGCAGTGGGACAGTACAGGTTAGGAACAAAAAATGAGTGTGCTTTAGACCAGACGACTGAAGTAAAACTTCTCTTTCAAAATATTACAAAATTGTCCACACATCTGTAGGTCGATCAGTCTATGTTCATTCTGGACAGACGCAACTCGCACTCGCACATTATCGTTTCAAATATATGAAACGTAACTCTCTCTTTCTATCTTCACTAGCTTATATCTCCCTCTCAACTTCCGTTCGCACTTTTCGTAACGCATTCACCAGCTTACTCCGCAAGTCAAGCGTGCGTAAAGAAGTTTTACTTCAAAAATTAAATATTGCTAAAGTTCTATGATAGAGCTGGGTTCTTCACCAATTGAATTTTTTTAAATCACATGTGTAAGAATAAATTATTTCTGAAACCCCACACCTGTCTCCCCACCATAAATAAGCAGAATTGGACCCCAGTTCACGGGTATTAGCCACTGGAGGGAAGTGGGTAATTATCTGTTTAATTCCTAAAATTCCTACAGGTCATTCTACGACGTAGCAGTGGGGTCCCCACCGATTAATAAATCATGAAGTCCTCACTGCTACGTCCCCACTGTAACATCGAAAAAATATTAACAACACAATATCTCTATTGCACATTTAATATTTAAAAATTAGGAAGTAGGTGGTTTTGCCCACGGTGTCGCGCACGTGGTTTTGCCCACGGTGTTACGCACGTGGTTTGTCAAAAACGTGTGTGTGTACTTATGTACGCACGTAAGAATGTATACTTCTTTGGCGTACCAGAACAAAAGTAGCTAAATATTGCATCCCGTATGCCACAACTCTTTGTTTGTAAAAGGAATGATAAATTAATAAATAAAGTTATGAGTTTTCACGGAAACTTGAGAGACAGTTGTCAGCTAACTTCATCATGTCGCTTTTTGGCTGCCGGTGTGCGCGCGCATCGCATACACATTTTACTCCCATATTTTTTTCCAAGGGCAATGGAGCGCAGCATTCTCGGCTTTAAACGTGTCGACCGAGTGCGTAACACCATGCTGCGCTCACTTACCGGCATTGCAGATGTAGGGAAGAGATCGCCTGGACTTAAGTGGGAATGGGCGGGCTACGTTGCCCGAATGCACTCCGAGAAATGTATTTGCAACACCATGGACGCCTGAAGACGGAAGGCGACGTCGGGGTCGGCAGGGAAAGCGTTGGCGGGACGATTTCGACACCTTCCAAAGAGGATGGTGAGAGATAGCGACAGATAGGGATACTTGAAGGGACTTGGGGGAGACTTTTGCCCAGCAGTGGGACGAGATAGGTTAAAGAAAAAAATTCTAACGCGTCAAAAGTATAACTTTAATTAATAAAAACGAGTGCGCTTTAGTCCACACTACTGAAGTACTACTTCTTTTTCAAAATATTAATTAATAAAATTGTTCAAGAACGAAATGAAATTACGAAAAATAATCAAAAACTCACCGTTCGCGTAACGCTAGCAAACTCGGAAACTAACTACAGACTGAGATATATATATATATATATTTCATGCACTGGCTATGAGAGAAAGAGAGAGAAAATGTGTGCTCGCACCTCTCTCTCTTGCCCCTACAGTAATATACGAAACGTAACTCTAACTCTTTCCATCTTCACTAACTTATATCTCCGTCTCAACTTCCGTTCGCCTCGCCCGATCTTACTTTTCGTAACGCTCACTTTACGCATTCGACAGTTTACTCCCTAAGTCAAGCGTGCGTAAAGAAGTTTTACTTCAAAAAGATGCCTTCCTACGTGTCAAGTTTCAATCCAGATCGGTCCAGCCTGAAGTCGTGAAAACGTAAGTCAGACAGTTAAAGAGAGAGAGAGAGACAAAGTTACTTTCGAATTAATGATATTAATTTTCATCATCATCATATCAGCCGTAGGACGACCACTGCTGGACAAAGGCCTCCCTCATTGATCTCCAGGAACTGCGGTTGGAAGCGGCCTGCATCCAACGCCTACCTGCGGTTCTTACCAAGTCGTCTGCCCATCTTGTAGGTGGACGTCCTACGCTGCGCTTGCCGGTCCGTGGCCCCCATTCGAGAACTTTCCGGCCTCATCGGCCATCTGTTCTGCGCGCTATATGGCCTGCCCATTGCCACTTCAACGTGCTAATCCGTCGGGCTATGTCGGTGACTTGAGTTCTCCTACGGATCTCCTCATTTCTGATTCGATCCCGTAGAGAAACCCCGAGCATAGCCCTCTCCATAGCTCGTTGAGCGACTCTGAGCTTATTCATAAGGCCAATAGTGAAAGACCACGTCTCGGTTCCATATGTCATCACTGGTAACACACACTGATTGAAGACTTTCGTATGATGGCACTGAGGTACATATGTTGGACGAAAAGACGTTGCGAAGTTTCCCATATATTCATTTTATATTAATGAATCTCTGATTATTTTTTGTAAGTATAAACAAAAAATGAGATTTGCTTTATTACCACTTATTCAAGTTTATTGGACGCCTCTGAGTGGGGTAGAGTATGGTGAAACTAATTTAAATTAAAACTGACATCTCTCTGTATACCGTAGATACTAGCTGACCAATCCGCAGCTTCGCACGCGTAGTTTTTCAATAAAAACATTACCCTCCTTCTGCGCAGTTGGGTAAAAAGTAGCCTGTGTAAAATTTTTTTTAAATCAGTAGTTGCGGAGCCTATTCTATATAAATAAACAAACAAACATATCTTTCCTATTTATAATATTAGTATAGATATTCTCGCATTAAATGATTATGATTTAGAATTGAAATGTTATATGAAAAAACCTCCACTTTAGACAAGACCACTTTAATCAGTCCACTGGATAGGTGCCCCGTGTGATTTAGTTAAATCATAGTTGTGTGTCAAATACAGCCCTGTCGGTGAGTGTTTTGTTTGAGTCACAATCGACCACGACACTTGTCAATGTCATCGATCAAAACGTCCGCGGCGAGTAAAGATATAATCTTTTAACTGTATATACCTACCACAAAGAGTTCGAAAAGATGTTTTTTTTATTTCTAATATGACCTACCTAATATTCTGTATCATTTTAATCTAATTTATTATCTGTATATTCTTTTTTGTTATACTACTTATATGGCAAACGAGCATGCAGTCCACCAGATGTTAAATGGCTACTGCAGCCCATGGATATCCACTTAGAATTCAAAACAAGCTATTATGTTGTCTTGATCTCTATGTGGATACGTTGCCATACTATAGGACTTAGCTGTTATGCATATGTGCCAGTAATTACAGGAACATACCATTACCATCTAACCGGAACACAGCTGCACAAGGACTGCTATTTGGCGGCAGATAAAGGTAAGGCGGTGGTGCCCACTTCCTCGAGCCCGTTCACCTCTACCACCAGTACCTAACTACCACAGAGTTCGAAAAAATATGTTTTTTTTTGTTTCTATGACCTACCTAATATTCTGTAGGTATCATTTTAATCTAAGGTAGGTAGAAACTAAATAAAAGCACTTTTTATTTATGTATTTGGGCACGGGGCCCTTCGCCTGTTTAAAATTCTTCATGGGCGTCTGGTCGAAGCGATGTGTGACCCGAGAGCTGGCGCTTGTCAGGCCTCTGTTTGTATTTATTTCTCTGTTAGTAACATCATAACAAGTTAAATAAACCTAATTGTATGCATGCCATAGCCATACGTACATAATTGCATTGCTTTTGTTTCGTCAATTTTTTTTGTCTCACATTTATAATTTACTAGCTGTTGCCCGCGACTTCGTTCGCGTTACACTTCTAAATGTGTAGGTAACCTCGAAATAAAGCTAAACTCGCTGTTGCAACTTGACTTGACACGCCATTTTTATTCCATGTGACCTGATTTATGGGATAAAAAGTAGCCTATGTGTTAATCCAGCTTATAATCTATGTATATACTAAATTTCATCAAAATCGGTTCAGCCGCTACGACTGAATCAATCAATCATTTATTTTGAGCTTAATACCCACAAGATAGCTTTATACATACATAGATTTACTAATATTATAAAGAGGAAAGATTTGTTTGTTTGTATTGAATAGGCTCCGAAACTAATGGACCGATTTAAAAAAAATATTTTACTGTTGGGAAGCTACACTATCACCGGGTGGCATATGCTTCTTTTTACCCAACTGCGCGGGAGGGTAATGCTTTTATTGAAAAACTAGGCGTGCGAAGCTGCGGATTGGTCTGCTAGTACCTAGATAAAACACTCAAAAACGCAGTAGTAAAAACTGTGTCGCACTTTCCAGTGACCGACCTTAAGACAAACATCCAAACTTTCGCATTTATAATATTAGTGTGATTCAATTTCCTTCTGATCCTTCTGATTCGGTTCTACGGAAGACTGGCTTGGGTTGTGTACTACTCGTATTACAACCCGCATCATACTGACATAGTACTTTTAGCAACATAGACAGTAGATTGACCATCTCCGTGGTGCAGTGGGCGAATAGCCGGCTGAGACGCAGGAGGCAGCGGGTTCGATTCCCGCCGCGGAACGAATGTTCGCATGATCTACAGATATTTGTTCCAGGTCTGATTGTGTCTCTATATATTATAAGTATGTATTTACTTAAAAATGTATCTAAGTATTCTATCAGTTATCTGGTTCCCATAGTACAAGCTCTGCTTAGTTTGGGGCTAGATAACGCTATGTGAAATGTCCAGCAATATTTTTTATTTATTGTTTAGTTTTAATTTGTTCTCTTTACCTTTTTTTGTGTATTTTACTGTGTTGTTACAAATTTGTATTCTATTTTATTCTAGTTCTAGTCATCATCGCGTCGTCATGCCAATATATCCAAAGTCACACATGTCGACACGAAGGCACGTGTAACACGCTTGCCACTTTATTATTAGGTATCGCTAACTAACGTACCGTACAGACTAGCCCAAGGCTGCATTCTGAATCACGCTAAAATCAATATCATCGCGATAACAAGCGTTCCGAGTCACCGTGAGCGCGACAACAATGTCCCGTGAATCGTCATAGATAAGAATAATAACAAGTATAAATTGGTTTATCTTCTTCTAAAACAGTAGTATTATACCTACCTACTTGATTATCGTAATAAGTAATCTAAAAATATTGTATCAGTCGTAAGTGAATCTACGAAACAATGAGGGTAGGTAAGTAAGTATACCATTGAAGAACTTTACATTCCGTGCTAGTTTACAACTGTGTTACGGCAAGGTATATTCTCGTTCCATGTACATACGACTTATTTTTGATTACAGTTTGACAGATAAAAGTGGTATGGTACTGCAGGAGTACACAAATTGACACAGTAGTTATTGTAGTATACGACAGAAAAGCAGACAAAATGTAAAAACTAAAAATATAACTGAAATAAACACTATGTACGATAAACAACACTGACATACAATACAGAGTATTAAAAGTTAAACAACTATACAGAACTTAATAACTAAGTAAGTTTATAATCTATCGATCACTAAAAACAAGTACTTCTCTAATATTACAATCAATCGATGACGTCATTACATCCGCCATTTTGCGCTAACAACGTCCATGCTCCAAACTGATATCACCGCGAGCCTTCCTGTCAAAAGGGACGTGACAGCTGGTTGGTTACTTGCTTGTACTTGCAGTGTCACTTCACAGCAATTGCACTATTTATTACAACTTCACTTAAAATATTGTACACGTGTTGCTTCGTCCAGCGCTCTACCCAGAATGATCGTCGTTTATCAACGCATTGACCATCACGTCACTGTAAAAAAAACGAGGTGAGCTGTGATCGGCCGACGTCTCTGATTCGTTGACATCTCTGATTGGCTTCCATAAATTTACAGACAATACACTTTCTAGCTTCCGAATAATCAATTGATCATCATCATCATCCACAGCCCATAAGTGCCCACTGCTGGGTGTAGGCCTCCCTTTGTAAACGCCACCCTTCCCGGTCCTGCGCTGCGCGCATCCAGGAGTTGCCCGCGACTTTCCTTATGTCGTCGACCCACCGCGCCGACGGATGTCCTGGATTTCCTAGGTCTATTCTTGGCCACCATTCGGTCACAGATTTACTCCACCTGCCATCACTCCATCTAGCCAAGTGTCCTTCCCAGTTCCACTTGAGTTCCACCACCCTTGTTCCGACTTCTTGGACCTTCGTCTGGCGTCGGATTTCGGTATTAGGAACTCGATCCAGCAGGTTGATGCCAAGCATGGCACGCTCCATGGCTCTCTGTGCGACTCGTACTCTGTACACAGTGTCCAATTGATAGATTGTTATAAATCAAAGTTACTAATTATACATTTTAAATAGTGTGAAAAACAGTACTTAATTAATTTACTTGTTACGTATACAAAATATGCGGCATTTTACCGGCAATAATTAACATACCTTACATGAGTAATAGTGTTTTGTGGTTGGTTGGTTTTATTGTTGTTATGAAATTATAGTAACACGGCACTCAACTGGCATCAGCGCGATAACTGAATCGGTACGCAAAATAACTACGTGAACGCTAGCAGCGATTATGTCGTGATTCGGAATGCAGGGCTAGTATTATGGCCGCCCTAGATAAAGGTATATCTTTACGGAAGATTAGAGTAAAATTACATTTTAGCTTCGTAGAAACATTTTTACGGTCTCGCGTAGATGTTCCACATCATCATCATATAGATTTACAGAGCGACTGATTTTGTGCGGTCTGCACCCAACTGCTCCCAGTAACCTTTGGGGTGGAGGAGGCGTCCTACGCTGCGCTTTACGGCCCGCCAAAGAGTGGAACGCCTTGCCGGAGTCTATGTTTCCTGATAGCTACAACCTGGGTATTTTTAAGTCGCGAGTGAATAGGTTTCTTCTAGGCAAGCGTGTACCATCGTAGACTGCATCATCGCTTACCATCTGGCGAGATCGTGGTCAAACGGAAGCCTATAATGTATAAAAAAAGGCTGTCAGTTCTTCGAGCCTTCACTGCCATTAATTCAGCTTGCTAATCCTTTGTACTACATCAGTGACTTTGATTTGTCTACGATTTGTCCTCGTTTTTGATCGATCCCGTAGAGAAACACCAATCCATAGCACGCTAGACGTTCTACAGTGTACGCTAAAATGTCATTATCCTTTTCTTGCGCAAAGAAAAACTTTACTAAGGTTTTCTGCAGCTTGGCGGTAAGTTAATAAGGTAAGGTAATTTGTATACATATACACTAGTGGTTCGCCCCGAACTGAGATCTCGTTAGTCTCCCAAAACACAAAAAATATTCTTAGGGCGACTCGCAACGATGTCTAAACGTATCTAGTGGCTAAATATAATTTAAGGAGTTGTCAAATCATACAAATACGTACAATTTAAAGATGTTTAGTCGCTAAATACGTTTAGGGATCGTTGTGCAAGCCGGCCTTAATCTTTGACTAATAAAATAGTGCCACAAAATGCACAACCACAGTACTTGATCTACAGTCTAATTCAAATTACAGGTAACCGGAGTTCATATGAATTGGTTATTTTTTTGGGGTTATTGAATTATTGCAGTTATTCTGGATTTCAGACTTTGGCCTATATTTTTGTCTCTTAAGCTACACGCATGCCAAATTACAGCACTGGGGTCACTGGTGTACCCTGTGAATTTTGTCAAAGTTTAGTTTTTATTAAGGCTAATATCTCAAAAACTAGAAAGAGTTTACGAAAAATAAAAACTGATTCTAAATGTACTAATGAATACCTTTCATTTGACGTTCCGCTTGACCTAATAGCCTCATTTTAATTTTTTTTACCCCATTTGAACCCCAATATCTCAACAACCCCTCAACATTTTTGCTTATTTAGTCACACCAAAATTATGCCATCACTATGTACTAAATTTCACGATGATCGGATCAGCGTTACGAAAGTTATCCTCGGACAAACAAACATACAGACATACATACATACAACGCCGATTTGCCCAAGTAGATTTAGAGATCTCGCTTCGCTTGATCAAATATGTGACAAAAACCCTGTCAGATCCTTATAGGTGTGATAAAGTATCCATATTTGGCCACAGGCCAAAAATACCCGGTTAATTTAATTATTTGGCGCTCAAAACTTAAAACTTACCTCTGGCAACACCGGCGGGGCTACGCGCCGCGCCGGGCGGTGTGGAGAGGTCAACAACCCACGTACGACATTGTACGACGTACAAGATTTGCCTATTTTCGGGGTAAAATTCAGATTATTCACGAAATTAAAAATGAAATAACTTTTAATTTATTTGATGCAGATGCTTTTTAAACATCTGTCCGACTTTAATTTTTATGTCGGAATACGCTCTTCATGGATCTGACGGGGTTTTTGTTACATACTGTATACACATAAACAATAATCTATTCACAACATTAGCGCACAATACAGTTACATATTAGTGAGACAAGACAAAAAAATAAACAATGAAATAGTAGATACAGCTGAGTATTAAAACTAGCTGACCCGCCCGCGGCTTTGCGCGCGTAATTTGTCACTAAAAACATTGCTCTCCTTCTGCGCCAAATTTCATCGAAATCGGTCCCGCAATTTAGTCGTGAAAACGTAATAAACATACAGAGAGACAGAGCTACTTTCGAATTTATAATATTAGTATAGATTATATGTAGAGAGTACATGATAAACTATTTTCAAGAAAGTAAATAGAAATGGTTTACGTCATGCAACAAAGCTTTTGCATTTATTTTCTTCAACCTATGTCATCCCACAGCTGGGAAAAGGTCTCCCCCACTGTCTTCCAGGACTTTCGCTCGCGTGCCAAATACGTAAAATTAAAAACATCTAAATGAGCTGATATAATAGATTATCACTCAGCATCAATATGCTTCATGGAGTGGGAAGTTAGGAACACTAATAAGCTAACACACTCCTACCATTAAAGCCAACACAAACAATTTTTTTTATCTAAGTATACTAATACATATTCTTTTTTACCATATCTACTGCCTATATACTGCTGATTTTTTAACATATATACTGCCGCATGTCGGAGGAGTTATGGGCAAAATCCACCACTGAGTGGATCCCAAAAGACAGAAAACGAGCACGCGGAAGACCGCGACGCCGATGGAAAGACAAACTCGACGCGTATAAGAAAGACTCGCGCATGATAGAGTGCAGTGGAAGGAAGGAAGGCCTTTGCTTTTGTAGGTATTAAGGACCGCCCACCGAATGGGATGTGTGGTTCGAATGCATCCAGAACGTCAGGCGAATCTAGTCACCCAGTGGATACCATACGGATGCAGCCGTGGTAGGCCCAGAAAAAGATGGAGAGACGACCTGGATGAATTCAAACCAGATTGGTAAGATTTGGCTGTGAACCGTGATGGGTGGAGGGGAGATGGGGAGACTTTGCCCAGCAGTGGGACAAAAGAGGTTAGTTAAAAAATGTATACTTATATTATAGAGGTACAGTTTGTTGTCTGAACATTCTTAGGGGGTAGTGTTAGAAACTACTAACCGATTCTGAAAATTCTTACACTAATAGAAAGCTACACTATCCCTAAGTGCTAAAGGCTCTTTTTATTTAGATAAAGCCGGGGCAGATGAACTATAGTCGCGCCGGCGAACACTGAGCGCAACTTCAATTCGGCCACCTCAAAAACTTCGGCCTGAATATCGCTATCCCTGTTTAGTGACGAAGTTTAGCCACGCAGAGCGACAGTGATAGCAATAGAACGATTCTAAATTTGATTAGATTTTGACCGTGTTCCGTAATACCAAAAATGATGACTGAAAACTTGTGTGAAAACTGTTGTATTTTTCTCATTGTGTTGTTATTCTGTAACTAGACGATATAATCTATGTTCCCATGACTAGGATACGTAAGATGTTGTTGTTTTTAATACGAAACAATTAGATTGAAAACAGGTCTTTTATGACGTAAAAACATGCAGAATTCGATACGCTTCTATTTTATTTTAGGTAAGTATTTTGATCTAATATATGGTTGGAAACCTAGATAAATACTATTAAAATTAAAATAATACCTTATTAAGGTAGAAATATGCTCCAATTAGAAATGATCTTGATAGTACGTGTTGTATGGGCGATTGTCCCTCCGGTGCCCCCTTAATATAAAAACCTAATATTTGTCACTTCAGGACAAAGATCTTCCATACGTCCTTACCTATTTTCCTATGTTGTGCTATTTTTGGTCGAAGAAGTGCAGCTCAACCCGCTGTTATCGGACGGTAAAATCCTCTCAAGGGTAAAAATAAACTTATAGTGATTTAAATCTACGCTAAAAAAAGTCTAGCGTTCAATCACTGTATACTTTTTATTTTATTATTATGATCTTAACACAATAACATAACCTACTCGAGGCAGTTAAACGTGTCACTAACGGTCACATATTTCGCTTATTGATCGCGGGGAATATCGCTTTACAAAGCTGATCAAAATAAGAGCGACCAAGCTACTAACAGCGCTTTGGAAGATCAAGAACAAAATAAAAGTGTTAAAAGCTCATAAAGCATTTCAGCGTCTAACGAAAGTTATCACAATAACAATCGCCGGTTTCAAAGTCAGTCCCTTTCGCTCCCATTCATGGCCATTGCTCAACTAAAACAAACTTTATTTCAATTTATAAATGTGTGCCTAACTACGTCACTTCCCTGTTCCCCACTGCGCATGTGTGAGTGTCTTTTTGTCAAAGATTTTGTAATGCACAGAGGGTGCAGTGGGCTGAGCTAACAAATTTATACCCCGTTATTCTACGACCTGACATTTCAGGATAAAAAGATTAAACCGAATATATATAGCGTCGGTGCAAGTGACATTTTAGTGGTAAACCCTGCGTCGTCCGAGACACGTTCTCAGAGACCCGGATGACGAAAACATCTCCGCTAACGCGGAAGAGATTTCTGAGTCATCTACATTAGACTCAAACACTTCACAGATACACCGACCTCGCCGGCGAGGTCGACGAGTCCTTTCGGTCGCCGCCTAAATGAGGTATAAGCACGTACCCGGGCGTTTCTCTCCTATCCCCATCCTGGCAACAGCCCAAGCCGAGTTTCGTACCTAAGTGGTGCCCTTGCGCTAGTTACCTCATCAAAAACTTACAGGGCTGAGCGCCTTCTGCGCTCGCCAAAAGTTCGGTTAGGCTGCAACGGCCTCAGATGCCAACAGCGAGATTAGTCCATTCGAAATATAAAAAAAAACGTTTTAAGGGTTAAAAAAAAAGTGGTAGTTTGTTTGGTTAGAATTAGAACTGTTCGTGTTTTTATAAAATGTCTTTAGCTTTTACTTAGTGTTCAAACGAATCGTCAATGTACGACCCGCGTCAGCGATACAGACATAAACTAAGAATCTATGATACACGAAAAAGGTTTTCTACTACAAAATTAATAATGAACACCGGGTCTTTGGACTTAATTTCCAATATTGATTTATACCAAAGAAGATAGAAAGTAATAGATATTTTAAAATAAATATTTTCATTAATTATTTCAACCCATCGAACAAACCTTAGCCCTATCTCGTAGAATACAGCTTAAATAAATAAAATCCTATTGATATGGGCTTATACTACCTTGTCGAACTATCTCTGTCACTCCAAGCAAAATATGATCCGTGGAGTGCGAGAAAGACTAGTTCAAGGCGAGAGAGTGAAAACCAAATAAAATTGTATAAAATAATGATTTATACTAAAACTATTGGTTAAATATGAAATACCTAACACTAACACATGTGTTTAAGAGTTGACTATACCTCAGCCCAAACTCGAATTTCACCCCCGCTTCTCCGCGCGCCGCTGCACGTCCTATCTCGCCGTGGTTCTTATATTTGCCGGTTTTTTTATCATTTAATCCCTTCATTATCTTGTTGTGTTTATTTCTCATTACTGCGTCCTTACAAAAACCAACTAAATATAAATACTACCTTAGAATTACGTGTTCGTTTGGAGCGACAAGCGTCACGGGTACCCCGTCTGGAAGCCGAGGCCAGACTGAATCGCGAAACGGGCGTCTGGAGCGAATGGTTTCATTAGTGCAAAACTTAGATATTTTCATTTTATTATAAAATCAAAAGGTATTTTGAAAATTTTAAACACAGGTGCCCTTATTTATGTTGTGTAGAATTACTGTACAAAGTTTCAAGATCTAAATTGTAGTATTCATCGCATAAGAACGGTTTTAAGATAAATTTGGAGTCATCTTTGGATTTATTTTTCTAACGAGATAATTTTACGGAATCGTGTTTTCACAACACAGGCGCTCTAGCACGTATCCTTAACTATAACATATATGAATTACAAATTGAAATCACAAAATTTTAAACACAGGTGCCCTTATTTATGTTGTGTAGAATTACTGTACAAAGTTTCAAGATCTAAATTGTAGTATTCATCGCATAAGAACGGTTTTAAGATAAATTTGGAGTCATCTTTGGATTTATTTTTCTAACGAGATAATTTTACGGAATCGTGTTTTCACAACACAGGCGCTCTAGCACGTATCCTTAACTATAACATATATGAATTACAAATTGAAATCACAAAATTTGTTGAACAAAACATTGTATCAAAATAAGCGATTTATCGTCTCCCCAGGTATAGTGCGCCCTTAAGAATAGCAAAGTGGCAGTATCTCATTTATAGGTTTTATTGAATACTAGCTGACCAATCTGCAGTTTCGCACGCGTAGTTTTTCACTAAAAACATTACCCTCCTTCTGCGCAGTTGAGTAAAAAGTAGTCTGTGTTGCTCAGGAATAATGTAGCACTAAAATGGTGAAGAAATTTTTAAAATTGGACCAGTATTCTTTGAGTTTATTCGTTACAAATACGAGTATACAAATCTTTCCTCTATAATATTAGTATAGACTAGGGATTTATTGTAAATTTTGGACGTGGCTTTGTATTATTTTCTATAAATTTTGAAGAACCGTATTTACGCTTCACGTAGTACTTCGCTTAGATCCTCAACTTTTACTTAATTTATTGTAAAAAATACATAATTATCAGTATTGCAATGTTATTTCGGACCGCTACATGGTAGACTAGACATACCTCCCATACGCACAAAACGGTACTCTTCCACCTTTTATTATGCGCACCGCCAACGAGTAGAACGCCTTGCCTGAGTCTGTGTTTCCTGATAACTACAACCTAGGGGTCTTCAAGTCGCGAGTGAATAGGTTTCTTCTAGGCAAGCGTGTACCATCCGTAGACTGCATCATCACTTACCATCAGGCGAGAACGTGGTCAAACGCTGGAATAAAACTATTAAAAAAAATGAAAAAAGTAAATGAAGCAGTCATACTGATAAAAATATACAATCATATTTATGCAGGTATCTGAGAGATTATGGACACTCACATTAGTGAAAGGACCATCTAAATAGAGGACGGTTAATTATAGTTGAATTGAACTATCTACAGCGCCTTTATCTTTGGCCCGCCGCAGTCACAAACACATAAATATGTAGAAGCTATTGCCACAGATAAAGTTGTAAAAAGTTATGAATGAAACCGAGAGTGCCGTACTAGCGAACCCCTCACCCCCCCCTCCCCCACGCCCCTTTACAACTCTGGAGAGCGATTTATGCGCGCATTAGTCTCTGTTGTGTTTATAGCTGTCAAAACAGCGATTTTCTTTATCTAAAGGCCTATTGCCTAATAAAGCGGCGACGGCGGTCGTAGAGAGGTCGCGCGACGTATAACATTATCTGTACGTATGCCAAAAGGTTGTCTGGAGGAGATCGCTTTCCTTAGCGATTATATTTAATTTTTATTTTGACGACCTCTGTGGTGCGGTGGGCGAAGGTGCACCTGCGACGCAGGAGGTTGTGGGTTCGATTCCCGCCTTGGGACAAATATTTGTACGATCTGCAGGTATTTGCTCCGGGTGTTCTGGTCGTTTTCTATAAATATTAAAAAATATCTATATAATGTAATGTATCATATTATGTATATCAGTTATCTAGTACCCATAACACAAGCTCTGCTTACCTTGGGGCTAGATAATGCTGTGTGAATTGTCCAGCATTACATATTTATTTATTTATATATATACTTGTTTCTCATTTATGTTTTATTGTGTCTATATTGTAAGGAACCTTGTAATACAGAATTTTTATTAATTAATTCAATTAATAAAAATATATAATTCACAAGCTTCCGCCCGTGGCTTCGCACGCGTTTCAATAAAAACATTACCCTCCTTTTGCGCTGTCGGGTGAAAACCTGTCTCAATCCCGGTCATAATCTATCTGTATACCTACAGAATTTTATCGAAATCGGTCCTATCGTTTAGTCGTGAAATTGTCGAATAGCCGGCTGAGACGCAGGAGGTAGCGGGTGCGATTCCCGCCGCGGAACAAATGTTTGCACGATCTGCAGATATTTATTCCGTATCTGGATGTTCTACAAGCTTTTTATTAACTCGCAATGTATGTATGTTTGTCCGGGTGGAATCTTGCAACTGAATTTTAAACCAGTTCCCCTAAACCGACTGAGCCTGAAATTTGGAATACATATGTAACTTCGGTGACAATGCAATAATATGGTATTTACTCGTGCGCGATAACTTGGGACCTGCTAGGAATGCGACTCCCCGACCGCTTCCCCTGCACTTTCCCGATGGCGCCCGTATTGTACCGTTCGCATCACTATTTTTTACTAGGGTTTTTAGTCTCGTACTGGCCTACGTCACGTAACGACGCGCTCTGGAATTCTTTTAGTTTTCGTTTGTGTTATTGTTTTGTTGTCTGGAAAAAAGAAGTCAACCATGTGGACAGGCTTCGACAAAAGTATTGGGACGATGACCGTGCGCGATAAGTTGGGACCTGAGCGCGGTGACGTAATATTGGCGTGTTTGTACCGCCCGCAAAAAAGCGAACATAACAAGCATCCGCCCGCGGCTTCGTCTTTGTTTTTTTTTAACCTAATTTATTATGTTACTCAGGGAGGACGCTGCTTTTTATCTAATCTTTTTTACACTATTT
The DNA here is from genome assembly GCA_918857605.2 of Philereme vetulata. Lineage (NCBI taxonomy): Eukaryota > Metazoa > Arthropoda > Insecta > Lepidoptera > Geometridae > Philereme > Philereme vetulata. Next base: position 7,179,769 of record OU975470.1, on the reverse strand, counting down.
GAATAAAATAAAAATACAATGTTTAAGTTTATACATTTATTTTATCTATTATTTACATTATCTCATCTTCGTCACTACTTAGTGGATTTATGCCTTCTAGAGGTTGTTCTTCGTCCTCACTCTCACTATAATCACTTGACGAAGAGGTATCCGATAAATTTACAATTAATTGCGATTCATTCGTCTCTTGTAAGAGGTCATCGTCCCAATACTTTTGTCGAAGCCTGTCCACATGGTTGACTTCTTTTTTCCAGTCACTCTCACTTATGCTGGTAATTGCATCACTTATGCTGGTTTCTTTCTCCGCTATGCAAAGGTTTACCCTTCATAATGATAACAAAAACACTTAACAAGAACTCATTATCATCATCATCATCATCAGCCGGAAGACGTCCACTGCTGAACATAGGCCTCCTCCTTAGATCGTCACAACGAGCGGTTGGTAGCCGTTTGCGCCCAACGGCTCCCCGCGATTCTTACTAGATCGTCGGTCCACCTTGTGGGGGGCCGGCCTACGCTGCGTCTTCCAGTCCGTGGTCTCCACTCGAGAACCTTTCTTCCCCAACGGTTATCGGTTCTACGAGCAATGTGGCCTGCCCATTGCCACTTCAACTTGCTAATTTTGAGAGCTATGTCGGCAATTTTAGTTATTCTGCGGATTTCCTCATTGCGGATTTTGTCACGCAAAGAAACCCCGAGCATAGCCCTCTCCATAGCTCGTTGAGCGACCTTGAGGTTGGTCATGAGGCCATGAGTAAAGGACCACGTTTCAGTGCCATAGGTCATCACTGGCAACACACACTGGTTGAAGACTTTAGTCTTCAGGCTCTGGGGAATTTTGGCCGAGAAGATATCGCGAAGTTTCCCGAACGCTGCCCAGCCGAGTTGGATTCTTCGTGCGACCTCTTTGTCGAAGTTGGACTTACCTAATTGGACAGTTTGTCCTAGGTATACATATTCGTCTACAACTTCGAGAGTATCGCCCCCAACAACTACCGGTACGGGCGCAACATGGATATTTGACATTATTTTCGTCTTATCCATGTTCATTTTAAGACCCACCTGTTGGGAGACCCTACTGAGGTCGTTGAGCATGGTACCGAGTTCCTCGAGCGATTCGGCCATAATGACTATATCATCGGCAAAACGAAGGTGAGTGATGTATTCGCCATTGATATTGATGCCAATATCAACCCTGTTTTTGTTTTTAGTTTAGTCCTTGTAGTTTTTGTGTTTTTAGCCTTAATATAAACAAAACTTTGACAAAAAAGACCCCACAATGCTGAAATATAGTATTCGTGTAGCTTTAGTTACACAAATATAGGCAAAGATCTGAAATCTAGAATAACTTCATTTTGTACCCCAAAAAACAGGAACCAATTAACATGAACTCCCGTTACATGTAATTTGAATGAAACTGTAGGTCAAGTATGTGGTTTTTTATTTCTATTTTGGTAGTCAAAGGTAATGAATAATAATTTTTGTTTTTATGAGACTCGCGAGGTCTCAGTTCGGGGCGAACCACTAGTATTATAGAATTACTATGGAATTTATTATAAGTACGGAGTATAAGTATGGAGTATAAGTATGGAGTATAAGTATGGAGTATAAGTATGGAGTATAAGTATGGAGTATAAGTATGGAGTATAAGTAAGTATGGAGTATAAGTATGGAGTATAAGTATGGAGTATAAGTATGGAGTATAAGTATGGAGTATAAGTATGGAGTATAAGTATCGAGTATAAGTATGGAGTATAAGTATGGAGTATAAGTATGGAGTATAAGTATGGAGTATAAGTATTGAGTATAAGTATGGAGTATAAGTATGGAGTATAAGTATCGAGTATAAGTATGGAGTATAAGTATGGAGTATAAGTATGGAGTATAAGTATGGAGTATAAGTATCGAGTATAAGTATGGAGTATAAGTATGGAGTATAAGTATCGAGTATAAGTATGGAGTATAAGTATGGAGTATAAGTATGGAGTATGGGTAAAACTATAGTATTTTATTTTTATAGTGCTAACCGAACACTTACGGAAAATTCGAAGAATTTTAAAACCATCTCTAAAATCTTGGATTAAACTATGTAAGCATGTTTCTGGGAACTGAACTAGATCTAGACTAGAATTTAACTTGTACCCATAACCCTTATTGTTACTAAATAAGTCAATCTATATATATATATATAACAAAGTCGGGTTAGTTACATCATCTATAACTCAAATACGGCTTGACCGATTATGATGATCTTTGATTTATTGGATTTGTCTGCGCCCCGAATAGCAGAATAATTATGAAAATGTCGGAAAAACTAACGCAAAAAAAGTGGCAATCCGGGAGTGCTGACCGAAGTGAAAACTTGATTAAAGCAGACTACACTACAGATAACCTATATACAGAGGTGGCAGTGTCAGTGACAGGTGTCAACAGTCAGAGTCAGTAGTCAGTGACAGGTGTAGGTAACAGTGTCGCGAGTTCAATGGTTTTTTTCCCATCTCAAAAAAAATGTTCAACGCGCCTATAGAAGTTATTACTTCATTCATTTTCAAAACATTCATTTTCTCATACATACACGGTGTCCTTTAAATCACTGTTTTTCGAGAACAAACGTTGTTCAGACCATGGTCTACTAACAGTTTATAGCATCAAATTAAAAAAAACAAAACGAAATCGGTCTTTGAAAAATATAAAAAGTTGCGAAATTAAAACGTCTATTTTAACGTTACGCCCTACAACATAGTCAGCGCGCTGACCGGTGGCTACTAGGTACCTATCTAACTAAGGAGTAGGTGATACGCTACGGCTAGCGTACCCATGAACTTTATGTCACGGTTAGTTTTGGAACAAAGTTAGACTTATTTGAGAAGGGCCAGATTTTTTTAATTCTCTTATTTGATGCTATAAACAGTTATTAGACCATGGTCTGAGCAACGTTTGTTCTGGGAAAACAGTGATTTAAAGGACACCGCGTAGATGCAGCTAATAACGGCCGATTGACAATTCTACTGGGGTGACGTATATTGGCAGCCCGCGTCATATGCATGTCTAGGCGGCGATACGAAGTTCGGCGGGTCAGCTAGTATTAATATATTTACTAAATAAATAAGTAAACTTTATTGGACAGTAGGCTATCATAAAACTAGAGATTTTCTTTATACGTTCCGTATAATGGAGTGTCAAGTGTAATTGTGGTCCGCTCGAAGGCTCGTTTGGTTGGACGACTGTTTAATATTTGGGGCAAAGTATTTATTTCTGGATATTAATATTTATCCTTATATTATTATGGTTTTTAATCGACGCCAAGGATACTCTCCATTCGACCGACTATATTGTAGTCCATGTCTGGGACACGCATAACCTTTTGATACTTATAAATGTGTGACATGACATAAATGTACACCCCCGAACATTATCTTCCAAAGGTTGTATGGAAGAGATCGCTTCTAAGCGATAATAAAACTCATTGTACTATTTGTTTTGTGTTTTCTATTTTGTTTGTAATTTTTTGAGTTAGCGTTGCAACTAATGATATTGATACGAGTGCGAGTCTGACTCGCGCACGAAGGGTTCCGTACCATTATCTATAAGAACGGCAAAAAAGCATGTCTGTTGTATGGGCGCCCCATTTAAATATTTATTTTATTCAATAGTACAATTTTATTTATTTACCTTATTTGAGGTTGGTGCCGATTAAGCTAGTCCTCTAAATTGTGTGAGCGCCCATACAACTCAGAGGACTATTTTAATTGGCACCAACTATGTAGGTACGTATGTACATCCTTTAATATACAACTTTTTTTATTTTTTGGAAGTTGTGCTGTACCTTGCCTTTTCCCAAATTTCGTAATTCTAGGTCAACGGGAACTACCATATAGATTTTCGACCCAAAACCTATAGGGTACTTCCGGTTGACTTAGAATCATCAATTTTGGTTAAAAGCAAGGTAGCACAGGTAAAGGGAAAAAAAAAAAAAGTTGAAAATGAAGGTAAATTATGGTACTTACAAGTTTTCGCAAAAATCTAAATTTGCCCTTATCTTTTTAACGTGGTGACTCAGAACCTTGCTTTTTATACACCTAATAGAGACTATAGACGTCAATATCTGGTATAAATTTCAACTTGCTAGGTCCACCCGTTCCTGAGAAAATCGGTGGTGATACACGGACAGACAGACAAGAGAGTGATCTTACAAGGGTTCCTTTTTTACCTTTTGAGGTACGGAACCCTAAAAAGACAACATACAGACCAGATAAACATTTACATTCCAGTATATAATATTAGTGTGGATACTGTGGATTGGCCTCGTGTGTTTAGGCTTTAGGCTTAGTTGCTTGTGTACATATCTCGTGTACCCAGGGCTTACACAGCACGTGCGGGTCTAGGTATCTAGGCCAACGGTTGGGCAACCTAACGCATATGTTGCCCGCAGGCACTCTATAGTACTTACTTGTGGTTTTAAGCTAAGCAAAGTGATATTTTTCTGTGTTTAAGTGAAGAGATAAACCGTTCCCAAACAAAACTATATTTTTAATCTCAACTATTTGTTGGAAGGCAACCTAGAAGGATGTATGCGACGCACAGTTTATCCAACGGCCTGTATTTAGGAAATATTCTCATCTAATACCTAGATCATATTTCATAACATGTAAAGTTAAACTTCTTGACACAGCGTTTAGAAATATTGGAACAGGGAAGATAATTTAAATGAAATAACATTTAACAGACATAATATAAAATAACAGCGGCCAAGTGCGAGTTGGACTCGCCCATGAAGGGTTCCGTAGCAGCAAGTAACATAATATAAAAGTTCTTGTAGTTCGTTGTAACTTTTTTATATTTGAGTTGATTGAATGAAAGGTAAATTGCGGTTAACGATTAATGACGTATTAAAAAACTACTTACTAGATCTCGTTCAAACCAATTTTCGATGGAAGTTTGCATGGTAATGTACATCATATATATTTTTATCATTCTCTTATTTTAGAAGTTATAGGAGGGAGGGGGGGGGGGGCACACATTTTACTACTTTGGAAGTGTCTCTCGATCAAACTATTCGGTATTTCGGCAATATTAAAAACCTCAATATCATTTTTGAAGATCTATCCATAGATACACCAAACGTACGGCACCAAAAAGTGGCTGTGACATACGGACGGACAGACAGACAGACATGACGAATCCATAAGGGTTCCGTTTCTTTGCCATTTGGCTACGGAATTAATAAACAGATAAATTGAATGTCCTAACTAAACCTAGGAATAAATTTAATAAGTCTATCATATACTACAGCCAAAAACAGGTACCTGTCGGCGTGCCACCAGGAGGCACGAAGGTACCATCAAACATTTTTATAATACACCAACTATAAATATGTTTGCCTATAAATAAATATGTCCTAAATACTTATTCCACAAACAACACACACAAACCTAACAAACAAAAGCAAATGCAACATCAAAAATACTTTATTCTTTTATACAAAGATTACAATAATTTTATTTTAAAAAAAAATACAAAACGCATTACCTGTTTCGACCTAATTATTATAGGTACATATATGGTTTATGGTAGAGATTTTTTTATTTCTCATTATTATGGTTTTATTAAGCCTAATACTAGTACTGGTGGTGGAGCTGTTGTGAACGGGCTCGAGGAAGTGGGCACCACCGCCTTACCGCCATCTGCCGCCAAATAGCAGTACTTGTGCTGCTGTGTTCCGATTAGATGGTACGAGTATGTTCCTGTAATTACTGGCACATAGGCATAACAGCTAAGTCCTATAGTATGGCAACGTATCCACATAGAGATCAAGACAACACAATACCTTGTTTTGAATTCTATGTGGAATAATAGAATAGAATAATCATTTATTTGGCACACACTAAATGACACATGAAATAATTTAAAGGAACAGTAGATACAATTGAATCCAATAAAACAAGTTCGACTCGTGCGTCTGCGTACCAAAATGGCGTTCAGCTCAGCGTAATGTTGGATGTTAAGCACCCAACGCTGATTTTCAGCTGAAACCAGAAGCGATAATATGTGGATATCCATGGGCTGCAGTAGCCACTTAACATCTGGTGGACTGCATGCTCGTTTGCCATATAAGTAGAATAACAAATAATAATAATAAAATACAAAATATGGTAAGGATTAATAATTTGAACTAATTAAAATCAAAACAATGCAGCCGCAGCGAAAAACACGTTAAAAAAACACGAAAAAATACTTATATAGAAAAACTTTTAATTTTAAAAAAACCAGGCTTGCACAAAGCTTGGGCGAAGAAATCGTTGAGCTGTATGGGCTCCGTATACGGATTAGATATTGACAGTTTTTTCATCTGACAAATGTGTATAAGTACTAAATTTTTAAACATTTGCTAGACTGTACTTATCCTCGCTGTAGATTGATTTTGTATAATTCGCTTTGCCTTAGTCTGTGTTTTCTGATAATTACAACCTAGGGATCTTCAAGTCGCGCGTGAACAGGTTCCTTCTAGGCAAACGTGTTCCATCGTAGACTGGATCAGCGCTTATCATCAGGCGAGATTGTAGTAAAAGCGGGCATATTATTTCTAAAAAAATACACGGTAATATTTGGATAGGATGTAGTTTATAATACAGTACATATGGGCTAAATAAATAACACACAGTCATTGTACACGCGGCTACACATCAAGCTATAATTTTCCAGTATAAGCTGACCTCGCATTGTGTAGGCTTTTCGTAGAATGAGAGGTCAGCTTATACTGGAATTGTATAACTTGATGTGTAGCCGTGTGTATTTGATGGGGAATCCTAGTGTGGACTTCCGAATACTAGGTATTAGTAATTAATAGTAATATCGATCAGACTCGGTATACATATTTGCAGATCATTCGTACATTTGTCCCACAGCAGGAATCGAACCCACAACATCTCGTCTCAGTCGGCTACTAGCCTTCCTCGCCATATAGGTAGGTCAATTTTTTTTTGTCAAGTTGTTCTGCTCCGTCTGTGTTGCGGAGATATCATCCATGTTATGTTATGAGTTATGTCATCCATAGAACTTGTAGACTATGCTACTTAGAAAACGCTTTAAACTGACGTTTCTATAATTTTTACTCATTTCGCACTGGTTAACTTAGATTACTTTAACCCGTATGCGTCGCCAGTGAAGCCGCAAACGCCAGTCTTTAACAAAATAAGTGAAATCCCGATTCGGTTGTACAGTCAGGTAGCAGCGTGATTGTGGTCGATCTTAGGTATTGGAAGATATCTCGGTAGGTAACGTTATGCAAGTCCTTTATGTCCCACGGAGCGGGCGACGCCGTCCGTTACCCTGATGCTGCAGCTGCCAGCCACAGAGTAGGGGGCAAGATATGGTAGAAAGAGCAGCGGGGGCGGAAGCGAACTTCTTCTTATTAGCGTGTCAAGAGTTGTACGTTTTCATTTATACTATGTTGGTCAGGTGTTTGGCCACAGCAATAGCATTAGGTGAGGCGGTTATTAGGTCCTTATTAGAGCTTTCAACGCTTCACAAGGGCCACGAGCGATGCCCCGGCTACCGCTACACGTACACTGTGGATAAAAAGTAACTCCCCACTGCCTGATTTTATCACCCCACAGGAACAGTTACCAGGGCACGATCTGCCGTGGCCAGTCTGGAAGTCCTTAAACAGGCTCCGCACCCAGGTTGGCCGCTGCAGACTTATTATGGGCAAATAGGGATTCAAGGACCCTAACTTAATGCCGTGCGACTGCGGTGATCCCGCGCAGTCAATGCAGCACTTGCTAATATGCCCTTTGTGTCTAAACACCTGCACGATGGAAGCGAACTGTGGTCACCTTTGAAGTCATCACAGGGAGTGTTCTTTTGTATTGAACCTAGCTTCAACTTGTCAAAACCCGTTCTATTCTTAAGGACAAAAAACAGAAGGCAATGTGCAGTTCTGCAGGATGCTAGAAATCTTGCTTGGTGAGCAGGTGCTGAAGCAAATTGAAGGTAAAAGCTGTCGGGAAAAACAGCGGTGCTAAAACAAGTTTAGGGTATAAAAAACGGGCGCATTAAGGACCTACGATGTTGTAATGACAACAGCAGGAGCTAAAGAGAGAGTTGGAACAATAGATGAGGTGTTTCAAAACTAGGAAATAGAAGTATATGCAGCATTACATCAATATGTTACAATATGTTCAAGAACGTGAAACTTCGAGAAAAACTGCCGAAATAGTCGCAAGGCGGCACGATCTCCAACAGTAAGAGACAAACTGAAAAATAATTGATCCTAGTAGAAAATCGATGTGATGTCAACAAGGCAATGACTCTAATTAGTTTCGTTCACAACAAGTGTTTGGCTAGAAAATTTTTCTTTCCTGTGACACTATCATTCTCGATAGCTGCTTGAGTGTATTCTATACATAAAAGTTACCCGTGAACTCGGTAATTAATGTAACAAATGTAATAGGAAGGAAAATATGTGAAAATGACAAGAGTGACAGCTTAATTTTAAAGTGACAGCTTATGTCAAAAAAGAGATCTTCATTTCGGATGACAGCTGGCAAACCTAACAGCCGCATCTCGAAAACTAGACGTTCTAGCTGCTAGCGGTGTCAATGAGTGTGTATGGTGTCAGTGTAAATGGACACTGATTAAATAACTCTATAATGTGTACCAAAATAAAAACAGAACATCATGTTCGAGTGGAGGCCACGGACCGGCAAGCGCAGCGTAGGACGTCCACCTACAAGATGGGCAGACGACTTGGTAAGAACCGCAGGTCGGCGTTAGATGCAGGCTGCTTCCAACTGCAGTTCCTGGAGATCAATGAGGGAGGCCTTTGTCCAGCATTGGAACAATTACATACAATTTTATGCATATTTTTGGTATTTTACGCGAAACCGCTATATTTTCTCACCTCGTAACCGGTCTTATGTCGTCATCAGAGAAGCACGTATTCTAAGCTCGCCCATGCAAGCGAGCCGCTCGCGTATCAACTGTACATATGTGCTTAGCTATGTGGAAGCATGTAGCATTTGCACATAGCGTCTATGTACGGCACGAGCGTTTCTTAGAACAGATACCAAGCAGCAGAGAGACGCGCGTAGAATTTACGTATGTGACTAAAGATTATATGTTATAGAAGATCTGTTGATACATATACATAGTTACTGAAATTCTGAAATGGAATATATCCTACTGCAGATTATCTCTATCCAAAGTTTGCCTGCATGAGACTGTTTTTAGAGGTAATGTCTTTGAAAATTTGTATTTTTCTAATAGTCTACAAAGTAAGATAGAAAACAATCAAAGTATTCTACCCATATTTTGTTGTTTGCTTACAAATAGGTTCCGAACGGACACTAATAAATAATGTTTCGAGATTATTATTATCTTTCCACAAATTGTTTTCTAATGTTTTTTGTTTTGTAATGTTTTTTGAATGTACAAAGTGCAATACTTATTTTCTCGATCTAATTTCCCTCGTAAGTATTTGCAGAGGATGGTCCAAGTAATAATTCTGCGCCGGTTGGTAACTCGCCACTCAGAAAATGAGCTGAGTCGTAGGACGACGGTCGCGCGGACTCAGCGTTGCCTGCCGAGGGTAGACACACTCACTGTTAAAACGTTTGACAAATAACGTTACTTTAATAACCAAAACAGCACTCTGAAACTCTGGTAAAGGAATATTTGGTTTTCGTTACGTTAAATCTCAGAATGTGATAGATCATGGAGTTGGGATGGCTGGGGTCAGGTTAGAATGGACAACACACCCCTATACGGGACGTCAGTGCAGATCTTAATCCCCCCACCCTAGAATTAGAATTAGATTATTTGATGACCTCCGTGGTGCACACCGAATAGTCGGCTGAGACGAATGAGGTTGCGAGTTCGATTCCCGCCGCGGAACACATGTTTGCGTGATCTACAGATATTTGATCCTAATCTGGTTGTAAGATTGTATCTATTTACAAAAAAATATACATAAGTATTTTATCAATTTTCTGGTTCCCATACAAGCTTTGCTTATTTCGGTGCTAGATGAAGCTGAGTGAAATGTCCAGCATTATTTATTTATTTATCAAGTTGATGGACGCAGGGCAGAGCTTCATAGGCCCCGTTCCTAAAGTGCGAGACCTACGCGGCAATGTATAGCAATCCTTCAATAAATATTGTGGGTGACGACCTCCGTGGCGCAGTGGGCGAACACGCCGGCTGAGACGCAGGAGGTAGTGGGTTCGATTCCCATAGCGGAACAAATGTTTGCATGATCTACAGATATTTGTTCCGGGTCTGGTTGTTTTTCTATATATTATAAGTATGTATTTACAAAAAAATACAGTATTTTATCAGTTATCTGGTTCCCATAGTACAAGCTCTGCTTAGTTTGGGGCTAGATAGCGCTGTGTGAAATGTCCAGCAATATTTATTTATTTATATTTATATTGTGGGTATATATCTATTAGATGCAGGTAGCGTACAATTATAGATTGAAAGATTTCATTTGGCAATTTGCAAAATCTTTGATCGATCGGACCATCTCAACGGTAAAAAAATACCGGTGACGCTGCTCGAGAAAAATTGAGTTTATTTAAACCAGGAGCCCAGGTCGACTGTGCATTTGGTACCTCTAGTGAATCTAGATCATCATCAACATCATCAGATCATATAATATAAGCCATAAGAAGTCTACTGTTGAACATAAGCCTCTCCCCATAGATTTCCTGATTTTGTAAGAGTACTTAGTAGAGTTCCTTGTGAAAAGGCTCGCCTGGGAAATACTACCACCGTACCTATTTTAAAATACTACTTGTTAAATACTATTGTTAATATTATTTACCTTCAATTACTACTTGTTAATTCTGTGCATAAAACTGACAGTTCCCGAGAACCCTATCTGTGGCGGCGGCAGCTGCAGATGTTTCTGCCAAGGCGAGGCTGAAAACCAGCGTAGCTGAGCCCTCGACCTATTTACCACCACCTTCTACCTTATTTCTGGCGCCAAGCAGCATTGTTGAGTTTCGGTAGAAGGGTATGGTTTCCGGTGAAATAACATGCATGGGGCTTTATGTATGCCTCAAGTTGATGGACGAAACATCGACTTTGTAGTGCACGTTTCTGAGGTCCATGACTTACGAGGCAGTTCTCTGTTATAGGCGATGGTTAGCACTTAACATCAGGTGGGCCATATGCTTGTTCAATCTTCAGGTTCTATAAAAAACCGGCCAAGTGCGAGTTGGACTCACGAAGGGTTCCCTTCCATCTATACTAATATTATAAAGAGGAAAAATTTGTTTGTTTATTTGTATTGAATAGGCTCCGAAACTACTGGACCGATTTAAAAAAATATTTCACTGTTGGGAAGCTACTCTATCCCCGGGTGACATAGGCTACTTTTTAACCAACTGCGCAGAAGGAGGGTAATGTTTTTATTGAAAAACTACGCGTGCGAAGCTGCGGATTGGTCAGCTAGTTATCTATAAAAAAACGGCAAAAAATCACGTTTGTTATATGGGAGCCCCCCCCCCCTCCCCCCCCCCCCCCCCCGTAAATATTAATTTTATTTTAATTTAATTATTTATTTTTTAAAGTGAATGATATAACTGAATATTCTGTGGATATTTCAAGCGTTTACATGTTGCCATTATCAATATCGAGCAAAAACGAGCAAAAAAATCACGTTTATTGTATGGGAGCCCTCCTTAAATAATTATTTTATTCTGTTTTTAGTATTTGTTGTTATAGCGGCAACAGAAATACATCATCTGTGAAAATTTCAACTGTCCAACTATCACGGTTCATGAGATACAGCCTGGTGACAGACGGACAGACAGACAGCGGAGTCTTAGTAATAGGGTCCCGTTCGACCCTTTGGGTACGGAACCCTAAAAAAGACGAACCTACACCTCTCAGAATTCCTCTAATACCAAGATAGCGGAAGCTTCGAAAGTGGCCTGAAGGCATAACCCGTGTGTCTCAAAAGCCAACTATAGCGGTATTTCAGCTGCGTCGACACGAGTAGATTGCGTCGGAATAGACCCCGCGTAATAAGCTGTATGAGCGTATACGTACTTAGCGCTAGGTAGCTTAGCCAAGAGCCTACTTGACCCTCGCTGGTGTCTGGACCAGATGTTAAGTTAAGTACCTACTCTACTTAGGACTCTGTATTGAATTACCCAAAATGTAGAAAGATTTTTCTTCGCTTGCCTTAAATTCGTATGAGCTAAGATGATTTTCCTTCCCTTGCATAGTTTAAAAAGCAGGCTATTTAGATTCTGGTTGATTTGTTATTATCATCATAACCGACATCTGACTGCTGAATATAGGCTGAATATTTTCAAAGCGACCGATTTAGCGCGACCTCCTCCCAACGGCTACTAGCAACCATAATTATCTCTTTATTAATGAACTAGCTGCCCAATCCGCACCGCAGCACGCCTAGTTTTTCAATAAAAACATTACCCTCCTTCTGCGCAGTTCGATAAAAAGTAGCCTATGTCACCCGGGGATAGTGTAGCTCCCCAACGGTAAAAGAATTTTTTAAATCGATCCAGTAGTTTCGTAGCCTATTCAATGCAAACAAACAAACAAACAAATCGTTCGTCTTTATAATATTAGTATTATTTTTGTAGATATTGGTATGTTCTTTAATATTGTACAACATACCTTGGTTTTTATCATCAATAGTTTCCGCAGCGGATGTGACGAAAGACGTTTTAGGGCACTTTTTTACACCTTGGGTTACGTAACTTAAGTTTTAGTAAGGATCCCTAATCCTTTCTAGCAATAAATACAGCCTATGACACTCAGGGTGAATGTAGCCTTCCAATAGTGTTAGAATTTTTGAAATCGGCACAGTAGTTTTTGAGTTTATTTATTACAAACATACACACAAAAATACAAATATTTTCTCTTTATAATATTAGTCTAGAAGTATAGATATACGCGGTGTCCTTTAAATCACTGTTTTCCCAGAACAAAAGTTGCTCAGACCATGGTCTACTAACTGTTTAAAGCATCAAATAAGAGAATGAAAAAAAATCTAGACCTTGTCAAATAAGTCTTAACTTTGTTCCAAAACTAACCGTGACAAAATTCATGGCTACGCTAGTCGTAGCGTATTACCTACTCCTTAGTATCTAGTAACCACCGGTCAGCGCGCTGACTATGTTGTAGGGCGTAACGTTAAAATAGACGTTTTTAGTTCGCATTTTTTTATATTTTTCGAAGACCGATTTCGTTTTGTTTTTTAATTTGATGTTATAAACTGTTAGTAGACCATGGTATGAACAACGTTTGTTCTGGGAAAACAGTGATTTAAAGGACACCGTGTATAGAAGATGACAAACAGCACTTCACCATTGTATAGGAAACATTTCTATGTCCGTATATGTTTAACCGCAGCTGACTATTTTGATTCCTTGTTGACATTTACAAACACAGCAATTCATATCTTAGCAATACTGCGTAGTATCCAAGCCATTTTCGCCTAATATACCTCCCAATACCCTCTTATATAGTAGTGAAGTCCGGCCTCTATTTACCTATAGGTAGATACTGTAACCTGCGGGTATATAAGGCTATAGCTGTAGTACATAAGTCTATGTATTCACGTTACATAAGCTGAACCGGCCGGCGACAGCTAGTCGGAGCGTCCGACCAAAATATAGCCACCTGACGCTCCCACCCTGTGGGTGAGGACACTGTGTTTGGTGAGAGCGATTCATAAATAATATTAAATACATTTAGAAATGAACCTTTTACTAACCGGTAGCCTGAAAAGCATAAAAAACGGCTCAGCTATGTGTAAAAAAAATATGAATTTGACATAAAATTGGATTGGGAGCACAACAAATACAAATTAAAGGATACAATTTAGTTTTACAATTGTAAAACATGATGTGAAAAACGATGACATCTGCAGAAGTATTTAACTGTGTCGCAGACATCAACGCCCTCCTCCGTAATGATAATAATATCTTATATTATATTGTATCTTATATTGTATTCTCCCTCCCTTCTATCCAGTTTTTTCTGTCCTCTGCTGCAGTTGGCCAGTCTGGTAAAGGCACATACAAGTTGTCGCGCCATCTCCGTGGCGGTCTGCCGCGTGGGCGTTTTTTTTAAACGACTTATATGGCAAACGAGCATGCAGTCCACCAGATGTTAAGTGGCCACTGCAGCCCATGGATATCCACGTAGAATTTAAAACAAGCTATTGTGTTGTCTTGATCTCTATGTGGATACGTTGCCATACTATAGGACTTAGCTGGTATGCCTATGTACCAGTAATTACAGGAACATGGAACACAGCAGCACAAGTACAGCTATTTGGCGGCAGATAAAGGTAAGGCGGTGGTGCCCACTTTCTCGAGCCCGTTCACAAAAGCTCTACCACCAGTAAAATACACCAGTGACCGCGTGTTGCGTTAGGGACCCATTCAGTTGTTATCTTGCGGCATGCGGCAGACGTGGCCGGCCCAAAACTGAGAACGGGTCGGCAAGGGGTCATCGAACCCTCATCCTCCACTAACACCGCTACTACTTCAACATCCACGGGGACCCTGGAAAGCTGCTGCCACCAACCCAAACTCCTACTCCGTTACTTCAAGGAGTTGGGATGGCTGGGGTCAGGTTAGAAGGGGGGTAATGCACAATACACCTCAATGCGGGACGTCAGTGCAGATCTTTTATTCCCCCCCCACCCTATAATTAGAATTAGTGGCAGGCCTAATCCCACTTGATAGCTCAAGTTTTTGAAAGATGAGAGAAGAAAAGATAGCTGATTTTTTTAGTAAAATCCTTAATCTTTGTTTGCGAGCCTAGTACGGAGTTCCGTATTTAGTCTGATAACCGGACACCTAAAATACTGCGCTCTCCATAGCCCGCTGACATACCTCGAGTCTGGACCTTTGTTGAACACTCAAAGACCTTTTTTAAAAAAATAATATAAAATAAAAAAATAGTTGTTTCATCGACCAGCATCTCCTCCGTTTTAGGTGCGTCGAGCAACTTCTTTGTCATGTCGCACCTGGAAGGAGACAATCTGGCCGAGATACACATACTCATGAACATATTCGATCTCGCCCCCTCTATGTGCAGCCATTGTTGTGATCATCATCATCATCATCATCCACAGCCCGACTTCACCCACTGCTGGGTATAGATCTCCACAAGTTTGTGCCATCTGCCACGATCCTGCGTTATTCTCAACCATTGACGGCCCGCGATTCTAACGATGTCGTCCACCCATCTCGCTGACGGACTTCCTACCCTGCTACAGCCATTCCTCGGCCACCATTCAGTTGCTACCCTGCTCCACCAGCCTGTCATCACCACGTCTTGTGTCCCGCCCAAGACCATTTGAGCTCCATAACTCGATTCCCAACGTCATGGACCTTCGTTCTTCTACGGATCTCGATCCAAGAGTTTAATGCCGAGCATGATACGCTCCATGGCTCTCTGTGCAACTCTTTACCTGTACACAGCCTCCTGCGTTAGCGTCCATGTCTCGGCACCGTAAGTCATGGTGGGCAGAACACATGTGATAAATAAGCGGGTCTTCAGACTCTGTGGAGTTTTAGGCGACTTAAGGATGTCGTCCGCCTTGCCGAACGCGGCCCATCCCGATTGGATCCTTTTAGATATCTCCTTTTGTGGATGCTCTTTGCCAAAGGATAGAATATGTCCAAGATAAAATAATAAAATTAGTAGAGGTCATTTTAAGCTGCTCCGCTCATGAGTCAGGTGTAAGCGTAAGTTCGGTAGGAGCAAGCACAAAGCCGCCCGCAGCGGCCGCGCGCTCGTCTTACCCTCCGATTGCGCCGGCTTATAATACTCGTGTATTTATGAGATGTTCGCGCCGTAATCACTGGCACACGCTCCGGAATATTCTGGACGTTGGAGGATGCCAAGACAAAGGACGTCTGTGGACGGGTAGGCGTAGGCAGTGCTTTCTTACGAGAGAAAGACGATAAGGATACAAAACTTGAGTTGATATAATATTATGTATAATTTTGCTATAATTAAACTTAATTTATCGAGTATAAGTACTTATGAAGAACATTTGAGATATCAGTAACCGGCCAACACTTATGGTTCTGTTCATAAAGATTAACAACTTTTCATAGATTTTTTTTTATTTACTTTAAATTTTTTTATGAACTTTTTGGCCTGTTTTCTAATCACCTATTTTTTAGATTTTGCATCTTCTCTAGAACTTACCTTATGTGTTCATCTATACCGATTATGATGGCCTTTGATTTGTTCGATTTATCTCCGCCCCGAATAGCAGAATAACTAAAATAAATAAAAGAAAATATCGGAAAAGTTGACGCAAAAAGAAATTATGCAGAAATTCATTTTTTCATACTTAGATGCAGCAATTCTACTGGGGCGACGTACATTTGCAGCCCGCGTCATGTGCATGTCAAGGCGGTACGAAGTTCGGCGGGTCAGCTAGTAGAAGATAAAAGATATACTCCCTCGTAAATAAGCGTCCATCGGCCTACAAAAACGGGGCTATCAGGAACACAGGATTATGTAGGTCGCACCGTCTCGTTGCCATAGTTACCGATCTCTACTTTGTTTGTGAAAAACACGACACTTTCTATACTTTTAAGGGTAGCATAAAATAAATATAAATTGAATTATTATGCGTCATAACGATGGTTATATTATAACACAAAACTTTGACAGTATTAACTAAAACTAAAAACAATGGAAGGGCCAAAAAATTGGGTCAACACTCAGCGTTGGTAGAGCAGGCAGTGTGATATTTTTTTTGTATTATTTAGGCACACGTAAAGTGATCACTGATCACCATCGACTATATAGGATGTTTGATAATATACGCACAAAAATGAAATGGGTTATTTTGGTGAGCATAATAA
Organism: Philereme vetulata; assembly: GCA_918857605.2. Lineage (NCBI taxonomy): Eukaryota > Metazoa > Arthropoda > Insecta > Lepidoptera > Geometridae > Philereme > Philereme vetulata. The sequence continues at coordinate 7,162,892 of OU975470.1, read as the reverse complement.
ATAAATTTGTGAAATGTTTACCAAAGAATTGTGAAATTTATTTTGGCATGTAAAAGCAAACAATTTAATAAACTTATGTTGTGCTATTGCTTGCCATCTAACCACAGATACTACTGTATCGGTGACGTCTCGAGATATCTATTGTTGTCCCTTTCTAACCCAAAACACGCAGCTACTTCCGAAAGAGATATCTAATCGGCCTTAATTTTTGGATGTTGATTGCGAGAGTAGGCAGTAAGTTTTCTATCGAATTAATCACCTAAACTTAGTCGATTTTCTTTAAAATTTGATAATATAACTAGGTAGTAGTTTTTTTTTGAGAAGTCTTTTTTTACGTTTTGAGAAACCGTCACTTGAATTTCGTCTGTATATTACCAAACACGCCTGTATACACGCCTGAAACACTCGTGATACTGCCGACGCGAGCGACGCCAAGAAAAGTCGCCGGTAAAAAAACGCGCGTTACATAAAACGTTAATACATTCGTGGTAAAACACGTTTACAAATCCAGTACGGTTGGGTAAGTAATTGCAAAAATCTCTACGAGCTTAGCTGGTCCGGTGTAATCCGTTTTGTTTTTCGAATCGGCACTCGACTCAATTATAATCACCGCGATAATGAAGCGACGGGGATTCAAATTCAAATTACGTTTATTTACACTTAAATATAACTTTACAGAATTAATCTAATACACTATATCTAAAACTAATTATTATTAATTCATTTATTTCGGAACAAGTCCATAGGTACCTTAGATTATACAATAAATTCATTACACAAAACAAAGAAACATACATTTAAAAATAATAATAATAAAAACCACATAACTCTTCTTCGAGTTTCTCGTTCTTACGAGTTCTAATGACTTGCCTAAAAAAGGTTTCTGCAGAATAACAGCGCCGAGCTGTCGATCGGTGGCGAGGCATAATGCTGAGCTGGAACCCATTTGCTGCAGTAGCACATACACACCTACTTGCCTCTTTTTAATTTTTCCCTGACTACATTGTAAATTTATTATTTCATTCTATTGTTTCTATGTTTGTTGTATTTTCTGTGTTCTCTTGTGCTTTCTCTTTGATGTTATACCTTTTGATTGTATTGTGTGAATTTGTGTGTGCTATGATAGCAAATAAATGTCTGTCTATGTCTATGTCTATAACTTTACAAATAAAAATAAAATTTAAAATGATCAAAATAAAAACGACAATAATTTAATATATTGAGTAAAATAAAATAATAATTAAAATGGGGCTAAATAAAAATGTCAAAAATAAATTAAAATTAAATTAATTCAAAAACATAAAATTAGATAAAAAAGAACACAACACAAGACTTAATTAAATTTATGACTAATACAAGAAAAAATACAAATTATAATATACGTACATTCATTTTAAAACTTACATATTTAAGGTTAAAAAGGTACACAAAAACACAACAGATACTCAAATACAATACTAACACTATACATAACTAACATAACATCGGTATACTTAACTAAATAAATACTCTCACAATATCTGAGACACACTCGGGATGATCATCTGAAGATACATACAAGTAACTTTTTAACAAAAATATAATCGGCTTCAGGTAACAGTAAAAACCAAACAACTCCACCAATTTTGATGAAATTTCCGTGGGATCAATCTAAAACTATATCCTATCAAATAAAAAACTAATTTTCTAAATCGGTTGATACATAACGGAGTTCTGAGCTAACAAACATAACATAACACAAAAATAAAAAAAAAAATAAGACTTATATGGTTTTCTCATGGATGCCATTGAACTGGACAAAATCGAAATTGGACACGGGAAGCACCAGATTTCAAATAAAAAAAGAATCATCAAAATCGGTTCACCCAGTAGAAAGTTCTTAGGTAACAAACACTAAAAAGAAATACAGTCGAATTTAGTCGATTGCCCCGTTTTTTAAGCGACTTATAAGGGCCTGCTCCTTTTTTGAAGTCTGTTTTAAAAAACGGGGCAATCCAAAAGGATTCGATAGCGCGTTGTACACACTGCTACACATCAAGTTATACCTTTCCAGTATAAGCTGACCTCGCATTGTGTGGGCTTTTCGTACAATGAGCTGTCAGCTTATACTGGAAATGTATAGCTCGATGTGTATCCGTGTGTATGATCGAAACACTTTTACAATCGTCATCTAGTACCGTTTTTACTAAACAAATGTAACAATTACTCAAACAAGATGAGTACATAAAAATAGATAAATAATAAACATAAATAAATATTGCTGGACATTTCACACAGCCCCAAACTAAGCAGAGCTTGTACTATGGGAACCAGATAACTGATAGAACACTTATATACTTTTTTTGTAAATACATACCTACTTATAATATATAGAGAAACAACCAGACCCGCAACGAATATCTGTAGATCATGCCAACATTTGTTCCGCGGCGGAAATCGAACTCGCTTCCTACTGCCGGCTGAGACGCAAGAGGTAGCGGGTTCGATCACAGAACACAAAAACAAATTGTTTTTTATGTTCTGTGGGTTCGATTCCCGCCGCGGAACAAATGTTTGCATGATCTACAAATATTTGTTCCGGGTCTAGATGTATTTCTATACTTAGTCTGGCCATAAATACTGTTACAATTAAAAATAAACAAAAAATTACATTTGAATTTGGAATCTGTCATTTTTATATGATTGTTCATTGTGTTTTCTCATTTTGGCGCCAATACATTGTACAAAATTTTGCGATATTAAAATGGAGTGGGGTGATAAAGAGAACCGAATCGCTGTGATTGCATTACACAAAGTAGGTATGGAGCCAAATGCAATTTTTAAAACTCTCCATACGCTTGGTATTAGTAACATGTTTCTGTACCGGGCTATTAACAGGTACAATGAGACCTCCTCTGCTTGTGACAGAAAAAGATCTGGCAAAAGGTGGTCAAAGCAGTAAGGGAAAGAAATCCTGTCCGAAAGCAAAAGATTTTATCACGGGAGATGAAGATAGCACCTAGACCCATGTCGCGTATTTTAAAAGATGACTTAGGACTTGCAGCCTACAATAGACGTACTGGTCATCTCTTAACTGATAATTTAAATAAGAATAGAGTGGTAAAATCGAAAAACCTACTGAAGAGGTACGCAAAGGGAGGTCACAGAAAAGTTTTGTTTACGGATGATAAAATTTTTACAGTTGAGCAACATTTTAACAAACAAAGTGACGTGTGCAACGTGGGCATTATCCGACTTCAGTGATGGTTTGGTGGGATATTAGCTATGAAGGAGTGACTGAGCCATACTTCGGCACAGGTGTATCAACATACCATTCTTGAGAAGGTAGTGAAGCCCCTTAAATACACCATGTTCAGTAACCAAGAATGGTCCTTCCAGCAAGACTCGGCGCCGAGTCATAAAGCTCGGTCTACGCAGTCTTGGTTGGAAACGAACGTTTCGGACTTCATCAAAGCTGAAGACTGGCCGTCGCCTAGTCCCGATCTTAATCCGCTGGATTATGATTTATGGTCAGTTTTAGAGAGTACGGCTTGCTCTAAACGCCATGATAATTTGGAGTCCCTAAAACAATCTATACGATTGGCAGTGAAGAATTTTCCCATGGAAAGAGTGCGTGCTTCTATTGATATCTAGCCTCAACGTTTAAAGGACTGTATTGCAGCCAATGGAGACCACTTCGAATAAGCTTTTTATATTATGAATTGTTTTATATTTATGTATTAAACTAACACACTGTAAAAGTAACAAATGTTATTTGCAAAAGAATTTTTTTTTTCTTTGTTACAGTATTTATGGCAAGACTAGGTATATTATAAGTATGTATTTACAAAAAAATCGTATATAAGTATTCTATCAGTTATCTGGTTCCCATAGTACAAGCTCTGCTTAGTTTGGAGCTAGATAGCGCTGTGTGAAATGTCTACCAATAAATCCTAAAATAATAATTAAGATACCTTGCTTTATAAATGAAATTTAAATTTACGACAAAACTTAAACGAGCTTAGCATTAGTCTAAGATAATTACTTTAAGATCAGCCTCGTTTCTCCAATGGAAGACGTCAAAAACTGGGATACAGAAAATCTAGTCCAGTTTTGACGCACCATAATACTGATAGTACTTACTTAGGTTATTATATACTTTAGGTACTTATTTCCTGATTGATTTGTTATAGATTGGTATATAATTATTCGTACCCCGTTGTCTAGTAACAAATTGGCTACATATATATACCTTTGTATTTACTCTTATGTAAACCAATAAATCATTTATAATTTTAAATGTTTGTGGACACCCAAAAAACTTGCCTTTGTAATTTAGACATAAGAAAATATCTTGTGAGAGAAAAATAAACGTATGTATTTATTTTTAACCTGTGTTGTCCCACTGCAGAGCAAAGGCCTCTCTCCCTTCTTTCCAGTTTTTTCTGTCCCCTGCTTTAGTGGGCCAGTCTGGTAAATGCACATCCAAGTCGTCACGCCATCTCCGTGGTGGTCTACCGCGTGGGCGTGTTGCGTTAGGGATCCAATCAGTTATTATCTTTGCCCATAGATCTTCGGGCATGCGACAGACGTGGCCAGCCCAATCCCACTTGAGCTGTGCTGATTTTTTTGTGACATCCAGAATCTTTGTTTGCGAGCGCAGTACGGAGCTCCGTATTCGGTCTGATAACCGGACACCTAAAATACTGCGCTCCATAGCCCGCTGACATACCTCGAGTTTGGACCTTTGTTGAACAGTCAAAGAGCAAGTCTGTGCACCGTAGGTGAGGATGGGGAGAACGCACATGTCCATGATTTTGCGTTTAAGGCAGAGTGGTAGTTCGCCTTTCATTAGTTGTTTCATCGACTAGTATCTCCTCCAGGCGTTTTCAGTGCGTCGAGCAACTTCTTTTTCTTGTCGCGCCTGGAAGTAGACAATCTGGCCGAGATACACATACTCATGGACATACTCGATCTCGACCACCTCGATGTGAAGCCGTTGCCGTGTGCTGTTGGTCATGAGCTTACTCTTTGACAGATTATATATTATTATTAATAATTAGGAGTGCAAATTTCTAATAGTAACTGATATTTTTTTTATGTGAAGCCTTACGGAAAAGCATCGAGGAAAATGATTCGTACAAGTTTATTTGTATTTTGGATAGTCTACTAGCGAGCAAAGGTTTGCGTTCTCATTTCTGCAAAAACAACAGGAATTCTGAAAACAGCTTACAGAAATTCCATCCGTTTCGTTTCGTCTTTTGCTAGATGCGAAATATTTCCACGTAACGCTGACATAAGCTCCCGAGGCATAAGCTAAGTTCCATAGAGGGATTTAGTCGGTACTGTCGACTTTACGCTCCGACTACTAGTTTTATAGACGAATGGCACTGCCCCTGTTCACACTGGGATAGCAGCTGTCATTAGTAGCTAGAGAACTCAACCCATGACCATGTTATTGATCGAGCGAAGCGATAACTCAAAATCAACTTGGGCAAATCGGCGTTGTATGATGTATGTTTGTTTCTCCGAGGATAACTTTCCAAGCGTTCATTCGATCATCGTGAAATTTGGTATATCGATAGGTAGTGATGGCACAATGTTGGTGTGCCTAAATGAGGTAAACATGTGGGGGGGGGGGGGGGGTGAGATAATCGGGTTCAAGAGGGGTAAGAAAAACCAAAATTAAACTATTCAGTCAATTGGCATATCTAATAAAAGGTATTGGTGAGTTTATTTTGACCCCGTTTTTATTTTTAGATTATATTTTGTAGTTTTTAAGTTATGGGTCATAATACAAACTAAACTTTGACAAAATTTCCAGGGTACACCAGTGACCCCACAGTGCTGAAATTTGGTAGGCGTGTAGTTTTAGTGAAACAAATATAGGCAAAAGTCTGAAATCCAAAATAACTGCAATTTGTACTCCAAAAAAGAGAAACCAATTCACATGAACTCCCGTTATCTGAAATTTGAATGAAACTTATAACTTAACTTAGTTATTTGGTTTATAGTTTTCAAGTTATTTGGTTTTGGCACTATTTTATTAGTCAAAGATTAAGGCCGGCTTGCACAACGATCCCTAAACGTATTGAGCGACAAAACATGTTTAAATTTTACGTATTTGTATGATTTGAAAACTCCTTAAATCATATTTAGCCACTAAATATGTTTAGGCATCGTTGCGCGAGTCGCCCTAAGAATATTTTTTTTTAGTTTTGGGATACTCGCGTGATTTCAGTTCGGGGCGAACCACTAGTCTAATGTAATCTTATTATTACATACGATATATCCCATCTTCAGTGTGAATATTAAATTCATAAGTTTTAAACTAGTTCCTCACGTCCATCACAGGTGGCGCATATGGAACATAGTGCATTCCAGTAATTTAGCTGCAGTCACTCGCACCATCTAAAGGCATGTGCATACGACCGGTCGCGTTTAACGACCATCGCTGATACATCCGACGTACGCTTTGCCAAATCGCCTGCGCTCAAACAGTGAAGGAAAACATCGGATACCGGTGCTAGAACCAAGAAATGTGAACGTATCTGGCGTTTGATCACAAGTGCTTATGTATTTTTGGTTGAATAACATTTTTTGTATTTATTTTGTTTTTGACGCGTAATTAATTATTTTTAATCCCCCCATTTCGGAAAGGGTATTTTTGCTCTTCCATATCTGAGTGCAAAAGCAGTTTTTATCCGCTTGATGATAAAGTAAATTGAAATTAGAACATCGTGTGCACCAAGTTTGTGAATTCAAAACATCACTATTTACTTCTACCTCCATGGTTTCGTATTTATAATACAACCTTTTTTAATTTATTATAAACTCAGACTCGGAACCTTCTTGTTGTATTACTTTTTTTGCATTTAGCCATTTCCTCGCTGAGAAAATGGGATAAAAAGTTACGTGATGCACTTGCACTCGAGTGCAAAGATTTTTCAACTCATGCTCTTATGATTCCCTCGCTCAGGTTGCTCAGGATTCAAATTTTTTAGTCACTCGCTGTGCTCGTGATTCAATTTTAGAATCATTCGCTTGCTCGGTCACCAAAATTGAGCACGTGGTTAAAAAGCAACTTTGCGCGCTTGTAGAACAAATAACTATTACCATTGCTGTTTTGCCTGTTTAAATTAAGAAGAATCATCACAAATGGACCAGGCGGGATCAAATATTATTATATAATTACTGATTTGAATGGGTATTTATCGCGTATGTACCTTTTTATTTGTTACTCCTGACGTTTATCATACAGTGATCGCGAAAGTTTGAAAAATACTAAATATTATTTGTTCTCCTAAGCGTCGGATAACACATTAAAAATAAAGTAAACACAAGTTTATTGGACACTGGGAGGCAACAGGTAAGGAACACCAAACAATTGTAGTCTTTGATTCGTATCCCTGGAAGACATTTCTTTACCGGTGGTAGCGGTGAACGAGCTCGAGGAAGTGGGCACCACCGCCTTACCTTTATCTGCCGCCAAATAGCAGTACTTGTGCAGCTGTGTTCCGGTTAGATGGTAATGGTATGTTCCTGTAATTACTGGCACATAGGCATACCAGCTAAGTCCTATACTATGACAACGTATCCACATAGATATCAAGACAACATAATAGCTTGTTTTGAATTCTATGTGGATATCCATGGGCTGCAGTAGCCACTTAACATCTGGTGGACTGCATGCTCGTTTGCCATATAAGTAGCATAAAAAAAAGATTGCTATCAGTAGCAAGGTATCTAGTTTAAGTTTAAATTCTGGATTGTTTATGTCGTAATTACAATGAAATGAAAATTCACCTTCCTATACATGCGGCATCATAACTAAATAAATAATGCTGGACATTTCACATAGCGCTTTCTAGCCCATAACTAAGCGAAGCTTGTACTATGGGAACCAGAAAACTGATAGAATACTTCTGTGTGTCTTTTTTGTATATACATGCTTATAATTTAGAGAGAGAAGAATTTAGAAAAATACCCAAACCCGGAACGAATATCTGTAAACCATGCAATTTCGCAACCTCCTACGTCTCAGCCGGCTATTTGCCCACTGTGCCAGTCCCGCTGCTAGTAAATGGCCTTCCAGTTTTCTTCCTTTCGTCTAAATCTTGTGCTAAATCATGCTAATTTCTCCGGAAGACGTCCAATTCATCGCGTCATCGTATCTTCGGCCTACCTTGGCGTTCTTTCCCGTCTGTTGGGTTCCAGCACGTCGTGTTCTTTGCCCAATACTCATGTTGCATACGGGATACATGACCCTCCCAATCGTCGTATAGCTTGGCAGTCTTACTGCTTCAGCGGTGCCGATCTTTGCCCGGTGTTGCAAATCCAGTCGATTCTTTTTGCCCCTATTTTTTTTTCTAATTTATTGACGAAATAGCTTTCATCAGAGTTCTTGCCAGCTGCTTTCGCTATATTGGATAATGACGTCATTCGCGTGTATCGCCGGGCTGCGATCGCGTTTACGAGTCGCCGATGCGCGCTCGGTTTATTGTGCCCGACTGCTGCACTTATTACGTGTACTCATAGACATTTCTATGATTTCGTTGGTAATAGACATTGCATGCGGGCAACAGAGGTTTATATATTTATTTATTTTGCAACATCCATACTTCCATAGTAATAGTATAAGTTCGAAAGTAGCTCTGTCTCTCTGTCTGGTTTGTTACGTTTTCATGACTAAACGCCATGACCGATTTCGATGAAGTTTGGTACACACATATATTATGTAATTCTTTAGATTTATTTAGATTTTTTCAGATTTATTATGTATATTTATGTATTTAATTCTGTTGTTTTTATATCTGTCTTTTTGTATTTTATAGGTGGTTACCTACCATTTTCATAATGTTATTTTTAATGTCTTTTTCAATGTTTTATTTTATTTTATTACCTTTCTGTCTTGTCTGTACTATACTGTTGTCCTAAATAAATGTCTTTTACTTTACTTTACTATGGCCAGGATTATTACATAGGGTACAAGGCGCGGGCGGGTCAGCCAGTATACTTTATTTTGTGGACTGATGTTTTTAACTCACTTAATATAGAAAATAGGTACTGTACCTTTCTAGAACATCTTCATGACTTTATCTATCCTTCCCCTTTCCACCACCAGACTAGCAGACGTAGGTATCGAAAAGCAGCACTAGTCGGCAAACAACCTTGTCGTAACAAACGATTCGGTTCAACTTTTCCTGATAGTATTTTTCTGGACCGGTCTCGGAGTCTTCAAGTCCAGAGTGAAAAGAGAGCTTAGCCAAGTTACATTCGATTAACGATGACGCTAGTCGATAAGTCCGAAAATGTATGAGATTTGACACTGGAAATATCACGTGATATATCGACAACAAACCTATGTAGAAATCGAATCGATTCGAAGCGAATGTAACTTGGTTACGGGCCCAGGTTCTTTTTAGGCAAGCGTGCCCCATCTTTGATCACATCATCACTTACCATCAGGTGAATTACAAAAAAAACTACGTGCCTTACAGTAGTCGCATATGATGTGTAACATCTGACCACCGCGCGCGCTCATTGGTCAAATCAAATAGCGCGCGCTTCCCCGGTTTCCTGTTACGCATTGCCGTCCTTTTTGCCAAAATCACTCCCACAAACCGAGAAGAAAGATGTTACACATCAAAAAGTTAATGTTTGTTTCCATTATTACTGTATTTTTGTTTGGTGTGCAATAAAGAGCATTTCATTCATTCATTCATTCAAAAAGCTACACGTAGTAGGCCCGGTAAAGGAGAGCAGGTGAGAGTCAGTGCGCCTGTTTACGAAATCCACCTAACGAGTTCACTCATGATAATAAACCGGGCAGTAAATAAGTCATTCTCTACGTGACGATCATCTCTCGGAGATTGGAGAGTTTTCCTTAGGTAGAGTAAGCCGGTGCATGTTGTTTCAAGATGCCTTCAGCTCCTTAAATGTTTATGTTTGCGTCGTCAATAAAATGAAAATGCACTGGAAGAATAAGTTAGGAATAAGAATTAGAAGCATGGAAGGACGATTTTTTTCTGACGGTCACCTGGAAGAGATTATCAAGGTGAACAGCCTTAATGGCTGTTACAATACATGTTTTTTCCTAACCTAGTATAGGTTAGGAAAAAACATGTATTGTCACTCGCACCATCTAAAGGCATGTGCATACAACCGGTCGCGTTTAACGACCATCGCTGATACATCCGACGTACGCTTTGCCAAATCGCCTGCGCTCAAACAGTGAAGGAAAACATCGGATACCGGTGCTAGAACCAAGAAATGTGAACGTATCTGGCGTTTGATCACAAGTGCTTATGTATTTTTGGTTGAATAACATTTTTTGTATTTATTTTGTTTTTGACGCGTAATTAATTATTTTTAATCCCCCCATTTCGGAAAGGGTATTTTTGCTCTTCCATATCTGAGTGCAAAAGCAGTTTTTATCCGCTTGATGATAAAGTAAATTGAAATTAGAACATCGTGTGCACCAAGTTTGTGAATTCAAAACATCACTATTTACTTCTACCTCCATGGTTTCGTATTTATAATACAACCTTTTTTAATTTATTATAAACTCAGACTCGGAACCTTCTTGTTGTATTACTTTTTTTGCATTTAGCCATTTCCTCGCTGAGAAAATGGGATAAAAAGTTACGTGATGCACTTGCACTCGAGTGCAAAGATTTTTCAACTCATGCTCTTATGATTCCCTCGCTCAGGTTGCTCAGGATTCAAATTTTTTAGTCACTCGCTGTGCTCGTGATTCAATTTTAGAATCATTCGCTTGCTCGGTCACCAAAATTGAGCACGTGGTTAAAAAGCAACTTTGCGCGCTTGTAGAACAAATAACTATTACCATTGCTGTTTTGCCTGTTTAAATTAAGAAGAATCATCACAAATGGACCAGGCGGGATCAAATATTATTATATAATTACTGATTTGAATGGGTATTTATCGCGTATGTACCTTTTTATTTGTTACTCCTGACGTTTATCATACAGTGATCGCGAAAGTTTGAAAAATACTAAATATTATTTGTTCTCCTAAGCGTCGGATAACACATTAAAAATAAAGTAAACACAAGTTTATTGGACACTGGGAGGCAACAGGTAAGGAACACCAAACAATTGTAGTCTTTGATTCGTATCCCTGGAAGACATTTCTTTACCGGTGGTAGCGGTGAACGAGCTCGAGGAAGTGGGCACCACCGCCTTACCTTTATCTGCCGCCAAATAGCAGTACTTGTGCAGCTGTGTTCCGGTTAGATGGTAATGGTATGTTCCTGTAATTACTGGCACATAGGCATACCAGCTAAGTCCTATACTATGACAACGTATCCACATAGATATCAAGACAACATAATAGCTTGTTTTGAATTCTATGTGGATATCCATGGGCTGCAGTAGCCACTTAACATCTGGTGGACTGCATGCTCGTTTGCCATATAAGTAGCATAAAAAAAAGATTGCTATCAGTAGCAAGGTATCTAGTTTAAGTTTAAATTCTGGATTGTTTATGTCGTAATTACAATGAAATGAAAATTCACCTTCCTATACATGCGGCATCATAACTAAATAAATAATGCTGGACATTTCACATAGCGCTTTCTAGCCCATAACTAAGCGAAGCTTGTACTATGGGAACCAGAAAACTGATAGAATACTTCTGTGTGTCTTTTTTGTATATACATGCTTATAATTTAGAGAGAGAAGAATTTAGAAAAATACCCAAACCCGGAACGAATATCTGTAAACCATGCAATTTCGCAACCTCCTACGTCTCAGCCGGCTATTTGCCCACTGTGCCAGTCCCGCTGCTAGTAAATGGCCTTCCAGTTTTCTTCCTTTCGTCTAAATCTTGTGCTAAATCATGCTAATTTCTCCGGAAGACGTCCAATTCATCGCGTCATCGTATCTTCGGCCTACCTTGGCGTTCTTTCCCGTCTGTTGGGTTCCAGCACGTCGTGTTCTTTGCCCAATACTCATGTTGCATACGGGATACATGACCCTCCCAATCGTCGTATAGCTTGGCAGTCTTACTGCTTCAGCGGTGCCGATCTTTGCCCGGTGTTGCAAATCCAGTCGATTCTTTTTGCCCCTATTTTTTTTTCTAATTTATTGACGAAATAGCTTTCATCAGAGTTCTTGCCAGCTGCTTTCGCTATATTGGATAATGACGTCATTCGCGTGTATCGCCGGGCTGCGATCGCGTTTACGAGTCGCCGATGCGCGCTCGGTTTATTGTGCCCGACTGCTGCACTTATTACGTGTACTCATAGACATTTCTATGATTTCGTTGGTAATAGACATTGCATGCGGGCAACAGAGGTTTATATATTTATTTATTTTGCAACATCCATACTTCCATAGTAATAGTATAAGTTCGAAAGTAGCTCTGTCTCTCTGTCTGGTTTGTTACGTTTTCATGACTAAACGCCATGACCGATTTCGATGAAGTTTGGTACACACATATATTATGTAATTCTTTAGATTTATTTAGATTTTTTCAGATTTATTATGTATATTTATGTATTTAATTCTGTTGTTTTTATATCTGTCTTTTTGTATTTTATAGGTGGTTACCTACCATTTTCATAATGTTATTTTTAATGTCTTTTTCAATGTTTTATTTTATTTTATTACCTTTCTGTCTTGTCTGTACTATACTGTTGTCCTAAATAAATGTCTTTTACTTTACTTTACTATGGCCAGGATTATTACATAGGGTACAAGGCGCGGGCGGGTCAGCCAGTATACTTTATTTTGTGGACTGATGTTTTTAACTCACTTAATATAGAAAATAGGTACTGTACCTTTCTAGAACATCTTCATGACTTTATCTATCCTTCCCCTTTCCACCACCAGACTAGCAGACGTAGGTATCGAAAAGCAGCACTAGTCGGCAAACAACCTTGTCGTAACAAACGATTCGGTTCAACTTTTCCTGATAGTATTTTTCTGGACCGGTCTCGGAGTCTTCAAGTCCAGAGTGAAAAGAGAGCTTAGCCAAGTTACATTCGATTAACGATGACGCTAGTCGATAAGTCCGAAAATGTATGAGATTTGACACTGGAAATATCACGTGATATATCGACAACAAACCTATGTAGAAATCGAATCGATTCGAAGCGAATGTAACTTGGTTACGGGCCCAGGTTCTTTTTAGGCAAGCGTGCCCCATCTTTGATCACATCATCACTTACCATCAGGTGAATTACAAAAAAAACTACGTGCCTTACAGTAGTCGCATATGATGTGTAACATCTGACCACCGCGCGCGCTCATTGGTCAAATCAAATAGCGCGCGCTTCCCCGGTTTCCTGTTACGCATTGCCGTCCTTTTTGCCAAAATCACTCCCACAAACCGAGAAGAAAGATGTTACACATCAAAAAGTTAATGTTTGTTTCCATTATTACTGTATTTTTGTTTGGTGTGCAATAAAGAGCATTTCATTCATTCATTCATTCAAAAAGCTACACGTAGTAGGCCCGGTAAAGGAGAGCAGGTGAGAGTCAGTGCGCCTGTTTACGACCTCCACCTAACGAGTTCACTCATGATAATAAACCGGGCAGTAAATAAGTCATTCTCTACGTGACGATCATCTCTCGGAGATTGGAGAGTTTTCCTTAGGTAGAGTAAGCCGGTGCATGTTGTTTCAAGATGCCTTCAGCTCCTTAAATGTTTATGTTTGCGTCGTCAATAAAATGAAAATGCACTGGAAGAATAAGTTAGGAATAAGAATTAGAAGCATGGAAGGACGATTTTTTTCTGACGGTCACCTGGAAGAGATTATCAAGGTGAACAGCCTTAATGGCTGTTACAATACATGTTTTTTCCTAACCTATACTGCTTATTTATGCAATGTGTTCTGCCCACCATGGCTTACGGTGCCGAGACATGGACGCTCACGCAGGAGGCTGTGTATAGGTTAAGAGTTGCACAGAGAGCCATGGAGCGTACCATGCTCGGCATCAAACTCTTAGATCGAGTTCCAAACGCCGAGATCCGTAGAAGAACGAAGGTTCATGATGTTGGGAATCGAGTTATGGAGCTCAAATGGTCTTGGGCGGGACACTTGGCAAGACGTGGTGATGTCAGGTGTAGCAGGGCAGCAACTGAATGGTGGCCAAGGAATGGCTGTAGAAGGGTTGGACGTCCGGCAGCGAGATGGGTGGACGACATCGTTAGAGTCGCGGGCCGTCAATGGGTGTTACTGGCGCAGGATCGTGGCGGATGGCACAAACTTAGGGAGGCCAACCACCAGTTCACCCAGCAGTGGGTGAAGTCGGGCTGTGGATGATGATGATGATGATGAACCTGTACTACCCCACTGATGGGCAAAGGTCTCCCCATTTTTTTCTATTCATCTCGATCTTTGGTCAATAATACATTTTAATGATTTTTGTGATGACTTCATACGTGTTATTCATTTACTCAAACTTTCCCTTTACTCAAACTTTTATATATATATATATATAAATATATATATTTAACCTGTGTTGTCCCACTGCAGGGCAAAGGCCTCCCTCCCTTCTTTCCAGTTATTTCTGTCCCCCTGCTGTAGTGGGCCAGTCTGGTAAATGCACATCCAAGTCGTCACGCCAACTCCGTGGTGGTCTGCCGCGTGGGCGTGTTGTGTTAGGGACCCTATCAGTATTGTATTGTATCCCATTTATATTGTATTATTATATTTTCTTATTCCTGTTTCCTATTTAATTTTCTAAATAAATATAGTATACAAGCAAAAAATATGATTAGAACGTCATTATTACTTAACGAATGAAAACAAGCTTTTTATGTATGTAATTAAACGCCAAATAATAAGCGAGTTTTAAACATGTATAAAAATAACATAGAATCATTATTGTAAATATGTAATAACTGTATGACACATATAAAATATTTTTTTGTTATTATTATCCCTTTTTCCCAGATTGAGTGCGGGTTGAAATCCTTTTACAAGTTCTTTATTAACTTGCAATGTATGTATGTTTGTCCGGGTGGAATCTTGCAACTGAATTTGAAACCCGTTCCCCTCAACCGATTGAGCTGGAATTTGGAATACTTATGTAACTTCGGTGATAATTCAATGATATGGTACCGTGGATGAGACGTGATGGAGACGGATGCTAGACAACGGAACTTCCGAATGGATTATAGTAGGCTACTAGTGTTTCGGCTCATTTGAATCTGCATGCGGTTCCGATTATGAATTTTATAAAAGCTTGTTTTGAAAAAGTTATAACTCAACAAAAAAATAGTCTCTATCAAACAGCTGCGGTTTGTCAAACTTTTCTCATTATACATTGCAAAATTATTTTATAGGGACTGGCGGGATCGAGAAAAGTGGAGATGAGGGGGAGGCCTTTGCCCAGCAGTGATGAATATTAAACAAGTATTTCATATTAGCTCTACCTAAGCTGAATATTTTTTTATGCAGCATAGGCTAGATAAAAAAAATATTCAGCTTAGGTAGAGCTATAATATGAAAGACTTGTTTTGACAAAATAGTAAGTCGATAGAAGACTAGTTTGGGGTAGTAAATGTTTTTAGAACGAGTTTCTATGGTTTTCAGATTTATTGGATTAAATAAATAAATAAATATTGCTGGACATTTCACACAGTGCTGTATAGCCCTAAACTATGCAGAGCTTGTACTATGGGAACCAGATAACTGATAGAATACTTATATACTTTTTATTTGTAAATACATACTTTTAATATATAGAAAAACATCCAGACCCGAAACATATATTTGTGCAAACACATGTTCCGCGGCGGGAATCGAACCCGCTACCTCCTGCGTCTCAGCCGGCTATCCGCCCACTGCGCCACGGAGGTCGTCTAATAAAATAGTAAGGAGTTTATTTAGCCAACTCTGAAATCAGAGTTTAAGGCACAGAATGTTTCTTAACTTAGCATTGTGTTGGGAGCTGTTTTGAAGCTACAACAGCACTGTGATAGTTCTCGCATTTATTATAAACGATTTAAGTCTTATTCCGCTTTTTTAGCATATTTTCTCAGCTCGGTAGGTGCACATGCCGAGTTACGTCCGCTCGAGGGGGAGTTATAGGGGGGGGGGGGTGTCCGCACCCTCTTGCTCTTTTTGCGTTTCTTCCAATGGATGCAAATACCCCCTCGTCCGATGTCACTGCAGAATGGAAATTGTACATTTTTCCGCTAATTTGGAGATTTAGGTAGATTCGTTGGAAATATTTTGGTGTGCAATCTTAAATATCGATTTTAGGTACCCATACAAATATGAATATTCTACGTTGTAAATAAAGGTACCTAATTTACAAATCCGATTCAATATCATGTACAGAATCAGCGCTTATTGGTAATCACTGCTGTAGATTTGGAGATTGAAATTAAAACGTGCAGAAATGATTGTATTCCATACCTAAAGGGTAAAACGGGACCCTATTACTAAGACTCCGCTGTCTGTTTGTCCGTCTGTCTGTCTATCCGTCTGTCATCAGGCTGTATCTCATGAACCGTAATAGTTACACAGTTAAAATTTTCACAGATGATGTATTTCTGTTGCTGCTATAACAGCAAATACTAAAAGCAGTATAAAATAAATATTTAAGAGGGGCTTCCATACAACAAACGTGATTGTTTTGCTCGTTTTAGCTCGTTATCGATAACGGCAACAGGTAGACGCTTGAAATATTTACAGAATATTTAGTAATATATTCAATTTAAAAATGAATAATGAAATTAAAATAAAACAATATTTAAGGCGGGCTCCCATACAAGAAACGTGATTTTTTTACCGTTTTTATAGATAATGGTACGAAACTCGACGTGCGCGAGTCCGACTTGCACTTATACGTATATTTCTAACAAAGAGAAAAGAATACTAACTAAGAGATAGTATCTAGGAAATCAACATCTGCCAACGCGTACGTTTCATCTTATGCAGTTTAAAATACAGTTGTTGCATGGTGCGTTTATGTTATGTTATGTTATGGGGCTGCAAGTTCCTCAAAGTTGTTTAGAGAAAATCAATAAAAAGAGATCGACTTATGTTATACTTAACGTGACCATTTATTTTATTTGTGAGAGCGGGACGCTTGCGGAATTCAACAAAACAACAATTTATTTTACTAGGTATTTATTGGCAAAAGAAAAGAGCATGAAAAACAATATAATATGTATGAAATTTTTACATTACATTGCAGTTGTAGACGCATTTAGTTTGTATTTGTCGGTGGAGCAAATTAGTTTTAAAATGTTCGGTCTAGATTTTAAGTAAGAATGGAGCTTATGACATGATTTGTCGATGTTAGTCTTTGTAATTTTTACTCGGTTTCGCCTGTTACTCGCTGTCTTCTCCGTGCTGCCCGCGCTGCCGCTGTCAGGTAGGTAAAGTACGTTTATTGAATGTATCGTTTGATCCCTTTGTAAAAGCGGGACATTTTTCTCTGATTGGGGACAACGGGACAGACAGCCTGAAAGCGGGACTGTCCCGCCCAAAGCGGGACGAATGGTCACGTTAGTTATACTTGACTACTAATCCTCTAGTAGATTTGCCAGTACCACTAGGAGATAAGAGATAGAGATAAATTATCTATTCGATAAGGATGCTACAACAGCGGTGCGATTTGTCGGAGGATTAGAAAGGAGACCACGTAGGAAATAGCGGCCCATTGTTAAAGGACTATTGGTACGATGACCCAGCTCACGAAGAATATAGAGCTTTTTAGATTAACCTGTAAATCAATGATAACACAAGTATGCGCGCGCGTACGTGACGTTAAGTGCGTATTTAAAATACGCCGTTTTTATAGGCCCTATTGGTATAAAAAAACCATGTTTACTGGTGGTGGAGCTTTTGTGAACGGACTCGAGGAAGTGGGCACCACCGCCTTACCTTTATCTGCCGACAAATAGCAGTACTTCTGCTGCTGTGTTCTGGTTAGATAGTAATGGGACGAGTATGTTCCTGTAATTACTGGCACATAGGCATAACAGCTAAGTCCTATAGTATGGTAACGTATCCACGTAGAGATCAAGACAACATAATACCTTGTTTTGAATTCTATGTGGATATCCATGGGCTGCAGTAGCCACTTAACATCTGGTGGACTGCATGCTCGTTTGCCATATAAGTAGTATAAAAAAAAATGTCCTTCGAGCAGCCTAGAATTAAGTTACTAGTCATCAAAACATTTTAGTTTTAGTAAACACATTCTAGTCATTGACCCATTACCATTGGTGTAAAAGTTGCCTCTCATCTTGCGACTCTTGCGAACTCATGATTTTTGCTTTTATTTACAAAACTAATAAAACCTATCTATCAAAGAGAGTCCCGCTGTTCCTATGGAGTCTCCTCGTAGCGAGGTGTCAACACCGCGACCTGTTTCCTCCGGGATAATTAAAAACTCTGCCCGGGATAGAGGGGAGGTAGGGCAGACCTTAGAGAAGCAACGTGATTCAAAATGCCGGAACTACCGTTATAATCGATGACAGCTGGTTCGAAGTGGCTGTGGTCTATGGATGATGCTATAACCTGGTTAATGGAAACGAATCTAAAATGACGCCGAAAATCATTACTGCCATTTTAAAATCGGTTCTAGAAGTTTTTATTTATGTTATTTCTGGGGAAACAGGCTTACGGCCCACCTAATGGTATCACCGTCACCTATTGACACCGGCAACACCCGGGGTATTGTCGATGCGTTCCCTACACTGTAGAAACCTTTTTACATTTCTCTTGAAGCGTGCCATGTCGTAGCCTAATGGGAAAACCTCAGACGGTAGCTCATTCCACATCTTGGGATGGACAGGATCTCTGTCTCCTGTTCAAGTTCAGTTCATCATTATCAAGTTTTAAGTCATTTTAAAAACCTAAAACCGATTCTTAACTTATTCCCCTCAATAAATAACTTAATGATTCAAACTCACCGTTGTTGTAATTTCTCAACTCACCCAACCGACAAAAGGAAATCCGGGAAGTGTATGTTCGGTTCGTAACTTTTGGGATATTTTTGCTTGTATTATTATTAGTCATTGAATGATATGGACAATGGAGAAGGCTCGCAATGGACCGAAGAGAATGGCGTAATAACAAAAAAGCATAAAGGCGTCTAGTCTACACACTGCAGACTGGTTGAAATGAATGAATGGACCGTGTAGCCCATCAGTCTTGCTAATTTTGTAATGGTATTCACAACAGAAACAGTAGCTCAAAAAAAGGCTAGAAGGTCGGAAAATTACGCCAAAAGTCGGACATCTAACATCCAAGAGAGGAGGAGAGGCTCGCGTAACGAACGCACTAATTAATAAGGGTCCGATATTGATTTACGAGTACCTCGGTGTACCTACAGCCCCCCCCCCCTCCCACCCCTCCCCCCCGGCCGGGTAATGAGTGAAATGAGCTTACGGGTCGCGTTATAAGTTATTGCGAAAATGCAATGGTTTTGATATCTTGTCCCTGTATTGACGAAGGAACCTGATTTCCGAATGACGCCACTTCCAAAAAACTTGTCAAATTAAATTAAACTAGAATATAAGATGAAAAAAATCCATTCCTACGCCGACGGATTGTCATTTCGATGGTCTTTGCCAACACAAGTTTTACCTTTCTGGTGTAGGGAAGTAACAACTCAGAAAGAATAGAAAAGAATATTTAGCTGCAACATACTTAAAGTTAATACATAAAAAACGAATAGAAACAATTTAAGTAAAATAAATATAAAAAACAAATCTTAATTTATCTATACACAAAGTATAGTCTGGTCTTCCGTTAAGGCCATTATACTCGTACAGAAAATTAGAAAATAGAACACACTCGCAACATAACCATCCATTCCAAACCAACTACTATGGTAACTACATCTTCTCGAATTTCCGGGCATAGCCTTTGGATACGTGGTCCGCCACCCGCCCCTCCCTCCCCCCCCTCCCCCCTGCGTCTAATTGACGCCGTGCCGGACGCAGCCCGCGGGATTCCGCCTCCCTTCCGGGCTCCGATTTACAATGTTGCCGATAATCTTTTCTTGATGACTGTACGACGACGATTATTTGGACGATTATTATGAAAACATGCGTTTTTGTGTTGTAAAAATTTTATGATCGAATGTACCGGGCTGTACCGCTTGTGATCGACACAGGAGGCGGTCGGTAACTACATTTTTCAATATAAATTGGTACCACGTTGGGCGCCACTTTGCCACACATTGGGCGCCATATTTTTTTTGCAAGCTTCATCCTCCTTCTTTAATAGACGCCGCGTTGTACGTAGCTCTCCGAAATGTGTTCCCTTCCGAGCTCTAAATCACAATGTAGCCGATAATCTTTTCCTATTGTTTTGTAAACGTGCAATTTTATAATTCGGGTATTATAATTTGTCAATAATAAGGAGATTAAGGTGTGTGTGATCGACTTCTTATACCAAACGGGATTTTGAGTTAGCGCTAGCTGTATATAGAAGCATCTACCATTTTCGTGGATTTATATAAAAAAATTGGTTGTCTGTAAAGTCGGTTTACGGACGATAATTTTACGTGATAACGATAGATGCGTCACAAACCGAACGCTTAGACCGATCGTGCCTCTCTATCGCTTGTTCCGCGCTCTCGCTTGCACGCTCGGCTCAGGCGGAACGTGACACTTTTTCGTGCGTGCAGTCGGCGTTCATCGATCTATAAGACGTTTATCGCGTCAAAAACTTGACTTTTAGAATTGCCCATAAGATATAAAATACTGAGGCCGGGTTGCACAACGATCCCTAAATATATTAAGCGACAAAACTTGTTTAAATTTGACGTATTTGTATGATTTGACAACTCCTTAAATCAGATTTAGCCACTAAATAAGTTAAGGCATCATTGCACAAGTCGCCCTAAAAGATATGCATTCATGACTATAATCTTGCTTATGAGCTATTTTAATAGTCTTAAACCATATACATTTACCGTCTTCCCAAATTTCAACACTGATACCAGATCCCTAACGAATATTGAGAGCAAATTTCACTAATCCCTCTGTATGCGCTTAATATTCTGCAAGTTTTTCTTCCTTATTTATACGAGAGAGATTCACCCTCGCGGGATGAAATAAACGCGATGCCTTGGAGAGTCCGCCTTTGGCTTTATTCCAGGGACTGACTAAGGAATGTCGAGTTGGACATTCGTCACAAAATAAACTATTGCTCGTTTAGGCTGCCCGCACTCGAGCCACGTGACACAGCCACAAAACACCGCCACGGGAAGCTGGAAGCGACCACTAAGAAAAAAACCGGCCAAGTGCGAGTCGGACTCGCACACGAAGGATTCCGTACCCATTATCAATAAAAACGGCAATAAAATCACGTTTGTTGTATGGGAGCCCTCCTTAAATATTTATTTTATTCTGTTTTTAGTATTTGTTGTTATAGCCGCAACAGAAATACATCATCTGTAAAAAATTGAACTGTCTAACTATCACGGTTCATGAGATACAGCCTGGTGACAGACGGACAGACAGACAGCGGAGCCTCAGTAATAGGGTACCGTTTTACCCTTTGGGTACGGAACCCTAAAAAAACTTCTGACGGTCCTATAGCCTGCTGAGATATTTTAATATAAAATAAGATATTGTTGTACTAAACTGTGTTTAACAATAATATAGGGATTACTCGTGCGCGATAACTTGGGACCTGCTAGGAATGCGACTCCCCGACCGCTTTCCCTGCACTTCCCCGATGGCGCCCGTATTGTACCGTTCGCATCACTATTTTTTACTAGGGTTTTTAGTCTCGTACTGGCTTACGTCACGTAACGACGCGCTCTGGAATTCTTTTAGTTTTCGTTTGTGTTATTGTTTTGTTGTTGTAGTTTTTGTTGTTATAGTTTGTGTCATTGTTTTGTTGTTGTAGTTTTTGTTGTTATAGTTCTTGTTAAGTGTTTTTGTTATCATTATGAAGGGTAAACCTTTGCATAGCAGAGAAAGAAACCTCGTGCTAAAAGTGTTAGAGTTTTTAAGTGAGAGTGAAGAAAAAAGAAGTCAACCATGTGGACAGGCTTCGACAAAAGTATTGGGACGATGACCTCTTACAAGAGACGAATGAATCGCAATTAATTGTAAATTTATCGGATACCTCTTCGTCAAGTGATTATAGTGAGACTTAGGACGAATAACAACCTCTAGAAGGCATAAATCCACTAAGTAGTGACGAAGATGAGATAATGTAAATAATTGATAAAATAAATGTATAAACTTAACATTGTATTTTTATTTTATTCAAATAGTGTAAAAAAGATTAGATAAAAAGCAGCGTCCTCCCTGAGTAACATAATAAATTAGGTTAAAAAAAACAAAGACGAAGCCGCGGGCGGCTGCTTGTTATGTTCGCTTTTTTGCGGGCGGTACAAACACGCCAATATGACGTCACCGCGCTCAGGTCCCAACTAATCGCGCACGGGTAATACACATTTATCTACACTAATATTAGAAAGAGAAAAGATTTGTATTTTTGTATGTTTGTAACGAATAAACTCAAAAACTACATGTCCGATTTCAAACATTCTTTCACTATTAGAATGCTAAATTATTTTATGTTATTTGTGGGGAAACAGGCTTACGGCCCACCTGATGGTAAGCGGTTACCGTCGCCTATTGACACCGGCTACACCCGGGGTATTGTCGATGCGTTCCTTACCCTGTAGAAATCTCCTTATATTTCTCTTGAAGCGTGCCATGTCGTAGCCTAATGGGTAAACCTCAGATGGTAGCTCATTCCCCACACTATAATGTAGTGTAGGAGTAACATAGGATATATTAATTACAAGAAAAATTTAGGGATTCCTACTAAAACTTCAATAATGTAATCCAAGGTGTAAAAAATAGCCATAAAATGTCTTTCATCGCATACGCTGCGCTAACTATAATATTATAAATTCGAAAGTAGCTCTTTCTCTCTGTCTGTTTGATACGTTTTCACGACAAAACGGCTCGACAGACTTCGATGAAATTTGGAATGCAGGAATGAAAACATTACCGTAACATTACAGTAGGTAATTTTACTTAGAAAACTTTCGTGATTGATTTCAATCATTATTATAAATACGGGATTTATCACGTACCGTCTTATCGGTGCTTGAGGCGATAGAAATAAGTCGTGTGCCGAACTTTAACAGAGATAGAGGATGGGTTCTACCGCCAGCTTGGAGGCCATGTCTTCATTATGCAAGTGACGGAAGAGTGCGTGAACCTGGTAGAGAAATAGTTATTGTTGTGTGTTTGCCTGTACCAAGAACTACCGAAGAGAGCAGCAGTGATGATAATGATGATGACACAGCCGGTCAACACGCTGTGCCTTCGTTGACCCTGCCCTAGGTAATGTTTTTATTAAAAGACTACGCGTGCGAAACTGCGGATTGATAACCTAGTGTTGAATAAAGACTTTTAAAAAACAAAACAGTAGCGGAAGCTCGCGGTAGCCACTTTTGTAACCGCGCGACGTTCACAAATCGTCGCGTTGAACACACGCTCACAGATCGCCAGTGTGTTAACGCACTTTTTACCCTTTGGGGGTTGTGGCCGTCCCTGGCCCCAGTCTTTTTATGCATGGCCTGCGGATGTTTCGCCAAATCGTTAATGTGAATTGATGGAGGGTGTGCTTACGTTTCTTTCTCATTATTGGTGCGCCGTGCCGTGCCTACGTTTCCTGCGTCCACATGCCAATAAAAAAACAAAATTGAATATTGATTTGGACATTATAATCACAAGTATCAGTTTGAAACATCAACTTAACTCCGCGACTATACTATGAATGAATGAAAATTCTTTATTATACCTTACAAGCTAGACACAACAGATATAAAGACAACAGGTTTAGAAATAAACAAATAAATGTAAGCACAATGGGCGGTCTTATCGCTTAAAAATATACTTAATAATAGAAAAAGAAAAATATCATACTTAACCTTAAATACGTACATACATATTTGGTACATAAATAATTATAAATAAATAAATATCATATATAAAATAAATATATATGTATATATACATATATAGTAATAATATTAAAAATCAGATTAATGAAGCACGACTATTCATGGGGACAAAAGTTTTTGAGTCTAGCTTTAAATACGGAAGGTGAGGGGGATTTCCTAATGGAGACCGGCAAGGCGTTCCATAATCGGACAGCTTGGACGGAAAAGGAGTGTGCCTAGAAACTAGTTATATGATTATGATCAGCTGGATTTAGTGGTTGGTAGTATATAAAACCTTTATCTACACGGTGACTTTTCGAATTTCTAATGGTACGATTTTATTTTTAATTCGTTTTAGAATCTGTCTATAGTTACGTCTTAATATTGTTGCAAAATCAATACAATTGCACACGTTAATTCATAGATAATATAACAAATAACAACAAATATTACTAGACATTTTACACAGCGCTATCTAGCCCCAAACTAAGCAGAGCTTGTATTATGGGAGCCAGATAACTGATAGAATACTTATATACTTTTTTTTTTGTGAACACATACTTATAATATAGAGAAACAACCAGACCCTGAACAAATATCTGTAGATCATACAAACATTTGTACCGCGGCGGGAATCGAACCCGCTACCTCCTGCGTCTCAGCCGGCTATTCGCCCACTGCACCACGAAGATCGTCAAATAAAAAAATATAAATACATTAAAAAAAATTAACATTCATTACTATAAATACGGGATTTATCGCGTACCGTCTTATCGGTATTTCGAGCGACAATGTTTCGGTTCAATTCGTGAACCTTCATCAGGGTGAGTGAGATCCGCTCCGCATAACGTCTCGCCTCGCACTGCGCGCCGCTGCCCTCTGCGCGCGAGTGGACTGACGGGGTGGTGGGGATTGGGGTCAACAAAGACCCAGCGTGTTGACCGTCTGTATCATCATCATTATCATCACTGCTGCTCTCTTCGGTAGTTATTACGTAGTTAAATATTACGATAATTAGTACGTGATAAATCCCGTATTTATAATAATGATTGAAATCAATCACGAAAGTTTTCTAAGTAAAAATTAACATTGTATATACACTTAATTGAGGCCAAATTATACTTTCCACTTGTTGTGCACATTACACATGTAATTTCTTCCCTTGTCATTAATTTGGAATATTGTTTGTAAGGTTTGTTCTACAAAAAAACAAATTGAACAGTTTTGGAACAAAGTAGGAGCGTAAAAGTTGTGCCCTATAAAAAGTAGTCCGCTCGCCCGAAGTGGGTCAAAGTTGCGGGAACAGGAAATATTATGTAAGTAGGTCCGCGTGCCCGTCTGGCCTGTAATGGTCCGCTGTCTGGTTTGTTCGTCTAGTATTTGTTCATATTCTGAATATTTTAGATTTTATTAGGAGGTTTTTGTTTTGATGCCTTTTCTTTGTGGGAGATTGTCGATCTTCTTTCGATTGTAAGGCGTAGATTGACGACCTCCGTATATTAGGAGTAGGTTATTTAATATTACAAAATTATAAATTATTGATTGATTTCTTCAAATCCGCAATCCCGCACAGCAGCATTGGCAATGCGCGCCTTGTGAACAGGCGCGTTGTCGTGAAGAAGCAATACACCTGCGTCAATTTTCACCGTCTTTTTTTTTATTGCCTCCTTTAAATTGCGCAGGGTGTTAGCGTAAGTTGCGCCAGTAATACTATCACCTTTTTTTGTGTACTCAATTAATAAGATTCCCTTGGAATCCCAAAACACTGTGGCCATGAGCTTGCACGGCGGATGGGCTGACTTTGAACTTCTTCGGTGGGGCTGTTCCTTTTTTATGCCACTGCATAGACTCCTGCTTGCTCTCAGGATCATAGTGATGAATCGTATTGTTGATCGAAGTGATGAACGCACGTTTCATCATCAGTAACAATCCGATCATAAATGCTTTGCGGATTTTCACCACAGAGCTCCAAAAACTCCTTGATCAACTCGCACTTGTTTCTGAAGCGCTGTGAGCATTCGCGGCACCCATCTTGCACTGACCTTTGACAAATTCAGATGGTCATGAAGGATAGTGTGAATGGTACCCACGGATAGCTTGGTTCTTTTTGCTAATATTTTCACTCTCACATGGGCATCTTCGAGTACAAGTTTCTCAATATTTTTTACGTTTTCTTCAGTAGCGGCACTGTACGGCCCACCGGCACGAGGGTCGTCTTCAATACTCTCTCTACCCCGTTTAAATTCACTTAACCACTTCTGAATTGTAGATAATGAAGGGGCATAGGTAATCTTGGTATACAGCCCTCATTTCTTCTTGAATTACTTTTTGAGTCTTTCCTTATTTTGTGAGGAATTTGATCACAGCACGATGCTCGATTTTTTCAACATTGTCGTATCAGTCATCGTAGATGCCTTTCCGAAATGATATTTTGAATACTAATGGCGACAATCTAATAAAATTTTGTATTTATACCCTCAATGAGTGTATCCTCAATAAACTAATGAGATAATTTAATTACCCTCATCATTAGTATATTACCCCGATACCGAGAATACATTGAACTCCCTACGTAACTATTTGCGAGCGAACGAGCCAGCAACATGTTTTTGCATATCATTTAAATGCATGTAATTTGTACTGTATAAGATTGCATATTCTTTTGGGAAGGCACTGCGTCCTGCAACATAGTCAAAACTAACGCAGGAAACAGTGTATCACTAGATTAAATTTATTTGTATTTTGTATTAGTCTATGAATGCAGTATCTAATATTATAAATGCGAAAGTTTGAATGTTTGTTCGTTACTCAATCACGTCGTAAAGGCTGAACGTCGATGAAATTTGGTATGTACGTAGATTTTTTTTTAATGTTATTTGTGGGGAAACAGGCTTACGGCGCACCTGATGGTAAGCGGTCACCGTCGCCTATGGACACCCGGCAACACCCGGGGTATTGTCGATGCGTTCCCTACACTGTAGAAACCTCTTTACATTTCTCTTGAAGCGTGCCATGTCGTAGTCTAATGGGAAAACCTCAGATGGTAATTCATTCCACATCTTGCAAGTATGGGGTAGAAAAGATCGCGTGAAGCGTGTGGTGTGCGATACCCAATTGTCGATTATATGTTGATGAGCTTTATTACGTTGTCGAGAAGTGCGGTGGTAAAATCTCGATGACAGGATGAGATCAAATAGCTCCTCAGAACATTCCCCATTATACAGGCGGTAGAATACATTGAGCCATTCGATGTCACGGCGTTGACTCGGCGGTTCCAGTCTGTCGGCGAGTTTGGGATCACCGATGATTATAACCTGGAATAACAAATAGGCTGCTTTTTGTTGACAAACAACGCGTGCGAAGCCGCTAGCAGAAGCTAGTTAAATATAAAATCAATCTGCAGTATCGGTACCCAACAGTACCACGTTATGCGCCAATATAAAAGTAATGTTTGTCAAGACTGCTCTCTACTGAGGTTGCTTCCTGCCCTAACGAGCACAAGGAGCGGTAGCCTAGCCACCGTCCGTCCAGTGGTCAGCCCCTCCCCCTACACTACTTGTATCACTAGTTGGGAAGATCAGAAGGGGTGTTTAGCAAGAGCCTTGCTCATACTAGATACGGTCTTTTTAGTTTTTCCGCTTTCATTGTCAGAACTTCTTTTTTAATATACATTATAAGCTTGCGTTTGAGCACGATCTCGCCTGATGGTAAGCGATGATGTAGTTTACGATGGTACACGCTTGCCTAGAAGAAATCTATTCACTCGCGACTTAAAGATACCCACGCTTTAGCTATCAGGCAACACAGACTCTGGCAAGGCGTTCCACTCTTTGGCGGTGCGCATAATAAAGGTCGAAGGGAACCGCTTTGTGCGAATGGGAGGTATTTCTACCATATAGCGGTGGCGCACCACATAGCTGAGCGTCTGGTTGTCCGTTGATAGAATGGAGATGGTGGGATCAGGTTGAAAAGTTCCGCCGCACACTCCCCGAAATGTACTCGATAAAAAACCGAGAGGCTAGCAACCTTTTGTCGATGCTCCAGGCTGAGGAGCCTTGCATCGACTAGCTCATGGTTGCCTATGAGCTCCTTGGCTCTTCTCTCAATTGATTCCAGAGCTTCAAGTTGGTACTTCGCTGATCCGTCCCAGAGGTGAGAACAGTACTACAAACATGATCGGACTTGTGCTAGGTACAAGTTGAGCAACTGTCCCCGTGTGAAGTAGTGCCTCACCTTTGCGAGTATACCAAGCTTTTTAGCAGCCAACTGGGCTTTCGACGCAATGTAGGAGCCGAAATTGAGAGTCGGAGTTAATGTGATACCAAGAAGCTCGAGGTGGTCAACTATCGGCACGATACACTTCTAACACGATATAAGTTCGAACTAGCTTCTTTCGTGTCAATAGCTTACAATGTATTAAAAATCGGCAATTTAATTAGGGAAGAGTAGAACTTGGTCACGGCTATTGTATTTAGTATAGCATAGTCTGGATGGGGTGTCCACAATCACAGCTGGTTAGCGAAGGGTCTCGCATTCCCCATCTACGGATGTAGATCCCAACCTAGGAACGTTTACGGTAATATGTAGATTTTAATTGGTCCAGATGGTAACGCGATCTGCTTCTTAAGAATAGGTGGCATACTAAAATTTTAATACAAAAAACGAGTGTGTGAGACCACACGACTGAAATAAAACTTCTTTTTCAAAATATCAATTTATAAAATTGTTCAATTACAAAATTGTCCACACGTCTGTAGGTCGATCAGACTATGTTCATTCTGAGCAGAGGCAAATCGCACTCGCACATTAACGTTTAAAAATATACGAAACGTAACTCTCTTTCTATCTTCACTAACTCATATCTCCCTCTCAACTTCCGTTCGCACTTCTCAGCTTACTCCAAGCGTGCGTAAAGAAGTTTTACTTTATAAATTGAATGTGATTTTATTGTTAGAAATAGCTAACGATCCTCAGTTAGGTACTCGAGTTTCGCGTGTGAACCGCGTGGGTGCTGGAGGTAGCCCTCCCACGCGTGACCTATCCAGCGGACGTGGCTCTACGTCAGTGGGTCGGGCTAACAAGCAGGGACCGCGGCGTGGCAACCCTAATGTCTTCATTTGAATTCAGATTTACCTACACTGATAGTAGCAAGGAAGCTGGAACTCTGTTGCCCACCAAAGCTTCATCGCTTATAAACGCTGGCTGTTACGTATCGCGCGAACGACGAGACCAGTGACGAATTGCGAGCGCACGAATGTACGTTCGTCACTCGTTTCGCGCGCGATTTACGAAAGCGAATAAAAACGCAGTATACAGAGTGATCCGAAAGTCTTGCCTGTGGATATTTTAGACCAATTTTGGTATTGTATCTTTGAGATTTTGGCGGCTTATCTCCAGACAGCGTCATTCATTACGCTGCGCTGGTTGCAACTAGTTTTTGAAGTAAAACTTCCTTACGCACGCTTGGCTTGGGGAGTAAGCTGGTGAATGCGTTACGAAAAGTGCGAATGAAAGTTGAGAGGGAGATATAAGTTAGTGAAGATAGAAGGAGAGAGAGTTATGTTTCGTATATTAGGTACTGTAGGTGCAAGAGAGAGATGTGCGCGCGCACATTTTTTTTCTCTCTTCCTCTCATAGCCAGTGCATGAAATATATAATTATTTAACTCAGTCAGTATTTCGTTTGATTATTTTTAGTAATTTCATTTCGTTCTAGAACAATTTTATAAAAATAAATATTTTCAAACAGAAGTTTTACTTGAGTCGTGTGGTTTAAAGCACACTCGTTTGTTTTTAGGAAATTGAACAGCCCACATTGTAGCTAGTGGTATGATGCTTGCACGTGATCATGTTCTGGATGTTGTGGTTTCATGATCCGTAGTTCCTAATACAGATACAAAAGGAAGTGTAATTACTTATTATATTCTATAATACTTATATTACTAGTGGTTCGCCTTGAACTGAGATCTCGCGAGTCTACCATAAAACAAAAAAAAAATATTATTGGTAATCTTCAACTATCAAAATAGTACCAAGAAATAAATAACCAAACAACTTGACCTGCAATTTCATTCAAATTACAGATAACAGAAGTTTATGTTATTTGGTTGAACTTTTTTGGGGTACAAATTGCAGTTATTCTGGATTTCAGACTTTTGCCTATATTTGTGATACTTAAGCTACACGCATACCAAATTACAGCATTGTGGGGTCACTGGTGTATCCTGTGAATTTTGTCAAAGTTTAGTTTTTATTATGGCTAATAACTCAAAAACTACATAAACTTTACTAAAAATAAAAACGGGGTCGAAATGTATAGTCGGGGTCGAATAAAGGCCTTTCATTTGACGTCCCACTTAACCTAATAGTCTCATTTCATCTTTTTTTTACCGCTCTTGAACCCCAATATCTCAACAACCCTCCAACATTTTAAGCTCATTTTGTCACACCAAAATTGTGGCATCACTACCTACCTATGATTTAAATTTCACGATGATCGGATCAACGCTTTGAAAGTTATCCTCGGACAAACAAACATACATATGTACACACGGCTACATATCAAGCTATACATTTCCAGTATAAGCTGACCTCTCATTCTACGAAAAGCCTATACAATGCGAGGTCAGCTTATACTAGAAATTTATAGCTTGATGTGTAGCCGTGTGTACATACAACGCCGATTTGCCCAAGTTGATTTGCAGATCTCGCTTCGCTCGATCAATAATTTCTAAAGTAACTCTGTCCTTCTGTCTCTCTGTCTGTTTATTACGTTTTTACGACTAAACTGTTGGTCAACGCCGTCTTAGGCTATGCTGGGGCCCTTGGGCACACTAGAATTTAGGGCCCTTGGGCAAAAAAAATTTTGGGGCCCTGTTGGCAAGTAAAGTGAATGAAAAAAAAAACATTTTTCTGCTACGATCTTAAATTGGAAGTGGTTTGTGTCGGTGATCTATAATTGGTGTAGTTAATAAGTTTTACTTTATAGGTACTTTTTAGATATTATTTATAATTTATTAAAATGTTCACTATTTAGAAAATGATTAAAAAACTGTTCTGGTGTCCGATTACAATGCGCTAAGCTACATATAAAAACAGATTTGACGGAGGCTTGTTGCTCTCAGGTTTGCCAGAAAGTCGCTAACAACGCCCACTAAATGTGGGCGTTGTTAGCGACTTTCTGGCAATGACTCCATGATTTTTTTTCATAGTTTGTCTTTTACATTTGTTGGGTTATATCCACAGAACATAAAAAACAATAGAACTAGCATGATGACTTTTTACTAAGAAAACCAGTGTAGCTAAACTCACACATGTAAAAACTAGCACACTTAGAAATAAAAGTTATAATTGGTTGAAAGAGAACGTTCAAAGAGGCCTAAAACCATAAAACCAATTTAACGGATATAAAACCTTAGCTACTATGGAACATGGTTTAAAATTCAATAAAATAAACAGTAACAAAAAATTCAAGTTCACTTCTTCTACTCGGCAAAAGATGGCGCTTTAGAAAGTATTTTTATTTTAGTCTCTATTATTTAGAAATAAGACTGATAATGCAATGGCTGTTATTTGATTACCCACAAAACAAAGCCACTCAACAACAGGTGGCGCTGTCGCTAACGATTTTTGTTATAGTCTCTAAGTACAAAGAATAAGATTGATAATGCAATGGCTGTTACTGGCATGCTCAAATAACAGCGCTACTCACTTAGTGATGTACCAATGAGCATACAAGACGAATGTATCGATATCGATTATCACCTACCTACTATGGGTAACGAAATAGATACGTCAGGTTATATTTGTGGTGGTCGAAATAAAAAGCTTTTCTTTTCTTTCTTTCTTAACATAATCACAGGTATCCAACTCATAAATACTTACTTAAAAAAATATTATATTACTGGAATATTATATACTGAATTATTATTTGAGGGGCACACTAAGATTCCGGAATCAATAAAAAAATACTAATAATGGTCAAAAAACAATTTATTATTTCTCAAAATATTCTCCCTTTGCGTCAATGCACTTTTTCATAAGATTGAACAAATTTTCAAAACATTTGTGCCACTCCTCCAGTGGTGACGTCAGATACATGTTATTCATACTCTTCGACAGCCTCTCTTCTGGTGATGAAAACCGTTGATCGGGTAATTGGTTCTTAATTTTTGGGAACAGATATGCCAGGTCATGACTCTGTATGTTAGATGACTCATAAGTTGTACGTTTTTTTTAATTTTTTTTATGTCTTGCGCCTTGGGGAAACTGAAAACAGAAGTTATTATATTATTTCACACCATAGGTCTAAAATACATTCAGAAAATCATCAATAAAACAACAAGGAATTAACGCCCTAAAACTTATACACCTTTTAATAGGGGGTAACTAATTAAAGCTATCGATAACACATTCATCAGTATATTGGGGTCACATCCCTAATTGAGTAGCTTAAGTTGAGGTTTAAGAGAAACGCGACCTTAAGGAGTATGATTCACAGTCTATTTTGTTTGACGATTTTGCATTTTAAACAAAACTAACAAAAAACAATGAAATAATACTTACCGGTGATAGGATATGCCCCCTTTTGTTAAATTTTTGGTTCGGCTATAATATTTACACTCCAAAACGGCACAATATGGCATTTTTATATTTTTTTGAAGTACGTATACCCCACAGTAATTGAAACACGACTGAAGTGAGCGAAGCTTGTAGTGCGCGGAACTCCGCGTACTTGGTGTTACGCGGGCCCCGCCTACTTACGACTTCTATTGTTTTTTGTGTTCTGTGGTTATATCTACCTAAAATAGAAAAAAAAATTGTATTATGTAAGCGAATATATCGGCCTTTCGTGGCCCCCGTGACGATAGGAGCCCTGGGCACGGGCCCCGTGTGCCCTTATGGTAAAGACGGTACTGCGGTTGGTATATTGATAGATTATGATCGGGGTTGGGGCATAGGCTATTTTTTACCCTGCGCAGGAGGGTAATGTTTTTATAGAGAAACAACGCGTGCGAAACCGCGGGAGGGCCAGCTAGTTATTCATTTGCCGATGTTGTGCCGTCCGCTTTAGTATAGCGTGCACTTAATCGTTGTTATCTGTAGGTAAAGTGTGCGTCCAGTTAGAAGGGTTGGCAAGAAACGTTTGAGATTCAATACGTCCAGAGGGTTGTTTATTTATGGCGCTATTTAGTTTCTGAATGGTGAAGGACTGACAAACTTCGCTGACCATCCGTCTATCTATAACTATACCATCTATAATACTATATGTATAGCTATACCTATTCAGATTAACGGAGCACGATTAGTACATAACTTACTTACTTATGTAGGTAAATCATCATCGTCTCCGACGACCTCCGTGGTGCAGGGAGCGAGTAGCCAGCTGAGACGCAGGAGGTAGCGGGTTCGATTCCCGCCGCGGAACAGATGTTTGCATGATCTACAGATATTTGTTTCGGCTCTGGTTGTTTCTCTATATGTTATAAGTATGTGTTTACAATAATAGTAGATTATTAACCAAGGGGATAAAGCAGTGTCTTCTGTCGCGGGTGACGATTTAAATCGCGAGCGTAACGAAGGACTCGAGGTTTACTCCCGAGCGTAGCGAGGGTGTTAAAAACTTAAATCACAAGCGAAGCGAGGGACGAGTCCTGAGTGTAGCGAGGGATTTAAGTTCACCCAAGACTAAGACAGCTTTATCACCGAGGAAAATGCTCTACTTTTCGTACCATTTGCGAAAAAATTAATAGAATAATAATATGAGATAAGCATTTATTAAAAATAATGACAATTAAAAGTAAAAGTTAACATTCGAAACATTGGTCCAATTATTGATAGAGAGAGTTACATTTTTGTTTGGTACATTTATTGTTGATGAACTTGTTGATTTTACGTTTATGTATTTGAAGAAAACAAAAACGCGGCAAATTCCTAGACTAATATTTTTTTGTCGGAAAAGCAAAGGCATCAAGCTCATACGGCCTCGTCGGTTTTCGTAATTTTATTTAATAATCATAACTGCATAATAAATGCGTATTCCTTTTTCAAAAAGATGTATAATGGTTTATATACAAACTCAATGGTGTAATCACAGATGTAGTTCAGTATAAATTTCGGTAACTATTCCAAATTTAAATAACATTCTCCCCCTAGAGGATGAATGAAATTCAGTACAATTTTCTTTCCCTGTTTTTAACAAGTTTTTTTTGAGCAAGTGGTACGAAAAAATATATATAAGTATTCTATCAGGTATCTGGAAGTACAAGCTCTGCTTAGTTTGGGGCTAGATAGCGCTGTGTGAAATGTCCAGCAATATTTAAGCTGATAAATAAAATAAAATAATTGATGCTGGGCATTTCACATAGCGCTATTCTAGGCCCAAACTAAGCAAAGATTGGTCTATGAGAACCAGTTAACTAATAGAATACTTATATGTATTTTTTTTTGTTAATACGTACTTATAATTTATTAAGAAGTTAGGCTTAGATTTCTTTTATTAACAAATGAAAATTATATTAGGGTGTACCGTTCAATTGAAAATTATCCACTTTGTCCTTTTGAGTAAAGATTAAAGTTCATCTAAATTGTCTTTGAAGTATGAAGAGTTTTTGTTTATACATTATAGGCTTGCGTTTGAGCACGATCTCGCCTGATGGTAAGCGATGATGCAGTCTACGATGGTACACGCTTGCCTAGAAGAAACCTATTCATTAGCGACTTGAAGACCTCTAGGTTGTAGTTATCAGGAAACACAGACTCAGGCAAGGCGTTCCACTCTTTGGCGGTGCGCATAATAAAGGTGGAAGAGTACCGCTTTGTGCGTATGGGAGGTATGTCTTCCATGTAGCGGTGGCGCATCGCGGAGCGTCTGGTTGTCCGATGATAGAATGGGGATGGTGGGATCAGGTTGAAAAGCTCCTCGGCACACTCTCCGAAATGTATCTGATAAAAAGCCGAGAGGCTTGCAACCTTTCGACGCTTGAGGCTGTGGAGCCTTGCACCTGCTAACTCGTCATTGCAAATGAGCTTCTTGGCTCTTCTCTCGATTGAATCTAGAACCTCTAGCTGGTATTTCGCTGATCCGTCCCAGAGGTTGGTTTGAATAAGATATACTTACCTTGAGTTGGTTTGAATATACATAGATATAACTTTGAGTTGAGTTTTGCGGGCCCCTAATATACCTCATCTACCTTCCCAAACAGCCTAAGCGGCGAAAGCGGCGAATAGTCAAGGAAGTGAGCTCCGCATATTGAGCGTACGCAGCTGTTATGAGCTCTGAATACTCTTTCAAAATCTGTACTGGTTGCCCCATAGAATTATGTGTGTTATTTATGACTTATGAGGGATATCCTTTGATTCGCGTGCACGCGATAGGATAGATAACAGGGTATACAGCTCGTGCTGCTGGACTGCACTGCCACAGATAATATGAACAATAAAAAAACGTTTATTTTCCCATCACAAATAGGTTTTACAAAAAAAAACATATAAAGTAAGTTACAGTAGGTAGGATTTAGTTGACGTATTAATTTCCTATTTGTGATTAAAGATATTTATTCTCAACACTTACAGAGAAAATCTAATTACTTTATTGTACTGGATTATGTCCAGTGATATAACAGTAACATTGCTTAACATAATACATATAACAATAACTTAATATTCTTTAGTATATAATTTCTCAATCTTTTTTTTAAATACAGACATACTAGGGGCTTCTTTGACTATATTGGGCAACTTATTATATAGCTGTGCTCCTTCAAATGTTATATTTTTCTTTCCGTAATTAGTTCTAGGTCTCGATAATACAAAGTGTTTATTTTTAGAGCTTCGTGTATTATATTGGTGGACTTGATCTTTCCTCATAAAAGTTATGTCTGTATGTACATATGTCATTTTTTACTATTTTTCTAATAAGGCCGCACGTATTAAAGGTTGTTTTATACTCATCAGTTGGGTTTCTTTGTAAAGTGTTTCTGTCCGTGTAAAGAAGTTGTAGTTAAATAAGACTTTGATTATTTTGTTCTGTGCTGTTTGTAGTTCCTTTAAATTTGAATTGGCTGCGGTTCCCCATAACTCAATCAGGTATTCTAGATTTGATTTCACCAATGAGTTGTAGATAAGTTTGTCTGACATTTCTTGGAAAACATTTATATAAACATATATAGTTGTGTAAGTCTAATTATAAAACCTGTTTCGTGAGGGAGTGGTGCCTGAGATAGGTTTAGAAAATCTGCATTACAGGGCACCAGTGCTCTCTCTCGACGGATTAAACAAAGGGATTGTACGTTATAACGTTCACATTTATTATTAGTTATTAATTTATACATTTCGAGATAATACAACAAAAATGAAAATATACATGATTACCACAGATGAACTCCCCGTAGGTAGTTCTTCTAGAAGTTAGGATGGGTCTGGTCAGGTTAGAAGGGGGTAATAGACCCCTATACGAGCGTCGATGCAGATCATATCCCCCATCTTTAAATCAGAATAAGAATTATAGGATAGATAAAGAACTTGCCGAATGAAGACCGTAATCCAAGCAGGTGAAGGCTAGACGCCCTGCGTTACGCACGGTTGGACCTAAAAGGCGAGTCTTTATGTACCAGCGTAGGTAATACATACACTTTATGTATAGCATGTACTAGACGGCAACCGAGTGGAGTCTCGTAGTGATGAGGTTGTGGTAGATAATTTGGTTATCGATAATAGATGGTCCGTCATTGTGGTGGAAAAATAAGCATTGGTTTATTTATTACCAGCTTTTCCCGCGGCTCCACACGCTTTAAATAACTAAAAACTCACATAAAAACAAAAAATATTATATGTAATCTCTGACTATCAAAATAGTGCCACGAAATGAATAACCAATTGTCTTGACTTACAGTTTCATTCAAATTACAAGTAACGGGAGTTCATGTTATTTGGTTCCTATTTTAGGGGGTAGAAATTACAGTTATTTTGGATTTCAGACTTTTCCTTATATTTGTGTCACCTACCTACCCTGTGAATTTTGTCAAAGTTCAGTTTTTGGTATGGAATAACTTAAAAACGACAAGTTTTAAACTAAAAATATAAACGGGGTCGAAATGTACTTACTAAGACCTTTTATTTGACGTACCACTTGACCGGATAGTCCCATTATATTTTTTTACCCCTCATGAACCTCAATATCTCAACAACCCCCCCCCCCCCTCCCTCTATTTTTAGCTCATTTAGTCACACCAAAATCGTGTTATCAATACCTACCTACTATAATATGCCAAATTTCACGATGATATGATACGCTTCGAAAGTTATCATCGGACAAACATACATACAACGCCGATTTGCCGCTTCGCTCGATCAATTATTTATTTATTTATTTGAACACCGACATAGTATACATTAAACCATTATAATAAATCAATTAATATTTCTACGAGCTAAATGTTACTATAATTACAGGTGATGACCACATTGACTAATTTATGGAACGAGTAACAAAAAAAAAATTATACAAATAACTAAAAAAAACACAAAATACACTGAAATAAATAAAAGACATAAAAATGATTTACAAAATCTTAATCCTTAACAACTAAAATAACAATTGGAATAAATTAAATTTAAAATTTATATTAAAAGACAAGTCAATATTTCAAAGTTTAGAGTAAGTATATTTAAAATGGGCTTTTAGCTTTCTCACAATGCAAGAAATATGTCCAATTTTGTTCATAAGATTAAAAACTAATTAAATGACTTTCATACAAACATCCAACGCCTATTTCAATTCCATATAATTTTGGGAAATTCTTGTACCTTCTTTTCTTTATCCATGACATCATATATACAATGAAAGGGGCGAAATTATCCCACGTGTCACGAACAAACCTAATTTCAATTATAGAACATTTTTAAAGCTTAAAGGTTTACAGTAACATCACTAGCACGTCACTAGTGAGCGCGCGGCGTGTGTGCGCGTCGATAAATTCCAAGCGTTGTCAATCGCTCGCGAGGATAGCTCAGGAATTAACGGCGCTGCTGTCAAGGCGCCCGCCGCGCCGCCGCCCGCCGGCCGCCCGCTTAAGGGGACACCAGAGGGACAATCGCCCATACAACACGTACTACCAAGATCATTTCTAATTGGAGCATATTTCTACTTTAATAAGGTATTATTTTAATTTGAATAGTATTTATCTAGGTTCCCAACTATAAATAATACTTACCTAAAATGAAATAGAAGCGTATCGCATTCTGCATGTTTTTACGTCATAAAAGACCTGTTTTCAACCTAATTGTTTCGTATTAAAAACAACAACATCTTACGTATCCTAGTCATGGGAACATAGATTATATCGTCTAGTTACAGAATAACAACACAATGAGAAAAATACAACAAGTTTTCAGTCATCATTTTTGGTATTACGGAACACGGTCAAAATCTAATCAAACTTAGAATCGTTCTATTGCTATCACTGCCGCCCTGCGTGGCTAAACTTCGTCACTAAACAGGGATAGCGATATTCAGGCCGAAGTTTTTGACGCGGCCGAATTGAAGTTGTGCTCAGGGTTCGCCGGCGCGTTAAGGTGACGATTCGCGTCGCGACAAAGACAGGAGATTGAGACAGGAGACTGAGACGGGAGACCGCAACACATCTCGGTCTCTTCTGCATGTACTGTGGGTCGAGACCGAGACCGCAACCAAAGCCACAATTCATTCAGTATCGGAGTGTCTGTCGATGGAAATTTTCGTCTCTGTAGGAGTCTAGTTGTGCATCGTATATCAGGGTGTTGTCTGATCAGGTGAATCAGCTTTTCACAGTCTTCTTTAGAAAAAGTAGTATTATTTTACAATAAACACACGTACTTATCGAGCGCGACATGAGACACTACTGGTCAGGGGCAGCAACCGTCGCGCAGTCTCCAGTCTCGCGTCTCTGTCTCCTGTCTCTGTCTCGCTCGCTAACTGATGCTTACACATTGCCTAAAGTAAAGTAACGGTCGCGGTCTCCCGTCTCAGTCTCTTGTCTCGGTCTCCTGTCTTTGTCGCGACGCGACCGCCACCTTTACCCAACACCATCGCTTTAGGGCTGAGCTGAATGACTATAACGGTTGAAGATATTTATTTCTCTCAAGGATTAGTGGTTCACTTACAGAGAAAACTTAAAACAAAGTAAAACTAGTGTGCTTTACAACGTTAATTTACATAATTAATTTATGCTAATATATATGTCATACATAACTAATAAGGTACAGCAAAAACAACGAAATAACAATCACAACAAACACAAATAAAACCGGCCAAGTGCGCGTCGGACTCGCGCACGAAGGGTTCCGTACCATTATGTATAAAAACGGCAAAACAATCACGTTTGTTGTATGGGAGCCCCCCCCCCCCCCCCCCCTTAACTGTTGGATTTATTTTAATTTAAATATTTATTTTTATTAGAATATTTCAAGCGTCTACCTGTTGAAGTTATCAATGTCGATCTAAAACGAGAAAAAAAATTATGTTTGTTGTATGGGAGCCCCCCTTAAATATTTATTGTATCCTGTTTTTAGTATTTGTTGTTATAGCGGCAACAGAAACACATCATCTGTGAAAATTTCAAATATCTAACTATCACGGTTCATGAGATACAGTCTGATGACAGACGGACAGACAGACAGATAGACAGTGAAGTCTTAGTAATAGGTTCCCGTTTTACCTTTTCGATACGGAACCCTAAAAATAGTGATAGTGGGTAGTTACTTAACTTGTGCATCTGAACAGCAGCTAGCGAATGTTGAGCTTGCTTTTTCGCAATTGTTGTCTAAGGTAAAGCGGCTTTCAGACTACGCTATACTATTGTGCTATATAGTATAGCAAAAAAGGACCTTACCAAGTAATAATAATATATTTATAATGGCCAATAATATATTCATTTTTTTATTTATTAAGGATTTCCAATGTGAAATACACAAACTTACATTTAGATAAATTACAATAGAAGCGCTCCCTGTGCTCACTCTGTGAAGGCAACCACACTTAACGCACCTAAACATAATTAATTTCATTAAAATAGTGTAAAAATTAAATAACAATAATAATATACATTTATAAGTTCAAGACAGTCACAGAAACTACTAAGAGATAGAACATAATTTTAAAACTTCTTAAATAATAATATCAACAGTATAAGTACATAATTTTGCAATATAAGAGCACTTACTATATAGTACAGTAGGTACAGTGTGAACGTGTCCATATCAATGTATGGTGCGCGATATTGTTGTGCTATGAGCTATATACGATATGCTATTATAGTATAGTGTAGTCTGAAAGCCGCCTATAGATTATCAGTGAAATCACTTGAGTAATAGATGAGTTAGCCTAGTTATAGTTAGGAAGACCTTAAAAGTTTTTAATTAATGTAAAATCCTTTAAAATGTTTTGAGCAATCGTTTGAATGTGAATAATGAATTTGGTAATTTCCTTATTTTAACCAATTAACAATATATGTAACTATTTCGCGTTGCGGCTGTAAAAAATAGTGCTATTTAATTTACGCGTCGGGTCACATTGGATCGGGTCGGGTGTCAATAATAAAAAAATACGATACATCTATTCTGACGAGGTCTTAATGTGGCATAAAACATTAATAATTATTATTATTCCTAACTTATCTCGTCCCACTGCTGGGCAAAGGTCTCCCCCAAGTCCCTCCAAGCATCCCTAGTGCAGCAGTGGGACGAGATAGGTTAGGAAAAAATAATATTATTATTATCTGTGATAACACTAAACTAAAAAGCCAAACAATCTTTTTTGAATACCGATGTCTAATTTATATTTAACTATTGTAAAACTTAATAAAGGTTCTTAGTAAAGTCTATTTGAATTTAAATTGAAAGAATTGAACACTAAACTACCCCGAAAATGACTTTACCTCCAAATGTTCTACCAATTGATACTTACGTTAATTCTAACCACTCATTACCTAACGAATAGATTGCTAAATACCTAGATTAAATATTGTATATAACTCCAATTAGAGAACAAAAAATAAATGAATGAAAAAGATATTATATTGACGTTATCACTTTCGGCGTCCACGTTAACTACCTATTTCAAACCACAGAACCGCATAATATTCAAGATGGCGGCCGCCCACTGACTATAGTCTAACTTTTTATTAGCTGCAGTATAATGACGTTTCTAAATGTCATTCCGTAAAATAATGTTGCCAGCCTAATCTCAATAGGGATGTGATTCAGTTCACAAAAATTAATTAAATAACATTATTATGACGTTTTTGTTTCATTTTGAATGTACCTCCCTATACTTCCACTAAAAAAGATCAATCCTCTAGTATAGTAATAATAATAGGTTAAAAAAATACATTACAACTTAATATTAAATCTCAAAAAAAAAAACCAAACTGATTATTCATTTATGATTCACTCATTTAGCTACATCCCTATTTATTTTTCTTCAAAAACCGGCAACCCACAAAACGTCATTTTACTGCAGCTAATAAAAAGTTAGACTTTAGAGCAGGGGTTCCCAATTTTATTTGGCCATGGAACCTTAATTGATCATACTTTTTTTGGCGGAACCCTAGCTGGCTATTTTGATAACTAAAGTGTTTACCTTGTAGTTTGAATATATACATGTTAGACTCGAAGAATTAACAAATTATAAACGAAAACAATTATTAGAAGTATTGCAAATAATTTATTGTAACAAAGAAATACCAATGTACCTAGGTAATAATTTAGACATAGACATAGACATAGACAGACATTTATTTGCTACCATAGCACACACAAATTCACACAATACAATCAAAAGGTATAACATCAAAGAGAAAGCACAAGAGAACACAAAAAATACAACAAACATAGAAACAATAGAATGAAATAATAAATTTACAATGTAGTCAGGGTTAAATTAAAAAGAGGCAAGTAGGTGTGTATGTGCTACTGCAGCAAATGGGTTCCAGCTCAGCATTATGCCTCGCCACCGATCGACAGCTCGGCGCTGTTATTCTGCAGAAACCTTTTTTAGGCAAGTCATTAGAACTCGTAAGAACGAATGTGTTTGCATACAATTATGATAGGCTTAATTAGATAGTTATGATAAGTAGATAGAAAAAATAAATATATTATGTAAGGAATAATCGTAATAATGTTAAGAAATGTTAGTGTGTAAATTATAAATAATAATACGAATAAATATAAATATACTAGAAACGTTACCCTCGCGTCAGCAAGTGAACGGCGCTATATAACAATTTGTACCAGACAACCCAATTTTTTGTTTTTCTATTAAATGTTTCCTATAATGTTTTTTAAATGTAAATTTTGATTTTAGTAGCCGAAAAGGTGGTGGTATGTTATTCCAACACTTGGTTGCCTGGTACCGAAAACTGCCCCTAAACGCTACAGTTTTATGCTTACTATAATGTAGCAAGTCACGGGTTGGTCTCGAACTGTACTTAGTCTTTGATCGGTCAAGCTTGGCGTACAAATACTCTGGCATCTCAGATATCATGACACTATGTACCATTACTCCTAGATGTAAATCTCGCCGCGAAGCCATGTTAAGAGTAGAAGAGTTATTTAAATATGGTGTTATATGCGTTCGCGGCGGGATATTGTAGCAGAACCGGCAGCAAGCATTCTGTATTCTCTGTACAAGACGAGTAGTTTTCGCAGTTAAGCGTGGACCGTACACAAGATCACCGTAATTTAATTTTGACAATATTAAAGCTTCGCATATTTTAATTCGGATTTCCTCCCTCAGATATGCATTGATCTTATAAAGCAATTTCAATCTAAAGAAACAAGTCTTCAACATATTTAAAATGTGACCCTCAAAGCGAAGAGAACTATCAAAAGTGATACCGAGATTTCGAGCTTCATAAACCTGTTCGACATTTTGTCCGAGAATGCTCACATTAAAACTATTACCCGCTGTGCAATTTATAAATCTTTTTGAGCCAAACACCATAAATTTCGACTTTGTGGGATTTAAGACCAGTGCATTATTCCGTGACCATAGCACTATACGGCCTAGACCATCATTGATTTTTACCATTTCAGAGGATACGTTTCTCGGGCACATGGGCAAATACAATTGTACGTCATCAGCATACAGGTGAAATTTACAATGTTTGATATGCCAACAAATATCAGCGCTGTAAATGATGAAAAGTAAGGGTCCTAAAATTGACCCCTGTGGAACTCCTCTGCTAACCATCTTCTGAGATGACAAAAGTTGCGATCCATCTTCCCTGTCAATTTGAACAAATTGAGATCTGTTTGTCAAATAACTATCAAACCACTTGACCGAGGAGGCATCCACACCATAATATGACAATTTATGGTGTGGATGCCTCCTCGGTCTTCTTCACAATTTATTGTGAAGAACAAATTTTTTTCACATTATTTCTTATAATAGCCGTAAAATTAGGCTTTATGTCTGACAATTGAACGCAAACCAATCTCGCATTGCTCTAAGTCTTCACAAACTTAATCAGAACCAGGACAGCTTTCTCAACGATTGCCGGGTATTCATCTTTAAGTACCTACAATTCATCTTTAACTCTCGGACAGACCGCGGAGCCCCTGTGACCCATCCAAGGAACCCCAGGGTTCCGCGGACCACCTTTTAGGAATCACTGGACTAGAGGATAATGTAACGTGATAATTTGACAACCCTATACAAATTGCGCGTGTACTCTGTACACTAGCCATGCATATGAGACGA
Source organism: Philereme vetulata (assembly GCA_918857605.2). Taxonomy (NCBI): domain Eukaryota; kingdom Metazoa; phylum Arthropoda; class Insecta; order Lepidoptera; family Geometridae; genus Philereme; species Philereme vetulata. The sequence continues at coordinate 7,119,255 of OU975470.1, read as the reverse complement.
CCTCTGTGGTGCAGTGGGCGAGTAGTCGGCTGAGACGCAGGAGGTAGCGGGTTCAATTCCCGCCGCGGAACAAATGTTTGCATGATCTACAGATATTTGTTCCGGGTCTGGTTGTTTCTCTATAAGTAAGTATATATTATAAGTATGTATTTACAAAAAAATTCTATCAGTTATCTGGTTCCCATAGTACAAGCTCTGATTAGGTTGGGGTTAGATACCGCTGTGTGAAATGTCCAGCAATATTTATTTATTTATATACATATATTCGAGCGATGTAGGTGAACCACAATCGCCGCCATCGCCTGAACCCGTCGCCGACAGCGTGTTGTTTCACACGCTGCCTGTCCATCGATAATTTTAATTAGCCGTTACGTTAAGTCTCAACTCTACCCTAAATAAAATAATCCACTAAACGATATTACACAACTAACTAAAAAAAGATGAATGAATGAATATGTATTTATTTAAAAAAAGGGTTTTACATAGTGCACTTATATAAATAGTTATAATTCTAGGATACCTAGATGTAAATCTATTATCAAAATTTATGTTACAAACAGTTACTACCTATCATTATTATAAATACGGGATTTATTAGGTACGTACCGTCTTATCGGTGTTTCGACCGACAATGTTTCGGTTCAATTCGTGAACCTTCATCAGGGTGAGTGCGATCCGCTCCGTATTTATAATAATGATTGAAATCAACCACGAAAGTTTTCTAAGTAAAAAGTTACTACCTAATTATATTTTTTGATTACATGATAAAAACTTCAAATGGCTAAACTGTATCTAAGTCGTACGGTGGTCCCACGAAATCTCCGTCACTAATAAATTAACAAAACAACTTACTTGTTAATCTCGACGTTTACTCAGAAATCGATAAAAAATCTGACCCTCCCTTTAGTTTGGCATTACAAAAGAATCAAATCAAGGAGGATTTACATTTCGCAAACTCGACGCTGCAGGCGAGCGCGACTGGTAGAATGATTATGCTTCCCGAAGCCCAGCGCTGCGGGCGTCCGCGAAAAGAAAAGAACTGTAGGAAGTTTTCCTCGTAGCCTTTGTGCGAAAAAAATAAAACTCTGTGGGGACGCGGTGGACGCGGGAAACGCACGTGTTTCCCGCTAAAATTGGATTGACACTGGCTGGCAGTATGTTTCATTCCCTTTGATTATTTTTACCACCAAATAAATGTTATTTATTTAACATGCCTAAGTCTTGCGTGAATTGTATTATTATTATTGTATAAATAAACGTCAAAAGAGTAGTAGAGTCAAGAAACTAAAAAGTAATTAGATTTTTTTCTGGACATTCGAAACGAAGAAGTTAATCATTAGTAGAGTAGATCGTTTTAAATTTTCGCGAGTCTCTCGTGACCACGGCCGATGTAACTTGACCGAAACGTCGAGGTTAGTCAAAATTATAATTTTAATGTAAATCTGTACGCGAAAAGACCCGTTTTGTCTTAAAAACATCAGTAGAGTAGCTTTGAAAATCCTAAAAAGTGGCATGACTTGAACAAAAGTAGGTACCTATTATAGACAAGCGCATCAATTTATTCACAAGAATTTGTATTCAACTATCCCGGTGCACAATTAGGCGCAAAGCTTTTCCTTTATTTCTGTACGTGTGCTTTGCTTCGGGGTGGAGAGGCGGACAAGGGGGGTCCAAGCCATTAGCACGGCGGCGTCGTCGGCGACCGTCCGCGGACACATCTACTTATGCAGCGTACACGACTCTTATGCGGGTGACTTTAGGTTCGATGTTGAGTGTTGAGATTTTTGCGGGTAGTTGCAAAGGCGTGCATAATTTACGCGGGACCGATAGACGGTCGCGATTGTTATTACGCGTGCGGATATTGGATTTGGCGGGAACGCAGCGCGCGGTGTCGCAAGATAATGCGGGGACACGACGAGCCAGTAATCTAATAAGGTTGGTTAAGCACGTTCGGGCTCGTTCCGTTGCGAGTCTATTAAGTTAGGCGGGATTTTCCAGTCGGTACCGAATTCAGTTGGTTTATAGATTAGCAATGCGAAACACCAAAAAATACAGCCACATTATTTATTTTCATTAAATTTCACAGTTTAGGTAGGTACCCTGAAGTGCTCAAAAAACAGCATCATAGACATCAACCCTGCATTCCGAATCATGACATAATCGCTGTTAGCGTTCACGTAGTTATTTTGCGTACCGATTCAGTTAACGCGCTGATGAGAGTTGAGTGCCGTCAAGGATTCGGAACGCTCATGAACGCGCTGCAAGTCAGTGGTCCTTTATTTACATTAAAACCAACCAATCACAGAACACTATGACTCACAAGCAACCAACCAACCAGCTGTCACGTCACTTTTGACAGGGAGGATCACGGTGATATCGGTTTGGAGCATGGACGTTGTTAGCGCAAAATGGCGCATATAATCACCACGGACGATTCACGGGGCATCGTTGTCACGCTCACGGCGACTCGGAACGCTTGTTAGCGCTATCGATTTTAGCGCGATACGGAATGCAGCCCAAGTTGATGTTTGCGATTGATAGAATGGCGGCAGTCAATAATCTAGCCCAATCTGGGTTAAGACCTAATAATGAATCATGTATGTACGTATCTTATTTTATGAGAATTCACCAGTGCTGGTTTAAGCTATTAATTTACCAAGTAAATTCCATCCGAGCTTAGCCCACGGTCCACGTAATTATAGCTATCAAGTCGCGAGCCAAAATATATTGTTATCGAAGCGGACTGCACTTCGCATCCTCACGCGATAGGTATGTACATATAAGCACACGTGGCCATCTCAAAACACATCCAATCAATCAGTGACAACATTCATGCCATCCCTATTCTAGAAGGGGGCTATAAAAGGCACACGATTGTGTTTGCGAGGCGCGCGCTCCGGAGCTACCTAAGCGGGCATTAGCGAAGGACGCGTAGGTTACTGACTGTCCAGTATAAACAGAACTGCGGACAAGGGCTTAGCGCGACTCGCGTGGCTCATCTTACACCGGTCGAGCTACGTAATTTACGCGCGAACGGTCACCGCCGCTGGTGATTACGCTGGCTCGTTGGCGTGTTGGTCGTTGATAACCCGCCCGTTGCGAAAGCTCCAAGATATTCGGCGATGCAGACGCGCGTCAGTACGTTCAAAATGGGTGGCGTTGGCCGGAGCTCGCCGGTTTAGGCCAACGACGTGGGTAAGTCATTAAGGTGGCGTGTGCATGCCGGGACGTTGACTACCGCCCGAGGAGGGTGGAGATTATTGCCGCTAGCCGCTAGCTAGTAGACGGTGCGTTAACTTAATTATGTACCTACCTAGTTATATCTGACTTCATAATGAGGATGATGTGTTCTTCGAAACTCTAGCTAGACGTTTCCCCGCTACAACGCAATGGCGCCTTGCCCTCCTGTTTTAAAATTTATTCAAGCTTTCTCAGGAGTTCGCTTCATGTTGTTCAAGATTTCTGAAATACCGTTTCTTTTTAGGGTTCCGTAGCCAAATGGTAAAAAACGGAACCCTTATGGATTCGTCATGTCCGTCCGTATGTCACAGCCGCTTTTTTCCGAAACTATAAGAACTCTACTGTTGAAACTTGGTAAGTAGATGTATTATGTGAACTGCATTAAGATTTTCACACAAAAATAGAAAAAAATTAATAAATTTTGGGGGTTCCTCATACAAAGAACTGAAAATCCAATTTTTTTTCATCAAACCCGTACGTGTGGGGTATCTATGAATAGGTCTTCAAAATGTATATTGAGGTTTCTAATATCTTTTTTAAATATATATGATGTACATTACCATGGAAACTTCCATCAAAAATTGGTTTGAACGAGATCTAGTAAGTTTTTTTTATTACGTCATAAATCGTAAACCACAATTTACCTTTCATTCAATCAACTCAAATATAAAAAAAGTTACAACGAACTACAAGAACTTTTATATTACGTTACTTGCTGCTACGGAACACTTAATGGGCGAGTCCGACTAGAACTTGGCCGCTTTTTTATTTAATCTATGTATTAAGCGAGGCTCGCTTGGTTGAAGTATTCTTTCAATAATGTTGTTTTCTCCAACAAAGAAAAACTCAAAAAGTTTACTTTTTTACCGAACATATCCATCTAACCCGTGTAATGTAAACAAAATATTGTATAGAATGCGGGAGCCAGGTGGCGGATAGCGTGTGCGCGCCCGTCAGGGGACGTCAACCGAACACGGTCTGAAAGTCCGATCCCCGCGCGCCATAGAGGCCTTCGGAAAAGCGTCCAGGGACTTTTGGAACGCGAGGGCCGCGAAACTCCATTTAAAGATGTCGGGATAATTTACCGCTGACGATGCGAAGAACCAAATTGACGCGCCCTCAGGGCCCGCCGTCGCCGCTCTTTATATCGATCACTGTATTTCTACAGAGGACGACTTCAAGTGCACGTAAATAACCCTCATCAATATTATTCGTCGCGACGCGACCTCTGGGAAGGCATGTCAGGCAACGCTCGGGTCAATTGCTACTATTTTGGGCGTCACTTTATCACACATTGGCTCTAAAAAAAGGTTCTTATTAGTGTTGCCGTTCGATAGTGGACTATCGATAGTCTATCGATAGACTATCGATATTCACGAAAATTCAATAGTATCGATAGGTGTATCGATAGTATCGATACTATCAATAGTGTCGATGGTTTTTATGCAATACTATCGATAGTATCGATACTGTCGATAGTTTCGTCACTATTGACGTTTATTACTATCGATAGTATTGGACAAAATCGATACTATTGCCTCATATCACGCTATTAATAGTATCGATACTATCGATAGAACAATCGATAGTGTAACTGATTTATGACGTCAACTATCCATAGGGATACTATCGATATTTCGGCAACACTAGTTCTTATCCAGTAGGTTGTTCCGTTTTAAGTAAGCTTTTGTTTGATTCAGAAGTCGCGAATTTGCTTTTGATAAACTTTCTTCCAGAAGCAAAAGTAGAAACGGCCGAATGGGTATATTGATTTATTACTTGCCACCACGTTGGGTGACACTTTAACATACTTGACAATAAGGCTTAGTTTTCCTATTACTTTTATTCTTTTATTGCGTACACACAATCATCATCATCATCAGCCGGAAGACGTGCACTGCTGAACATAGGCCTCCCCCTTAGATCGCCACAACGAGCGGTTGGTAGCCGTTTGCGCCCAACGGCTCCCCACGATTCTTACTAGATCGTCGGTCCACCTTGTGGGGGGCCGGCCTACGCTGCATCTTACAAACAATCCTTCTAATAAATTATATTTTTTTTACTAGCCCATACTGTCCCACTGCTGGGCAAAGGCCTCCCCCTCTTCATTCCACTTATCACGGTCTAAAGCCATATCTCGCCAGTCTCTTTGGAAGACGTCCAAGTCATCGCTCCAGCGCTTTTTAGGCCTTCCTCGGCGTCGCTTTTTCTCTTTAGAAGTCCATATGCTTGCCTTCTTGGCCCACCTATCGGGTTGCATACGGGAGACATGACCCGTCCAGTCCCATTTCAGCTTTGATGCCCACGTCAGCGATGCTGGTCTTCAAGCGCAGCCATAAGTTTGTAACCCGGTCGATCCGCTTTACACCCAAAATGCTGCACTCTATCGCTCTTTGGCAAACTTTGTTTGAACCAGTTTGAACTTCTGAGACGCGGTCAGTGACCAAGACTGGGCACCGTATAATTATATTATTTCAAAAATAAATTGTATGTTTTGCTAACGTACACACAATAATCGCGATCAGATAAAAGCGTGCCCACGTGTTGACGCGTCCAATCCTCAGGGTGATGTGATTAATCGTTAATTGGAAGGGCCAAAGAGCCGCGAGCCCTTCACGTACAGCACAGAAAATCCCTGATTCTTCGTGACCTTTATTTCATAAGCAATAAGGGACGAATTGTTTTTGCTAACTGTGCTTAGATAGTATAGGTAGTACTGGTATATACGGAGTTTTACGAGGCAATCTTTCTCGGATCCGTGGATGTTCTTTTTACGTCGGTGCCGCGGGCAGGACCGCGCTTCAAAGAATAAATGCAGATATACTGGCCGTCTATGCTAATTACATGCGTTTTCAGTACGTACGCCGAGATTGGAATTAATTTGCTGTAAAAATACGGCTCTCGATTGAACAATAAAATCTGTGATACATAGATAATGTTGTAGGTATGTAATGCATTTTCGTAGTATAAGTACATTCAACAAACTCCAAGCAGATGTGAGTTAAAGAAAAGTTCATAATTATCTATTGAAAAACGTGATAGATCTAACTTGCTAACCGAAACTAAAATATTGCTCAATACATTTTCTTATAAATCTATCACATATATTTGGTACTACTATCACATATACATATATTTGGTATTTTCGCATATTTCCACTCCCTAAATCTATATGTATACTAATATTATAAAGAGGAAAGATTTGTATTTTGTGTGTACGTTTGTAATGAATAAACTCAAAAACTACTGGTCCGATTTCAAAAATTCTTTCACCATTGGAAAGCTACATTTTCACTTTGAGTAACATAGGCTACTTTTTACTCTACTGCGCAAAGGTGGGTAATGTTTTTATTGAAAAACTACGCGTGCGAAGCTGCGGGTTGGTCAGCTAGTTCTTAATAATTTCAGCAGATGTTCTTGATCACCTCTTATCAATTTCCCTAATGCTCTTTGACCATCGGGTGGCGATGGGGGCGTGGAGGCGCGTGGGGGGGCGCTTTAATTAGAGCGCGGGCTCGCGTCCGTCGACGGACATTGGAGAGGTCGCCAGCATCCTGTGGCTTCTACAGCCAATACCTATTAGGCCGTATGGTACTATTATTTATTCTGCTACACTCTCCTTTGTGTTATGCTGACCAGCGACTTGTAACGGTCTCTATAGCGATAAACCTTACATAATTCTAGTTTTGTTTGCTCTTGTGCCTGTGATCACCAGCTATATGTCACTGTATTTTTCTGATACACATAGGCTACTTTCTGTAAGGCACTCTTTGGTCACCGGAGGATCAACTGGAAATGGCTTTTCACTTAGGTACCTAATGGCGCTTAAAAATATAACATAGTATCAATTAATTAAAAGTCAAATAAGTCAAATTTAGACAGATGAGATTTCGATCGGAACCGCAAGCAGATTCAAATGAGCGCAAACACTAGTAGCCTACTACTATCCATTCTGAAGTTCCGTTGTCTAGCATCCGTCTCCGTCATGAGACCACCTCCATGGTACCATATTATTGTATTGTCACCGTAGTTACATATGCATTCCAAATTTCAGCTCAATCGGTTGAGGGGAACGGGTTTAAAATTCAATTGCAAGATTCCATCCGGACAAACATACATACATACCATCTATCATCTTTTTAATCTCTTAATTTTTCCCTGACTACATTGTAAATTTATTATTTCATTCTATTGTTCCTATGTTTGTTGAATATAATTTTCTGTTTTCTCTTACTTGTGCTTTCCCTTTGATGTTAGACCTTTTGATTGTATTGTATGAATTTGTGTGTGTTATGGTAGCAAATACATGTCTGTCTATGCCTATGAACTTGAAGAAATTGAAATTGAACTTTTAACGAAAAGTCCGCCATTTGTATTTTCGCGTGTTTAATTATTTGTTTTAATAATGATTGTTATTATAAGTATGGTAAAGTGTGTTGTATCTAATCTATACTCATATTATAAATTCGAAAACTCATCTCTCCTTTTGTAACGTTTTCACGGCTAAACGGCTGGACCGATTTCGATGAAGTTAGATTATCACTAATAGATTAGGCACCACATGAGTTGTGAGGCTTTATTTTTATTGACCAACAACGCGAACAAAACCTTGTGGATGTGGGTGGATGCTTCGACTTGCTGTCGATTCGGACAAAATATATTGGGACGCAATGTCCCAATTGACACCTTTGATTTTAATATTTTTGTTACTGTCGTTTCGGACACCATTAAAAATAAACTGCATTGTACAGTCAGTTAAAAAACAGGTGTTTACCGAGGCACAGCGGCGGGCACAGCAAGTTGACGAAATTGATGCATAGCAAGATCACACTCTCTCTATCTCATTATTTGAGATATTTTTAAGTGATCATTATGTAGATGCCTAAGTATACAAGATGTTGATTTATACCAAATATACGCTATAAATGAAACTTGTGGTTTTTTTTTAACATTAATGTAAGTCACCACACGCTCGCAAAGCAATTTGATTAGCTTTATCACATCATATTATATTTTGCTTAAACATTTTTTTACCTGACTGTACTCAACAGCTTCAATAAATTGATGGTGTCCGAATCGACAGTAAAAAAAATTAAAATCAAAAGTGTCAGTTGGGACACTCTGTCCTAATAATTTTGTCCGTATCGTCAGCTACTCGATGCTTGTCTATGTATAAAACGAGGATAGTACCTATATACTGCTCGATTTCGTCGCCTCCGCCGAAATCCCGTCCTTTATTTAATTCTCTGCTGTCGTCAACGATAAAGTAGCATAATGTTTGCTACAAATTGTATGGAAGCCCGCGTCGCCACCGCCCGCGCCTTCTACCGTGGAATGGGAGACTTCGATCGAAGGGCTGTGCCGTCTTTTAACTTAATTTTAACTATAGTCTTTCCATTTCTTTATTTTCTCGATGACAGTTCTAATTTGATGGTTGTAGTGTTGTGACCAAATAAGTAGGTAATGATATCAATCTCGACAGTGACGATTCATCAGATTTTGATTAAAATAAATAAATAAACTTGGAGACCACGGACTGGAGGCCGTCCCTCACAAGGTGGACCGACGATCTAGTAAGAATCGCGGGGAGCCGTTGGGCGCAAACGGCTACCAACCGCTAGTTGTGGCGATCTAAGGGGGAGGCCTATGTTCAGCAGTGGACGTCAACCGGCTGATGATGATGATGATTATGAAATAAATAAAGATTACCTGTCGTAATAATTATTTCGTTTCATTGTCGAGTACCTACCTATACCTACTTATTTTACAACAGCTTCGAAAATTTTATAAATTTAATAGTTAAGTTAATTTTAAAGTAAAATTTTAAAAGTTGGCATTATCAATCAAGAATTAATACGTGTAACATTTTGTAATGAAATATAATATTAGTTAATAAATTTGTACAAAAGTATCCGGGCAGTAGTTTAGTTTCTTACATTTTGTAAAAAAATATCGAGTCTGTTATCGTGTTACGTTTATCGATAGCTCCATCCCTATCAGTTTCTCTGACTCTGGTATAACCTTGTACGTGCGTAAGCGTCATATTTTTATAAAATAATGCATACATAATGTAAAAAAGACGCTCGTTCAAGTTTTTACAGGAGCTGTCATCGAGAAAATAAAGAAATGGAAAGACTATAGTGGTTCGCCCCGAACTGAGATCTCGCGAGACTCGCAAAACACAAAAAAATATTCTTAGAGCGACTCGCGTAACGATGCCTAAATATTAAGTGACTAAATATGATTTTAGGAGTTGTCAAGTCATAAAAATACGTAAAATTTAAACTTGTTTAGTCGCTAAATACGTTTAGGGATCATTGTGCAAGCCGGCTATAATCTATGACGAATAAAATAGTGCCACGAAATGAACAACCATAATACTTGACCTACAGTTTCATTTAAACTACAGGTAACGGGAGTTCATGTTAATTAGCTCCTCTTTTTTGGGGTACAAATTGCAGTTATTCTGGATTTCAGATTTTCGCCTATATTTATGATACTTAATCTACACGCATACCAAATTACAGCACTGTGGGGTCACTGGTGTACCCTGTGAATTTTGTCAAATTTCAGTTATTATTAAGGCTAATACCTCAAAAACTACAAAAAATTTACTAAAAATAAAAACGGAGTCGAAATGTACTAATAATGACCTTTCATTTGACGTCTCATTTGACCTAATAGTCTCTTTTTAATTTTTTTTACCCCTCTTATACGCGATAAACGTTTCGAAAGTTATCCACGGACAAACAAACATACATACAACGCCGTTTTGCTCAAGTTGATTTTGAGATCTCGTTTCGCTCGATCAATAAGCGTAAAAGGGAACTCTCGACAACTCTTAAAAGGGAACCTCTTTTTTGTAAAAAGGATGGTTCTCAATTCGTCTATATTTTTTATGTTCTTTTAACCACGTTGTCAGATTTAAATTATTTTTTTTAGAAATGGGCTAACTCCGTTTTGGTACTGTACGATTTTGGACCAGATCTGACGATAAGATCAATGTGCTAAGGCATTTGAACATTTTTCCGAGAGAGAAACACCCAGATCCGGAACAAATAGACTACGGTTGAGTTACACACTAGACGACTGTTTTAAAACGATAAGTGCGAAACAGGGCTTGAAACACCCTGTCCGTGTCTCGTCTTTATAGCGGTAAGAAAAAACTTAAACGTCTCTGTCGTGCGGGAGGCATAACTTCCATCTGGTTCAGTGTAAGAAAGAGATAACTACATAAATATCTGAGATGTGCTATTGATTCCCAGTCCATTTCTTTTTTTGGACTGGGCATCTAGTAAGAAATAAGACGGAAAAATGGGCAAAAGAAGTGACAGAATGGTGCCCTAGATATAAAACGAAGTAAAGGTAGACAGTATCGTAGATGGGAATATGATATTAAAAAAGTGGCGGGAACAACTTGGGCGAGAAAAGCAAGAGATAGATCTTTGTGGAGAGCACTCGGGGAGGCCTATCCTGAAAAGCAAGACAATCAAAAAACCGGCCTCTAATCTGGAACTATTGTATTTTATACCTATACATAAACAAATTTTGTAGTACTAAGTAGAATTATGTAATGTGTATTTCAGATTGTTAATAAAGGCTTTATTATATTATTGTTGATTCCTAGTTCTATGGTATACCAACTTCAATGCCGAGTTTCTTAGACTTCGTGCCGCACACAAAAAAAAAACCGTACACTTTGTCTTTTTTGACGCCAAAAAAAGGATTTGGGTCTCCTACGGGCGGTGGGGCTTAATACGCCTCGTGCCGCCACAATCTCTGGTTTAGGACAAGGTTTAAAACGCTGGGAACGTGCTAACGAAAAGACATGTAAATAATGTTCTACAATAATGATTTCACTAACCAATAAAAATCAAAACACAAAATCGCTCAACTTCGATTTCCCTAGAGCTGCCTAGTTAGCTTTAATATTGGTACACGCTTACTTGCAGGGTACATTGAAGTGCTGGACTATACAGAAAATGTAGGTAGGTATGTAAATAATGCAAACATTTGCTCCGCGGCTGTAAGCGAACCTCCAACGTGTCTACCGGCTCTTCGCCCACTGACCCCCATTACCACTGCTCGTCATTTATATAAACAACCTGTTATAATTGCGGAATCGTATTCACAGATTTAAGAGGTGGGTTTAATGCCGATATCTTAAATACAGTAATCGACGCAATAAGTTTAAAGAAATAAATATTATGACATTCCCTTGTCAATACATCTATAAAAATCTGATGTATGTTCACAAAAATATTAATGTGTTTAAGAAAAATAGCGATAATCATAATTTTAATACTAGAAATAAAGATAAACTCGCTGTTGCCACTTGTCGACTCCATAAAGTTAGTAAATCGTTTAAAGGGCAAGGTGTTCGCTTTTATAACAAACTCCCAAGTGACGTACAAAAATTGTCAATTAACAAATTTAAAAACGCAATTAAACAAAATCTTTATAAAAAAGCCTACTATAAAATATCGGATTATTTAGATGATAGAGAAGCTTGGGATTAAAAATGCTCCAACTCGTTCAAAATGTTACAATTTAGACGTAATTTATTTTCTGTATTGTTATGTATTCCAAAAGGATCATCAAACAAAAACAACCAGCCTTGTTTCTTGCCTTTCTTTCCTGGCTTGGTCGCGAAAGAACAGGCAGTAACATTGACGTTTCAAAGTGATCCTTGTGATTTTAATGAATAAAAGATTTTGACTTTGACTTCGATACATTTCCAATATTTTTTTAACATTATAACTTTTGAAACTATCATGGTTATGAACACTATTTATACTAAAAACGGGATATTTACCATGATTTGTGAGTATTTGAGTATCCCGATAGTTTACCCGTGACCATGGCGCATGCAACTGCGCCGAAATATCGGGATACTCAAATACTCACAAATCATGGTAAATATCCCGTTTTAGTATAAATAGTATTTTTAACATTTTTATAAGTCAAATAGCTGGCGCCTATGCGACGATGCCGCTTAGTCAGTCATTTTACATGATGAATGATAATGATTTGTTTATCTATTATATACATGCTGTTTCATTTATATTTCTAAGACTTGATACTAGTGTTTACTGTAACATTACACAATGTACCTATAATAAGTCTAGGATAGTAAGTTAAGGCACAGACTTCAGGCACGCAGATTTCATAGTAAAGTGCAATAAATATGCACAAATAAAAAGCTTACTCACCTTACTTTATCCATCATGTGTTTCGCGCGCGTAATGCACATCTTTTTACATGATTTTTGACCCATTTGTGTGGGTTTTATTTTTGTTTTATTTCTGAAATAAAGTAGCATAGGTCCATCTAGCAACGCGGATCGCCGCGGAATGAGAGTGAGTGCGAAGTAAAATACGCGAGCAGCCAGTAAGAAGAGTGCGGCATGATATCGAAGTGGCTCCGAATTAAACAACGTAAGCGACATTTGTAAAAATCATAATTACTGTGTAAATAAATAACTTATTCTAAAAAAATTATCAATAGTTTATTTTCTAATTATTTGCAGAATATTTTTGTGAAATATCATATCTTATTACCTTATTGTGTAGAATTAACTTGGGAATGTCTTAATTCGCAGAGGTGTCTTTGTAATTTTTTTTACTGACATTTTATTAGTAATTCGTGTTTTTAGAACAATAGTTTTGTTACTTATATCCTTGAGTATCGTGTATTTAAATTTCAGTACCATACAACTAGCAGAATGATAATTGTTAGGGTTGCAATATTCAAAGTCTGCCCCTTAAGTTAGTCAAAACCTTAGGTTACCGGTAGCCGTAGCCTAATGTAGCTTGACTCTGAAATCCTATAGTGTTTGCTCCGCCCGCGCCGCCTTTGTGTACTAGGCACTAGCTCACTTGATGACAAATCCAAGACAAAAGCTTTCTTGTAAACTACTCTTAATGTTTGTATCGCTGCAGTTTATTTGTTTTTAGGGTTCCGTACCTCAAAAGGTACAAAAGGAACCCTTAAAAGTCCGTCTGTCTGTCGTGCCTCACCAGTGATTTTCTCAGGAACGGGTGGACCTAGCAAGTTTAAATTTATACCAAGTACTGAGGTCTATAGTCCCTATTAGGTGTATAAAAATCAAGGTCCTGAGTCAATACGATAAAAAGATATGGGCAAATTTAGATTTGCGCGAAAACTCGTAAGTACCACAATTTACCTTATCAACTTTATTTTATTTTTTGGAATTTTCCCTTTAACTTTTTTTTTTTTGCTTTAAACGAAAATTGACAATTCTAGGTCAACCGGAAGTAGAATCGCGAAATTTGGCAAAAAGCAAGGTCTTATAGCACAAACAAGTAAAGAAAAATTTCAAAAAATAAAAATAAAGTTAAAGAGTGTCCCCATACATACATAGTTGACGCCACTTAAGAGAGTCCTCTGAGTTGTATGGACGCTCATACAATTTAGAGGACTAGCTTAATCGGCACCAACCTCAAATAAGGTAAATAAATAAAATGGTAAATGAATAAAATAAATATTTAACCGAGGCTCCCATACGACAGACATGATTTTTTTGCCGTTTTTATAGATAATGGTACGGAACCCTTCGTGTGCAAGTCCGACTTGCACTTCACTGGTTTTTTTATAGTGAAAACTTTTTGTAGGCGCGTTGGGCATTTTTTTGAGATGGGAAAAACCATTGAACTCGCGACACTATTACCGTTACCGGTACCTCTGTATATAAATATCTCGTAATTGTTCAAGTTCTCAGTAAACCCTCCGTCGTCCGAGACACGTTATCGGAGACCCGGATGATGAAATCACCTCCGCTAATGCGGAAGCGTTTTCTGAGTCATCTACATTAGAAAGAGCAAACACTTCACAGATACACCGACCTCGCCGGCGAGGTTGACGAGTCCCTTCAGTCGCCGCCTATATGAGGTACAAGCACGTACCCGGGCGTTTATCTCCTATTCCCACCCTGGCAACAGCCCAAGCCGAGGCTCGTACCTAAGTGGTGCCCTTGCGCTAAAAAACTAACAGGGCTGAGCGGCTTCTGCGCTCGCCAAAAGTTCGGTTAAGCTGCAACGGCCTCAGAGGCCAACAGCGAGATTAGTCCATTCGAAAAAATAACAAGTTTTCACTTTAGATGGTACATGGATTATGGTACATGGAGCTGGAACAAGCTTATGGCCCACCTGATGTTAAGTGGTAATCATCACCTATAACAAGAACTGCCTCGTAGGTCACGCACCTTAGAAATTAGTGTCAACAACATATTATGGTACACTAGTGGTTCGCTCAGAACTGAGATCTTATGAGTCTTCAAAAAAACAATAACATTATTTACAGTAATATTATTTATAATCTTTGAATAATAAATTAGTGTCACGAAATGCACATCCAAAGGTCCTACGGTTCATTTAAATTACAAGTAAAGGGACTTCATGTTAGTAGATTAAAAACTACATGGATTTAACTAAAACTATAAATGGAGTCAAAATGTACTTTCATTACACGTCCCATTTGACCATTTCTTATTTTGATTTTTTTTACCCCTCTTGAACCCTTATATCTCAACAAACCCCAATATTTTAGCTCATTTAGTCACACCAGGATTGTGCCATCACTACCTACCTATGTATCAAATTTCACGATGATCGGGATCAACGCTTCGAAAGTTATCCTCGGACAAATAAACATACATACATACAACGCTGATTTCCCCAAGTTGATTAGGAGATCTCGCTTCTTTCGATCAATAAGCTTCCACACCAGCTTCACACGGATTGTTATCTAAATAGAATTAGCATAAAGCACTCAGGGATAGTGAAGCGTTCGATCAGTGAAAGAGTTTTCAGAATCAGTCTTCGTCATTTCTGAGACCCCTCTACAAACTAACAAACAACAAAGTCTATCTCCCTTAACTTTATACTGTTACGAGCTGAGGGTTCGGGATAAAATAATTAGAACGAATCTAACCAAAATAACACTTTTATTCAACACTAAAATGAAAAATACACGATCTTAATCACAAGGATTCACAACACACTAATTCACAACACGGTTGCACGATAAACCACTAAAAGTCACCGAAATGTTCGCACGTATCGCCAAATCCAGACTGACTCTGCGGGTGTTTCTACGCACTATTTATACCGAGCATATAACCTTCTCGATGTTTCTACTAGTTACCAGAAAAGCGTAGGTATTTCGACCACAGAACACAAAAAATGTTAAATGTTTTTTATGTTCTGTGATTTCGACTCTCTACTATTTCTTAATCTGTGCAACTGTAGGTAAAAACGTGGTATGTAGCTATGTAGGTATATTCCATGCCAAGTATTACCTATTCTGTGACACAGTAGGTATAACTTCGAGAAAGGCCGACTATTACTTATTCTGTAACAGCCTCGGCGTGACAATACTAATAATATAATTCAAATATAATTTTGGATTTGCAAAAACTTAACGACCGACTGACTGATTATTTTGTGCCTAAGAAGCTGATAGGGAAACAATTGGAACAAAGAGATCCGTCTTTTTACAGACGTAGATACAGCTAGACGTTTACTTCAGCTACTTCCACAGCATTATGTCATACGGTATACTGCTGTGCAGATATAAACACCGTTTTTGTGCTGCAGAAGAGGGCTGTTCGTGCATTTTATAATATGGACCCCAGACAATCATTACATTACGCAATAAGTTTAAAGAAATCAATATTATGATATTCCCTTGTCAATGCATCTATGAAAATCTGATGTATGTTCACAAAAATATTAATTTGTTTTAGAAAAATAGACATATTAATAATTTTAATACTAGAAATAAAGATAAACTCGCTGTTGCCACTTGCAGACTCCATAAAGTTAGTAAATCATTTAAAGGGCAAGGTGTTCGCTTTTATAACAAACTCCCAAGTGATGTACAAAAGTTGAGAATTAATAAATTTAAAAACGTAATTAAACATAATCTTTATAAAAAAGCCTACTATAAAATATCGGATTATTTAGATGACAGAGAAGCTTGGGATTGAAATTGCTCCAACTCAAAGTTCAAAATGTTACAATTTATACTAATTTATTTTCTGTATTGTTATGTATTTTAAAAGGATCATTAAAAAAACAACCAGCCTTGTTTCTTGCTTTTCTTTCCTGGCTAGATCGCGAAGGAACCGGCAGTAAAATTGACATTTCAAAGTGATCCTTGTGATTTTAATAAATAAAATATTTTGACTTTGACTTTATTGGCAAGACTACGAGAGGGGAGGGGATAGAATGACATAATTAGGAAGACGCCGTACCTACCGGGTGATGACGATGAAAGCCGATAACATGCATGGTGGTAGAATAAGCCTATCCTCGTTTTCAGGCTTGTCTTGTACGTACAGGAAATAGCTTTTACCCTGTTACTGTAATTGGACTGAACGCAGGAATCAATGCGCCCCCGTATGTTGTTGCTCGCTTCTGGGTAGGCGCGTTTATCTTAGCTCAGGCTGGCCTACACAGAGTACAGAAGATACAGAAGTATGACTCGATACTATATGTATTACTTCAGCTATTTTGATGATACCGCGCGGTCATATGAACTTAGTCTTAACAGGCTTTACACACTTTGCAATATTTAATGCACTAAATTCAGACAGATTAAATTCAGCATGTCGACTCTGATGTAAGACTAGTGTGTCGGCAAGTATCTTTACTGTTACTTAACTGTTTAGTCTGAATTCAATGTCATTTTCATTTAGTCTGTTGAATATTGCAAAGTATTAAAAGTTGACTATACCTCAGCCCAAACTCGAATTTCACCCCCGCTTCTCCGCGCGCCCCTGCACGTCCTATCTCGCCGTGGTTCATATGTTTGCCGGTTTTTTTATCATTCAGTCCCTTCATTATCTTGTTGTGTTCATTTCTCATTACTGCGTCTTTACAAAAACCACCTAAATATAAATTCTACCTTAGAATTACGTGTTCGTTTGGAGCGACAAGCGTCACGGGTACCAAGCCGAGGCCAGACTGAATCGCGAAACGGGCGTCCGGAGCGAATGGTTTCATTAGTGCAAAACTTAGATATTTTCATTTTATGATAAAATCAAAAGGTATTTTGAAAATTCAAAACACAGGTGCCCTTATTTATATTGTGTAGAATTACTGTACAAAGTTTCAAGATCTAAATTGTAGTATTCATCGCATAAGAACGGTTTTAAGATAAATTTGGAGTCATCTTTGGATTTTTTTTCTATCGAGATAATTTTACAGAAACGTATTTTCACAACACAGGCGCTCTAGCACGTATCCTTAACTATAACATATATGAATTACAAATAGAAATCACAAAATTTGTTGAACAAAACATTGTTTCAAAATAAGCGATTTATCGTCTCCCCAGGTATAGTGCGCCCTTAAGCCCGTTTTAGTCAGTCTGCTTTTGGAAAGTAAATTGTTTGAATCAGGGTGATCCAGAAAGAGTCTTGTTACTGATGATAAAGACGTACAATGTATTCCGATTCCCTAATTTTTTTTCTGTAAGGTTTTACGCACGCGCTAAACAAAAGATTGGCAAGCTGATATGGTCAACTCGCATATTTTCACGCACTTTGAAACTTCTCGTGTCTATTTAGCTTGGCATCCTATAACATTATTTGTACATGGCCCTACTGTTCCTCCTCCACGTTGCGCCGCGTATAATGGTTCGCTACACTCGACGTCAGCTGCGAACTGCACTGCCAGATCTCCCCCCAACCCCTGCGCCCCCTTCCCGTCCCGACCATTCCTCAAGCTCTGCCGAGCGCAGCTAAAGGAGCGACGGAATACCTATAGGTACCCATCACGGACGGAAACGGGCAGTGAAATGTGATCATCGAGTTTTAGGACTTTTGATCGGGGCGTGTTGTTGGGTGATGTCTGAAGCGATTGGCGAGTTTCTTTGTTGGGTGATTTTGTACACGGCTTACGAATCTTTTACGAGTTCTTGTGAAGGGCAAAGGTAGCGCTTTTTTATCGCACGTAATAATATGTGTTTTACTGATAAGTACGGTTCATATCCTCCTATACAAAAACGCTGAGATAATCAAAGATATACCTCGCAAAACGTACGCAACACAGCAACGTTGCCGCGGGTCAAACAAAATTTTAGTTTACATTTGCGTAACCCTCGCGCGACCCGTTTAAAGATTCAGCATGACCGCGGGCGACGGGGTCCAACGGACCGCTTTGAAGATATTCACCTTCATTAACGTGGGTCCGGCCGACCCCGCGGGGCGAACTTACTACTCATCCCGACCGGCCCTGCCAACACCGAATTTCTCTGAGCTCACCACTCATAGTTTGTTAGCCGGGCTTTATGTAATAAACGATGTTTGACTGAATTATAAGTGACGTCAAATGGAAGCTGTAGCCAGCAGCGGTCCCTTGGCATGACTAGTGTCCGTTCAGACGAGCGGCAACCACAGCGACTAAAATGTAGCCGGCCACTAAACCGCATGAAAAAGGAGAGTTCCATTCACACGTATCACATCTTGCAGTCGCGCTTTGTCGAGAATGCGTTTTTTTATTGATGATAGCCAAGCGCTTGACCACTACCTCACCTGGTGGTAAGTGATCAAATCAAATCAAATCAAAAACATTTATATGTGAACAACACCAATAGTACAACAGAACAAACACACACATGAGACATAACAAAAAGAACAAAGAAACAATAACTAAAAGATTAAAATTAAATAAAAATGCAAAATATTGCAGTGTGTGTGTCTCATCGTACTCACTGCATGTGTCACAAAAAGGCTTTAACTCAGCATGTGCTGGGTTGCACTGGCTACCCAGCGCTGGTCTTCCGTTAGAGCCTCTTTTTTGTGTATACCACGGATATCCGCCCACTAACTAAGCAGTGTACAACTAAATACAATTAAATATACTATGGATAAAAATAAATAACATAATAAAATATAACAATAACGTACGTCTGCTTGTCCAGTGGTGGAAAGGGGAAGGAGGGATAAGGTCATGAAGATCTTGCGCACATTCGCCAAAATGAATCTTGTAAAAAACTGAAAGCCTGGCTGACGTGTGGTCAATAACGACCACATCGAAGCCACAACGCAACTTCACGCAGTAGGTTACCATTCATACTAGCTACTGCCGGCCACATTTTTGTCACTATGGTGTGGTTAGTGTTGCCAGGTCCAGGGTCAAATTTCGGAACAGAGGTTATAATAATCGGGATTTTGATTTTCAAATCGGGATAGCTACAATGGCTACAAAAAAAAACTAGTTTATGTGAATCATCATTTATTTTTATCTGATGGTCAGTTTTTTTAATAGCCATGTATTTAATTTCTGTTAATTTAAGTATCCCTTTAAAAAAGTAGGTATTTCTATTCCCCCACATAGACCTGTTCAATAATTTAGTTAGATACATTGAATAAATAAATACGGACTAAAGAGGTTAGTGAAAAATCGGGACATTCGGCGTGCCGATCAAGGGTGAATCGGGACGTGTCATCTGATCCCTAAAAATAGGGATGTCCTGCGTAAATCGGGACACCTGGCAACACTAGGTGTGGTTGTGGCCCGTCTGGACAGATGCTAACTTAGCTGCGGGTAGCTGCGACTCGGTTTGGTAGCACCACTAATTACTGCAAAACAGTAAAGCAATTTAATTCCCTAGAAGCATTCTAAAACTTAACTACGCTGAGGTAGTAAGAAGGTATAAATGAACCTGCAGTTGCAATTCACGATGAGTAAATTACTGACTGATAGGTACTTAAAATAACTTAATTACGTGTTAGCAAGTATATTATTTAGGTAGGTACACACGGCTACACATCAAGCTATACATTTCCAGTATAAGCTGACCTCTCATTCTACGAAAAGCCTACACAATGCGAGGTCAGCTTATACTGGAAATGTATAGCTTGATGTGTAGCCGTGCGTGTGTACATACACTTTACTCAGTGCTTTTTAATTGATTCTTTCTCTCACTTTTTTGTTATGTGTTATTGTGTTATGACTTGTGTTGCTTATATTGAGTCGTTGTTGCAGTTTATATCTGTATGTATTTTATTTTATCTTGCCGCAAAAGCTGTGTATTTTTTGTATGTGTTAGGGACCCAGTTATCTGAAATAAAGATTATACGATTATTATTTTCTTCTAGGTACTCTAGCGGACAGTATTGTTTGATTTCTCAAAAAAAAAACGACCGACTTCAGTTCATTTGAATTCAATATTCCCAATACAACTTTGTAGTTTGCTCTTCACATTCCCTTTGAAGGCTCATCTCACTCGAACCGTACGATAGGACCCACATTTGTATCAAGCGGGCAAATAAAGAAGGAAACAACTTAGATGGAGTGGTGCTGGACCGCGTTCGCGACTAATTAACCCTCCTTAAGGGGGGGGGGGGGGGTTACCCCTCAGAGGATGTGGGGTGACTCGCGGCATCGGAATGGTTAAAAAATATGCGACAGCCAGGAGACGAAGCGAGTTTCGTTTTCAATTCTCTCTGAAGTTACATAATCATTATGTTTAAATCTTTTTGTGAAGGCAGTGATTTTATTTTATTTTGTTTCTTAAAGTTTTTTATGTGGCGGTATATTATGAAGTACTTTGAATAATACTCATAAAGTACATCTTTTATGTATGTAGGTTAAAATGTATGTTAAAAATGTAGCCCCAAACTAAGCAGAGCGTATACTATGGGAACCAGATAACTGATAGAATACTTATATACGTTTTTTTTTGTAAATACATACTTATAATACATAGAAAAACATCCACACCCGAAACGAATATCTGTAGATCATTCAAACATTTATTCCGCGGGGGGAATCGAACCCGCTACCTCCTGCGTCTCTGCCGGCTATTCGCCCACTGCACCGCAGAGGTCGTCGTAATAAAATAACGTTACAGCATTAACAGCGGTTATAATCTTCTTATAATTTAAACATAAGGTTGAAAACACTGCAAACTCATCTCTTTGGCTGAGCATTAATAACCATAGGTCACTGTGTAAGAAATCTGAGGATGTCCATAAAGTCGTGTGCCCTTTTATTTTACTCGTGCCCGTCATATAAATAAATAGGCTCGCACGTGCCCAGGTACATATAAAAACGCAACTGAATTCCTCGTCTCTCGTGGAAATTACGGCTCTCAAAGTTCCTCACGTTGCTGAGTAGAGTTTGTAATGTGCTTTCGCGGGACCATTTTACAAGACAAACCTTTAGTTTTTAAGAAATAAAGAAAGAAAAAAATTTATTAATAAAACCACACAGTAATAAAGAAAAATAAAAAACACAACAAAAAAATCTAAGCACTAACAAACTATAATAAAATTAAAAGCTCTGTGTGGAGATGAATAGGTACTCAGCTCAGCATGATGCTACGGCATGTTAATATGCCGCAGCGCTGATCTTCCGCTGAGTCCAGTTTACATTACCTCGCGTACATCTTCATCAAGGGTAGCCTTCATAAAAAAAACACAACTATTGTTAAATTCAAAGCAAACCATATTAAATACATACGTAACACAATTAAATAAAAATAATTAAATTAACGAAGTTAGCCGCGTGTTGCACTGCTATGCCTCAATCTAGAAGCGCGCTCATACGCGTGAAGGTCGCGCTGTCGCGCATCCCGCTCGCGCTAAGCACTAGAACGCTTATGAGACTGAGATGGTCGACGAGTGATGAGCCGCTTCATACAACTTTATAATGTATGTTGTAGCAGATTAGGTGCTAATATGCATAGCAGGTGTCACAAGAGGTTTAAGTACTGTGTTGTCTTGGTTGTGCGAGTTAGTACTGTCTTGCGTAATGTGTAAAATGTATACGTATAATATCGACGAATGTGAGTACCCAGACAAACCTTGCACGGTTTTTAGGGTATAATATTAGGGATGAATGTACTTAAATTGTAGTAAATAAATTAAAAAACAAAAACAAAAATACCTACTATTTTAATCAAATAAAAACTATCACTACTAACTATCACACTTCAGAACATTTCACTGCCATAATTTAGACTAGACGGAGACCAGGAAAAGAGAGAGAGAGAGAGAGCTTCAGTTATTGCCACTACTACGAGTGAGGAGCAACCTCTTAAGGATACTTAAGGATAGCAATACTTAAGGGTAGAAAACTTTCGTGATTTATTTCAATCATTATTACAAATACGGGATTTATGTGCGAGGCGAGACGCAGTGCGGAGCGGATCGCACTCACTCTTATGAAGGTTCACGAATTGAACTGAAACATCGATAAAACGGTACGTGATAAATCCCGTATTTATTATGACGGGGTTTTTTTATTATTATTTATGTGTTGTGAACGCGAAAGTTTAAAAATCATTATTGTTTGTAACTCCGTAATAAAAACTTACCTCTGTTTCTGTTTCTCTAAGACAAGCGTGCTTACCATCAGGTGTGGAAGTAGTCAAACGTTTGCCTATAAAATACTTTATTACGACTACACAGATACTTCAAAATCTATAATTCAATCGATTGTCTAAACTGCTGTCGCATCGTCCAAACAATAAAATAATGTTACACAAAAATGTTCACTTTTACAACCAAGTGAACTGTAAAACCCACTTTGAAGGCCCTCTGATTTATGCGACTTGCCAACTTTGCCACATTTTGGTTAGACACGGCCGTTTTTGCAAGAAATTGTGTAGAAATTTGTAGGTATACACAAACATTTGATGTTGGAGGAAACCGAACCGCTAGAAACATAATATCGGACGCGACTTACCTTACAGTCACCTTACGGACGCGACTTAAGCCTTATCTGGCCAATAACATTATGTAGACTCGTGTAAACTGTCAGCAATAAGTCGCGAACGTGACTATAAGCGGGCGTCGGACGTCCGAAGAGAATCTGGCTCTTTGGATGTTTTTATACCTAAGTCGCGGACGTATTCGAAGCGTTGTTAGAGAGAGCGAGAGAGATAGTGCGATCTGTGCGACACGACTTCCGATACGGTAAAGATAAAGATAAATTTATTCGCTTGAACATAATGTGTAAAGGTCTTAATTAAGTAGGTATGTTTCAATTATATTCTGTCTTATATTCTAGAATGCAAATTTCAAAAAATACAATAATAATTCTCAAATTTAAAGTTATTAGTTTAAAGTACAATCATCATAAAATGGTAGTAATAAAATAATGAATAAATACAATTAAAATTAGGTATATAAAAATTACATGTCAAAGATTATGATAATATTATAAAATTATAATAATCTCTGCCGGTTCACGGTGTGCATGATAATAGGTAAGTCGCGTCCGGCAGTCGCGACTGCTCACTGCGCCTACGACTACCGCCCCTTTGCCACGGAAGTCGTCAATAGATGCTAGTAAAGGCAATAGAAATTAGTAAGCATTTATTTTCATCATCTAGTCTCTTTTATCTCAAAGACGAGATGTCAAATAGGAATATCGTCATATTTTTAATGTTGTTATTTTTTCCACGCGTAACTTCAGATACTGTTAGTATTGTATGTCGAAACAGTGATACGTGCGATTCAGAAAAGCAAGTGCGTGTAGTTGGTGACAACTTTCGCGCTTCCCGGCAAATAGCACCCGAACCCCGCCCCCTTTCAGTTTCTCGTTATCGCGGCCGATGTAACTTGCTCGAAACGTCGAGGTTAGTCAAAATTGTGATTTTGATATAAATCTATGCGACAAAAGACCCGTTTTGTCTTAAAAATATGAGTATTGTTCGCGAAAATTTAAAAAGTTCGGATCCCACAAAAAAATCAGCACAGCTTAAGTGGGATTGGGCCTGCCACGTCTGTCGCATGCCCGAAGATCTATGGGCAAAGATAATATCTGATTGGGTCCCTAACGCAACACGCCCACGCGGCAGACCACCACGGAGATGGCGTGACGACTTGGATGTGCATTTACCAGACTAGCCCACTACAGCAGGGGGCAGAAAAAACTGGAAAGAAGGGAGGGAGGCCTTTGCCCTGCAGTGGGACAACACAGGTTAAAAAAATATATACATAGGAATATCGTCAACAGCATTATATGATTTAGTAGCGAAAGACAACGTTCCAGTTGGCAAGTGACGGTTTACGATTATAACGCGGAGTTTGCACGAGCGAGTGCGATCAGGTGCGGAACCCCCTTTACGGCAGATTACATCTAATCCGCACTCCGTCCGTCCGGGCGCGGTGTGTGGTGACAGGTATTTTTTGCTTTTAAAAGCTTACGCGAGGCGGTGATTTGAGTTATATCGGCAGAAAGGTTTTGATAGGGCTTTTGGGCGATAGCTACTAGGTCCACCGAGGAAAATGGGAGATTTCTCACCGATGCACCTTTGGCTATTTTTCTCTATTCGACGAAAAATCAATCATCATATTAGAACATGGTCTGAGGGCCTAGCCAAGTTATTCGCTTCGTATCGATTCGTTTTCTACATACCTAGGTTTGTTGTCAATCCCGCAAATACCGCACTACACATACAAAGTTATTTGCTGTATCACACTCATCAACTAACTATGCACAACATTCTATCGTTAACAGACTACAAAGAGTTTACAATAAGGAGTTCTTCTCGATTGATGTTTGTCATAACAACAAGGGAACTTTTAAAAGTGAAACTTTAAAAATAATTATGGAGGATGACACACATGCATGATAACAACGCAACAAAATACTGGTTATTATGGTATATATATATGTATGAATTTATGATATAACTACTTATATATATGTATTCTGTGTATTTTATCAACCTTTTTGTGTTCTTACACGTAATTTGTATTGTTCGTATTTTTAGTATAATTTAGACCAGGGATCCCCAAACTATTTTGGACAAGTGACCCCTTTTCCAAAATGAACTGTTACCTCAGACCCCCATGGCCAAATTACCTACTTTTAAAATCAACCCCCTTATTCATAATGGTCCGCTAACTTAAACAGCTGATACAGAGTGTTATTTTTCATTCTGACTTAGGTCAATAGAAGAAGACAGAGTGAGAATTAGCAATGTTTTAAATTAGTTAGCAGACTATTATGAATAAGGGTGCCTATCTTTCGTTTTTTCCTATTGATTCAAAATACCTAGGTACTAAGGTACCAATTGGAAAACTTTGCACTTGGTTAAGTGAGTAAAGTTGACTTCATCAAAATTTAACAATATAAAAGGACATACAATTCAGTAAATATCAAGTTTAATTTATAATGATTATTACAAATTAAGTACTTAAAGAATCTTAAGTAGGTAGGAAATTATATTTAAAAAAGTATTAATTCGCAAAGAAAAAATAAAACATTCAGTGTGATGGATGAACCTGGTGACTAGCTACATCCGGTTCAATATTGGTGAGTTGTAGCCTTAAATCTCCACGTTCGTTGATTTTCAAACGGTTTCTTTGTTTCGTCAAAATTTTTGTTACCATACTGAAGCTTTTTTCAACTAGGTATGATGATGGAAAAGCGCTAAGGTATTTTTCAGCAATGTTCCACAATGTAGGATACTGTGTTTCAATGTTACGTTGCAACCAGAACTTCTGATAGCCTTGGTTGAACTTCTGCTTAAGCTCTTCGTCTGTGCTGATGGTAATCAACTCTTCTTGCATTATCACATTGGCTTCTTCTATGGCTGTGGTATTGTATGGATTTATTAGCCATTGAGGAATTTGTAAATTTAAAAGATCCTCAAACCTCTCCGTAAAATCCTTGTGTAATGCATCCAAGTGAGTGACATATAATAAAATATCATCATCTTGAAGCATTTCTGGTAATTTTGACAAATGCGGAAACTGCGAATATTTTTTTCTGCCTAAATTTTGTTTATAAAGGATTAGTTTACCCACGAAGGCCGATATTATTGATTTTGTTTTAATCAAGTTAAGATCGTCACCATGCAGCTGCAAATTAACTTTGTTGAATATTCCAAAGATATCAGTCAAGTAATAAATATCTGTTTTACAATTGTTCAGATTTTCTTTCAAATTCGGATCTTTTTCTTGTAAAAACTTCAACACAGATTTAAAAATGCCTGAAAATCTTTCTAAGCAAGACCCTCTTGATAGCCAGCGAACTTCAATGTGCAGAAGTAATCGAGTAAAGACTTCGTCGTTTTCCTCACATAGCTGAGCAAATAACCGAGAGTTCAAAGAATCGCCTCGAATCTTGTTGATAGCATTTATTACATATTGTAAAGACTTATGCAATCCTGGACTCAGCTTTTTTGCTACTAAATGCTGCTTGTGAATTCAGGCAGTTGTCGCTTTAAGTGAGCTATAAAACGACGATGACGACCAACCATAGACGGTGCACCATCAGTCGCAACAGAAACAATGTTTTTCCATGGAATAGCTTTGTCAGTAAAAAAATGTTCCACAGCCTGAAAAATCGATTCTCCTCTGGTATCAGTCTCTAAATATGTAGCAAAAAGCAGTTCTTGGCACATATTTTCATCTTTGATATATCGAACATATCCTAACAGCAGAGCTTCATTGCCGGGTAATGTAGACTCGTCCAACTGGAGAGAGAATCTGTTGGTCTGTAAGAACTTGCATAAAATGTTTTCCACATCCCGTCCCATCTCGTCTATGCGTCTCTGAACGGTGTTATTGCTCAAAGGTATTCTCTTTAAAATATCACGTGCAGGTTTGTGCAATACATTGTTAAGGACCTCCGCAATAGCTGGTAAGTTAAGCTGCTCTCCAATTGTGTGAGGTTTCCCCGACTTCGCTATTAGTAAAGATATATTATAGGACGCTCGTAAACCATCAACGTCTTTAATAGATGATGACGCAAATATTGATCTTATGGATGGTCTTTTGTCTAGTTTTTCTTTAAGTGCTTGAAAAAATGACAAGGGCTTACTTTTTTTATCAGCATGTACTCTTGATAAGTGGTCATCCATTTTTGAAGGCTTCGTGGCATTGTTACTGAATACTTTTTCACATATTAGACACATCGGCAAGTGTTGATTTGATGGAGATGCAATAAATCCGAACTTCAAGTAGTCCAAACTGTATTGTCTGCATTTTTTTTTCGTGTCCGCCATCATAAAATTCTCAGTAATCCTGCAAATAAAAAAATAAGAAAATACCTAAATAAAAAACTGACTGGTAAATTTACTGGTAATTTTTTACAATTGAAACAACTGAGGCAACTGCAAACTGTTGCAAACAATCTACACATATGTAGCTCAACTGATCACTATCACACAGTGGGGCAATGCAGACAGCGTCCCCAAGACGCTGGCTGCATTGCCCCATTGTATGGAAATGCTGATGCGCTGTGCCGGATAAAAACTGTTTGGTACTTACCCTGTTAATTTTTCATAAACTGCAGATATTGTATGGTTACGCTATTAACTCGCGTAGGGAGCTCAGCATTTTGTAAATTCTTTGTCAATCCCTTTACTTCACTTAATTTAGCTATGTTATAACTTTGTAATCTCTTGAAATAAATGAGTACTTATATGAGTTATTATCGTTCAAGCTCCAACGAATTTCAAAATGCAAATGAACTTTCAACCTAAGTGCAAGCTCGTTAAATAGTAAAATATCGGGAACATGTTTAGACTTGCAACTTGATCATGAATTCGTTCGTATTTAATCGCGTAAGCGTCAAATAGAGCGCAAGTCAAAACGCGCCTGAAAGACGTACGCTCGAACTCATTATCTTGCACAAACTTGTCCACACTGACTTGCCGAGTTTTTCATCTTGTACGAACTTGAGAATTTACATTACTACAACAATGCTATTTCCTACAAAAATATTAATTATTCTTAGTACACGTAACACAACATAAACAATACAGTACCTACCTACCTATCTTGAAAGATTTAAATAAGAACTTGTGTTAATTAAATAGGGGTCGATTTTTAGACCTCGTCGACCCCCAAAATCAGTTTTCGTTTATGTCGACCCCTAGGACCACTTTGGGAATCACTGATTTAGACTGTCTATTTATAAATTCTTTTTTATATAACGTAAATCCGTTTTTGGCCGTATGCGACGCTTAGTATAAGTTTGTATCTTACATAATAAGGGATGTGGATTTTGTTAAACAAAATAAAATAAAATTAAAATAAATCCCATATATTTGACATTTATGTTGGCGGTAACGTTAGTATGGTTTAACGTACTAATTAGCAAATAAATGACGTATTAGTAATAATTTAGTTAAGTTTCACCGAGTGTTCGTATAAAATATGTTATTACCTAGATGTGTTGCTAAAAAGTTTCTATACGTGAAAACCTATCAGGCTTTCTGTTTTGTATTAGTTAATTGTTAAGTTAATATAGCTGTTGGTTTTCCATAACATATATAAATAAATAAATATTTACGGACTCGTCGACTAGCGTCATCGCTAATCGAATGTACTCGTGACTTGGCTAAGCCCTCTGGACCCTCTGAAGACTATTTCGGTGGTACCGATAGAGACTCGTCTTTTCACCAAAGAATACACAAGGAAATCTCCGTGCTAGCTTTGCTGGATAGTCAATCCTGACCTGTCGGTAGAGAGATGTTGAGGTCTTTGTTATCCCTTTCGAAATGGTCCATTAAGTAGCAAGAGGCAGGGTTTAAGGTACCTATAGGATGGCAAGTCAAAGCGCCACCCAACGGCCTAATTTCGTAACACGATACGAAGGGCAACGGCTGGCCAAAATGCATCAGAGTGAAGGGCCCGACCTTGTGACATATCGATGGAGCCGCAACGGAAGTTTGCCTGCGTACGCGCATTGCCGCGGGCATGCGCAGAAGGGACAGTAGTAGAACGAATAGACGCTTCACTCTGTGATTGTATTTCAAGAAAAATAGTTAAGTGTTTATTTCAAAAAAATACATCATTTGCCAGGTTCAATTTTTTTTAAGTAAAACTTCTTTACACACTTGACTTGGGGAGTAAGCTGGTGAATGCGTTACGAAAAGTGCGAACGGATGTTGAGAGGGAGATATAAGTTAGTGAAGATAGAAAGAGAGAAAGAGTTACGTTTCGTATTACTGTCGGAGCAAGAGAGAGAACTGCGCGCGCACATTTTCTTTCTCTCTTTCTCTCATAGCCAGTGCATGAAATATATATATAGGTACTATATATCTCAATCAGTAGTTCGTTTGATTATTTTTCGTAATTTCATTTCGTTCTTGAACAATTGTTGAGACATTAGGGTTCAAAAGGGGTAAAATAAAAACAAAAATTTAACTATTAGGTCAAATGGGATGTCTAATGAAAGGTCTTCATTAGTACATTGTGACCCTTTAATATTTTTAGTTTAATCCTTGTAGTTTTTTAATTACAAAATCCATAATAAAAACTGAACTTTGACGAATTTCACAGGGTAGGTACAACAGTGACCCCACAGTGCTGAAATTTGGTATTCGTGTAGCTTTAGTGACACAAATATAGGCAAAACTCTGAAATCTACAATAACTGCAATTTCTACTCCTAAAAAGAGTAACCAATTAACATAAACTTCCACTACTTGTAATTTGAATGAAACTGTAGGTCAAGTTATGTGTTTTTTTTTGGTGTTTGGGAGACTCGCGAGATCTCGGGGCGAACCACTATTACTTTTATGGTGGGTTCCTTTATCCGTCGGTAACCAACCACGACCCGTTTCTCCTTAAAAACGTGTCAAAAGTCTGTAAGAGATCGCTTTTACCAATAAGACCGCGCATTGTACCGTTATTTATTGTGTATTTCCTTGGTTACTGTATTTTTATTTGGTGTGCAAATAAGATCAAAAGTTAGACACTTTTTGAAGGAGAAAGGAGTCGTAGCTGGTTACCTACCGACGGATGTAGGAACCCGTCATTAAAGAGCTGTTATAAAAAGAGCATTCAATGTCAATAATTATATTTACATTCACGTGATCACGTGACAGTCGACTTGAGTGACACAGGTCTAGTGCGGGTGCGCAGGCGCAGCAAGGCGGGTGTGGCGGGAAGAGAGGGGGGAGGGGCAGGATGCGGTCACGCACATTCGCGGGAGATCGTATCGCGCCCGGGGACCGCGGCCGCGGAGAAACCGCGACGTGATACGGGCGCTTGTGCAGGGGCAATATCGATGTCTATAAACAAAAGTATCGATAGAAAAGTCAAGCAGTGGCCGTCTGTAAAACATCAACAACATCTTACTATACTTACCATGTATTAATATTATCTAATGTCCCACTGGAAGGCAAAGGTCTCCCTTCCTTCCTTCAACCCCACTCTATCATGCGCGTGTGTAGTCCAGGCTTCCATATACGGATCGAGTTCGTCTTTCCATCGGCGTCGCGGTCTGCCGCGCGATCGTCTTCTGTTTTTTGGGATCCACTCTGTGGTGGTATAGAATAAAAATATTAGCTAAAATTATAACAATTCTTAAACATTTCTTTTTATAATTGTTTTATTAGTTTCCTTTATCTATATCTATAAAAGAAAGTCGTGTTAGTTACACTATTTATAATTCAAGAACGGCTGAACCGAGTTGCCTGAAAATTGGTGGGCAGGTAGCTTAGAACCAGGAGACGGACATAGGATACTATTTATCGCGTTCTTAGAACCAGGAGACGGACATAGGAGCCTTTTTATCCCGTTCGTACCGCGTTTCTTTTTGACGTTTTACAAGTCACATACATACAACGTGATATAACAAAAACGCATCTGACATGGAATAACAAAACGCAAATGACAGCTAAACGTAATTTTGTCTATGGTTAGGTACGGTTGTAAATATATTATATAAAAAAAATCGGGTAAGTAATGATGGCCGGGGACAACAATTGACAATTCTACCAGGGTGACGTATATTGACAGCCCGCGTTATATGCATGTCAAGGCGGTGCGAAGTACGGCGAGTCAACTAGTATTATATAAAAAAAAATCCCCCTCCCCCACCGTCTTCCAGGACTTAATATATCTGGATATAATCTTCTATATATATATATATATATATATATATATAGAAGGTTATAAAGTCCTGGAAGACGGTGGGGGAGGGGGATGACACAGGTTGAATATTTTTATATATATATATATTTTTTTTATAAAACTTAGATATATGTATATATCTAAGTTTTGGCTTGATGTTTTATGGAACAAATGTATAAGGCGATAACGCCCCAGCACCCCCGAGGCAATGCGCAGACGTACCTCCCAGCGGCTGCTGGTGGTCCTTGAAGTAAGATTGAGGTAGAGACGATGACAGGAAGATGAAGGGAGTTGGCAGATGTTTAAGAGAGAAGATGTGGTTTGCTTGTTATAGACGAATTATTAGTAAAAACCCCCAAGGTATGTTTCCATCGATATCGATCGAAGTCGTAGCTCTGCCGTAGCGTAGCGGATGTGCGGTCGAGTGCAGGGGACACGTCGCGTCTCCCGCGAGTCCCGCTTACCACACAAAGGATAGAACAACTGACCCAATCAATAATGTATGTAGGTAGGTACATTACAAACATAAATTACAATACAAATTTAATTTATATGAAAAATCACAAATTTTACCTCTATAAAATACTAGTGGTTCGCCCCGAACTGAGATCTCGCGAGTCTCAAAACACAAAAGAAAATATTCTTATGACGACTCGCGCAACAATGCCTAAACGTATTTTAGTGGCTAAATATGATTTAAGGAGTTGTCAAATCATACAAATAGGTATAGTTTTAAACATGTTTAGTCGCTAAATATGTTTACGGATCGTTGTGCAAGCCGACCTTAATCTTTGACCAATAAAATAGTGCCATGAAATAAAAACCAAAATACTTGACCTACAATTTCATTCAAATTACAGGTAACGGGAGTTCATGTTTGTGTATATTTTTTTTTGGGGTACAAATTGCAGTTATTCTGGACTTCAGATTTTTGCCTATATTTGTGTCACTTAAGCTACACGCATACTAAATTACAGCACTGTGGGGTCACTGGTGTACCCTGTAGATTTTGTCAAAATTCAGTATGGACTAATAACTAAAATGGTACATCAGGCTAATAACTAAAAAACTACAAGGAATTTAATAAAAACAAAAACGGAATCTAAATGTACACACGGCTACACATCAAGCTATATATTTCCAGTATAAGCTGGCCTCGCATTGTGTAAGCTTTTCGTAGAATGAGAGGTCAGCTTATACTGGAAATGTATAGGTTGATATGTAGCCGTGTGTACTAATAAAGACCTTTCATTTGACGTCCCACTTAACCTAATAGCCTCATTTTCATATTTTTTACCCCTCTTGAACCCCAATATCTCAACAACCCCTCAACATTTTTAGCTCATTTGGTCACACCAAAACTGTGACATCACTATGTATGTATATGTATATACACCTACCTATGTATCAAATTTCACGATGCCCAGATCAACGCTTCCAAAGTTATCCTCGGAAAAACAAACATACATACATACATACAACGCCGATTTGCCTTAGTTGATTTATAGATCTCGCTTCGCTCGATCAATTAGATGAATATTAGGCTTAAAAATCAGTATATTGAATTGAAAAAGGCCCTGCAAAAATAATTCTTTAAAAATAAGCATAATTTTATTTGGCCAGAAAAGAAGGGCATTCTTCTTTGTATGAAACCATAAATTCACTAAAATTGTAGGGATTCAATATACCTACATTTTGAGCGTTAACATTGAACCAACTGAGCGCGATTTAAGCTGTCTCTATATTGTTTTTTTATTGTATGTAATGCACCTGGTGCATACCGCGAACACGTAACTGCACTGAGACTGCTAATTTTGTTAAAAGAAAACTTTTTTGCTTGTATTGCGAAAAAATCTTCTATAGAAAAGTTGATGAATTCAGTATCTATTAAAGAATTATGACAGTTTTGGTAGGATATACGTACGTACTAACTAATTGATCGAGCGAAGCTAGATCTCTCAATCAACTGGGGCAAATCTGCTTGTATGTATGTATGTTTGTTTGTCCGAGGATAACTTTCGAAGCGTTTATGCGATCATCGTGAAATTTGGTATACCTATAGATAGGTAGTGATTGCACAATTTTGGTGTGACTAAATGATCTAAAAATGTGGAGGGGTGGTTGAGATATTGAGGTTCAAGAGGGGTAAACAAACAAAACGTAAATATCCAGTCAAATGGCACTTTTAAAAAGGTCTTTGTGAGTACGTTCCGACCCCGTTTTTATTTTTAGTTCAAACCTTGTAGTTTTTAAGTTAATAGACATAATAAAAACTGAACTTTGACGAAATTCACAGGGTACATCAGTGACCCCACAGTGCTGAAATTTGGTATGCGTGTAGCTTTAGTGACACAAATATAGGAAAAGTCTGAAATCCAGAATAACTGCAATTTCTACCCCTAAAAAGTAAACCAATTTACACGAACTCCCGTTACCTAAAATTTGAATGAAACTGTAGGTCAAGTTATATGATGATTATGTATTTCGTGGCATTATTTTGATAGTCAAAAATTACGCGAGATCTCACTTTTGGGCGAACCACTAGTTACATAAAATACAGTCAGGTGTTAGGCACTTGACAATGTGACGTACAGTACAGGTGCAGTGTTGCCAACTTTAAAGATTGACATATTTAGCGGTCGCCATTTTGCTTATTGCTGCACTATATAGTACTCAGTTAGAAATTTATCGAGCGCTTTTTTCTGTGGAACGCACCAATACTACGATCGCTAAATGTATTTACGTTGAGATGTATTTTGAAGCCATAAGCACTGATATTCTAACTACAAAATACCTCAGCGTATTTGAAATACCAATTACAAATAACGATTTTACGAAGTATGTAATTGTATTACAAATACAAAATACGTACTTATTTGTATTTCAATTACGTATTTTAATTACAAGTAATTCAAATATTGCCCACCCCTGTTGCCCTAAAAGGATAATTAAAAAGAACAACCAGCCTTGTTCCTTCCCATTCTTTCCTGGCTTGGTCGCGAAGGAACAGACAGAAAAATTGACGGTCCAAAGTGAGACAGGGGGGTTGACCTCTCTCGCTCTCTTTAACCTTTATTTGAACGAGCTGATCGTGGCGCTTAGCAGCCGGCATATCGGTTGTCATATTGATGGTGTATGAATGAATGAATGAATGAATGAATGAATGAAATACTCTTTATTGCACACCAAATAAAAATACAATAATGGAAATAAACAATATGTGTTGTATGCGTCAATAATTTGAGTTATGCTGATGATATGGTGCTGCTGGGCGCCTCGGTCTGTGGATTGAGAGAACTGGTGAGGACGTGTGAGGAATACGCCACTGGTCATGGGTTAAAATATAACCCTAAAAAGAGTCAGTTCATGGTCTTTGAGGCCGGTACGAAACGACTTGAAAGTGTCCCAACCTTAAGTCTTAACGGGATTATCTTAGACAGAGTATATACATTTAAATATCTTGGGCACGTTGTCACTACAGACCTCAAAGACAATGAAGACATCGAACGGGAGCGGAGGGCGCTGTCCGTGCTTGCGAATATGATTGCTCGCAGGTTTGCGCGTAGTTCAGAGGGAGCTGACTTTATTTCGGGCGTACTGTACATCTCTGTACTCGTGCAGCCTGTGGGCGAACTATATGTAGGCGGCGTACAGCGCACTCCGCGTCCAGTATAACAATGCACTCAAGGCGATGCTGGAGCTGCCCCGCTACTGCAGTGCATCAGGGATGTTCGCGGTGGCGCAGCTCGACTGCTTCCATACCGTCATGCGCAAGCGAGCCGCGTCCCTGGTGCACAGGCTGCGGGCCAGCGCCAACACCGTCTTGGCAATGATAGCCGGAAGAGTAGACTGCCCGTACACCAGACATTGCTGTCACAGGCATGCTCTCAAAAACCCTGTATAAACATTAGTTTACTTATTGTGTTGTGCGCTTTCCTATATGAGCTACATAATTGCTTGAAATAAATGTATTTTATTTTATTTGTATTTTAAAGTGATCCTCTGCATTTTAATGAATAAAAATATTTTGATTTGATTTTATAAAACACGAAGTAAAGTTTGCATCGCCCAAAATCAAAAGAGCTCTAACCGGATCAACGGGATGCTTTGTTTGAGTTTGTTAGATAACGACCCCGGGCAAAGAGTCGGCGCAACAAGTGGACACATTCACAGTTATTTTATAGAACGAATGCCCTTTTTAACCCAAGCAAAAATGGGGAGTTATAATTTTTACGCCTATTTCTGTCTGTGGTATCGTAGCACCCAAACGAATGGACCTATTCCGGTGCG
Organism: Philereme vetulata; assembly: GCA_918857605.2. NCBI lineage: Eukaryota > Metazoa > Arthropoda > Insecta > Lepidoptera > Geometridae > Philereme > Philereme vetulata. The sequence goes on along the minus strand of OU975470.1, from coordinate 7,083,867 downwards.
GTTTCTAAATAAAAAAACTAGTTTAAATGGAGTGGATTTTAGCTGCATGACGAAGACTCTTTTTTATGTTACTTGTTGATGTTTGCTGCATATGGCCCACCTGATGTTAAGTGGTAACCATCGCCTATAACAGAGAATTGCCTCGTGCCCTACTCTACGGGCTACGATGCACTGCCCTGCGTGTATCAGCTTGAGGCATACAGATATAAAACCTCATTGTGTCTGTAATTTCACCAGCAACCAAACCCTTCAAGCCGAAACATAGCAATGCTGTTTGGCGATTCAAATGAACCCAAACATTAGTAGCCTACTATAATCCTTTCAGAAGAAGAAGCATCCGTCTCCATCACGAGACCGCCTCCACGGTACCATATTATTGCATTGTCACCGAAGTTACATATGTATTCCAAATTTCGGCTCAATCGGTTGAGGAGAACGGGTTTAAAATTCAGTTGCAAGATTCCACCCGGACAAACATACATACATTGCAAGTTATTAAAAAGCTTGTAAAATAGTGGCACGAAATGCACAACCAACTGCTTGACCAACAGATTCATTCAAACTACAAGAAACGGGAGTTCATGTAATGTGGTAACTATTTTTAGGGGTAGATCTGTATTTTTCAAGTTCATGGTTCGATTATTCGTCAAAAGTACTAAAACTATACCTGTTTAGGTCTGCCATAGCATCGCAATAAGTGAAGCGATGACATAAGAAAGGTGGCGGACAGAAATTGGATGAGAAGAACCAAAGTCCGGGCTCAGTGGCGCGTATTGGGAGATGCCTATGTCCAGCAGTGGACTAATGTGGGTTGATGACATCGCATTATGTAAGACGTCATGGTAACCAACCTGCCATCGTACCACTTTTTCTCTCGTGCAAAGGCAGCTAAAAATGTAGTTTTTGGATCTCAAACCTCGTACAAAATAAACTGGTGGTTTTTGGGAGACAAGAGGACTGCCCTATGCAGCTAATATCAAAAACTCGTACTTGATACTTGTACGAGGTTGATAGCGTCATTGTACCTCATAAAGAAGACCACAAATCTCGTATATGTACGAGGAACCTCGTACGGTTGGCAACCTTGCATCGGACAATTACGTATAAATCTTTACTAATATTATAAAGGGGAAAGATTTATATTTTTGTGTGTATGTTTGTAATGAATAAACTCAAAAACTACTGTGCCGATTTCAAAAATTCTTTCACAAAAAAGTGCCCTAAAACTTCTTTCGTCGAATGCGCTGCGGAAACTATTGATGATAGAAAAAAGTATGTTCTACAATATTAAAGAACATATCAATATCTACAAAACACTTCGTAATATTATAAAGAGGAAAGATTTGTTTGTTTGTATTGAATAGGCTCCGAAACTACTGGATTGATTTAAAAAATTCTTTCACTGTTGGGACGCTACACTATCTCCGGGTGACATAAGCTACTTTTTACCCAACTGCGCAGAAGGAGGATAATGTTTTTATTAAAAAACTACGCGTGCGAAGCTGCGGATTGGTCAGCTAGTACCTAACTCGTATAGTGGTTCACATATCCTGTCAAATTGAAATCCCTAAACGTATTTAGCGATTAAACATGTTCAAATTAAAATCACATAAAATATTCCCTCGTGTCCGCGTACATGTATATATGTCTCAGTGTGTGTTGTAATTAAGTGATTTTTTTCTATTTCCTTTCATTTGTAACCTTTATGTGTCAAAGGCTTGAAATAAACAATTTTAATTCTTTTTTATAGCTAAGAACCAGTACCTACAGTTATTCTATTAATAACTACAGGCACAGGCGTCGAACTTATCTCTTATAATATAATATTCTATATCTAGTATAATATTCTATACCTAGTATAATATTCTATACCTAGTATAATATTCTATACCTAGTATAATATTCTAGTCTAACCTTGTGCCCTTATTACCTACTTGTTTTCATTTTTGTATTATTATTATTAATAACGTTATTGTTGGCTGCGTTTTACTACAATATTGTATAATGTTGATCTCTTAGCATATATACTCACCATCTTAGGTAGGTACAATTGGTTGGGCAGGCAACTTGTGTTATTCTTTTATAAATTACTAGTGGACCCCCCCGAACTTCGTTTCGGCTTGACATGCATAGGTATAACGCGGGCTGTCAATATAAGTCACGCTGGTAGAATTGTCAATTGTTGTCCCCGGCCATCATTATGTATGAGAAAATGAATGACTTCCACAAATAATTCAATACCAAAATTAGCCAAAAAAGCCACCCGTTCTCGAGTTTTAGCGAGACTAACGAACAGCAATTAATTTTTATATATATAGTCAATATATCTCGGGATAACTCCTACCGAAGCATCTGTTTCAAACGATATTCATTTTTTTTACATCCTCTTTGACGATATTTGCAGCACGCATTCTGTCAATTCTATGTCAAACGTCATAAGGTTACATTATAAAAGCGCTAAGGTTAGATTATAAATAATTGTACATGGTGGTTAAGTATTCTTAAATTTTCTAATTTTGCGGGCAAATTTCTTTCATAAGAACCTTCTCCTGACAATAAGAAATACAACAAAAAAAGAATTGGCCAAATTGGTCCCGGCGTTGTTGAGTTATGCGCTTACCAACATATTTTGCGATTCATTTTTATATTATAGAATATTTTTGTTATATTGTTTTTAATTGTGGCACTTTAACTGACGTCCGTGACGTCAATGCACGTTTGATGAAAACCAGCGTTGAGCAATAAGTGTATTGTTCAGCATAATGCTGAGCCATTCTCCTTTTCCGGCGCAGTCCTCATAGTGACTGAGTACGTATCTTTTGTTTTAATTTGATTTTATTGTTTATGTTAACGTGTTTTTGATTGTCTGTATTTAATTGTCTGTCTATAATTATCGACTGTATGTAGTTTCTGTGTGTTTGTTACTTGTGTCGAAATAAATGTATCTAGTCTACCAATCTATCTATCTATCTCTTCTTGCTTGGGGTTAAAAAAACATGCATGAGTTGTTTCATTCCCACCGGCAGGGCCGGATTAACCCTATCGGAGCCCCTAGGCAATGCAATTCTCGGGGCCCTCTTCCTTTACTCTTTTCTTACTTTATATAATATATTTTTTCTATTACAAAAGTCGAGTCGATCAAATCGACTCCTGCTTTTTGCTTTCATTGAAATGATCATAATGAATAGATTATAGTTATACTTAGATAAGTGTTATGATCCAGGTCACATGATGGAGTAGGAAAGATAAATGAGACGAGACGTGGTTATTTTAAATTTAATCTTATTAAATGCAATAAAATATATTGTATACGGAAAGAAAATATTTTTGTGAAGTAGGTACTTACAATAATTGTAAATAGCAACTCTTCTAACTTTTTAGATACAAAATCGTTTAAAACATCGTGGCAGTTGACCTTTAAGTAAAATATTTTTTTCTATGGCAACATTACCGAATGTGAATAATGGGGAATGTCACGAATGAAACGTTTTTTTTTCTTGGTCGTTTTCGTGGCCCACATCGACTAGTCCCTTATGGGCCCCTAGTCGGTGCGGGGCCCCTAAGCAATTGCCTAATCAGCCTTATGAATAATCCGGCTCTTCCCACCGGTCCAACCGAGGAATCGAGCAATTCGATTCCCGCGTTAAAGGACACGCACGACTCGAATCGATGCCCATCTCATTATCGATCGTAATCGCAAGTCTCGCGGGTGTACACGCATCCGGTGTAGTTATATTAAACACTCTTTACGTTTCAAATCAAATCAAGACATTTATTTGCAACGCATACCTAATAACTACATAAAAAATAATACATTATATCAACTCCCCTCCAAAAACTAAATAAAAAAGACGTTTCACAATGATCATTGTAGATGTCGCTTAAACATAAAAATTTACTAAGAAAGTTGTCTTGTCCCCACCATACACTACAAAACAGACGTTCCACAATGATCATCGTAGAAAAAATTACTAAGAAAGTTTTCGTATGCCCCACCACCAAAAAAACTGACCCGACCGGGCATCGGATACTCTTTGAAATGGTAAGCAACTTTAGAAGCTATTTGCCTATCTATAATATAAAAATGAATCGCAAATAACTCGGCGCATAACTCAACAACGCCTGGACCAATTTGGTCAACTCTTTTTTTGTTGTATTTCTTATTGTCAGGTGAAGGTTCTTATGAAAGAAAAAATTAAGAAACTTGCGCGCAAAATTAGAAAATTTAAGAATACTTAACCACCATATAAAGTTATTTATAATCTAACCTTAGCGTTTTTATAATGTAACCTTATGACGTTTGACATAGAATTGACAGAATGCGTGCTGCAAATATCGTCAATGAGGATGTAAAAAAAATGAATATCGTTTGAAACAGATGCTTCGATAGGAGTTATCCCGAGATATATTGTCTATATATATAAAAATTAATTGCTGTTCGTTAGTCTCGCTAAAACTCGAGAACGGGTGGAGCGATTTGGTTAATTTTGGTATTGAATTATTAGTGGAAGTCATTCATTTTCTCATACATAATGATGGCCGGGGACAACAATTGTCAATTCTACCAGGGTGACTTATATTGACAGCCCGCGTTATACCTATGCATGTCAAGCCGATACGAAGTTCGGGGGGTCCACTAGTATGAAATATAAACAAGATTGTTACGACATATTAAAAAAATACTGTAATTTTTTTTTAATTTTGGTTAGTACAGAGTCATGTAGGAAATATTTTTCCAAATAATCTCGATAGTTTTGTTGATTTTACACAAGGTACCTTGAAGTTTTGATTGTTTTATTGTAATTTCATATGCATGTGTTTAAAGGCATTTTCTTGACGTTACGAAACAATCATTCTTCTTAAAACCCTTGATGTATAGTTTTTTTAACGTTATCTTCGTCTACGACTTTATGAAGACTTCATGAATTATCATGAAGTCTTAATGATTAAGTAAATATGTACTATGTAAATGTGTAATATTCTAATGTAGCTTTTGTAAGACAGCTTACTTTTTTTATACTACTTATATGGCAAACGAACATGCAGTCCACCAGATGTTAAGTGGCTACTGCAGCCCATGGATATCCACATAGAATTCAAAACAAGCTATTATGTTGTCTTGATCTCTATGTGGATACGTTGCCATACTATAGGACTTAGCTGTTATGCATATGTGCCAGTAATTACAAGAACATACCATTACCATCTAACCGGAACACAGCAGCACAAGTACTGCTATTTGGCGGCAGATAAAGGTAAGGCGGTGGTGCCCACTTCCTCGAGCCCGTTCACAAAAGCTCTACCACCAGTATTCTGTACCAGTATTCTGATTGAATACGATTTATTTAATCTGCGGTACTTAGTACTATTATTAACTATACTTGAGTTTACGTGTATTTCACGGGTTTAATATCATCGCTGTTTTGAATATTTGACGTACCTAACCGACTTTTTAGTACCTACTTAGGACACTTCGATTGATTTATAATTTTAAGATATGTAGTTACGTCAAACATACATCTAGGCATAGTTAGAAGATACAGATACGCCGATTAGACAGATCGGTTCGTCTTCAAAAGTAGACAAAAGATGTGTTTATGGACGGAGTGACCACATGGTTTTTTTATAGTTTTTTTAACTAAAAGGTTTAGTAAAAGTTCTAAAACATTTGTAAAACGAATATTGAAGTTTGTAAAGAATTTAATAAAAAGATATACTACCTAATGTGTGGTCTCTCAGTTCACACACTTGCCCTTCCAAATCTGGGTAAGTATATCGTTTACAGGCATGTTTTGTACCCAAATGTTTAGTAAAACATGTATAAACGTATTTACAAGATAACAAAACATAATGCGGCTAAGATATATGGAATTACAAACTAATTTATATGGTCACTCAGAGACCACATATAAATCACGTATAACTTATTAATTATATCATAAAAACTGTAGTATTTCTCTGCTAATCTTTAGTAAAAGTTACAATGGTGTTTCTAAAAGTTTAAAAAGGGCAAAAGAACGGGCTAATTTCGTAAAATTCATATTTAATCGTGGTCTCTCAGTCCACACAAAGGAAAAACTTTATATGGTAAAATATCATCAATCATAAGAAATACAGATATATTGGGCCTTATAACGTTTAGTAAAATGTTTTACTATGAAGTTATATGTTTTTATCCGTGATTCATTGCTAATTCAAAAAGTTATTTGCATTTTATTATTTTCTATGCAATGTATGAAATAGAGTGTCCATGTCAAGCCATTTTATATGCTGTCAAAAAACTATTAGGGCCTGTTGTCATAGTAACGAGGTTTACAAATAAATGGCAAAAAAGTGATAATTTATATACATGTAATAATGTATTTGCATCTTAATATTTTCTATGCAATGTATGAAGTAGGGTGTCCACACTATGAAAACATCACCGTCAACTTGAACCATTATCAGTGTCCTATATATGGTGTTGCAATATAAATAATTATATTGAAGGGACGTCTTCTACACATAAAATAAAAATAATTGTGTGTACACATTGTTCATGTTTTATAATCAAAATCTCGAGAAAGTTGAGAAAATGCTGCTCGACCAAATGTAAGAAAACAACTAGCTTAATGTAAGGCACAAACACTCATATATTATAAAGATTTTGGATTTAAACAAAAAACATTATTTATTTATGAACAAACCAACTTAGATTAGAGAAGAATACAACGTAACCACTTTTAGAGTTGCTTATTTATATTAAATTTGTGTTATTATTGGTAATTTAGGTTATTAAATCTATTTGTAAGAATTATGTTCTGTATATTACTTTGGTGTACAATAAAGAGTTGTCTTATCTTATCTTTATCTTACTCCCCTAGTCACAGTAGCCACTAACAAGAAGTGAAGTTAAACAACCTACTTTGATCAATAAACGGCACTGATAAAGATTTTCTAAGTGATTTACCTCGATCAATTATAATTAAAATTTAAATATATGTGTAGGGACAATATAATTTATTCCTTCCCTAATTCATGATGGTATTAGGAATTACAAGTGTCACTCTTTATTAAATGAAAGAAGTGTATATTCTTCTTTCTGCCCTTTTCCCACGTTATGCGGGTTGGCACAACATGTATTCCTCCTCCATATCTTTCTATCAGCCATCATCTCCGTGGTCACTTCCTTCCTACCCATATATTTCTCACACAGTCCATCCATCTCTTCTTCGGCCTTCCTCTACTTCTATAACCATCAAACATCATATAAAGATAAAAAAAGAATGAAAATACATTTATTTGACAAACACGGGATAGACCATTCAAAACAGAACAAATACAGAACAAACATACCTACTTACATCAAGATTATAATGATAAAAAAGAAAAATTATTTACAGAAATACAGGAAAAACACAAGATAAAAATTTAGTACTTAAACATAGGTAGGTATAGATAATATAGCCTTCCGTGCTGTGTGGGCCAAAGAGGCCCCGTCTCAGCGTATTGCTGCACAAACATCCAAAGAAGGTAAGCGGCGTGGGTTTCAGATGGGACCCATGGGTAGCCTCACGAACGCAGAAAAGTAAATGAGTAAACAGATACATGGACATACATAGATACATACATATACGTAAATAATAAAATAAACTTGGAAGAAAGAGAGACGTACATAATTAGTATATTTATCACTCTTTTAGTCACATGATTTTCTTCCCTACGCATGACATACCCATACCACGCTAGCTTCTTATTCCTTAATGTTTCTATCACTCGCACTACTTTTAAACTTCTTCTAATATACTTACTCATTCCTTATTTTACCCATTCTCGTTACCCCACACATCCATCATTCGCATTTCCGCCGCGTGCACTCTTCTTTCATCCATACATTCTTCAAATGAGAGAAGCGTATGTTACGGCTTTAATTCATTTAAAATTACTGAAAGTAGTACAGAAAAATGTATTTATATATAATATGTTACGCTCTTTGTTGTTACTAATTAATAAATTATCTTAGGAGTCCAATGTACCTACCTGAGATAGCTGCATATCATCCTATATTTTACCTGTAATACTGCATCATTTACTTTGTAATCAATATATGTAAAAGTTGAGAATATATACTAGTCACTATTTATAGCAAAAACATTAATTAAAATTATATAGAATTATTTTAAAAAATAATTCTAAAATCATGTCCAAAACTTATAATAAACTCATAGTACCTATGCAATAAATGCTACAAATGAGTTCGTAAAACTTTACATACTTATCGATATTAATGAATATGATTATAATATATTCATATGATTCATAGCACCTGTGTTTCGATTGTCCACATATAATTAATAAGTTATACGTGATTTATATGTGGTCTCTGAGTGACCATATAAATTAGTTTGTAATTCCATATATCTTAGCCGCATTATGTTTTGTTATCTTGTAAATACGTTTATACATGTTTTACTAAACATTTGAGTACAAAACATGCCTGTAAACAATATACTTACCCAGATTTGGAAGGGCAAGTGTGTGAACTGAGAGACCACACATTAGGTAGTATATCTTTTTATTAAATTCTTTACAAACTCCAATATTCGTTTTACAAATGTTTTAGAATTTTTACTAAACCTTTTGGTTAAAAAAACTATTAAAAGTCATGTGGTCACTCCGTCCACACACACATGACAAAAGTAACATTACAAATGAACGCTCTGTATTAAAACATCATGTGACTAAAACTGCACTTGCTTCAAAACAAATTAATAATCAATCTGTCAATTTACATAACAAAATTAGTAGAAAATTAAATATATATACAATTTCCTACTTTCAATGCAAAAATACAATAACCTCTTGGCCGTACCAAGAAACAGACGATCTCTTCTAGAGCTTAGAAACTAATCTACATGATATATTACACATACTTACCTAATATAATTTACAAGTTTGTTTAAGTATTTGTGATCATAACTATTTAAATTTTTATTTATACAGTCAAAATCTGTTATAACGACATCGAAGGGACTACTCATATTGAGTCGTAAAACCGATAGTTGTAACAACCGGTGACAGGTATTAATAGGAAAGATAATATGTATATTCATGTAGGAAATTAAACCGCATTTTGTTTACTTCAATACAAACGTATAATATAAAAGAACAATATCATTTTTCCATCATATTTGTATGCATAAAATCTGTAATATTAGTTTGTATGAAACACTTCTGTCGTGCATACACATTTTGTAATTCACGTTGGATTTTAATCAGCGTATCGTCACAATTTCCCTGCATGTGGAACTCTTCATTAAAAAGAACAATCTTTCGTAATACACTAACAGCATTGAGACCGTCAATCAAAGTTGGCACTGTAAATTGTTCTTCCGAGTCTTCCTGTTCATTTTCATTTTCCTCTTAAACTTCACGTACAATATCATCCTCCGTAGCTGGTGCACAAATTGCAATAGACTGATCTACATCAATGAACTCGTCTGTTTCAGTAGTAGATAAAGCAGGTCGTAAATTTTGGGCTAATTGAGCAAAAAAAACAGTTTACTTTTACGATAATAGCCATTGACTATTATACTGTACCAGATGTGGATACAGTTACCTATTCAAATTGTTTACAATACAGCTGAGCCGGTCGTTCTACTGATATAATACTCCGAAAACATTAACCAAATGTGGTCGCTTAATGCGGTATGTCGTAGTAAACAATGTCGTAAAAACCAATGGTTTCGATAAGGCGGTCATATAACATTCAGCCAGGACCTTTGATTTTGGTCAATTTAACCGGTATGTTGTTCTAAACGATGTCGCCATAAACGGTTTTGACTGTATTTGTATTCTATTATTTATCTATTTATATCATCTCTATTTATGTCTATGTATATTTTTAAATCAGTTTAATAAATATAAATCACCGTAAGAAAAAGGGGACTCCTCTAATACAGGTTATTGTAACTTAACAGAGGAGATCCCAAACCATGTAACCACAGTTCTTGTAAAATAATAAAGAATATTGATTTTTTTTAATTTTTTGAATATGTCAGTTACGCCAAAATGTCGGTTACGTCACTTAGCGACGATATTACCCCCTCACGGATTTTTTCCTGAGCCGTGAGTTGTGAACCAAATTAGGGCGGCACGCACGTCGCCAATCGATATCGCGTGATTATCGATGATAATGGCCGGTCCCGGTCGCATCTAGAGCGGATGTCGTCGTCTCCCACGCTGCCTACGGGCTTGACCGTTTCTAGGGTGGATAATAATATATTTTAATTAATAATTGGATGAGTAGCGTTAGCCCAAGTTTGGTGGTTTGTGTGGATTGTAGTTTAATTTGATGGGAAGTTTGTCAATGTTTTAATTTTAAAAAGGTAGGTAAGGAGTAATAAAATCTAAACTTCTTTCATAAAAAAAAGTAAACAAATCAGACGAGAGCAAATGCTTTAAGCAAGAAGTTTAGTCGTTCTTTGTGTTAGTTGCATTATTTTGACAATAAAAAAAACCCATTAGACACGATAAGAATTCAGTATCGATAAAATGAGACCGGCGGCTGCGAGGCTCCGTCCGTAGATATTCGGTTCGTTTGAATAATTTACTGCGTTTTGATTGGTCATCACGAGTCCGCTATTTGCATAATTGCCCATTAGCAAGTTTTTGTTTACAGTCGACTTCGATTCGGCGGTCTTGATCGAGTCTCCTTTAGCGTTCAGACTCATTTGCATTTATTTTACACCTTTCACCTCGATTATTCTTTGAAAAAGAGCTCGTTCTGCCTAATGTTGCCATGAATATAATGAAGATATTTCCAATGAAATTGTATGCGCCCAGCTCATACGCGCGAGGACAGGATTAGCGAAACCCGAGCGGGCAGCTCATCAATAAGGGTCCGAGAGAAATTCCGTCTCGAATATCTTCGCCAGCCCCTGTTTCTACGTAAACACGCAAAATCCCTCTGAAGGTATACCGCGGTCTCTAGACATGTGCGGGACATAAATTTGGCGAGCGTTACGTAGGTACAGGCCGGCCGCTATTTACCGAGATACATAAGGCGTACCTATGTACTGAGCAACACGGGCGTCACTTATCCGCGCGGAGGATGCGGTGGCCGTCCGATCGCCCCCCGGCGACACCCCCTGTGGGAGCCAGAGCCCCCACAACCCCCTCGCGATTCATTAAGTCGGGCGCGGCCGACGCGGCGGACGCGTCGCGGAGTCTCCGTGAATTCAAATTAGAGGCGGCTCGGACGTCGTATGCTAGGGATGGGGTTGGTGTCAGGCTTTTATTGTATATCGAAATCTATGAAAATGTTACTTTGATATTGGCTCTATGATATTATGCACTTTATCAAACCATACTATAGGCTAGCAATAGTTTATTTTTTGTACAAAGAGAGATAATAACCGTGAATAAACCGGCCGAGTGCGAGTCAGACTCTCGCACGAAGGGTTCCAAACCATTATCTATAAAAACGGCAAATAAATCATGTCTGTTGTATGGGAGCCCCCCTTAAATATTTATTTTAGTTATTATAGTGGCCACAGAAATACATCATCTGGAAAAATTTCAACTGTCTGACTATCACGGTTAATGAGATACAGCCTGGTGACAGACGGACACACAGACAGCGGAGTCTTGGTAATAGGGTCCCGTTTTACACTTTGGGTACGGAACCTTAAAAAAGACTAAACTGCAGCTAAGAACCATATCAGTTCAACTAGCATTCTGTTAAAAAAAAACTTCGTTTAAATTACTCCATCCTGCGATTTGGGAACTAAGATGCCACAGATAGACGTCAAATTTATAACTTTGTTTTGCTTCAGAAGTAGAAAATAATTAGTTTTCTACTTCAGATCAACGAAGAAATATTTTAAAATATAATTATTTTCATTAATTACTTTTACTTTTAAATTTTAAGTATAGTAAACGGTATTAGGTTAAGTACCGATATAATCATTACCTAAAGTTTTTAATTTACTATTGTGTTGACAAAAAAATTAAACTTGAATATACTTCTCTACTTTTTGTGTGCCACTTTAATATAATATATCCATTGCAATTGGCAAAATTAATAAATAAAAATCGTCCTTAAAATTTTAATGATGATGATGATAATGATTGATGGTAGGGTGAATAGAGGCATTAAAACATGTATTACAAAGTAATCTAACCCAAATTATGATCCAATTTGCAAAACAATCAAATACTCCAAAACTTTTAATCGATAACTTTTCAAAGAATTTGAGCGGTATCCCAGCCCTGCCGCCCCTTTGTCTCGACAAGACAGACGCGTTCGGCGCGCGGGTGGCGCGGCCGTACGGACTGCTGCGTATTCTGGGGTTCTGCGGCCGCGGGGGAGGCGCGGAGGCGCGCGGCGCCGGGCACGTGCCGGACGGAAGTCGTGCGGCTGCTCCGCTAAATGATTCAAAACTCCGTCGAACTGGCCCTGGGCTCTGCCCGGCCTGTACTTGCAAGATTTATGCCCCTACCCGATCCCTAGATTAAAGATGTCGCGCCTTTATTGAAATACGCTGAAATATTCCCGAATTTTCCCGACGCCCGGCGCGACTCGCCTCATTCACATTCACTTGCCGTTTCTCACTCATTTCATTCAGTTCTTTATTGTTTGTTTTTCGATCTATTTATTATGGCGAAGGGCGCCTCCTCGTTAATCCCTCGGAGCTCAAATTATGGCGTAATGATGTAGCTACTTCTGTTTAATTAATTGTTGTAAAGTTTTACGTTCATTCTATTTTTATGAGACTGGGTATTTTGTTGCTTTGTTCATGATTTTTACTGATCACCTTTATTGTTAAGTACACACGGCTACACATCAAGCTATACCTCACATTTGCAGTATAAGCTGACCTCTCATTCTACGAAAAGCCTACACAATGCGAGGTCAGCTGGTACTGGAACTTTATAGCTTGATGTGTAGCCGTGTTTACCTAATTAAAACAGTTCTTGAAGATCATTTTATAAGTTTTACAAAAAAAACCGGCCAAGTGCGAGTCGGACTCGGATAAAAGCGGAAAAAAAATCATGTCTGTTGTATGGGTGCCCCACTTAAATATTTATTTTATTCAATAGCACAATTTTATTTATTTACCTTATTTGGGGTTGGTGCCCATTTAACTACTCCTCTAAATAGTATGAGCGCCCATACAATCTTAATTGGCGTCAACTATGTATGTATGTATGGGGACACCCTTTAATTTTTAACGTTTGTTATTTTTTTTTATTTTTTCTTTATTTGTGCTGCTTTTTGCCAAATTTCGTGATTCTAGGTCAACGGGAACTACCATATAGGTTTTCGACCCATAACCTATAGGGTACTTCCGGTTGGCCCTATAGAATTGTCAATTTTGGTTAAAAGCAAGGTTACAGCACAAGTTAAGGGAAAATTCCGAAAAATATAATAAGTTAAAAATTAAGGTAAATTTTGGTACTCACAAGTCATCTTTTTACCGCATTGACATGATATCTTGATTTTTATACACCTAATAGGGACTACAGACCTCAGTATCTGGTATAAATTTCAACTTGCTAGGTCCACTCGTTCCTGAGAAAACCGGTGGTGTCACACGGACGGACAAGAGAGTTATCTTGTAAGGGTTCCTTTTTTTACCTTTTGAGGTACGGAACCCTAAAAAAATAACCCTTACGAATCACTTTCTTTTAATTCAACACTTTCAGATTGTTCGAATCGTTATTGAGACACAATAAGTACTTAGGTGAAGTAAAATTTGAGATTAGCACTATTTTTCAAAAACTGTCTGAAATTCGACAATTCTAACGAAAGCAAGCTCGAAGTTTTCTGTGCTCCATGCAATTGTGCAAAGTTGGGCAAAGTTTTCGGCGCCGACGAACATGCAAATGCAAACTTTCCCTCTTTTTGCGTGGGTGAGTCACAGAGCTAAAGGTTCCGCCAAAACTCGTAATACAACATCATGAACCGATCGAGAATAATAGAGTAGTTTTTCTCAAAAGAGTGCTCAAATCTGAATTGGTAGAGAATATGAATACAGTGTAGAGTGTAGAATGATTGAATTTTTTTTATTGTACCATAATCGTCCTTTAGTGATGTTATCTGAAAATTGTATATTTAGGGTTCCGTACCCAAAGACTCCGCTGTCTGTCTGTCTGTCCGTCTGTCACCAGGCTGTATCTCATGAACCGTGCTATAACAGCAAATACTAAAAACAGAATAAATTAATATTTAACGGGGCTCCCATACAACAAACGTGATTTTTTGCTCGTTTTTGCTCGATATTGATAACGGAAAAATAAATAATTAAATTAATATAAAACAAATATTTACGGAGGGGGCTCCCATATAACAAACGTGATTTTTTTGCCGTTTTTATAGATAACTAGCTGACCAATCCGCAGCTTCGCACGCGTAGTTTTTCAATAAAAAACATTACCCTCCTTTGCGCAGTTGGGTAAAAAGTAGCCTATGTTACTCACGGTGAATGTAGCTTTCCAATCGTGAAAGAATTTTTGATATCGGACCAGTAGTTTTTGAGTTTATTCATTACAAACATACACACAAAAATACAAATCTTTCCTCTTTATAATGTTAGTATAGATTAGTATAGATGAAACGGAACCCTTCAAGCGCGAGTCCGACCCGAACTTGGCCGGTTTTTTGAACATGTGTTAAATGACAATATCATGTTATCATGTATGATTTTATTTTAGTTTAAATTAGTTTGGTCTTTGTTAAGTAAACCTAGATTTACCTAATGTTATCTAAGTATTTTCTTAAATAAAATCATTCGCATAACATACATAGGCTGCTATTTAAGAATCCGGAACTGGCCACTGCATAAATAATATTTTAAAAAAAATTATCACGTTTGAAAATGGAACTCTTTGGCTGTAGAATGCAGGTTATTTCGTCCGTCTGTCAATTGTTTTCATTGTGTGGCGCGATTTCAAAAATTGCGTGTCATTATCACAATGGATTTATCTCGAGAAAATTTTCGTGCGATGATTTTTTATGATTTTCGACGTGGTCTAACTCAACAGCAGTGTATCGATCAACTCAGTTCGACTTTTGGGGATAAAGCACCATCGAAGACTACTGTGTATCACTGGTTTAGTGAGTTTAATCGTGGACGTCGTATGCTCACGGACGAAATTAAAGATGGTCGGCCTAAATTAGTTGTTGTGCCACGAAACATCGACGCAGTGCGTAAACTAATAATGCAAGATCGTCATGTGACATATCGAGAGATAGAGGCGATCTTGGGCATTAGTATGACGAGTATACATAAGATATTACACGAACACTTGGCTGCAAAAAAAGTTTGTTCGCGTTGGATACCGCACAACTTGACAATAGATCAAAAACAGGCTCGTGTCGATTGGTGCAAAAAAATGATAAAAAAATACAATCGTGGTGCATCAAAAGCTGTATATAATATCTACACAGGTGATGAATCCTGGATTTATGCATATGACCCCGAAACTAAGCAACAGTCAACAGTTTGGGTCTTCCAACATGAGCCGAACCCAACAAAAGTTGCTCGTGCGAAAAGCACTTTGAAGCAAACGGTCGCCTGTTTTTTTGGTATAGATGGACACGTGGCTACTGTACCCCTAGAAAATTGTAAATCTGTTAATTCAGAGTGGTACACGACCATTTGTTTGCCAGAAGTCTTTGCAGAAATCAGGAAGAATAATCCACAACGCAGAATCATTCTCCATCACGACAATGCAGCTTGCATACACTTCGGGTGAAACGACCCGATATTTGGAGGGTGAAACGGTGGAATTAACGGGTCATCCGCCATATAGCCCTGATTTGGCACCCAACGACTTCTTTTTATTCCCAACCGTGAAGAATAAATTACGTGGTCAACGATTTTCAATCCGAGAAGAAGCCGTTGAGGCATTCAAAAATCATGTTTTGGAGATACCGTCTTCCGATTGGAAAAAGTGCTATGAAAACTGGTTTCACCGAATGCAAAAGTACATTGATCATCATGGCGAATATTTTGAAAAGCAATAAAACCATATTTAACAGTCAATGATAGTTATTTTATTTTATTCCGGATACATAAATAGCAGCCCTCGTAATAATATAGGTTTCGATATTAATAATTAAAATGCGAAAGTTACCTTTTGACAACTAAATGGCTGGACCGATTTCGATGAAATTTGGTACACAGATAGATTATGACCAGGATTCGGACATATGCTACTTTTTACCCAACGGCACAAAAGGAGGGTAATGTTTTTATTGAAAAACTACGCGTGCGAACTCGCGGACGCGTCAGCCAGTAGGTACATATACCTATCTATAATGTCATTATTAATTTTGAATTGAAAACTGGGAACTCTTCAGTTGATCACATATATTTCAATACTAGCTGACCAATCCGCGGCTTCGCACGCGTGGTTCGTCAATAAAAAGTAGCATATGTATTAATCCAGGTTATGATCTACGTACATAACAAATTTCATCGCAATCGGTTCAGCCGTTCCGGCGTGAAAGAGTAACAAACATCCATACATACAAAATTTCTCGTTTATAATATTAGTAGGATTTATAATAATAGGATTGCACTTGACCGATTTACGGACACTCGTTTTTGTTTGACGTATGACCTGCCTCCCGCCCGCGGCTTCGCACGTGTGGTTTGTAATAAAAAGTATGTCTCAAATCTTTAATAATCTATCCACGTTTTGTCTTATATAGTGAAGGTTATGCATAGAACAGCTAGTTGACTCTAGGCACACTTACATACGATTACGGCAGATATCTATTGTCAGCAACTGCAAACCATGAAGGAAGAACTAGCTGCTAAACAACCGAGATTGGTCAATCGCTCTAGGCCACTGCTGCTTCACGACAACGCAAGACCACACACTGCACAACAAATAACCACTAAGTTAGATGAGCTACAAAGGGAATGTCTGTGGATACTCCCCGGACCTTGCTACAACAGATTACCATTTATTCCAGAATTTGGTCAACTTCTTACAAGGAAAAAAATTCAACTCCGATGCGGCAGTCCAAACCGCTTTCAAAGAGTTTATTGATTCTCGTTCCCACGGTTTTTTTAGTAAAGTGATCAATGAACTACCTATGAGATGGCAAAAATAACAACGGTGCATACTTTGATTACTTAAATATACATTACAAAATAAAAATGACTTTATATTCCTCCCGTACAAAACGCCAATTTCATATGTAAGGAGCTAATATATTAATAGATATTTAATATCATGAATGAGTGAACACCTCCAAAGCCACTAATAGCAGGTATCTCAGAATGGATCTCCCATGCACGAGTAATTATCATGATTGCATGCCAATATTACTATTACCTAGGAGGTATACAGGCAACCGTTGGACCATCGTTTGAAATAGAGTCTCCTAGCCCAGATAGGAGATGCAATGACCTGGCCTATATAACTACAGTAGGCTTGGATATCAAAGCAATCTGGACCCCCCAATTGCGGTACCAAAATATCCACAAATATCCAAAATGCATAAATGGTCATCATTCTTTGCAGTCTCATCTCTAAAAGTTAGTTCAGAAACTTAAGGTAAAGTTTCGTTTCAGAACTTTCTCGTTTTCAAGTTTTCACGATTGAAAGTGATTTCCATTTTAGGTATGTCGCATACGGTCACCGAGGATACTTTGTTAGCGCAATTGGGAGGCTGGCCGGGTCGGCCGAGGCGCAATTCGGCCTCCTTGCGCATATTGCATGCACGTACCAATGAAGTTTGCTTTGTAGGCGGTAATCTGGGGGTATCGGGTGGTGGGTGGCGGGTTATGTACACACGAGCCTGAGGCGTCGAGGTAGGCAAATGGCCGGCGAGGGTGGCGCGTAGGCCGCGATCTCCGCCGATATCGATCCGCGGTACCCGGCCGGCCGTCGCCACGGACACCGCCGCGGGAGGGCGGCGCCGCGTGACAATAACACTCCTTTGTTTGCCGCACGAGCCTTCAGCCTCCCTATCTCAGCCGCCGCCAGGCCTAAGGAGCTGTTGACTCAGGCGTTCACTACACACTGTACCGACCTGTCGATATGTTTCCTGAGAACCGAGATCCTTATTTCGGACGTTACTTGAGCTCCTGTCAATATTTTCTTTCTTTTCATAAAAAAACCTTTATTAATACATATTTACCTTGGGCAAAAGAAAAGTTTGTATTTTATCGATATCGACGATATTGTTGCGTTAAAAGTGTCGCGTCCCTAGGCCGCGTCGCGACCGCGCGGCGGCGGGTGGCGCAAATCACTCGCGCGCACTGCCGTTCTTGGAGAGCGCTCCCATTTGCGCTGCGGTCGTTTGCCGTATATTTATTTTTATTTGTCGATAAAAAATTCACGAGTCCAGCGAGTCACAAAGACTACCTAATGCTCGTTCAAGTATTCTAGCTGGTGGCTGCGGTGCTCTGAAAGCGTGTTTTTCGTTTTTGTATGCGAAATAAGAGTTTGTAAAGTTGTGTAGAGCTCTAAAATTATTGGTTCTTGCATCGGTTCAGTTAAAACTTAGTTATATAGACTGCTAGCTGACTCGCCCCGGATTCGCTTGAATTTTTATAAAAATTAAATATAGCTTCCGCGCTTGGCTTCGTTCACGTGGTTTGTCAATGAAAAGTAGGATATGCCTCCAATCCAACTCATAATCTATCTAGATACTACATTTCATCAAAATCGCTTCAGCGGTTATAACGTGAAAGCGTAACAAACAAACAAAATCTCTTCCACATTTATAATATTACTAGCTGACCCGCCTGTGGCTTTGTACGCGTCGTTTGCCAATAAAAACATGATCCTCCTTTTGCGCAGTCAGGTAAAAAGTAACCGGTGTCTCAATCCTGGTCATAATATATTTATAAACGAATATACATCGACATTTGTCTTATTCGTCATCGTACATCGTCATTTGCCGTGAAAAACGTCGTGAAAAGTCGTGAAAACGTACTAAACAGACAGAGATACAGAGGAAAATAGTTAATTTAGATTTTTTATAATATAAGTAAGGATGGATAGTACGGTTTCGTCAAGTCAATACTAAATTAACCATCTGAAAATTAAAACAGGTCTGCACTATGTAATTGTTGTACCTACCTACATATAAACGTCATAGCAACTGCTACGTAACGTATCTACAGCTGTAGATATCCTTATTATTTTGCTCTAACAGCATGGGACATTTCGTACGATTTATAAAAAAATACTCTACGTTCGTTTATTCAGTGGTTTCAAAAAACGGAAACCAAGCAGAAGCTACTTATCAGCCATAAAAAGATTTCAGCGGCAGAACAAAATAATTTCCAAAATAATCATCATAAAAATATCAACATCGCTCAAGAACGCTATTCATATGTTTATTAGTGTCAAACCAAAAACAAACCTTCGAAAAATATGTTAATATAATTCATCGACATCGATGAAAATTGTCACAGCGCTTTCAATTAGAGGCACAGCACGGCCTCGCATGAGTGGCGTCTGTACGCGTCGTCGCGAGCCACCCTCGCACCCCCCTTGAGCTGGACCCCCGCCGCCCTAATCGATACTTGCGCGTCGAGTGTCTTGCATCGATATATCGATGCCCAACTCTAAGTCTTGTTCCAAATTTAAATAAATCTGACCACCAATATCATCCTTATTATATTATTATAAATTCGAAATTAACTCTGCGTCTCCTTTTGTTACGTCTTCACGACTAAACAGCTGGACCGATTTCAATAAAATTTGGCATATAGATAGGTTATGACCAGGAATGAGACATAGGTTACTTTGTACCCGACTGCGTAGAAGGAGGGAATTGTTTTTATTGACAAACCATGCGTGCGAGCCAAGCCAAGAAGCTTGTATTAAATAAATAAATAAATATTGCTGGACATTTCACACAGCGCTATCTAGCCCCAAACTAAGCAGAGCTTGTACTATGGGAACCAGCTAACTGATAGAATACTTAAATACTTTTTTTTTGTAAATACATACTTATAATATATAGAAAAACAACCAGACCCGGAACATATATATGTAGATCATGCAAACATTTGTTCCGCGGCGGGAATCGAACCCACTACCTCCTGTGTCTCAGCCGGCTGTTCGCCCACTGCGCCACGGACGTCGTCAATATCTGAAAAGTGAGACTAGCATGTCGTTGCTGGACTGATATATATGTTCCAAATTAAAATAAAAATGATAAATACTTTATTTAGCATTAAAAAGCACAAAGCACACCTTATGACTAGTAATAATTTTAATTTTAAATAAATCAGATCAACTTACAATCCCATATCTTGAAAATCACCCGATGACCAACTTTTGACAAGTGAAACATGTGAACTGTAAAAGTACAAAAAAGGTACTGACCCCCTTTTTTATATCTCACAAGTCACCCAGTGAGAGTTGATCACTGAGTTTTTTGACAATTCTTTATAGCATTTGACAGTTTTTGTAAAAATGATATAAACTGAGAGTGACCAGTGAGTGTTGATGACTAAGTTATTTGACAACTCTTTATAGCATTTGACAGTTTTTGTAAAAATGATATAAAGTGAGAGTGACCAGTGAGTGTTGATCACTGAGTTATTTGACAATTTTTAAAGCATTTGACAGGTTTTTGTAAAAATGAAATAAAGTGAGAGCGACCAGTGAGTGTTGATGACTGAGTTATTTGACAATTCTTTATAGCATTTGACAGTTTTTGTAAATATGATATAAAGTGAGAGTGACCAGTGAGTGTTGATCACTGAGTTATTTGACAGTTTTTGTAAAAATGATATTAAGAATTGTCAAATAACTCAGTGATCAATTCTCACTGGGTGACTTATGAGATATAGAAAAGGGGGTCAGATCTGCTGAATATCCTAAAAATTAGACCAGCATGTCGATGCTACGAAAGTGTCTTACTTCGTTTACTAGGGTACTCATAATTGAACCTCTCACTGCTACAACCGTATAATTATAAATAATTAACACAAACCACTCAGCTTTTGACTAATAATAAGTGTTTTTTTTATAGTTTGGCGACAACCACCGCTCGCAGAACTATCTTACGGCATTTTTCACCGTTACAAAACGACGACACAATTTTTTTTAATTAAAAAAACATACATTACATGTACCACCTACATTTTTTAATTTTTTAACACCTAGGTACCTTAACATTCGGACATAATTAAAAAAAGACACATTTGATACAACAATAAATTATATTGCATAAATATAACTTGGACAACTGTGACGAAGGTCACTTACTCAATATAATATGCTGACTTATATTGAGCATTGATTAGAAATGAAATTATGAAAAAAATAATGAAAATTCTAAACGATATTAAAAAAACTAAATGAATTGAAAAACATAAATAAATATTTAGATAAACTACGAGCCATACAGTAGCCGCATATGATGTGTAACATCTGACCGCCGTGCGCGCTCATTGGTCAAATCAAATAGAAAAAAAAAGAAGAAAGAAAATATATTCATTTGCCTCACAAAATAATCTAAACATTTTTACATTTAACATAAAATTAAGCATTATCAAAGGCACGTGTTTTATTAAATTATATAACTCAGTGTGACGGCGAAAAGGCCTGCAGCTCAGATGCTTCTGCATGTTGCCATTGTTGATCTCACGGATGACCTGACTAATCAACTAATATCAAATAGCTATCTGTAATAATAAATAGCGCGCGCTTCCCCGGTTTCCTGTTACATATGTCCGTCCCTTTTGCCAAAATCACTCCCACAAACCAAAAGGAAAGATGTTACACTTGAATAAACGTAGGAAACTAAGGCGGTCATATCATATTGTCTTAATATAATGAATTTGGAACAACACAGTAAATTTTCTCCAAATTGTCTATATCGATATCATTACCGGGGTGCACAAGGGGTGCATCTCTAGCGGCGTCTTGTTCGGGCTCCGAATAACGCTTGGTCAAGCGCGACTCAAAGCTACGTAGCACGGTCTAATTTGAGCCGGCAACGGTTCCTGTGTTCGCTTTGCACTGAATATTAGATGTGCATACCTACCTACCTGCTGTATACCTTAACTATGTACTTGGCACATATACATACCTACGTAGGATAGGTATATAGTTAGCAGGATGCATACTATCGTATTTGGTAGCTTTTTAATATTTTCGCACAATCGGTAGCGCAATGACAGCATTAGTAAACCTCCCCACTTCTGCCCCCCCCCCCCCCCCCCCCCCCGATTCTGTTTACAGTAAAAGCTCTTTATTCGCGGATCGCGGGGTACGTGTTCTGAAATTAAGCCGCGAATACAGAAACCGTGAATAAGGAATGTTAATTTATATGGGATTATGGGGGATACCTTTCTAGGCGACAAAATAAATTAAATTTTTAAAGAAATCAATTTAATTGAAGCATTTGACTATTAGTTATTATCTTCAGGTTTAGGCAATGGTTTATATAATTTTGGAATGTTTTTCTTGTTTTTAAATGCTCCTTCAATTCAGACTGATATTCAGCAGTGGCATTAGCAATTTGCCTCTTAAAAGTAAGTCTTCGTTACATAGACGGATCAATTTTCATAAAGAAATCACTAAGCTTACTACGCAGCTGCTGCACTACCTTTGCTTCTGGGTTCAGCTGAAAATCAGCGTTGGGTGCTTAACATCCAACATTATGCTGAGCTGAACGCCATTTTGGTACGCAGACACATGAGTCGAACCTGTTTTATTGGATTCAATTGTATCTACTGTTCCTTAAAATTGTTTCATGTGTCATTTTGTGTAACAAATAAATGATTATTTTATTCTATTCTATTCTACAAAGCTCATTTGCCATTCTTAAACCTTCACTAAGATTTTTCATATTAAATGTCACGTTTCCAGTGCTTGTTGAAGCCTCTTCTTCAATGGGCTGTGAATTTAACATTTCGTCCAAGTCGGTTTCCGTCAAATCTTCATCTTGTGATTTAAGCAACTCCTGAATGTCACTTGACTCTATCTGTTCAAACCCTCCTATTCCATTCGCAATTTCAGCAATGTTTGCAGGTAAAGTTGGAATTTGCACAGATACTTTTTCATTTTCCGCAGTCAGAACAGGCCACAATTTTTCTAGCATGATTCGTATGCTACGAATGCTTTTATTAATATATACGTACCGATATACCGTTTAGATCCGCGAATAAAGAAATCTTTCGCCGCGAATACAGGAATTGGGTCGCATATTTTGAATCCGCGAATAGTGAAAACGCGAATGAAGGAAGCGCGAATAAGGAGCTTTTACTGTATTAAAATCACCCAGTGACTAACGTTTGACAAGTAAAAAAAATATCAAACTCACCTTGATGAAGGTTCACGAATTGAACCGAAACATTGTCGGTCGAAACACCGATAAGACGGTACGTGATAAATCCCGTATTTATAATAATGATTGAAATCAATCACGAAAGTTTTCTAGTTCGCATCTAAGTATTTAATAATGCACGTACCTATCATCTTTAAAAGTATCTCTCCAAATTTATAAAACATAATTTCTACCTGTAGATTTCTAGCAGTTGCCCGCGACTTCGTACGCGTTACACTACTGAATGTGTAGGTAACCGAGAAATAAAGCTAAACCCGCTGTTGCAACTTGACTTGACATCCCGTTTTTATCCCATGAGACCTGATTTATGGGATAAAAAGTAGCCTATGTGTTAAACCAGGTTATAATCTACGTACATATTAAATTTTATCGAAATCAGTTTAGCCGTTACGGCGTGATTGAGTAACAAACAAACAAACATCCAAATTTTTGCATTTATAATATTAGTCTGATTAGTGTGATGTAGGTATGTAGGTAAGTATGTTTGTTTGTTGACGCTGTGTTTTTTTTTTTGCAGTCGAGTAGAGTAAAAGTAATCGAGATGTCTTTCTATAAAAAAGGGGAAAATCCAAAAGTCGTAAAGCATAATTCCTCTCTCTCATGATTAGAATAATATTTCCTGTATTTCATATCAGTTCTGCAATTACGCTGGAACATAGGAATATAAACACATGCAAGCAGATAAGTGCGGTGCTCGGAAGGTTTACCTATTCAGTGAGCTTCCCAGAACTGTCAATGGCTCAGTTTCACAGAACTAGTTTCAAATATTGACTGGTATCTGGGTAACCAAGGTGTATTTACTGGGATTACTGACCGAACTGAAGCCAAATTTACCACAAAACAGCATACAATATACAATACAAAATGTACATTTTTACTGTTTCTGTAAGTTGTCCCGGTATGTTATCTGCAAAGGGGTTGATTGCACCATAAAAAATGGATGAACTTTTTGTGATGTGATAATAGAATTCAAAGTTATACAATTTTGAGGAAAAAAAATAGATTCCCTAAAACATATATTCAGTAACCAGCTGTTGCCCGCGACTTCTTTCGCATTATACTGCTAGATGAGTAGATAACACAAAAATAAAGCTAAGCTCGCTGATGCAACTTGACTTGACACCCCATTTTTATCCTATCGACCCTGATTTATGGGATAAAAAGATGCCTATGTGTTAATCTAGGTTATAATTTACATATCAAATTTTATCGAAATCGGTTCAGCCGTTACGACGTGATTGAGTAACAAACAAACAAATAAATAAACAAACATCTAAACTTTCGCATTTATAATATTAGTGTGATTGGGCGTCATAAAGTTTCTCCATACATATGCATAAGTATATAATATATATTTATCTTTCATTAATATTTTTTATAATATTTTTTAACTTACCTTTTTACCTATTTATATAATAATATAGGATCCGATATTCAAATCTTCTATAAAATTACGACAACATTAAACTTGCACTTACAAAAGAAAAATTGATAGCGAAAGTGTTGAAAAGTTTACATTGAAAAGTGAAAGTTGAGGCAAAAGTTGTTCAGACTTGTTTTCGCCAAGTTTCGATTCAGTTTTTAGGGTGGTGGGTGCCCTAGGCCCCCAGCTAGCACATTAAACGACTTATTTATGAATCTACGCCAAAAAGGCGGGAAAACTTTTATCTTTTTGCCTGACTAAAGCGTTATAGGTACTCTTTATTACCTCGCAGCACCCAAGCGAATGGATTTTGATAAATGGAGTGTCCAAAGAACCACGATACGATTCATGTGACCTAGTGTACTACATGAACGGTGTACTACATGTGACTGTTCGGTGATATAAATAGATGCATCAGACGTACCTATTATCAAAACCGCGTTTAGACCTTTGAAACTTTCAAAACAATTACAGATGTTAGGTTTTAAAATGATTTTATCACTTCGATTTCTAGAAAGATACGAAATTGTAGAATACCGTTATTCAAATTCTAAATTCAAAATATGTTTATTAATTTACGTACATTTACATTGTATGCTTGGGTACACTTATGAACGTCATTATAAAATTTTCGCAATTATTATCTAATGCTATGTTTTTTTAATTGGTAAAACTTTTCAGGTTTCACAATTTTCCCCAAAATCAGGATATTTTTCATGATTTGTCGCATGCAACTGTGCCGTAATATCAGGAAACTAATAAAATCACTAATCATAGTAAACATCCTGTTATTAGTGAAAATTAGTGGTAAAAGATTTTCTTCGTTTTCGTGTAAAACTTTATTGTTGAAAATAGCGCCATCTATGAGAATTTCCCTGAACCTCGCCGTGCGTGATTTGAAACCACAGGTTTATATTGTTGAAGGTTGTGTGGTAGCCATTTTGAAATTTCGATAGATTTGAATCTGATTTTGAAATCTAAATGTACATGATGCTACTCACCTATATTAATTATACTATTTGGCTCGCTATGGCTTCGCACGGGTTGTGGGTACCTAAAATAAGTAACATTTTGTTTTTGTACACTGTTTTATGTTTTATAAAGATATTTTTGCTTTAATTTGATTTAAATATCTACCGAAGGTATTTCTTATTTTACCTACCTTTCTTTAAACATAATTTGAAACAGCATTGTGCTGATTTGTGACCTCATCAGTAAGTACCATCAGTAAGTACCATCAGTAAGTACCATCAGTAAGTATCATCAGTAAGTACCATCAGTAAGTACCATCAGTAAGTGCCATCAGTAAGTACCATCAGTAAGTACCATCAGTAAGTACCATCAGTAAGTACCATCAGTAAGTGCCATCAGTAAGTACCATCAGTAAGTACCATCAGTAAGTACCATCAGTAAGTAGGTAGATACGAAGGTACTACTTATTTTACATCATCATTATCAACCTAATAGCAGTCTACTGCTGGACGTGGGTCTTTCCCATGGTGCATTACTGAACCTGATCTCGGTTCTTCTCATCCAGTCTTACCACCTGCAGCGCCCTGACCCTCATCTCCATGTAGCATCATTGCCGGGCGACCTACGCTTCCTAGGCATGGTTCTATAGAACGCGCTTACCCTAACGGTTACCATACCACCTACCCTACCAGCGGCTTATCCGATATGTGCGAAATTGTATAAGTAATATAAGTATATCTACTCGTAAGTAGGATACGCTCTTAAAAATAGACACTGACATAAAATCATCATAATCTCCATAAAATAGACTAACTTTTATTCGTGAAGAAACTAAAAACTAGTCTCACGAGATTATCCTTATGAGCTTATGACTTCCAGCTGACTCTATATCGAGCCATAACAATTGAAATTTTATTTGATTTTGGCTTGTTACCACAAAATAAATAGGTAAACACTATTTAGCACTTCTTTAAAAAATCCTTAAAAATTTATATATAGGATTTTTTTAAACTCGCGCTAAACAGTGTGTAAATATTTTGTAGTAGAAGCCTAAAATTGTTTTGTTAGGTTAGGTTTTGACTAGGTTCATTTTTTTCAGCCGGAGCGCCTAATGTCCCCATTCACCGCCATAATCCGTCGAAGCGGCAACCCATTCGAGCTGGCACATGTTTTCGTGTCCTGGCTGATAGGTGGCGGGTACGACGCGTACGTAGTCGTAGGATGCGCCGAGAGGGACACCTGCATGGCCATCCGTTACCGCACCGTCTGTCCCGACGTACCGGACGAGCGAGAGGTACTTTTATTTATTAATAAGGTACCTATAAAATAAATAAATATTTATGGACATTTCACACAGCGCTATCTAGTCCCAAACTAAGCAGAGCTTGTACTATGGGAACCAGATAACTGATAGAATACTTATATATTTTTTTTTGTAAATACATACTTATAATATATAGAGAAACAACCAGACCCGGAACAAATATCTGTAAATCATGCAAACATTTGTTCCGCGGCGGGAATCGAACCCGCTACGTCCTGCGTCACAGCCAACTGTTCGCCCACTGCACCACGGAGGTCGTCGTATAGGTTCGCGTTTACCCACACCTCTGATGATAAGCGATGATGTACGATAGAACACATTTGCTTAGAAGAAACCTCATGATAATTGTGTTCATGCCACAAAACTGGTTACTTTTTTATTGTCTATCAAACATTTGACCACTACGCCTCACCTTATGCTGTTTGATTCGTGGTCGTGGAGGAAGCACTTGCCTAGAACTAACCTGTTCACTCTGGACCTTCAGAGTCTACAACGCTAACTACTGATGAATGAATGAATGAAATACTCTTTATTGCACACCAAATAAAAATACAATAATGGAAATAAACAATAAATAAAGGTACAATGGGCGGTCTTATCTAACTACTGATGTATGGGATATGGGGCGAGACACCTGTCATCCGGTACCGTGCCGTCTGCCTTGACGTACCGGGTGAACGAGAGAAGAGCTATTTTGTATGCATACTCGAAAGGGGGGTCGAAAGTAGCAACTTGCACTTCTATACCATCTAATAGCACATCTATTAATATATTTTAGTTTTCCTTGAATATTTCCCACTTTGCAGTTCTAATAATGTTGCTAGAGATTACCTACAAAGTCGAGATAGTTACTTACTGCAAAGGCTTTCCTTCTACTGCTCGATGAGTTACAGTAGATCAACCTAGTTCTGATGGTAGCACATTTCGCACTAATCACGTCACTATTCTGTAACTTAGTTCCTTATACTCGTACTCCACCGTGGTTGTGGTTAAATACCTAAACTTATTCATAACCTTAAACCAGACTTTGAAGCTTACAAATAGTTAACAAATAATGGCGAAATAAAAAAACTTTTCCTTTATATATTTATTTGTTTTGGTCAAGGTTGTATACGTGGCACCGCCCCCAGACGAAGAGCCTCGGTATCGCCTAGTTCCGCTGCCGGATCTCACCTCCAAGTACTGCAAGGAGATGGACAAGAAGGATGAAGACGCCAAGCACGCAGTCCTCAATAAAATTGAGAAGGAACGATTGAGGAAAATTGCTGTGAGATATATATTTTGTATTCAACTCCTCTTTATCTTTTTACAATTTATATACTTTTCAGTTTCATTTTCAAACATTCGTTGCTGACTTGCTACCCTCAACATTGTTTTATTTATTTAAATTTAAATACATAACTTGTCTACTCATAAAAACTACAGCCTCAGACAACGTTTTGTACCTAATATGATCTAGTCTTGTCATCTACCTGTCTAACTGGTCTGCTGGTACCTCGGCCCGTAGCCAAATGCATTCGCTTCGAATCAATTCGATTTCTACTTGTCGATATATCACGTGATATTTCAATAGCATGTGTCAAATCCCATACATTTTCGGACTTATCGACTAGCGTCATCTCTAATCGAATGTAACTTGGCTAAGCCCTGGTATGAACCATGCGAACCTGGATGGTATTTGCTATAGGTATAGATTAGATTAGAAAATTCTTTATTGCACAAATAAAATAATACATAGTCGAACTTAATGCTAATTAGCATTTTCATATATCATTTATAATTCGCTCACTAGGCCACTTATTCATTGACTTATACATTTTTATTTATAATTTAAATATATAGGTATGAGAATATATATTTTATGTATCTTAATATTAATATTTATGTAATTTTATGATTATATTGGATAATAAAATTATATATCTTATTTTATTTATATTATCTATATTTTTTTTATAAATTTTAATTTAAACTTGTTATATAATATCTGATTTACGCCGCCGTCCTTATTTGCCCACATAGATCCTGTCCATCCAAAGGTTGCCTGGACGAGATCGCTTTTAGCGATAAGGCCGCCCATTGTGCCTATGATTTAAAAGTGTGTTTTCTGTTATATAAACATATAACAGAAAACACACTTTTAAATCATACCATTAAATATAAACATATTTAATGGTGTGCAATAAAGGAAGTAACTAATCTAATCTAATTATTTTCTTCTCGCTTTTAACCTAGGACTCCCAGCTACATCAATAAAAATTGATACATAACAATTGGTAATCTCTTATATTTTAATCGTGGGTTTTGCAGGACCAAAAAGATCAGACAAATATACTCTAGCTAGACAAACCTTCTTTCTTATACGTTCGTAGGAATTGGAAGAGCCACCAAACGACAACATCGACGGCTGGCGAACGCACGCTTGGGTTCTCATCCTTCCAGGGTTCATGGGTGTGGAGGAGCCGTTCTTCATTGAGCCTAGTGAAGGGGCGGGATGCCCCATCCACGCAAAACAATACCATCAAATTGAGAGCGTTTATAATAATGAGAATTATTATGTGAGTGCATCTTACAAGACCCCTTCAATGGCAAACCCCGATTTTTAGAACAGAATGCGTTCTAGAAATTGGGGTTTGCCATGTAAGGGACGCAGGAATAGGTATTTAATTGGACCAAGCTACCTACCGTTTTACACTTTGCTCTTTGATATTGTGTCTTGTAGAGAGATTACTAGAATAGTGTTTCGAACCTCTTACACATAGTAAGAGACCTTAGAGGGCTGCTGGTAAAAATGTTGAGTCCGATTAAAAATCTAGTAGGTCAACCTTCGTCAAATTCATGAGTCCAATTATTATCCCGGTTCACAGGTAAATTTACAAACCACAACAGAAGGCGTAGGTTCAATTAACTACGATCTCAGTGATCTGGCTTGCTGGGAGCACTTGCTAGCCGGAGAGCCGTTTTTCAGGCGGCAACTGGTCGGAATTGACTATACCGATAAAAAAACCGCAGTGGATACTGAGAAGCATCTGGATATGCCAGCCAGCTGGGTAGAGAAGTTGGACATTTCTGCTGATGGTAATAGTGCATTATTTTGATTTTGCAAAGGCGTTTGATCAAATTAATCACAGTTTTATTTATTATATTATCAATTTAATTTTTTTAATTTGTTATAGTTTTATTTACAGACGCGCAACTAAATAGGTATGTTTAAAATAGTTTCTTTTTGTTTTAAACTCAATCTATTGAACTTCAACAAAAAAGTGCTACGCAAGGTTCAAATCTTGGTCCTACTTTTTTCATACATTTCAGAATACGAACAGCGATATCCAGGCAGCCACAAAGTGATTCACTACAAAAAGGTTCTTCTAGAAAAATTCTCTCCGTATTCTGAACGCGACGGAATCGTCAAAAGGGTCAAGATATTTGAGGATTATGCTCTCACCATACCTTTGCTTACGTAAGTTTGAACTAAAAACTGATTTAAGCGCGCCACACACGATGAAGATGCTTTAATATTGTATGTTAAGATAAAACCATCACACGCGGCGAAGATAATAATATAAGTTCATCTTACCTTGGATTGTATGGCGAGCGATATTTATATTAACATAATTATTATAGCATATTCGTCGTTTGACTGCAGTAACAAGATATCTAAGAAATTAAATATAAGTAATCGATATGACTTAATCATTGAAATAACATTTCAGCTATGAATGGTACAAACACAGAGTGGACAAAATGGAAACCCTAAAAATAGATCATTTAATGCGAGAAATGAGAGAGACGTTTGGTATCGGAAGAAAAGATCATCTTATTAGTAAGTTGAGTCAATGAATCACCATTCTTCTTTAGGTGGTACTACCACCAGCTCACTGAGAATGCCCTAGCAGTTTTGTCTTTAGCTCGTGATGACCAATGATAATACCAAAACCGAGTACGTCAAAATACATGTCATAAATGAACTCGCGCTAGGGTACTTAGAATAAATCGTGACTTTTAGCGCGATCATCTACTGGACCTTGGTATATTCTATTCTTATATATTATACATATATTCTATTCTTGTACAGAGCACGTGTATTCTTTGGATGCCCCCGTAACATCCGTGGAGGGCGTACGAACACTGGAGTTCAATTACTATGCTCGCTTGGATCACCTCACCAAGCTAGTCTGTACCCCCCTGTCCTTTGACGAGCACTACACTGCAAGAGATGACAGGTAAAAAAGATGAATTGACAAACAAATGACGGTCGGCTAATATTTTTTTTGAATCAGCCCTCTGCCACGTTTAAGCGAAGCGATAGTTTCTCATTTTAGGAGTAATAAATGATAATGATGCAACGCAACCCCTAATAATATAGATTACAGCTTCTTGAATAGGAGGTCGGAATGAGTACGTAGATGCATCTTCCAATTACCAATTTATATTTCCACAAGTGTACATGTCTTTATTAAGGTGCTCCCTCACCGGGAGCATTCGCGTGTAATGTAACGTTACAGATTCGAGCATTACATCAGTGAGATAGAAAAACAGCGCGCACCTTGTAATGATACAAAACAAGCTTACATCAATGAAGGAGGAGAACCGAGCATTAGTACAATAATATCCAAACCGCCTGTATTTCGCCGGTTTTGAAATAATTCATGGCACCAATATCGTTTCTTTTGGTTTTTTTACGTAAATAACAATGTCGAATTAATATTGCCGCACTCAGCACAATGACCGCTTCGTTTGAGATATGGAAACAACTAAATCAGAATGCTCACAAATTAAAATCTATACTAAATGTTACATTATACGCGAATGCTCGTCAGTCAGGGAGGTAGTATTGTCATGTAATGCTCAGAGTCGAATCTATAATGTCACATTATACGCGAATGCTCGTCAGTCAGGGAGGTAGTATTGTAATGTAATGCTCAAGGTCGAATCTATAATGTTACATTACACGCGAATGCTCCCGGTGAGGGAGCACCTTTAAATGAAAGAAGACTGGCGTGGCCACACAACAGCGAGCATCTACTTAGGTAGGTACGACTTACGCGGGTCAGTATTCTGTATGAATGTGAATGTGTGTGGTACAGCTAGACGCAGTTACATCACATATCTATATCGCATTGGATCGAACACTACCATACTTGCTAACTGTAATTTCAGGCTAGAATCGAGAATGATAACTTACACAGAGGGCAACAAAGCTGAGCCGAAGCGCGCAGTCAAAGACATCGTAGAGACCTACAGCAGAAACTACGATATTCCAGCGAAAAAAGACGTCTGGAGAAAGATCTTTCACATTCAGGAGAACACGATAGAGTTGCTCTTCCATTACGCGTATAACTTTGTAACAAATGACACTAGGAGCTACATTAAACCAAATTTGGCTGAAACGGGTGGCCAGATCCTGTTTTATCCTGATAAGACTGCTGGGTACATTGTAAGTATACATCGCTTGCAGATGCAAATGACCGTAGGTTAAATACCAACTTGATAAAAATTTTGTCATAAGTTTCGAATCTTCTATACGGAGCTTCAGCTCATATAATTGGTATGCTCTCAGGCAGATCCTTGCGCTAACCTACCACGTCCACTTGATGTATACTACGGACTTTGCGATAATATGGACTTGGAGTACAAAACCAATAAACACATTCGAGACCGCGAGACTGATATCAATGGATACCTCATGCAGAGACATAAGGAACTGACGGAACCGCAGCTGTATGTCGCGCTCTTTGATACTGAAAGGAATGATGCTGCAAAGAAGGCATGGAAGGAACAGGTATGAAGTAGCTATTAAGGTTTTTCGGTGCAAAAGTAAGTGAAGCGCGTTGATGTTTTTGTGTGACAAAACTTCTATAGAACAAAATTATGTTCGAGAAGAATAAGGATTTATAACAACACTGTCTACTTAGACCAGGGTCGATAATTTTTAAAACCAAAAAAAATAATAGTAGGATGAAACCCATTAGAAAAGGAGGGGAATATTATAAAAATTAAAGGAAAAATAATTTACGGGCGATCTGAGGTCGGGATGGGGGTGAGTTTTTAAGGATAAAAAACGGTTTTTCTCGATTTCCGGCAAAACTAAAAGTCTTATCGAAAAAAGTCAAATGGCAAAGTTGTAGGCAATAAAAAGATCTAAAACTTTTGGCTTGCCACTTTTTTCACATAACCTCAAAATATATGTGAAAAATTCAAAAAACCAAGTTTTGATTTTTTATTTTTATCTTTTACAAAAAATTTTTTTAACGAAATTTGGTGAAAACTTACCTTTTTATGTCCCAAATATGCTGTAATTTATTTGATTAAAATTATTTATGTTTTCACCTTATTTTGAATTAATATCGAAATAGCACCCTAATTTTCAATCGAAAATTCACCCGTCAAAATATCAGCTTTTTTCAACAAGTTGGTATGTTTTCTGTTCGTTGAAATCTCTGCTTTCCGATGGTGAAAAAAAAAATAAGTTACTGTGTATAAAAAAATATCTTCTCAGAAAATGCAAAAAATCGAAAAAAACTCGAATTCGATTTTTTTTTATTTGTTTATATATGTATAATTATAATTATATTATATTAACATCTGCCTTATTGCAGATGATACAAACAGATTCATCCATACTGATAATCTGAAAAGACAAAATCGAATTAATAATGCCTTCACTATTTTATCGTGAGTATACCCCCATGAAAAAAAACAATATTAAAGAAATTAATGGTAAAATGTATAAAAAATATATTAAAAATCTATAAAAAATGTATAAATATATAAAAAATATGTATAGTAAATATATTTTTAATAATTAACTTTGGCCGATTTTCATGTATATTTCATATATTTTAAATATATTTTAGATACATTCAAAATATGTCTTAAAAGACATAAAAAACATAGCTAAAATATAAAAAAATATATTTTGAATATATCTGAAATATATGTATTTGAAATGTATAAAATAAATATGAAAATCGGCCAAAAGTTAGTTATTAAAAATATATTTACGATATATTTTTTATAGATTTTTAATATATATTTTTTATGTATATTGAAATATTTTTTTTTTCATGGGATTAACTAAATTTGTTTGTGCAAAATTAAGGAGATTATTATTTTTTAATCTTGTACTAAAATATCATTTAATTTTAATCTTTAGGTTATGTTACGTTAAGCATACTATTTTTTAAAGAAAACTTTACTATTTTTATGTTTGAGTTGATTGATACAGATAAAAATAGAGATTGTATTACCTTCCTATGCAGATTCAAAAAGTTTTTTTTTTAAGTAAACTTGTCACAATTATTTTCAAGAAACTCAGCGTGCACGTGTATTTTTCTAAACGATGTTGTATACTGTACTGTATTTCGAATACTGGCTAGGCTAACGGTTGTAACAGCTGCTACGAAATAGTAGGTATGTATGTAGTAAGACCCAGACCCGCCTAGCCCCTTCCCCACTTCTCCATGAAATACCTTTTGATGGGCTACAATTTTTCATAGGTCACTCAGGTATATAAGTTATCTTAAAATAGTTATAAATAGGCATCTACGCATATAATTTAAAGAAGATTCGACAACTTTCTCCAAATATTGTAGATGTATTATTAAATATTAATTTTATTAATTTATTTGTTTGTTAATTATAGTAGTATATTTTGATTTACAATTTTTTTTATCAATGTAACATGTAATCTAACGTTTTTCGAGTAATTAAAGTGTAAATTTTAATAAATAGCTCAAAATTATTTATAATAATTTTTAAAAAAAATTCGAATTCGAGTTTTTTTCGCCTTTTTTCATTTTCTGAGAAGATTTACTATAGCAACATATATTTTTTTTTCACCATCGGAAAGTAGAGATTTCAACGAACAGAAAACATACCAACTTTTTGAAAAAAGCTGATATTTTGACGGGTGAATTTTCGATAGACAATTAGGGTGCTTTTTCGATATTAATTCAAAATAAGGTGAAAAAATATATATTTTTAATCAAATAAATTACAGCGTATATGGGACATAAAAAGGTAAGTTTTCACCAAATTTCGTTAAACAAAAATTTTATGTAAAAGATAAAAATAAAAAACCTAAAACTTGGTTTTTTGAATTTTTCACATAAATTTTGAGGTTATGTGAAAAAAGTGTCAATACAAAAGTTTTAGATCTTTTTATTAGCTACAACTTTGCCATTTGACTTTTTTCGAGGACTTTTAGTTTTGCCGGAAATCGAGAAAACCCGTTTTTTATCCTTAAAAACTCACCCCCATCCCTTCCCGACCTCAGATCGCCCGTAAATTATTTTTCCTTTAATTTTTATAATATTCCCCTCGTTTTCTAATGGGTTTCACCCTACTATTATTTTTTTTTACTTGTTATTATTTTTAAAGGCTTCTACCCTGGTCTAACTACCCTTTGTCTTCACTAAGGGTATTACGTAGCATGGATCGACCATCGATCGATGGTAGGAATTGCCACGCAAATCAAATGTCATCGATCGATGCTTGATCGATATAAAATCGACTAATCGCTGTTCGATTTGGTGTAGTAGGAAATATCGATCGACGTCGCTCGAACTCATTCTACTGTCGATCGAGGCATCGATCGTCGGTTGGTGTGGCCAACACCCTAAATCTTCTCTTCATAACTAGGAGTCACAAAAAGCCGAAGTGACCGAACGGGAGAAAGAGGCAGAGATCGATCCCTTAGCGCCGTACCTGGCGCGTATGTTCGGCTCGGGGCACGGCACAGGGTCTCTGCTCACCGTGAAGGAAGCAACGCTGTTGCGAGAACAATGCATAAACGACTTCAAGGGCAAGCAGCTGGTGAGGCAGAACCTCGTGCAGGAACGATTTGATAAGGTACCTAATGTCTTCGCTCGCCGTTGAATTTTTCGTAGTGCTTCAATATGGACGTTTTAAATAACAAAACCGGCCAAGTACGAGTGAATCTTGAGCACCGTGGGTTCCTCACCTACCCATATTATATTACTTTAACAGCGCTATCTAGTTATGTGACTCAGAAGCCATGTAAACTTTAAAGGCAGGAACTTTCTAACGGTCTTGCAATCGCTTCTTGACAGAAATGTATTTTCTCTAATCTTTGCATAAACTAGTAGGTAATGCTCTTGTGTGATACCCCATTAAAGCTCCGTAGACCCAACATCTAGGCCTCTTTGGCTATCAAAATGAAAATATTTCGCTGCGACGTTATCACGTTACCTATAATATAAGTAGGGCTGCCATCCACATATCCGGGATTCCCCGGATATGTCCTAGTTTAGAGAGTGTCCGGGGTCGTCAAAAAGTGTCACTTTTTTGTCAGGGGGATGCACATTTTGGGATTCTAAAATGTAAACGTTGCTTTATTTTTATTGTACAATATATTTTTCTTGGGCGTCCGGTTAAAAACACAATTTAACTCAAATCTCAGGGGTATTTGAAGTTTTTTTCCCGCGTCGACAATTTAGGTGATGGCATATCATCCATTCCTGTCTAAGGACAAGTCGAAGTGTAGAACACACACGTGCGGGGTCAGGGTTTTTTCTTCCATCCGTCATCTCACTACCTACGAATCGCTATTAATATTTTTCTAAAATTGCTTTCAGTTGAACAGCGAATACAAAACCAAGAGGCTCTGGTACCTTGCGAACCAGTTTATCTTAACACCAGAGAAGGAAAGCGCGTACTTTGCGCTGAGGTCAGTATCGTCCTACCTTTACCGTTATTATCATTTACTAGCTGACCTATCCGCAGCTTCGCACGCGTAGTTTTTCAATAAAAACATTACCCCCCTTCTGCGCAGTTGGGTAAAAAGTAGCCTATGTCACCCGGGGATAGTGTAGTTTCCCAACAGTGAAAGATTTTTTTAAATCGGTCCTGTAGTTTCGGAGCCTATCCAATATAAACAAACAATCTTTCCTCTTTATAATAATAGTATACATAGATGTTTTTGAAAATAGCATCTGTTACCTTAGATCTTTTAAACTATCAACGGATTTTAATGTAGTTTTCAGCAGCAGATAGAGTGATTCATTAGGAAGGTATAACTAGCTTCTGCCAGCGGCTTCGCACGCGGTGTTAATCCAGGTTATAATCTACGTAGGTACATACCGATTTAAAACTAACTCTGTCTCTCTGTCTGTTTGTTACCTTTTCACGACTTAACGGCTCGACAGATTTCGATGGAATTTGGTATCTATATACTTAGATAGATTATGAATGGACTGAAAACATAGGATACACTTTACACGACTGCACAGAAGGAGGGTGATGTTTTATTGACAAACCACGCGTACGAAGTCGCGGGCAGGTCAGCTAGTATTATATAAGGGACAAAGCAGGGCTCAAAAGTTACTATTATATAAAGTTTATACCAAGCGCACTGGTGGTAGAGCTGTTGTGAACGAGCTCGAGGAAGTGGGCACCACCGCCTTACCTCTACCTGCCGCCAAATAGCAGTACTTGTGCTCCTGTGTTCCGGTTAGATGGTAATGGTAATGTTCCTGTAATTACTGGCACATAGGCATACCAGCTAAGTCCTTTAGTATGGCAACGTATCCACATAGACATCAAGACAACATAATAGCTTGTTTTGAATTCTATGTGGATATCCATGGGCTGCAGTAGCCACTTAACATCAGGTGGACTGTATGCTCGTTTGCCATATAAGTAGTATAAAAAAATAGACTTTAGAACCCCAGGAAACAAACCACGATTGTCACTTTTCATGTGTTTTCAGTGCGGAATTGGCGTTCCAAGTGCATACCTTGGAGGTGCGACTGACGCGGCATCGAGACCTATCCGCGCCGAGGTTTAAGATCCTTCTAGAATATCTCGAGAAGCATCCCTTGCTAAGGGAGTATAACCGAATAAAGTATTATTATAGAACGAAGTAGATAGATGATGTTGTCTATGGTGTTACGTTACTTTTAGAATTTTTATTAATATGTGGGTAGATGAATAATTTAGATGATTTATTGAACTGTTAAAATTTTATCTTGACATTGTTACACAAATAAAAGATTTTATGATTTATTATTTACCTCTGAAATTTTTGAGTATTTAAATTCATAGGGTCTTACCACCAAAAAGAACACCATATTAAAAATCGAATGTGCTTTAGACCACACGACTGAAGTAAAACTTGTTTTTCAAAATATTAATTTATAAAAATTTTCAATTACAAATTGTCCACACGTTTGTTGGTCGATCAGTCTACGTTCATTCTGGACAGACGCAACTCGCACTCGCACATTAACGTTTAAAAATATACGAAACGTAACTCTCTCTCTTTCTATCTTCACTAATTTATATCTCTCTCCACTCCCTCTCAACTTCCGTTCGCAACGCATTCACCAGCTTTACTCCCCATGTCAAGCGTGCGTAAAGAAGTTTTACTTCAAAAACTCTGTTTAGAAATAATTCTATACAAAAATTATAAGGATTTTTTTAAACACGCGTTAAACATAGTTTATCGTTTTTTGTGGTAACAAGGTTAATGTTTCATATGTACTTACTAATATTTACTTATTTATTTACATTTTAATATCATGGCTACAGAAATTAATTCGAATATCTTTCGAATTAATTAGCTTCTGTTATCATGCATGAGTTAAGGCGTGTGGTAATACCGTTATTGGGGCTAAATTGGCGCAGCCGGTTGCATCACTTTCACAAGTATATTTTTTATAAATCTCCACCTTTGGTACATTAGCACATTTGTATCTATCAATGATAGTCTACTTAAGAGTTGCATTTATTTTGGTTCAGGTGGGAAAATAATCAGATCTAAATTGGCGAAGCCCACCGGCTGAGTTTTTACACAACTTCCGCTTTTGTATGCAGAACTGTCAGTGCTTTGGGTGAATATAAGAAGGCTGGATGGTCAAGACTTGTGCTCCAATCACCAGCCCCGCTCAGTAGAGTGCATTTATTGGTGGTAAATTGGCGCAGCTGGTTGAGCACCTTCACAAGTTTTATTTTATAAATCTCCAGGGAGCCAATTTCCCGTAGGCATTTATTCAACCCATTCTTAAACTTAAAAGTAGCACTTAGTAGAAATTTTACCAGTTCTGAATTGGCGCAGCCGGTGGTTTCATCTTATAGTATTTTTTATACAGTTTCCTCTATTGTCAGTGTTTGGGGAGGATCCAGGAAGGTTGTGGATGGTCTAGACTGGTACTCCAATCACCAGCCCCGCCTAGTAAATTGCCTCTGCCGTCGTGAGTCGCGAGTGCTAGACGGGAAAACTTGTTGGCGAGACGACGTTGCGGGGAATCTGGCCGGGAAAGTGGAGGCAGGGAGATGCTGCCTGAATCTGAAAAATAATGTAATTTTTATTTACTTTGACCCAGGTAATTCGCATTACTTCAATTAAATTGAATATATGATTAATTTCATTCGCAGTGGCAAAATTGTGAGTATCATAATTTTGTTTACTTACCACTGTGTTGTACATTTTTAAATTTTATTCAATAATATTTTCGTCTAATTGTGTCTGAACTGAATTAACCGGAATTAATATCGAAAGATACTTACAACAATAAAGTACAAAAAAATAATATCAATAATGTCACACATTTAGAAGTCAAAAATTTGATTTATGTTTCTGATTTTGAATCATAATAAATTTTGGGTCAAAGTCAAAATCTTTTATTCATTAAAATCACAAGAATCACTTTGAAACGTCAATTTTACTGCCTGTTCCTTCGTGACCAAGCCAGGAAAGAAAGGCAAGAAACAAGGCTGGTTGTTTTCTTTAATGATCCTTTTAGAATACATAACAATACAGGAAATAAATTACGTCTAAATTGTAACATTTTGAACGAGTTGGAGCAATTTCAATCCCAAGCTTCTCTATCATCAAAAGGTCAAAGGTCTGTTAGACAACAACCTTACCTGAGTGGTAATCGGCGTAGTTAGCGTGGTCGCTAGGAGTCTCCTGGCCCAGTCGCTTTCTGTACTCTCCTGCGAAATGCTCTATCAACGTGTCCATCATAAGAGCTTGCTTCGAAAACACCTTAAATTAATACATTTTCATTGAGATCATGCATGTTATCGCTGAAGGAATTACAGTTATCGGCAAATCTGATTTCTTCTCCTAGATCATAAATTTTAAAACTTCCAAGACTACTGTTAACAATTTGGGTGATAGGTTATCCCCTTGTCATAAGTACTCCTCTCTATAAAGTGGTGGATTCCGAAAGTGCGTGTAAACGAACTTGCATTGATGCTGACTCGTACTTTAGATTAGAATACTAGTCATGTGAATCGCGAGCACAGATTATACGTAAGAATGATTTAATATTTGACATAATTAAAAGTCTTCTATCAGTTATCTGGTTCCCAGAGTAGATACAAGCTTTGCTTAGTTTAGGGCCAGATAACGGTGTATGTAATGTCCAGCATTATTTATTTAATAACATAATTATGGAATATTAGTGTGATGGATGACAAACTTTTTCATCCAAGAAAATGTTACCTGTAGAATCTTGGAGACTCTCAGTCCATTTTCAACGACCATAAACTGTAGGAACAGACACGGGAGGCAGTCTTCATTCACGTCGGAAGGCAAACCGATGTCCCAGGACAGCTCTTCGTATGCCAGCCCTAAGAGCACTGTCTGCGGAAAACAATATTCAAGCGTGTATATTAATAGTCTAGGGTGATCTTGAATTCGTGTTAGGGGAAAATAGCGGAATTTCGAAATGACGCTAGGGGGACGCTAGCTTGGCAACATAAGTCTCTGCCATAGTTTTCCCGCCAAGAGCAACCAATCTTGTGTGGCCTGCACCCAACGGCTTCCAGTAACTTTATTAGGTCTTCCTTCAATCTAGTTCCTCTAGGTCGAGTTTCTCAATATAAAAATTCTAAATAGGATGCCCCGTGAAGTCTTGAAGTTATGTGTTTCTTGTAAAAATTGCCATGAAGATCTCAATCATCTTTGCATAGATTTTGAGTTTTTTCTTTGCGAGTTTTTGATCCAAATCCAAGACTTTGCATGAGTAATATCTACTGTAACCAATTGTTTTTTCCAATGTTCTGCTAGTCGTAGTTAATTTATTTTTATTACTAGCTAATCAATTCGCAGCTTCGCACGCGTAGTTTTCAATAAAAACATTACCCTCCTTAAGCGCAGTTGGCTAAAAAGTAGCCTATGACACCCGGGGATTGTATATATTATTTTTTTTATTTATTTACTATTTTAACAAAGATTACAATTACATGTTACAATTATAGCATCTAAAAACCAGTGAGGTTTGTGTCGGTGCTGTCGTGGGTTTACATCACTACGTGTTATTTACTTAGCATTAAAAAATATATAAAAATGTAAGTAGGTAACTAAGCAGGAGCCAGGTAAGTACTTCTGTTTATGGTTTAGTTTAGTAATGTTATGAATGAGCAAGGAAAACTAGACTTGACTCATAAGTTACTCCTTAGTTTAAATTTTATATTTGTAGGTGTTAAATTATCACGTACGTCAGAGGGTAGGGTGTTAATAAGCCGAGAAACAAGGTAGCTGGCCGTCCATTCGCCGTAGGCATTGTTAGCGCGCGATGTGCAAAGCTTCCCAACAGTGAAAGATTTTTTTAAATCGGTCCAGTAGTTTCGGAGCCTATTCAATGCAAACAAACAAACAGTCAAATCTTTCCTCTTTATTATATTAGTATAGATTGAATGACATTTGTAATATATTATTGAGAAACCAATATTATGCAATATAATGAAATGGTGAATATTGAATTTTTAATAGACGAACTCATAGGTATTTAAATTCTAGATGTTTCCATTGTAAGTTTTGTTTTATAAAATACGAGTAAATCTAAGCGTATGGTTCAGGGTCCAGTTGTAAGTTTTAATTCGGATATTCCAGACCTTAAGTAATGGATCAATAAGTTTTATGTTAGCATTAATAAAATTCATAATCAGAACCGCAAGCAGATTTAAATGGCCTACTATAATCCATTCAGAAGTTCCGTTGTCTAGCATCCGTCTCGATGGAGACGGTCTCATGATGATGAGACTACCTCCATGGTACCATATTATTGCATTGTCAACG
This sequence comes from Philereme vetulata, assembly GCA_918857605.2. NCBI lineage: Eukaryota > Metazoa > Arthropoda > Insecta > Lepidoptera > Geometridae > Philereme > Philereme vetulata. The sequence goes on along the minus strand of OU975470.1, from coordinate 7,041,776 downwards.
AAGTTACATAATGAGCATATCAAATTTCAGCTCAAATTGTTGGGGGAACTGGTTTATTTTTGTTATTTGGACCACTAAACTCGACGCGTTACACAAAACAATACAAGGAAAAAAATATATATCTCAGTAATTTTAGCAAAAACGGTGTAGATACGTCCTTCTAGAAGTAGGCACAGCATGATAAAATAATTTAAAATGGAAGGTACATAACTTTAACAGACAAAAAAAGAAAAAAACCAAATTATAATGATACTTACCTGCTACCAAAACCAACTTTAAGTTAAAAATTCAGTTGGCAAGATTTGACATAAGCAAACTAACAAATATTGCCAAACTTCTGAAAATTATTATAGTCTTGGCTTACGCTTTCAGTATCATCGATAACGTAGACCCCGTTAGAGTTGACAGCTACCAGCACTGGGATGTCTTCGTGGGTCAGCAGGCTGGTGAGACTGCGAACTGGCTGCTCGATCTGACCTTGGAAAAAAGCGGCGCTGGGGACAAAAATACATAATTGGTAAATTGAGATTTATTTAATGAACAACAAGGTTTACATATTTATAAAATACAATTTAAAACTCCGCTACCAGCAGTAGTTAGAAACTGTTGCAGTTTGCAGCGGCCGACTTTGACTAAAGGGGCACAACATTAACTACTATGGTAGTTTTTTAAAATAACAAAGATTACTAAGTCTAGGGGAGAACATATATTTAAAATGTAGTATGAGTGAACTGATTTCTTACTGAGTTTGTGTACTATATATTATACGTATATACGGGTGGGCCATAAATTTTTGCATATTTGAAACATGAATAAAAATAAAAATACTAATATTATTTTGTTGATGATTTATTTAACGTAATAAACATTTATTGCAATTTATTTTTTAAAAATGCCATCGTCCAGATGTGTCCCGTCTCGTCGCTGCCACTCTTTCAACCGACTACGTAAATTTTGGAAAACTCGTTGACACATGCTACGAGGAATCGCGGCTATCTCCTCGTGGATGTTTTCTTTTAATTGGGATATGGTCGTTGGTTTATTGTGGTACACTCGAATCTTCAGATATCCCCACAAGAAGAAATCGCAAGGTGTAAGGTCTGGGCTTCTTGGAGGCCATGGGATATTACCTCTGCGAAAAATCTATTTGTTAGGAAGCATTTCTTTGACCACCGGTAAAGTCACATTTAACGTATGGCATGTTGCTCCATCTTGTTGCATCCAAGTCCTGCTGTTGTATCCTTCAAATCCATGTAACTGTGGTGTCAAAAACTCTCGCAACATCTTCACGTATTCCACTGAGTTACTACAGTAACGTAGGAGTTGTTGTTTTTGTAAAATTATTTTACACAAAAAGCACGCTGTTCGCCCGTGAAGCGCTCCATCGTGACTAAAATTGCATGAAGCGGCGCATCATTCTCCGAACCCCGCGCGCCCCTCCTTCTAACGGTTTTCGAGAAATCAAGTGTTGCTATTTGCAAAAATTTATGGCCCAGCCTGTATAAGAATAGATACGATACTTAAATTTACCAATTAAGTTATAATATATAACTAACTGGAGATTCGGTAAGTAGATATAGTAACCGAGAGCTTTCTATCTTAACTATTAATATTTGAATAATATTGTTTTAAAATAACTGTCTAAACAGCCCACATCCACCTACCACTGAGGCCTCCTCAATAACACTCCATTCTTTCCGATCCTGCACTAAACGAATCCAGTGACATCCCACCGTTTTTACGATATGATCAGACCAATGGGCTGATGGTCTGCTCATTATATTTGTCAATATGAATATTGAATTGAAATGAGACAGTGGTTTATTCTGCTTTTGAGGTCAAAAGAGTGGCAGTATTCAAATTCAAATTAGTAATTAGCCATAATAATGTACCTATGAAGAAAAAGTAGCCTAAGAGCTTGTACAGAGAAAGCGAATACGCCGCGATTCTCTCGCGCGTATTACGCGCGAACTCTGCGTTCAGAATGAGCATACCAACGCGCGAGCATTTGGGGACGGATAAACAATACAGTATCAAAATTATGGCGCTCCATTTCTCTTGTTATTTGCACTCGCTCTGAAGATCGTGTGTAATCTAGACGCAACAAGGCGTCTCTACTATCTCGACTCGCGCGCAACACGCGCGTATAACGCGCGAGTCGGGTTTGGCGAAGTTCACGCGATTTACGCGCGTATATTAAATTCGCGCGATGCTTGTGGACGCTGTGTATTGGCGCCAAGTATCTCGCCAAACGCGCGTATCGATTCGCAGCAAATTCGCCCCTTCTGGACAAAGTCTAACTATTGCATGACGTGTCAACGTTCAAATCAAGCCTTCAGAAATATTTTTACTGATATCCTTTAATTAACCTTTACTTACGTACTTTTGAAATGAAACAAACCTACGCATAATTTAATAGGCTATAGCTTTGACTCACCCATAAGTAGGTAAGGTCCGTACATGCGCCAAGTACTTATGCCTCAGTTTCCGAGGCGGAGCGGCTGGCGGCCGCTGCGCTTGCTCAAACAACATCGCTTCAGGACTGCCTTTACGACCCGCGGGCAACAACTGTGCCCAACGGCCGGATCGCGCATGGAGAGGCAAGTATTTAACTTGATTATCCCTTTTAATAATAAAAAAATACTGTATAATTAAGAATTGTAAAGAATCAGAACTTGTATCAGAATTTTTAAAGAAAGAATGTTAGTCAATAACTGGACTTTTGATAGGCGTTTGACCTTGTTTACTTTTATCTATCATGGTAGAGACAATGAATTTGTAATTAATTCTTGTTAAGACTTACTCTTTCTCATGACATTTTACTCAGATTTTAGACATGAAAATGAAATATTAAATTTGTCACGTATGGTCGGTTTATGAGTACCACAAGTGTCTGTTATAGGTCACGTTCTGTTCCCTATCGAAATATAGTTATTAGGGACTGTAAATTTAATTCAAGATATACTATAGGGTTTATTAATACAGGAGTACCTCAAGGAACAATGCCAGGTCTCACACTACTCACCTGAAAAATTTTGCAGTATGTCGATGAGGATCGAATGGTCCAAGTTGAATCCTTGCCTGCAGGCCTCCTAGCATCACTGCTTGCACGCTCTCAAGAGGATATCGCCCAGTGACTACATTGTGGCGCGCCTCTTCGTACAGCAACTCTTGGATACGTGAGTCTCTGAATAGAGAGTTAGTCTAAGTGTCTAATAAACACTATACGTTCATTTAATAAATTTCTATAATAAATAACTCATACAGATATGAAAAGACTATGTTCTCGGATAACACTCGTTGCGACGTTAACGGATAAAAACTATTACTTTGTAGACGTACTGCGAGATGGGAATTTGGACGTCATCTCAGTTTTCAGAAAACAGGGTCTGATGATGCATTAGAACCCATTGCCCGTATTCATTTTCCACTTGCTTATTACAATCTTGATAAACTTCCGTAAACTAACTTTTAAGAACTCTCCCACGTGATTCGCATATCTTTTTTCGTCATACTCACTTGATTCCTTCTTCAAGATGCTTAGGAAAGAACACATTTCTCTGCAGTCGTAACACTGGCTGGTCTCGAGAACGTCTAGAAGGTGAAGCGTGGCCGTAGCGGGCCACCAGGGTTTGCCAACTAGCCCACATACGCCACGGGCAGTGATGGGGTTTCAGCTGGATTTCTGAAGTACATTTTAGAGCAATTCATTAAAATGTACGAAGCAAGCTGCTTGTTTATTTCTGTCTGTTTATTTGATCCATCTAGAATCCAAGATACATAGACTCATTTATTGAAACCATAGAGACACAGTGGTTACGTAATTTATGCTAGGAACACATAGGTATTCACCTTTTAGGCTCAATGCGTTTTAATTTTGGAGGTGCTAGCTAGAGATAGACAAACATTATACACGCAAAATAAGTTCAACAAAGTTCCTAATGTAGCTAATCCTATTAGTATCAAGGTTGATCAAGTCTTTAATGGCAGTAAAACATGACAAGTGGTAAACGGCCAGTCGTCTAACAAAACTAAACCCTATGTCCTATACTCCAAGGGTAACCCCTTTTTTGAAACTGGCTTAGTCATATATATCGGTGCAAAATCACTCACCCAGCAAAGGACTGCACATCCACAAAGCGAAAACATTCGCCGCCAAACTCCTCGTCGTCGCCTGCGTAAGCCCCAATTCCTCCGTCGCCAGCACCGCGTTAAGAAAGCGGTGTGCTGTTACGCACGACGGTACCTCCTCCGATGACATCTCTACCATGACTGCGGTGCGGGACATCAGGTAGACGCAGGTAACCGGGGGGGCTGAGGTAGACGATGATGACGCTGTACTGCCAGATGAGCCTGAGTAAAGGGCAACAGCATGCTTAGTTCTTTAGCTAACAATATTGGAAGCAATGTCTCGTCACACACGATGGTACTTTTTTCGATGACATCTCTCTCTACCATGACTGCGGTGCGGAACATTAGGTATACGCAGGTTACCAGCGGAGCTGAGGTAGACGATGATGACGCTGTACTGCCAGAACTTGACCTTCTTAAAAAACATCTCTGAATCAAAATAGTCAAAATACGTTCCCTTTTCAACAGTCAAGTCTACAAGCCAGTCTCCCATATCCATTATTATTTTCCAAATTAACCTAGGTACCTACACCTTTGTAGATATAATAATATCTTATTACACAGCTATATTAGGTTATACCTGGTAATGGTGGAGAGATGGCGCTAGAAGAACTTCCACCGCTGGTGATAGGCTCCGCGGTGCTGAAGGAACTGGCCACCAGACTGCTGGAGGCTGTCTGATTGGAGCAGCTGCTTAGATTTGAACCTAGAATTGGAAAATAAAAGATCAGAAAGATCGAACGGAGACCACGCACTGGAAAGCGCAGAATAAGATGACTCTCCACTATATGGAAGGATGACCTAATAAAAGTATCAGTCGCTCTGGAAATAAGATAAGATAAGATAAGATAACTCTTTATTGTACACCAAAGTAAAATACAGAACATAATTATTACAAATAGATTTAGTACAATCTATGAGGGAGGTCTATATTTAGAGGTGGCAATCCTATTGCTAACAAAATAATAATGACGAATTCTGAACGCGATTCATGCCGTTTTATATTTTGTAAATTTTTGTCTTTCAGTCATTAGAGGATAAAATAATATGCCCAATAAAGAATTTAATACAAAAAACCGGACAAGTGCGAGTCTGACTCGCGAGTGTTCCGTAATTTTGTTTTCGGATTTTTTTCATTTACTTGTGCTGTGAGACCTTGCTCATTGGTAAATTTCATGATTCTAGGTCAACGGAAAGTACCCTATTTGTTTTATTTGCGAGCCAAATATACCTAGTCAGGTCATAAGTATTGTCACACAGTAAAAACTTTTCTTTTAGAATGCTGGCCACAAAAAAGTTTATAGAATTCGAATTTCGAATTGTTCGTGAAAATAAAAATGTATACTTTTTATAATTTTACTCATTTTTAAATATGGAGTGGACGCTTAAAGAAGACCGTGTTGCAGTTATTGCGTTGCATCGTTGCGGTTACGCGCCAATTCAAATTTTTGACATACTGAAAAATTTTAATATAACCAAAAGATTCGTTTATCGCACCATCAAACGATACAATGAAGACTCTAGTGTAGATGACAGGCAAGAAGTGGTCGCCCTCGGTCTGTTAGGACTCCAGCAGTGATAAAAGCTGTGAAGGCGCGAATTCAAAGAAATCCCAAACGTAAGCAGAAACTGTTGGCCCTTCAGATGGGGTTAAGCAGAACCACGGTGAAAAGGGTGTTAAATGAAGACTTAGGGCTTCGGGAATATCGAAGAAAAACAGGACATCGTTTGAATGCTCGTCTAATGGACCTGAGACTGAAGAGATGCCGCGCTTTGTTGAAGCGGTACGCGGGAAAAAAATATCGGGAAATTCTTTTTTCGGATGTAAAAATTTTTACCGTAGAGAGCTACAACAAACAAAATGATAAGGTGTACGCACACAGTAGTGAAGAAGCGAGCAACCGTATTCCGCGTGTCCAACGAGGTCACTTTCCATCCTCGCTCATGAGCGAGGATGAAAAGTATACCATACCATACCATGGTATGGTTGGGAGTTTCTTATTGGGGCTTAACAGAGGTACATTTTTGTGAGAAAGGTGTAAAAACGAACGCAGTTGTGTATCAAAATACAGTCCTGACGAACCTTGTGGAACCTGTTTCTCATACCATGTTCAATAACAGGCACTGGGTATTCCAACAAGATTCAGCGCCAGCTCATAGAGCGAAGAGCACACAAGACTGGCTGGCGGCGCGTGAAATCGACTTCATCCGGCACGAAGACTGACCCTCCTCCAGTCCAGATTTGAATCCGTTAGATTACAAGATATGACAACACTTGCAGGAAAAGGCGTGCTCAAAGCCTCATCCCAATTTGGAGTCACTCAAGACATCCTTGATTAAGGCAGCCGCCGATATTGACATGGACCTCGTTCGTGGTGCGATAGACGACTGGCCGCGCAGATTGAAGGCCTGTATTCAAAATCACGGAGGTCATTTTGAATAAACTTTAGTGTCATAAGAATCTATGTTTTGTTAAGTTCATTTTGGTATATAAATGGTTACATAATGAATAAACTTGTTTCAATTATTTTATATTAAACATGTGACAGAATATATGACCTGACTAGGTATATACCAAGTCCTCCTCATCGATTTCGATGACGGCGACCCTAACTATATTTAAATTTAAAGAAAGTGCTATTAAATACATAAAAATTGCTCTAAATTTTATCCTGCGTTTTTATTTAAATTCTAGCGTGAGCCCTCTAATATGGCTTGCTAGACCAAAATTAGTTTTAAAAATCCTATCACAGGTTTCACAATAGAGTTGGCTTGCTGCGTTATAGGTAAATGTAAGTTTATGAGGGCTTAGGTCTTTCTTTACATATCTGGCGCGTTATATCGAGTGTATGAAGTCGGTTTTCTTCGAAAGTTTTAATGTTATTATAGAAGGTAGAGCGCCAGGACGAGCTGTGTGAAGCGAGCTCCTCCCAACTTGCAGGGTCAATATCGCAGGCATTAAGAACTCGTTTGAACACGTCCTTAGAACGCAGATGCTGACCACCGTGCTTACGCTTACCCTCTGACATCTCAGAATAAAATACCGCTGTGGGTAGACGCTGGTCATATATGCGGAGGACGTGTCCGCACCACCTGAGCTGTCGGTGCATAAGGAGAGCTTTCATGCCGTACAAAATATGAGCAAAGTATACGCCTTAAATGGTCTGACCGTATTTTGATTGCGTAGGCTTAGAAGCTTGATCTTTCGCTACTCCAAGGAACCATAGACCTACGTATTTGATATTAATTTCAACTTGATAATACAACGCGTTCCTGAGAAAAAGGGACTTTCTTGAAAGACCGACAGACATACAGACAGACGGATAACGGAGGTAAGGAACCATAAAATATACCTAGGTACCCAGTGACGTAACTATACCATCAGAGGCCCGTGGCAAGTCATTGGATGGAGCCCCAGTAAAAATCGTCGCGTTGTAATTTAATTTTAAATAATCATTATAGTAGTCACCCAACAGAATTAATAATATTGTGTGCATTTTAGTTAAATATCTAATAAATTTAATTTTTAAAAGCATACGTATGTATAGTTTGTACTTAAGTTTGTTAAAAATGTAAGGTTACTTCTAAGCTCGCGGCCTCTCGGGCCGGGGGCCCCATCGAGCCGGGGCTCATGGCATTTTAGCAGCCCTGCCACCCTATAGTTATGCCACTGTAGGTACCTATAGAGACCGATATACAGACACCACCTATCCAGTATCCGCTCGCCGCTTGCTCCGTGCGGGTACTGCGCCGCGTATGCCGTTCGCAGTTACATTTTTCTGCCCTAAGATTTGTGTTAAAATAACGTTTCTGATGTATAATACAGATATAGGATTGATACTACAGGATTAATTAAAATAAACACGTATCTAACACGTCAGGGATCACCCGAATACATTTTTTTTGGCTGTATTGTGGTGCCTGACCGAGTAAAAGTGCTTGATACTTACACCTACAAATTAAAAATGTGTGCTATAGTCTAACTTTTTATTAGCTGCAGTAAAATGACGTTTCTAAATGTCATTCCGTAAAATAATGTTGCCAGCCTAATCTCAATAGGGATGTGATTCAGTTCACAAAAATTAATTAAATAACATTATTATGACGTTTTTGTTTCATTTTGAATGTACCTCCCTATACTTCCACTAAAAAAGATCAATCCTCTAGTATAGTAATAATAATAGGTTAAAAAAATAAATTACAACTTAATATTAAATCCCAAAAAAAACCAAACTGATTATTCATTTATGATTCACTCATTTAGCTACATCCCTATTTATTTTTCTTCAAAAACCGGCAACCCACAAAACGTCATTTTACTGCAGCTAATAAAAAGTTAGACTATAGACAAAGTGCACATAAAATTATGTTTACCAAGCTAAGGGCATAAAAAGCAATATATAAGTTCTAGATTTACAACGTAAAATAGTTATAAATAATAATTTTGTCAAAAGACTTTTAGAGCCGCTCCAGCCTGTCGAGTCAGTGGATTACTAATGTTTAAAATATTACTTTGTTTAGCGATATTTTGTTTTTTATGAATTACTGTTAATAAAAACCTTTGAAAACAAACAAACAACCTATCCAGTAGGTCTGTTATACCTACAGGACAAAGAGACAACTAACACTTACCCATAACACTTTTCTCCAGAGAATCCGAGCTGTTGCTCTCCTTGGAATCAGGTTGTAGAGGTTTGTGCGGGTCATGTTTGTCCCACTCATTGTGCCGTCCTAATGGACTGTAGGACAAGTGCGGTAGTCTCTGGGACACAGAATAAAGGTGTGCGTTCACTTCCGCTTGCAACTTCTGACTTTGAACGCTGTAGTATTCTTCCCGCGATCGAAACTCACTGCAGAAATTATGGTCGTATGATTAAAATAATAAAAAATAATTTAATTCAGGCAACAATAAAATAGTTACAGGATAGGTACCTAGTATATAACTTATTCTACGACTGTTGAAGATATACCATAGATACACCTTAGCCTAAAATACATCACACTAATATCACACTACTATTAGTATGGATGTCTGTTTGTTTGTTACTCAATCACGTCGTAACGGCTGAACCGATTTCGATGAAATTTGGTACATACGTAGATTATAACCTGGATTACTACATAGGCTACATTTTGTCCCAAAAATCAGTTCCTGGGGGGTAAAAATGGGATGTCAAAGTTTATATATGTGGGGTGCAAACCCAGAGCAACGCGGGCGAACTGGGCGAAGTCGCTGGCAACAACTATTTATATCTAATTGTAAAAGTTTGGATGTTTGTTTATTTATTTTTTTGTTTGTTACTCAATCACGTCGTAACGGCTGAACCAATTTCGATGAAATTTTTTATATACGTAGATTATAACCTGGATTACCACATAGGCTACCTTTTATCCCACAAATCAGTTCCCATGGGATAAAAATGGGGTGCTAAGTCAAGTTGCAACAGCGAGTTTAGCTTTATTTCTAGGATAATACAAATTTAGTAGTGTAACGCGTACGAAGTCGCGGGCAACAGCTAGTATTATAATAAAAACTTCTAAACACCGTTAAAACTCGAAAGTTTTCCAAGTAAAAGTGACTAAAGCTAATAAAGTGTGGGGGGGTTAAAACAAAATATCTGATCAAGTGGCCGATAATGTTTCGGTTCAATTCGTGAACCTTCATCAGGGTGAGGTCCGCTCCTAGTTATTTCCTACATGTGCACTGCAATTTTAGACGTGAGTTCTGGGTGTTCGGTGTATGACTTCGGATACAACGAAATACGATTATGACTTTTCCATAACTTAAATTTGAAGATTGTGTATTAAAAAAACTGAACTCCATATAAGCAAATAAAAGCTAACGCAGAAAATAATGAAAACAATGCATTCTTACGTGTATTGATATTCTGCCTGAATAGAATATCCTCGTCTAGAATATTCAACGGGAATGATCGTAATATAGTTTCCATTGTTTTGTACGTTTGGATTTTCTCCATAAGCACCCATTTCCGGTTGGTGTTCCATTTGTTTAGGTGTTTTTTAGTGATGTCTGTTCATTTTCAGACTGCGGACGCGAAAATATCGATCGCATTTCGCGGGTGTATCTTGGGCGAATATCGAATTAGTGTTGCTAATAGTAAAAAAATTATAAGCCCGCTGTAAAGGATCAGCTGTGAAAAAAAATGTACATATATCTGACACTGACATTGACATTAAGAAACTATGAAAGCCTGGCAGAAATTGACAGCTGTTTTTGATTTTGCTTGCGTGTTGGTTGTTTTTATTTACCTTTCTGTTTGTAGAAATTATTATTTTCAATTATTACAATTCATTCCTTTAAGAGCTAGATAGATAACTAGATAATACATAACAATAAATAATCAACTTCCTCGCGAGTTTTACAATATTTGGCGTAGTTTTCCAAAGTAAGGTTTTTTAAATTCTCTTTGGGTAAGGTTTTTTCTATGGGTGGATTAATTTAATTTTTATCAACTTTGTTTTCCAATTCTGATTTATAGATAGGCCGTTAACATTATCTTGTCATTGAAGATAACGTGGGAACCTGAAAATAGTAGTTTTACACCGAATGGAGGCGAAACTGAAAGAATACCGAGCTCTGCGACGTCGGAAGGAACTGATTGATAACGCGAAAGAAAAGCTCGAAAAAACCAAAGATAAACTAGTGAACTTCCTAGTGCCCAACATATTCAACGATAATATGAATAAGAATAAAGATGAAGAGCAGGTTTTACTTGTAAGTATTGCCTATTTCTAATTATAATCATATCAGGAGACATCCGCTGCTGAACATACCCCATAGATTTCCAGCGCGACCGCACAAGATTGGTGAGATTCACATCAGGTGAGATTGTAGACAAACAAAGATAAACTTAATAAATAACTTCAGGTCTTAGCAGAGCATGATCTTTCAAATCATGCTATGCTTAGGACAAATAGTGAAAACATCCTCAAATATCTATTTTACTTTTATCTGCTACTGTTTTAAACTAACTTGAGTAAATATCATAGAGTGAACTCTACATAAATAAAAATAAAGTTAAAACTAAAACTGAGTTTAATTCTCATATTTTCTAACTTCCAGATGGATGAAGAGCCACAACCTCTGGTTAAAACCATACTAATTCAACCAGAAGACCCCTCTGACGTTGCCTCCGAGGCCAGTGAAATAGAATCCTTTGCAGAACCAAACCAAGAATCCTGGCGATATTTCATAGTCAAATGGTCTCTTTACACTGTTATATGGACTAGCCTGTTTATGTATTTCATTATGATGCAATTTGGAGCAGTGTTCTTCACTATTTCAGTACTTATAGGTATTTACTTAAATACAAGGACTCGTCCCAAGAAGATAGGTGAGGTTTCAGCTTATAGCGTGTTTAATAGGGACTGTCAAAGCATTAATGGTACATTAGATGCTGAACAATTGCAGAGACAGATGTTATACGGCGTGGCTGGATTAGGAAGATGATTTCTATACCTACAATAATTTCTATAGCTGGCTTTTCACTATAGGATATAAATCACATCTTGAGGTATAAATTTATATCGTTTTAATGTACTTTTGAATGGAACTGCTTACACTGAGATGTAATTTTTATTTATTTCATATTAATTCTATAATAACTTGCAATACACAACACACAATACATCGTGTGTTGGTGTATTGTGTGTTGTGTATTGTAATGTTACATGAATTAAATTAAAAAAATAATATATAAAAACAAAATAACAATATAATATTACTAAAACTACAAATCAAAACTCACAATCTCGGAATATATCATTATTATCCATTTTCAAATACATATGTCATTATATTCCACATAGTGAAAAGCAAGCTTATTTATTTCTTTATTTGATAAGCATTACATTATGTAAGAGTTATATCTGATACATGCTCACTTTTTGTATAGAAGTTAAGCATTCACATGACAGGTTGCAAGCATCGCTGCTAATTAAAATACTAAGGGCCTGTTTCACGACCACCGAATAACTTTAATTGATGGGTAAAAATCATTCTCTCTATCTGTATCCATGTGAAAACAAAAGACGTATATTTTATCTGTTGGATAGCGTTACTCAGAGGTGGTGAAATAGGCACTAAAACTGACCGATGGATGACACATGCCTCCAAATTTTTTTGTTTTAGTACGTGTCAATTTCCTCACGATGTTTTCCTTCATCCATTGTGAGAGCATTTATAATTGGGCAAATATTTTTTCATTCCAGAACTAAATCCAAAACTGAATCATGGCTCAAGTATGTTCGACAGCTTTTAAAGATAAAGTTATGGAGATATAAACTGTGTACATAGGTCTTAAATTTGTTATTGGTATCAACAGATTGGCCCTTTTCAGACATACAATAGATAACATTATTTATTTATTTCAACTAAGATAAGTATGTAAACAAATTAGAAAATTTTTGAAAGAAAATTAGAAAAAAATTACTTGTAAGAACATAACCGATTTTTAAAACAGGAGGTTTTCAATTCGTCAGAATAAGTCAACACGTTTCCACTTTGTCCGATTTCAATGATTCTTTTAGAGAGGGGGTGAGGCAGCGCAGCGTTGCCAGACGTCACGATTTTGGAGGGACGTCCTTAAATGTCCCGCGCGGGACAGGCTCGGTCCCGCTTTTCGGGGATAACTCGACCGTGCGTGCAGCGTGCTGAGAAAACTTTAAAAGAAGTTAAATCTTCACAGAAACATCATGAATAAGTACTTCTTATAATCTATTGTCACGTAAACGTAATTTAAAACTCAAATAAAAAGATAAATATTTAAAAACTTCTGATTATTACGGTTTTTTTACTATGTCCCGCTTTTTCACTCAAAAAGTTTCAAAATCCCCACTTGACAAAAAAAATCTGGCAACGCTAGGGTGAGGTCAAAGTGTAATCGGTGGTCCCATATAAATTAGGTTTTATGATCCCATCATCAGATCTATGACAAAATCTTCTAACTCTACAATTTCTAATTTCAATATGGGCGAGTTATTCTTGATTATATGAAGTCGGTTATATTTGCTTAACTCTTTGGAAGCTGTCGAAAAATATATTCTTTGCTTTCGAGTCTGGCTTTCTTTGGCTTCGAGGTAATGAAGTAGTGGGGATAATCTCTTAGGTATACCTAAATGTTACACTAGCAAGTACTAGTTAAATGTTTAAATAAAACAAAGTTTGGTAAATCGTGTTTGATTTAATAATCACATTTAAAAATGGACAACAATAAAATATAAATTCAAACTCTACAAATATGCCACACAATGATTCAATCGTGCAATACTGTAGATACTTTTTACTTCACAGATTTATATAGGTAGACACATTAGGTGTTTTCATTCAAAGAATATCATTAAAATAATTAACTGCCAAAGGTAAAGCATACAAATTCAAATTTGAGCTAAAATTATTTAGCATATTAAATTTTCCTATCGATTTTCAACAAAAACAAAATTGGGTTACAAATTTCAATACAGTTCTTTCTGTATTCCGAATACAATACTTAATAAATACCAATACTAAGCCCGGCTTGCATAACGATCCCTAAACGTAATTAGCGACTAAACATGTTTAATTTTGACGTACATATTTGTATGACTTGACAACTGTCATTGATCGTTGCGCAAGTCTTCCCTTATTTTGTTTTCAACACTAATAGGGAAAGGGCATTGCTAATCCTTGAATGGGATTTGGACCAAGTGCTGCCCAGAATGACCATAAAGTGCATTAGTCTATAAATTGAGGGAAAAGGCTTTGCGGGCTATTTATTGGAAAAAAAAATAAACTCCTTAAAGCTTATGGACTAGTGCACAATGTGGACATTTTGGGCAGCACTTTTTCCAAACACTGGCATTCTCCTTTAAATATGCCTCGAGTGTTCTATTTTGTGGTAATTACCAACAAATTCTGACTTAATAAAGATAATTATGTTAGTAAAATCATCAATTTGTTTTTATATTATGTGGGTCAACGCATAAGCATTGCAATTCAGCGGAGCAATGCAGCCAGTGTCTTGGTTACACTACCGCCTGGTAGTGATCTGGAGTTGAGCTATCTATAGATCGTATGCAACGGTCTTTAGATGATGCAACTGTTTCTTCTGTATTTTATTGTAAACAATTGTATATTCTTTCTGTTATTAAAGGCAGCAAAAATGTTATATAGTAGGTACACACGGAAAGTTATAGTTTTATGTGAAGCCGACACATCAAACTATAACTTTCCAGTATAAGCTGACCTCTCATTCTACGAAAAGCCTACACAGTGCGAGGTCAGCTTATACTGGAAAAATATAGCTTGATGTGTAGCCGTGTGTACCTGATATGAAGGTAAAAAAATACAAATCAACCTGCAGAGTGCATGTTTAGAAGCATCACTACTACTAGTAATTGCTGATTTGAAGCCTAGGCCTTCACTTGCGTCCTGTCATCATAGAACGACTGTGGATGAACATGTCGCGAGACTAATCCAGCGAAGTCGCATGACTGGAGACATCGCACGATATCTCTGGCAGTGTTGCCAACTTGGGGGATAAGTTGGATGAAAGTTTAGGGGTATTTTAGGGGCATATACTAGGGTTAAAAAATTTTGTAGCATTTTTAGGAGTTACCTTTTTTAGGGGAAATCGAGAGACGCTTAGTCGAGGTTGGCAACACTGATCTCTGGAGACATCTAACTCTTAGTGAATACCCAGCTTTACTAAACATCATCTGAAATAGTATTATTTTTATTAATTAAATGTATGGGTTTTTATAAATTACTTACCTATATAATAATGGCACAAAATTTAATTTCCATTTATAAGTGTACAAAATATAAGGCACCGTTAGAATATAGGTACTAAGTGTGGAAAAATACTCCCGAATCAAGGGGTATAAAAGTTCTCATCAATATAAACAACTTTTACTAAAGATACTATCAACTATTAGCGCAAGAAAAAACCATCTGAAATTCTCGCGAATATTACTATTACCACAGAATAACATTTAAAGAAGAAATTTGTTCGATAGACTTGACCCGAGATCCTCGTATGCGCGCGTCTATTTTCGCTTGTTGTACTAAACTTTACATCTGTGTGGTATTACTTTCGAAGCTGTAGTTTTTTTTTAAGTGAACGGACATCGTAAGCACATATTTTCTCTCATTTGTAAAGATTGAAAGAGATTTCTTACGTCGTTTAGAGACTTTTGTGTATAGTCACCGCCTGAAACGTTCATGGTTATAAACATTATTCACACACAAAAAAAACGGGACTTTTGTGTTTTTGAGTGTTCCGGTAGGTATACCAGCACAATTGCAAAGACTTCAGTTTATCCCTTGATCGTACATAACGCTCATATCTAGCAAACTTTCATAGCTATGAACATTATTCACACTAAATACCGGGACTTTTGTGTTTTTGAGTGTTCCGATAGGTATTTCAGCACAATTGCAGACTTCAGCTTATACTTAATCATGCTTAATGCTCATATCTAGGAAACTTGCATGGCTATGAACATTATTAACACCAAAAAACGGGACTTTTGTGTTTTTGAGTGTTCCGATAGGTATTCCAGCACAATTGCAAAGACTTCAGTTTATCACTTGATTATGCATAACGCTCATATCTAGGAAACATATGAGCATTATTTACATTAAATACCGAGGCTTTTGTGTTTTTGAGTATTTCGATAGGTATTTCAGCACAATTGCAGACTTCAGCTTATACTTAATCATGCTTAATGCTCATATCTAGGAAACTTGCATGGTTATGAACATTATTAACACCAAAAAACGGGACTTTTGTGTTTTTGAGTGTTCCGATAGGTATTCCAGCACAATTGCAAAGACTTCAGTTTATCACTTGATTATGCATAACGCTCATATCTAGGAAACATATGAACATTATTTACATTAAATACCGAGGCTTTTGTGTTTTTGAGTATTTCGATAGGTATTTCAGCACAATTGCAGACTTCAGCTTATACTTAATCATGCTTAATGCTCATATCTAGGAAACTTGCATGGCTATGAACATTATTAACACCAAAAAACGGGACTTTTGTGTTTTTGAGTGTTCCGATAGGTATTCCAGCACAATTGCAAAGACTTCAGTTTATCACTTGATTATGCATAACGCTCATATCTAGGAAACATATGAACATTATTTACATTAAATACAGAGGCTTTTGTGTTTTTGAGTATTTCGATAGGTATTTCAGCATAATTGCAAACACCAATTTATGCCGTGATCATGCTTATATGTTTAATTTAACGCCCAAAGATCTCGAGTGTAGTCAATACACTTTGTATTTAATATTACCTATTGACTTCTACAGCAAACATAACTTAGTTTAACTATACGTAACACCGCTCTCAAACGCGACGCTTTTAGAAGATTTTATTTAACTTGCAATGTTTGTTAGTTTGTTTACTTGCAATGTAACTTTGGCGGCAATACAATAATATGGTACCATATGAAGATGGTCTCATGATGGAGACGGATGGTAGACAACGGAATTACGGAATGGATTATAGTAGGCTACTAGTGGTTGGGCTCATTTGAATCTGCTTGCGGTTCCGATTATGAATTTTATATAAGTATCATTTGAAAAAGTAATTTTTCAACGAAAAAACTTATTTTGTGTACCGGTGTGATGTCAATGACAATCGAATTTAACTATTACATCATTTTAGGGAAAAACTATACGAACCATAACTACACATAAAAATATAGTTCACACGCGAAACATAGACCATTAAATTGAAGCCATATATGGCTCAAAACCAAGTCCGCGCTATGAGTTTTATGAGCCAGGTGGCAGTGAGTGCGGCACTTCGAAAAACCAAAATTATGACGGTTTGTGCGGTGAAATTTTCCATCCGTTAGCCGTTTCCACATTCTTTGTTTCGAACGTAAACTTGTTCAAAACTTCTGTTCTACGTGTAGTAATTCTAAGATACATAATTTTTATAGACGCGACTGAAAATTGCATATAGAATCTGTTCTTACTGAACTTAAGTCGTTTCCCCTTAGGAGCGGACAGAGACCATAGATTTTTCACAATACAGCACCTTAAAAGCTAATACTTACTAAAAATAAATAAAACATCAAAATGTGTAGAAAATTCTAAAACATTGGAAAGGAATGTAGAAAAGCCTAGACTTTAAAGAAATGCAATCAATCTTTCTGGTAACATTTTTAACCCTGACACAAAACGCACCCACAGAGCCTTATCACACAGACGAGTTGCGAGCGTGTTCCCAGCGAGCCGATTTGTGAAAGTGTTCGCCGCGAGTTCGCGACGTGCACGCCGCGCGTCGCGTTCACTCGATAGGTACCTACCTAAACATACGCGTCCCGCAATACTTCAACCAGACATAATAGAATAGAATAATCATTTATTTTAGACAGTGTCCATATAAAACAAAAGTAATAATAATCACAAATAAATATGAGCATTCAAATTAAAAACATACGAATTAAGATGTATTCCTGTTGTCCCCATTGACGCTGTCCCGCTGTCCCCATTGACGTGTCCGCTGTTAATAATAATACAGGAAATTAAAAGAAAATCAAATGTCAATTTTCACAGACTAAAATAAAATAGAATAGGAACAAATTAAATTAATATTATAAAATAGTAGGTAAGTTAAAATTAAAATAAACAACAGACAAGTAATTAAATATATGTAAATAAATTATTTACCTACGTGTTTTAAATTGCCAGTAATTATCCCCACCCAGTGCCTCTGAATAGGGCAATCAAAACGACCAGCAATCATCTTCAGAATACTGTTGGGACTACCGTGCAATCTGTGAAAAAGAGACGCGATTCTTTTCCGCATGATCGCTCGAAAACCGACGACGTGCGCGTTCGCGAACATTCCTGACGCGATGCAGTGTCGCGGCAATCCCAACAGCATTCTGAAGGCGTTATTATACCGTGCACGCAGGACGTTGTAGGCTCGTTGCGTGTACCAACTCCACAGGCTGCTCGAGTAAAAAGATTGGCAGTATGCTCTGAAGAGTTATCTTAACTTAATTGGTACATCGAGCAAACCTGCGGGCCAGCATGTTGCTTCTCACCGCCAGCGCCCTGCGTTCTCGTTAAGAAACTATTATTTCTGTGCTATTATTCATAATAATATTATAAATTCGAAAGTAACTTCGTCTCTCTGTCTGTTTGTTAAGTTTTTACGACTAAACGGCTGGACCGATTCCAATGTTTTTTTTATGTTATTTGTGGGGAAACATGCTTAGGGCCCACCTGATGGTAAGCGGTCACCGTCGCCTATTGACGCCGGCAACACCCGGGGTATTGTCGATGCGTTCCCTACACTGTAGAAACCTGTTTACATTTCTCTTGAAGCGTACCATTTCGTAGTCTAATGGGAAAACCTCAGATGGTAGCTCATTCCACATCTTGCAAGTATGGGGTAGAAAAGATCGCGTGAAGCGTGTGGTGCGCGATACCCAATTGTCGATGATATGTGGATGAGCTTTATTACGTTGTCGAGAAGTGCGGTGGTAAAATCTCGACGACGGGATGAGATCAAATAGCTCCTCAGAACATTCCCCATTATACAGGCGGTAGAATAGACTGAGCGATCCGATGTCACGGCGTTAACTCAGCGGTTCCAGCCAGTTTTTGACCAATAGGCAACTTTTATCCGACTAGACAGGGGGGTAATGATTTTATTGACAAACCACATGCGAAGCCGCGAGCGGCAGCTACTGCACTACCTTCGCTTCTGGTTTCAGCTGAAAATCAGCGTTGAGTGCTTAACATCCAACATTATGCTGAACACATGAGTTGCACTGTCTTATTGGGTTCAATTGTACCTACTGTTCCTTGTAATTGTTTCATGTGTAATTTTGTGTGTACCAAATAAATGATTATTCTATTCTAGCTAGTAACGTATAATTTACTTACTGTAACAACGCGGCGTGCACGTTTACAAATTGCCTCGCTGGAAACGCGCTCGAGAATCGCCAGTGTGATAAAGCTCTTAGTTTGAAGGCTATAGTACATGGCTATGGCATCGTAGCTCCCAAATTGATGGACTAATTTATATGCGATATTGTTAATTAGAAAACTAGAGTTTGTAAGACGGTTCTTAGCTTAGTTCTGTGAAAATGTTTAATTCTCAAAATCCCCACCGATACGAAGAGGCATTGTAACTGGATTATTGCTATAAACATTAACATACATGCTTTAACACGGGCAATTTGGTTTTAAAGAATTTAATAAGAAATTGCCAGATTTAAAGCATGTATGTTTGTAATAATTGCCCAGTTACAAGACCTGTACGCACCAGTGGGGACATAGCGGTGGGGATTTCAAGAATATACCAGTGAAAATTGGTCGGTTTTCGTCTGTCGTGTTTTAGTCGTGGGCATTAACCCACGACGGAAAAGAGGGGTTATAAGTTTGATACCTGTCTATCTTTGTGTCTGTATGTGACACCGTAGTTTCCATACGGATGGACCGATTCGGACGCGGTTTTTTTTAATAGAAACCCAGTTTAAATAGAGTTGCTTATAGCTATGTCAGTTTAACGGGGTTTTTATGAGTCGATTTTAATTTTTTTAGCCTTATTCAGTCTGAAAATAATCCTTCAGTAGAGAGAGATGTCATTTTACAAAGTATTTTGTAGCATTACTTTTGGTAGGTTAGAACGTACAGTCAGCATAAACATAATATTCCAAAGCCAAATATAGGCGCTAACACACCACATCTTTGAAACATAATCTCAGGGTGTTATAACAAAAAAAACACTATTTATCGCGTGTTTAAAAAAATCTTATACAAAAATTCGTAGTATTTAAACCAAGCGCTAAACAGTTGTTTAACTCTTTTGTGGTAACAATATTAAGTTAATATTTAGTGAAATTAATCTCATATATACCGAGAAATTCGATGTGAATTTTGTGTAAATAATCTGCCCATACCACCTGAAAATTGACTTATACTTAGTGGATTTTTTAAAAGAATTGATATAGCAATATTGTCTAAAAATTAATACTTAACGAGCGAGTGACTTTGGGTAAGTTTGGAGTTTACAAAATATCACATCAAATTTCGCTAAAGTACAGTAATCGAAGAGAGCTATTGGGGCAATAATTTGGACCTTATAGTAATTATCCAGGTATCTACTGGAAAAACTATTGTCATAGTACATTGTGTAAAAATATGTACTTGTTGACTAGTCAGAGAAATAATTAACATTAGAAAATATACATTTAGTACTTAAATCTATTTGCACCTTAGATACAAAGTTATCTCTTTTTGCACCTTAACTAAAAATATTGGTTTTTATATCTATTTCTCACTTTGATTGTATAAATGCCAACAGGCAATGAATTACCACTTTATAATCCTTCATTGCTATAAATACGGGATTCATCACGTACCGTCTTATCGGAGTTTCGACCGACAATGTTTCGGCTCAATTCGTGAACCTTCATCAGGGTGAGTGCGATCCGCTCCGATCGCCTCGCACTGAAGGTTCACGAATTGAACCGAAACATTGTCGGTCGAAACACCGATAAGACGGTACGTGATAAATCCCGTATTTATAATAATAATTCAAATCAATCACGAAAGTTTTCTAAGTAAAACTTTATAATCCTAATATTTTATGGCAAAATAATTTGCGATATATATTTCAGTCAAATAATGATTCTTCTGTTTTTATATCTATTTTGAGTTAGCGGAAATATGCATTTATGTACTAAGCTTAATAAAGCAATATAATTATAACATTTAATGTAAACTATCACATTATTAGGTTACGGCCAGTAATGGTAGGTAGACGTTGACACGTTGACTGGTACTACAACAGCTAAATTCGATATTGTAAATAAACCAGCTATATTCAACTTAATTTGTCACTTGCTAGGTACCTACCGAAACTTTTACACAAAATTTTAAATTTCGATTTGTTTAAGATGAAACTAAAGCAAGTGAATTTGAGTTGAGGGCCGTTTATTTACATACATTTCACATTAAATTTGGCTAAAGAATCAATTTCTGATATTCCCAATATATCTAGGATTCAATGTAAATGAGGAGTTTTCAGATGCATACAAAACAGAAAAAATTTGAATTTTTATTTTTATAGTGTTATCCAAACACTTAAGGAAAATTTCAAGATTTTTAAGACCATCTCAACATTTATTCAAGCCTAGACGGGACTTGAACCTTCCTCTTGATACGAGGATGCACTACCAATTGTGCTACAGGCTCTTGTCACGTAAGGGTCGAAATTAGTTAGATGATTCAGATTACATAGTTCAGTTAGCATAAGAGGTAGCGCATCCTCGTATCAAGAGGAAGGTCGCAGGTTCAAGTCCCGTCTAGGCTTGCTATTTATTGAGATGGTTTAAAAATCTCAGAAAAAATGTTTCGAATGTTCATAGATGGCACTGTCTCAAGCGAGGTTATCAAATGCTTTTAGCAGTAAGTCCTTTAATTGTAAATTTTTCTGTTTGTGCAATGAAGTATTTTAAAAAACAACTCATTCTTTTCATTATGTTCGCTCAATCTGTTAATCATTGAGCTTGTTTTTGAATGAATGAATTATTGAAAACACTATAATGTACACCATCATAATGAAAAATTACAAACAAAATAGGGTTTAATCTCGAAATCTCAATCGCAACGTCTCCACCGGTGCGTAAAGGTCTTGTAACTAGACAATTACTCTACAGCTACAATTACTACAAAAATAAGAAATTGTCCGTATTAAAGGATGTATATTAGTAGTAATCGTCCGATTACAAGGCCTCTACGCGCCCATGGGGACGTAGCGGTGGGGATTTTGAGGATGAATGCAAAATAGAAGACAAAACAAATAATACAATGGGCCGTCTTATCTTGTATGAACCTAGTCACAAATCTTGTGTTAAATCCGCGCTATCGGACGATAATTTAACACGAACTATTCTAACAGTATTTTGTATAAAAAAACTATGTTCCATCTGTCGCGTTTTCAGGGAAGCTGTAATTTTAACAACCGTCTTCAAATCTAACTTCCAGTGTTGTCCATAGATGGCGCGAGTTATTTGTTAATGTAATTTTGTAAAGTGTTATGTCATCTTCCACATAGCACAGATATTACGGATATTACAACAAAAAATAGTAGGTAACCAGACAACCACGTTATCTTATTTTGTATTTAAAAAAACGAGTATCATTTAGACCACACGACTGAAGTAAACCTTTTTTTTTCTAAATATTAATGTGTAAAATTGTTCAAGAACGAAATGAAATTACAAAATTAATCAAGAACTCACCGTTCGCGTAACGCTAGCAAACTCGCAAACGAACTACTGACCGAGATATATTATTTAATGCACGGTCTCTATGATAGGAAGAGAGAAAGAAAATGTGCACGCGCACTGCCTTTCTTGCTCCTACAGTGTGATACACACAATACGCACTGTGTCTTAGATATAGGAAACTTAACTGGCTATGAGAGAGAGAAAGAAAATGTGTGCTCGCACCTCTCTCTTGCCACTACAGTAATATACGAAACGTAACTCTCTCTCATTCTATCTTCACTTACTTATATTTCCCTCTCAACTTCCGTCCGCCTCGCTCGATCACATTTCGTAACGCTCTCGTCAAGCATTCACCAGCTTACTCCCCAAGTCAAGCGTGCGTAAAGAAGTTTTACTTCAAAAATAGTGATTGAATCACACTAAGATGGATTAAATATTGGGAATGTCAAAACGTAAATCAACTTTTAGACTGCATTTCTATATTTTAATCTTCCGCAATAGGTGTTCTGCATCCACGAAAAATCCTACACACAGGCAACCTACAGCTATTAGGACTAGGCAAGAACGGATGCGCGTTGATATCCCTCTTCACATCAGGCAGCAGAAAAATTACGCTCACAGCAATTATCATATGCCAGATCGAATGAACAACTTTATAATTCTGCTCAGTCTGAAGAAACGCATAGCAAATAAGTCCTACCGTCACCAAAACCAAACCGAACGGCATATGCCGCGAGTAATAACTCCTCGGATACCTCATCTTACGATTCGCTCTATAATCTAGCACCCACGACGTCAACAACACAACGCTACCTACAGCTACTGGCAGTAGAAACGATACAAAAGAATGCATATTCCACGTAGTCAGTAAAGCTATGATGATGGCTCCTATAAGCTGAAGCGAAGACCGGAGCCTGTCATCTACTATGCTCATAGCTAGTAGAGTGACCCAGAAAGACATGATCCCGCAGTAGAAATCTCCAAACTGTAAGATGTTACCTCGTACAATGCAGTAGGAGATTTGTGAAGGGGCATCGCAGGCGTGGTAGAACGTCGAGAAGACCATGGTGAAGGCGTACATCATTGCCTCGGTGTAGTAGAAGCGTATGGACGCCACGTAGATGGAGAATACGAAGAGCAGATTGCTCAGGGTGAGAAGTAGAACGGATAGCAGCATGTATGCTTTGCTGTCCATTCTCGAGTCGTCAGAACAGTCCCAACCTGGAATATAAAACATACAATTTAACTTGATTTTTTTTTTATACAACAAAGAGATCGTGATTATTTTTTTTAGTTGATCATCATCCACAGCCTGATTTCACCCATTGTTGGGTTTGTGCCATCCACCACGATCCTGCGCCAGTCTCATCCACTGACGGCTCGCAAGATGGGTGGACGACTCCTTTTATTTTAATTATTGATCGAGCAAAGCGAGATCTCTAAACCAACTTGGGCAAATCGGCGTTGTATGTATGTATGTTTGTTTGTCCGAGGATAACTTTCAAAGCGTTGATCCGATCATCGTGAAATTTGATACATAGGTAAGTAGTGATGGCACAGTTTTGGTGTGACTACATGAGCTAAAAATGTTGAGGGGTTTTTGAGGTATTGGGGTTCAAGAGCAGTAAAAAAAATGAAAATGAGACTATTAGGTCAAGTGGGACGTCAAATGAAAGGACTTTATTAGTACATTTAGACTCCGTTTTTATTTTTAGTAAAGTCCTTATAGTTTTTGAGTTATTAGCCATAATAAAAACTGAACTTTGACAAAATTAACAGGGTACACCAGTGACCCCACAGTGCTGTAATTTGGTATGCGTGTAGCTTAAGTGACACAAATATAGGCAAAATTCTGAAATCCAGAATAACTGCAATTTGTACTCCAAAAAACGGTAACCACATACCATGAACTACAGGTAACGGACCTGTAATTTGAATGAAACTGTAGGTCAAGTAGGTTGGTTTTTATTTTGTGTCACTATTTTGATAGTCATAGATTACAAATAATATTTTTTTGTTTTAATCAAAGCCTCGCGGGATCTCAGTTCGGGGCGAACCACTTAGTTAATTATTTATAGTGAGTTCTTGAGTTTACTTCTGGCCACTAATCTGTCGTCTGTCTGTCCTAACCCGAATAGGCTCACCTGATGTTAAGTGGTAACAATCGAATATTACAAAGTATTATATAGTATTGTTCATCCATCCTTAATCCTTTTATCATCCTTAATAAATATAAATATTGCTGGACATTTCACACAGCGCTATCTAGCCCCAAGCTTTTTTTATATTAATCTTGTAGACACACAAGCTGACGGGCCTCCTGATGTTAAGTGGTCACCGCCGCCTATAAACTCCTGCAGCTCTCGTGGTACCGCAGTCGCGTTGCCCACCACTTAATACCCTATTTATACCTCTCTTGAAGGCGTTCATTTTGAAGCCCTCCGGAGGAAGGTCATTCCACATGTTGCAGGTGCGTGGAAGAAACGAGCGGGTAAAACGCACCGTGTGAGACTTCCACGCATCTACAATACGTGGGTGAGCTCGTTGCCGGTTGCGGGAGGTTCGATGGTAGAAGTGGGAAGCGGGAATTAAATTGAACAGCTCTTCAGAACATTCGTCGTTATATATTTTATAGAAAACGCTGAGCGCTCCGATGTCACGGCGCAGACTCAGCGGCTCCAGATCCTTAGATACTACTGGGTCGTCGACGATACGAACGGCTCTGCGTTACAAGGAGTCTAGTAGGGGCTGCAGTTGGTATTTAAGCAGAGTTATATAGAATACTAATATACTTTATTTTGTAAATACATATAATATATAGAAATACATATACAAATACATTTGTTCCGAGGCAGGAATCAAACCCGCTGCCTGCTGCGTCTCAGCCGGCTATTCGCCGATTGCGCCACGGAGGTCGTCAATAATATAATATTAAAAATTAGAAAGTAACTCTGTCTCGCTGTCTGTATGTACTTTTTGTTTTAACTATGACTATGCTTACTCGAACGGGCAGACGTCGTGTTCGGACGTACACAATATTTGGTAATTGGCGCTGATATAAGACAATAATTTAAGTCCTCGCGAACGAGATTTAAACAGAAAAATATATAAACCAACTGTCATTTAAACAATAGGTTTTCGACCCAAAACCTACAGGGTACTTCCGGTTGATCTTGAATTGTCAATTTTGGTTATAAACAAGGTCATACAGCACAAGTAAAGAGAAAATTACAAAAAATAAAAAAAAGTTGAAAATTAAGGTAAATTTCGGTACTTACAAGTTTTCGCGAAAATCTAAATTTGCCCTTATCTTTTTATCGTGTTGACTCAGGACCTTGATTTTTATACACCTAATACGGACTATAGACCTCAGATCTGGTATAAATTTCAACTTGCTATGTCTACCCGTTCCTCAGAAAATCGGTGGTGACCCACGGTCCGACAGACGGACTAGAGACTGATCTTATAAGGGTTCCTTTTTTACCTTTTGAGGTACGGAACCCTAAAAACAAACATTTGTGTTTGTTTATCTGACGAAGTGAGATTATTTTAGACAGATTTCGATATGGTCTTTGAGATTTTGGCATATCAACCATATTGCTCGGCGGTGCATCTCCACACAGCGACCTCTATTACGCTAGTTGGACTTGTTTTATCTTTCGTAAAATCGTAAATGAAATTCAACATACCTCCGTATCCAGCCGTGCAAGAGCAGAAGGACATAATCAACCCTCCGAAGGTGTTCAACAAACAGCTGCCATGATTGCTGCAGCGCCCGCCCACGCAAGACGTCGACGACACGGACAGTACAATTGTCGAATTACACTCTGCACTCCCTAATCTAGTGTTATTCCACGAAACACCATCTATCTCCACCTCCTTTTCTAACCCGCTCGAGTCTATATAGTACTTCGTACCGTTGTCTGAAGTGCGACAAGGACAGACTACATTATCGCAGAATATCCTTAAAGTGAGATACCAAGTACCGCTTTCTGGGAACGGGATGGTAGTCTTATCGTATATCGATTCCGAATCTGTGCTGTTTAGAACGAATAAGGCTGGTTTTTCCTTGTCGTTGTATCGGCAACGGCCGTTCTCTAACGGTACACTCGCATGTCCTATGTCCATGCAAATCACAGCTTTGAAGAATTGATTGTCTTCCGTAAACGCTAAGAGGGCACCTTTTTTGTACTGCCTTTTGTATCCCATGTAGTATTTTAAACTCATAAGCAGACTAGCTTCGATGGCTATGCTGCCCCCGATGTCTAAGAACTGGTTCACTTTGAATCGCAACGTTTTGATCTCGCCCGAAGTTATGTTGAGCAGACTGGTCGCGTCTTGGAGATCAGCGGTCGGTAATCCGTAGTCGAATGTGAAAAATCGACCTTTGTCATCACGCATAAGGTCGAACACCGTGTGATTGTCGATCTCCTCCGCGTCTGGCCTGGGGTAGTAAGACTCGCAGTCGGCTAGCGCTGAAGCGTTTCCTCTCACGTGGTCTAGCTGGATGTAATGCCACGCATTAGGGTGCGGCGCGAACACTAATGTTTGGACGGTATTAACTCTGGGGTCAAACGCGCAGTTTATGATGTAGTTCTCTTCGGTCGGTAGCGACAACGATTGTATTTTGAATGTAACTTCGCTTTGTACGGTGGAGGCGTTCAAAACGGTTAGGTTGAAGGATACGGGTTCCACGCTATCGATGGACATGCATTTGAAATAGGCGGGTATCTCAGTGAAGTCAACGGCGATGCTGCTGTAGCAGTCGATGAGTTCAATCTCATCTGCTTTTCTTACTTGTAAATCTGTGTATAAAATCGTCTGGCAATCTGCGACTAGTCCTGAAAAGAGAAAATTAAATATCAAGCCGCTGGCAGAATCTTTGTTCGCACCGTACTAATCAAGTATGTTTCTCATCACTGTTATTTCGACTTGCTGTCGATTCGGACAAAATATATTGGGTTGCAAAGTCCCAATTGACACTTTTGATTTTAATATTTTTGTTACTGTCGATTCGGACACCATTAAAAATAGCTGCATTGTACAGTCAGTTAAAAAAACAGGTTTTTACCGAGGAGCGGCGGCGGCACAGCAAGATGACCAAATAGATGCATAGCAAGGTTACACTCTCTTCATTTAAGATTTTTAAGTGATCATTATATAGATGCCTAAGTATACAAGATGTTGATTTATACCAAATATAAGCTATGAATGAAACTTGTGGATTTTTTAACATTAATGCAAGTCACCACACGCTCGCAAAGCAATTTGATTAGCTTTATCACATTATATTATATTTAGCTTAAACATTTTTTTACCTGACTGTACTCAACAGTTTCAATAATTTGATGGTGTCCGAATCGACAGTAAAAAAAATATTAAAATCAAAAGTGTCAGTTGGGACACTGTATCCTAATAAATTTTGTCCGTATCGTCAGCAACTCGTTATTTCCACATAACATTAAGATAGTCAGAAGAGTCCGAATGTGGGGTGATGTAGGTATTCTTTAAATCTATCTATATCTCTACTTCTATACTGATATTATAAAGAGGAAAGTTTTGTATTTTTGTGTGTATGTTTGTAATGAATAAACTCAAAAACTACTGTGCCGATTTTAAAAATTCTTTCACCATTGGAAAGCTACATTCACCCTGAGTGACATAGGCTACTTTTATTGCTAGAAAAGATTAGGAATCCTTACTAAAACTTAAGTAACGTAACCCAAGGTGTAAAAAAGTGCACTAAAATGTTTTCGTCGAATGCGCTGCGGAAACTATTGATGATAGAACAAAAGTATGTTCTACAATAAATAAAGAACATAATCAATATCTACATAAAATTTTGTAATATTATAAAGAGGAAAGATTTGTTTGTTTGTATTGAATAGGCTCCGAAACAACTGGACCGATTTAAAAAAAATCTTTTTACCCAACTGCGCAGAAGGAGGGTAATGTTTTTATTAAAAAAACTACGCGTGCGAAGCTGCGGATTGGTCAGCTAGTATATATATAAAAGAAAGTCGTGTTAGTTACACTATTTATAACTCAAGAACGGCTGAACCGATTTGGCTGAAAATTGGTGGGAGGTAGCTTAGAACCAGGAGACGGACATAGGATACTTTTTATCCCGTTCGACCGCGTTCCCGTATGACGTGACATAATACGTCAAAGAGAATACAAGTCACTATAAAACGTGGTATAACAAAAACGCATCTGACATGGAATAACAAAACGCAAATGACAGATAAACGTAATTTTGTCTATGGTTAAGTATGGTTGTAAATATATATATATATATATATATATATATATATAAAATCGGGTTAGTTACACCATTTATAACTCAAGAAATGCTGTACCAATTTTAATGATCTTTGATTTCTTAGTCTTGTCTCCGCCCCAAATAGCAGAATAACTATTAAAATATCGGAAAAATTCACGCAAAAAGAAATTATGAAGAAAATTCATTTTCGCTGGCGTTTCCTCCATCAATGATGGCTGATTGACAATTCTACCAGGGCGCCGTCCTTTGGCAGCCCGCGTCATTTACAATATGTCAAGGCGGTACGAAGTTCGGCGGGTCAACTAGTATACTATGTATGACATCATCCACGACCCACTGCTCTCTTTGTTTCTGCCATTCTTCTCAATCCTGTGCCAGTCCGAACCACGTACGACCCACGGTCTTATGGATGCCGTCGACCCATCTCGCTGGTGGACGTCCCCTATTTCGATGCCCAGTTCTCAGCCTCCACTCTGTTAGTGCCTTAGTCCACCTGCCGTCACTGTGTCTGGCCAATTGTCATGCCCAACTCCACTTGAGCCCCAATATTCGCTTGCTGACGTCTTGTACTTTAGTCTGCTTGCGAGTTTCGGTATTGGGAACTCGATCTAAGAGTGTGATGCCGAGCAAGGCGCGCTCCATGGCTCTCTGTGCTGCACTTATTTTGTGCACAGTTATTTACTGTATAATTAAGTATGGATAAAATATATAGACAATCTGAATAATTTAATACACATAATATTACAACACCGGCAAGTACTGAGATAATCAGGCATGGATTTATCTATACTAATATTATAAAGAAGATAGATTTGTGTGTACTGAATAGGCTCCGAAACTACTGGACCGATTTAAAAAATTCTTTCACTGTTGGGAAGCTACAATATCCTTGGGTGACATAGGCTACTTTTTACCCAACTGCACAGAAGAAGGGTAATGTTTTTTATTGAAAAACTACGCGTGCGACGCTGCGGATTGGTCAACTTAGCTCTGCATGCACTTGTTAAGGCCAGTTACCACCAAAGCGGGAGAGGACATGTGTATATTCAATAGAATCACGTCAAAATCGTATTACGTCATCTACGTGGCGTTACTATAATAAAATAAAATTAATAAATAACTAGTGGTTCGCCCCAAACTGAGATCTTGCAATCTTTGACTATCAAAATAGTGCCACGATATGCATAACCAACTAACTTGACCTACAGTTCATTCAAATTATCACAAATTGCTTGCTCTTTTTTGGGGTACAATTGGCAGTTATGCTGGATTTCAGACTTTTGCCTATATTTGTGTCATTTAAGCTACACGCATACCAAATAACAGTACTGGTGTACCCTGTGAATTTTGTCAGTTCAGTTTTTATTTCGACGAATAACTCAAAAGCTAAAAGGACTCCACTAAAAATAAAAACGGAGTCTAAATGTACTAATGAAGACCTTTCATTGGATGTCCTACTTGACCTAATAATGTCATTTTCATTTTTTTTACCGCTCTTGAACCCATCTCAACAACCATCTAACATTTTTAGCTCATTCAAAAATTGTGCCATCACTGGATGATCAAATAAACGCTTTGAAAGTTATCCTCGGACAAACAAACATACATACTACATACAACGCCGATTTGCCCAAGTTGATTTAAAAGATCTCGCTTCGCTTGATCAAATCTTGCTGGACATTTCACACAGTGCTATCTAGCCCCAAACTAAGCAGAGCTTGTACTATGGGAATTGGTTGATAGTAACTTTCCGCTCCGCTTTGGTGGAAACTGGCCCCAATAGTAATATTTTCTGTAGATTAGTCGACTTAAAATAAGGCTTATTGCAACTAATATGGCCCAGGCACAGTTGTATTAAGTTGTTTATAAATGAGTTTCGTTTGATGTAGGTTTGATAATTCACGCCAAATTGGTACCTATTGCAACTGAAGGTGTGAACTACAAGGTAAGTACTACTACCCCCTGCATCCCTACCCTTACCTACCTACCTACCAATTACCTAACCATCTCTCTTACTGCTTGTTAGACCCTATTATCACCGTTCTAGATTGACTCAGTTATTCGAGGACCCGCCTCTGCATTCTCTATGCGTCTCGGTGACACTACCTAATGGAATGAGCATAGATTGAATAATGAGCATAATGTGCGAGGAAGTTGTGGGCAAAGTCAGTCTAGATATCTAGATATAACTACCAAAGTCAGCAAGAAGCATAAATTTAAAATTTAAAAAACCTCCGACTTATTAAAAACACTCAATAGTAACTGTAATATTTAATCAGATAATTTATGTATTTAATATAATTTGTTTTTAGTTGACATCTCTGTAAGTAGACATAACCAAACGTAAAAGCACTAATTGCGAAGATACAAGTTTTTCACAAACTTAGTTTGGCAAGCAGGGCGCCATTTATTATAAAGCATGACAGAGAAAATAAAGAATTTTTAATTTTGATTTTTTTGACTTAGCCCAGCTTGCCCAACGATCCCTAAACATATTCAGCGACTAAACATGTTTAAATTTGACGCATTTCTATGATTTGATAACTCTAAATCATATTTAGCCACTAAATACGTTTAGGCATCGTTGCGCGAGTCGTTATAAACAATTTCTATTTTGCAGGTGAGAGCCCTTCACTAAAAAAGCAAAGTGCTGGTAATCTTCGGTTCGGCTGACGTGATCTTCATCACACAGCTAAAAACCACCTCAGATAAACTAGCTTTTTATTAAAATAAACCACAGCCGAATCGGCCCATCCGTTAGGGTACTACGATGCCACAGACAGACACACACATAGACAGATATAGAGGTCAAACTTATAACACCCTTCTTTATGCGTCGGGGTTTAATGAGAGGTAAAGTTTGTTAGTTTGTATGGAGTATCTCAGATACTACTGAACCGATTTAGATATTTCTTTCGTTAATAGGAACACTATTCCTGATTAATATCCACTAATATTATAAATTCGATACCGATTTCGAGCGAGTGGTGCACTGCCCGACGAGATACAGTCTCAAACTAGTTCGGAGGGCAGGGTCTTATCGAGCTTGTCACATCATATTCGCACCTAAATCTAAATAAATTTTTAAAAGTTGTTAAATATTGATTTAATTTGATTAATTGTACAAAATTTAATTTAATTTGTTTTTGGTTTAATTTAATATGATTTAATTTTAATTTTATAATTTAAATAATTTTATTGTGATTTGTAATTATGGATTGTGAATTGTCCGAAATAAATGAATGAATGAATGAAATTATGTAACTAATCTGATAAATACAGAAATTTTAAATATAAATTGTTAAATTTAAGCACAACTGTTTAAGTACATTCTGTTTATTATATTATTTTTATTCTTTAAATTATACTTAAATCTATCCTAGCTCGAGTTGATTGCAAGAGTATATTTTCTGTGAAAAATAAAAACTTTTTTACCTTACTTTAAATTCGAAAGTAACTGTCTCTCTATCTGTATTTTTGTTACGCCTTTTTTTATACCACCTGGTATTGGAACAAGCCTATGTCCCATGATGTTAAGTGGTAACCATCGCCTATAACAAAGAATTACCTAATAGGTCTTAGAATCATCTTAGAAACGTGCCCTACGGTGCACTGCCCTGCGTCCATTAACTTGAGGCGTACAGGTGTAAAGCCTCAAGTGCCTGTAATTTCACTTGCTTCAAAACATAGCAATGCTGCTTGGCGGCAGAACGGCCGAACCGATTTCAATTAAACTTTGTAAGATTACGATGCCTCGCCGACGGAGTGGGAAAAAGGCTACTTCTTATTTACAAACCACGCGTCCGAAGCCGCGTGCGGAAGCTAGAGTAATCTACGTGTTCGCGTCTTCTTGTCTACAGTTTATGTGAATAAATAAATATTGCTGAACAATTCACACCACGCTATCTAGCCCCAAACTAAGCAGAGCTCGTATTATGGAAACCAGATAACTGATAGAATACTTATATACTTTTTTTTTGTAAATACATACTTATAATATATAGAAAAACCACCAGACCCAGAACAAATATCTGTAGATCCTGCAAACATTTGTTCCGCGGCGGGAATCGAACCCGCTACCTCCTGCGTCTCAGCCGGCTATTCGCCCACTGCGCCACGGAGGTCGTCAAAAAATAAATGTCTTCTTTGTTCTTTCTATGTTTTTTTGACAGAGCGAAGCCAAATCTCCAAATCAACTTGGGCAAATCGGCGTTGTATGAATGTTTGTTTGTCCGAGGATAACTTTCGAAGCGTTTATCCGATCACCGTGAAATTTGGCAGGTACATAGGTAGTGATGGCACAATTTTGGTGTGACTAAATGAGCAAAAATGTGGGGGGGGAGGGGGGGGGGGAGGGGGGGGGTTGTTGAGATATTGTGGTTCAAGAGGAATATAAACTAAACAAAATGGGACTATCCGGTCAAGTGGCACTTCTAGTAAAAGGGCTTTGTGAGTACATTTCGACCCAATTTTTATTTTTAGTTTAAACCTTGTGGTTTTTAAGTTATTAGCCATAATAAAAACGGAATCCCGCAGTGCTGAACTTTTGTATGCGTGTAGCTTTAGTGACACAAATATAGGGAAAAAACTAAAATCTAGAATAACTGCAATTTCTACCCCAAAAAAAATAACCAATCACCATGAACACCCGTTACCTGTAATTTGAATGAAACTGTAGGTCAAGTAATTTGGTTATACGTTACGTGGCACTAGAGTCGAATATTACAAATAATATTTATTTTGTTTCTATGGGAGACTCGCGAGATCTCAGTTCGGGGCGAATCACTAGTTTCTAACAACTGAATTTGATTCATAAATAGTAAAATAAACTAAACCGGCCAAGTGGCGGAGCGATCAAATCTATTCGACAGCCTGACCTCGTTCAATGGCTGCTTCCTGTGACATCAGTCTGTGATGCTCATTGCATCGTATTACTGATAGAGGCATCAGCGGCATAGCACCGACTGTTTCATTTAGTATGGCCTACGTATTGTATTCAGGTTAGGGTTTCGTTCCCGGGTCCCGGGAATGGGGAAATCCCGGGAAAAATGTAATTCCCGGAACCGAATGATGAAAAATATTAAAAAATATCTGTCAACCACGAGTATTTCCGTAGTTTGCAGCTACGTTGCAGCTGCAAACTACGGACTTTCGAACGATCTGTAATGTTTGCATTTATTTCTTTAACGCATACCGCGTTAAAGAAATAAATGCAAACATTACAGGAAAAATAAAGTTAAGTCTTAATTTAGAACAATTTACAGCTGGCAACAAGGCAGTGTACCTTAAAACTTAACTAGGTTTCTGATCCACATAACTAGTTCGCGCTGCTAAATTGACATAAATAAAAGTAGGTACCGTAGCCTTGGCGCACGAGTGCCACTCGTACTTGACAGGTCTTGTTTCACTCTGCACTATTTCCGTGGCTTGCCTGAACTCAGTGTGTGGACCTCTTTATGTACTGTTTTGTTGTAAGTGTGCGGTTCAGGTTTTGTTTATATTTACTAGCTCAAAGAAGAGCGTGCAATAAACTTCGGGTCTAACCACAATAAAAAACCGGCCAAGTGCGAGTCGGACTCGCGCACGAAGAGTTCCGTACCATTATCTATAAAAACGGCAAAAAAATCATGTCTGTTGTATGGGAGTCCCACTTAAATATTTATTTTATTCAATAGCACAATTTTATTTATTTACCTTTTTTGAGGCTTGTCCCGATTAAGCTAGTCCTCTAAATTGTATGAGCGCCCATACAACTCGGAACACTATCTTAATTGGCGTCAACTATGTATGTATGGGGACACCCTTTAATTTTCAACTTTTTTATAGTTTCGAATTTTTCCTTTATTTGTACTGTAAGACCTTGCTTTTTGGCAAATTTCGTGATTCGCGGTCAACGGGAACTACCATTAGGTTTTCGACCCAAAACCTATAGGGTAGTTCCGGTTGACCTAGAATTGTCAATTTTGGTTAAAAACAAGGTCATACAGCACAAGCAAAGAGAAAATTCCAAAAAATAAAAAAAGTTGAAAATTAAGGTAAATTTCGGTACTTACAAGTTTTCGCGAAAATCTAAATTTGCCCTTATCTTTTTATCGTGTTGACTCAGGACCTTGATTTTTATACACCTAATATGAACTATAGACCTCAGTATCTGGTATAAATTTCAACTTGCTAGGTCCACCCGTTCCTAAGAAAATCGGCGGTGACACACGGGCAGACGGACAAGAGAGTGATCTTATATGGGTTCCTTTTTTTACCTGTTGAGGTATTCAACCCTAAAATGTACACTGCTTTAAAAAAATGCCCGTGTTTAGAAAATTCCTATACAAAAATAAGCAAGGATTTTTTTTAAACACGCGCTAAACAGTCTTTTAACATTTTTGTTATAACTAGGTTATTTTGGCCTGTATAGTAAAACTACTTAGGTACATGAAATTGCAACAATAGTTATATCTTGCGAGACGATTTTGAATAGAAAAACATTAGCATGACATTGTTTATTACTACACATTAAAGGAACAGAATTGAAGAGAACAACGACCTTTTATTTTATTAACAACAACCAAAAACAGTACACACAGACGCGCACCTAGGATCACGGATCAAGTCGATTGAACACAGTGGCGAAGCGTAGTAGGGGCAGCAGGGGCGGCCCGCCCCGGGCGGCACTTTTAGGAGGCGGCAAAATTTAACAATAAATAATAATAATATCTTGTAAATATTCGAACCATTTCATATTTTAGTCGCATAAGCAATGCCAGCTGTGAGAGAAGTAAGTATTTCAAAATTGAAATTACCCTTAAATTGTATTAATAATTGTTTTCAATAAGTAATAACAATTGTATAAATTGGCAAAATGTTACCCCACTTATCAATAAAACGATTTAATACAAACAGTGTTTATACTTTTAACTCGCCTGTACTTTGCTATTAGGTAATAAAACGGAATTATTAGCATAATCACACTAATATTATAAATTAGCTGTTGCCCGCGACTTCGTACGCGTTACGCTACAATATGTGTAGGTAACCTAGAAATAAAGCTAAACTCCCTGTTGCAACTTGACATCCCATTTTTATCTTACTGATTTATGGGATAAAAGGTAGCCTATGTATATGTATACTTACCAAATTTCATCGAAATCAGTTCAGTTATTACGTGATTGAGTAACAAACAAACAAATAGGTAAACAAAAAAAATCTAAACTTCCAAATCACACTAAGATTATAAACGTGAAAGTTTGGATGTTTGTTTATTTATTTGTTAACCATAAAATTAAGGAACAATAGTTTTTGATTTGGTATGTAGCAAGCGAGGTAAGTAAACGGAATAAAATCATTTATACAAGCACAATTCGTCACTGTTCTAACTAAGTGACGTAACCGACAGTTTGACGTAACTGGCATTTGTAATTTTACTTTTATCTACTTTTGATCTGTCTAATCGGCGTATCTGTATCTTTTACCTACGTCTAGCTAGATGTTTGTTTGACGTATCTACATAATAGGTTGGGAAAAAAGTCTTTTCGCATTATAGTATGTATGAACTTGTAATAAAATCTCTTTGGCTATACTATTTTTATCTGGCTGGCTTTGGTATCATCCAAAGTTTAAATTTTAAAGAAGATAATTCCAAATTCAAATTAGGAAAATGTGTGATTTTTATTTGTTTTTCGTACTGTAAAGATGAGTGAATCTAATGAAGAAATTCGATACATTTTAAAATTTTACTACAAAAAAGGTAAAATGCAACGCAAGCCGCGAAAAAAATTTGCAATGTTTATGGACCTAGTGCAGTGTCTGTGAGAGTAGCACAAATTTGGTTTAAGCGTTTTCAATCCGGAAATTTTGATGTCAAAGATGCACGTCGCTGTGGTCGCCCTATTACGGATAAAATTGATGCCATTGTTGAAAAAGTGGAGCAAGATCGACATATCAGTAGTTACAACGTAGCTGAAGAACTGGGAATTGACCACAAAACAGTTTTGGCGCATTTGAAAAAAACTGGGTACACAAAAAAGCTCGATATTTGGGTACTCCACGAGCTCACTGAAAGAAACCTAATGAACAGTATACTCATTAGTGTGATTCTTTATTACGACGTAATGAAACCGAACCATTTTTGAAGAAGCTGATAACTGGTGATGAAAAATGGATCACGTACGACAAGAACGTGTGAAAAAGGTCGTGGTCAAAGGCCGGTCAGACTTCACAGACTGTGGCGAAACCCGGGTTAACTCGCAACAAGATGATGCTGTGTGTGTGGTGGGATTGGAAGGGCATTATTTTTTATGAGCTGTTACCACTAGGCAGGACCATCGATTCTGAACTCTACTACGAACAACTGATGAGATTAAAGCAAGAAGTTGAGAGAAAGCGGCGGGAATTAATCAACATAAGGGGTGTGGTTTTTCATCACGATAACGCTAGACCTCACACATCTTTAGCCACTCAGCAAAAATAAAGAGAGTTTGGCTGGGAGGTGTTAGTGCATCTGCCGTATAGTCCTGACCTTGCACCTTCAGATTTCCACAAGTTTCGGTATCTTCAGAATTCTTTAGGCAGTGTCAGGTTAACATCACGAGATGACTGCCAAAACTACTTGTCGCGGTATTTTGATCAGAAGCCCCAAAATTTCTATAGCAATGGGATCATGTCCCTACCTACAAGATGGCAAACAGTTATCGAACAGGTACCTACATACTTTAGTTAAATGTAAATAAACTATATTAAAAATTGTTTTGAATTTTCTTAAAAAATGCGAAAAAACTTTTTCCCCAACCTAATATATTAAAATTATAAATAATTCGAAGTGTCCTAAGTACAATATTACTAAAAGTCGTAAGTGTACACTTACGACTTTTAGTAATATTTTATAATATGTCGGTTACGTCACTTAAATAGAACAACGACGAATTATTCTCGACTTAGCACTCGAGCGTGCGGCGTGGCTCTAGGCTAGGCTACTATTTTCGACTGACCTTCGCAAAACATATTCATTTAGGTAATCAGTTCAAACTATCGTCTGGAACGCCCCCCCCCCCCCCCCCCCCCCCCTTCCCCTCACTTGCTGGGCTTAAGGCACTTGTCTCACCGCCGGCGAGTAAGCGATTAGCTATCAACTATTTTCTCGCTCCAGAAACGAACAAAAGATATAGATTCTGTGTCAGTAAAAGAGACACGTATACATATTAATATTAATAGTTGATCGCTGTCCGTTCACACTGCCGCCGGCGCGAACTAGCTCTCTCCACTATTTTGTCGCAGCGACTACAACACTCGCTCAGCGATACTCGAAACAAGGCGCTGTGTTATATCCCAGCGAGACCACTATAGGAACTACACACTCGCTTCTCGCTGCTCGCCAACTCGTTTCTAGTTTCTAGCTCTACTCGCTTCTCGCTCATCGCCGGCGGTGAAACAAGTGCCTTAACTACTCTGTTCACTGATGAATTGATGATACACATGTGGGAATTAAAGATCGTAAGCTCGAAGCAGTTAAATGGTAAACGTATGTCGTAATAGCTAAACCAGAAAAGAGCAGTAAGTATAGAGTTCCTTGTAAAACTGCTCGCCCGGGGAAGTTCTACCACAGACAAGTTTCTAAGGTGCGTGACCTACGAGGTAATATTAGGTTGGGGAAAAAGTTTCTTCGCATTTTTAAGAAAATTCTAAACATATTTTAATATAGTTTATTTACATTTAACTAAAGTATGTCGGTACCATTTTGTTCGATAACTTTTTGCCATCTTGTAGGTAGAGACATGAATTCATTGCTATAGAAATTTTGAGGCTTCTGATCAAAATACCGCGACAAGTAGTTTTGGCAGTCCTCTCGTGATGTTAACCTGTCACTGCCTAAATAATTCTGTAGAGACCGAAACCGGTGGAAATCTGAAGGTGCAAGGTCAGGACTATACGGCGGATGCATTAACACCTCCCAGCCAAACTCTCTTAATTTTTGCTGAGTGGCTAAAGATGTTTGAGGTCTAGCATTATCATGATGACAAACCACACCCCTGCTGTTGATTAATTCCCGCCGCTTTCTCTCAACTTCTTGCTTTAATCTCATCAGTTGTTCGCAGTAGAGTTCAGAATCGATGGTCCTGCCTGGTGGTAAAAGCTCATAATGAATAATGCCCTTTCAATCCCACCACACTATCAGTAACCTTGTTGCGAGTTAACCCGGGTTTCGCCACAGTCTGTGAAGCCTGACCGGCCTTTGACCACGACCTTTTTCGCACGTTCTTGTCGTACGTGATCCACTTTTCATCACCAGTTATCAGCTTCTTCAAAAATGGTTCGGTTTCATTACGTCGTAATAAAGAATCACAAATGAGTATACGGTTCATTAGGTTTCTTTCAGTGAGCTCGTGGGGTACCCAAATATCGAGCTTTTTTGTGTACCCAGTTTTTTTCAAATGCGCCAAAACTGTTTTGTGGTCAATTCCCAGTTCTTCAGCTACGTTGTAACTACTGATATGTCGATCTTGCTCCACTTTTTCAACAATGGCATCAATTTTATCCGTAATAGGGCGACCACAGCGACGTGCATCTTTGACATCAAAATTTCCGGATTGAAAACGCTTAAACCAAATTTGTGCTACCCTCGCAGACACTGCACTAGGTCCATAAACATCGCAAATTTTTTTCGCGGCTTGCGTTGCATTTTTACCTTTTTTGTAATAAAATTTTAAAATGTATCGAATTTCTTCATTAGATTCACTCATCTTTACAGTACAAAAAACAAATAAAAATCACACATTTTCCTAATTTGAATTTGGAATTATCTTTTTTAAAATTTAAACTTTGAATGATACCAACACCAGCCATATACAAATAGTATAGCCAAAGAGATTTTATTACAAGTTCATACATACTATAATGCGAACAGACTTTTTCCCCAACCTATTACTTTGGTATAGGCGATGGTTACCACTTACCATCTGTAGGCTGAGTGCGAACATTGTGCTCGATATACTATAAAGTTTTCGTATACCTTATTTTCTATGGAGATGTTAACAGCGCCCCTGATTTTTTTTTGTTTGATTTGATTTTATTTAGTTTAATTTGATTTGTGTAATTTTATTTAATTTAATATATATTTGTAACATGTATTACTGGTGTATACTGGTAATTACTGGTGGTAGAGCTTTTGTGAACGGGCTCGAGGAAGTGGGCACCACCGCCTTACCTTTATCTGCCGCCAAATAGCAGTACTTGTGCTGCTGTGTTCCGATTAGATGGTAATGGTATGTTTCTGTAATTACTGGCACATAGGCATAACCGCTAAGTACTATATTATGGCAACGTATCCACATAGAGATCAAGACAACATAATAGCTTGTTTTGAATTCTATGTGGATATCCATGGGCTGCAGTAGCCACTAAACATCTGGTGGGCTGCATGCTCGTTTGCCATATAAGTAGTATAAAAAAAATGTATGAGTCAATGACTTGAAATAAACAATATTATTTTTTTATTTTTAGCCAGCGCCAATTAAGCTTTATTTAAACTGAAGCCTCTGGATAAGAAAACTCTTATGTCTGTTTATTATGTTCATTGCCATTCTATTATTAGCTATGCCATAACAGTCTGGGATAATACTCCCCAGCTTGAAAGAATTTTTATTTCTCAAAAGAATTCTTCGAGAATCATACATGGTTTACATAGATTAACACCAGTCAGCGTAATTTCGCCATTTATACTTAATTTCTAGAGGTTGCGGGTTTGATTCCCGCGCGGAACAAAAATTTGTTCCGCGGCGTTCTCTATATATTGCAAGTATATATTTACAAAAAAAAATGTACATAAAAGGCTTCTATCAGTTATCTGGTTCCCAAGCTTTGGGGCTAGATAGCGTTGTGTCAAAAGTCCAGCATTATTTATTTATATATTTATTTTATTCTAGATTCCGCTTACACTAACCGATGGCACACGCCTTCGATTGTTGGTTCTAGGACATACCGGTTTCCCACGATGTTTTCCTTCACCGTTTAGAGCACATGTAAATGCGCACATGAATGAATGAATGAAAATACATTATTGTACACTTCAAATGAAACAGACATATAAATAAAAATTCACAAAGCAAAATATACAATGGGCGGTAGGACATGATTTGTTGCGTATAGTGTGACCATTAGTGCTGTGCACTCCCTGAGGTGCGCGCGGCGAGACGGGGGGGAGAATCGGCTGCTGCGCTCTGTCAGTACGCCGTCAACGCTCGTGGCGGCAGGTAGTGTTATTTGTATCCGACTGTCTATGTCATGTGCGTCTGACATAGACGTGGCGGCAGGTAGTGTTATTTGTATCGGACTGTCTATGTCATGTGTGTATTCGAGAGACGGATCATGGTCCTGTAATTTTGTCTCCATAATGATATTATATATTTTACCCTTCCAAACAAATAGGTAACTGGAGTTTTATTAAGGAGAAACTCAGACTGAGCAACCCCTCCAAGAGTTTCTTAACAATTTAAAGGGTTTGCAGTTACCTTTGGTGTCACAAACGTCCATAGGTTACGGTAACCGCTTACCATCAGGTGGCCGTATGCTTGTTTGCTAACTTAGTACTCAGTAGTATTACAAACAAGTAACTTTTTAACAAAAATATATCCGACTTCAGATAACAGTAAGAATCAAACTACTCTACAAACTTTAATGAAATTTCCATGGGATCAATCTAAAAGTATATCCTTTCAAATAATAAACTAATTTTCCAAATCGGTTGTTATATAACGGAGTTCTAAGCTAACAAACATAACATAACATAAAAATTAAACAAATTATTAGTTTTCTCGTGAATGCCCATTGTCAGAACTGGACCAAATGGAAAGGGGATCACACGGGAAGCACCAGCTTTCAAACAAAAAAAGAATCATCAAAATCGGTTCACCCAGTCGTAAGTTCTGAGGTAACAAACATAAAAAAATACAGTCGAATTAAGGACCTCCCCTTTTTTGAGATCGTTTAAAAATATATAAAACGCCGGGGTAAATCCGACAGCCAAAACGGCTCGTTACTGTTTCTAATAAAAACATACCTTGCTGCTCAACCTTCTGTGTCCTCGGATCCTCCCACTTTATATAAACCAGTGCATACCAGTTCCCAGGCTTGGGATTCTGGATGGTGTAGCTACGGTTTTTGCCGTCCGAGAGCAATTCCAATGTGTGCACCGACTCTCGTAACGATGGATCTATGAAGTTCTTCGGGAAGTTATAGCCGTCGGGATTGACGGCCGGGTAGGAACCGTGTTTTATGTTTATTATCACTTCTTGGGGATTGCAGGAGCCTGGAAAATAAATAGGTTTTAAATTTTTTATTAAAAGCGTTTTAGTGCGTCAGTTACGCTTTAACTCTCGTCTCATTTACTTTTCTACATTTTACTCTTCTATTGTTATATATGTATTTTTATTTAATATTGGTCTAGTTTAAGTCTATGATAAAAAGTATTTAAGAATATGTAGGGTTAGTTTCATAAATCCAAAATCTTGTTATCATAAACTACGCGATAATTAAGTAGAACTTTTGATATGCAAAACGTCTCAACCAGTAATTATTGAGATTTATTTATGAAATAGCATAGCTGTTAATCTCAACTAGGGCTTGCAATTAGGATATCCGAATATCCGTATTATTCGGATATCCGTGTGATTTTACTATCCGGTAAAATATGATCCGGTTATAGTGACGATCAATATATTCGGATAATTAGAATAAAACGAATAATAAAATTCATCAAAAAAACACTATTTGAACGTGAAATTAACTACATCACAACCATAATTTCATAATTATGTGCAGTAAGTACATGTATCTAAAAAGTAATCTGATATTAAAACACTGTTTATCCTTTATTTTTAATATTTGTCGCATTATAAAACATTCAGAAAATCGCGACTGACATGTTGCTTACTTATGGCTTTAGTTTTATGACAGAAAACGTGATCAAATGTATACCTATAGAGTTTCCTTATTGTCAAAAGTGATTTATACATATTTTAATGTTGGATGTTGCAATAACTTAAACATTGTTTATAGCTACTTTTATAACAATTATTTTAGTTTTTAACGCTTTTCCCAAAATTATTCGAATTATCCGTAATATCCGGATATCCGAATAGTAAAGTTCACTACTATCCGAATTGTTCGGATACCAAAATCGTACGGATAATGCAAGCCCTAATCTCAACCCGGTCAACACTGATTACCTATGCTATTTTTATTAGTCTTGTGCAAATTTTTCATTCGTTCCCTTTCCTATGCACTACCTACACATCTTTATCTACAATACACAAAGGATATCTCGAAGAGAATGCTCTTGAGCATTAAGTTCGCCTTTGTACTAGTTGTATAAGTGCAATAAAGAATTTTCAATCAATCATTCATAAATTAAAACTAAACTTATTAATGAGCTAGAGGTTGAGAGGGAGCGTAGTGCATTGGCGGTCCGGGGTAACATGTTGGCCCGCAGATTTTCCCGTACTGAACAAGTTAAAGTTACGCCTTTTAAAGCGTAATGTCAAAGCGTTTATAAAGGAAGTCTGTGGGTACCATACCAAAACATCATTGGATGTCCTACGCATCTAATATAATAACATCTTCCGGATGATGTTGCGGTTGCCCCGATACCGCAGTGCATCAGGGATGTTTGCCCACTATCACACTCTGAGCAGTCTGCATCGCTGATGAGCAGAGTTCGGGACAGTCGCAACAGCATCCTGAGGACGGTGGCTGAGTGCTGGACATCTCCGCTCTTGAAGTGTCGCGTGCCAAGGGTGATTAATGAAGGAAATAATTTCCTCAATTAGTCACCCTTGTCACAAAATGGTGTTTGCTATTTTCACCCTGTCCCTATTTTATCCTTATATATTTAATTGTTCTTGTTGTTAATTTATTTTCTGTGTGTATTTTTGTTTTAAGATATGGGCTGTATTGTTGTCTGGAATAAAATATTTTTATTTATTTATTAATCTTTTTATTTTTGAGCGTTATTAAAAAGCATCGATAGATAGTCTAGTTGGGTGGTCGGGTCGTGACGTCACGTCGGGTGGCTGGGTCCAATTAAACTGGGTCGTCTGTTATTAGCATTAGAACTACGCTCAATAATAATTATGAGCAATTTTTATAATAATAATTATGTGCTTTCTGTGGTTGAGACACGATTTAGTTTTGAGTTTAGTTGTGAAATTTGGAACCTGAGTTTCCTTGTTGTTTAGTTCGTTAGTTTAGTTAGCATATGCAACTAGATGCCGCTATTAATTCTGTCCGCTCGCTGAATTGTACCATTGAACCGTTTTATTCATATACATATGTAGGTACACAACAACACTGGTTTTTACTCCCTATTTCATTAAACTAGTGGTTCGTCCCGAAATGAGATCTCGCGAGTCTCTCATAAAAACAAAAAAAAATATTATTTGTAATCTTTGACTAGGTATCAAAATAGTGGCACGAAATGATTAACCAACCAACTTGACCTAGTTTCATTCAAATTACAAGTAACGGAAGTTCATGTTAATTGGTTCCTCTTTTTTGGTGTACCTAACAATGGCAGTTATTCTGGATTTCAGATTTTTCCCTAAAGCTACACTAAAGCTACACGCATACCAAATTTCAGCACTGTGAGGTCACTGGTGTACCCTGTGACTTTTGTAAAAGTGCAGTTTTTATTATGGCTAATAACATAAAAACCACAAGGTTTAAACTAAAAATAAAAACGGGATCGAAATGTACTCACAAAGACCTTTTATTAGAAGTGCCACTTGACCGGATAGTCCCATTTTGTTTTCTTTTTATCCCTCTTGAACCCTAATATCTCAACAACTCCCCCACATTTTAACTCATTTAGTCACACCAAAATTGTGCCATCACTACCTACCTAATATACCAAATTTCACGGTGATTGGATAAACGCTTCGAAAGTAATCTTCGGACAAACAAACATACACACATACAACGCCGATTTGCCCAAGTTGATTTGGAGATCTCGCTTCGAACGATCAAATAGATGAAGTTCAAAGAGTGTATCCCTCCAAGTATCTACAGATTGTGAATTCCTTCGGATCTGAGCTCACACAAGAAATCCACTGCATTCAAGAGATCCATTCGTGAAGGCGCATGGCCGCCTGCTTATTGAGAGGTTCAATGAGTTGATAAAAGGCAGTTTAGAATGTTTCGACACAAAATTCGCGTTTGGTAGTGTA
Source organism: Philereme vetulata (assembly GCA_918857605.2). Lineage (NCBI taxonomy): Eukaryota > Metazoa > Arthropoda > Insecta > Lepidoptera > Geometridae > Philereme > Philereme vetulata. The sequence continues at coordinate 6,996,879 of OU975470.1, read as the reverse complement.
CAGATTATTCAGACTTTGGATATATTGGAGGAGTTAGCTTCTAGAGGAACAAACTACTTTGGTAGCAGCCGTCCCGGGATGCTGGACTACATGATCTGGCCATGGGTGGAGCGCCTTTACTTGTTACGATGCGTTCACGAGAAGAAATTCGACAACAAACGTTCGCTTTTCCCCAATTTCGCGGACTGGGGTGATCAAACGCAGTTAGACGACGTGGTAAAGAAACACTCAACCTCACCGGCTGAATCATCACCGTGGATTATGCCTATTAGGGATACCCCGTAAAAAAAACGCGCCTCCAAACTCTACCTCAAGGGTGGTGGGGAAAAGAGTCAATAATTAATTATTAATAATACTGCAAAATTAATAATTAAAAAAAATATAATAACAAAATAAAAAAAAACAATAACTGATGACACATTAATAGTACACACGTATAATATATTGTATAGTTAAGAGTACTGAAAAATAGTACTCACTTCGGAGCGCTGTAAAACCTTAGCTATTGACTTAATGAAAAAATGTTGCATATAAAAGTTGTTCTTCAAAAAACGATCTACAAAAATGGTCTGCTATAATTTTTTCGTAAAATGATAAAAAAAAGTTATATAAAAAATATAATTTTTTTTCTCGAATTTCTGAACACTTTCACTTTTTATTTACAATTCAACGACAAAAAGTTACTGAACCAAAGTTGTAGAGAATTTAATTTGCAACAAAAAATTTAAAAAAAAATATTTATCACAGAAATAGTTTAAGAGATATATCGTAAAAACCATTTCAACCCCTATTTTCAAGATGGCGGCCGTGGGACAAGGGTGGCGACCCCACAAACTTGGTTTTAGCTTTACACTGACCCCCCCTACACATCAAAAAAATAAAATTGCGTCCTCTAAAAAACGCAAGGTAAGGCCTAAAAAATTTAACATTTCAATGGACTATATGTATTACAGATATTCTTACACGTGTGCCACTTACATTGATATAACAGGTAGAACATATTTTGACGTTGAGATTTATACCTTGACGATAATCAAGATTAACTTATAGACCGGGAAATGGTGACACAAAAAGTCAGGTCATTTGTACCAGTATGGCGACCCTTCAGGGGTCTAATTACGTAATGACAAACAGGAAAATGTTAGTCATAGGACTGGTACCGGCGGCCCAATTTCAATATACATAATACTGTTAATATTTATATTGAAAATTAATATACCTACTTCTTAGACTTAAAAACAAAACTTTTGTCATTAAACTTTATTTCTCTACTTTTTTAAGAGCAGTATTTTATTGCACTATCAATGCCTATATCATCAATTCATTACACACCTCTTGCTCAATAGACAAGATAGCCATCTTAAATCATTTTTGATCAATTTCTTTTCGAAAAACTTCTTTCACAGCTGGCTTTGCTTATGCGACAAAAATATGAAATGGTTCAAATATTTACATGACATTATTATTATTTATTGTGAAATTTTGCCGCCCCCTACAGGTGCCGCCCGGGGCGGGCCGCACCTGCTGCCCTTACTACGCCACTGGGCTGAATACTTCGACTGTTACAAAAACGCCCGAGCTCATTCAATGGGATACTATTTATAAAAAAAGCCCCAGTCATAGCAGTTAGTAAACTGTGCTATGATGAATATATATTTATCACACATAGGACTCTGAAAAAACCCGCTGTGTGAGGTATGAAAGGGAGTGAATTGTAGAATAAAAACCTATATTTATGTACTACATAAACACTGAGTTCTCGGTTTTCCGTATCCGTCCTCGAAAACGACGAAATACGACACCCTTAGACCAAAAATCTTCCTTCGTGAAGATCGAAGTATGCCAAAAACATAAAAATCTCACCGTTTTGGCGGAAATTAAAACACGAAGTTTCTGTTTCATGCTACAAAAATTGCATGTAATAGCGCTAGAAATGTTAGTTAAAAGCAGTTAAGGCCAATACGGAGTGAGAGAAAATATTAAACTTAGGTATAAATAATATAACAAGTATGATGTGCTTAGAAACCTATTGATGAAACACTATGATACATAATAGTGGCCACAACTGAACAACATAAGCTGCGACCAGACACTCAATGTTTAGGAAGGTAGGTAAATAATGTACCTAAATCAAAATCATATTACGGTTTTCCTCAATACTATATTAACAGTTTAATGTTCTGTTATTCTGCGAACTATTTTCCTTATCGCAAATTAAGTAGGTACCTTCTGACTTTAGTACTACTTAGGATGAAAATTAAAATGATAAGTGGACCAGGCTGAAGGCGCTACCAACAAACCAGTAATGCTTACTGACGACCTCCGTGGCGCAGTAGGCGAATAGCTGGCTGAGACGTAGGAGGTAGCGGGTTCAATTCCCGCCACGGAACAAATTTTTGCATATTTTTTTTATATTAAACTTGTAGACACACAAGCTAACGGGCCTCCTGATGTTAAGTGGTCACCGCCGCCTGTAAACTCCTGCAGCACTCGTGGTCGCGATGCCTACCCTATTTACACTTCTCTTGAATGCGTTCATATTTAAGCGCACCGGAAAAACCTCCGGAGAAAGGTCATTCCACAAGTTCCATAAGTATGTATAATTCCAAAAGTTATTATAATATTGATGAAGCTTTTGCAGATAAGGAAATGTTTAAATGTAATTAAAAATATTGAGTAGATATAATTAATTGTTTCATTCGAGCGTTTCATTTTCAGCCCGTGTCGACCCACTGCTGGGCATAGGCCTCTCTTTTTTTCTGCCATTCTTCCCGATCCTGTGATCACGACCCACGGTCTTATGGATGTCGTCGACCCATCTCGCTGGTGGACGTCCCCTATTTCGATGCCCAGTTCTCGGCCTCGACTCTGTTAAAGCCTTGGTCCACCTGTCGTCACTACGTCTGGCCAAGTATCCTGCCCAACTCCACTTGAGCCCCAATATTCGCTTGCTGACGTCTTGTACTTTAGTCTGCTTGCGAATTTCAGTATTGGTAACTCGATCTAAGAGTGTGATGTCGAGCATGGCGCGCTCCATGGCTCTCTGTGCTACACTTATTTTGTACACAGCCTCCTTCGTGAGCCTCCATGTCTCGGCACCATAAGTCATAGTTGGCAGAACACATTGGTTATAGAGACGTTTTTTAAGACATTGTGGAATACGAGTGGATTTTAATATGTCAGCTAGTTTGCCGAAAGCTGCCCATCCAAGTTGAACACTCCTTATGACTTCCCTCATCTGATACTCCTTGCCAAAAGATAATACATGACCAAGATAAACGCTTCCAACAACGACGTTTGGGACTGAAACTCCAGAAATGCTCGACATAATCTTCGTCTTGCCCATATTCATCCTGAGGCCTACTCTAAGAGTGATAATTAATTGAAGAACAATTAACTGATTGTGACATAATTCGTTTATTAGTTAGGCTGAATATAATATACATGACTTATTATTGGAAATACGATTTATTACTTTATTAATTTTAATTAGGTACTTAAATTTATACAATCTGACAATGCTTTTGCTGCAACCACTTAATAAATTTTTTATATACTGTATTTTTATAATAATATATTATGTTATATACCTAATAATTTTTGTTAATTTTGATAATTTATATTTCTGTTGATATGGCTAGTCTAAGTACATGTGAATATGTCAATGGATGAATAAATACAATACAATACATCTTGCAGGTGCGTGGAAGAAACGAGCGAGTGAAACGCACTGTGTGAGACTTCCACGCATCTAATCTACCATATGTGGCAGAAGTGGGAAGCAGGGATTAAATTGAACAGCTCTTCAGAACATTCGCCGTTATATATTTTATAGAAAACGCTGAGCGCTCCGATGTCACGGCGCAGACTCAGCGGCTCCAGATCCTTAGATACTACTGAGTCGTCGACGATACGAACGGCTCTGCGTTGCAAGGAGTCTAGGAGATGCAGTTGGTATTTCGGTGCACCGTTCCAGATGTGAGAACAGTACTCCATGTGGGGCCGGATTTGCGCTTAACCATTACATAATCTACAGATATTTGTTCCGGGTCTAGATGTTATTCTATAGTATGTATTCATCATCAACATCCACAGCCCGACTTCACCCACTGCTGGGTATAGACCTCCCCAAGTTTGTGCCATCCGCCACGATCCTGCACTGGTCTCACCCACTGACGGCCCGCGACTCGACGATGTCGTCCACCCATCTCGCCGCCGGACGTCCAACCCTTCTACAGCCATTCATCGGCCACCATTTAGTTGCTACCCTGCTCCACCTGTCATCACCGCGTCTTGCCAAGTTTCCCGCCCAATACCATTTGAGCTCCATAACTCGATTCCCAACATCATGAACCTTCGTTCTTCTACGGATCTCGACGTTTGGAACTCGATCTAAGAGTTTGATGCCGAGCATGGTACGCTCCATGGCTCTCTGTGCAACTCTTAACCTGTACACAGCCTCCTGCGTGAGCATCCATGTCTCGGCACCGTAAGTCATGGTGTGCAGAACACATTGCATAAATAAGCGGGTCTTATCAGACTCTGTGGAGTTTTAGGCGACTTAAGGATGTCGTCCAGCTTGCCGAACGCGGCCCATCTCAATTGGATCCTTTTAGGTATCTCCTTTTGTTGAGTATGTATTAACAAAAAAAGTATATAATTATTCCATCAGCTATCTGGTTCCCATAGTACATGCTGCTTAGTTTGGGGCTAGATAGCGCTGTATGAAATGTCCAGCAATATTTATTATTTTATTTATTTACTTCAGTTTGAGTACTATCCCTAGATGCAAAAAGAAGGGTGTTATAAGTTTTCACCTGTGTCTGCCTGTGGCATGTAAGTAGTTCCAAAACGAATGGACCGATGCGGACACGATTATTTTGGGGGTTTCATGCCTTGTATAAATTAAACCTTTTAAGGGCGCACTATACCTGGGGAGACGATAAATCGCTTATTTTGAAACAATGTTTTGTTGAACAAATTTTGTGATTTCTATTTTTAATTCATATATGTTATAGTTAAGGATACGTGCTAGAGCGCCTGTGTTGGGAAAACACGATTCCGTAAAATTTTCTCGATAGCAAAAAAATCCAAAGATGATTCCAAATTTATCTTAAACCCGTTCTTATGCGATGAATACTACAATTTAGATCTTGAAACTTTGTACAGTAGTTCTACTCAACATAAATAAGGGCACCTGTGTTTTAAATTTTCAAAATACCTTTTGATTTTATCATAAAATGAAAATATCTAAGTTTTGCACTAATGAAACCATTCGCTCCGGACGCCCGTATCGCGATTTAGTCTGGCCTCGGCTTTCAGACGAGGTACTCGTGACGCTTGTCGCTCCAAACGAACACGTAATTCTTAGGTAGAATTTATATTTAGTTGGTTTTTGTAAAGACGCAGTAATGAGAAATAAACACAACAAGATAATTAAGAGACTGAATGATAAAAAAACCGGCAAACATATGAACCACGGCGAGATAGGACGTGCAGCGGCGCGCGGAGAAGCGGGGGTGAAATTCGAGTTTGGGCTGAGGTATAGTCAACTCTAGATCACTTCGTTGTCCGTCTGTCTGTCCGTCTGTCAAGACACTTTTTCTCGGGAACGGAGGTATCAAGATGAAATAAACATCAAATAGGTACGTAAGTCTATAGTCCCTCGTATGTATTGGGGGATTATGATTGTTTTGGTAAAATTTACTTCACCGTTCGTAATAATCTATTTAGCAAACGTTGAATTTTTATTTCTAAAAATAATCTCTTCATTTCACCTTATGTTACTTTGGTTTATGCCAGGTCAGAAAAAACTCATCTTGACTTTTAGGTATGTATAAGTTGTTAAATAGAATTTATTGAAGGTAAAAAAGCAAAAAAAGTATCCATATAAAATAACTAACTGACCAATCCGCAGCTTCGCACGCGTAGTTTTTGAATAAAAACATTACCCTCCTTCTGCGCAGTTGGGTAAAAAGTAGTCTATGTCACCCGGGGATAGTGTAGCCTCCCAACAGTGAAAGAATTTTTTAAATCGGTCTAGTAGTTTCGGAGCCTATTCAATACAAACAAACAATCAACAAATCTTTCCTCTTTATAATATTAGTACCTATAGAAGTATAGATAGATATACATTTATAATGTAGGACTATTTTTATAGATGGCCTAATTAATACTATTAGGTACCTATATTTCTTAATAAAAAAATCATTTTAATTTCAGTATCAGTATCACTGCTTAAAGTGTTTATTCAATTATCTTATCAGCCCACTCATTTAAAACCCGTTACTTATCAGGCGATTTTCAACCACAAACTCATATAGTCAAGGTGGAACTTAGCCACTGCAGAGAATCGACAAATAAACATTACATAGTAATTTCAACCTTAAGCTCAACATTACAAGGTGTAACGTACTCCTATGTAGAAGGATTGATTAAACTTATTTTTACTGTTTATTTTAGGAAAGTTCTACTGGTTCATATCAATTTAAACAAGAGCTTCAAAAATAACCAATGTGATAATACATGAAGAAGTAGGTTGCAAGAGAAGTAAACAATCCATGCATCTTAATTAGATACAAACTATATTTGATCTAGAGAAGCGTGATCTCTAAATCAACTTGGGCATACCGGCGTTGTATGTATGTTTGTTTGTCCGAGGATAACTCTCGAAGCGTTTATCCAATCATCGTAAAATTTAGTATACCTATAGGTAGGTAGTGATGGCACAACTTTGGTGTGACTAAATGAGCTAAAAATGTGTGGGGGCTGTTGCGATATTGGGGTTCAAGAGGGGTAAAAGTAAACAAAATGGAACTATCCGGTCAAGTGGCACTTCTAATAAAAGATTTTTGTGAGTACATTTCGATACCGTTTTTATCTTTAGTTTAAACTATGTAGTTTTTAAGTTATTTGCCATAATAAAAACTGAACTTTGACAAAATTCACATGGTACACCAGTGACCCCACAGTGCTGAAATTTGGTATGCGTTGTAGCTTTAGTGACACAAATATAGAGAAAAGTCTGAAATACAGATTAAGTAACTGCAATTTCTACCCCAAAAAGAGTAACGATTAAACATGAACTCCCGTTACCTATCATTTTAATGAAACTGTAGGTCAAGTTATATGGTTATTATTTCGTGGCACTTTTTTCATAGTCAAAGATTACAAATAATATTTTTCGTTTTTATGGGAGACTCGCGAGACTCGCGCTCAGTTAGGGGCGCATCACTAGTTTATAGAAAATAAAAATCAACAGAATTTCCTCCAAGGTGTAAGCAGGCAGAGCCCACTTTTCAGCAAGTAGGCAATAGAAACTATCTGAGCACAGTTTCAATCAATTATGAAGTTGCCTCAGCAGTTATCACAAAGTGATTAATGGAGTGTCTAATTGCAGATCTAATTAGCTTTACAATATGATCCAATTTAATTCAATATGTATGTTCGTAACAACTGAATAAACTTTAATAGTCTTTTCACTGACCGAGGGTTCTTTGTCCTGAGATTACAGTATATCCTTCAAAACAAGTGTTTTAAATTTTTAAAGGGTCAGCGGAAACCTTATTAACTAAAATGAAGTCATGTACATACAAATTCATCAATGATAAACATTATCAAATAAATTGCTAAGCAGAGCCTAGATCATTTTAAATAAAATTATCAACCACTTCTAGAACTTAGTAGTTCTTTAATTTGGTAGGTACAAGTAGCTTAAATAAAATATTAGAGGTCAGAATAGCAATAATTTTTTTACACGCGTTAAAAATAGAGTATGGCATTTTATTTGAGCTGATGTAGCTCTGTTACTCACACTAGGACCAAGGATAGTCTAAAAAAATATGTGCTTATTTTATCTATCTCCTGATAGGATTTCGCACACCAGTAAGGGCTTACTATTTCCATCAACAAACTATAGGTGAAAATTGCCTGCATAAGTAAATATTTCAGACAATCTGTTGTATTTTTCAATGTACTTTATTAATCTTTTTCAGTACATATCTTAGAAAATAAAATACCATGCTGCATGCAGTGTACTTGGCAAAATTAAGTGCTATACCTACCGATAGTATTCAGGTGCAGCTCCTCAGACTGGAATGTGAAGTGGGCATCAGTGACATCCCTCATAATAGGGTAAAACACAACAGAGACCGTGCGGTAGCTCCTGTACATATATACATCGGTGGCGATCTGCCTAGTAACCAAATGATAGTCATCTATCAACACTGTGCGAGTCCTCGTCAACTGCTCAATAATCTTTTTCCTGTGGCCCTCTTCCTCGGACTCTTTATCGCCATTTATTGTGCTTATGTACAAGTATAATGTTAAAAAGTGAGCGAGACCCCTCATTTCGGCTACCGCCTACCTGTCGAGGCGTTGGTTGCTCTCCTTTACAATCACTATGCGACAATGACTACAATAGGCAGTCAAGCCGGGTACAAAAAACCAATTTATTCATGGTAGGTAATACAATTTAAAATTAAATAAATTAGTCGTCCACTCGCAGCGGAGCAACAAAACAAATTAAATTGATTTGATTGAATGAATCAAGTTTTCAGCTGTATTCATTCAACTGGAATCAGCCAGACATCGGAGGATTGGTTGGATTTGTTACTTACAGTTTTTCAGCGCTATGATTGGTTGGTTTCTTGGCTCATACGATCATCACAAAACTGACATTCAATGGCACTGTTGATGTCAGCTGAGTTTTGACAATGACAGTGATAAATTCAAACCTATGCCTAGGGACACTAAACTTTACTAGACTAGGGAGGTGCATGCAAGCAATGTTTGGCAACAACTAGCCCAGAAGCCATCATCAGCGCCACACAATATGTCCGCATAGTTTGAAAAAATATTAGCCATCCATTGTAGGTTTACAAAAAAGGGAAAATAATGTTTGTTCACGCACATTAAATGGTGCGACTAAATAATCGACTAAATGGAACCGTCGTCCGTTTTGCACATCACTTCGTAGTTCTTTAGTTTAGCTATTACAATTACCCGATTTCTATGGTCTTCTACGCCAGATTACGCATCCTTACTCTTACATGTATGAGTTTATTGACAGCCAACAAAGTCTCTCTCTTTTGAGCCATTATTATTCACATCTGATGGTGCATCTGCTTTTCTTGTCTTCTCTTTCCACTTCGTTTTTCAAACTGACATGTGACAAAATTCACAGGGTAGGTACACCAGTGACCTCACAGTGCTGAAATTTGGTACCTATGCTTTAGTGACACAAATACATATAAGGAAAAATCTGAAATCCAGAATAACTGCAATTTCTACCCCAAAAAAGAGTAACCACCATTTACATTAACTCCCGTTACGTGTAATTTGAATAAAACTGTAGGTCAATATATTTGGTTATTATACTATTTTGATAGTCAAAGATTACAAATAATATTTTTTGAAGTAAAACTTCTTTACGCACCCTTGACTTGGGGTGTAAGCTGGTGAATGCGTTACGAAAAGTGCGAACGGATATTGCGAGGGAGAATGGTGGAGGGAGATATAAGTTAGTGAAGATAGAAAGAGAGAGTGTTACGTTTCATATATTTTTAAACGTTATTGTGCGAGAGCGAGTTGTGTCTGTCCAGAATGAACAGACTGATCGACTTATAGACGTGTGGACAATTTTGTAAATTAATATTTTGAAAAAGAAGTTTTACTTCAGTCGTGTGGTTTAAAGCACACTCGTTTTTTTTTGTTTTTATGGGAGACTCGCGAGATCTCAGTTCGGGGCAAATCACTAGTTTTATTAGCATGCATGCAATTCTTGACTTAAATTATAATTATAATAGTGTTGAAAAAATATATTTGTAGGTAGTGCATGACATAATGTAGCAGAATTTTTTATAATAAAAAAATAAGACTAAGTTAAATTGAGAATACGAACAAAACATCAAATATATATATATATATATATATATATATATATTATTCTAACTAGCTAGTGGGTATCTCAAAGGCACATTACATTATTGATACTGGTATCCCGAAAACCTTTTTGCTTCAAGGAATCGAAATCAGCGCGCGCATGTCTCGCTCTTTTTCATAAAAATTGACTGTGCACTAAAAAAGGCATTTTAAATAATGGCTTCGGCGGTGGATTCGAAGCAAACAGAAGTCAACGGCGGTAGTGCGTGTCCGTATAAAAAAACCAAAATGGAAAACAAAGTTACTGTTGTTCTGGGTGCTCAGTGGGGAGACGAGGGAAAAGGAAAAGTGGTTGATCTCCTGGCTGTGGACTCCGACATCGTGTGTCGCTGCCAGGTTTGTTGCTAGAATAGTGATTTAGTTTTATAGTGTAGAGCGGCGTTACATACATGTTTTTTGTTACTAGAAACTTGTCATCGCTTTATCTACTGTTTAGTGTTTACCATCGATTTGAGGTTATGAAAACCTAAAAAAATCACCAGTTTTTGCTTATTTTAACTCATTACCATTCACAATTATTGTGCAATTTAATCTCTATCTAGCGCGGAAAACAGAATTCGTGATAACCTTTCGCTGTTGGAGCTACGCCAAGATTTGTTTGAAAACATGTGAAACGACAATGTTTTCTAAGGATTTGTGTACACTAAGCGGTACGTGCCAATAAAACGTAACGATTATTCTTTTAGGTGCCAACCGACGGGAAAAACAGCAATGTTGCGTAAATCTTGACGATCTAATTACGTAATATTATTTTTTTTTAAACCTAGCATTGGTCATGTGACTGTTATTCTTCCACCTACTTTATTCGTTTTATGAATTGTATGTACGTTCATATTAGTACGTAAATAGAACTTGTATGCTTGCTAATTGTGGATTCTTGCCAAGGTCTGGCTTATTTACTGTCACGGTCATTGAAACAAATTGAACAATAACGGAGCTCTTTCTAATTAAATATTATTTTTTAATAGCAGGATTACCATGCTATTAACAAACGTGTCTATTTTTATAAGATGTTATAATTTTGCTATGTAATGCAGTATTTAAATTATCTTTGATTGATAGATGCAAAAGCATAAGTACCTACATCTTTTTATATTTTTAGTATGAGACATTTACTTTAAAGTTTGGTTAAAATATGAGCACTCAGATCAAAGATAGCTATTTTAAAACTTCGCAAAAATTGTGTCTGAAAAAATATAATTATATTAAGTTTTGTAGTTACACATAGGTATAGTTAAATACCTATTTATCTAAAGTATTAAAATTGTTAAATTGTGAGTGCTCAAGGTTAATTCACTTCCTTATTGTGAGTTGCATGCATCTTATCAATACTTACATGAATTTAAAAGTGACATAAATGATAAAGTATGATAATATATCTTTTTTTAACATAAATAGAGTAAGTTATAAGGTCTTAGTTTAAATGTTTGTTTTTTCTATTTAGTCTCATTGTCATTTTTGGCAATGACTTATTAGTGAATTATCAATAATTACTTATTAAGTCGAATTATGTCGAATGTCCATGTAATGCCTACCCCAGTTATGGTTGAGAACTCGGCTCTTGAAGTTGTCGACGCGTATTTATACCTAGGAGAAACAGTCCAATTAGGTAGGTCCAACTTCGAGAAAGAGGTCAATCGTCGAATCCAACTCGGATGGGCAGCATTTGGGAAACTTCGCAACGTCTTTTCGTCCAACATTCCTCAGTGCCTTAAGACGAAAGTCTTCAATCAGTGTGTGTTACCAGTGATGACATATGGAACCGAGACGTGGTCCTTCACTATTGGCCTTATGAATAAGCTCAGAGTCGCTCAACGAGCTATGAAGAGGGCTATGCTCGGGGTTTCTCTACGGGATCGAATCAGAAATAAGGAGATACGTAGGAGAACTCAAGTCACCGACATAGCCCGACGGATTAGCACGTTAAAGTGGCAATGGGCAGGCCATATAGCGCACAGAACAGATGGCCGATGGGGCCGGAAGGTTCTCGAGTGGAGGCCACGGACTGGCAAGCGCAGCGTAGGACGTCCACCTACAAGATGGGCAGACGACTTGGTAAGAACCGCAGGTCGGTGTTGGATGCAGGCCGCTTCCAACTGCAGTTCCTGGAGATCAATGAGGGAGGCCCTTGTCCAGCAATGGACGTCCTACGGCTGATATGATGACTTATTAAGTCTATGTTAGTCATTCATCTAGCTCTGCATTCGTTTCCTCTATTTTCTATTGCCTCTTACAGAATTGTATGTACACAATTTTTTTTTAGGCTTATAAAGGGTTGTATTCTAAAACTGTGCTCATTGTGAATAGAGACTCGAGCTATGATTTTTGACAGCCTCCAATGAAAAGACTGCAATAAATCTATGCTTGAGTCATGATTCAGTTTTAAGTTTAGTTCTGGCACAAAGCTGATTTAGATGCTTCATCCAATGCAACAAAACTTGACTGTTTTTTCGGGTTATTTGTGCAGACTTTTAATTTTATTTTATTTACTAGCAGTTCGCCCCGAACTGAGATCTCGCGAGTCTCAAATAAAAACAAAAATATATTATTCGTAATCTTTGACTATCATATTAGTGCCACGAAATAAACAACCAAATTACTTGATCTACAGTTTCATTCAAATTATAGGTAACGGGAGTTCATTTTAATTGGTTATTTATTTTTTTGGGGTACAAAATGCAGTTATTCTGGATTATATTTGTGTCACTATAGCTAAATGAATACCAAATTTCATCATTGTGGGGTCACTGGTGTACCTTGTAGATTTTGTCAAAGTTTTGTTTTTATTATGGCTAATAACTCAAAAACTACAAAGATTGAACCAAAAATAAAAACAGGGTTGAACTAATGAAGACCTTTCATTTGACATCCCACTTGACCTAATAGTCTATTTTTCATTTTTTTTTACCCCTCTTGAACCCCAATATCTCAACAAACCAAACATTATTAGCTCATTTAGTCACACTAAAATTGTGCCATCACTACCTATGTATCAAATTTCACAATGATCCAGATCAACGCTTCGAAAGATATCCTCCCTCGGACAAACAAACATACATACAACCCGGATTTGCTCAAGTTGATTTGGAGATCTCGCTTCGTTCGACCAAATAGGCCCATCAACAAAATTTACATGGTACTGTAACTGTACAGTACTGTACTGTACTGTACTGGCTTATTTACTGGGTATTGGATAATATTACATGCTATTTCATTTATAGATGAACACAACATGCACATTACCATACCTTTATGAATTATAATATTTAGATTTAACAAAATTACTAACTATCTAACTAAGCTTGCAGAGGTGCTAGATGCCGTTCCTATCACTAGACACTTTTACCGTAAATACTAGCTAGATTTATGTCACAATGAATTAAATTTTATCTATGACTATGAGCCCAATATTTGGCTTTCCAGTCCTTGAGATTTTATTAAAATTTAACCCTTATCACCACAAAAAAGTTCAACGCATGTTTAAAAAAATAATTTTTGTATAGGATTTGTTTAAACACGCACCAAGTATATGTATTCATTTATTAATTAATCCATAATATGTCACAAACAAAACATTAAAAATATTATAAAATTAAATTAACTAAACAGTGTTAAATTTTTTTTGGGGAAGTCCTATAATTTTGAAACTGGGCTTTGTTTATTTCTTAGTTTTAATTACAAAAAAGCAGCCAAGTGCGAGTCGGACTCGCCCATGAAGGGTTCCGTATCAGCAAGTAATATAATATAAAAGTTCTTGTAGTTCGTTGTAACTTTTTTTATATTTGAGTTGATTGAATGAAAGGTAAATTGCGGTTTACGATTTATGACGTATTAAAAAAAACTACTTACTAGATCTCGTTCGAACCAATTTTCGGTGGAAGTTTGCATGGTTATGTACATCATATATTTTTTTAGTTTTATCATTCTCTTATTTTAGTAGTTACAGGGGTAGGGGAGGGAAACACGTTTTACCACTTTGGAAGTGTCTCTCCCGCAAACTATTCGGTTTAGAAAAAAAATTGTGAAGACCTATCCAAAGATACCCCACACGTATGGGTTTGATGAAAAAAACATTTTTGAGTTTCAGTTTAAGTATGGGGAACCCCCAAAATTAGTTTTTTTTTCTATTTTTATGCGGTTCACAGAATACATATACTTACCAAGTTTCAATAGTATAGTTCTTATAGTTTCGGAAAAAAGTGGCTGTGACATACGGACGGACAGACAGACAGACATGACGAATCCATAAGGGTTCCGTTTTTCCCATTTGACTACGGAACCCTAAAAACGTAAACTATCACAATATATGCGATCTATTGAAAATTGTTTGATATATTGCTTTTTCTTAGAGGTGAGACCCCATGGTTCTTACGAGGAGGGATCAAAAAGTAGTGAGAACGACATACTCCTTGGTAAGAAAAAAAAATAAATACTGGCAGGCATAGCTCAGATATATATTTGTAAAATTAATAAAGAAAAAAATCTTCGATTCTCTTTTGTTTTTTTCTGAATGTAGTCATTTGTTTGCTTCGTGTCGGAACGTGTCCTCGAAAATGGAGAAAAACGAAGTGCGAGCCGTTATTAAATACCTCTGTTTAAAAAAGTTATCGACGCAATAGATTCATTGCGATTTGGAGGCAACATTAGGAGTCTGCTCCACCGTATTTCACTGTCGCAAGGTGAGCTTCTCAATTTCGAGTAGGGATAACGAGCACGGAAGACGAACATCGTTGCGGCCGTCCATCGACGTCAGGCACCCAAGAAAATGTTGCGAAAGTCGAGAAAATTGTATTGAGCGATCAAAGAATTATCATCCGATACTTAATTCAAGAAACGGGCATTTCATATGGAAGTATTTAATCCATATTGAAACAATCTTTGAATATGAGAAAAGTCTCCGCAAGATGGTGCCGAGAATGTTAACCGACAGTCAGAAACAAAATCGACTTGACATTTCGAAGATATTGTTGGACAAGTTTCAAGAAGATTCTGAAAACTTTTTGTCTCGTTTCGTAACAATGGACGAAGCATGGGTCCATCATTTTGATCCCGAGACAAAACAGCAATCTTCGCAATGGAAACGGCCATCATCACCGACCCCGAAGAAGTTTCGTGCCGTGGCATCGGCTGGCAAGGTTATGGCCTCAATATTTTGGGACTTAGAAGGGATGTTGTTGATTGATTACCTGGAGCGTGGAACCACTATTACAGGCCAATATTATGCAGCTTTAATTCCCAAGTTGAGGAATGCCATCGAAGAGAAAAGGAGAGGGAAACTTCGAAGGGGCGTGCTGTTTCATCACGACAACGCACCCGCACACAGGTCGGTAGTTGGGATGGCTGCCATTCAGCAAGCTGGCTTCGAATTGGTTGACCACCCCCCTTATTCACCTAATGTGGCACCTAGCGATTTTTATCTATTCCTCAAATTGAAAGAATACTTAAGGGGAAACAGGTACGAAGACGATAACGAAGTGATGGATGTCGTAGAGAGCTTTTTGCAGGACCAAGATAAAACTTTTTTTTTGAAAGGGATTGATGCCTTGGAAAAGCGCTGGACTCGGTGTGTAGAGAGACTCGGAGACTATGTAGAAAAATAAATTATTAAGTTATCAATAGTCATTATATTCTATCTCATTCTCACTACTTTTTGATCCCTCCTCATATATACTAGCATATAACGGTTGCTGGGAGTCCTTGAGTGCCGGCCGCACAAAATCAGCCGCTCTGTTAATCTATGGGGAAGCTTATTTTTTTATACATGGGGCACACTAAAAGTTTTGCACTTCTAGCTAATCGGAACTATTTGAATTTCGAATGTTATATTTTTTAAACGTTGCAACCTTCTTAGTAAAAAAGAAAAATTGGCCGAAAATCATTTGTCAATTGTTTTTATCACACATCAAAGTTGTACGTACGCAACGAAAATGGAATTAAGTTGAAAAGATTTTAGAGCGATGATTTTAAAAGTTCTCTCTCCCCGCAAGACGGCACAGTCTTGCGGAGAGAGAGGCTCGTCTTCAAAATGCTTTTGAGAGAGAAGCACCTTGTTTGAGCACCGTAAGGCGATGGTTTGCTGAATTTGAGAGAGGTCGGGTTTCTTTACATGACGACTTTCGTGAAGGGCGGCCTTCAACTGCCGTCAACGAAAATAATGTGACTACTGTTAAGCGGCTAATTGAAGAAAACCCGTGGATTACCTATGAGACAATGCGAGGACTATAGGGGATGGTATGAGCCAAATTCAGAAAATTTTACACGAAGAATTGAAAGTTCTAAAACTTTGTTGTCGTTGGATCCCTCATGAACTGACAGCGGAGCAGAAGCGGGCTCGCGTGGAATGCTGCTCACAAATGCTACTGAAGTACGACCACGGACATTCTAATGCTGTTTATGACATTGTCACAGGAGACGAAACTTGGATTTATTTTTTTGAACCCGAAAAAAAACAGCAATCTTGTGAATGGGTGTTTGAAAATGAGAACAGGCCAACCAAAGTGAGGCAGGCGAGAAACGTTGGTAAAAAAATTATCGCGTTTTTTCTCAGCTACGGGTCCCATCTACACAATTCCACTTAAAAATTAAAAGAGTGTTAATGCCGAGTGGTATTCTACCATTTGTTTACCCAGGGTGTTAGAAAAAGTTCGCGAAAGACGACCAAAAAGCCGCGTTCTCCTACATCATGACAACGCTTCTTCACACACGGCCAACAAAACAAAGTCATTTTTAGCTTCCGAAAAAGTACAACTCGTCACCCGTCGTGCACATAGCCCTGACCTAGCACCCTGTGATTTCTGTGTTTTCCCCAAAATCAAAGATTTGATGAGAGGTTTCACTTTTATCAACTCCGAAGAGGCAGTGATAGCGTTCAATCAGCACGTAGAAAACATGCCTTCAGATCTGTGGTCCTCCTGTTTTAAAAAATGCTTCGATCGCATGAAAAAATGTTTAAAACGTAAAGAAGAGTATTTTGAAAAGCAATAAACATAATATCAAAAATATTGTAACATATTACATTATATAGAAAATTATAACTCAAAACTTTTAGTTTGACCTACGTATTACTTAGAGGTGTAACAAGCATATGGGCCACCTGATATGTGGCAACCATCGCCTATAATAAAGTATTGCCTAGTAGGTAACGAATCTTACAAACGTGTCCTGCGATGCACTGCCCTGCATTGGGCGCATTGGGGTGTATTGTGCATTACCCCCCGTCTAACCTGACCCCAGCCATCTCAACTCCGTTACTTCAAGGAGTTAGGATGGCTGGGGTTAAGTTAGAAGGGGGGTAATGCACAATACACCCCAATGCGGGACGTCAGTGCAGATCTTTTATTCTCCCCATTCTAGAATTAGCCTCATATGCCTGTAATTTCACCGGAAACCATACCCTTCATAACCACCTACCATACCTACCTTGGCAGAAATAGATATTGTGGTTTCACTTCCCCGGGCGAGCCCTTTCACAAATAACTCTACTACGCTTATGTTCAGCGGTGGACATCCTAAGGCTTTGTTTTGCAATTTTAAGTTATCTACAACTTAGTAACTGCAATAGAAGTTATTGAATATCAACCTTGCTCTACTTACCAACAGAAAATATCATAATGGAAATTGTTTAAGTTGGCAGAGAAATCGGCTACAAGAAAATTTCAAGGTCTATTATAAATATCAAACAGAAAATATGGATGTAGCTAATTTATCTACGACTAGCTGACCAATCCGTAGCTTCGCACGCGTAGTTTTTCAACAAAAAATTACCCTCCTGCGCAGTTCGGTAAAAAGTAGCCTTGTCACCCGGGGATAGTGTAGCTTCCCAACAGTGAAAGAATTTTTTAAATCCGTTCAGTAGTTTCGGAGCCTATTCAATACAAACAAACAAACAAATATTTCCTCTTTATAATATTAGTATAGAAGAACTATCAATTTAATATTATTATTAGGTATCAGCCCACTGTGTCCCACTGCTGGGCAAAGGCCTCCCCCTATTCTTTCCAGACACTTCTTTCAAGCGCTAAGGTGGTCCAGTCCGCTCGGAAATTAGTGAGCTCATCCCTCCCATCTCTTCTTTGGTCTGCCACGACGTCTTCGGGTTGTATCGGGGTTCCACTCGGTGGTGAGCTTAGCCCACTGATCGTCCGACATACGGCATAAATGACCAGCCCAGTCCCACTTGAGTTTGGCGGCTTTTTTAGCTACATCTACGATTTGTGTTCGCGAGCGCAGCTCCGTGTTGCGCATGCGCTCTAAATAAACTTGTTTTTTTTAATAAAATTCGCGTTTACACATACGCATAAAATGTTTTTCGTATAAAATTAATCCATGCTAATATTATAAATTAAAAAGTATCTCTGTCTGTTTGTTACATTTTCAATAGTAAACGGCCTGACCGATTTCGAAGAAATTTGATTATGTCCGCGATTACATACACATACATAGTTACAATACACATAATAAAAACAATATTGTTGTTCCATCACACAGGCTTGACAAAATAAATAAAAGCTTTTTATGCCTAAGCATAAAATTATTTAATAAGTTACCTTTAGTTATAAGAGATTTAGATTGTGAGGAATATAATTTTAAAATTAGAAAGTTATTATTGTATGAATCATAATATTAGGTTGGAAAAAAGTTTCTTCGCATTTTTTAAGAAAATTCAAAACATTTTTTAATATAGTCTATTTACATTTAACTAAAGTATGTAGGTACCATTTTGTTCGAAAACTTTTTGACATCTTGTAGGTAGAGACATGATCCCATTGATATAGAAATTTTGGGGCTTCTGATCAAAATACCGCGACAAGTAGTTTTGGCAGTCCTCTCGTGATGTTAACCTGACACTGCCTAAATAATTATGTAGAGACCGAAACAGGTAGACATCTGAAGGTGCAAGGTCAGGACTATACGGCGGATGCATTAACACCTCCCAGCCAAACTATCTTAATTTTTGCTGAGTGGCTAAAGATGTGTGACGCCTAGCATTATCATGATGAAAAACCACACCCCTGCTGTTGATTAATTCCCGCCGCTTTCTCTCAACTTCTTGCTTTAATCTCATCAGTTGTTCGCAGTAGAGTTCAGAATCGATGGTCCTGCCTGGTGGTAACAGCTCATAATGAATAATGCCCTTCCAATCCCACCACACGCACAGCATCACCTTGTTGCGAGTTAACCCGGGTTTCGCCACAGTCTGTGAATCCTGACCGGCCTTTGACCACGACCTTTTTCGCACGTTCTTGTCGTACGTGCTCCATTTTTCATCACTAGTTATCAGCTTCTTCTAAAATAGTTCGGTTTCATTACGTCGTAATAAAGAATCACTAATGAGTACACGGTTCATTAGGTTTCTTTCGAGCTCGTGGGGTACCCAAATATCGAGCTTTTTTGTGTACCCAGTTTTACATGTACAGTTATACACAATGTATACAGTTATACACAGGTATACACATGTACAGTTGTACATGTGTATACCAGTTCATACATACTATAATGCGAAGACTTTTTCCCCAACCTATTATGATATTGACGAAACACTAGCTGATGACTTTAGCACATACTTTATTTAGTACGTGTGTATAATAATTATTTTGTTTGTACACACGGCTACACATCAAGCTATACATTTTCACTATAAGCTGACTTCTCATTCTACGAAAAGCCTACACAATGCGAGGTAAGCATATACTGGAAATTTATAGCTTGATGTGTATCCGTGTGTACCTACCTATATTGTAGGTACTGATAGTGATACTGATATACTTACTTTTTTTTCTAGTGTATATTTAAAGTATCAATAAGGAATAAAAATAAATACAATACAATACAAAATTGAGTCATAGGCTACTTTTTGACCGACTGCGCGGGAGTGTAATGTTTTATTGACAAGTAACGTGAGAAGCTGCTGGCGGGTCAACTAGTTAAATATAAACCCACTTTGATACAGGTTTTTTGGTTTCGTAGTCGAACTTATGGTTTCGCCTATTCCGTCTGTCTGTAATAAATAGACCAACATTGAGCTATGCTGCGCTGTGCTGTGCTGTTTTAAACAAAGCTCAGCAACACAAAGCGCAGCGCAGCACGTTTTGTTTGTTTCTTCAAAATGTCTATTAAGAAAAGCTACTATAGCATGACAGAAGCTTCCAAGGATGACTCCATTTCCCAGGAAATTATTTGATAGTAGGTAGGGACCTATGTATTATTTATTTGAATTGTTATTTCTGTGATATTAGAATTAGGTAGGTATATAAATTTTTTTTGTTATTCATTATTTAGGTAAGATGACAATGCCCTTTTACAGCAGCTACGAATTGACATTTTATAATGCATATCTTGACATATTACTCGTGCGCGATAACTTGGGACCTGCTAGGAATGCGACTCCCCGACCGCTTCCCCTGTACTTCCCCGATGGCGCCCGTATTGTACCGTTCGCATCACTATTTTTTACTAGGGTTTTTAGTCTCGTACTGGCCTACGTCACGTAACGACGCGCTCTGGAATTCTTTTAGTTTTCGTTTGTGTTATTGTTTTGTTGTCTGGAAAAAAGAAGTCAACCATGTGGACAGGCTTCGACAAAAGTATTGGGACGATGACCTCTTACAAGAGACGAATGAATCGCAATTAATTGTAAATTTATCGGATACCTCTTCGTCAAGTGATTATAGTGAGACTGAGGACGAAGAACAACCTCTAGAAGGCATAAATCCACTAAGTAGTGTCGAAGATGAGATAATGTAAATAATAGACAAAATAAATGTATAAACTTAAACATTGTATTTTTATCTTATTCAAATAGTGTAAAAAAGATTAGATAAAAAGCAGCGTCCTCCCTGAGTAACATAATAAATTAGGTTAAAAAAAACAAAGACGAAGCTGCGGGCGGCTGCTTGTTATGTTCGCTTTTTTGCGGGCGGTACAAACACGCCAATATGACGTCACCGCGCTCAGATCCCAACTTATCGCGCACGGGTAATACCCTAATTTAAAATCAATGACTAATGCAATTCAATATTTATAATTATTGTTACTTACTGACATACGCAGCAATTTAGAATTAAAATTAGGTATTATAAATCATTCTTTGACAATGTCCCTCTACAGCAGCTATAATCTTAAGTACCTACTTATTTATTAATCAGTGTTTAGATGCATAAATGTAATGTATACGAAATGCTTGTCTCTTTCTGGCACCTCCAAAATTATGGTACGATGAGCTACTTAGATAAGACATGTAATTAATGAAGTAATATTATTGACGTAACCGAGTGTTCCATTGTGTCCCTGCGGTTTGAATAAATGAGTATGAGGAGTGAATTTGCTAAACAGAGCATAGAACATCGCAGCCTAGCTTAATATATAACTATAACTTTTCTGTTCCTTGCAAACTGCCCAGAGCGTCAAGGTTTGACTTGTTTAAATTGGGGGGATTAAAGTCAAACTTGGGACACCATGCACCACTGACTAGAATCGTTAGGCAGTATAACATATTATCTAAGTCTGACCAGTTGGACGTGTTCGCTTGCAATGTGAGAAAGCTGAAAGCATATTTTAAATGTAATAAATTATAGATACTTTAAATTTTGAGGTATTGAATTGTCTTTTAATATAAATTTTAAATTTAATTGATTCCAATTGTTATTTTAGTTTTTAAGGATTATGACTCTGTAAATAATTTTTATGTCTTATATTTATTTCAGTGTATTTTGTGTTTTTTTTTTAGTTATTTGTATTATATTTTTTATTGTTACTCGCTCAATAAATTAGTCAATGTGGTCTTCATCTGTAATTGTAGTAACATTTAGCTCGTAGAAATATTAATTGACTAGTGGTCCCGCCGAACTTCGTATCGGCTTGACATGCATAGGTATAACGCGGGCTGTCAATATAAGTCACCCTGGTAGAATTGACAATTGTTGTCCCCGGCCATCATTATGTATGAGAAAATGAATGACTTCAGCAAATAATTCAATACCAAAATTGCCAAATCGCTCCACCCGTTCTCGAGTTTTAGCGAGACTAACGAACAGCAATTAATTTTTATATATATATAGACAATATATCTCGGGATAACTCCTACCGAAGCATCTGTTTCAAACGATATTCATTTTTTTACATCGTCTTTGACGATATTTGCAGCACGCATTCTGTCAATTCTATGTCAAACGTCATAAGGTTACATTATAAAAGCGCTAAGGTTAGATTATAAATAATTTTATATGGTGGTTAAGTATTCTTAAATTTTCTAATTTTGCGCGCAATTTTCTTTCATTAATTTTTTCTTTCATAAGAAGCTTCTCCTGACAATAAGAAATACAACAAAAAAAGAATTGGCCAAATTGGTCCAGGCGTTGTTGAGTTATGCGCTTACAAACACATTTTGCGATTCGTTTTTATATTAATTGATTTGTTATGATGTGTTAATGTTGGTGTTCAAATAAATAAATAAATATCGATTAGTCACTTTTAAAGTAGTCAGGCTATGTCGGGTGTCTTTGTGCGGCCTATAAATGTCGTGAACAGAGATTGGTCCGATACACGAACTTTGTTCCTTAGTAAAAGTAGACGACTATATCGATAAAGGCGTTTCCTCGTGGTCTAAGAGACCTGTATTGTATACTTTGACGACGGTAATGATTGTATAACACGTTTCAGGGCGGCAACAACGCTGGTCACACGGTCGTCGTCGAGGGCAAAGAGTTTGACTTCCATCTACTGCCCAGCGGTATCATCAACCCGAAATGCACGTCCGTTATAGGTAAGTTAATTCTTCATTGCTTTGTATTTCTCTGCGAGATCGGATTAGAAATAAGGTGATTCGTAGACAAATGAAAGTCACTGACATAACGGAAGTGGACGGGGCAGATAGCTCGAAGAACTGAACTGTTCGGCGGTAAGGTCCTCGAGTGGACCATGCACTGGAAAGCGCAGCGTAGGACGGACTTCTTTAGATGGAAAGATGGACTCAAGACAGTAAAGGAAAACCTGAGATTCTGCACTTGTTAGAATTAATGCTATTCCTTACTTCGACAGTATGTCACTGTTAACGTCAGAGCTCTTTGACATGACACATTATCTTCCATCTCTTTCTCGCTCTCTTGCTCTGTACTGTCCAGCCATGACAGACATGTTATAGGTTTAATAATCATTTATTCTAAAAAAGATAACATATACATGAGAATCAGTACACATAGAAAAGTTAATGTAATTCGTTCGAGTTATGTAGGCAGGTACTCAATTAACGCATTCAGGTAGATCGTTCGTTAGTTATATAATTACTTTTTATACTACTTATATGGCAAACGAGCATGCAGTCCAGATGTTAAGTGGCTACTGCAGCCCATGGATATCCACATAAAATTCAAAACAAGCTATTATGTTGTCTTGATCTCTATGTGGATACGTTGCCATACTATAGGACTTAGCTGTTATGCCTATGTGCCAGTTATTACAGGAACATACCATTACCATCTAACCGGAACACAGCAGCACAAGTACTGCTATTTGGCGGCAGATAAAGGTAAGGCGGTGGTGCCCACTTCCTCGAGCCCGTTCACAAAAGCTCTACCACCAGTAAAACCATATTTAGTAAACACTAGCTGACCCGCCGAACTTCGTACCGCCCCTGGACATGCATATGACACGGGCTGCCAATGTACGTCGCCGGTATATTTCATTTAAACGTCGCCGTCATTCATTTTAAACTATTCTTTCAATTTGATTTCTGAACGACGGGGGACACATCAAAGGAAACCCCAAATTGTTTTTTTTTTAATTTAATTCCGGGCATTTTCATATTTATTCACCTTTTAAACCTTCTCTGGACTTCCACAAATAATTCAATACCAAAATTAGCCAAATCGGTCCAGCCGTTCTCGAGTTTTAGCGAGACTAACGAACAGCAATTCATTTTATATATAGTATATAGATTATCTGTAATATGTTGAGCGAGTTAAGTTTTAAATTCGTTAAATGTGTCCATGGTTAAATGAACTTACATTTTTTATATGACAGGGTAATTTATTATAAAGCTGTGCGCCTTCGTGAACTATTGTTATATGTTAATTTTATATTAACCTTAAACTTAATTTAATTAATGTAATCTACAATTATTAACCTTATATGACATAACAATTGTGAATAATAAGACCATGCGGATAAAATACCATGTCTTTCCCTAAGCTAAGAAGATTTTATACTCGCTGGCGCTGGCTAAGTCTTATCTGAAACCCGAATGGCATCGTCATAGTAACAGGTCGAACACAGAAAAAAAGGCTGGACGTTTCACACAGCCCTATAAAGTCCCAAACTAAGCAAGTATTGTACTATAGGAACCAGATAACCGATTAAATACTTTTTTTGTTGTATAATGTGTTCTGTTAATAATTTAGCTGACACGCCTTGGTTTCGTACGCAATGTTATTAAAATAAAATACAGCCTAAAGCAATCAAGGATAGTATCATCTTCATCATCATCCACAACCCCACTTCACCCACTGTTGGGTATAGGCCCCCCCAAGTTCGTGCTATCCGCCAAGATCCTGCGCTAGTCTCACCCACTGACGGCCCGCGACTCTAACGAGGTCGTCCACCCATCCCCCTATCCAAGAATAGTATAGATATGTAAAATATTTTTTTTAAATATGTTCAGTAGTTCCGGAGATTACATCCAAACAAACTCGCAAACTTTTATCTCGTTATAATATTATTGTAGATAGAGACACAGACAGACCCATAAAAAAAAAATTTAATTTGAAAAATCCCACAATCCCCTTTTTTGATTCAGAATTAAAAACTGACAGCTGAGAACCAGCCAAGTTAAACTAGCATTGGTGGCGATTCTGTTGTTTACACTGACTAAGTAATTTTTGTAAAATACGAACGGTCTTATTTTGCTTACGCTAAAGATCAAATTAGAATTTCATTTAAAGTGACATTTCTAAAATTAAGTATTTTTTACTAAGACGGCGTGTTTTGGGCTAGTTTTAGTCAGCAGGCAAATTTGTGTTGATTAAAACTAGCCCGTAAACACGCCATATTAGTAAAAATTACTTAATTTTAGAAATGTCACTTTAAAAGTCATTCTAATTTGACCTTTAGCGTAATCAAAATAAGGCCGTTCGTATTTTACACAGTTTTAGTTAGTCAGCGTAAACAACAGAATCGCCACCATTGTTTTAAAAAACAGCATTTGAATCGGTACATCCGTTTGGGAACTACGATGCCACAGACACACAGGCATAAGAGTTATTGATTAAATTTACAATGTATATTCTGTTGAATAGTATCCGACAGAATACAATGTAATATATCAGTACTGTGTAACATATGAACCGGTTGCTATTATCTTGATGACTAATATGTGACACTCTACGCTTTTATGATGCACCGGCTCTCAGTATGACATCACATTAAAACTGGTGGAAACTGCTTATATCTTGATGTAGTTTAGATAGCAACATAACACAAATCAAATTGTATTTAATGCTGGCGATTCTGTTCTTTACGCTAACTAACTAAAATTGTGTAAAATACGTACGGTCTTATTTGGTTTACGCTAAAGATCAAATTAGAATGACATTTAAAGTGACATTTTTAAAATTAAGTAATTTTTACTAAGATGACGCGTTTGCGGGCTAGTTTTAATCAACACACTGCTGACTAAAACTAGCCCAGAAACAAGGTACAGTTTTTGTGTAGGTACAGCCTGTAGGTAATGTTGAAGCTTTACACATTCATTTTATTATTACGTTTTTGCAGCTCTTACCTCATATAAAATTTAAAATAATATTAGTCAAACTTAATTTTTTTTGTCAACCTATATTGCCCCACTGCTGGGCAGAGGCCTCCCCCAAGTCTCTCCATCTATCTCTGTCCTGTGCGATACTCCACAACTCTTGCTGGAAGGCAACAAGATCGTCTCGCCAACGCTTTCTTGGCCTACCCCGACCGCGTCTTCCATCAGGGCTCCAGGTTCACTGGTCCGATTCTTGTTTGTTCAAATACAGAACTACCCACATATTATTTTCTTTTAAAACAGTAACATCAATATTTTTTATAATTTGAATATAATGCTCTGCCCGAAGAAGTAAGACGGTCATCGTCCTTACACGTCTTCAAATTGAAGGTGAAACACCATTACCTGACGATGTCATCTTCCTAGCGTTATTTATTTACTATTTATGTACTTATTTTATCTGTTAGTATAGTTTGCTATATGTATATACCTATATATTAGTCTATTTTATAAGTATATTAAGTATTAGGATTAAAACTTCATATTATTATTATATCTTAGAATATATTATGTGTAAATGTAATGTATCCGCTAAAGTACACCGCCCTCCGTAATTTTTAAAAATTTCGCTCCATCCAAAGGTTGCCTGGAAGAGATCGCTTTTAGCGATAAGGCCGCCCATTGTATTGCCTTATTTATTTTAACCCAGTACTTATTTAATTTAATTATTTCTGTTTGTGTGGTAATTCAATAAAGAGTTATCTATCTATCTATCTATCTATAGTATTGACTTACACACAGTTATATGTATAAAATAGTTAGCTACGCTAAATGGCACATCCTCTTTATTTTTAAGATAAATTGTAAGTTTCTCTGTAATTGAATTTATAATTATTTTAAGAAAGATTTCAGATTTATTTATTTCAGCTTAATTATAACATTGGTTGTTACAGGCATGTCAATTTTTACATTATAAAACTTATAATAATTAAATTAAAATAATACAATTAAAGATCATGTCAACAAAATTTATAATAATAATACCTATAATTATAAATAGTCATAACAAAATACTAAAACAAAACAGATAGGTAGGTAGGTCGATTTAGAGATACACAAAACAAAATTATAAGATCCTAACTAAAACGGTATGTCGAAACTAAATTAAATTAAAATAAAAGAAATAAATGCTAAAACCATAGGTTGTGGCTAAATGTGGTAAACTTAAAAAAAATAAAATTATACTTAATAAAAAATAAAATTATAATTGGTCAATCAAAAGTGTCATCGGCTCCGCTAGGTAATCATTAACACTAGAGTATGCTTTTTCAATAACTTTATTAAACTAGGAGCATCTAGCACACTCTTTGTGAGATGATTGTACAAACGCACACACAGCCATGCAGATTACATACACTTATATTGTATAAAGCCGTCTTGTTTCGGGGGAAACAAATTGTATTGTTGTGTCTAAATACAAAATAAGTAGGTGTAGATACGTTGAATACGATAAGCGAAAATAGGCGCGCGTACAATGATCTCGGATGTTTGAACGTTCGTAGGTACGCGAGCGAGCGTCTTTGGGTGCGTGGACCTGTTTTCGCTTGTCGTACTACACATAACTTCTGCCCTATGACCAAGGACCTAGGACTAAACGTAAAGGACAAAGCAGTATTACTCAAGGTCGCTCAGCGATCTATAGAAATGGGTATGCGTTTATTGCGTTTCTCTACGAGATATGTTACGTAGTAATTTGCACGATAAAAAGTAATTTTATTTGAAATAAGATTTAGAACTACGATATACAGAGATGTGGCGAGTTTGAGTTTTGAAATTGAACTGTTTGTATCTTAACTAATACAAAGTATTTAAGTTTACTAAGAGGGTCGTGGGATACTTAAACATAATTAAGGGTGGAGGTAAAAAATACTCAAACAAAAACAAGGTCCTTAGAACCAATCAGTTGTTTACAATACAATTCTGGAATTAACCTATTTGCTTAAGGGCTTAATAGCTAATTAGGGAAAGTACCTACTTAGATTATTACAATGTTTACTACTAGTCTAGTATATGTAACAGATAGAATCAAAAATCACCTCTGCTATGTCATGCCAGCAGCCCCGGATCTAGAATTTGTCTTAAACGAGGCAGAAACTTGTGTTATAGTTTGAAGCGTTCCAAAACAAATGAACAGCCAGGTGAAATATGTAGGTGGACCACGGGCAGGAAGTGGATGCCGGATGCTATTGTTAGGAGCTGAGGGTTCGGGATAAAATAATGAAAATATATCTAACCAAAATAACACTTTTATTCAACACTGAAATAATACATACACGAACTTAATCACAACACACTAATTCACAACACTATCGCACAATAAACCACTAAAAGTCACCGATGTGTTCGCACGTATAGCCAAATCCAGACTGACTCCTCGATTTTTTTTTCGAATGGACTTATCTCGCTGTTGGCCTCTGAGGCCGTTGCAGCTTAACCGAGCTTTTGGCGAGCGCAGAAGGCGGTCAGCCCTGTAAGTTTTGATGAGGCAACTAGCGCAAGGGCACCACTTGGTACGAACCTCGGCTTGGGCTGTTGCCAGGGTGGGGATAGGAGAGAAACGCCCGGGTATGTGCTTGTACCTCGTATAGGCGGCGACTGAAGGGACTCGTCGACCTCGACGGCGAGGTCGGTGTATCTGTGAAGTGTTTGCTCTGTCTAACGTAGATGACTCGGAAATCTCTTCCGCATTAGCGGAGGTGATTTCGTTATCCGGGTCTCCGAGAACGTGTCTCAGACGACGGACGGAGGGTTCGAGCGTCTCTACGCACTATTTATACCGCGCACTATTTCCAGAACATTCTCGATGTTTCTACTAGTTACTAGAAAAGTTTAGGTATTTCGACAGACTACTATTTCTTAATCTGTGCAACTGTAGCTAAAAACGTGGTATGTAGGTATATTCCGTACCATGTATTACCTATTGTAGGTATAACTTTGAGAAGCTGACTATTACTTTACTATTACTTATTCTGTAACAGCCTCGGCGTAACACTATGTAAGAGCATGTCATAGCAGAAGTGGAACGGGGCAGAAGAAAGGTTCTCGAGTGGAGATTACGTACTGAAAGCACAGTGTCGGACGCGTTGACCGCCGGCCCTCAACTTGATGGAAATACGACCTAATGAAAGTTGGTCGCTCTCGAAATCTATGCCTATGTTCAGTAGCGATCTATCTGTTGCTGCTATGATGATGGCGATGAGTTTGTACATTTTCTCTTTGATCAGAATATAGTTCCGGCAAATACATGTTACCATAATTTGCAGCGACCCTGAACATGAATAGGTCGTAATTTGTCCCCAAGATATTATATTAATGTCTGCTGTACTGGGACTGGCTGTGCCTGGTATAAAGCGGTACTATTTACTGGTATTGATCACGTTTTGAATTATGTTTTTTTTTATGTTTCACGATAAAGTATTCGCATAGTTTGAGTTTAAACACGGAAAGGCATTTAAGATTAGTTAGCTGACCCGCCCGCGGCTTCGCACGCGTGGTTTACCAATAAAAAATATTACGCTCCTTCTGCGCAGTTGGGTAAAAAGTTGCCTATGTCTCAATAATTGATTATTATTTTTTATGTATCTCATTATTGTGGGCTATATTATTTTTTATGTATCTCATTATTGTGGGCTATATTATTTTTTATGTATCTCATTATTGTGGGCTATATTATTTTTTATGTATCTCATTATTGTGGGCTATATTATTTTTTATGTATCTCATTATTGTGGGCTATATTATTTTTTATGTATCTCATTATTGTGGGCTATATTATTTTTTATGTATCTCATTATTGTGGGCTATATTATTTTTTATGTATCTCATTATTGTGGGCTATATTATTTTTTATGTATCTCATTATTGTGGGCTATATTATTTTTTATGTATCTCATTATTGTGGGCTATATTATTTTTTATGTATCTCATTATTGTGGGCTATATTATTTTTTATGTATCTCATTATTGTGGGCTATATTATTTTTTATGTATCTCATTATTGTGGGCTATATTATTTTTTATGTATCTCATTATTGTGGGCTATATTATTTTTTATGTATCTCATTATTGTGGGCTATATTATTTTTTATGTATCTCATTATTGTGGGCTATATTATTTTTTATGTATCTCATTATTGTGGGCTATATTATTTTTTATGTATCTCATTATTGTGGGCTATATTATTTTTTATGTATCTCATTATTGTGGGCTATATTATTTTTTATGTATCTCATTATTGTGGGCTATATTATTTTTTATGTATCTCATTATTGTGGGCTATATTATTTTTTATGTATCTCATTATTGTGGGCTATATTATTTTTTATGTATCTCATTATTGTGGGCTATATTATTTTTTATGTATCTCATTATTGTGGGCTATATTATTTTTTATGTATCTCATTATTGTGGGCTATATTATTTTTTATGTATCTCATTATTGTGGGCTATATTATTTTTTATGTATCTCATTATTGTGGGCTATATTATTTTTTATGTATCTCATTATTGTGGGCTATATTATTTTTTATGTATCTCATTATTGTGGGCTATATTATTTTTTATGTATCTCATTATTGTGGGCTATATTATTTTTTATGTATCTCATTATTGTGGGCTATATTATTTTTTATGTATCTCATTATTGTGGGCTATATTATTTTTTATGTATCTCATTATTGTGGGCTATATTATTTTTTATGTATCTCATTATTGTGGGCTATATTATTTTTTATGTATCTCATTATTGTGGGCTATATTATTTTTTATGTATCTCATTATTGTGGGCTATATTATTTTTTATTTATGTTGTTAATTTGTTTTGCCTATGTAAGTGAATATTTCCCTTCGGCTGGTCTACACAGAACTGCGCTAGAGTTGTCATGCTGTGTACACATGTTTTGGGATACAATCTAGGTCTATGAGACGATAACTATATTTTGTATCTGATTGGTTGTATTCTGTTTTGTGTGCCTTAAGAATTAAAAAAATAATAAAATAAATCCGGGTCATAATCTATCTGTACCTATACCAAATTTCATCGTAATCGCTCTAGCCGTTTTGTAGAGTTCATACCCAGGCTTCAAATAAAAAGCTGGGTATTCCGCAAAGTGAACTGTATTTTCTATCTTCTTAGGTACTAGGTTACAAGG
Organism: Philereme vetulata; assembly: GCA_918857605.2. Classification (NCBI taxonomy): domain Eukaryota; kingdom Metazoa; phylum Arthropoda; class Insecta; order Lepidoptera; family Geometridae; genus Philereme; species Philereme vetulata. Next base: position 6,965,987 of record OU975470.1, on the reverse strand, counting down.
TAAAAACTCGTATTTGATAATCATAATTTTGGAAGAAATTTGCGCTAGACGTATACAAATTTGTTCCTCGCCCTAGCACCACTGCGCGGACAATTTTAGACATTTTCACAAGTCAAGTACCTATCTAAGCGCCCGTTAAGACGACACACAAATTTAATTTCGGTGACGATTGGGCGGAGGATCCGGTAATGCAAAAAAGTGACAGTGCTATTTACTTGCACGAGACAAACATGTATCTTAGTCGCGCCGCATTGTCGCAGGAGTAAATGACGTAAGCGACAAAAGATAAAATCTCGAATTGAATGAGAACCAACAAATTAAAAAAAAATGCTTTTCCATTAATTTAGGTACCATAATTACCGACATAACTATTTAAAAAAAATCTTTAAATATTTTCTAGAGTCTGAGAATGAACGATATTAGTGCTTTAGAAGAGACGATTTTGACAAATAATTGTATCGAGAAAAGTTTCACCAATTGCGTTTCTGACTTTCATTTATGTAGTTGAAATCCTCAAGTAAATATTGCTTAAATATGGAATCAGTACCATTTTTCGTTATTGAACACGAAAGCTACTCAGCGGCTCAAATTTTTTTGCATATCGCCTTAAATGCTAAACAGAGACATACATAGATATCTCGCGCTAGACCGTTAGTCGTAAAAATGTAACCAACAGACAGATAAAGCGATAGAGTTGCTTCCGAATTTATAATATTAGTAAGGATGTACTTAGACTGAAAATATTATACAGACAAACCAGAGAGAAGGCAAACCATAGGGTATAATAACTACATTACAAACGACATTCTAGTTTCTATAAAACAGGCTATTTAGTCTTTGTTTTGGAGTTTATTTTTGTCGTCATAAGCTCGTTAAGAGATGTCGAATTATCTTTGTTTTAAACTGATTGTGTGGTTTTGCGGCAAATAAATAAATGTCTATGTCAATCCTATAAAGTCTAGCTCAATAAATATAATATTACTAGTTGTTGCCAGCGGCTTCGCCCGCGTTGTTCTGGGGTGCAAAATACATAGATAAATTTTGACATCCCATTTTTATCCAATGGGAACTGATTTATGGGATAAATGGTAGCCTATGTAGTAATCCATGTTATAATCTATGTATATACCAAATTTCATGGAAATCGCTTCAGCCGTTACGGTGTGATTGAGTAACAAACAAACAAATAAACATGCAAACTTTTGCGTTTATAAAATTAGTGTGATTGTGTTAGGGAGAGGAATCACAAAGTTTTTGCAAAAGCATTTTTAACAGGATTCATTTAACGAAAACTATTAAAATTCATTGAAACTTTCGTAAAAGTTGAAGTTGATATAATTTTAGCAAATAATTGTAAAGTTCTTGCTATTTTGAGTACCTACCTACTCTATTTGTTTTTATTTGGTTCGTGTCCAAAACATTTCAAGTTGTTACGCTCACAATAGCTGAAATATTTGAAGATGGTACCAATTTATAGGATGGCTTCATTTGGCAAGGATCCAAGGATTTTTATAACATAGTGTTATCGCTTATCAGTTGATACTACCGCGCGGTATTGATTGTACGCGCGGTTGTGTATTAATTGAGTAACAATGTTTCGGACACACAGTTTCTGAAACATCACATAGATGTTTAACTATCGCCATGTTTCGACACATCTGTGTCATAAGAGTCATAACTGATTTGAGCGAGGAGGGGGGGAAGAAACATGCCGAGAAACACGTAGAGTTTGTTTTTGAAACAGTGTTTATAAACAATTGTTTATAAGTGAATACATGCGGCTTTAATGAACTATTAAAAAAATTAAAAAAAAGCAGTTGGGTATTCTAGTATGAAGCTTATATTTTCTGCCCATTTCATTACATCCCACTTTTTGACAAAAGCCTCTCTTCTGCGGGGCACTCTCTCTCTTCTGTACATTAAAATAAAAAAAATAGTTCTGGACATTTCACACAGCGCTATCTAGCCCCAAACTAAGCAGAGCTTGTACTATGGGAACCAGATAACTAATAGAATACTTATATACTTTTTTTTGTAAATACACACTTATAATATATAGAAAACAACCAGACCCGGAACAAATATCTGTAGATCATGCAAACAGTTGTTCCGCGGCGGGAATCGAACCCGCTACCTCCTGCGTCTCAGCCGGCTATTCGCCCACTGCGCCACGGAGGTCGTCAAAATTACATGTTATTATTCACATGAAAGACTGGACCATAGTCGATTGTTCTGGAAATCTGTGGGAGAGGCCTAAGTTCAGCAGTGGACTTCCTTTGGGTGATATGATGATGATGATGAAGCCATTCGCCGTGCACGATTTTTGATTTACAGGACAAAACATAGTTAAATGACTATCATAATATACGACTTATCTCTACTGATGGATAACCGTCTCTCTTTTTCCTTTTCCAGGAAACGGTGTGGTGATCCACCTGCCAGGTCTCTTCGAGGAGCTGCAGAAGAACGAGTCGAAAGGCATGAAGAACTGGCAGGGACGGTTCGTTATCTCCGACAGGGCACATCTGGTGTTCGATATCCACCAGCAGGTATGTACGTATTGCAATTGAGGGTCAGCTAGTTTTATAGACAAGCTTCCGCTCGCGTGATTTGTCAATAAAAACATTACCCTTCTGCGCAGCCGGGTAAAAAGTAGCATAAAGGTAAGACCGCATTAGAGCGGCGCTGCACATCACTTCACGTCACCTATCGCACTACATGTTTAAGAGCGGCGCAGCACTACACGTCACTTCACGTCATCTTTTTTGCCTCTCCGACGAGCGCAGTACGAAGACTGACGCGACGCGCCGCTTGCTATGTCGCATTGAGCGTCGCTGTACCGCGCGGCGCGGGCGGCGCGTCGCTGCACGTCACAATATTATTTTGGAGGTAACTATGCCGCGACGCGCAGCCACGCCTGCTGCAGCGCCGCCTTAGTGCGACACGCGCCATTCAAAATCATCAGCGCCGCTCTAATGCGGTCTTACCGTAAGTCTCAAACCCAGTCATAATCTATCTATATACCAAGTTTCATCGACATCGGTTTAGTTGTGAAACCGTAACAGAGTTACTACCGAATTTATAATTTACTAGCTGAACAATCCGCAGCTTCGATCGCTTAGTTTTTCAATAAAAACATTACCCTCCTTCTACGCAGTTGGGTAAAAAGTAGGTTCAGGGATAATGTAGCATTCTAATGGTGAAAGAATTTTTGAAATAGGACCAGTTGTTTTTGAGTTTATTCGTTACAAAAATACAAATCTTACCTCTTTACGAGTTTTTTATTACCTTGAAATGTACGTTTGTATGTATGTATGCTTGTCCAGGTGGAATCTTGCAACAGAATTTTAAACCCGTTTCCCTCAACCGATTGAGCTGAAATTTGGAATACATATGTAACTTCGGTGACAATGCAATAATATGGTACCATGGAGGTGGTCTCACGGTGAAGATGGATGCTAGACAACGGAATTTCTGAATGGATTATAGTAGGCTACTAGTGTTTGGACTCATTTGAATCTGCTTGCGGTTCCGTCTTATGCCGAGCAAAATTTACCGAAACACACTGCAAAAGTAGTAAAAGACTTCATAAGGAATCAGTCTGTGACAGTTTTGTATTGGCCCCCGCACAGTCCGGATATAAATCCAATCGAAAATTTGTGGTACTAAGTGAAGAAGACAGTGGCGACAAAGCGTACATCAAACGCCAATCAGTTTTACACAGCTTTTACAGAAGCATGGGAGCAAATTCCGCTACAAGCTTGTACAAAATTGATCGCTTCCATGCCCAAGAGTTGTCGTGCTGCTATTGCTGCAAAAGGACATGCGATCAAATATTGATTTGTACCGGAATGTTTTATAAAAATGTGTTAGGAATGTTAAGTAATAAAGATAATTTCAATATTTTATTTCATATTTATTTATTTCAAACCATAGTGACATAAAGAACACTTAGTTACGTCAGCTTCATTACATAAAAAATGTTAGGAAAATATTTACCTAACTAATATTTTAATAATAGAATAATATTTTAGTTGCGGCTGTATACTGGCTTTGTCAAGAATAGTAATAGCTCTAATATATAATAATAATAGCTCTATTTTTATTATTTCTTGTATGCATATGGAGTGTCTTAAATTATATGGCCAGATCTTTCTTAAGTTTACACTGCTTACAAATAAGATAAACCGAATAAAAGATAGGAACAGGCAAGATTTGTTGTAAATATTTCGTTTTAACATTACACAATATCATCACAAATATTTCTTTACTGTGTAGCAAGTTCCAATGGCAGTCTGATAAAAAATGTACAGAGGAATAGCTTAGTTATTTTAATATGCTTCCAGTGTCTGTAATTATGTGACCACCACTGTATATATTGTAAAATGATTATGGATGTAGTACATATAACAAAAATATATCATGTAAAATTTAGAATATTAGTATAGATAATATTAGGAAGGATTTCTTTTAGTAATATTAAACTGGTCTCCAATTGGTGGTAAACAAAGCAAGGGACGATATATCTTTTACGTTAATCAATACAAGATGATGTATTTTTAATGACGAAGATGAGTTGACAAAAATTGGTGATGGATTTCCACCTCGGTTTCCTAATGGTTAAACAATGTATTACCTAATTAGTGTTTATGATAATGCTTGTCTTCTAGCACTTCCAAAAAGCGTGCATTGAGCCACTAGCTACTCAAAGATGCCCATGTTATTATACCATGTTCCTATACCATACCTACCTAAGTACCTGTTATGACGTAACCATTACCGATGTTCCATTGTGTCCAAATGGTATTGCCCCCCAATTTGACGGTATTTTTTTTAACATTTTTTTATTATAACTACAAATCTGTATTAAAACAAAAAAAAATGGTTTAGGAATGAGTGTATCAATTTCTACGACCCATTTTTGAAATTTTGACTCCAACCATTTTGGCTCTTTTGGCCATCAAAATGAAAATATATTTTAATTATTTTTCTTGACAGCTGTGACGGACGGACGGACGGACAAAGTTTCCGTTTCATAAGGGTCCCGTTTTTACCATTTTGGTCCGCAACCCTAAAAACATGCTCTGCCGTCGATCCCCATTTAATATGGGAAAAGAGTAGGAACAAGAAACCTTAATTGTTTCTGTTGGTTGTCCAAGTCTACTGCTACTAGTCAGTCTACTAGGTTGTGACTAAAAGAGTGTTAGATATGAGTGTGGATGGATATATTAGTAGAGGAAGGCGGAAGAAGAGATGGATGGACTGTGTGAAGAATGATATGGATAGGAAGGAAGTGACAACGGAGATGACGGCTGATAGAGATATGTGGAGGAGGAATACATGTCGTGCCAACCCCGCGTAATGTCGGAAAAGGGCTGAAGTATACCCAAGTCTAGTTTACTCTCGAGGAACAAGTCTTCTTCTTCTTCTTTCGTGTCAATGGCTATTTGACTTTTAAATTTGATTAGCCCAATAGAGGGCAACTTCCACACCCCTCTCTGTTGCCTGGTACAAGTCATTCTGTGTGCAGGTGGTTGGGCATAGAGGCCATGAGAGCAGGTGGGCCATTGTTTGTGTGGTAGCCCCGCAGTGGCACTGGCTCCGGAATGGGTCGATGTATCCCCACTTGCCTAAATTGTATCGGCAGCGGCCAACTTGAGTGCGCAACCGGTTTAGAGACTTCGAAGAACAAGTGAAACTTTACGATTAAATTGTTCCATGTAATTTCATTGAAAAAACCTTGTATGTAACCGATGATATCATGCGGAATTCCCCGCCTTGATTTAACATAAACAATGCTTGTGTTATGAAGTTTATCAGGCATTCTTAGATATTGAATAGCAGTACTTGTGCTGCTGTGTTCCGGTTAGATGGTAATGGTATGCTCCTGTAATTACTGGCACATAGGCATACCAGCTAAGTCCTATAGTATGGCAACGTATCCACATGGAGATCAAGACAACATAATAGCTTGTTTTGAATTCTATGTGGATATCCATGGGCTGCAGTAGCCACTAAACATCTGGACTGCATGCTCGTTTGCCATATAAGTTGTATAAAAAAGTATATTGAAATAAAGTAATGAGCTGACTAGTCTGCGCTTTTTGTCGACTAGTCGCCGACTACAAACATGGCCGGGATAGTCGGCTTTCCCGACTAATCGGTACATCCAGAGGCGACGTAAGGCGTGGGTGACGTGGGCCACTGCCTACGGCCTCGCGGTCCAAGGGTTCTCGCGCCTCGGAGATTTATGCATTACCGAGCCGTGAACATGACGAATACATTTTACAGTTTCATGTGTATTTTTTTTTATTATATATGCGACCTTCCCTTGTCGCTAAAACACCAACTCATTGACATGTGTATTCTGCCTGTCCTAACCTACGGTGCCCAGTCTTGGTCACTGACCGAATCTCAGAAGTTCAAACTAGGAGTTTGCCAAAGAGCGATGGAGCGCAGCATTTTGGGTGTAAAGCGGATCGACCGGATTCCAAATTCCTGGCTGTGCTCGAAGACCGGCATCGCTGGCGTGGGCATCAAGGCTGCAAAGCTGAAATGGGACTGGGTGGGTCATGTCTCCCGTATGCAACCCGATAGGTGGGCCAAGAAGACAAGCATATTATGGACTCCTAAAGACGGAAAGCGACGCCGAGGAAGGCCTAAAAAGCGCTGGAGCGATGACTTGGACGTCTTCCAAAGAGACTGGCGGGATATGACTCTAGACCGTGATAAGTGGAAGGAAGAGGGGGAGGCCTTTGCCCAGCAGTGAAACAGTATGGGCTAGTTAAAAATGTATATATATATTTATTTATTTAATTAGATAACAATGAATCTATTTTGTTAGTAAAAAGCTTACATCTAGGGGAGTTAGTACTTAATGACTAAATTGCGAGTTAGTAGTCCTCTGCGTGAGCTTCCACATCAGAGGACAGTTTGTTGGCGATGACGTTCAGGGTGATGTTGCAGCTCTTATAAAATCCGTGTTCTTGCGACACCACGGGCTTGAACGGCTAACTTTTGATAGGTACTATTCCATTCCCTGTTCGCTGTACGTTGCTTGCTCATTCCGCCCCATTGTCAAGCTGATTGCAACAATAAGAGCAATGGATAGCGAACAATGAATGGAATAATAGTAACATATATGTTCGAAGAGGAGGGCCTTGCGTAATTTACCTTGCCCACATCAAATTAAGGTCTTGCCTCGCCACTGGGTACATCTATACTAATATTATAAAGAGGAAATATTTGTTTGTTTCTTTGTATTGAATAGGCTCCGAAACTACTGGATCGATTTAAAAAATTCTTTCACTGTTGGGAAGCTACACTATCCCCGGCTCCACATAGGCTACTTTTTATCCAACTGCGCAGAAGGAGGGTAATGTTTTTATTAAAAAACTACGCGTGCGACGCTGCGGATTTGTCAGCTAGTCTCTAATAGAAATGTATAGCTTGCGTATAGCCGTGCATAGTTCCTGATACTGGGAATCCTAGTGTCGGTTCAGGGCTACGTGTGTGATTGTCCGGTGGTATTTATTAAATATTTTTGGCAGGTTGATGGCCTACAAGAAGCGGAGAAGGGTAAAAACTCCCTTGGCACCACGAAAAAGGGCATCGGCCCGACCTACTCGTGCAAAGCGTCGAGGAACGGTGTGCGGATTGGTGACCTACTCGGCGATTTCAATATATTTGAAGACAAGTTAGTATAAGAGACAAAATAATTATTATAATTATAAATAATTATTATAAAAAATAATTGACGACCTCCGTGGCGCAGTGGGCGTATAGCTGGCTGAGACGCAGGAGGTAGTGCGTTCGATTCCCGCCGCGGAACAAATGTTTGCATGATCTACAGATATTTGTTCCGGGTCTGGTTGTTTTTCTATATATTATAAGTACGTATATAAAAAAATGTATATAAGTATTCTATAAGTTATCTAGTTCCCATAGCACAAGCTCTGCTTAGTTTGGGGCTAGATAGCGCTGTGTGAAATGTCCAGCAATATTTATTAATTGGTAACCAAGGGATGTTACGTTATGGTAGAGTTGCCAACCCTCCTGTTTTCCCAGGACATATCCTGCTTTCTGGGGTGTCCTGGGCTGTCGTGGATAGATAAGTAGCGTCCTAGGTTTTTAATGGGTCCTGTGTAATCAGGCGCCACTACCGTCTCCAATCGTTTTGTCACTGGGCCCGCGCCTCGGGTGTGAAGGTCGGGACCGATTTGAGAAATTCTTTTTTTGTTTAGGGTAGGTATACTTTCCTGATGGTCCCATTGGTACCAAGTCAGGATCTGATTATGGGATCCCAAAAAAATCGAGTGCAACTCTCAAATTTTATAGAGACGCAATTCGGTTTTGTTTGTTATTATCACAGTTACATGTCTATAAAAAAAAAACTATTTAAGTATTTGCGTTTGGTACTGATCATCTGATGTTGCTGAGCTCCTTGTATATTTGAAGGATATACTTTCAGATTGGTCTAATAGAAATATAATCAAAATCGGCTAAGTAGTTTGGTTTTTGCTGTTATCTGAAGTTGGTTATATTTTTGTAAAAAAGTTACTTGTCCAATAAAAGCTTATACGAGCTCTCATGAGGATTCCAAACACAACAGTGTGTACTGGTTTTAAACCTAAATAAATAAATATTGCTGGACATTTCACACAGTACTATCTAGCCCCAAACTAAGCAGAGCTTGTACTATGGGAACCAGATAACTGATAGAATACTTATATACTTTTTTTTTAGTAAATACATACTCATAATATATAGATAAACCTCCAGCCCGGAACAAATATCTGTAGAGCATGCAAACATTTGTTCCGCAGTGGGAATCGAACCCGCTACCTCCTGTTTCTCAGCCGGCTATTCGCTCACTGCGCCACGGAGGTCGTCCTTGTATTTCTACCTTCAAGTCCTAGATTTCAAAATTTGGACATGGCAATCCTACGTTATGGCAAACGAGTTCTTGAGTGGAGACCGCGTCTTGGCAAACGTAGTGTGGATAGTTTTTATTTTATTTGTTTCTTTATGAATGTTGTGTGTGAATACTTAATACTACATTAATACGTCTATCTGAAGGTTGTCTGGATTGGATGAAGCGATAAGACCGCTCATTGTTCCACCGCGTCTAATTCTAATTTTAGGGTGGGGGAGGAATGAAAGATCTGCGCTGACGTCCTGCACCGGGGTGTATTGTGCATTCCCCCCCCCCCCCCCCCCCCCCCTTCTAACCTGACCCCAGCCATCCTAACTCCTTGAAGTAAGAGAGTACGACTTTGGGTTGGTGCCAGTACCTTTCCAGGGTCCCCGTAGGCGTTGATGTAGAGTAGCGGTGTTAGTGGAGGATGAGGATTCGATGACCCCTTACAGACCCGGGAGTGTTCCACCGCGTATTAGTCTTAGGATTTCTAGGTTAAATAATGAGGAGTTTACACGGTCATGTTTGTATAACTGCTAACAGATGGCGTTGCTCTGGCATACGCTGATTATAAAAAAGAACTGAATTATCAATGTCAATTGCCTTGTTATATTAGCTCCTTACATATGAAATTGGCGTTTTGTATGGGAGGAACATACAGTCAATTTTTTTTTGTAAAATATATTTCATTAATCAAAGTATACACCGTTGTTATTTTTGCCATCTCATAGGTAGTTCATTGATCCCTTTACCAAAAAACCCATGGGGGCGAAAATCAATAAACTCTTTGAAGGCGGTTTGGGACTGCTGCATCGGAGTTGAATATTTTTCCTTGTAAGAAGTTGTCCAAATTCCGGAAAAAATGGTAATCTGTTGGAGCAAGGTCCGGGGAGTATCCACAGACATCCCAATTGTAGCTCATCTAACTTAGCGGTTGTTTGTTGTGCAGTGTGTGGTCTTGCGTTGTCGTGAAGCAGCAGTGGCCTATAGAGCGATTGACCAATCTTGGTTGTTTAGCAGCTAGTCCTTCCTTCATGGTTTGCAGTTGCTGACAATAGATATCTGCCGTAATCGTTTGGCCAGATTTTAGAAAGCTGTAGTGAACGACACCGGCGCTAGTCCACAAAACAATCACAAGTAACTTTTTCTGAGTCAATTTTCGTTTAGGGCAGGATTTGGCTGGGTCTCCAGGGTTCAGCCATTGCGACGAGCGCTTCCGATTATCATACAGTATCCACTTTTCATCACAAGTAATGATTCGATTTAAAATCCCTTCATTATTGTGTCGGTTGAGCAAAGTAACACAGCAATCGACGAGTGTTTGCAAGTTCGATTCACTCAATTCATTAGGTACCCATTGTTCAAGTATTTTTTACTTTCCCGATTTGCTTCAAGTGGATTAATACAGTTTTATCACTTACCCCGAAGCCTGCAGCTATCTATGAAGTGCTTTGTGATGGATCCGCTTCCACAATAACCTTTAATTCTTCATTTTCCACTTTGGTCTCCGGCCGTCCACGGGGTTGGCTCTGAAGGTCGAAATTTCCAGAACGAAAACGTTGAAACCAAAAATGTAACGTGTTTTCTTTTGCTACACCAGCGCCGTACACATGATTATTCCTTCGAGCTGTTTCTGCAGCACTGGTGCCACGGTAGAACTCGTACTCGTAAATATACCGATATTTCATGTTTTCCATTGTACGGTAATAAACGACGCCAAAGAAAAAAATAATGAGGAAAAAACAAATGAATGACTGTTTTCAAAACTCAAATGTACCAGCTAAATGAGTTTATAAATTTGAATTTGGAATTCTTAACCAGAGGAGATATTTCAGATCAAAGTGGTCAGTTCACAAAACGCTAATTTCAGATACCTAATATTATTTTCCAGGGAGATAGAAATTTAAAAAAATCATTTGTGTTTGTTCATCAGACGAAGTGAGTATGTTTTAAACAAATTTTGATGTTGTGCCTTTGAGATTTTGGCATATATACCAACTATATTTTTAGCTGGTTAATCTCCAGAAAGCGGCATTTCTTGCGCTAGTTTCAATTTGTAATTTAGTATTATCTATCTGCTTTCAGGTTCCGTACGTTGGCAGCAAACTACAAACGCATGTTTCCATCCCTAGAGGTAGATATAGAGAGCGAGCTCGCGCTATACCGCGACTACGCAGACAAGGTGCGGCCGCTGGTCAAAGATACCGTCTCGTGGCTGCACAAGGAGATCAAAAGCGGGAAGAAAGTGCTGGTGGAAGGGGCTAATGCCGCCATGTTGGATATTGACTTTGGTAAGAGAAATTTCTCGTTCAAAATAGCTCAGTGTCTTATAAGTCCACTATACCTCAGGATTTATTCATATAATCCTATATTTGTACCAGTAATACTGCATCATTTTTTGTTTGTCCGAGGATAACTTTCGAAGCGTTTATCCGATCTTCGTGAAATTTGGTATTTATGTAGGTAGTGATGGCACAATTTTGGTGTGACTAAATGAGCTAAAAATGTGAGGGGGTTGTTGAGGTATTAGGGTTCAAGAGGGTTAAAAAAAAACAATATGGGACTGTAACTTTAGTGACACAAATTAAGGGAAAAGTTTGAAATCCAGAATAACTGCAATTATAACCAATAACCACAGACGACCTCCGTGGTGCAGTGGACGAAAAGCCGGCTGAGACGCAGGAGGTAGTGGGTTCGATTCCCGCCGCGGAACAAATGTTTGCATGATTTACAGATATTTGTTCCGGGTCTAGTTGTTTCTCTATATATTATAAGTATGTATTTACAAAAAAAAAGTATATAAGTATGTATTCTATCCGTTATCTGGTTCCCATAGCTCTGCTTAGTTTGGGGCTAGATAGCGCTGTGTGAAATGTCCAGCAATATTAATTTATTTTTATTATTTAGTTTCTACTGCAAAAAAGAGTAACCAATTAACATGAACTCCCGTTCTCTGTAATTTGAATGAAACTGTAGGTCAAGTTGGTTATTTCTGCATTTCATGACACTATTTTGATAGTCAAAGATTACTAATAATATTTTTTTTTGTTTTTATGGGAGATTCGCGAGATGTCAGTCCGGGGCGAACCACTAGTTTAATAATTAGCCACTTATCTACTCTTTTGTTGATAGCGTATTATTGCATGAGCATTGTCAGTGTATGAGTGTAACGGCTGCAGGTACATACCCGTACGTGACGTCATCGAACTGCAGCATCGGCGGCGTGTGCACCGGCCTGGGCCTGCCGCCGAACGTCATCGGCGACGTGCTCGGCGTCGTGAAGGCGTACACCACGCGCGTGGGCGACGGCCCATTCCCCACTGAGCTTCATGATGTAAGCCTTTAAGTTGGCGTAACTGTTTGCTTCCCTTCGCCTTTTATACTGTTTTGTTATGTACGACATTAAATTGAAACACGCAGCCGGTATCTTAACTGATTTTAGAGGTAAGTTTAATCAGAGATGCTGCTTAGTCAGTTTAGCAGGTACCTACTTATGTGCACTGTTTTTTTATACTACATAGAGATGGAACAGGCTTATGTCCCACCTGATGTGAAGTGTAAAAAAAAAGTGGTAACCATCGCCTATAACAGAGAATTGCCTCTGTGATGTGCTCTATGATGCACTGCCTTGCGTCCATCAAATTGAGGCATATACAGGTGTAAAACCCTTGTATATAAATCGAACACCTAACCAAGTAAATTGCTGAGGTTAATCACGAAACCTGATAATATTGATGATGAAAATGATGAAACATTCTGGATTGACAGACAACCGGCCAGCTGCTGCAAGACAGAGGGCATGAGATCGGCGTGACGACGAAGCGTGTGCGACGCTGCGGCTGGCTGGACCTCGTCGTGGTGCGGTACACGGCGCTCGTCAACGGATACACCTCGTGAGAATATACCTTCCTACACCTCTCCATACCTTTATAATACTCGATCATTTTTGATAGATCGAAGCGAGATCTCTAAATAAATTCGGGCAAATCGGCTTTGTATGTATGTATGTTTGTCTGAGGATAACTTTCGAAGCGTTGATCCGATCATCGTGAAATTTAATATATAGATAGATAGTGATGGCACAATTTTGATATGACTAAATGTTGGGGGCTTGTTGAGATATTAGGGTTCAAGAGGGGTAAAAAAAATGAAAATGAGACTATTAGGTCAAGTGGGACGTTAAATTAAAGATTTTCATTAGTATTACCCGTACGCGATAAGTTGGGACCTGAACGCGGTGACGTCATATTGGCGTGTTTGTACCGCCCGCAAAAAAGCGAACATAACAAGCAGCCGCCCGCTGCTTCGTCTTTGTTTTTTTAACCTAATTTATTATGTTACTCAGGGAGGACGCTGCTTTTTATCTAATCTTTTTAACACTATTTGAATAAAATAAAAATACAATGTTTAAGTTTATACATTTATTTTATCTATTATTTACATTATCTCATCTTCGTCACTACTTAGTGGATTTATGCCTTCTAGAGGTTGTTCTTCGTCCTCAGTCTCACTATAATCACTTGACGAAGAGGTATCCGATAAATTTACAACATTTACTATAACAACAAAAACTACAACAACAAAACAATGACACAAACGAAAACTAAAAGAATTCCAGAGCGCGTCGTTACGTGACGTAGGCCAGTACGAGACTAAAACCCCTCGTAAAAAATAGTGATGCGAACGGTACAATACGGGCGCCATCGGGGAAGCGGTCGGGGAGTCGCATTTCTAGCAGGTCCCAAGTTATCGCGCACGAGTAATACCTACATTTAGACTTCGTTTTTATTTTTAGTAAAGTCCTTGTAGTTTTAGAGTTAGTTTTGAGTTATAAAAACTGAACTTTGACAAAATTCACAGGATACACCAGTGACCCCACAGTGCTGTAATTTAATATGCGTATAGCTTAAGTGCCACAAATATAGGCAAAAGTCTGAAATCCAGAATAACTGCAATTTGTACCCCCAAAAAAGTGTAACCACAGTACATGAACTCCCGTTACCTGTAATTTGAATAAAACTGTAGGTCAAATATTATGGTTATTTATTTCGTGGCACTATTTTGATTGTCAAAGATTACAGATATTTATTTATTTATTGTCGGTCGAAACCGATAAAACTGTACATGATAAATCCCGTATCTATAATAATAACTCAATCATTTAATGACGACCTCCGTGGCGCAATGGACGAATAGTCGGCTGAGATGCAGGAGGTAGTGGGTTCGATTCCCGCCGTGGACAAATGTTTGCCTGATCTACAGATATTTTTTCCTGGTCTGGGTGTGTTTCGATATATTATAAGTATGTATTTACAAAATAAAAAAACCGCCAAATGCGAGTCGGACTCGCGCACGAATGGTTCCGTACCTTTATCTATAAAAACCAGCAAAAAAAAATCACGTTTGTTGTATGGGAGCCCCCCTTAAATATTTATTTTGTTCTGTTTTTAGTATTTGTTGTTATAGCGGCAACAGTAAATAGTAATACATCATCTGTGAAAATTTCAACTGTCTAACTAACACGGTTCATGAGATACAGCCTGGTGATAGACAGACAGCGGAGTCTTAGTAATAGGGTCTCGTTTTACCCTCTGAGTATGGAACCCTAAAAAACGTATATGAGTATTGTATCAGTTATCTGGTTCCCATAATACAAGCTCGACTTAGTTTGGGGCTAGATAGCGGTGTGTGAAATGTTCAGTATTATTTTTTGTTGTATTCCGCAAGTTGCAACTAAATTCCATACAATATGGGTACGACCAAAAAAGAAGTGATTACGACGAGTAATTTACTCGTAGCTTAAATAGCCCAAAGGATTAAGCAAGTCGAAGTGGCAGTGGACAGGCACATAGCTCGAAGAACTGACGGCCGTTGGGGCAGAAAGGTTCTCGAGTGGAGACCGCGCACTGGAAAGCACAGCGTCTGACGGCCCCCCACTAAAGTCAAAGTAAAAATCTTTTATTCATTAAAATCACAAGGATCACTTTGAGTCGTCTAATTTTACTGCCTGTTCCTTCGCGACCAAGCCCAGGAAAGAAAGGCAAGAAACAAGGCTGGTTGTTTTTGTTTAATGATACTTTTAGAATACATAACAATATAGGAAATAAATTACGTCTAAATTGTAACATTTTGAACGAGTTGGAGCAATTTCAATCCCAAAATTCTCTATCATCTAAATAATCCGATATGTTATAGTAGGCTTTTTTATAAAGATTTTGTTTAATTGCGTTTTTAAATTTGTTAATTGTCAATTTTTGTACGTCACTTGGGAGTTTGTTATAAAAGCGAACATCTTGTCCTTTAAACGATTTACTAACTTTATGGAGTCTACAAGTGGCAACAGCGAGTTTAACTTTATTTCTAGTATTAACTAGAACTAGAAGGAAAGAATATCTATTAAATGTGGCTGTTCGAAATCTACGGACGTCTTGCGGATGTGATAATAATAATAATAAATATTTTCTAAACATTTCACACAGCGCTATCTAGCCCCAAACTAAGCAGAGCTTGTACTATGGGAACCAGATAACTGATAGAATACTTATATACGTTTTTTTTGTAAATACATACTTATAATATATAGAAAAACCACCAGACCCGGAACAAATATCTGTAGATCATGCAAACATTTGTTTACTACCTCCTGCGTCTCAGCCGGCTATTCGCCCACTGTACCACGGAGGTCGTGATGATGACGATGAAGAGTTTTTTTCTCTAAACCTGGAGTTTTAAATGTATTTATCACGTTGCAGATTGTGCTTAACAAAGATGGACATCCTCGACACACTGAAAGAGATCAAAGTGGGCGTGGCTTACAAACTGAACGGAAAGAAGATCGACTACTTCCCGTCTTCAATGACAGAACTCAGTAATGTAGAGGTCAGTTGATGAGGGCTTTTTAATTTCGTTTAAAAGAAGAAAAATAAAATAAAAATAATAGAATTATTTATTCGTAAATTACGTAAATTTATTGTTTATTCTCTAGATCAACTCTAGAGGCAAAGGCCTCCCTCCCTTCTTTCTAGTTTTTTCTGTCCTCTGCTGTAGTGGGCCAGTCTGGTAAATGCACATCCAAGTCACAAGGTGGAAGAGGTTAGACAAGACAGGTTAAAAATAATAATAAATCAACTTGGGCAAATCGGCGTTGTATGTATGTATCTTTGTTTGTTCGAGGATAACTTTCGAAGCGTTTATCCGATCATCGTGAAATTTGGTATATAGGTAGGTAGGCAGTGATGGCACAATTTTGGTGTGACTAAATAAGCTAAAAATGTGTGTTGTTGTTGAGATATCGGGGTTCAAGAGGGGTAAAAAAACACAAAATGGGATCCAGTCAAGTGGCACTTCTAATAAAAGGTCTTTGTGAGTAAATTTCGACCCCGTTTTTATTTTTATTGTAAAACTTGTTGTTTTTTAGTTTATTAGCCATAATAAAATCGAACTTCACAAAATTCACAGGGTACACCAGTGATCCCATAGTGCTGAAATTTGGTATGCGTGTAGCTTTAGTGATAGTAAAATAGGGGAAAAGTCTGAAATCCAGAATAACTGCAATTGTTACCAATTAACATGAACTCCCGTTACCTGTAATTTTAATGAAACTGTAGGTCAAGTATTTCGTGCCACTATTTTGATAGTCAAAGATTACAAAGAATATTTTTTTTTTGTTTTAAGTTGAGACTCGCGAGATCTCAGTTCGGGGCGAACCACTAGTTATTATATATATAATGTTATTTGTAGGTCGAGTATTTAACCTTACCCGGATGGGGCTGCAGTATAGAGCATGTCCGGGAAATGGACAAGCTGCCAGAACAAGCGCGGAAATACGTGAAGGCGATAGAAGACTTCCTACAAATACCTGGTAAGATGATTAACCTGTTCATCATCATCATTAACATCTTCTGCAGAGTGGTTTTATGGTAGATTTAGATGGAACAAGCTTATGGACCGCCTGATGTTAAGTGGTAACCATAGCCTATAACGAGGAACTGCCTCGTTGGTCACACCTAGAAATGTACCCTGCGATGCACTCGTCAACTCTCTCATCAACTAGTGGCATACGGGGTTAAATCCTCATGTGCCAGTAATTTCGCTGGCAACCATACCCTTCAAACCGAAACAGCGATGTCGCTAGGCGGCAGAAATAGGTATGGTGGTAGTACTTCGCCGAGCGAGCCCTTTCACAAGGAACTATACTATTAACGCTACGCTTGTTACCCGACTACGGCAAAGCCAAAAGAAAGGGTTATGTTTTAGCAGTTTATCTATGTGGATTTACGTATTAGATATTTGGAGTCATTAAAAATGACAATGTTGTGTTCAATAACGCAGAAAAGTTGTATACACATAGATACTAGCTGACCCGCCCGCGGCTTTTCAAGTGTGGTATTTTTCAAACTTTCGCGATCACTGTACATAATTATTGGTTAAAACGGGTATTTATCGCGTATGTGCCTTGTTTATTTGTTATCCCGACGTTTCGACTGTGTTGCAACAGTCATGGTCTCGGGCTGACTGGAGTACTTGGAGCTACCGTCGGGAAGTGCGGGTAGCTGCAGCAACTACCCTCACTTGGTCTTCAGAATTATGAATGTCCTCGTTCATATTACGACACACTACACTAACCGTATCTACGCACTGAGACGACTGATCACGACGTTTACACGTGTGGTTTATCAAAAAAACATTACCTCCCTTTGCGCAGTCGGAGAAAAAGTAGCCTATGTTTGTTCCCCAGTATATAATCTATCTCCTTGCCAAATTTTATTACGATCCGCACAGCCGTTTAGTCGTGAAAAGGGACAAACAAACAAACGAGTTATTTTCGCATTTAATTTTATAATATTAGTATGGGTTAGTATGAATAGCACTTAGGAATTGTTTAACTTTCTATTAGTGAAATAATTTTCAATCTGTTAAGTAAGGGCGCGTTCAAGTATTACGTAACGCAATTTTTGAAGATTTTTTGACCCCCCCCCCCCTCATGTAACGCGCTGTAAAGTTTTTCTAACTTAACACCCAAGCAACTATTTTTTTCTAACCTATACTTGTCCCGCTGGACAAAGGTCTACCCAACTCCCCTCTATCCTTTAATACCTTTGGTGTTACAAACGTCCATAGTCTACAGTAACCACTTACCATCAGGTGGGCCGTATGCCTGTTTGCTAACTTAATGGTACAAAAAAAAATCCATCGCGGCCCACAGCCAAATTTGACCAATCTTTTAATACCTTTGGTGTTACTAACGTCCATAGTCTACAGTAACCACTTACCATCAGGTGGGCCGTATGCCTGTTTGTCAAGTGGTACAAAAAAAAATCCATCGCTGCCCACAGCCAAATTTGACCAATCTTTTAATACCTTTGGTGTTACTAACGTCCATAGTCTACAGTAACCACTTACCATCAGGTGGGCCGTATGCCTGTTTGTCAAGTGGTACAAAAAAAAATCCATCGCTGCCCACAGCCAAATTTGACCAATCTTTTAATACCTTTGGTGTTACTAACGTCCATAGTCTACAGTAACCACTTACCATCAGGTGGGCCGTGTATGCCTGTTTGCTAACTAAGTGGTACAAAAAAAAATCCATCGCGGCCCACAGCCAAATTTGACCAATCTTTTAATACCTTTGGTGTTACTAACGTCCATAGTCTACAGTAACCACTTACCATCAGGTGGGCCGTATGCTTGTTTGTCAAGTGGTACAAAAAAAATCCATCGCTGCCCACAGCCAAATTTGACCAATCTTTTAATAACTTTGGTGTTACTAACGTCCATAGTCTACAGTAACCACTTACCATCAGGTGGGCCGTATGCCTGTTTGCTAACTAAGTGGTACAAAAAAAAATCCATCGCGGCCCACAGCCAAATTTGACCAATCTTTTAATACCTTTGGTGTTACTAACGTCCATAGTCTACAGTAACCACTTACCATCAGGTGGGCCGTATGCCTGTTTGCTAACTAAGTGGTACAAAAAAAAATCCATCGCGGCCCACAGCCAAATTTTACCAATCTGGTTTGAATGCATCCAAGTCGTCTCTCCATCTTTTTCTGGGCCTACCACGGCTGCGTCGTCCGTTTGGTATCCCACTGAGTGACTAGATTCGCCCATTGTTCTGGATGCATTTGAATGTTGCAACTTGGGAGAACAAAATAAAAATGACATACAATACAAACGAGCGATTCCCCGTAAAGCATAACCGAAAAGGGTCGCCAACTTGGGAGATTTTAATTCTATAGTCTACTAATATTATAAAGAGGAAAGATTTGTTTGTTTGTATTGAATAGGCTCCGAAACTACAGGACCGATTTAAAAAAATCTTTCATTGTTGGGAAGCTACACCATCCCCGGGTGGCATAGGCTACTTTTTACCCAACTGCGCAGAAGGAGGGTAATGTTTTTATTGAAAAACTACGCGTGCGTAGCTGCGGATTGGACAGCTAGTCTTTTATATAAATAAAAAAACAATGTTACGCAGCGCGTTGTTCAACCCCCCCCCCCCCCCCCCCCCCCTCTCCAAATTGCGTTAACGCCCCGTAATGCTAAAGTAAACCCCTTACAAACTTTTCCTCTTTATAATATTAATGGCCGTTTTTCTCAGTGAAATAATATTTTGTTTATTTTTTTTCAGTGAAATTCATCGGTGTCGGCCAGGGTCGGGAATCCATCATCAGCGTGAATTAACGTGTATTGTCACACGAGGCGCACTGTCATTAGTCGATACCAAAACTACTGTTAAATTCGGTAATATTTTGCACTAACTTAAAATAAACTAATCCTATGTCGACGACCTCCGTGCCGCAGTGGGCGAATAGTCGATTGAGCAGGAGGCCCCGCCGCGGAACAAATGTTTGCATGATCTATAGATATTTGTTTCTGGTCTAGATGTTTTTCATTATACTATAAGTATGTACATATTTATAAAAGAAAACTATGTAAGTATTCTATCAGTTATCTGGTTCCCATGGTACAAGCTATGCTTAGTTTGGGGCTAGATAACGCTGTGTTAAATGTCCATGTACCGTGTATATTGGCGGTCGTTACGGCCCGCATGCAGGGGGGCGTTCAAGTATTAAGTAACACAATAACGGGGGGGTTGTAAAACGTTACGATGCGTTACAGGGGCGTACGAACAACGCGTTACGCATCTTTGTTTTTTTATTTAATAATAAACTTGTTTCATTTAATATTATCGCAAGCGCGATTAAAACAATAAAAAGATAATTTAGCGACTTTCTGGTCTTTTGCGCAACATAATTGTGACTTTAAGGTAAAAATGGTCACTTGCGTGTTACGTTACGTTTGGGAGAACGTTACGTATAGAAAAACGTTACGGCGCGTTACATTGGGGGGGTCAAAAATCTTAAAAAAATTAGACAAGACAATCATTTATTCACTACGTTAGCACACAATATACAATAAAGTTATATTTTAAGACAGGAAATACAAAAAATTTAACAATTAACCAGTATAAACGTAAAACATAAACAAAAAATAGGGAGAACTTGGTAGATACTGTGCTGTGTGCTACACCAGTAAATGGGACTCGACTCAGCATTACACTTTGCAAATTGCGTTACGTAATAGTTGAACGCGCCCCAGGGACTATAGAAGGCGTTTAAATAGGCGTTATATAATGATAATACGAGTGCAAAGTTCGCGTACGGGGAGTTTTTAGTGAGTTATCGACTTATGATAGTGTAGCTTTTAGTAACGCAATGCGACTGACTCGCTGGCCTGATTAAACGTATGAAAAGCGACAGTGACCCTTAAACTCGGAATGGGCAACATCGCGCCGCGTCATAGAATATGCGCCGGCGCATAGTACAGTAATACTGACTTAAGAAGCCGGCAAACCCCGAGCGCAACTTCAATTCGGCCGCATCTAAAACTTCGGCCTGAATATCGCTATCCCTGTTTAGTGACGAAGTTTAGCCACGCAGAGCGACAGTGATAGCAATAGAACGATTCTAAATTTGATTAGATTTTGACCGTGTTCCGTAATACCAAAAATGATGACTGAAAACTTGTTGTATTTTTCTCATTGTGTTGTTATTCCGTAACTAGACGATATAATCTATGTTCCCATGACTAGGATACGTAAGATGTTGTTGTTTTTAATACGAAACAATTAGGTTGAATACAGGTCTTTTATGACGTAAAACAAGCAGAATGCGATACGCTTCTATTTCATTTTAGGTAAGTATTTTGATCTAATATATGGTTGGGAACCTAGATAAATACTATTCAAATTAAAATACTACCTTATTAAGGTATAAATATGCTCTAATTAGAAATGATCTTGGTAGTACGTGTTGTATGGGCGATTCCCCTCCGGTGTCCCCTTAAGCGATAGGTGGGACCGAGCAATAACCGTGCAAGTCGAATTCACGTAAGTCGGGGTTAAATTTGTTGTTTTATGGATGACATAATTAGAGGTTATCATATAATTAACAAGATATTATTACTCATAATAAAAGGTTTTGTGGTCCCTTTCATACATAACGAGATATTTGACTAAAACAAGCATTACCAAAAAGCAAAAACAGATGTGGTCACAGTCGTGACCACTTTCTCCTGTAGAAAGTGACCATGATATAATATAAAAAAAACCCCTAACAGCGGGTGGAGTATGAGCTGAAGCGCGCGCCCATCAAAAAGAATAACTTCATATCTCCGAATTCGCGCAAAACGGGGTAGCGTAAGTCGGGGTATTACTGTATAGGTTTGTATAGCTCTATCTCGGGATTCGGGATTTTCGGTGTTTGTGAAGAGTACAGAAGATAACACTTGATTTAAATGTTCGGGACTAAAACTCAACACGTTAGTAGAAAATTGAGAAATAATACACGGTTGAATACCCCCATTCCAAATCCTATTGATGTATTACTAGCTAGCTGTCGATTTTGTTGTGGTTGGCCAGCCAGTCGCGCGTTTAGTGATCAATTAAATCAAAATTTAAATAAGTGTATGCAGAATCTTTAGATCGAATATTCGCTTCTAGATAAATAAATCGAGGTCCGTTAGCATATTATCGAATGGTGCCGATCTAATGTCTTCACAACAATCAGTATTTATGATAATAACTTCGTACTATAGTGCTATATATATATATAGTGATGGAATCTTTATGAGTGTGAAATTAGCGTTTTGCCACTTAAAAGTAAGTATGCACAAAATTCGAGCTTAACGGGCAATGTTGGGCACCTTCTGCTCGGTATCCGTCTTCTCTATTGCGACACTCCGGTCCTGCTCTATCCTCATCCACCGCTGACAGACCACGCTAACAACGGGTGCATTCTGTAACACGCTTAAATCGATATCATCGCGCTAACAAGCGTTCCTTGTGAAAACGTGGTCCTTTACTAATGGCCTCATGACCGAGCTCAAGGTCGCTCAACGAGCTATGGAGAGGGCTATGCTCGGGGTTTCTTTGCGTGACAAAATCCGCAATGAGGAAATCCGCAGAAGAACTAAAGTTGCCGACATAGCTCTCAAAATTAGCAAGTTGAAGTGGCAATGGGCAGGCCACATCGCTCGTAGAACCGATAACCGTTGGGGAAGAAAGGTTCTCGAGTGGAGACCACGGACTGGAAGACGCAGCGTAGGCCGGCCCCCTACAAGGTGGACCGACGATCTAGTAATAATCGCGGGGAGCCGTTGGGCGCAAACGGCTACCAACCGCTCGTTGTGGCGATCTAAGGGGGAGGCCTATGTTCAGCAGTGGACGTCTTCGGCTGATGATGATGAACAAGCGTTCCGAGTCAGCGTGAATCGTCATAGATGACGCCATTACAAAGTCACACCAGTCAAAAGTGACATGACTGGACATGAAAGTGATGATGTGGCTGGATGGTTTTATTGTTGTTATAAAATTAAATATGAACACTGACTCAGCGCGCATTCCGAATCCTCATCACACTATCACTCAACTGTCATCAGCGATTATGTCGTGTTTCGGAATGCACCCAATGTCGTTCGACCATCGGGGTGGTGGTCTACCTTTTCCACCATTCCCTAATCCATCGCCCCTAGTCCCTTCTAGCCAAATGTCCCGCCCATATCCACTTGAGACCGCATCGTAATTCCACATTGAGTACACATGACCGACTGACTCCTCGAGATACTGAGCACGGCGCGCTCCATTGCCCGTTGAGCTTTTTTTATGCAACACGGAGTTGGAGCAAGCTTATGTCCCACCTGATGTTAAGGGGTAACCATCGCCTATAACAGAGAACTGCCTCGTAGGTCACGCACCTAAGAAATGTGCCCTACGATGCACTGCGTCCATCATCTTACAGGCATACAGGCCTAAACCATACAGCAATGCTGCTTAGCGGCAGAAATAGGTATTGTGGTAGTACTTCCCCGCGCGAGCCCTTTCACATGGAACTCTTACTATTATAGCTACTCGATTTTTGTGCATTTTGGTCTATTTTTGTCGGATTTTTGATTTTAAGCTAATAACAAAAAACATGACAACAATTGGTACTATAAAAACTAAAATTGGAAGGAACTACTGGATATAAACTTTGCATGTTCTCGAAGCTTTCTCTCTATTTCACACTCTTGAAGATAGCTACTGTTTTCGCAATAAGAAATGTTGATTATTTTATTAATTGTAATAAGTATGTTCAATTGGTCACACCATAAAACTGTACAATCTTGTCAATCAACTCTAACTTTTTTATTCTTGTTTAAATAAACGTACTTATGTGGAATAGCTGGTTCTAAATATTTTTTAGGTTTAGGCATCACTTGCCTTTGATCAATAATTTTATTACAATTGAATAAAGGGTTTCATGCAAAAATAAAAACAACACTCGAACTTGCAACGCCGTATTAGGAACCTTATCACAGAGTTCTTCAGTGTTATTTACGGAGTTCAATCGATTTTTAATCTAAATTAAAATATATTTATATAATACTTATTCTAAAACTTAGAATAAGTACATATATTATATAATTTGTCGATGTACTTATATCATTTATGGCCTGGTACTGTAATTGTTGGTTAAATTGCACTTTTTGCACTGTATTCGTGTATGTTTAAATATTAACCTTGTGTTACCACAAAAACTTTAAACCGTGTATAACGCGTGTTTAAAAAAATCCTTAGCAATTTGTGTATAGGTTTTTTTTTTAAAACATTGTTTAGCAGGTGTTTAACTTTGCGGTAAGACCCTAACTATACAGTCATTAATCCAGCTGTAAAACATTTGGTGTCATAAAAGCACAAATTGAGCAGGAACTTTTGTAAAGACCTTTTTAATGAGATTTAAATTAATTATATTTGTTTGAAGCGTTACTAACTTTTTCAGTTACATTTCGAGTTTTTATTAGAACTTTTAACCCATTCCAAAGATGTACTTGTACTTAATTTGTAAGTACTTACATTTTGATGATCGCTTTTTACATTGTGAGGTGTGTTTTTATGTGATATCTTTATTATAAATGTAAATATTTCCGTTTGTTCTCAGTAGTTCAATTCATTGGTTCGATGGTCGAACTAGTGAGAATTTTTGAATTGAAAACTTCTTTAGGCGTGTTGAGCATTTTTTTTGAGATTGGATAAAACCATTGAACTCGCGACACTGTTACCGACACCTGTCACTGATTACTGACACCTGTGTATTTAAGTATCTGTAGTGTAGTCTGCTTTTATTCAAATTTTCACTTCTGTCGGCACTCCCGGAGTGCCACTTTTTTTCTCATTATTTCAACCATCGAACTAGTAAGATTTTTTTTCTTTTGAAGAGAGAGAGAGATTTGTTCGACCGTCGGAATTATTTTAATCGAGAAACAAAAAATAATAAGCCCCATTTTTAAAAACGCTAGTTTCGTCAAAATGCTTTATATTTGTATACATATTAAATTTGTACATCTGTACCACATCCTTGATCAAAAACATAATATAATATAAATATTTTGTTTCTCGATTAAAATAATTTTTACGACGGTCGAACAAATGAGAAAAAAAATCTCACTAGTTCAATGGTTGAACTACCTATTAAGAAAAAAATTAAACTAGTTCAACGATCGAACTAATGAATGGAACTACGGAGAACAAAGTAATATTTCAATACAGTTACTATTATGCCAATAAAATAATGATTTATTCTTTTATGTGTTTGTTTTATTTAGATATTACAGTTCAGATTTTGATTCAATACATCATAAAATAGTTAGTCAGGCATAACGAGGGCTTATCAATCTCGATTTAAAAAAAAATAGTTAGCACCCAAGACATGCTCCGCTAAAAAAATATATTGCTAAACTTACCAAACTGTCAAAGTCGCAAAGACAACATCAAAACTAGAGCACATGCTCACTCCGTTTTCGTTACGTCTTGTGTATGGCAATCAATGTTCTTTTGGACACAGACAAAACACAAGTGCTTGATAGGCATGAAAATGATCGATATTTTTGCATCATTTTCATATGATCAAATGATTATTTTTTATCACTGCTATTCACATGTGAAAAATCACAGGCAAATATTTTTACTAAACAGGCGAGGAGTATTCAGGATCCTAGATTAAACAGACGACGGCGGTATTCAGGATCCTAGAATAAACAGACAAGTGGTTAAATATTTATTTTTACATCATAATACAAAGATCCATTAATAATTTTATTTATTTTGAATTTAAGAAGTATATTTATCATAAATTGACAATTTAGTACTGAAAATATGTAAACTAGATACTCAAGTACCATAGATTAATATAAGTAATTCTTTATATAAGTCAATAGTCACTACACAACTACCTAATTTCAAGACGCTCGTAAATGGGCTAGTATTTGATAAGCTGCAACGACAGCTTTTCATTTTCTTTTATATTTTGTTGTAGCCATAAGCGATAGTAATTTAAAAACTAGGCGATACAACATTGTTGTGGCAACATTGCTGTGGCAACATTGTTGTAGCAACATTCTTGTGGCAACATTGTTGTGGCAACATTGTTGTGGCAACATTGTTGTAGCAACATTGTTGTGGCAACATTCTGGATTAGAATACGTTGTTGCAGCAAGGGTACCTAGTTACGATTACCCCCTCATCTTGCCTTAGATTAACTTAGAAATATAATTTTGCTGCATTTACAAATGCATTTCCTAGAATTGAATCTTTGTTTTTTAAGCTAACACTGCAGTCTCAGTATCGACCGCCGTGTTAGCTCTACTTTTAATTAGCTTTATTTAATCACCTCAAAATCGTTGTGGACGTAATCACTAGTTTTAATTTTAGAATTAATTTAAAATTATATTTAAAAAAAACCATTATTACGTTCCCAAATCAAGAGTCCCTATACCGTTCTCAGTAAACTGCAATTTTTATAGCCCATTTACGAGCGATCTTTCGAGTTTAGCGATGGCACCATTAATATAACAATACACAGATTTCTTAATCTAAAAATTGTTATTTTCATTAAAAACGGGATATTTACTACAAGTTTATCTCGTGAATGCAACTGCCGAAGTAACCGGATACTCACACTCACAAATCATGTTAATTATACCATTTTAAATGAAAATGTTCATACTATCATAGGTTCAAAAGTTATGTCTGAGAATTATTCTTACAATAATTCAAGCACATTTCATGACTTTAGTAAGTATTAAGAATATTAAGTTTTCACTTAGAAATCAAGAGTCACCATAGACTTATTCATATATTCCAACTATGGAGATAAAACTATGAAGAGATCAATATTTTGTGGACATAAATACCCTATGATAAAACACATCCTAAAATAACACAGAAATGAAGTGACTTCTTAGCTATGCCGAATTCTGTCACTTTGCCTAGCAAGACAATGAATTCAAATCGGTCAACACTTAACAAAAGGTGTTAATATAAAAAATGAACAGACTCGCAGTGCACAATAAAGTCTGTCATCTGTGCAAATTTATAGGTGTTATAGTACACCGCAAGCTTTAGGAATAATAATGCGGCGGCAGACGCCGACCAGTAGCAAAATCTTACAACCCCTTACATCGGGGATGTTATAAGTTGAAGATCATGATTGCTACTCTACTTGTCTGAGGTTATTGACCGATCCATTGTCTTGTTATGCAATGTGGCAGAAAGTGCCAACCTCCATACAAAAATTTTACAACCCGTTGAAAAACAACATGTCCAGTTCCTAGTCCCTTCCAATAGAGTCCGGGTTCCGTCTCTTGGGCTTGCGGTGGCGATCGCGCTTGCGACTGGTCGATGAGCAGGATGAGGGGCTCGAGTCGGGGAGCGATCCAACCTCCTCGCAAGTGATGCCCACTGTCTGCTCGTCTAGGACCGTGCCCAGTTCCTAGTCCCTTCCATTAGAGTCCGGGTTCCTTCTCTTGGCTTGCGGTGGCGATCTCGCTTGAAACTGGACGATGAGCAGGATGATAAGGGGCTCGAGTCGGGGGGCGATCCCGCCTCCTCGCAAGTGATGCCCACAGTCTGCTCGTCTAGGACCGTGTCCAGTTCCTAGTCCCTTCCATTAGAGTCCGGGTTCCTTCTCTTGGCTTGTGGTGGCGATCTCGCCTGATACTGGACGATGAGCAGGATGATAAGGGGCTCGAGTCGGGGGGCGATCCCGCCTCCTCGCAAGTGATGCCCACAGTCTGCTCGTCTAGGACCGTGTCCAGTTCCTAGTCCCTTCCATTAGAGTCCGGGTTCCTTCTCTTGGCTTGCGGTGGCGATCTCGCTTGAAACTGGACGATGAGCAGGATGATAAGGGGCTCGAGTCGGGGGGCGATCCCGCCTCCTCGCAAGTGATGCCCACAGTCTGCTCGTCTAGGACCGTGTCCAGTTCCTAGTCCCTTCCATTAGAGTCCGGGTTCCTTCTCTTGGCTTGCGGTGGCGATCTCGCTTGAAACTGGACGATGAGCAGGATGATAAGGGGCTCGAGTCGGGGGCGATCCCGCCTCCTCGCAAGTGATGCCCACAGTCTGCTCGTCTAGGACCGTGTCCAGTTCCTAGTCCCTTCCATTAGAGTCCGGGTTCCTTCTCTTGGCTTGTGGTGGCGATCTCGCCTGATACTGGACGATGAGCAGGATGATAAGGGGCTCGAGTCGGGGGGCGATCCCGCCTCCTCGCAAGTGATGCCCACAGTCTGCTCGTCTAGGACCGTGTCCAGTTCCTAGTCCCTTCCATTAGAGTCCGGGTTCCTTCTCTTGGCTTGCGGTGGCGATCTCGCTTGAAACTGGAAGATGAGCAGGATGATAAGGGGCTCGAGTCAGGGGGCCATCCCACCTCCTCGCAAGTAATGCCCACAGTCTGCTCGTCTAGGACCGTGTCCAGTTCCTAGTCCCTTCCATTAGAGTCCGGGTTCCTTCTCTTGGGCTTGCGGTGGCGATCACGCTTGCGACTAGACGATGAGCAGGATGATGAGGGGCTCGAGTCAGGGGGTGAACCCGCCTCCTCGCAAGTGATGCCCACAGTCTGTTCGTCTAGGACTGTGTTGCGGAGCGCCTTGCGTTGTTCATCCGTGTGCTGGGGACAGCGAGTTGATCTGGAAAATACGATTTCAATTCTGTAATAGCTGACCCGCTGAATATATATAAGTTACTTCTAAGTTTCCCTGTTTCTGTGTCTCGCGCTGTAGTCAGTCCCGTTACAAATAAAAACACAATTAAAACCAAACAGAAAAAACAGAAAAAAAAGAGCTATGGACATTTTTTTCCAAATATAATTTGCTTGGGCTTATTTGGGAATGTTCATATCTGTTATCGAAAATTATTTCTCTCTGTCTGTTTGTTTCGTTTTCAAGAATAAACGACGAATGAACTTATTTTGATTAAATTTGGTACACAGATAGAGTGTGACCAGGATTGGGACATGAGCACTTTTTACCCAACTGCGGGCGGGTCAGCTAGTGAATTATATTTTAATCCACTTTGTATGAATGCAATAAAATACTGAAACCTGAACGTACCTGGTGCACAGCTTCTTGGTGTGTTCCGACACCACTCCGCAGATCTGCTGCAGGCGGTTTTTCTTTTCATTAGCCGACATCGAGTCGTACGTTGCGCCTGCGTCATTGGCGTCAGCACTGTTCGTCCCATTGTTGTTCCTGTGCCCACTGACATATTAATTAAGAAGTAGAGCTGGGAAGATCTCGTGCCGCCTCTGCCTGTCTCTCGTAGGAACCCTAATAACAAGTTCATTTTTACAAAAATTGAAAAATCCCAACTTGTACAAACCCGTAAAAAGAAAAATTACAATTTTACAGCTGACATCCCTTCACATAAAAGGATATCTCGGAGGATAGTCTTCGGACCGGCTGACCTTCCGACTTCCGGTTTGATTTCCATAACACATGAGAACTAGTTAAACTAGCTGTATAAAAAAACGCATCCAAATCGGTCCAACCATTTAGGAACTATGGTGGCATCATGCAGCCTATTGCATAACATCATGAGGGTAAAAAATTGTACAGATATTGCATTGTAGGCCTGTTTTAGCATGTTAGCTGAACAAACATCTGACGCAGCTAATTGACCGTTCAAGTAAGCACTATAGGGGGGCGGGGGGATCTATGCTTTGCTTATTTTTGATGACATGGGTCTAGTGGTGATCACGTCAGCAGTAATATTGTTCAATAAAGTTAGTTTAAATGAATATTATCTGCGTTGATGTCCTCAATGCTAAGCTTATTTTCTTATTTCTAAAATTGCATATTCCTATGTTTATGTAAACATGGGCGAGGGGAAGGGGGTAAGCTTTGCTTACTTTTGCTGACAAGGGGAGGGGAGGGGGGGGGGGGTAAATAATTGTAATAAATCTGCTTACGCAATGCTTGAACGGCCCCTAACAGTCTCTACCGGTCCAAATACGAACTGGTGAAGGAAGATGTCCTGTAGTTTATGTAGTCAATGATGGAACTGACATCGTCATACAGAACGACGCAAGTTCCCTAAAAAATAGAATAAAAAAATGCAATAACATATTAGCAAGAAGGGCGGTAAAGTCATTAGAATACACCCCAATGTCATCATGCGTGAGAGCTGTTGGGAGCAAGCCGGTCGCTCTGAAAATCTTTGTCAGAGATTCTATGTTCCGCAGTGGACCTATCTATACTAACATTATAAGCATGAAATATTTGTATTTTTGTATCGAATAAACTCAAAAACTACTGATCTGATTTTAAAAATTCTTTCACCATTAGAATGCTACATTATCCCTGAGTAACATAGGCTACTTTTTACCCAACTGTGCGGAAGGAGGAAAATGTTTTAATTGATAATCTACGCATGCGCAGCTGCGGATTGGTCTGCTAGTGGTTAAGATGATAAATAAAGTCTGTAGAAACCTACTTGTGCACTTTACTGGGTTTCCGATTATTATTGGTCTTGATCTTCCTCTTCCGTCGCTCGGAGGGCAGCGGTCCACCTGCCCAGTCTACGTCATCTTCATCATCGCTCAGTAGACCAGCGTAGGAGGTCGGCTCGCGGCTGTTGGACGCGATACGGCGGGAGGCGATACGTGAGCTGTTGCGGCCCATGCCTGGAGAACAAACACGACAATACACTGCAGTGCATCAAAAAAGTGATGTACATTTTATAAACTACAAATAAAAATAAACTGCACAACCCCAAGTTTCGGTTAGACAATCTCTCAGAAAGCGCTTCTAAATTTCCAATTCAAAGATTTAAATTATATATAAAAACCAATCTTATAAAGAAAGCCTTTTTACACTATAGCTGACGTAACAGACGATTGCTCTCTTAATTATTGGTTCATTAAAAGGAGAAACTACAGTCAAGAAAACGTACAAAAGTTTAAAAATTGCTTGAGTTCTTTAACTTTTCACGATGTATACAATACGGAATGTCCAAATCTAGCTTATAACTTGTTTCTTGAACAATTCACACTATTTTATAACCTTTGTTTTCCTATTACGATGCTTAAAATTAATAGTCACGTTAAACCTAAGTGGATAACCAAAGGTATTAAAGTATGCTCTAGAAATAAACGTGAATTACTGTGGAAATATAGGAAAACCCGTAATGATGAGACTAAATCTGCTTTTAAGACGTACTCTAACCGACTAAACAAAATAATTAAATTAACACAGAGATCGCAAAATGATTATTTGATTAAAAATGCTACAAACAAATCAAAAGCGACTTGGACCGTTATCAATAAAAATAAAAAGAATATTCCCAGAAATGAAATTATTAAATTGAATGTTGACGGCAAAACTGTATCTGATCCCCTCGATATAGCTAAGTTATTTAATGATTATTTTATTGATCTTAATACATTTAAATTCAATCATAAAACTAATTTGACATCAAATATATCTCAATCCTTGTTTATGACCCCAACAACTCCATTTAACATAAATAACATTATCAAGTCACTGAGAAACGTTACTAGCACTGGCTATGATGGGATAAGTACAAAAATAATAAAACAAACAGTGGATTACATTTCACCAGTATTAAGTCATATTATTAATATTTCTATTTTTTCGGGAATATTTCCAGATAAATTGAAATACACCATCATCAAACCTCTATTTAAAAAGAATAACAGATATAGTATGAGCTGTTATAGGCCTATTGCACTCATTCCAGTATTCTCAAAGATTTTTGAAAGAGTAATTTATAATAGCTTATACAATTTTTTTGAGTGTAATAACCTATTCGCAGATCAACAGACAGGCTTTCGTAAACACAGATCGATTAATTTGGCCATATATAAGTTTCTTCAGACCGTAATGTGTAACTTAGACACAAGGAAACAAGTTTGTGCTTTGTATATAGACCTGACTAAAGCCTTTGATTACGTTGACCACACAATTTTATCGTCTAAGCTCGAATCTTACGGTGT
The DNA here is from genome assembly GCA_918857605.2 of Philereme vetulata. Lineage (NCBI taxonomy): Eukaryota > Metazoa > Arthropoda > Insecta > Lepidoptera > Geometridae > Philereme > Philereme vetulata. The sequence goes on along the minus strand of OU975470.1, from coordinate 6,934,243 downwards.
AAGAGGTAATATTTTAGAATTGATCAAATCATATTTGAGAAATAGATGGCAAGCTACAGAAATAACACGTAAGTGCCTTAAATCAAAAAAAGAAAAGATATTTAAATTTTAATTTTAATGAAGTGTTTTAGGGCCACTTCTTTTTATTATTTATATAAATGATCTCCCCAAAGCTGTTTCCGAGCAAATGGTACTATTTGCAGATGATAGCACAGTGATGTTTTCTGAGACGCATAAAACCCATTTAGAGGCGAAAATCAGCTTAACCTTGGACAAAATTACAGAATGGTTAAAACAGAATAATTTAGTAATAAATCTTGACAAAACTCAGCTTATGACATTCTCTAATAATAATAGCAACAATTCTGACATTAATATTCAATATTTAGGACATAAAATCAATAATGTTGACACTATTAAATTTTTAGGATTGAATCTCGACCGTAATTTAAATTGGAAATCGCACGCTGACACTATATGTAAGAAACTTAGTAAATGTTCATACGCATTGTACATGCTCGGTAAAAATGTTAACATGTCTGCCGTAATTACTGCCTATCACGGGTATGCCGAATCCATTTTAAGGTACGGGATTGTATTTTGGGGTAATTCTACGTTAATAGATAGGATATTTATTGCTCAAAAAAAATGCATCAGAGCGATATGTAAAATTCGTAAAACTGATAGCTGTAGACCATTTTTTGCTGAGATGAAAATACTGACGATGGCCAGTCTCTATATTTATGAGCTGGCGACCTTTGTAGTAACAAATATGGACCTTTTTATGAAACGTAACAGCAAACGCCACAATAATAAAATTTGTTTTCCTCGTAATAGGACTGCTCTTTATAACAAAAGTGTTATCTGTATGGCTGCCAGGATATATAACAAACTTCCAAAGTCTGTATTAGATGCTTCAAGTCTGAATGTATTCAAGGCAAATCTGAAAAAAATGCTTGTAGGAAAAGCTTATTATAGTTGTAAGGAATATTTAAATGACAAGGATCTTGTTTAATAATAATTAAGTATGGATAACTAATTTAATAATTTTGACATTGTTATTAAGTACAATTATAATGGAACCTAATAATTAAGCTCGACATTGCATGCGTAAATCGCTGAATATGGCTGCACTACTATGTAACACTAAACACCTTGTACCTACCCATATTACGCAATAAACTGATTTGATTTGATTTGACTATATTGATGATGAAATCCCAAGGCCCGATGTTGCTCAGCCTTAATGAGTTTAATGAATGAATAAATATTGACTATTGATGGCTATTATGCGCATAAAAACTGTGTCTCTGATGTGCAGAGTACAGGATGGTGGCTGAGTATTGGATGCCCCTGCTCTGGAAGTGACTTGTGCGAAGGGTGATTTATGAAGGAAATGACTTGCTCAATTAGTCATCCTTGGCACAAATGGAGGCATCTATTATTTATCTTGTCCATATTTTAACTTTTAAATGTTTTATTTACAGTGGTGGTCAAATAATTACAGACACGGGAAGCATATTAAAATAAGCTAAGCTATTCCTCTGTACATTTTTTATCAGTCTGCCATTGGAACTTGCTACACAATAAAGAAATATTTGTGATGATATTGTGTAATGTTAAAACGAAATATTTACAACAAATCTTTTATTCGGTTTATCTTATTTGTAAGCAGTGTAAACTTAAGAAAGATCTGGCCATATAGTTAAAGACACTCCAGTAGCTTAGAATAAATAAAAAAAATAGAGCTAATATCTTTATTACTTAACATTCCTAACACATTTTTATAAAACATTCCGGTACAAATCAATATTTGATCGCATGTCCTTTTGCAGCAATAACAGCACGACAACTCTTGGGCATGGAAGCGATCAATTTTGTACAAGCTTGTAGCGGAATTTGATCCCATGTTTCTGTAAAAGCTGTGTCAAGTTGATTGGCGTTTGATGTACGCTTTGTCGCCTCTGTGTTATTCTCCTGGTACCACAAATTTTCGATTAGATTAATATCCGGGCTGTGCGGGGGCCAATACAAAACTGTCACAGACTGATTCCTTATGAAGTCTTTTACTACTTTTGCAGTGTGTTTCGGATCATTATCCTGTTGGAAAGTCCTAATGACCGGTAAATTTTTCTCGGCATAGGGCAGCATGGTTTCTTCTAAAATATTCTTGTACTGGTATTTATCCATATTGCCTTCTATCTTCCTGACAGGTCCGACACCAAGTCCTGAAAAACAGCCCCACACTTTGATATTTCCGCTTCCATGTTTGACTACTTTCTTGGAGTACTTTGGATCCATATCTTTGTTCGGGGGGCGTCTAACCTATTGTTTTCCGTCAGAATTAATCATATTAACTCTTGTTTCATCCGAAAATAGCACATTTTTTCACTCCCGTCCAGTCCAGTGTTCATATTTTTTAGCAAACGCTAACCTTGCCTTACCATTTTGCTTTTTCAAAAGTGGCACCTTTCGAGACACTCTTCCGTTCAAGTTTGCCTCACGTAGTCTCCGTCTAATTGTTCTTGCAGACACACCCGTCGACCCTCCTGCACCAAATAATTCCGAACGTATCAGTTCTTATCCTTTGAACGGTTCTTTTTTTGCCAACAATACCATCCTAGTCTTTCCGGGGAGTAGTTTTCCTAGGTCTCGGTTTTCTAGATACATTTTCGGTCGTATTGAACTTCTTGAAATGTTTTATAGCATTCATAACCATGTCCTTAGAACAGTTCAAGCGGTTTGCGATTTTTCTGTATGACCAACCTTTGTTATGAAAGTTCATAATAATATTTCTAGTGGACGAATCGCAACTCTTGTTTTTTCCCATATGTATTGGTTTAAATTTAAAACTTTAACTGAAGGTGTAATTTTATAAGTAATATTGACGTTTCATAAAAATACGCGGCAAAACAAAGAAAAAACAGAACAGGGTTTTTCTTTTTTTAAATTCAGAACACAACTTTTACTGTCTATAATTAGCTGGCCAGATACAAGCACTATAAAAAAGTTTGTGTTACGTTCCCATAGTGAGCAGTGTCTAAACTACTAAGGAACAAAGTAAGGAACACAACTTTTTTGTCCCTCCATACAACGTCATGTATGATTTAGTAACAATTACATTATATTTAATGCCTATTTTAGCTAATAGTAGTACCATAATCAAGATTTTTGTGATCAATTAGGAGGTGTCTCTAATTATGTGACCACCACTGTATACCGTTATGTGCTAGGTAGTTATGATATGGTCTGTAAGTTGTCTTAGTAAAGTATTTTTATTTTATTTAATACATTTATCCACTGGTAAGGTAGGTATAGTAACAGAAAGGCTGACGTTTTTTTTTATATGATGCTGGCCTTAAGCTGCTTACTGCTTACTTCAGTGAGACACCACACACTCGATATAATATGACCAACCTCTACTTTTATCAGTTATCTGGTTCCCATAGTTTCTTATTTCATAAGTTCTGCTTAGTTTGGGGCTAGATAGCGCGGTGTGAAATGTCCACCAATATTTATTTAATAATAATCTACACCTAATACATGTTACATCTCATAATTTACTTAATAAATGTGTAAATAAGTAGTCTACCAGTTAGTTCGGGGCTACATAGAGCTGTGCGATTGAAGTTGAATCATGGTAATACAGCAAAAACACCAGACCACCAGTTTTACCACTCTTTTCATTGCTAATATAGACAATGTTCTAACTCAATCACAAGTACTTACATCAACCAATCAACCAATTCATTAGTGTTAATTTTTAAGTTTATTGTTTTATTTAGTAAATAACATATTATGTTAGTATTTAAGGTATTTATTGATATGGGTCTTGTATCATATTTTTATGTGCACATTGTTGCCTGAAATAAACGTTATAATACCACAGACCACAGTTATGATACTAAAAATTCAGGCCATTTTAATAGGTAACATTTGACCACTATCTCACCTGATGGTAAGCGATGATGCAGTCTACGATGGTACATGCTTGCCTAGAAGAAACCTATTCACTCGCGACTTAAAGATCGCTTTATAAGATAAAAGGCCCAGATTGTAGCTACCAGAAAACACAGACTCTGGCAAATCATTCCACTCTTCTCAATTCATCAAAATTCAACAACATAACCTTGTAACGGCAGGCATAAAATAATATATTGTTTCGTTTTGTTAGAACTGCACAATTGCTTAACTTTTTTCAATCATTATTATAAATACGGGATTTATCACGACTACACTTTTTTCAATTACGATTACATATTGATTGCTTAGTTTGGGGCTAGATAGCGCTGTGTGAAATGTCCAGCCATATTTATATTTAATGTAATAATGACCGATACTAGTACGAGTTCGGTACGAGTTGTACCAAACTGACAGACGTCAAATGTTACTTATTAAAATGGCCTGACTTTGCTAATATTTCTGACTATGCATTTGTATGCATTCTTGCATTTAACCAGGGAATGCAAACATTCAAGGGAGCCAAGCAAAGCAACAAAACAAATCAATTTACGATCCATTGGTCAGCTGACTAAGTAATCTCTGTGAGTAATCAGCTGATTACATCAACAACAATAAATTCCTTCGTAGGTTAATAAATACTCTTCATAAGACTTACCCATGCATTTCTCGAGATGTGGAGCGAACCTAGTGGCAGACACTGGCCGCTCACAATTAGGACAAGAGCAATTACAATCTGATGTCTTTTTCATAACCGATAGACCGAATACATCGCATTCTGAAGAGTTCACTATCTTGTAGTCTTCGTCTTCTTCCTCACCTTCCAGCAGTTCAGTCAGACCTGTCTTCATGCCGTGATGGAACTCAAAAACACTGCCTAGAGTCACATCATCACATAAACTTTCGAAGATGTAGTTTGCTGCCTCCTCTGCGTTGCCTTCCTCTTGCATTAACTCAAAGAATTTACTGTCCAGATCGTGCATACTTAGTTCACTGCTTATGGTAGTCATTTTGATGAAATTCGGGTATTCAGATATACGGATCCATCCCAAAATTAGGTAAATTCAGAAAAATGCATAAATGCAATGTCCGGGTCCGGCTGTACCACAGACAGAACACAAATAAATAACCGACCAACTGGCTGGCTGGCACCTACTGTCCTGCTGAAGAGCTGGCTGAAGTAAGCAATGATGAAATTATTTATTAGGAACATGAACAGAACAACAAACAATACATTAAACTAAGTGTTGCCAGACTCAAAAGTAACCCTACCCTAGACTCAAGATTGATACTTACAAGGTTTAATTAGAAGGTTACTTTACAAAAGTAACCTTAAAATAAGAAAAGTAACCATTATATTTTTTGCACCCCAAAATTTTGCCTAGTTTTTAGGGTTCGTTACCCAAAGGGTAAAACGGGACCCTATTACTAAGACTCCGCTGTCTGTCTGTCTGGACGTCTGTCTTCAGGCTGTATCTCATGAACCGTGATAGATAGAGTTGAATTTTTTACAGAGAATGTAGGTATTTCCTAACAACAAATACTAAAAACAAAATAAAATTAATATTTGAGTGGGCTCCCATACAACAAACGTGATTTTTTTGCTCGTTTTTGCTCGGTATTGATAACGGCAACAGGTAGACGCTTGAATTAATCACAGTTTATTGAGTTATATTATTCACTTTAAAAATATTTTTTTTCCTAACCTATCTCGTCCCACTGCTGGGCATTAAAAATAAATAATTAAATTAAATAAAATTAATATTTTAGGGGGCTCCCATATAACAAACGTGATTTTTTGTCGTTTTTATAGATAATGGAACGGAACTCTTCGTGCGCGAGTCCGACTCGCACTTGGCCTGTTTTTATTAGTTATGCGTTTGCGTATTAGTAACTGAAATGAATGATTTTTTTAATTAAATTCAATTGAATCGTCAAGAAAACTACACAATTATATCCAGCTAGCAGCCACTTCATATGTTTTACGTTCTCAAACAAAATAAACCTAAATGACAGGTGGCAACAATCGAAACATAAATTTGTAACAGGGTAAGTCATGTTTACCTTATTTAGGTTATCTTATTTTAGTTGGAAAAAAAACGCATGATAAGATGTAACGCAGTTCTGCGTCAATGTCACTAATCCGCTGCACGCGAGCTTCTGGACCACCCTGGTCACAGCGATCGGTAACGCCGAGGAATAGTTTTTTTTTTCGCCCGGGTTTAGTAGGACCCGCGAGTAGAGCAGGTTAATGACGAGTAAGCCTGCAGCTCACGCAAAGCAGAATGTGCAGTGTGCACCCACCACGCACTCATATATACTGCAATACGAGCCTGTAGACTAGACGACCCGGATGATGAAAAAAGGCTAGTGTGCGTTCCGTTTCACGTAATTAAATAATTCTAGAAAATCACAAATCCATGATCTCGATAAGTAACCAAAAAGTAACCTTCCAAATTGAATAACCTGGACCAAGGTAAAAGTAACTTTCTGGCAACGCTGAACTGTATTCGCGTACGTGTAATGTTAACTGCTGAGTGCTGATTGATGGAAGGATGGAAGTGTGAGGAGCTGTGTTCAAGAGGAAAAGAGAAAGAATACAAAGGGTCGTGGTCACGGATTGATGGAATAAGACTAAATTAATGATGATTAAATTAATGTTTTTTCATCAAAGTGAGAATCATCAAGAATCGAAATCAATTAAGTATATTAAAGATAGCAACCCTAATTTGTTAGAAAAACAAAAAATGTCAACTAAAATCAGAAAAGTTGTCGTTGTTGATTTCAGAAAGTTTGTGTTTAAATAAATGCCATTTGTGTTATCAGTATATAATAACTGCTATGTTATATAAATATATTTAAATAATAATAAATCGTCAGGTTCATAAAATTCTATTAAATCCCTAGGTAAGGTAATCATGTTTTAAACGAAATTTGTTACCAGGCATCTTACAAATCCATAGATTTGTTTAATTTAAAGCTTGTCCTTGAATATTGTTAGTCTATGAATACAAATTTAGAAAATATAGGTAACAGTTTTTTGTGTCTCCTGAAAACCTACTGTTTTATCATACAACCTTTTGAACTGACAACGACTAACTATATATAGATAAAATACTATTATAATAAATTATAATAATAATACTAATAAATTATAATATTGCTGGACTGGATTCCATCCGTACAACGCCATCTAGCGCCAAACAAAGCGAAGCTTGTACTATGTGCATTGTGCACCAGATAATTGATAGAATACATAGATATATTTTCTTTTTGTAAACACATAGGTACTTATAATTTAATAGATATACAACCAATCACCGAATCTGTAGATCATGCAAACATTTGTTCCGCGGTGGGAATAGAATCCGCAACCTGCTGTGAATCAGCCGGCTATTCGCCCACTTAGCCACGGAGGTCGCCATATTTATAAACATGGCCGTGAAAACCCCGTCGTTCGTTCGAATCCAGCTAAATAGCTTTGTAGGTACATATAGCACATACTTAATAGCATTGTTTATGAACAACTGACTGATAACTCAATGATAAGAAACGGAGATGTCATAAACGTATGCATAATTTAAAATACATCTTTAGTTAAATAGGTAGTTATGTAAGTAAGTACACCCGTAGGTAATCAGTAACGGCGTCAGTTGCGATCCAGCCAAAGAGTAATAACCACTACGTTTAGTTCCAGCGAGTGATTCCTAAATAAAAAACTTAACTACATAAAAATGGTAAGTTCACCATAACAGTCTGAGTCACTAGGAACTTAATTAATTCCTGAATACCAATGATAGACTAGTGTAAGGGATACATTTATTTATTCCAAAAATGTAATAGGATTTTCAGCGGCATAAAACCTCTTTGTTGTTATAAAAACTGTGTTACACGGATAAATTGAAAATGCTCTGTTTACTCGCATATAATTTTCAGTTAGGTACTAACTTAACTTTGTAGGGATAATTTTATTATGCACTAGTGTGTTAAATTATTTTATTACGCACGCGTGTGTTATAGTTCGGTTTAAGGCCCTAATAACGATGTACTGTGCTCACTTTACGAGCAACTGTGTTGAAAATTATATTATGTGCTAATCGTAACTTTATAAGTAAGCAGTAACATATGCATGGTAGATACAGTACAGACCGGCGCGTCCGGTCCATGATCAGTGATCAGTGATCGATCACGCATTAAGCATCACATGTTACGTAGGTCTATTGTTGCAAAATGTGTAACAGGCATAAATCTCGCAATATTCACATTCTGGGTCCGATTTATAATGAGACTAAGAGCTCTGTCAATAAACAAAATATTTTTGCTTATACATTTTGTCATTCGACCATTCGGCGAGTGGTCTGCCTCATGGTCTACGAGCATCCCTTGGCCACCACTCTGTAATCGCCTACGTCCAACGCCGGACATCCCTAGCCAAGTGTCCAGCCCATCTCTACTTCAGCCCTGCGATCTTAATGGTAGGTATTAAGATCCCGTCCACAACCTTTGTGCGACGTCGGATTTCTGCATTGGGTATGTGTTCCAAGAGTGATATACCGAGCATGGCACGTTCCATTGCCCGTTGAGCTACTCTAATCTTATGCATGTATTCCTTTGTGAGCGGCCATGTCTCGGAACCGTAAGTAAGGATGGGCAGGGCACATTGGTTAAGCACCCTGGTCTTGAGGCATTGAGGGATTTTAGACTTTAGAACGTCTTCTAACTTACTAAAGGCTGCCCATCCTGGCTGGACTCGTCTCGAGATCTCTTGTTTCTTGGAAAGTGAGCTAAAGGATAAACAATGTCCAAGATGAATGTATTTGTCCACTGCCTTTATTGGACCAGCAAGATTGGTCATAATCTTGGTTTTGGACATGTTCTTCCAAAAGCGTAGCTGGGTGTCAATGGGTGAGACTCGCAAGGGACCGGAAAGAATGGCGTATTAAAGAGGAGGCCTATACCCAACAGTGGATGCAGACGGGCTGATATGATGATAGATTTTGTGCTATCTACTTCTAAGGTAGTTATGCCTAGTTACTTATAATAAATGTTCACAGGTGGTCTTCACAGCTCGTGGTCTGATGCCTCCGGTGTTCACTCCCCTAAACGATGATCAAACCGTCAATTACTCAGCCATCCCAGGATACGCGAAGTACTTAGCTGTTAATCGGATAAAATCTGTACTCGGTACGTATCGATGCTTAACTTTTTACTATACACGCGGCTACACATCAAGCTATACATTTCCTGTATAAGCTGACCTCGCATTCTACGAAAAGCCTACACAATGCGAGGTCAGCTTATACTGGAATAGTATAGCTTGATGTGTAGCCGTGTGTACCTAACTTCATTGGTAATATTCTGAAAGTTAGAGACCCTAAATACATTTTTTATTAGTCTTATAATATGTATCAATAATTTATAGGTAACTAGATAGTTATTTATTCTACGGTTTGGGGCTGGATAGCACTGTGTGAAATGCCCAGCAATATTTATTTATTTAAATAGTAGGGCCGTTTTTAAAAGGCTGCCCTTACTAAATGAAAAAAATCTATCCATGTTGCTGAATTTAGGACGATCTGTCAAATTGCCCACCGGGAAAACCTCCGGAAGAAAGTCATTCCACATGTTGCAGGTGCATGGAAGAAACGAGCGAGTGAAACGCACCGTGTGAGACTTCCACGCATCTACAATATGTGGGCGAGCTCGTTGCCGGTTTTTTTTTATTTTATAATAATTTTATCGTTGCTATTAATTATGCAACGTTTAACCTGTATTTAAATCCTGTGGTTTTATTTAGCTGTCGTTCTTATTCTAGTAACATTTTCTTCGTGAGCTTTTCTCTTATCTTCTTGATATCTTACTGCAGTATTTGTGATAAGTATTGTGGTTATTTACATTTCTACATTCCATTTAACTTTTACAATGTCCAATTGTTATTATTTACATTACATTACACATTAATTATTACATTTCATTATTATTTACATTACATTAAAAGTTAATTAACTAACTTACTGAATTAATAAATTATAGAGATTGTTGAGCTCGTTGCCGGTTGTGGGAGGTTCGATGGTATAAGTGGGGTAAAAGTGGTATGTTCTGTTATCTAGATACATAGTGTGGGTGGGGTTCTTTAGGACCCCTAAATTAGGAGGACAAGATTATTTTATTATTATTCTTTTCATGGTAGCTTTATCTATTGCGCTACGAAGTGTTGGAACGATATCCCTCCACCTCTATGTAATGTTAGTTCAGTTAATTTGTTTAGATTAACGCGGCGGCGAACTCTGAGCGCAACTTCAATTCGGCCGCGTCAAAAACTTCGGCCTGAATATCGCTATCCCTGTTTAGTTACGAAGTTTGACCACGCAGAGCGACAGTGATAGCAATAGAACGATTCTAAATTTGATTAGATTTTGACCGTGTTCCGTAATACCAAAAATGATGACTGAAAACATGTTGTATTTTTCTCATTGTGTTGTTATTCTGTAACTAGACGATATAATCTATGTTCCCATGACTAGGATACGTAAGATGTTGTTGTTTTTAATACGAAACAATTAGGTTGGAAACAGGTCTTTTATGACGTAAAAACAAGCAGAATGCGATACGCTTCTATTTCATTTTAGGTAAGTATTTTAATCTAATATATGGTTGGGAACCTAGATAAATACTATTCAAATTAAAATAATACCTTATTAAGGTAGAAATATGCTCCAATTAGAAATGATCTTGGTAGTACGTGTTGTATGGGCGATTGTCCCTCCGGTGTCCCCTTAAGACTCAAAGCTGATATTCTGTCAACACAGCTAAACCAACCGTAGTGGCAGTAGCTGAAGCTCTCTATCTCTTTCTCTCTCCCCGGTCTCCATGTCTTGTCTTAAATATACCCGTGAATTTTTTTTTGTTTAGTTTGATAGTTAGTAGTGATAGTTTTATTGGTTTAAAATAGTAGGTATTTAATTTTGTAATGCATGTATTTAATATCGTTTGATTTGAACAATAGTTGTGTTTGTCTTATTATGGCTACCCTTGATCAAGAGGTACGTGAGGTAACATAAACTGGACTCAGCGGAAGAGCAGCGCTGCGGAATATTAACATACCGTAGCATCATGCTGAGCTGAGTACCTATTCACACAGCTTTTAAGTTTGTTAGTTTGTTATTGCTTAGGTTAGATTTTATTGTTGTTGTGTTTTATTTTCCTATATTACTGTGTGGTTGTTGAATAAAATATTTTCTTTCTTTCTTTCTTTATTTAGGTGTTACTTAGGACCTATATTTGTAATCTATTTTTCTATTGGATCTATTGTTTTAGTGGGAGGAACGACAGGCGAACACATGTCCCTGTCCGTAGCTGATCGGAAGAAGTTGGTAGAGGCATGGGTAGCCGCGGGGAAGGCCACGGGGCTTCACATCCAGGTCCAAGTTGGCGGAGCGCCATTCGCAGAAGTTGTGGCTATGGTAAGTCCTATAACCATATGGTTTTGATCAATGGCGTATTTTATTAGAGCGGATAATTATAAACCTACTAACTAGATACGATACTTACCTAATACCATCATCATCAACATCCACAGCCCGACTTCACCCACTGCTGGGTATAGGCCTCCCCAAGGTTGTGCCATCCGCCACGATCCTGCGCTAGTCTCACCTACTAACCACTGAGAAAAAATAAATGGGCCTGGACTCGAAGCAAATTCTAATATTTAACTTGTACTATGCCTATTCCCAGCGACGTCTATTAGCTATACGGAAAGCTTGATTGAAGACGGTGGCATTGCAAAGCCCTCGCTAGAGCAGCTCGCACGGAGAAAAAAGTACAGAGAACTGTTATTGCTTTTTTGTGTTACTAGGGTTCCGTACCCAAAAGGTCACACGGGACCCTATTACTAAACCCTCCGTCGTTCGAGACACGTTCTCGGAGACCCGATGACGAAATCACTTCCGCTAATGCGGAAGAGTCATCCTCATTAGACAGAGCAAACACTCCACAAATACACCGACCTCGCCAGCTAGGTCGACGAGTCCCTTCAGTCGTCGCCTATACGAGGTACAAGCACGTACCCGGGCGTTTCTCTCCTATCCCCGTCCCGGCAACAGCCCAAGCCGAGGTTCGTACCTAAGTGGTGCCCTTGCGCTAGTTGCCTCATCAAACAAATTACAGGGCTGAGCGCCTTCTGCGCTCGCCAAAAGCTCGGTTAAGCTGCAATGGTCTCAGAGGCCAACAGCGAGATTAGTCCATTCGAAAAAAAAAAAAAAAGGGACCCTATTACTAAGACTTCGCTGTCTGTCTGTCTGTCTGTCACCAGGCTGTATCTCATGAACATCAGTTGAAATTTTCACAGATGATGTATTTCTGTGGCCGCTATAACAAGAAATACTAAAAACAGAATACAATAAATATTTAAGGGGGGCTACCATACAACAAACGTGATTTTTTTGCTCGATATTGATTACGGCAACAGGTAGACGCTTGAAATATCCACAGAATATTTAGTTATATATTCACTTTACAAATAAATAATTAAATTAAAATAAAACACATATTTATTTATTATTTCCCATACAACAAACGTGATTTTTTTTGCTCGTTTTTATAGATACGGAACCTTTCGTGCGCGAGTCCGACTCGCACTTGGCTGGTTTTTAATTCACTGTTGAACCTACCTACCAAGTGATAAAGATATTATGAACAAACATTTCAGATAAAAGTTATTAACTTGTCATGCAATTTTGTTTGTAAATTCAACTGTTATTATGCTATCTATCCATATCTGATAAAGATAATAATGAGCACAACATTATTACTTATGTTACTAGCTGACCCGCCCGCGGTTGCGCACGCGTGTCAATAAAACATTACTCTCCTTCTGCGCAGTCGAGTAGAAAGTAGCCTATGTCCCAATCCCGGTCACAATACCGTATACCAAAGGTACATAGAGAGTACATCTAAAGAATACCTAATAATTTTAACCCCTTATTTTATCCACCCCTCCAACCCCCCTTTAGGGATGATTTTGCAAAATAGTTTAAACACGTATTTCTTTTTTTTCTTACCAAAAGCCTACATATGTATTTTCGTATCCCTACCTTAAAAGGAATTATGGATTGCCCATACGAACTTTCAACCCCTATTTCACCCCCTTCAAAATTATTTTTTGAGTTATAAAATAGCACAATGTCCTTCTCGAGGATATAATCTATCTCCTTGCCAAATTTCATTACGATCCGTTAAACCGTTTAATCGTGAAAAGGTAACAAACCAACTAACAAACAAACAAAGTTACTTTCGATCATTATTATAAATACGGGAGAAATCACGTACCGACAATGACCGACAGTGCGAGGCGAGACGTTATTCGTAGCGGATCGCACTCACCCTGATGAAGGTTCACGAATTGAACAGAAATATTGTCGGTCGAAACACCGATAAGACGGTACGTGATAAATCCCGTATTTATAATAATGATTGAAATAAATCACGATAGTTTTCTAGAGTTACTTTCGCATTTATATCTAATATTAGTATCTATGCATATGGATACAATAGCTGCAAGGGGCCATAAATCTTGTGTGACTCAACGGCTCCCAGCAACTTAAATCAGGCCGTCTTTTCATATAGCGGGGGGCCGTCAAACCCTGCGTGGTCTCGACTCGAGAACCTTTCTTACCCTGTCCACTGCCACTTCAGCTCGCTACTCCTCTGGTGGTAGCTCCGCTACCGCTCAGTGACTTGACACTGACCGTAAAATATGAAAAACTTTTCTTACTACGCCCGTGATTTGAACTGTCTTTTCGCTGTTTCAGGCTCAGTACTGCCAAGCTGTGGGAGCGGACTCCTTGCTGACCCTTCCCGAGTTGTACTTCAAGCCAGCTACTGTAGAAGAGCTGGTCTCTTACGTGGAGCTGGTGGCGAAGGCAGCGCCCAATCTGCCTGTACTGTACTATCACATTCCTTCTATGAGCAGAGTTGAAGGTAAAACTACACACAGAAGTGAAAAATCGAAAACTTTTAGATACGAGTAGATATCGCGGGCATAGCCAAGTTTTAGTATTGGGGGAGGGAGGGACATAGATATGGACATTTATTTCGACACAAGTAACAAACACACAGAAACCACATAAAGTGTTTTGTGGTTTATGTCGTACGGTAGCTTAAACAGAAAATTTATAATAAAAACCGTTTAAGCTAATAGCTTAAACAGAAAATTTAAAATAAAAACCGGCTAAGTGCCAGTCGGACTCGCGCACGAAGGGTTCCGTACCATTATCTATAATATCGGCAAAAAAATCACGTTTGTTGTATGGGAGCACCCCTTAAATTTGTTTTATTTTAATTTAATTATTTATTTTTATCGTGAATAACGCTTGAAATGTTCACAGAATATTGAGTTATATCCCAATATTCAGTGAACATTTCAAGCGTTTACCTGTTGCCTTTATCGAGCAAAAACGAGCAAAAATCACGTTTGTTGTATGGGAGCCCTCCTTAAATATTTGTTTTATTTTAATTTAATTATTTATTTTTAAAGTGAATATATAACTAAATATTCTGTGAATATTTCAAGCGTCTACCTGTTGCCGTTATCAATATCGAGCAAAAACGAGCAAATATCACGTTTGTTGTATGGTAGCCCCTCCTTAAATATTTATTTTATTTTGTTTTTAGTATTTGTTGTTATAGAGGCCACAGAAAAATCTGCGAAAATTTCAACTGTCTAACTATCACGGTTCATGAGATACGGCCTGGTGACAGACGGACATACAGACAGACAGACAGCGGAGTCTTAGTAATAGGGTCCCGTTTGACCCTTTGGGCACGGAACCCTAAAAAAGGGGTATGGCCCAACATTATTCTGAATTATATTGCACAGCGCTAGTTTTAAGCCCTGCAATTTGGTGCATTGACGCCACGGACGTCAGACAAGTGACTTTGTTAAAAAAAAGAGTACAATTGCCTGCCTGAGCCGTTCGTGATGCGCCGAGTACCTATCGCTAATATTAATTACCAGTAATTAACACAAAATCCCTCCCACCCTTACGTTCTTCGAATGCGTACCTACTAAATTCCGTAATATTATATTGTGTTTTTAATAATTCTCTCTGGGTGATTAATTTCTTAAATGTTGTGCCTTTATCATGAGAATCTTGATACTAAGTGCTGTTGATTTTGTAATGAAATTGTAATGAAAAATATTTGTTGCCTTTTCAGGCAACAGATATTTTTATTGGTTTGCCCCGTCGGCGTCGGCGTCGGTCGTCTGCCACGAGTCTTGGCCGTATATATTACTAGTGCGCGATAACTTGGGACCTGCTAGGAATGCGACTCCCCGACCGCTTCCCCTGCACTTCCCCGATGGCGCCGATAGGATTTTTAGTCTTGTACTGGCCTACGTCACGTAACGACGCGCTCTGGAATTCTTTTAGTTTTCGTTTGTGTTATTGTTTTGTTGTCTGGAAAAAAGAAGTCAACCATGTGGACAGGCTTCGACAAAAGCATTGGGACGATGACCTCTTACAAGAGACGAATGAATCGCAATTAATTGTAAATTTATCGGATACCTCTTCGTCAAGTGATTATAGTGAGACTGAGGACGAAGAACAACCTCTAGAAGGCATAAATCCACTAAGTAGTGACGAAGATGAGATAATGTAAATAATAGATAAAATAAATGTATAAACTTAAACGTTGTATTTTTATTTTATTCAAATAGTGTAAAAAAGATTAGATAAAAAGCAGCGTCGTCCCTGAGTAACATAATAAATTAGGTTAAAAAAAAACAAAGACGAAGCTGCGGGCGGCTGCTTGTTATGTTCGCTTTTTTACGGGCGGTACAAACACGCCAATATGACGTCACCGCGCTCAGGTCCCAACTTATCGCGCACGGGTAATATATGTCCATGGTTGTTTAGAATAGATCGCTTTTCAGTTCAAAGAATCTTTATTTCTCATCTACAAAACATTTAGTCACTTACAATAAGAATGTGTAAACTAGGTAACATTTTGTATCGTCTTAAGTCACCGTTATGTAAGTAGGTTAGTTAAAGAGAAATTTACATTAGGTAAGAAGGATTGGGTAGTATATTAAACATAAAGTTAGGATAGTAGGTATATAGGTTAAGAAGCCGGCGAACCCCGAGCGCAACTTCAATTCGGCCGCGTCAAAAACTTCGGCCTGAATATCGCTATCCCTGTTTAGTGACGGTTTAGCCACGCAGAGCGACAGTGATAGCAATTGAATGATTCTAAAATTGATTAGATTTTGACCGTGTTCCGTAATACCAAAAATGATGACTGAAAACATGTTGTATTTTTCTCATTGTGTTGTTATTCTGTAACTAGACGATATAATCTATGTTCCCATGACTAGGATACGTAAGATGTTGTTGTTTTAATACAAAACAATTAGGTTTAAAACAGGTCTTTTATGACGTAAAAATATGCAGAATGCGATACGCTTCTATTTCATTTTAGGTAAGTATTTTGATCTAATATATGGTTGTAAACCTAGACAAATACTATTAAAATTAAAATAATACCTTATTAAGGTAGAAATATGTTCCAATTAGAAATGATCTTGGTAGTACGTGTTGTATGGGCGATTCCCCTCCGGTCTCCCCATAAGTGTCCAAGTAAATATTATTTGGATTTTTTTAGAATAGTAGTTTTCTTTAGTAGATTTGTTTAGGTCTACTAGATAGTGTTTAGGTTCATATTCTTTCTGTACTTGATCGTGTTCTGGGTCATCTTTGTAGTTTGCCCAAGCTTGATTCCTTTCTTTAATTGATTGTATCACTTTATTGCTATTATGCTTTTAGCGATAAGACCACCCATTGTACTAAATGTATTTGTAAAAATTATGTTCTGTGTTTTTTTATTTTGTTGTAAGTACAATAAAGAGTTATCTTATTGCAGTAAATATGCCAGCTTTCGTAGCCGCCGCCACAGCTCGCATCCCCAATTTCAAAGGCATTAAGTTCACCAGCAACGACCTGTGCGAGGGTGCCCAGGTGCTCCGGACCCTGCAAGATGGCCAAGAGATGTTCCTTGGAGCTGACACTGTGAGTTTAAACTATGTGTTTTGTTATGTACACACGGCTACACATCAAGCTATACATTTCCAGTATAAGCTGACCTCGCATTGAATGAGAGAATGAGAGGTCAGCTTATACTGGAATTAGGCTAGAGTACGACATTAAATGAAAACACGGGTAGGGTTAATGGCTAGTATTGTTGTAAAATGGGGTTTTTCAAATTCATTACCAGACAACTTTATTTAAATTTTCAGACAACCTTAATATCACGTTCTAAAATTTCAATGAAACGGTCTTTATAAAATAGGCAAACAACTCATATTCATTCATCATGTAAGTAAGTACCTGTTACTGAGTAAGCGGCATCGTCGCAAAGGCGCCGCCGATTTACGTAAAAAAATGTTTGTTGAAAATGTATCGATTATTGGATATATATTCAAGCAACCGATATTAAACCCACCTCACATAATACGACTCCGAATGTGTGTTTTAAATTATTGTCGTAATTAACAAAACCGGTTGTTTATTACGCGGCCGCCCGCGGCTCCGCACGCGTTGTTTTCAGCACTGTGGGGTCACTGGTGTACCCTGTGAATTTTGTAAAAGTTCAGTTTTTATTGTGGCTATTAACTTAAAAACTAAAATATTCAACTTAAAATAAAAACGGGGCGAAATGTACTCACAACAACTTTTTATTAGACATATCATTTGACCGGATAGTCTTATTTTGTTTTTTTTTATCTCTCTTGAACCCCAATACCTGAACAACCACCCCACATTTTTAGCTCATTTAGTAACATCAAAATTGTGCCATTACTACCTACCTATATACCAAATTTCACGATGATCGGGTAAACGCTTCAAAAGTTATCCTCGGACAAACAAACATCTCAGCATACAACGCTTGCCCAAGTTGATTTAGAGATCTCGCTGCGCTCGATCAATTAACAATTGTACTAATGTAGTTTTAAGATTTTATTTTTTACTAACAAATTATGGATGTAATATCTGAAATAAAATTGAATTGAATAGGTAATATTATACTATAAGCTTGGGACTGAACTATAATGCTAGCTTTTACTACTGGTTTATAATAATTCATAAATCGTTCCAGTTAATCGCGCCAGCTGCACTCCTGGGCATAAAGTCTAGTATTGGGACTACCTTCAATCTGTTCCCGATATTGGCTGCGGACATCCTGAGCGCTGTGGAGAAGAACGACGTTGTTACAGCCAGGAAACTGCAGGAGAAACTCTGCTTGGCCATCGAGGCACACACTGTTGAGGGTATGACATCATCATCAGCTGTAGGACATCCACTGTTGCACATATTTGATGACCTCCGTGGCGCAGTGGGCGAATAGCTGGGTGAGACGCAGGAGGTTGCGGGTTCGATTCCCGCCGCGGAACAAATGTTTGCATGATCTACAGATATTTGTCCCGAGTCTGGTTGTTTCTCTATATATTACAAGTTTTTTTACAATCAAAAAAATAATGTATTTAAGTTTTCTATCAGTTAACTGGTTCTCATAGTACAAGCTTTGCTTAGTTTGGGGATAGATGGCGCTGTGTGAAATGTCTAGTAGTATTTATTTATTAACAGTTTATAGATAGTTTTTGGGCATTGGTACACCGCCGTATTATTCAGTTTGTTATGTTCTATACCTGGCATGCCTTTAAAGTTCTGTCGTATCCATATTTCCCGGCAATTTTGAATTTGGAACTGTTCTATATTCGAATGTGTTTAAATTTTGAATCTTTAAACAGTTGAAAGTATTAGGATTAGTGCTATTGTTTAGTCACAGCGTCGATTAGAATCTGTTAGGTCACGTACGAAAATGAATCTTTCTAAGGAAAATGTTCGTGCAATAATTTTCTACAACTTTAGAAGAGGCCTGACACGGCTTCAGTGTTTTGAAGAGCTAACATCTGTGTTCAGTGATGAAGTCCCATGTCTGCGGACTGTTGAACGTTGGTATTTAGAATTCCAGCGTGGACATACTAGTGTTAGTGACAAATCTCGCAAAGAACGCCCAAAATTCGCCTTCACTGAAGAAAACATCATTGCTGTGAGACAACTAATTCTCGAAGATCATCATGTGACGTATCGAGAGATAGAGGCTCTATTAGGCATCTCAGGGACAACCATCCAGAAGATCTTGCATGAAGCGCTTGGTGTGAGAAAGCTAGTTTGCCGTTGGATACCACATCTGCTTTCCGACGATCACAAGGCGGCCCGCGTCAGATGGTGTAAGAAAATTCTGCAAAGGTTCAACCGAGGAGAGTCAAATCACGTCTACGACATCATCAGTGGTGACGAATCTTGGATGTATGCCTACGATCCTGATTCCAAACAACAATCTACAATCTGGGTCTTTCAAGAAGAGCCAAAGCCGACTAAAGTTTTTCAATCTCGAAGCACTTCAAAGAAGATGGTGGCCACGTTCGTTAGAAAAACCGGTCATGTTGCGATTATTGCACTTGAAGATCATAGAACGGTTAACACAGAAAGGTATACCACAGTTTGTTTACCACAAGTCATCGCCAAACTTCGAAAATCTAACTCAAAGCGATGCATCATCCTGCACCACTACAACGCAAGCTCACACAGCGCTCGCCAAACGATTGAGTATTTGATGCAGAAAAAAGTAGAAATTCTTTACCATCCTCCATACAGCCCTGACCTAAGCCCTAACGATTTCTTTACATTTCCTAAAATTAAGAAAAGTCTTCGTGGTCAAAGGTTCCAGTCCGGTGAAGAAGCAGTCGACGCTTTCAAGTCAGTCATTTTGAACACCCCCACTTTAGAGTGGAATAAATGTTATAATAACTGCTTTGAGCGAATGGAAAAGTATATTAAGCGAAAAATAATAAAAAATACTATAAGGTTCTAGTTGGGTTTTTTACTTCAAACGACAAAACTTAAAAGGCATCCCTCGTATAACCAAAAGTTGTCTGGAAACCTTACCTTACCTCATTCTAATTCCAGAGTGGGAGGATAAGAGATTGCACTGACGTCCCGCATTGGGGTGTATTATGCATTACCCCCCTTCTAACCTGACCCCAGCCATCCCAACTCCTTGAAGTAACGGAGTAGGACTTTGGGTTGGTGACAGCAGCTTTCCAGGGTCCCCGTGGGTGTTGATGTAGTAGCAGTGTTGGTGGAGGATGAGGATTCGATGACCCCTTGCAGACCCGTTCTCAGTGTGGCGTTGTTTGTGGCAGTGCAGTGGAGTATCACGTGCTCCACAGTCTCTTCCTCCCCTCGACAAAGCCCACTGTCCGTGGCTCCGGTCTTCAGGAGGTGATGGTTAAGGCGAGGTATTTGTGAGGTTTTGTGCGTGCAGGACGCGTCTATCCGAGGATGCGCTCTTCTCTCTTCTCTTTTACAGCTCATACAAATAACAGGTTGTCCATTTCATAATTCACAATAAAGTACCTAATATTAGGTAAAAATAGTGATTAGTGATTCCGCGAAATAGTGATTTCCCCTTTCTTTTTACAATGAACTACCTATCAATATCTAATCATCTTTAATATTATATCAGCCATAGAATTTCCACTGTTATACATAGGCCATTAAAGAGATTTGCACTCTGCTATTCACTAGCTAAGTTGGAATCGAAGTTATCGAAGTCGAACGACTTTTGGCCCAATACCTCGCCTTAAGCTCGCAGTGGCCCGTGATGATTCCCATTATTATCCTTAGATCTTCACGTTTCATATATGATAATGATCTTTTTTGGCGTGCAATTAAGAGTAGGTATATCTATCTATTTATAACTTCACATATCACACACACACACACGTACTGATGCATTCGCATACATGCGAGCATGTGCGCTCTCTATTTCTCTGTTTTATTGTAATATCGTTATCATGTACTAGACTGTCATATTCGTACCATGTCATTCAGAAGAAAACTATTTCTTAGGCACTTGTCTCACCGCCCGCCGGCGAGTAAGCGATTAGCTGTCAACTATTTTCTCGCTCAAGAAACGAACAAAAGATATAGATTCCGTGCCAGTAAAAAAGACACGTATATTAATAGTTGATCGCTGGCCGTTCGCACTGCCGCTGGCGGAACTCGCTCTCCAATATTTTGTCTCTGCGACTACAAAACTCGCTCAGCGATACGCGCTCAGCGATGCTCGCTTGGCGGTCAGAACTCACGCCGTGTGAGTATCGCCCGCCGCACTCACTCACTCGCTTTATAGCCAAGCGAGATAACTGTAGGAACTACACACTCGCTTCTAGCTGCTTGCCAACTCGTTTCTAGTTTCTAGCTCTACTCACTTCTCGCCATCGCCGGTGGCGATCAGCTTACGCTTTTCTATTGATACAACTTATCTATGTATCTTTCATTTATTTAATACATTATTGCACAAAAATATACATTAAATGTACAAAAAGTGGGCTTAATGTTAAAAGCATTTTGTACCTGCCGACCTCAGAGGTAACAAAAAAGGTTGGCGTGCTAACTTTTACGTTTTATGGTCACAATAAATATATTTCTATATCTATATTTTTATATTTCAGGACCCTGGGTGCCCATTATGAAGGCTGGCATGGAGATAGCAACCGGCATCAAAATGGGCCCGCCCTCGCTACCGCAGCGGCCGCTCTCAGCTGAAGCCAAACAGAGGATACAGGGAAAACTGAGGGGCTTGGGGCTTTGCAAGTAAACTTACTAACTAGTCTTAGCCCGGCTTGCACAACAATCCCTAAGCATATTTAGCGACTAAACTTGTTAAACTTAACGTATTTGTATGCTTTGACAACTCCTTAAATCATATTTAGCCGCTAAGACTGACGATGCCTAAAGGTATTTAGTGTGTTTATGATTTAGAGAGTTATCAAATCATACTTTATTCATTATTGTACACAAATAGATTACATACAAAAACAACTTACAAAATGGACATGTACAAAGGCGAGCTTAACCCTAACAAAAGTTTTCTTCCCGCAAAGCTTTGAAGATAGAGATTATAGTGGTGGTCATACTGAATAAGAATATGTTTATTTGTCAACTTTAGGAATACATATTGCATTGCATTGTGTCGCAAACGATCAACGGCTAATTAATATAAAAAAACAATGTAAATAATGTTACCAAGGTTTCGGAACATACCTCCCGTACTAAAGTCTAACTTTTTATTAGCTGCAGTAAAATGACGTTTTGTGGGTTGCCGGTTTTTGAAGAAAAATAAATAGGGATGTAGCTAAATGAGTGAATCATAAATGAATAATCAGTTTGTTTTTTTTTTTTTGAGATTTAATATTAAGTTGTAATGTATTTTTTTAACCTATTATTATTACTATACTAGAGGATTGATCTTTTTTAGTGGAAGTATAGGGAGGTACATTCAAAATGAAACAAAAACGTCATAATAATGTTATTTAATTAATTTTTGTGAACTGAATCACATCCCTATTGAGATTAGGCTGGCAACATTATTTTACGGAATGACATTTAGAAACGTCATTTTACTGCAGCTAATAAAAAGTTAGACTATAGTTAAAAACTGTGTTAAGGCGAGGTAGCTCTCCACTCTCCAAGCACTAACTAAGACTAAATTACCTAATTTGAACTAACATGTCGCGTTCATATGTCCCGGAAAATGTTGCATTCTATCAAAAAGCGCAAGATAGAATATCTCGGCCATGTGCTCAGGAACGATAGATACATGCTGCTGCAGTTGATAATGATGGGCAAAGTGGACGGAAAGAGACGTGCTGGGCGAAGAAATAAGTCATGGCTCCGGAATATCCGGTAGTGGACCGGTATCGCCTCCGTCGAACAGCTGTTCCGGCTGGCTGCTGATAGAGATGAATACAGGAAGCTAATGGCCAACCTTCAGGATTGAAGAGGCACTGGAAGAAGAAGAACTAACATGAAAAAAAAATCTAATATATAAAAATCTCGTGTCACGGTGTCTGTGGTCGCACTCCTCCAAAACGGGTCGATCGATTTTAATGATTTTTTTTTTGCATATTTTATAGGTATGAGGATGGATCGTAAACTATTTTTTACCCTTCTACCCCCATCCTAATTTTATAATCGCGATTTTGGTATTTTTGTATGTACAATATCCATATAATTTAACCGTCTTTCATTGAAGTGAAGTCATTTACATGAAGTGTCGCGTCACTTTGACAAGAGTGTTTTACATAGTTTTTATCCCGTAGTTCCCACGGGAACGGGAAATTTAAAGCGTGCAAAGCCGCGGGCGGATCAGCTAGTATATATAGTCTGTATTTATGGTTTCTGTATGTATTAATTATTTTTTTATAGCTTTGAGATACCATTTTTCCTGTGTCACGCCTTACCTTCTTTTAGCACGATCAGGATGACTGGTAGATAATGCTATTAGCATTAAGTCCTCCTAGCACTATTCTATTCTGTGTGAAAGTATTTAATAAATAAATATATATTTAAACATAAATACAACTTGAAACTAAATACTTTTTGGAAATTATTCTTCTACAAGTTTTTATTTGAATCTCTAAACATGCAGGGAGTTACCAGTTAGCGACGCTGTCTGTACATACACATGTTTTCTTATGACCGTAAGGCGCAGGAAATACAAGAAGCGTCGGGCGGAGGTGAGGCGCGGGTGCAGCTCGGACGCGGCGCCACTGCATTCATATTTCACACAAAATGCACGTAAGAGGTGGGGCGCGAGACATACTGAGAAAAGTTAGCGAAGGAAAGTTAGCAGAGGCATGCTCCTGTCCTGCTTGCCACACAGGGTGGACCGCATTATCTTCTGATCTTTTGTAAGTTCTCCAAATGCACCAGAGCTTGCAGATCCTCTTCATCTGACGAAGAAGACGTCATGCTGTCGTGATAAAATCAAACACTAGAATACCCCAAATGCAATCACTGTGTTCGCCCGCGCCTCGCCTTTTCACACTGTTAGCGTGCCTTTTCTGCGCCAGCGCCTCGCCTCCGTCCAACGCCTCTTGTATTTGTCCCGCGCTTTAAGGATGTTAATTTATTAGACGTGGGGAAATATGTAAGCTGAATCGTTATTATCAAGAAATTGTAGTTTTAGAGACTTTGGACTGCATTGATGTTTTAATAAATTTTTAAATGTACTAATGTTTAATTTTACTATAGCCTAAAGTGTACCGATGCCAACATCTATCGATAAGTTCCTCTAAAGGACTGGCCATGGCCAATGACGATCATCGTAGAGGTCTACGGCGTAGGGGATCTACGACGTAGACCTCTACGCTTTCGTAGAGATCTACGAAAGAATAGAACTTACACCACAAACAAAAATAATAAACAACAAAATTGGCGCGGCGTCGCCTACAGGACCTACCTATCTACTAAAATAAAAAAATATATTAATTTGTCGACTTATATTTAATTTGACGACCTCCGTGGCACAGTGGGCGAATAGCCGGCTGAGACGCTATTCGCCCGCGATATAAATTAATATATTAGGTTAGGGAAAAAGTTTCTTAGCATTTTTTAAGAAAATTCGAAACCTTTTTTTAATATAGTTTATTTACATTTAACTAAAGTATATAGGTATCAATTTGTTCGATAACTTTTTGCCATCTTGTAGATAGGGACATGATCCCATTGCTATAGAAATTTTGGGGTAGTTTTGGCAGTCCTCTCGTGATGTTAACCTGACTCTGCCTAAAGAACTCGAAAGAGAGACCGAAACAGGTGAAAATCTGAAGGTGCAAGGTCAGGACTATACGGCGGATGCATTAACACCTCCCAGCCAAACTCTCTTAGTTTTTGCTGAGTGGCTAAAGATGTGTGAGGTATAGCGTTATCATGATGAAAATACCCCTTATGTTGATTAATTCCGGCCGCTTTCTCTGAACTTCTTGCTTCAATATCATCAGTTATTCGCAGTAGAGTTCAGAATTGATGGTCCTGCCTGGTGATAACAGCTCATAATGAATAATGCTCTTCCAATCCCACCACACACACAGCATCACCTTGTTGCGAGTTAACCAGGGTTTTGCCACAGTCTGTGAAGCCTGACCGGCCTTTGACCACGACCTTTTTCGCACGTTCTTGTCGTACGTGATCCACTTTTCATCACCAGTTATCAGTTTCTTCAAAAATGGTTCGATTTCATTACGTCGTAATAAAGAATCACAAATGAGTACACGGTTCATTAGGTTTCTTTCAGTGAGCTCGTGGGGTACCCAAATATCGAGCTTTTTTGTGTACCCAGTTTTTTTCAAATGCGCCAAAACTGTTCTGTGGTCAATTCCCAGTTCGTCAGCTACGTAGTAACTACTGATATGCCGATCTTGCTCCACTTTTTCAAAAATGTCATCTATTTTATCCGTAATAGGACGACCAGAGCGACGTGCATCTTTGACATCAAAGTTTCCGGATTAAAAACGCTTAAACCAAATTTGTGCTACTCTCACAGACACTGCACTAGGTCCATAAACATCGTAAATTTTTTTCGCGGCTTGCGTTGCATTTTTACCTTTTTTGTAGTAAAATTTTAAAATGTATAGAATTTCTTCATTAGATTCACTCATCTTTACAATACGAAAAACCAATAAAAATCATTTTCATAATTTGAATTTGGAATTAACTTCTTTAAAATTTAAACTTTGAATGATACCAAAACCAGCCAGATACAAATAGTATAGCCAAAGAGATTTTATTACAAGTTTATACATACTATAATGCGAAAAGACTTTTTCCCCAACCTATTATAATGTATATATTTACAAAAAAAGTACTTAAGTATTCTATCGGTTATCTGGTTCCCATAGTACAGGCTGTGCTTAGTTTGGGGCTAGATAGCGCTGTTTGAATTGTCCAGCAATATTTTATTGAAGTAAAACTTCATTACGCACGCTTGAATTATGCCCGGTTTCTATACTCGTTATCGGTAACATTCAACGTCTCGTTTCCTTGTTATCTATAACGAGCCGTTTTTTGCGTTCCACAAGTTGCTTTTGACTTCGGTAATCCACGCCCATCTGTCGGTTAAAGAATACCGATCCTTCCCGAACTGTTTCGTTTTACGCAAAAGTAGGTATTTTTAAAATATATACACAATTATCAAGCCATTAATATTTGTATTTCTGTAATAAAACATGTAGAAACAAATCAATTATTTGCTAAATAAGTAACTTGTAGTATCAGAATAAAAAAAACACGATTTTCAAATTAAAATGATAACCATTTCCTAATTCATAACATGAAACGGAACGTTTTACAAAGACAGATGATTGAAATATAGCCAGCGTTGGTAGGTTACTTTTATTTTCGGCGGGTTACTCGACTCTGAAGGCTACTTTTCGAGATCATGGATTTGTGATTTTCTTTTCTGCAAAGAAAAATGTCCAAGATTCAGAACCCTGACAATTTTTTTGGGCATTGGCGTTATAAGTACATTATTACTTACATTATACTTTTGTATCAATCTAGGGTTACTTTTGACTAGAGCCTGCTGGCAGCACTAAGTATGATATTACTTACTGTGCTTTGGTACTGATTTTGTTTACAATAATAAAGTTGAAAAATATCTAAATATGTGCCAGCACCAGTAGAAAAAATGACGGATATCTCTGCCAAGGCAATGAACTAACATCGGTATTGCTTACTTGTACTTTTCAGGGTGGCTAAAGCGCGAAATACGCTCATGGTTACCTACACGTATGCCCGTCAGATAAACTCGAGCTGAGAACTATGGAAAGGAACATAAATTAACTTAGTATGTGACACAGGCATCATCACAGCAGTGTAGCAAACCACGCAGTGTCTGTACCTACCTGCCTACTATAGTCAGATCCTGTTTTGGAAAAACTTTGTAATGGGTACAGGAACTCTGTGCAATAAACAAGGAGTTACCAGTTAGGAAGCAAATGCAGCTTCTGGATCAAAGTGAAGATATTTAGTTGTATGTGGTAACTGTGTAGTGAGAGAAAGAAATTAAATGTGTTTATAAATATAAAAGAAGTGTTTGATTTTCTCATAATACTTGTGAGCGGCTTAGGTTACATACTGAACACTCTTTAAATTATATTACAGTGCAACCTTAATATAACGTACCTCAATATAACGACTTCCTCGATTTAACAAATTCTTCGTAATCCCTTTGAATTGTCCATAAGAGTCAATATAAAATATACCTTTACATTGCGAACATTCTTTGCGTACAACCTCTTAATAACGAATTTTCAACTATCAAGAAAAAGTATTCATACCTCTAATTAACGAATTTTGCCAACCCAAAACCTTTATATAAAGTTTCCACCAATAATATAACTCTTAATCTTATAATGTGATTCATGTCTCGACATGTTTCGACACGCTTTTGTTTGTAAAGTAGGTAATCATTGTTGTTTTGATGGAAAGTAATGTAAACACCTCTGCTCGTCACTATTGTTAAAGATTTAAGTTAAAATGGCTCAGAAACGTAAAAGGTGTTCCTTATCGGTCGCAGAAAAGCGAAACATCATTAATTATGTTGACCAAAATCCCATGACGAAAAAATTAGACATAGCTAATAAGTTCGGGATTCCCGCAAGTACATTGGCTACAATTTTAAAATTTAAAGATAAGTTTTCAGAAGAAAGTGGTGTGAATGTAAACAGTAAAAGATTAAAATCATGCGAGTTCAAGGACGTAGAGAAATGTGTGTTAAAGTGGTTAAAACAGTGCCGAGACAAAAAAATCCCAATCGGAGGCCCTATTCTTCAGGAAAAGGCTCAGCGGTTTGCAGTAGAATTGGGACATGAAGGGTTCCGTGCTAGCAACGGGTGGCTTCAAAATTTCAAAAAACGAAACGAGGTTGTTTTTCGAAAAATATGCGGTGAAAGTGGTAGTGTTAATGAACAAGTATGTGATGATTGGAAAGACAAACTGGCAGAGCTGACCACCGGATACGATCCCGAAGACATCTTTAACGCCGATGAAACTGGACTATTCTATAAATGTTTACCTGACAAAACCTTATCATTCAAAAGCGATAAATGTAATGGTGGGAAAAACAGTAAACTTCGCTTAACAGTACTGCTGGGAACAAATTTTACTGGGACTTACAAACTAAAGCCACTCATCATCGGAAAATATCAAAAACCGCGATGTTTTAAGAATGTCAATAATCTGCCAACAGATTACACGTCCAACCATAAGGCTTGGATGACCAGTGATGCTTTTTGCAATTGGCTTAAAAGTCTGGATAAAGAGATGAAGAAAAAAAACAAGAAAATTCTAATGTTCATCGATAATTGTACTGCACACGGAGAAATTCCTAACCTGAAAAATATAAAAATAAAGTACTTACCTCCAAATACCACTTCAAAACTACAACCACTGGATCAGGGCATCATCCAAAGCTTCAAAATGCATTATAGGAAGGAAGTTGTCAGACGATTTCTTGCTGATGTTGAACGTCAAACACCAACTACAATTGACGTTTTACAAGCCATGTGGATGATCGCCAAAGCTTGGAATTTAGTCACTGAAAAGACCATTGCAAACTGCTTCAAGAAAAGTGGGTTTAAAGTAACATGCGAAGATGAGGAGGACGATTTACCAATCGCAGAACTTGCTAAGACCTGGCAAAGAGTTCAAGAAGAATTACACCTTCAAGAGACTGACTTCGAAGACTTCGTTAGGTACCTTTGATAATGATTTGGCCATCTGTGGAGAACTAACTGATGCTGACATCGTCACATCTGTGTTGTCAGTTACTAATGCAGAAGCGGATGAAGACGAGGAAGAAGAGGGTGAAATTGACGAGCATAACTTCACAATTAAAGATGCTTATAATGCTTTGAATACAATAAAATCTGTGTTTCTCAAAAAGGGAGGTTTGAGTGACGATGTAGTGAAATCCATCACGAAATTAGATTGCGCTTTGGATGTCATAACTCATACCGGTGGTAAACAGACAACTATCAATGACTTTTTTTCTAATCAATGAACAAAATTGAGATTAAGCTACTATATAACCACATTGTTAATTGTTTTTGATTATTAATGTAAGAAAAAAAATTTATTATCTACCTAATTGTTTTTAAATACATAGCAAATACATATAGTAATTTGATAAAAATGTGTTATCATTTATTAGTAGAAGTTGTTCGCTATAACAAGATAAGTACGTAATATTGAGGTGAATAAAACTATTCTTTTACCTCTTTATAACGAATTTTAGACCAATCTAACCTCAACATAACAAACCTCAGTTCAACGAATTACTTGATATTACGAATATTTTCTTGTTCCCCTCCGATTTGTTATACCGAGGTTGCACTGTATTAACATTAATAAAAGCATGTTGTGTCTGTTGTGAGTAATGAATGAATGAACATATTACAATACAATAATATTTATTTCAGAAAAGTTATTGATATTTTGCTAGTACCTACCTATACAATTAAATAAAAATTTTAAAAACTGTTAGTGTCACACTATACAATAAGTCAC
This sequence comes from Philereme vetulata, assembly GCA_918857605.2. NCBI lineage: Eukaryota > Metazoa > Arthropoda > Insecta > Lepidoptera > Geometridae > Philereme > Philereme vetulata. The sequence goes on along the minus strand of OU975470.1, from coordinate 6,904,808 downwards.
TTTGCCACTAATGCAGCTGGTGACTGCAGTAAGGACATCCAGTGTCTCACAATCAGACCAGAGACGTCCTCGATGACAGAAAATGCTAGATAACATTATCTTCCAGTTTACCTTTGTGTAATGTGGAGAAACAGTTTATTGTAGGTAGTGCATAATGGGTAGAAGGAGAAGTTTAATTAAATTCCAAGACACACTAATAAGCCTAAGCAAACACAAGGTATTTCAATAATTTTACTTTGTAATATTTTAATATCAATAATCATTAGTGATACAATTCATAAAGAAAATAAATAATAGATGTAACAGAGTATTTACAGGATAACACTCATTTTGTAGCCTGAGTGAGGCTTGTACACATTGGATCTCAACGGGAGAAACATACTTCAACTTGTACTATTCCATAATCGGCTAACAGTGATAGTGAATGAATTGGAATAGTAATCTGTATTGTGCTGGGAAGTCATGAGTTATAGGTGTTGCGAGGGGGGTACAAGATGGTCCTCAGCATACAAGGGAGTAAACTGTTCTTTTAGGTAATTCTGTGATTGAGGAACATAATAAGATGTTATATGGAAGACATAGTAGATGGATATCTTGACATTCTCTGATCTCAAGCCCTTGTAGTTGAGTTCGGAAGATTGATATGTGGTCATACTTTTGCAGACTGTATAAAAGCGTTTTGCAACCGCTCTAGCTTATTTTAGCTGATCCTCCGTAGCATTGGGATAGCGATAGTAGAGTATGGGCCAGTCCTTCAGGTAGAAGTCTTGCTAGGAGACATAATTCAATCCCAACACACTCAACCTGTCATCCTCTGCGAGCTGTTCGTCATCATCACTCATCATACTCAGTGAAAACATGTAAAAGTAAGGTTACTTTAATGTTAAAATGTTCATTGATTAGTTGTGTAGATTTTGTAATATTTTATTGTAAAAAGATTACTGTAAATCAGTAATTTGCGATGCTTGTAAATGGCTAAAAAGTATAAAGTACCTAGTTTGGCCTTATTGTACTTACACTTGATTTTGCAAATAAATATCTTGATCACATTTGTTTTTGTTACAGAATATGTAGTTATTCATGATTTCTCAGAACTAGTGGAACTCATAGATATTTTTTTCCAATATTTCCTCTAAAATCAATCAAATAAACACAAAATCAACAGATATCGGCCGGTACCTAAGCAAATCAAATCAAATACGCCTCGTAGTTTTGACAGTCAGCTGACGTCTTAAAATTTTTATAGGAACGCTAGTAACTGTCATTCTCATACATTTTGCCTACGAGGCGTAGCCAGTCGATTGGTTTTAAATTTTATAGGAACGCTTTTGGCATACGCCTCGTTACTATACTAACCATTCGTAGCAAGAATGCCTCGTATTTCGAATATAGGAACCGGCCATTACGGAGTAAGCTGGTCAATGCGTGACGAGAGTGTTACGAAAAGTGTGATTGGGGAGGTGAACGAAAGTTGAGAGGGAGATATACCGAAGATAGAAAGAGAGAGATTAACGTTTTGTATACTACTGTAGGGGCAAGAGAGAGAGGTGCGAGCACACATTTTCTTTCTCTCTTTACCTCATAGCTAGTTACGTTTCGTATATCTAAGACACAGTGCAGGCCTATTGTCTGTATCACACTGTAGGAGCAAGAGAGAGCAGTGCGCGCGCACATTTTCTTTCTCTCTTCCTCTCATAGCCAGTGCATGAAATATATATATAGTATATATTGCAAGTTTGCTAGCGTTACGCAAACTGTGATTTCTTAATTATTTTTCGTAATTTCATTTCGTTCTTGAACAATTTTATAAATTATTATTTTGAAAAAGAAGTTTTACTTCAGTCGTGTGGTCTAAAGCACACTCGTTTTTTTTATTTATTTATATATATGTTACTGGTGATTCTTACTTACCTGTTATAATTATTATTTGGACTGTTTGTGGACGAACATAAAAACTGATTTGTACAAGTGGTGTTTACTTTAAATTACGCAAAGCATGTATTTTGCCAAGCTCTGCATACAACATATAAAATAAACAACAAATACCATAAACAATTAGATGGAGTAAATTATAACAAGCAACTAATAGGAGAATCATTAATATTTTGTCAGATTCCTAAACCGGAAAATAGAAACCAAGGTTCAAATAAACGATTTACATGGTAATAACATACACAGAATTTCATAATCCACTCTACATAGCCTTTGTGAACTACACAAAGGCTTTTGATAGCCTTCAGCCTTCAGCACTCAGAAATATTTTAAATCTCTAGAAAACCAACAATCACAAAACATATTTTGATCTTATTAAAATTATTTACCACCAAAGCACAGCCAATATAAAACTTCACTCCACTGGTCCAGCATTTCACATACAGCAAGGAGTCAAGCAGGGTGACCCACTCTCTCCCATTCTGTTTACAAGCATCCTCGAGGAGATATTCAGAACATTATCTTGGGCATCAAGGGGCATTAACATCGGTGGAAAGCGCCTAACGTTTTGCTAACTTGCGTTTTGCGGATGAAATTGTCCTCTTTGCCCAAACAGCACATGCCTTACAAGAAATGCTCCAAGAACTGAGCGCGGTCTTGAGGTTGGATTGCAAATGAACCGGTTGAAGACGCAAATAATGACCAATGCCACGAAACGTAGGGTCGAGGTAGATGGGCAGGAAATACTATATGTCGATGAGTACATTTACTTGGGCCAGTTAGCAAGCTTCGAAAAGCACAAGGAAATCGATCGCCGCATCAAAAATGCCTGAAAGATCTACTGGCCTATGAAGGCGCACATGAAGAGTGGCCTCCTCTGAGTCTGAAGCGCAAACTAATCGACATGTGTATCTTGGCTGTCCTAACCTACGGTGCGCAAACATGATCATTGACCGAGCTGCAGAAGTCCAAGCTCAAGATTTGCCAAAGGGCAATGGAACGCAGCGTCCTAGGATTCCGGAGAACCAATCGGGTGAGGAATACCACGCTTCGTTCTTTAACTGGCATTGCCGATGTGGGAGACCAAACCGCGAAGCTCAAGTGAGATTGGGCCAGGCACGTAAGTCGAATGCTTCCGGAAAATGGGCCAATATCATAACACCATGGGTACCGGAGGATGGGCAGCGACGTCGGGGTCGGCCGCGAAAGCGTTGGCGCGACGACATCAGCGGATTCGAGAAGGAATGGTGGGAATCTGCCAAGATCGCGATAGGTGGAAGGAGCTGGGGGAGGCCTTTGCCCAGCAGTGGGAATAGGTACGCTAGTTAATATATATATAGGAATATTGGAAAACTCGTACGGGAGCCTAAATAAATAATAAATAAATATTGCTGGACATTTCACACAGCGCTATCTAGCCCCAAACTAAGCAGAGCTTGTACTGTGGGACCCAGATAACTGATAGAATAATCATATATTTTTTTTTGTAAATACATACTTATAATATTTAGAGAAACAACCAGACCCGGAACAAATATCTGTAAATCATGCAAACATTTGTTCCGCGGCGGGAATCGAACCCACTACCTCCTGCGTCTCAGCCGGCTATTCGCCCACTGCACCACGGAGGTCGTTCAAACTAAACTTAAATATGTTTCATCAGTATCAGCAAAATGTATATGACATTATGGAAAAATCACCCATATTTCTAACTCATATAGAATTTTCAAACTAGATTTAAATTTTTCAAACATGTAAGGCATCTACAATCGATCTTAACGCGCCGGCGAACCCCGAGCGCAACTTCAATTCGGCAGCGTCAAAAAGTTCGGCCTGAATATCGCTATCCCTGTTTAGTGACGAAGTTTAGCCACGCAGAGCGACAGTGATAGCAATAAAACGATTCTACATTTGATTAGATTTTGACCATGTTCCGTAATACCAAAAATGATGACTGAAAACTTGTTGTATTTTTCTCATTGTGTTGTTATTCTGTAACTAGACGACATAATCTATGTTCTCATGACCGTAAGATGTTGTTGTTTTAATACGAAACAATTAGGTTGAAAACAGGTCTTTTATGACGTAAAAACATGCAGAATGCGATAAGCTTCTATTTCGTTTTAGGTAAGTATTTTGATCTAATATATGGTTGGGAACCTAGATAAATACTATTCAAATTAAAATAATACCTTATTAAGGTAGAAATATGCTCCAATTAGAAATGATCTTGGTAGTACGTGTTGTATGGGCGATTGTCCCTCCGGTGTCCCCTTAAGAGCAAAATCTGCCTGAGTTCTCTGACATAACTAGATGACACTGCTAAATTAATAGATAGAGGTACGGAACTCTCACCTCGGCGCACGAGTCTCGCCCGCACTTGACCCGTCTTATAAACAGAATACTCTGTTAATGCTTTACTAGCTGATGCACACGTGGCTTAAAATCTAATCCTCCTTCTGCGCAGTAAGGTAAAAAGTATCCTGTGTCTCAATCTATCTGTTTACCAAATTTCATCGAAATCGGTCCAGCCGTTTAGTCGTGAAAACGTAAACAGACACACAGAGTTACTTTCGAATTTCAAATTATTAGTATTTTTTACCGAATTCAAAAAAGGAGGATGTTCTCAATTCGTCGGATTTTTTTTATGTATGTTCCCCGATTACTCGAAGACGCTTGGACCAATTCGAGAAATTCTGTTTTTGTTTAAAAGGGTATTACTTCCCACGTGGTCCCATTGGCACCAAGTCAGGATCTGATGATGGGATCCTAAAAAAATCGAGGGCAACCCTCAAATTTTATAGGGACGCATTTCGGTTTTAAGTTTTTACCTCAGAACTCCGTCATTTATCAGCCGATTTGGAAAATTATTTTCTTATAGGATATACTTCCATATAAGTCTCATAGAAATTTCATCAAAACCAGTTCAGTAGTTTAGTTAAGTATTTTTGTTAAAAAGTTACTTGTGTTATGTATGAGTTAAAATAAACTAGTGGTTCGCCCCGAACTGAGATCTCGCGAGTATCCCAAAACACAAAAGAAAATATTCTTAGGGCGACTCGCGCAACGATGCCTAAATGTATTTAGTGGTTAATATGATTTAAGGAGCTGTCAAATCAAACAAATACGTAAAATTTAAAGATGTTTAGTCGCTAAATACGTTTAGGGATTGCTGTGCGAGCCGGCCTTAATCTATGACCAATAAAATAGTGCCACGAAATGCATAACCAAACTTCTTGGCCTACAGTTTCATTCTAATTACAGGTAACGGGAGTTCATGTAATTTAGTTATTCTTTTTGTGGTACAAATTGCAGTTATTCTGGATTTCAGACTTTTGCCTATATTTGTGTCACTTAAGCTACACGCATATTAAATTAAAGCACTGTGGGGTCACTGGTGTACCCTGTGAATTTTGTCAAAGTGCGGCGTCTAAATGTACTAATGAAGACCTTTCCTTTGACGTCCCACTTGACCTAATAGTCTCATTTTAATTTTTTACCCCTCTTGAATCCCAATATCTCAATAACCCCCAACATTTTTAGCTCATTTAGTCACACCAAAATTGTGCCATCACTACCTATGAATCAAATTTCACAATGATCGGACAAACAAACATACATATTATTCGTGCGCGATAACTTGGGACCTGCTAGGAATGCGACTCCCCGACCGCTTCCCCTGCACTTCCCCGATGGCGCCCGTATTGTACCGTTCGCATTACTATTTTTTACTAGGGTTTTTAGTTTCGTACTGGCCTACGTCACGTAACGACGCGCTCTGGAATTCTTTTAGTTTTCGTTTGTGTTATTGTTTTGTTGTTGTAGTTTTTGTTGTTATAGTTTGTGTCATTGTTTTGTTGTTGTAGTTTTTGTTGTTATAGTAAATGTTGTAAATTTATCGGATAACTCTTCGTCAAGTGATTATAGTGAGACTGAGGACGAAGAACAACCTCTAGAAGGCATAAATCCACTATGAATATGTAATATATAATATCACACGAAGATGTGATAATATAAATAATAGATAAAATAAATGTATAAACTTAAACATTGTATTTTTATTTTATTCAAATATTGTAAAAAAGATAAGATAAAAACCAGCGTCCTCCCTGAGTAACATAATAAATTAGGTTAAAAAAACAAAGACGAAGCCGCGGGCGGCTGCTTGTTATGTTCGCTTTTTTGCGGGCGGTACAAACACGCCAATATGACGTCACCGCGCTCAGGTCCCAACTTACCGCGCACGGGTAATACATATAATGCCGATTTGCCCAAGTTGATTAAGAGATCTCGCTTCGCTCGAACAAAAAATATCAACTAAGGAAAAAAAAATAACAAAAATTAATCCTGTCTTGATTGCTTTTAAACTGCATTTCAATATGTTAGAAGCTGTTTTAAAGAGTAGAGACCCTGTAAAACCGTTAAAGGGCATCTGCGTTTTAAAATAGCTTCGATATTATTTTCCAAGAGTTTTAAGCGCGTCACTCGATGGAGATGCTTTAATATTTTTTCTAACGATATACAATCGCTCGCTATCCAATTGTCCATCACATCACAAGCGGCGAAGATAATATACATTTTCATCGTACAATCTCAAGATATCGGGCGATATTAATATTTTATCCTAAGATAAAAGTAATAAAAATAATAGTATTATGATCTTATGATATGTATCGTAAGATACGAAATATTCGTGTTTGAATACGCACAAAAATGAAAGGGGTTATTTTGATGAGCATAATAAATGAATTTGTGAAATGTTTACCATAGAAACGTGAAATTTATTTTGGCATGTAAAAACAAACACATTATTAAACTTATGTTATGCTATTGCATAATGCTCGCCATCTAACCACAGATACTGTATTGGCGACGTCTCGAGATATCTCTTGTTGTCCCATTCTAACCCAAAACCCGCAGCCATTTCCGAAAGAGATATCAAATCGGCCTTTATTTCTGGATGTCGATTGCAAGAGTAGGCAGTAAGTTTTATATCGAATTAATCACCTAAACTTAGTCGATTTTCTATAAAATTTGATATTATAACTAGTATTTTTTTTTTCGAGAAGTATTTTTTTATGTTTTGATAAACCGTCTCTTGGATATCGTCGGTATATTACCAAACACCTTGTATAGGGGTTGTTACCGACTTTCAATACAATTAAAAAAAATTGTGGATTACCATACCTTTTGTGATATCCTATGATACTACTCGTAAACATCGCAACATAGAATATTTTGTGGCAACTTCATAGTGTGTGACGCACTTTATGAGCACTTCTACTAGTTTGACTCGCCCTTGATAAGTGGTAGGTAAGTGTCATGAACATTGCAGGTCGAACCAACGAAGAAGGCCGTTAAGGAAATCGTGACTGGCATCAGTGTAGGTGATGTGATCAACATAGCCAATAAACTAATGAAACCAGGGGGTGGAAGTGGATTCCGAAGAACGATGTTTTGACTATTTTTTAGGGTTCCGTACCTCAAAAGGTAAATAAAGGAACCCTTATAAGATCACTCTCCTGTCCGTCTGTCCGTCTGTCTGTCCGTGTGTCATGACCGATTTTCTCAGGAACGGGTGGACCTAGCAAGTTGAAACTTATACCAGATACTGAGGTCTATAGTCCCTATTAGGTGTATAAAAATGAAGATCCTGAGTCAGCACGATAAAAAGATATGGGCAAATTTAGATTTTCGTGAAAACTTGTAAGTACCGAAATTTACTTTATTTTCAACTTTTTTTTATTTTTCGGAATTTTCCCTTTATTTGTGCTGTAGGAGATGCGTTTACTACCTGATGCCTGCGACTTCGTACGCGTTACACTACTAAATGTGTAGGTAACCTAGAAATAAAGCTAAACTCGCTGTTGCAACTGGACTTGACACCCCATTTTTATCCCATGGGAACTGATTTATAAGATGAAAGGTAGCATATGTGGTAATCGAGGTTATAATCTTCATAAATATCAAATTTCATCAAAATCGGTTCAGCCGTTACGACGTGATTGAGTAACAAACAAACATCCAAACTTTCACATTTATAATATTAGGGTGATATGCCAAAATCTCGAAGCCACCTTTCAAAATTTGTTTAAAACAATCTCACTTCGTCAGAAAAATAAACACAAATGTTTGTTTTTTTATTTCCTAAGTTCCTCGGGAAACAATGTTGACACGGCAATTGACATTGACCATTAACTTTCCTTTGTTAATCAGAGCATGAGAGAGCAACGCCCTCTATTAGCAGTAATAAAAAACATGTCCGTGTAAATCACTCATTGTATTATCATTCATAGGCACTCTACCATTCCAATTTGCTTGTAAATTCGTACAGTTTAACCTGATGACGTGTATACTGCTTTATTCATTATCTATTTATAGCGAAGTGACTTTGAATAACTAAGTTGTGTTTAACCGTGACTTGTTCATTATACGGTACATTACGTACACACGGCTACACATCAAGCTATAAAGTTCCAGTATAAGCTGACCTCTCATTCTACGAAAAGCCTACACAATGCGAGGTCAGCTTATACTGGAATGTATAGCTTGATGTGTAGCCGTGTGTACGACCTTAAAAAGACAGCTGCTACTTGTTTTAATTTAATTTAATCTATTTAAGACCACCAACAAAGGAAACACATACATATAAAATCAATAAAGCTGAAGAAATCTTCTTTTTCAAAATATTAATTTATATACACGGTGTCCTTTAAATTACTGTTTTCCCAGAACAAACGTTGCTCAGACCATGGTCTAATAACTGTATATAGCATGAAATAAGATAATAAAAAAAATCTAGACCTTGTCAAATAAGTCTAACTTTGTTCAAAAACTAACCGTGACACAAAGTTCATGGGTACGCTAGCCGTAGCGTACCTACTCCTTAGTTAGATAGGTACCTAGTAGCTACCGGTCAGCGCGCTGACTATGTTGTAGGGCGTAACGTTAAAATAGGCTTTATAAGTTCGCAACTTTTTATATTTTTCAAAGACCGATTTCGTTTTGTTTTTTAATTTGGTGTTATAAACTGATAGAGGACCATGGTCTGAACAATGTTTGTTCTGGGAAAACAGTGATTTAAAGGACACCGTGTAATTGTTCAATTACAAAATTGTCCGCACGTCTGTAGGTCGATCAGTCTATGTTCATTCTGGACAGACGCAACTCGCACTCGCACATTAACGTTTGAAGATATACAAAACGTAACTCGCTCTCTTTCTATCTTCACTAACTTATACCTTCCTCTCAACTTCCGTTCGCTCTTTTCGTAACGCATTCACCAGCTTACTCGCCAAGTCAAGCGCGCGTAAAGAAGTTTTACTTCAAAAACAGCTCTTAAAATCCAGTGCTCCTTTAATCACCTACAGGCGACCACATCTTTGACATTGACGACCTCCGTGGCGCAGTGAGCGAATCTGAGACGCTGGAGGTTGTGGGCTAGATTCCCGCTGCGGAACAAATATTTGCATGACCTACAGATATTTGTTCCGGATCTGGTTGTTTCTCTATGATGAGTACGTATTTAACAAAAAAATAATAATAATATTAGTACTATAAGTTATCAGGTTCACATAGTTCAACCATTGCTTTGTTTGGGGTTAGATGGCGATGTGTGAAAAGTCCCGCATTGAAAAAATCTTGCATGAAATTTTAATGTAGGTAAACAAACATAAAAACCGGCCAAGAAATCGGACTCGCGCACGAAGGGTTCCATACCATTATCTATAAAAACGGCAAAGAATTCATGTCTGTCGTATGGGAGGCCCACTTTAATATGTATTTTATTCAATAGCACAATTTCATTTTGTTTACCTTATTTGAGGTTGGTGCCGATTAAGCTAGTCCTCTAAATTGTATAGCGCCCATACAACTCAGAGGACTATTTTAATTAGCGTCAACTATGTATGTATGGGGACACCCTTTAATTTTCAATTTTTTTTTATAATTTTGGCATTTTTCCTTTATTTGTGCTGACCTTGCTTTTTGCCAAATTTCGTGATTCTAGGTCAACGGGAACTACCACATAGGTTTCAACCCAAAACCTATAGGGTACTTCCGGTTGACCTAGAATTGCATATTTTGGTTAAAAGCAAGGTCAGCACAAATAAAGGAGAAATGCCAAAATTATAAAAAAAATTGAAAATTAAAGCGTGTCCCCATACATACAAGTAAAGGAAAAATTGCTAAAACAAAAAAAGTTAGAAATTAAAGGGTGTCCCCATACATACCTACATAGTTGACGCCAATTAAGATCCTCTGAGTTGTATGGGCGCTCATACAATTTAGAGGACTAGTTTAATCGGCACCAACCTCAAATAAGGTAAATAAAATAAAATTGTGGTATTGAATAAAATAAATATTAAAGTGGGGCACCCATACGATAGAGAGTTTTTATAGATAATGGTAAAGTTTGAAATGCTTACTTGTCTATCGTACAGCCAAAAAAGGATTTACAATTTATAGATCTACAAATAACGACGACAAAAAAAAGCGGCCAAGTGCGAGTCAGAATCGTCCATGAAGGGCTCCGTAGCAGCAAGTAACATAATATAAAAGTTCTTGTAGTTCGTTGTAACTTTTTTATATTTGAGTTGATTGAATGAAAGGTAAATTGCGGTTTACGATTTATGACGTATTAAAAAAAAAACTACTTACTAGATCTCGTTCAAACCAATTTTCGGTGGAAGTTCTTGAGTGAAAGAAGTGAAAATCTTAACGCAGTTCATATAATACATCTACTTACCAAGTTTTAACAATATAATTCATATAGTTTCGGAGATAAGTAGCTGTGACATACGGACGGACAGACAGACAGACATGACGAATCCATAAGGGTTCCGTTTTTTGCCATTTGGGTACAGAACCCTAAAAAGGATGTCTACTGGTAAGATCAGCATTAAGTCCTCCTAGCACTACTCACCAGTGCAATGGGCAAAATTCCTCTGATGGTCGGTTTCGAATTTAAATGTTAATTTATGGATCGCCGAGTACCACAGCTGTTTTGTGTGAAAGTAGCAGACTCGTTGGTAGATTTTGCATATCAAATTTTCCTTCGCATAGCACAGTAAGGCTGCTTTTCCACCAGAGATGTGCTATGCTACGTTGCTATGGCTGCGTTTGATATCCACCAATCATATTCATTGGTCCACATAGCAAAGCACTGGTGGAAACGGATTCAATTAAGCTATGTTTTTATATGGAAGAATGCGTGCTATGGATACGTTCTATGGATGGTCGCGAGTGGTAGCTATGTGAAGAGCAAAATACTTATAAGCCCGCGTTTATCACTGAAAGTAGACATGCCATCGTGGAGAAGAACTCATGGCGGCGCATCTTCATTGCACATCTTACTCGCCAGCTACATAGCTTAGTATCAGTGGAAACGGTCACATAGTTTCATAGCTTAGCTTTTACATCCTCGCAGCATAGCTGCATAGCACATCTCTGGTGGAAAAGCAGCCTAAAGCCACACACATTCACTGGCTACCTTGAGTGGTACAGAGCTGGGGATACGCCGCCGGTTGAATTTCGCAACTTCACGAGCGCACTTCGTATAACAGCCTTTAGAATCGCGTTCTTGATTTTGTGTTGTGAAGTCGTGTTGATTGCGGCCGAAGAATGAGTCTGTCTGTGATATTAATAGTGATTTTAAAGGTGGCCAGTTTACACCTAACAGACTGTGTGGTGAGTGTTTGTATTTAGTAGATTTTCAGTCATTCCTAAACACAAAATTTCTTGAGTGAAAGTGGCCTACCGTTGGCATCATCACTTAGGTGAGATTATTGTGTAATAAATTGGCTAAACGCATATTGGACCACGCATAGTATGCAAGGTTTGCGATTCATTAAATAGGTATATATGAATATACCTAGTCAGGTCATAAATTCTGTCACATGTTTAATATAAAATAATTGAAACAAGTTTATTCATTATGCAACCATTTATATACAAAAATGAACTTAACAAAACATAGATTCTTATGACACTAAAGTTTATTCAAAATGACCTCCGTGATTTTGAATACAGGCCTTCAATCTGCGCGGCCAGTCGTCTATCGCAGCACGAACGAGGTCCATGTCAATATCGGCGGCTGCCTTAATCAAGGATGTCTTGGGTGACTCCAAATTGGGATGAGGCTTTGAGCACGCCTTTTCCTCCAAGTGTTGCCATATCTTGTAATCTAACGGATTCAAATCTGGACTGGAGGAGGGCCAGTCTTCGTGCCGGATGAAGTCGATTTCACACGCCGCCAGCCAGTCTTGTGTGCTCTTCGCTCTATGAGCTGGCGCCGAATCTTGTTGGAATACCCAGTGCCTGTTATTGAACATGGTATGAGAAACAGGTTCCACAAGGTTAATCAGGACTGTATTTTGATACACAACTGCATTCGTTTTTACACCTTTCTCACAAAAATGTACCTCTGTTAAGCCCCAATAAGAAACTCCCAACCATACCATGAGCGAGGATGGAAAATGACCTCGTTGGACACGCGGAATACGGTTGCTCGCTTCTTCACTACTGTGTGCGTACACCTTATCATTTTGTTTGTTGTAGCTCTATTCTACGGTAAAAAAAATTTCATCCGAAAAAAGAATTTCCCGATATTTTTTTCCCGCGTACCGCTTCAACAAAGCGCGGCATCTCTTCAGTCTCAGGTCCATTAGACGAGCATTCAAACGATGTCCTGTTTTTCTTCGATATGCCCGAAGCCCTAAGTCTTCATTTAATACCCTTTTCACCGTGGTTCTGCTTAACCCCATCTGAAGGGCCAACAGTTTCTGCTTACGTTTGGGATTTCTTTGAATTCGCGCCTTCACAGCTTTTATCACTGCTGGAGTCCTAACAGACCGAGGGCGACCACTTCTTGACCTGTCATCTACACTAGAGTCTTCATTCTATCGTTTGATGGTGCGATAAACGAATCTTTTGGTTATATTCAAATTTTTCAGTATGTCAAAAATTTGAATTGGCGCGTAACCGCAACGATGCAACGCAATAACTGTGCGATAGGAGCCTATTAGGAGAGTACTGAAACAAGCGAGAGCTGGATAAATTATTTTGGATAATTTATTTATTGAATAGGTATCCATGTCTTATTAGCTAGAGTACCTAAGTAGGTATACTACATGAATTATACACTACACCTTCCTACAAAGAGAAAAAAAAAATATATATTTAGGTTAAATATGTAATATATATATATATATATTTTTTTACCTTATACCTACGATTACATCAATACATGCTTGATTACATAAAAGCGGTACAAAAATAATTAACCTAATTATGTATATTATAATGGCATATTATAATGCTTAGTACGATTTTTATGAACGATTTGTTCCTTATTATTTTTTAATATTTTTACGTTACAATCTAAATCTTCTAATACTATGTACGGACCCAAATATAGTTGGTCCATTTTATTACATGATGGATTTTTCACTAAAAGATAATCACCCTTATTATAATACACCGGATTTGTTACAATGTCATATTTTTTTTTTCTTTTCATTTTACTTTGAATTAGATTATCGCGAGCATCTGCTTGGGCTACCTGGAGCCTATATTTTAGTTCTAACGCGTAGTTATCATGAGCATATAATGGATCTACGACGCCGCTATTAAAGTTACCTGGCAGTGGGCATGGTTTACCGAATACTAGCTCGTGCGGTGTGTATTTAGTTTCGGTATGTACAGTATTGTTGTAAACAAAACACCAATACGGTATCCAGCTGCTCCAGGACTCAGCTTTATTCTCACAATTAATTCTAAGATACGCACCCATTGTCTTGTGTGTATTCTCCAACGCTCCAATGCTCTCGTGATGGTATGCTATTGAGGTAACCTGTTTAATTTTCAAGATTTGGCATGTTTCTTTCATTGTTGAACAAATAAATTCAGTTCCTCTGTCCGTTGCAATTTCGCGTGGAATGCCATATCTTAAAATAAAATTATCGACGAAAGCACGAGCAACACTTACCGCATCTTTATTTCGTAGCGGGTACGCCTCTGTGAACTTAGTTAATTCGCATTGTAACGTGAGAATATAGGTATAGCTACTGGCGTCTTTCGGAAGTGGCCCGACTATATCCAAGTATACCTTTTCGAATGCTGAGTGTGCTGTAGATGTAATAACCATGTTTTTCTTAGTCGGTATGGAATACTTTTGCTTTTGGCATTGATCACATTTAGATACATATTCAGCTACATCTTTCTCAAGATTAGGCCAAAAATAGAACTTTTTGATGTTATTTGACATTCTCCTTACACCTGCATGCCCACTCGTAGGTAACAAATGAAAATCATTTAAAATAACCTTCCTATTATCCAAGTTGTTTATTCTTTGGATATTTCTCACAATACATAATCTTGGCCCCGACCATTCAACATTTTTATTTATCTCTTCAATAAGCCCCTCTACAAATTCTTTATTATTTTCTTTTATAATTATGCATATCTCTGCTAACTTTAATCTTTTACATAAGGCTGACAAATCCCTCACCAACTCGTCACCAACTAAATATGTCCTTATATTTTTTAACTCAGTTAAGATTAAAATTAAATCTTCGGCCATAATATTTCAACTGGTACATTTTAGCAACCACAGTATTTACCTACCTATCTGCAAAATATTATAGGTACTTACTTAACTTTTACCTGCTTTAGCTGATTATACACATGCTATATTTAACAAACTATAACAATTTTGAAAATGTTCTTCGCCTTCGTTTATGATAGCCGCGCACTGGTAGGTACTAGGAACAGGAACAGTACTAGGTACACAAACGCATTACGTACGTTACCCGGGTATTTATATTCGGGTGGGTTACTTACGGAGACGTACATTCACTTTACCGCACTTCACTCAAACACGCACACTTTCGCCAATGATGTTATCTGGGAGCTCGATCTGACGCCTGCGCATCAAGCTAGCGTACCTCCTCAGCGAAATCTCGTTGAGATGTCCTTGGACTAGCTCCTGGTGGCACCGCTTATACATCCGATACAGCAGCACAGCCAATCCAATCGCCAGCACTATCGCGATGCCAGTCAGGATATTATTGGTGTACCCGGCATGTTCCTTCAGCTGCTCCACATGCGCTGTCCCGGCAGCGTTCTGCACCACGATCACCTCTTCCTTCTCTTCTTTACTTTTATTGTGGCCCATTTTTGCAGAAAACCCGATCACACACGACTCTGATGCAAATTACCACAATCAAGCGCAGTTCCGAGATCATTGTGATTTATTACGATGTTCAAAGACTGATGTTTATCTAAACACGGCCCTTTTACGGAGGGATGCGCGCGCGGTTCCTGTTACAAGGCAGGGTCGCCATGCGATAGGAGCCTATTAGGAGAGTAGTGAAACAAGCGAGAGCTGGATAAAGACTGTTTATTGAATAGGTATCCATGTCTTATTAGCTAGAGTACCTAAGTAGGTATACTACATGAATTATACACTACAACTGCAACACGGTCTTCTTTAAGCGTCCACTCCATATTTAAAAATGAGTAAAATTCTAAAAAGTATACATTTTTATTTTCATGAACAATTCGAATTCTATAAACTTTTTTGTGGCCAGCATTCTAAAAGAAAAGTTTTTACTGTGTGACAATACTTATTAGGTATTTCCATTAAATATTTATAAAACAAATTATCTAAGCGCTTGTCAGGCCATGCACGGCCTGCACGGACATGAAGGCTTTTTCAGCTCAGACCAGCAGTAACACATACGTGATTGGACTAACAAAAATATGGTATACAATGAGATGAATAAATTACACTACACATAGGCTGCATTCCGAATCACGCTAAAATCTATATCATCGCAATAACAAGCGTTCCGAGTAACAGCTGGTTGGTTAGTTGCTTGTGAGTAATAGTGTTCTGTGGTTGGTTGGTTTTAATGTTGTTATGAAAATAATGGAACACTGATTTGCAGCGCGTTCATGAGCGTTCCGAATTCTTGACGGCACTCAACTGTCATCAGCGCGATAACTGAATCGGTATGCAAAATAACTACGTGAACGCTAGCAGCGATTATGTCGTGATTCGGAATGCAGAGATAGGTTATTATATAATGTATGTTTGTGTTATTTTATCAGTGCTATAAAAAAATTCTAATCCGAAAATGAATAAGAAACCTCAATTCTCTTAATGACCGGTTTTTTTCAAAACAATTTTCAAATAAAGTTCAGGCGAGGCGATGCGAGTACCCACAGTGTATGTACCCATAGAGTTTCTTCAATGCGAGTTCGGAAGAAAAAATCATCCTCCACTAGCAATAGTATAGTAGAGTCACTGATCACATACTAACTAAGGCAAGACAAAACAAACACGAAATGAGTGTATAAAATGAAAATAATTTTATTTGATAACCACGCTTGAGAGCTCTGTAAATATATGTTTTTTTTCAACCTGGAGATGGAACAAGCATATGACCCAACTTATGTTAAGTGGTAACCATCTCCTATAACAAAGTATTGCATCGTAGGTCTCGCACCATAGAAATGTGTCTTACGATGCACTGCCTTGCGTCCATCAATTTGAGGCATATATTTGCTTTTGAGAACTCATTGATAGTAATCTTGGCTAATCAACTTCTTGGCTTTGTTTTGAGATCTACAAAGGGTTTTAAAAACCCTCGTAGCCTTTTATACCTGTTCTTTGTCTTGGTAGAAAGTGTATTGGAATATTGTAGTCCTATATGGTCCCCAAACTATAAAGTACATGTTGATTCAATTGAAAGAGCTCAAAGGAAATGTCTCAGATTATTAAGCTATCGTCATCAGCCTGGTCGTTCTGGTCTGAGTTATGAAGAGATGTTGGTTAAATTTAATGTTCAAACTTTGGAAATTCGTCGCAAATACATCGATTTGATATATCTGTATAAAATATAACACTCCCTAATCGATTCCCCAGCATTATTGTCGCAAATCTCCGTCAATACTAAGTTTAGTGTTCGTAGATGTAATCGAACATATTTTTGCTTCACTTTCTTCATCATATCAGCCGTAGGACGTCCATTGCTGGACAAAGGCCTCCCTCATTGATCTCCAGGAACTGCGGTTGGAAGCGGCCTGCATCCAACGCCGACCTGCGGTTCTTACCAAGTCGTCTGCCCATCTTGTGGGTGGACGTCCTACGCTGCGCTTGCCGGTCCGTGGCCTCCACTCGAGAACCTTTCGGCCCCATCGGCCATCTGTTCTGCGCGCTATATGGCCTGCCCATTGCCACTTCAACGTGCTAATCCGTCGGGCTATGTCGGTGACTTGAGTTCTCCTACGTATCTCCTCATTTCTGATTCGATCCCGTAGAGAAACTCTGAGCATAGCCCTCTCCATAGCTCGTTGAGTGACTCTGAGCTTATTCATAAGGCCAATAGTGAAGGACCACGTCTCGGTTCCATATGTCATCACTGGTAACACACACTGATTGAAGACTTTCGTCTTAAGGCACTGAGGTATGTTGGACGAAAAGACGTTGCGAAGTTTCCCAAACGCTGCCCATCCGAGTTGGATTCGACGATTGACCTCTTTCTCGAAGTTGGACCTACCTAATTGGACTGTTTGTCCTAGGTATACATACGCGTCGACAACTTCAAGAGCCGAGTTCTCAACCATAACTGGGGCAGGGACGACATGGACATTCGAAATGATTTTCGTCTTGTCCATGTTCATTTTAAGTCCTACCCGTTGGGAGACTCGATTGAGGCCTTCGAGCATCGTGCTGAGCTCTTCCATCGACTTTGCCATGACCACAATATCGTCGGCAAACCGAAGGTGAGTGATGTATTCGCCGTTAATATTGATGCCCAGTCCTTTCCATTCCAGAAGCTTGAAGGCATCTTCCAATGCGGTCGTAAACAGTTTCGGAGAGATTACATCTCCCTGTCTTACGCCTCTTTTTAAGGGAATCGCCTTCGAGCTCTGTTCGTGTACTCGGACTGACATAGTGGCGTTTTTATACAAACACTTCAACACTTCGATGTACCGATAGTCAATACGGCATCGTTGGAGAGACTCAAGCACTGCCCATGTTTCGATCGAATCGAAGGCTTTCTCATAGTCCACAAACGCGAGACATAGCGGCAAGTTATACTCTTCGGTCTTCTGTATGACTTGCCGCAGCGTATGTATGTGGTCTATGGTACTGTAGCCTTTACGGAACCCGCCTTGTTCGGGAGGCTGGAAGTCATCAAACCTGCGTTCGAGACGGTTCGCGATGACCCTCGAAAACAGCTTATAAACATGGCTCAAAAGCGAGATGGGTCTGTAATTCTTAAGCAAGGTGTTGTCACCTTTCTTGAAGAACAGAACCACCACGCCCCCATTCCATGCTTTTGGCGTCGTACCTTCAAGCAAGGCGGAATTAAAGAGCTTCTGAAGGACTTTAAGTACCGGTGATCCACCCGCTTTCAGAAGCTCTGAAGTGATTCCGTCCTCGCCCGGCGCCTTGTCGTTCTTAAGCTGCTTCAAGGCCATCCTGATCTCATACAGACTGATGTCCGGAATATCTTCGGTATAATGTCGGGTCAGTTTGGCTCTTGGGTCGTTGGCCGCACTGCAAACAGGTTTAGTGACCGAATCGTAGAGCCGTCCATAGAACCTTTCGACTTCCCTTAACACTTCCGCTTTACTTGACGTTATGCTGCCATCTTCCCTCTTCAGCTTCGTCATGCGGCTCTGCCCAATAGAATTATCTCTCGCGAACACTTTGGAGCCTTTATTCCGCTCTATCGTATCTTTAATACGAGATGTATTAAAGGTACGAATATCGTGCCGCAAGGATTTCCAAATCTTTCTATTAAGCTGCCTATGTGACTGAGCATCATCGGAAGACTGCAGTCACAAAGAACGTCGTTCAGCCATGAGGTTAAGGGTGTCATCAGAGAGTTTCTGAGGTCTATTGGTACGGGGGGTCTTAAAGAACTGGGACCCCACCGTATGGACGGTTTCTACGAACCTGTTATTGATCTCGTCCACTGATGCATCTACTTCTAGACAGTCAAAGCGATTTGCAAGTTCGAGTTGAAAGCTCTCGAGGTTTTGGATATGAGCGCGAGTGGGTCGGAGCGTAGATTTCATCAAACGGGACCTTTCAAGTTTAACGTTCATATTCAATGTGGCTCTTACAATTCGGTGATCACTGCCGGTTTTCACCCTGTGAATCACAGAGACATCATTGAATATCCGTTTCTTGTTGGTCAAGATGAAATCAATCTCATTTCTCGTGGAACCGTTGGGACTCATCCAGGTCCATTTCCTGTGAGGCGGCTTCTGGAAAAAAGAATTCATCATAAAGAGTCCTTCTTTCTCCAGAAAATCGGCCAGCCTCTGTCCCCTGGGGTTCCGTTGCCCATATCCAAATTGCCCCAATCTCAACTCATCATCGCTTCTCATGCCTAGCTTTGCATTGAAGTCCCCCATAACAACAATAAAGTGAGTTTTGTTCGTATGTATGGCTCTACTGATGTCCTCATACATAGACTCTACTTCTTCATCTGGGTGTGAAGAGGTCGGCGCATATACCTGAACGACCTTCAGCGAATATCGCTTAGATATTCTGAGTGTCAGGTACGCGACCCTGTTCGACACACTGTCGATGGTGATAATGTTGTTGATGAGTGACTTGTGAACGAGAAACCCAACACCACCTTGGGACTGTTGGTCGCCCTCCCGGTAGTATAGTAGGTTACCAGACTTAAGGGATATCGTGTCCTCACCTTCTCTACGGACTTCTGATAACCCCAAAATGTCCCAGTGTAATCTACCAATTTCTTCTTCCAGCTCAACAATCTTTTCGTCTGTCCTCAAAGTGCGGATGTTGTGTGTTACCAGGGCCAGTGGTCGACGTAGGGTTTGGTAGCCGATCTTCGCCCGGGGATTCTTAGCACCCCTGGCCCCGCCGTTACCGTGACTGCTACCATAGCCAGGATTAGCGGGGCCGCCGGGGACTCGGGGCCTGGTTTTATGTTGTAAATTTATCATTAGGGGGTTGTTGCCATACTCGCCACGCTTGGCAGGCGGGTTGGCGAGCGCAGTATAGGTGTTGAAACACGAAAAGACGCTGCTGCCCATCTTTCGGAGGTATCCCTTAGCAGACTCCTACTGCATCCACGGGCAAGAGCGGAGGGGCAACATTCTATTGCCGGCGCCCCACGGCACTTCACTTTCTTATAAAAACAATATTTTATAATATAATCCATTAACAAGAATGTCTCGGCAGTACAATGAGTAAGCAAAGGCGAATATAGAGCTGGATATCTTTAACCCTAAGCTATATAAATTTGTCACACAACTCAAAGACATCCTCCATTTTAACCGGGATACAGACGCTCATAATAGCGTCGTGGGCTTCCAAGTCGGTTGATAGTAGGGAATGCAATCCCAACTCGAGATTGCAAATTCGAGATCCCGCGGGATTAGAAATATCAATCCCGCGGGATCCCGGAATTTTCGGGATCTAGTTTAAAAAAAATGTTATATTCGGATGACTGAAAAAGCTAATAACTGCTTGTTTGTGATAGTGAGGTTAACTAAAATAACATATTACTCGAAAGAAAATAAAAATCTTTATTCTTTAATCTTACCGACTAAATAATTATCGTCACCTGTCGCTAATATTCGGAAATAGTCGGAATAGTTTTCTAACGCTATTTGGCGTTCCTGCCGCTCGCGGCCGTCAGTCAGCGCGCCGCTTGCGCCCCGAGTGGATGTGTGTAGCGTCGCTGACCACTGCCGCCCAATCTCGAACGGGATCTCGTCATATGATGCGTCGGGATTGATCCCGAAAAATTACACGAGATCGGGATCCCGCGGGATCGGGATTGCATTCCCTAGTTGATAGTATATATAATTGGTATTTTGTATATATTACGTGTTTGTTTTTTTTGTTTTAATTAATGTTTATTAGTTTTTTTTCTTCTGATTCTCAGTTTTGTATCTATTTATTTTAATTATTTAGTAGTAGTTATGTTCTTAAACATGCTTTTCCTTTTGCTTCCTCGACGAGTATATTTCTGTTTTTCTGTGCGCACATAAGTTACGTTTCAAGCCAGATAAAATTGTTATTTTAGTTAGGTTATATTTTTTTGCTTGTAATGTATAATGTGTGCCTTATAAAATAAATCTCAGAGTGTACTTTACAGGAAATGACAGTGGAAGGGCTGGTGCCGGCAGTATACACCCCATTCGATGACGAGGGAAAGCTCAATCTGTCTGTCATACCACAATATGCAAAATACCTTATGGATAGCCATGTAGATGGAATACTTGGTAAGTACCAACAAGACGAGCTCAGTAGCGCAGTTGTTAAATAGCCGGTTGAGATGCAGGAAGATTACCGCCGCGGAACAAATGTTTGCATGATCTACAGATATTTGTTCCGCTCGGTTTTTCTCGATACTTCCTATAATGTATGTACAAAAATTTAGTTTGGGGTTATTATTTTTGTTATACTACTTATATGGCAAACGAGCATGCAGTCCACCAGATGTTAAGTGGCTACTGCAGCCCATGGATATCCACATAGAATTCAACACAAGCTATTATGTTGTCTTGATCTCTATGTGGATACGTTGCCATACTATAGGACTTAGCTGTTATGCCTATGTGCCAGTAATTACAGGAATATACCATTACCATCTAACCGGAACACAGCAGCACAAGTACTGCTATTTGGCGGCAGATGGCGGTAAGGCGGTGGTGCCCACTTCCTCGAGCCCGTTCACAAAAGCTCTACCACTAGTAGATAGAGAGCATTGTGTGAAATGTTATGCATTATTTAGATTTAGAGAGATAAGTTTGTTTTCCTATCTTATTTTCTGGCACTACTACACTAAACAAAGGTTAGCTGGAAGAAAATGCTAGTTAGCTTTAAGTTCGCTTATGTTTTATTGATCGAGCGAAGCGAGATCTCTAAATCAACTTGGGCAAATCGGCGTTGTATGTACATATGTATGTTTGTTTGTCCGAGGATAACTTTCGAAGCGTTTATCCGATCATCGTGAAATTTGGTACCTAGATAGGTCGCTTTTTAAATGTTTATATATAAAATTCTAAAACTACAATAGTTATGTATCGTAATACGAAATAAGTACCTACTTTAGGTAAAATTTTATTGTACAAGTTTTGAGAAGCGCTTTAGCTTAATTAACGTTGTAAATTATGTTTGTTAATTCTAGGATTTAATTCACACTGGAATTGTACTAGCTAAGCTTTTATAATCTAATAAAGAAGTCTCAAAATTAAAAAAAAAAAAATTGAAAAAATTGGTACCTAGATAGGTAAAGTCAAGTAAGTAAAAGACATTTATTTAGGAGAACAGTAGATACAGCACAGACATAACAGAATGTAATAAAATAAAATAAAACATACATTGAAAAAGACATTAAAAATAAAATCTTGTTGTGACTAAAAATGTCGGGGTTGTTGAGATATTGGGGTTTGAGAGGGGTAAAAAAAAAACAAAATAAGACTAACCGGTCAAATGATACCTCTACTAAAAGGTCTATGTGAGTAAATTTCGAAGCCGTTCTTATTTTTAGTTTAAACCTTGTAGTTTTTATGTTATTAGCTATAACAAAAATTGAACTTTGACAAAATTCACAGGGTCCACCAGTGACTTTTGAAATTTGGTACGCGTGTCGCTTTAGTGACACAAATATAGGCAAAACTCATCTGAATCAGTCAGTCTGAAATTCAGAATAACTGCAGTTTGTACCTACCCCCAAAAAAAAAAAACCAAATTTACATGAACTCCCGTTACCTGTAATTTGAATGAAACCTGTAGGTCCAATATCTTGATATTTCATTTCGTTGCACTATTTTATTAGTCAAAGATTAAGTCCGGCTTGCACAATGATCCCTAAACGTATTTAGCGACTAAGTATTCAATATTCTGGCTTGAACATTAGCGCATTGAAATTAATTTATTTACTTTCTTTTAGTGGCTGGAACATCTGGCGAAGGCCCAGGACTTACCTTAGACGAGAGGAAGCAACTCCTTGATGCGTGGCTAAGGGTAACTAAGCCACTTGGTCTCAAAGTGATCATGCAATGTGGCGGACAAGCCTTTCCACAGGTTTTGGAAATGGTAAGTTCGGGTCATACTGATTTTTATGCCAGTAACTTTCAGATTAAGTTTGACTGCGATAAAAGCGTGGTAGTTAAGATCCCTCTCGGGTAAAGAACTCCTCCAGTTCTTTCTAGTGGTCGAATGCTACTTTAGTCCAGTTTCCTGTGTTTTCATTAATGCATTCGTTCATTCTGTTTTTAGGCATTTCTTTAATTCGTCGGTCCAAATTGCTACATTTTCCGCGCATTTCATTGACTTTTTAGGGTTCCGTATCTCAAAAGGTAAAAAACGAACCCTTATAAGATCACTCTCTTGTCCGTCTGTCTGTCCGTGTGTTACCACCGATTTTCTCAGGAACGGATGGACCTAGCAAGTTGAAATTTATACCAGATACTGAGGTCTATAGTTTTTATTAGGTGTATAAAAATCAAGGTCCTGACTCCTGAGTCAACACGATAAAAAGATATGGGCAAATTTAGATTTTCACGAAAACTTTAAGTACCAAAATTTACCTTAATTTTATTTCTTTTTATTTTTTGGAGTTTTCCCTTAACTTGTGCTGTTTTTCCTTAACCCTAATCTTGCTTTTAACCAAAATTGACAATTCTTGGTCAACCGGAAATAACCTACATGTTTTGGGTCGAAAACCTATATGGTAGTTCCCGTTGACCTAGAATCACGAATTTTTGCAAAAAGCAAGGTCTTATAGCGCAAATAAAGGGAAAATTCCAAAAAATATTAAAAGATTAAAATTCAGGCGTGTCCCCGTTCATACATAGTTGACGCCAATTAAGGCACCTACCTCAAATAAGATAAATAAATAAAATTGTGCTATTGAATAAAATAAATATTTAAGTGGGGAATATAAAACGGACATGATTTTTTTGCCGTTTTTATAGATAATGGTACGGAACCCTTCGTGCGCGAGTTTGACTCGCAGTTCGCCGGTTTTTTGAGTTTGGTATAGATGCTGGCAAGCCCACTCCTAAAGTCCTGAGTGTCTGCGGTCTTTATCCAGCTATGCTTACTCGTGTAAATCTAATAGGTAGGATTCGACAGGTGTTCAAAATACTACCAGCAAATAACAGAACCAAATTAACATTGGAATATCGTCCTGTCGAAATATTTGTTACGGAATAACTAGTTTTTCTGAGTGTAGTTTTCTATATCTATACATATATTATAAAGAGGAAAGATTTGTATTTTTGTCTGTAATTTTGTAATGAGTAAACTCAAAAACTACGGGTCCGATTTCAAAAATTCTTTCTCCATTGGAAAGCTACATTCACCCTGAGTAACACAGGCTACTTTTTACCCAACTGCACAAAGGAGGGTAATGTTTTTATTGAAAAACTACGCGTGCGAAGCTGCGGATTGGGCAGCTAGTTTAATATAAAGTGAAACTTGGTGCATATTAATTAAACTCATTGTTATAGTATGTGGTTTACATAATAGTTATCTGGCATCATGCGGTTCATTTTTAGGGTTCCGTACTTAAAGGGTAAAACAGGATCCTATTACTAAGACTCCGCTGTCTGTCAGTCTCTCTGTCACCAGACTGTATCCTGTATCTCATGAACCATGATAGACAGTTGAAATTTTCACAGATGACATATTTCTGTTGCCGCTATAAATACTAAGAACAGAATAAAATAAATATTTAAGTGAGGCTCCCATACAACAGACTGATTTTTTTGCCGTTTTATAGATAACTAGCTGACTCGCCCACGGCTTCGTACGCGTGGTTTGTCAATAAAACATTACCCTCCTTCTTTGCGTAAAGTGTATCCTATGTCTAAAGTCCTTTCAAAATCTAACTAGATATATAGGTACCAAATTCCATTGAAATCGGTCGAGCCGTTAAGTCGTGAAAAGGTAACAAACAGACAGAGAGACAGAGTTACTTTCAAATCGGTATGTACGTAGATTATAACCTGGATTAACACATAGGCTACTTTTTGTTGACAAACAACGCGTGTGAAACCGCTCGCGGAAGCTAGTTATACATAATACCCTTCCTTTTGAATCACTCTATCTATTGCTGAAAACTACATTAAAATCCGTTGAGTAGTTTAAAAGATCTAAGGAACAGACTGCGGAAGCGACTTCATTTTATACTATTGTTACGCCGAGGCTGATATAGAATAAGTAATAGTCGGTTTTCTCAAAGTTATACCTACTGTGTTACAGAATAGGTAATACTTGGTATGGAATGACCTACATACCACGTTTTTACCTACCGTTGCACAGATTAAGAAATAGTAGACAATCATAATACCTATACTTTTCTAGATACTAGTGGAAGGTTCTGGAAATAATGCTCGGTATAAATAGTGCGTAGAGACGTCCGCAGAGTCAGTCTTGATTTGGCGATACGTGCGAACATTTCGGCGACTTTTAAGTGGTTTATTGTGCGATAGTGTAGTGAATTAGTGTGTTGTGATTAAGATCGCGTATTTTGCATTTTAGTGTTGAATAAAAGTGTTATTTTGGTTAGATTGATGTTCATTATTTTATCCCGAACCCTCAGCTCGTAACAATTTGGTGTCAGAAGTGGGATAAAATAAAGCCGGTTCTGCCAAAGGATAACGTGGACGGTGTAAGGACGAGAGGTCAACGACAACAAGAAATAGATGAAAGGCGGTTTGGAGAATCTCCGGTTCAAGAAGCTCGGCAGAGTCGTCAGCCGATACAGATGGAATCAGCCGCCGCCGAAGCATTTGTAGCTTCATCATCATCATCATACGTGGGTCAAGCTCCAGTGACAAGCGATCTTGCTGCTATTATGGCAATGCTTTGTCGTACAGAAGAGCAGCGTCTTCAAGATAAAGAGGAGCAGCGTCGTCAACAGGAAGAGCAGCGTCGTCAACAGGAGGAACAGCGTCGTCAACAGGAGGAGCAGGCTCGGTTGCAGGAAGAACAGCGACGTCAGGATAAGGAAGAGCAGCGTCGTCAACAGGAGGAGCAGGCTCGGTGGCAGGAAGAGCAGCGACGTTGGCAGGAAGAACAGGCTCGTTTGCAGGAGGAACAGCGCCGTCAGGATAAGGAAGAGCAGCGTTTTCAACAAGAAGAGCAGGCTCGACTGATGAATGAATTGTTCGGTTCAATCGGAAAGGAACTCCAGGGGGTGAAAGAACAAATAGAACATCATGAGAGCCGTATTTCGGAAACTGAAACTCTGATCGCTGATGTAAAAAAAACTCCGAGTGTACTGAAGTCTGGAGACAGCAATGTCACTCCACCAATCGCTACATCTTCAGCGCGAGGTTTTAAAACGCCACCATTTGATGGAAGTTCTTCGTGGTCAGCCAACAAGATCCAGTTTGAGGCCGTTGTCAAGGCCAACGGATGGACGACGGCGCAGGCCATGACGGCTTTAACACTGGGCCTTCGTGACCAGGTACTTACGAGTTTAGAGGCTCTTGGGAAAGATGTCACCTATGAACAGCTGTTGGAAGCGCTGGAGTCACGTTATGGTGATGCACACCTGGAACATGTTTCTCGAGCGCAGTTGAAAGACCGCAGCCGGTGTAACTCGGAGAATTTACAGCAGTGGGCTCTCGAGATAGAAAAGCTGGTTCGAAAGGCATACCTTGACGGTTATTTGGTCCAGGCATTCGTTGACGGAATACGTGACTTGGAAGTGAGAGCTGCTGTAAAGCTTAGACATCATGATACCTTGAAAAATGCATTAGCCCATGCGTTGGAGGTGGAGGCCGTTCGTCAGGATCCCCGAGCTCACCGCATCAGAGAAGTGAAGGACTCTTACACTCATGACCGTCGTTCAAAGTTTAACCCTAGATGCTTCGGGTGTGGAGAGATAGGACATCTGAGGTCGAGTTGCCCAAAAAGAGAGGAGAGTACTCAGGTAAGTCTCGTCCAACAGCAGCAGGGAAACGAGTAAGCGCCAGGACTGCGGGGCGAGTGCTGGCTGGTATTGAAAAAGCCCTAAGAATTACGATCTCACAAGTTCATGATGGGAATAGCATGCCTATAAAAGGTCAAATTAATGGAACACCTTGTAAGATGACTTTGGATAATGGTGCTTCCCGTACAGTGGTCAGTTCCTAACTGGCTAATCGGTTTCTTTGGAAATTCAACAGTAGCCATGAGCGAATTCAGCTCCTGACGGCAACCGGCCAGCACATATCCGTCCAGGGTGAAAAGCGGGTGGAAGCTATGCTGGGTGAAAGGCCTTTCCAGCAAAAAGTCATCATTGCCGATATAGTTGATGACTGCATTCTGGGTTTAGATTTCTTACGAGAGCACCATTGTAGAGTTGACATAAATCAAGGAGTTTTACAATGTGGAGAAGAGGAGTTCTTTATTGAAGGTGGGACCATGGGTAAGGTGTCCTGCCTGAAGAAAATTGTTCTTCTGCCAAGATCAGAAACCATTGTACCAGTAAGCTTGCCACGAACTTCGGGAGGACCGAATCGATGTGTATTGGTGGAAGGACCGGACAATGGCTTTCCGTGGATTATGTCTCGGACACTAGTGAGGACCACAGATACTGTGATGGTGCGAATATTACACCTTAGCAATGAAGAGCACCTCATCAAAAGGGGGACCTTGATGGGCACCTGCGACGAAGTAGCCTGTCTGCGAAGATGTCAGGAATGGTCGAGCCTTAGCGGCAGTAAAGTGATTAGCAATTTCGATGTGTCGTCACCTTTCTAGGGAAGAAGTTGCTATGACTGAGAAAATGTTACATCGCTGCACCGATATTTTCTCTTCAAACGATGCTGATATTGGAAAGACTGGACTGGTTATGCACACGATAAATACTGGGGATGAGCTACCCATCCGTCAACGACCTAGGAGACTACCGGTTGCTCGAGAAAAGGAAGTAGATGCCATGGTAGAGGGAATGACGACCTCCGTGGTGGAGTGGGCGAATAGCCGGCTGAGACGCAGGAGGTAGTGGGTTCGATTCCCGCTGCGGAACAAATGTTTGCATGATCTACTGATATTTGT
This sequence comes from Philereme vetulata, assembly GCA_918857605.2. NCBI lineage: Eukaryota > Metazoa > Arthropoda > Insecta > Lepidoptera > Geometridae > Philereme > Philereme vetulata. The sequence goes on along the minus strand of OU975470.1, from coordinate 6,876,814 downwards.
TCCGGGTCTGGATGTTTTTCTATATACATATTATAAGTACATATGTATTTACAAAAAAAAAGTACATAAGTATTCTATCAGTTATCTGGTTCCCATAATACAAGCTCTGCTTAGTTTGGGGCTAGTTAGCGCTGTGTGAAATGTCCAGAAATATTTATTTATTTATTTATTAAATGATGAATGATGGGGTGATAGAACCTTCATCTAGTCCATGGTGCTCTCCTGTAGTTCTAGTCAAAAAGAAGTATGGAAGCATGCGGTTTTGTGTAGATTATCGTCGACTTAATGCAGTTACCAAGAAGGACAGTTATCCACTACCAAGGATCGACGACACATTGGTTACACTTACCGGGATGTAATGGTAAACATACACAACATAAAAATAACTCTAGACTTGAAGAGTGGCTACTGGCAAGTGGAAATAGACCATAAAGACAAGGAGAAGACTGCGTTTTCTACGGGAAAGGGTTTGTGGCAATTTCGAGTCATGGTATTTGGATTATGCAATGCACCTGCAACTTTTGAAAGGTTGATGGAGCAAGTTCTTGTCGGGTTGATCGGTGACGCGTGTCTTGTTTACTTGGACGACATCATCATTGTTGGACGTACGTTTAAGGACCACCTTCAAAATCTGGAACGTGTGCTGGCAAAAATTCGTGCCGCCAATTTGAAGTTAAGTCCGAGGAAATGTTCATTCTTCAGACAACAAGTAAGCTTTCTGGGTCACGTTGTTTCACAAGACGGGGTGCAAACTGATCCAGAGAAAACTGACGCTGTCAAAGATTGGCCAATTCCTAAAGATAAGACCGAAGTCAGAGCATTTTTGGGGTTGTGCTCCTACTACCGACGGTTTGTCAAGAACTTCGTGGATATTGCTAAACCTTTGCACAAGCTAACTGAGGAGAAACGACTGTTCTGCTGGGATGCAGAATGCGAAACTGCTTTCCAGGAATTGAAAAACCGTCTGTGTAAGACACCGATTCTTAGCTTCCCTGATACTGAGAACGAGTTCATTGTAGATACAGATGCGATTAATACCGGTATTAGCGGTGTGTTATCTCAACGCAAAGGAGATCAGGAGGTGGTGATCGCTTATTTCAGTAAATCCTTATCCAAACTTATCCAAATCCGAAGAAATTACTGTGTCACAAGGAGGGAACTGCTAGCTGTAGTAAAGACCTTACAGCATTTCAACAAATACCTACTAGGTCGTAAACTCCAACTTCGAACAGACCATGCTGCATTGCAATGGCTCTTACGGTTCAAGAATCCTGAAGGACAGGTAGCAAGGTGGATTGAACAATTACAGGAGTTCAACTTCGACATTGGGCATCGCAGTGGAAAATCTCACGGGAACGCGGATGCGCTATCACGAAGACCTTGCCCTGAGAACTGCAAACATTGTGCCAAATATGAGTCTAAGGAAGCAGAACCCGTCAGGCTGTTGAGAACGGACCTAAGTGACGAATGGAAGGAAACTTTGCAGCAGGCACAACAGGACGACAAAGACCTTAAACCCATCATTGAAAGGATCACAGCGGGTACCTCGCAGCCTTTGTGGAGTGACGTTGCTGCTATGAGCACAACATCAAAGAGTTATTGGGCACAGTGGGACAGTCTGTTTATCCACAACGGTGTGTTGTGTCGTAAATTGGAAAACGCTCGTGGGGACCACTGTCATCTGCAAATGGTAGTTCCCAAAGCTAAGGTCCCTGACGTGCTACAACTCTACCATGAAGGATGTTCGGGAGGCCATATGGGAGTAAAAAGGACACTGTTAAAAATAAGGGAGCGGTTTTACTGGATCCATTGTAGAGAAGATGTTGAAGACTGGTGCCGAAAATGTACTACTTGTGCGGCAGTGAAAGGGCCCCATATGCGCAGCAGAGGAGCGTTAAAACTGTATAACGTTGGAGCCCCATGGGAGCGTATAGCCCTAGATATTGCAGGACCATTCCCTGTGAGTAAAAATGGAAATAAGTACTTCATGGTCGTTATGGACTACTTCACAAAATGGCCAGAAGATTTTGCTATCCCTAATCAAGAAGCTTCGACGGTAGCAGATAAACTAGTCCACGAAGTTTTCTGTCGTATATAGTTTTATGCCGAATAATGGGTGCTCATAAAACAAGAACCACTTCGTATCATCCTCAGTCTGATGGAATGGTAGAAAGATTCAATCAGATGTTGGAAAGATATCTGGCCAAAGTGGTAAAAAATAAGCACAACGATTGGGACCAGACCATACAACCGTTTTTACTGTCATACAGGAGTGCAGTCCATGAGAGTACAGGCGCCACTCCTGCATTGGCAAATTTTGGAAGAGAACTGCGGTTGCCTGCAGACCTGATAACTGGCATTCCCCCAGATTCTCCGCGTACCATCACAGATTATGCAAATGACCTGCGCAATAAAATGAACGACATCAATGAACACATCCGACTAACTGGTATAGATTAGATTAGATAATTTCTTTATTGCACACCATTAAATACAAACATATAAAAGAAAATACAATTATAAAGCATAGGTACAATGGGCGGCCTTATCGCTAAAAGCGACCTCTTCCAGGCAACCTTTGGATGGACAGGATCTATATGAACAAATAAGGACGGCGGCATAAGATTTTTTTTTTTAGAATCCCAAGAACTAGCATATATTACAATTTATAAAAAATATAGTTAATATAAAATAAAATGCTTAATTATATTATATAATATAATCATAAAATTACATAAATATTAATATTAAGATACATATATTGTCATATTACTCGTGCGCGATAACTTGGGACCTGCTAGGAATGCGACTCCCCGACCGCTTCCCCTGCACTTCCCCGATGGCGCCCGTATTGTACCGTTCGCATCTATATTTTTTACTAGGGTTTTTAGTTTCGTACTGGCCTACGTCACGTAACGACGCGCTCTGGAATTCTTTTAGTTTTCGTTTGTGTTATTGTTTTGTTGTTGTAGTTTTTGTTGTTATAGTTTGTGTCATTGTTTTGTTGTTGTAGTTTTTGTTGTTATAGTTCTTGCTAAGTGTTTTTGTTATCATTATGAAGGGTAAACCTTTGCATAGCGGAGAAAGAAACCTCGTGCTAGAAGTGTTAGAGTTTTTTGAAAACGAAAAACGGAACAAACAGTTTTATTTACCTGTCCACTAAGTAGTGACGAAGATGAGATAATGTAAATAATAGATAAAATAAATGTATAAACTTAAACATTGTATTTTTATTTTATTCAAATAGTGTAAAAAAGATTAGATAAAAAGCAGCGTCCTCCCTGAGTAACATAATAAATTAGGTTAAAAAAAACAAAGGCGAAGCCGCGGGCGGCTGCTTGTTATGTTCGCTTTTTTGCGGGCGGTACAAACACGCCAATATGACGTCACCGCGCTCAGGTCCCAACTTATCGCGCACGGGTAATACCTACATACATAAATTATAAAAATGTATAAGTAAATAAATGACCTAGTGAGCGATGGATGACAGAAAGTGTTGTCTGACCATGTTTTTAAAGATAGGGAGAGATTTTGCATGACGAATTGAGACAGGTAGGGCTTTCCAGAGTCTGGTAGCCTGCAGAGTAAAAGAGGTACTATAAAACACTGAGGTATGGTGGGGAGTTTTTAATTGAAGGGTTTCAGAGGAACGTAAGTATCGAGAGTTGGAAAGGTGAAGAAAGTCAAAGCGTTCTTTGAGGTAGGACGGAGTAGAAGGGATGAAAAGGATGCTGTAAAGGAGGGAAAGGATATGCGCATTCCGGCGAAGGCGAATGGGTAACCACTTAAGTCTGTGGCGATAATCAGAAATGTGGTCGAACTTGCGCAAGCCAAATATGAATCTAATAGAGAAATTCTGGAGACGCTCAAGCTTGTTGAGTTGGTCTTCAGTTAAATCAAGATACTCAACTGGTCAACAAATGTCCGAGAAAATGAAGACCCGTTATGACCGAGATTAGAACAACTTGGGATTTGATGAAGGATCGCAGGTCTGGTTGCACAATCCGATACAGAAAAAAGGAAAATCCCCTAAATTAACAATTTTTTTTAAATGGGATGGACCATACCGTGTGTTGACCAGGATTAATGACGTCACATACCGAATTCAGAAGGGTACGCGAGGTGCGCCTAAAATTGTTCATGTTGATCGACTGGTGCGATATTACGGGGCTAATAATGCTCGGGACGAGCATGTTTTAGGAGGGGACAGTGTTACGCCGAGGCTGTTACAGAATAAGTAATAGTCGGTTTTTCCTCGAAGTTATACCTACTGTGTCACAGAATAGGTAATACTTGGTATGGAATGACTTACATACCACGTTTTTACCTACCGTTGCACAGATTAAGAAATAGTAAACAATCGAAATACCTATACTTTTCTAGATACTAGTGGAAGGTTCTGGAAATAATGCTCGGTATAAATAGTGCGTAGAGACGTCCGCAGAGTCAGTCTTGATTTGGCGATACGTGCGAACATTTCGGTGACTTTTAAGTGGTTTATTGTGTGATAGTGTTGTGAATTAGGTTTCTTCGGTTAAGCTGTCACGGCCTCAGAGGCCAACAGCGAGATTAATCCATTCGAAAAAAAAAAAAAAAAAAAAAAAAAAGTGTTGTGAATTAGTGTGTTGTGATTAAGATCGTGTATTTTACATTTTAGTGTTGGATAAAAGTGTTATTTTGGTTAGATTGATTTTCATTATTTTATCCCGAACCCTCAGCTCGTAACACTATGTAAACATGGTACGGAACTCTTCGTGCGCGAGTCCGACTCGTACTTGGCCGTTTTTTTTTATTTCTTGTGTAGGCGTTCATTCAAAGTTATCACGGTATGCAAATTAATAGATGTCAAGTCGGACCTCTTGGATTTCCTTCAGTATCATCATCATCATCATATCAGCCGTAGGACGTCCACTGCTGGACAAAGGCCTCCCTCATTGATCTCCAGGAACTGCCGTTGGAAGCGGCCTGCATCCAACGTCGACCTGCGGTTCTTACCAAGTCGTCTGCCCATCTTGTGGGTGGACGTCCTACGCTGCGCTTGCCGGTCCGTGGCCACCGCTCGAGAACATTTCGGCCCCATCGGCCAGTTCCTTCAGTATAGTGCTGCCTTATTACCAGGACCTGTTTAAATCATCATCGATTGGTAGATGTAAAATAAAAGTCATCAATTAACAAGTAGGTTGTTTTACACGTAGGTACTGGCATGTTTCATAATTATAGTTCTACCTTACGGGTGATCATAGTATGCAATGGATAGTATGTGGCTAATCTGCGGCAGGATCTATTCCCATATAATACCAAAAACTAATACCAATGGTATTTGTTTATTGACGTAATATGTCCTAACGAACATGTTCTATTCTTAACGAACACCAAAACATAACTTTTGGTGCAGTCACAGAAATAATTTATTTTGCTTTCTAATAATTTAATATACAATCTTAAAACTTTACAAATTCACTTCATTCCGGCATTTTTACTTACGAGTAGCATGTGAATCACTTGCCAAAAATTTTATTATAGTGTTTTTTTTAACTGGGACAGTACGGCAGCACCCATAACCAGAGGAGATACAGGTGCAGTTTCTTTTGAAACATCAGCTCGTTTTCGAAGAAAAACACTTTGGCATTAAAATTTATTTGGTCAATCGTGAATAGCGCCTTAAAATGAATCAAGTTGGTAAACTTTTTTTTGATGCCGATTGATGCAGTACTTTGTAAGAATCATTTTATTGTATTGGATGAAAAAAATCTGAGCAGCGCAAGTTAGTCAAATTTGGTAAAATGTATTCTCATACAACAGGACAAAGCAAAATTCCTCCAACAAACATTTTATTAAATTCTAATTGCACATTAAAAAAGTATTAATACTGTAGCGATTAAGAAGTTAAAGAACTTCATGCTCTTATGAGCAATTCAAAAACATTTCGTATTTCAGAAAAATTTTAATTTCGAACATGGTTCTTGCATATGTCGGACTTTTATACTTGTTAGTCACTGCATCATCTTATTTGTCCTATCATGGCATTGACTAATACGCAAAAAGTAGACTTAATTTAAGCATACTTCCTCAATCGTGGTCTGGGTAGCGTTCCTGATACCACTTCAACGCATTAGTTGGGCTTCGTCGGTTGAGGAAGTATGCTTCAATTAAGTCTACTTTTTGCGTATTTGACAATGCCATGATAGGAAAAACAAGATGATGCAATAACTGATGTAAAAGTCCGACAGACGCAATTACCATGTTAAAAATTCAAAATTGTTTTGAAATACGAAAGGTTTTTAATTGCTCATGAAAGCATAGACTTCATAAACGTCTTAATCGCTACAGTATCGCTTCTTTAATGTGCAATTAGAATGTAATAAAATGTTTGTTGGAGGAATTTTGTTTTGTCCTGTTGTATGAGAATACATTTTATCAAATTTGACTATCTTTCGCTGCTCAGATTTTTTTCATCCAATACAATAAAATGATTCTTACAAAGAACTGCATCGATTGGCATCAAAAAAAGTTTTTACCAACTTGGTTCATTTTAAGGCGCTACTCACGCTTGAACAAAAAAATTTTAATGCCAAAATGTTTTTCTTCGAAAACGAACTGATGTTTTAAGAGAAACTGCGCCTGTATCTCCTCTGGTTATGGGTGCTGCCGTACCGTCCCAGTTAAAAAAAACACTATATTTATTTAATATTTTTTTGTTGTTGATTGATTTTGATTAAATAAATACTACTTATAATCACATTTAAAAGCATTTTTATTACTGACTGTATCTCATACCATTTACCTTGTTTTTGGATTCGCTTATGAGTGGTATTAGTTAGGAATAGAATATTAATTACGATAATAAACAAATACCATTGGTATTACTTTTTTTGGTTCAGAAAGGAATAGATCTGCGGCAGACCGTCTGCACAATATTATTCTGATTATACATCGCAAACTAACCAAAATTACCTAATACCTAACCAAAATACCTAAGGTTTTGTGCTATGACTAAAAATTAAAAAGGCAGTTTAGTGAAGTTTAGACAACCTCGCAGCTGAGAATGAAAGCACACCCGCCCTATCCACTAAGCTTGCGCATCAATTATTATCCGAGCATCTGCAACTGCTCTAAATCCAATGGAGTTCACGTTGCACGCTCTTGGAGCGTGAATGTTCCTTCCTAACCACTATAGAGCACCATTGGTGCGCGAACATAGTGGATACTCACCTGTATGCTTTCAAATGTTGCCAGCAGAACGCCTTATGTTATTTTAATCATCATCATCATCATCTCAGCCCGTCTGCACCCACTGTTGGGTATAGGCCTCCTCTTTATTACGCCATTCTTTCCGGTCTCTTTCGAGTCTCATCCATTGACACTCAGCTACGCTTTCAATGTCATTCGACCATCGGGCGAGTGGTCTGCCTCTTCGTCTACGAGCATTCCTTGGCCACCACTCTGTAATCGCCTTCGTCCCACGCCCGTCATCCTTCCTAGCCAAGTGTCCAGCCCCGCGATCCTTATACCCACGTCCACAACCTTTGTGCGACGTCGGATTTCTACATTGTCATTTTTAATACCTATTACAACAAATTTATATTTTCTTTTCAGGCGCGATATTCAGAGGATGCCGGTGTTGACGCCATTTTAACGCTCCCCGAGTTGTACTATAAAGCCAAATCAGACTCAGCTATCGTGCAATACATGAAGATGGTCGCTGATGCCGCGCCTTCTCTTCCTATCCTCTACTACCACCACCCTGCGATGAGTGGCGTTAATAGTAAGAGCCTCCTTAGATTTAAATAGAGTAGGAGGTAATACTACATGCACAGCAATGAGGGATTTACACGGACATGTTTGTATAACTGCTAACAGATGGCGTTGCTCTGTCATGCTTCGAATAAGAAATGAAAGTGAATTGTCAATGTCAATTGCCGTGTCATCATTATTTTCCGAAGAACTTGAAATAAAAAACAAACATTTTTGTTTGTTTATCTGACGAAATAAGATTGTTTTAGACAAATTTTGATATTGAGTATTTGAGATTTTGGCATACAAACCATAGTTTTTGGCGGCGCATCTCCAAACAGCGCCATCTTTTACGTTAGTTGGAACCATTTTTTTTCCTTTTAAATCGATAATGAAAAGGTCTCATTGTGATCCGTTGCTAATAGGTCTCGATTGCTTATGGCGCTAACCGTAGCCGATGACCTTGAGCGAATTGGCGTAGCTATTGTTTCGGCCCCGCAACAACTGCCACACGCATCTAACCGACCAGCAAATAGGTGAGCGCGAGGCGCCCGTCGCCCGCGCAACCTACCAAAATAATTAATTGCCACGTGAAAGACACAGCACGTCATCATTTGTTCAACTTGAGTCTTTGCCTACATTTAGGAAAAAGAAAAATTACAAAATTTTACATCGTTTAGAGGTTGAATCAAATTGAAAGTCGAAAACAGCTACATTTTTTTATTTTTTTTCTCATAGTAAATAAACAGGTAGAACTTTTTTGTATGTTCACTTTGCAGATAAAAGGTCAATAATAATAATAAATAAATATTTCTGGACATTTCACACAGCGCTATCTAGCCCCAAACTAAGCAGAGCTTGTACTATGGGAACCAGATAACTTAGAATACTTATATACTTTTTTTTTGTAAATACATACTTATAATATATAGAGAAACAACCGGACCCGGAACAAATATCTGTAGATCATGCAAACATTTGTTCCGCGGCGGGAATCGAACCCGCTACCTCCTGCGTCTCAGCCGGCTATTTACCCACTGCACCACGGAGGTCGTCAATGAATGACGTATATATTTTTTGAGCACTTAAAACTGAATCCTCCCTGAGGAGAAAGCCTCCAAATAATCAGCTACTATATTCGTCTTAAGGGGACACCGGAGGGACAATCGCCCATACAACACGTACTACCAAGATCATTTCTAATTGGAGCATATTTCTACCTTAATAAGGTATTATTTTAATTTGAATAGTATTTATCTAGGTTCCCAACCATATATTAGATCAAAATACTTACCTAAAATGAAATAGAAGCGTATCGCATTCTGCATGTTTTTACGTCATAAAAGACCTGTTTTCAACCTAATTGTTTCGTATTAAAAACAACAACATCTTACGTATCCTAGTCATGGGTACATAGATTATATCGTCTAGTTACAGAATAACAACACAATGAGAAAAATACAACTAGTTTTCAGTCATCATTTTTGGTATTACGGAACACGGTCAAAATCTAATCAAATTTAGAATCGTTCTATTGCTATCACTGTCGCTCTGCGTGGCTAAACTTCGTCACTAAACAGGGATAGCGATATTCAGGCCGAAGTTTTTGACGCGGCCGAATTGAAGTTATGCTCAGGGTTTGCCGGCGCGTTAAGGTCGCTCAGCTTGCTACGGAAATGAGAAGATCCGTATATCAACCAAAGTCACAGCTCGAAGAGCTGATGGCGGTTTGGGCAGACAGGTTCTTGAGTGAAGACCACGCACTGGAAATAGCAGCTTTGGATGGCCCCCGACTCGATAGGGTTAACGGGTGCAGTCCACACAAGATCGGTCGCTCTGAAAATCGATGGTGCATGTTCAGTTTTTGACGTCTTATTATGACATTATATGATACAATAGAGACATACCTAATTTATACGCGTCGATCGTTCGATTGTTATCTTTTATGTTGTCAGTGTAAACGTCGGATCGGATGTTATTTTGACCGAGGCGTGACTGAAGACGGCCAAAGCACGGTAATGTTATCCATAAACATTACCGTGGCCAGAGAAACCCAGGGCGTCCGAATTCCGATGGGTGCACTACGTCGTAGATATTGTTTGCTGGTTGAGAGACGCTCTGAATAGAGGAGATAAGATAAGATTAGATTAGATTAGATAATTCTTTATCGCACACCATGAAACAAATTTATTTTTATTTATTTATTGTTTATTAACAGATTCAAAAAGCTGGTTACACATTGATTCTATGATGTCTTAAAACCTATACTAGGTTTATCCAGACACCAGGTTCTCGACGTGGGTTCTGGTCAAAAGTATGTAAATTTTAAAAATATTCATTCGATACAATATTTGATGGTGTTATCTAATGGCCTGCGAACGCACACATGCACGCTGATAACAGCAAACTCGTCAGGTGAGTGAACGAGTCGAAGCAGAACAATTGAATAGCCAATGCGGTAGTGTGAGTTACACAACTGCTACTATGCGGGTGTGCGTGCACTAGGGCTTGCAATTCGGATATCCGAATTGTTCGTATTATTCGAATATCCGTGTGATTTTACTACCCGGATAGTGACGATCAATATATTCGGATAATTCGAATAAAACGAATAGTAAAATTCACTAAAAAATCACGATTTAAACATGAAATTAACTACATCAAAACCATAATTTCATAATTATGTACAGTAAGTGCATGTATCTAAAAAGTAATCTGAATTAAAAACACTGTTTATCCTTTATTTTTAATATTTGTCGCATTTTGTGACAGAAAACGTGATCTAAAGTATACCTATCGAGTTTCCTTATGGTCAAAAGTGATTTATATTTTAATGGTAAATGTTGGAATAACTTAAACATTGTTTATAGCTACTTTAATAACAATTATTTTCGTTTTTAACGCTTTTCCCAAAATTATTCGAATTATCCGTAATATCCGGATATCCGAATAGTAAAGTTCACTACTATCCGAATTATTCGGATACTAAAATCTTACGGATAATGCAAGCCCTAGCGTGCACTTGCACTATAAAGAATGCTCCATTTTATGATAGGCTTTTAAAGTAAATTATTTAGAAAATGTCGTTTTAATATGCATTTAATATTTTTTTAGTGAGTTTATTTTTAATTTCCATTGGCAATTTAATAATAAGATGGGGAATTAAATACTGTGATGTCCTTTTACCATCATCATCATCATCAGCCGGGTGACGTCCACTGCTGAAGATAGGCCTCCCCCTTAGATCGCCACAACGAGCGGTTGTTGGTAGCCGTTTGCACCCAACGGCTCCCCGCGATTCTTACTAGATCGTCGGTCCCCCTTGTGGGGGGCCGGCCTACGCTGCGTCTTCCAGTCCGTGGTCTCCACTCGAAAACCTTTCTTCCCCAACGGTTATCGGTTCTACGAGCGATGTGGCCTGCCCATTGTCACTTCAACTTCCTAATTTTGAGAGCTATGTCGGCAACTTGAGTTTTTCTGCGGATTTTGTCACGCAAAAAAACCCCGAGCATAGCCCTCTCCATAGCTCGTTGAGCGACCTTGAGCTTGGTCATGAGGTCATGAGTAAAGGACCACGTTTCTGTGCCATAGGTCAACACTGGCAACACACACTGGTTGAAGACTTTAGTCTTCAGGCTCTGGGGAATTTTGGACGAGAAGATATCGCGAAGTCCTTTTACCATAATCATTGTTAAATTTGGGTTTTATTAATTTTTTGTTAATACAAGTAAAAATAACAGCGTTGGTAAATCTATGGACACAATTGGCGGTCTTATCGCTAAATAGCGATCTCTACCAGACAACCTTTTGATGGATTGGACTGTGTGGACATTACCTGGGGTGTAATGGTGTACCTAACATACTATATGTACATACATACTAATGATCTAAAAATAAGAATTACATAAATGAATGAACCTAACTAATAACTTCTCATAACAATGTATATGTATATACATACTTAGACTTATAATAAATACTTAGATATTTATCGTCAAATAATCAGACAGTATTCTCTGAGCATACGTTTAAAAATGGCAAGTGACTTGGCACATCTGATAACTACCGGCAGCGCGATCCATAACCGGACAGCCTGCACTGTAAAATACTTATCAATGTAGGAGGAGGAGTGTACAGGTGTCCTGAGTTGGAGTGTGTCAGATGAACGCAAGGATCGAGGAGGGCCCATACCGAGCAAAAGCTGATTCGCGGGCTAGATGATGATTGCACACTGGTGGTGTACTGGACCGTCGGATGTCTGTCGAGGGCCGCGGTATACAGAGCTCGTTATCTATACTTCTATTATAAGGAGGAAAGATTTGTATATTTGTGTGTATGTTTGTAATGAATGAACTCAAAAACTACTGGTCCGATTTCAAAAAATCTTTCACTATTGGAAAGCTACATTCACCCTGAGTAAGCTACTTTTTACCCAACTGCGCAAAGGAGGGTAATATTTTTATTGAAAAACTACGCATGTGAAGCTGCGGATTGGTCAGCTAGTTAATACATAATAGTGATTGCTACTTTTCTTTCAGTTAATTGCGCAAAATTCTACGAAGAAGCTGCTTCTATGATATCGAACTTCAAGGGTATGAAATGTGATTTCATATGTGCGCTCGAAGTAATGGCTACCGGCCATGTACAGAATGACCATAAGCTATTTATGACGAGTCATGTGAGTACTATATTTTGAGGTTCTATCTGGAATCCAGCAATGCTTTAAGGTTACTTTTGCACTGCGTTCGATCAAAATCTGAGAACATAGAAAGTAGACTAAGTACGATTTGTACACTAGATCCGTGTTCCGTTCTCAGAAGTCACAACATCTCAGATTTGGAGCTTAATGTTATTCACGGAACGAAGTGTAGGTAAGTATACTTAATGAATTTGTGTAAAATACACAAAATCATTAATAGGTGTTACCTACATTTCATCTCAGCCCGTCTGCACCCACTGTTGGATATAGGGCTCCTCTTTATCATGCCATTCTTTCCGGTCCCTTGCAAGTCTCATCCATTGACACCCAGCTACGCTTTCAATGTCATTCGACCATTGGGCCTCTAGTCTGCCTCTTGGCCTACGAGCATCCCTTGGCCACCACTCTGTAATCGCCTTCGTTCAACGCCCGTCATCCCTCCTAGCCAAGTGTCCAGCCCATCTCCACTTCAGCCCTGCGATCCTCATACCCACGTCCACAACCTTTGTGCGACGTCGGATACGTACCTGCATACTTAATGAATTTGTGTAAAATAAACAAAATCGTTGTTATGTATATCTACTACATAAGAATGGCCAGAATTCGAAGGATCATTGTGTACTTTTAATATATATAATGAATATTGACTTTGAATAGTATTTTTCAAACTTTCGCGATCACTGTACATAATTATTGATTAAAACGGGTATTTATCGCGTATGTACCTTTTTTATTTGTTATCCCGACGTTTCGGCTGTGTTGCAACAGTCATGGTCTCGGGCTGACTGGAGTACTTGGAGCTACCGTCGGCAAGTGCGGGTAGCTGCAGCATCTACCCTCACTTGGTCTTCAGAATTAGAAATGTCCTCGTTCATATTACGACACACTACACTAACCGTATCTACGCACTGAGTCGACCGATTACGACGCGCACACCTAGCAATCACCGGGTTCCAAGACGCTGAGAGTCTATAGCCAATCAATCGGGAAGATGGCTATCAATCGGGAAGATGGCTATTGACTCTCAGCGTCTTGGAACCCGGTGATTGCTAGATGTGAAAAGATTCACAACGGACAACTGAATTCGATCCGAGTTTCTAGATCCGTTTTTTCTTGGATTTAGATAGGGCGCAGTCTAAAAGCGCTTATACCACAAGTTTCTGTCATTCTGACATAAAAAAAGCATCTTCTTTTGCCATTAACTTGTGATAACTTACGACAAAACGACTCCCTATTTCATCTTACTTATTTCAAAGATGTATCCTCGAATTATTTCATGAGAAGATTCTACCTACATCATATTATACTTGAGTTGATTTAACAGTGAAGGCATAATTCGCATCAAAATTTTAGCTTACAATGGCATCGAACCTTCTGATGGGAATCAACTCCAGCATGTCAGGGGCGATCAGCATCTATCCAAAACTGTACCGGAGTATAGAAAATGCCGTCATCAACAACGACATCTTGAGGGCTAGGAGGTTACAGCAGGAGCTAAATGAACGGGTTGCAGTCATCACTTCGCAAGGTGAACCATCCCACATTTCAAATAGAATAGAATAATCATTTATTTAGTACACACAAAACGGCACAAGAAACAATTATAAAGAACAGTATGTAGAATTTAATCTCACGAAACAGTTCCACTCATGTGTCTGCCTACCAAAATGGCGTCCAGCTCAGCAATGTTATGCAAATGTTATGGGGCCGTCCAAGTATTACATAAACAGATTTATTACAATTATTTACCCCTCCCCCTTGTCAGCAAAATTAAGCAAAGCTCTTACCCCCCCCCCCCCCCCCACCCTTGCTTACGTAAACATTGGTATATGCATTTTTAACCGACTTCAATAAAGGAGGAGGTTCTCAATTCGACTGTATTTTTTTATGTTTGTTATCTCATAACTCCCGTCATTTTTCAACCGATTTGGAAAAATCTTTTATTATTTGAAAGGATATACTTTCAGATTGGTCCCATAGCAATTTCATCGAAATCGGTTCAGTTTTTCCTGTTTCATTGGTCTCCCTATAGTGCTTACGTAATACTTGAACGGTCCTGATGTTCACATTTGCGGTATCAACATGTAGGTAATACTCGTATGTAATGTTCATACAAGTATTGTAACATGTAACATTTTCACCAGCCAGTATTGTCATAATTTTCGGGCCGATTGACACAATATTTGTCGATACAATGAATGTCAAGTCGTGGGTAATTAATAGCAATTTACCAATGCAGCAGTACTTGCTAATGTGCCCTTTGCGTCCGAACACCTGCACGATGGAGGACCTACCAACCGCCTCATCTAATGCTGTTGTTGTCGCCAAACACCTGTCCTATCTAGTATAAATGAAAACGTAGAAGTCTTGACATGCTAAGAAGAAGACGCAATTTACCAGCAATAATTGAGTCACACAATGCACCAATGCACGGCAATTAGTAGCGGCCTCTTAAATTTAATGTTAAATTTCATGGTGTTCCTTTTATTTGAGATACTTTGTTATTGAGAAGGAATTAGTCCTTGTGATTTACTCTTTTAATTGGTATGATAAAAATGCAGGATGGTTTTTTTTTCTCATTCAGCGGGTTCGAGTTCCAGCTTAGGCAAGCGTCTCTAGCAATGTTGGATGCATCTTAGGAAGTCGCGATTTAGTAACAACTTCAATATTTTAAGTACCTGTATGTCCTTTAAATTTCATTGTATTGTATTCTGTTTTCAGGAAATTATGTGACGTTTAGCAAAGCTGGTATGGAGCTGGTAACTGGCATCAGGGTTGGCTACACAAGAGAACCGCTGAACCATATCGATGATGAACACATAACTGCCATAGAAGAAGGACTGCGCGAGCTCAATGTTAAATATTCTCCGGTATAGGAAACACCTTTATTACTTATACGACCTTTATTACTGACGACCTCCGTGGCGCAGTGGGCGAATAGCCGGCTGAGACGCAGGAGGTAGCGGGTTCGATTCCCGCCGCGAAACAAATGTTTGCATGATCTACAAATATTTGTTCCGGGTCTGGTGGTTTTTCTACATAATATAAGTATGTATTTACAAAAAAAAAGTATATAAGTATTCTATCAGTTATCTGGTTCCCATAATACAAGCTCTGCTTAGTTTGGGGCTAGAAAGTGTTGTGTGAATTGTCCAGCAATATTTATTTATTTGAAACCTCCAGTCTCAATCTTCAATTTTATTATTACATCCAGCCATCTCTGGCTTATTCAATTATACAGGATGTTTGGTAATATACTGACGATATTCAAGTGAAGGTTTCTCAAGACATAA
The DNA here is from genome assembly GCA_918857605.2 of Philereme vetulata. Lineage (NCBI taxonomy): Eukaryota > Metazoa > Arthropoda > Insecta > Lepidoptera > Geometridae > Philereme > Philereme vetulata. The sequence goes on along the minus strand of OU975470.1, from coordinate 6,861,088 downwards.
AAAAATGATTTCTCGAAAAAAACCTACTAGTAGTATTATCAAATTTTAAATAAACTCGACTAATTTTTGGTGGTTAATTCGATATAAAACTTACTGCCTACTCTTGCAATCGACATCTTAAAATAAAGGCCGATTTGATATCTCTTTCGGAAATGGCTACGGGTTTTGGGTTAGAAAGGGACAACAAGAGATATCTCGAGACGTCACCAATACAGTATCTGTGGTTAGATGGCAAGCATTATGCAATAGCACAACATAAGTTTAATAAAGTGTTTGTTTTTACATGCTAAAATAAACTTCACATTTCTATGGTAAACATTTCACAAATTTATTTATTATACTCATCAAAATAACCATTTTCATTTTTGTGCGTATATTATCAATCACCCTATATTTCCACTCTCTTGCTCCCAGTGGGAGCATAACAAACTTTAGAGTGTATTAATAATAATAATAATCCTCCTAGCCGATTTCGGCTACAGAGACTTGACTTTGTGATTATTGGCCTAGGTGTTTAGCCTGTATGTGGCTGATGTACCCTATTTTTGCGCTAAAAGTCCGGTTACAATGAACACAAGTTAAGGCGCCATTAATGTAGTTGTAATTGATATTAGCCGGCGGTCGACTTTTAAGCTGATCTCGTTTTAAGTCTAGTTCTTGCCTCCTTTCTTCTTCAAACTCGTACACTTTGTCCTGAACATGACGCCTCCATTCAGGTCGTTTTTCAGCGAGAGCCTCCCAGCGCGACGGATCGATACAACACCTCTTCATGTGCCTCTTCTGTACGTCTTTGAAACGTAGGAACTGACCTCCGCGTTTCCGCTTACCATGTTCTAGTTCACAGAAGAAAATGCGTTTCGCCCTTCGCTCATCAGACATCCGAGACAGGTGCCCGCACCAACGCAGCTGACGCCGCATCAAATATGCCTCTATGCCACAGACATTAGCCCGTCGTAGAACATCGGTATTACGGACCCGATCCGACCACTTGATGTTAAGAATGTCGCGGAGGCATTTCAGATGGAATCTGTCTAACGTGCGTATGTGTCTGCGATACAGGCACCATGTCTCTGACGAGTACAAGATGTTAGGAAGTACAATAGCCATATACACCTTAATCTTGGTACTCAATTTGATGTTATGGGAGCGAAATACCTGGACTCGTAGTTTACCAAAAGCAGCCATAGCGGAGCCAAGTCTGCTGTTGATCTCCGAGTCAAGGTCGCATTTTGTTGTTATGCTGCTTCCCAGATATCTGAATGTATCGACCTGTTTTATGGGCTTTCCATCGATTTGCAGATTCAGTGGAGCTTGGTTAACAGTGTCCATGGCCATCACCTCTGTCTTTGTAATATTAATTTTGAGGCCAAATCTACAGCACGCAGCGTCAAGCCGAGTCATCAAGTCCTGGAGTCCCTCAGAAGATTCCGCAACGAAACATAGGTCATCAGCATACATCAATTCGGTAATGAGGTCATACGATACCTTTGTGTGCGCTTTTAACCTAGCCAGGTTAAAGATACTGCCATCTGTGCGAAAACGTATGCGGATCCCTTCGGTGTTGGCTTGTAAAGTCTCCCTCACGACAACGGAAAAGTACAGAGCAAAAAGAGTGGGTGCTAATACACAGCCTTGTTTTACACCACAAGTGACAGGGAATTGCTCTGTCTGCTCACCATTGACGGTTACGCAACAAGTCATGTTGTCGTGAAGAAGTCTTATCAAGCGTATAAATTTGTCGGTGCAACCAAGTTTCGAAAGCACAATCCACAAAGCTTCGCGAGGTACACTGTCAAAAGCTTTCTCCAGATCAACAAAACAGAGAAACAGAGGTTGACACTGTTCCCTGCTTTTCTCTTGCAGTTGTCTAAGAGAGAATATGGCCTCGCATGTGCCGCGATTGGGTCTAAACCCAAATTGCGTTTCAGGCAATATACTTTCAGAGAGCTCCATAAGACGATTTAAGAGTACTCTGGCAAAAGTTTTTCCTGGAGTAGACAGAAGTGATATACCCCTATAAGAGTTGCAAACAGATCGATCACCTTTATTTTTATACAAAGAGCAAATTAGTGATACGCCAAAACTAGGAGGAACGAACTCCATTTCCCACATGCGCTGGAAAAATTGCCAAATCTTGTAGTGCAACTCATCTCCGCCATATTTTAATAGTTCTCCTGGTATGTTATCGATGCCGACAGCCTTATTGTTTTTCTGCGCTTTGATGGCGATGATAACTTCCTCAAGAGAAGGAGGCTGATCCAGATCTACGGCTTGTGGTAAGGCAGGAAGTGATGCTAAATAGTTTATGTCAGCAGAACGATCCACATTGAGTAAGCTGTTATAGTGTTCTGCCCAGCGAGTAAGAACTTCTCCTTTGCTTACCAGGAGGGTACCTGAAAGTGATTTCAGTGGTACGTTTACTCGATGTGGACTTCCTACTAACTTTTTAATCTCGTTAAAGAAATCGCCGAGTCTATTCGAATCAGCAAGCCACTGAATATAGCGAACATTGTTCAGCCACCACTCATCTTTTGCGTTTCGAGTTAGTCTCCTTATTTGGCTCGTACTCTCCTTTATTTTTTCAGAAGCAGTTGTCTGATTTCCCTTTCGAAGGAGCTGGCGGTGTTTTTCTAGGGCGACTGTCAATGTATTATCATTTTCGTCAAACCAGTCTTCACAGACACGAGGTTTTTGGCCTAAGATCTCAGTAGCCGCATTGATGGTATTTGTAGTTAACAGTTTCCAGCCCTCGTCTAACTGTTCATCTTCGGGGTGTATGCCTGCTGTAAAGGTATTGACAGCTTCCCTGTAATTTGCCAATATTTCAGCAGACTCTAGCTTTTTCAGATGAAGACAGTTAGGCTTAGCCCTGCGAGGTCTACGGCAAGGGCTAAGACGCAAAAATAGTTTTGTAACAACAAGTCGGTGATCCGACCAACAGTTTGCGCCCCTCATTACTCTCGCTCCTGCGCATCAGTCTACGCGTTTTATATAATGTTTCATTATTTTGACTTCTTAATATTACTACTGTTTTAATACAAGATGCTTCTTATAATGTATTTAAATTCAGGGGGTACGGTCCTCTTATGATATAATAACGTAATTCAAAATTACATGGAACAATTTAAAAAAACCTCTTTTTAATGAAATCGGTATAACCATAACTTTTTTATTTTATTTAAATAAGGTACACAAAACAGAATATAACCAGTTAGGATAACAATATTAAGAAATGCATAGGTTTAATAGGCTAGATGACATCTTAAAACATGCGTATTACCCGTGCGCGATAAGTTGGGACCTGAGCGCGGTAACGTCATATTGGCGTGTTTGTACCGCCCGCAAAAAAGCGAACATAACAAGCAGCCGCCCGCGGCTTCGTCTTTGTTTTTTTTAACCTAATTTATTATGTTACTCAGGGAGGACGCTGCTTTTTATCTAATCTTTTTTACACTATTTGAATAAAATAAAAATACAATGTTTAAGTTTAAACATTTATTTTATCTATTATTTACATTATAATAATATAATAAACAAACTACAACATCAAAACAATAACACAAACGAAAACTAAAAGAATTCCAGAGCGCGTCGTTACGTGACGTAGGCCAGTACGAGACTATAAACCCTGGTAAAAAATAGTGATGCGAACGGTACAATACGGGCGCCATCGGGGAAGTGCAGGGGAAGCGGTCGGGGAGTCGCATTCCTAGCAGGTCCCAAGTTATCGCGCACGAGTAATACACATCATGATTAATTAAATCAGTTATAATTGTGTTATAAAGATCGATCAATGCTAAATAAAATAGTTCCTACTCGACTAGTTAACATGCTTTTGTGCTAGATACATAAATGAGAGACAAAATATATACATAGGCTGCTATTTAAGAATCCGGAACTGGCCACTGCATAAATAATATTTAAAAAGAAATTATCACGTTTGAAAATGGAACTCTTTGGCTGTAGAATGCAGGTTACTTCGTCCGTCTGTCAATTGTTTTCATTGTGTGGCGCGATTTCAAAAATTGCGTGTCATTATCACAATGGATTTATCTCGAGAAAATTTTCGTGCGATGATTTTTTATGATTTTCGACGTGGTCTTACTCAACAGCAGTGTATCGATCAACTCAGTTCGACTTTTGGGGATAAAGCACCATCGAAGACTACTGTGTATCACTGGTTTAGTGAGTTTAATCGTGGACGTCGTATGCTCACGGACGAAATTAAAGATGGTCGGCCTAAATCAAACTAATAATGCAAGATCGTCATATGACATATCGAGAGATAGAGGCAATCTTGGGCATTAGTATGACGAGTATACATAAGATATTACACGAACACTTGGCTGCAAAAAAAGTTTGTTCGCGTTGGATACCGCACAACTTGACAATAGATCAAAAACAGGCTCGTGTCGATTGGTGCAAAAAAATGATAAAAAAATACAATCGTGGTGCATCAAAAGCTGTATATAATATCTACACAGGTGATGAATCCTGGATTTATGCATATGACCCCGAAACTAAGCAACAGTCAACAGTTTGGGTCTTCCAACATGAGCCGAACCCAACAAAAGTTGCTCGTGCGAAAAGCACTTTGAAGCAAATGGTCGCCTGTTTTTTTGGTATAGATGGACACGTGGCTACTGTACCCCTAGAAAATTGTAAATTTGTTAATTCAGAGTGGTACACGACCATTTGTTTGCCCGAAGTCTTTGCAGAAATCAGGAAGAATAATCCACAACGCGGAATCATTCTCCATCACGACAATGCAAGCTGTCACACTTCGGGTGAAACGACCCGATATTTGGAGGGTGAAACGGTGGAATTAACGGGTCATCCGCCATATAGCCCTGATTTGGCACCCAACGACTTCTTTTTATTCCCAACCGTGAAGAATAAATTACGTGGTCAACGATTTTCAACCCGAGAAGAAGCCGTTGAGGCATTCAAAAATCATGTTTTGGAGATACCGTCTTCCGATTGGAAAAAGTGCTATGAAAACTGGTTTCACCGAATGCAAAAGTGCATTGATCATCATGGCTAATATTTTGAAAAGCAATAAAACCATATTTAACAGTCAATGATAGTTATTTTATTTTATTCCGGATACATAAATAGCAGCCCTCGTACTACATATAATTAAGATAAACCTGAATCATAGAATTAAATAAATATAAGATTGTAATTAACCATTATATAAAATTAGCACTACGATACTAACCATCCTCAAGACAACTAATAAAGCTTGGGGATGGCTCAATCATTTGATAATTATATTACATATAACCATAAACCTCTAATAAAGTCATGTAAGTAAAAAACATTTATTTAGGAGAACAGTAGGTACAGCACAGACAAAACAGAAGGTAATAAAATAAAACATACATTTGAAAAAGATATTAAAAATAACACTGATTAAGAAAATGGTAGGTTACCTATAAAAACACAGAAATACAGTTATAAAAACAACAGAGTTAGAAACGGTCGTTAAAGACCTAACAAGAGCTACATAAATACGTGGCCGCTAAAAGGTTCTGTGCTGTGTGGTGTCCCAAAAAGGATCAGTCTTTGTGTTGGGCTACTCTTAGGCACTAAGTGCATACCAACGCTGGTTTTCAGACTGAGCCTGTTATAGGCTGCATTCCGAATCACGCTAAAACCGATATTATCGCGCTAACAAGCGTTCCGAGTCACCGTGAGCGCGACAACGATGTCCCGTAAATCGTCATTGGTGACGTCATTACATCCGCCGTTTTGCGCTAACAACGTCCATGCTCCAAACCGATATCACCGTGAGCCTCCCTGTCAAAAGGGACGCGACAGCTGGTTGGTTGGTTGCTTGTGAGTAATAGTGTTCTGTAGTTGGTTGGTTCTTAAGTTGTTACGTAATTATAGGAAAACTGACTTGCAGAGAGTTCATGAGCGTTCCGAATCCTTGACGGCACTCAACTGTCATCAGCGCGATAACTGAATCGGTACGCAAAATAACTACGTGAACGCTAGCAGTAATTATGTCGTGATTCGGAATGCAGGGATAGTGACCTCACGACCAGAGAGAGAGAGAGAGAGAGACCGAAGAAGCATTAAAAAAGAGGCATTAGTAAAATACATACATATAAAGTACCTACGTATAAATAATTTGAATGAAATAAATAAATAAACTACGGAACTATGGAAAGAACGATTAAGGAAAGAAACAGAGAGACACCAATTAAAAACAGGTTGACGACCATCTATGAAGAGTATCCAATACTCGAAGCGCATTTTTGATAACTCATTTTTGATTAGTTATTTATGGTTAAAATAAAAAAAATAAAAAATATATCATAAGTATTTTATTAGGTATTCCAGTGAAGCTAGTTACAAGGGTTTATATACGTTTCAAAGACAATCTTATTGTTGGAGAATATTTGTTTCCAGGTCCAGAAACCCAAAACTTGTCAGTTGAGCGTATAATGTAGATATTTGTGATGGGTTCAGACGAGAGAGCGGCGGCCTCGGAGGTCCTACTTTGATTTCTGTCACCACCTCCATTGCTGCCTTCATTGCTGGCACGAAATCACCTGAAAAACCATGTCATTAGTCGAAAATGCCTGAGCGCGCAGCCTTGGATCGCTCCTGCACTACGCTTGTGATCTGCCTGCGTGATCTCCACTCTAGAACACGTCACGTAGAACATACGTTATTTTACGTATTTTATGGACTACGGTATTGTACATCATCATCATCTTTATCCTATAAGTCATCGGTAATCCACTGCTGAACATTAGGCATATGTTCAGGCCCATAGAGAGAGAGAGAGAAATAATTCTTTATTGTTACACCGAATTAAAATAACTTAACCTAGAAAACTTAAAGACTAATACATGGTGGTACAATGGGCGGCCTTATCGCTCAAAGCGATCTCTTCCAGGCAACTTTTGGATGGACTGGATTGAAAAGACGCGTGAGGAGGCGGTGTTACAATAAATACCTATTTAAGTAGGATAAAAATAAATAAATACCTAAACCTAAAATATACCTACATATACTTACATAAATATATATGTACATAATATATACATATACTTTTGCAATAAATATCGAAAGGAAATACAATGTTTACTGTAAAAAGCCGCTAAGTATAGTTTGCAGACCTCATTTTTAAAAATAGGTAAAGATTTAGCAAGTCTGATAGAAACGGGCAAGTCATTCCATAATCGGACAGCTCGTACCGTAAACGAGTTACTGAAGAAGTTGGTATTATGGGCTGGAGTTTTCAACTGGAAAGTAGTGGGAGAACGCAGATTTGCGGGTATGGGATAGATTTAGGAATTCAAAGCATTGTTTGAGATACGGCGGAGTTCATAGAGTTCCAGAGTGACCGATTTCTTGCAGCCAATATCCAACGGATATAAGCTGGCTATAATTTATTTTTGTTATACAACTTATATGGCAAACGAGCATGCAGTCCACCAGATGTTAAGTGGCTACTGCAGCCCATGGATATCCACATAGAATTCCAAACAAGCTATTATGTTGTCTTGATCTCTATGTGGATACATTGCCATACTATAGGACTTAGCTGTTATGCCTATGTGCCAGTAATTACAGGAACATACCATTACCATCTAACCGGAACACAGCAGCACAAGTACTGCTATTTGGCGGCAGATAAAGGTAAGGCGGTGGTGCCCACTTCCCCGAGCCCGTTCACAAAAGCTCTACCACCAGTAAATGTATAAAATGTATAATGTTATAAAGCAATTTAATGGGCGGCTTTACGTACACACGGCTACACATCAACCTAGACATTACCAGTATAAGCTGACCTCGCATTGTGTAGGCTTTTCGTAGAATGAGAGGTCAGCTTATACTGGAATTGTAAAGCTTGATGTGTAGCCGTGTGTACACTGACCCACATAATTTGTGGCATCTCGCATTTTACGCCAGCCATCAAAATCATCAGTGCTTCAGTTCGCGTTTGGTCATTAATCAAACCACGCGTCTCATTATCCTCAATCAATATATCAGTTAAAATGTATCTCTAGTTTTACTGATATATCTATCATCTCTTACCAGGGTGTGCGGACCGTACAGGTATACTAGCTGTTGCCTGCAACATCGTACGCGTTACACTACTAAATGTGTAGGTAACCTAGAAATAAAGCAGCTGTTGCAACTTGACTTGACACCTCATTTTTAGGGTTCCGTAGCCAAATGGCCAAAAAACGGAACCCTTATTGATTCGTCATGTCTGTCTGTCTGTCCGTCCGTATGTCACAGCCACTTTTTTCCGAAACTATAAGAACTATACTGTTGAAACTTGGTAAGTAGATGTATTCTGTGAACCGCATTAGGATTTTCACACAAAAATAGAAAAAAACAATAAAATTTAGGGGTTCCCCATACTTAGAACTAAAGCTAAAAAAAAATTGTCATCAAAACCATACGTGTAGGGTATGGATAGGTCTTCAAAAATGGTATTGAGGTTTCTAATATAATTTTTTTCTAAACTGAATAGTTTGCGCGAGCGACACTTCCAAAGTGGTAAAATGTGTGAAGTTACAGGGGGGGGGGGGGGGGGGGGGGGGGGGCTGTGACTCCTTAAATAAGAGAATGATAAAACTAAAAAAAATATATGATGTACATTACCATGCAAACTTCCATCGAAAATGGGTTTGAACGAGATCTAGTAAGTAGTTTTTTTAAATACGTCATGAATCATAAACCGCAATTTATCTTTTATAGATAATGGTACGGAACCCTTCGTGCGCAAGTCCGACTCGCACTTGGCCGGTTTTTTATCTCACGAGACCAGATTGATGGGATAAAAAGTAGCTTATATGTTAATCCAGGTTATAATCTACGTATATACCAAATTTCATCGAAATCGGTTCAGCCTTTACGACGTGAAATAGTAACAAACATTCACACGTTCCATACAAACTTTGGCGTTTTTATTATTTTATTATTATGCAAAAGGAAGCAGCGGAGAGGGACACGGAGTCTGGGAGCACTCTCCCAACCCGCCGCACGAGACCAGGGCGAAGGAGGAGGGCGTATGCGAGAGCGTATGCCAACCTCCTTCCCCCATAGCAGTGGCCTAAAAGAGATAGATAGAGATGACCCTAAACCCTAAAAGATGGGGTCCGCAAGAGCAGACCAACGCCACCGGGGTCGCGGAAGAATGTTCTCTGTTCCCGTATCCCCGGTATATAGCGAGCTGAGGAACGCCGTGGAGGTTTAGCTGGCAGGAGTCCGATATACTGCTCCCTAGTTCAGAGCGGTATCCATGAGGATTCCTCTACGTAAAAAAAAGGGATACACTACATATATACATACATATCACAGGCACTACAGCGATTGCGTTGCTATCTGGTGTTAAGTAGCAATTGCTGTTGGTAGCACCGCAGTACGTATACAACACTCAGCAGCTGTGGTAACCGCGCCGCTCCGAACCGCGGTCGGTTTGTGGTGCTCCTTTTTGATCCAGCGAAGCGAGATCTCTAAATCAACTTGGGCAAATCGGCGTTGTATGTATATTTATTTATTTTAGAAACAACATCATTACAGGTTTTTTTTAAGCCCTAAGGCGATGCTATGTCTAGGTAACTTATGTTAATTAATATGACAAATACAAATTCAATACAAATACTATAGAAACTAGACATTTGGGTATACATTATATTATACATTTACTTTCAATGACGACCTGTGCCATTTTTAAGAGTTTCGGCAGGTTTTGGTAAAATATGTCCACGCTACTTTCGGACAGGATATTAAGCAAGTTTATAGCGAGTGACATGGGGGCAAACTTAAGTAAGTTGGTCCTACAGTTGGGCACCTCAAGCATAGCGGGGCGGCGGCGCGCGCCCAAGTAGTCGTTGGGGACGCGCAGCCGTAGCGCCGCCAGCACCGCCGGCTGGTGCAGCTCCCCGCGCAGGACACGGACCATGTACTTCACCAGCGCGACGTCTCTGCGCACTGACAGCCTGCAGTACCCTACCATACCTAACACGAACAGACTCGGGTACATCAATGGGTAATATGGATAGACTCGATATTCTTTTAGGTACAAAAAGCGAGTAAATTTATTTTGTATCTTTTCTACCATGAGTTTGTACTTAGCTTCGTTAGGGTTCCAAATTATAGCATTTGTTTCTAGATGACTTCTTACAAGGGCATTATATAAAAGTTTAATAACATTTATGTTTTTAAAATGCACACTCTGTCTCAGAATAAAACCCAGGTTTCTAAAAGATTTGACGCACACATTTACAATATGGCGCCGGAACCTTAAGTCAGGGACCATTTCGAGGCCTAGGTCACGGACGGACGTCTTTCTCGGCAGCACTACCCCCTCCACCTCGTACTGATACTGCAAGGGGGCGCGCGCCCGGCTGTAGCTCATCACGGAGCACTTCGCTACGTTAAACAGTAGCTTGTTGGACCTGCTCCATTGGACCACCCTATCTATGTCGGACTGGAGCCGTTGACAATCGGATGTGTCCGCTACTGTTCGAAACACTTTCAGGTCGTCCGCAAAGAGCAAACAGCCTGCCTCCTTAACAACCCCCACAAGATCATTAATCATAATGACGAATTCAAGAGGACCAAGATTGCGCCCTGACTTACCCCCGAAAACGTGTAATATGGGGCCGATTGGTACCCCGCGTACTCCACATACTGTCTGCGTTCGCTAAGGTAGCTCGCGAAGAATTTGAGCAAATGCGGCGTGAAACCTATTGCAGAAAACTTCGACAGTAATACATCGTTATCGACAGCATCGAAGGCTTTCTGAAAGTCGAAGTACGCGCAGTCTACCTGCCCACCTGCGTCCACTGCTGGCGTCAGGTGCGTTACGAATGACAGCAAGTTGCTGGCTGTGCTGCGCCCCGGCCGAAAGCCGTGCTGGGCGTCGGTAAGGCGCGCGCTCACTTGCGTATAAATACACTTATGTAAAATTGACTCAAATACCTTAGCGAAGGCCGACAGCACGGCGATCGGACGGTACTTGCTCACATCGGACCCACCTCCTGCTTTTGGGACCGGAATTACTCGTGTCGTTTTCCATCGGTCAGGATAACGGCACTTGTCTAAACATAAATTGAAAATGTGTAAAAGGGGTTTCTCAAAAACAAACCGACAGTCTTTTATTAAATAAGGAGGAATGTTATCGGGCCCTAAAGAGTGCTTAGGCTTCAAAGCACGGAGCGCAGTACGTACGTCACGGGCAGTCAGCTGGGCAACGTGCACCCGGGTGGCGTCCCCCCCCCCCCCCCCCCACGGGTGAGGCGCACTCCACCTTCCTCGGGTCTAGGTTCGGCCGAACCGGACTGTACACAGAGTGGAAGTATGACGCAAAACATTCCGCACACTCTTCATCACTCAACTCCCTCCCCTCTTTAGTGATACGAGTTTTATTACGCCTCGATTGCTTTTGCTTGATAAAAGCCCAAAAAGACTTAGGGTCATTTTTAAAATTTAATTGCAACCTCTCTTGGTAGGCGTCAAAAGTTTCAGATAATTTAATTTTAACTAAAGACCTGCATTTAGAAAAAAATTCGTAATCACTTTGTTTACCTGTAATTTTAAATATCTTATGGTAACGCCATTTCCGCTGAATCTCGATTATCAAATCTGCCGTATACCACTCAGGATAGTTAAAACGAGACTTATTTGCTACCTTAGCACATTTCTTAGGTGTACACTCGGAAATAGCTTGGTTTATGACTTCATAAAAGTATTCCAGCGCCGCCTCTGAATTCTCAGTCCTATATAATTGATTCCAATCTATGGATTCTAACATGTAGTATAACATAGGAAAGTTACATTTAGTGAAGTTCCAACAAAGATGATCTGCAGAGCTACCCATATGGTGACATGGTGGTACGGGGCCTCCTCGGCGTGTGACCGTCGTCGTCACACAGACGAGTGGCGGATGCTGAGGGTCAATAGGTACCAAGGGATCGTAAGACAAAAGTACGTCCAAGTCACTCGCTGGTAATGAAGATAAAACTAAGTCTAGCGTGCGGTTATTACTATTAAGTAAGTTATTTACCTGCCGAAATCCACAGAAAGCATTCACATACTCCATATAACTTTGTACCTCCACAGTTGTCGAAGGCATATTGAAATCACCCAACACCAATACATTGTCGAACTTAACACACTCAGTTTCTAAAATATTAAATAAATGCATATATTCGTTATCATTACTATTTGGTGGAATATAAACTACACAGCACATAAACAAAAAAATATTTTTACGGTGTACCGACGCACATACTATCTCGAATAAGGCCGCGTCCACATTTGATCATTTATATGTTTGTTTGTCCGAAAATAACTTTCGAAGCGTTTATCCGATCATCGTGAAATTTGGTATATAGGTAGGTAGCAATAGCACAATTTTGGTGTGACTAAATGAGGTAAAACTGGGGGGCGGTTGTTGAGGTATTGGGGTTCAAGAGGGATAAAAAAAAAACCAAAATGGGACTATACGGTCAAGTGGCATGTCTAATAAGAGGTCTTTGTGTGTTCATTTTGACCCCGTTTTTATTTTTAGTTTGAACTGTTTAGTTTTTAAGTTATTAGCTTATAAAAACTGAACTTTGACAAAATTCACAGGGTGCACCAGTGACCCCACAGTGCTGGGTATGCTTTAGTAACACAAATATAGGCAAAAGTCTGAAATCCAGAATAACTGCAATTTGTACCCAAAAAAAAAATCCATTTTACATGAACTCCCGTTACCTGTAATTTGAATGAAACTGTAGGTCAAGTAATTTGGAACTGCATTTCGTGGCACTATTTTTTTAGTCAAAGATTAAGGCCGGCTTGCACAACGATCCCTAAACGTATTTAGCGACTAAACATGTTTAAATTGTAGGTATTTGTATGATTTGACAACTCCTTAAATCATATTTAGCCATTAAATACGTTTAGGCATCGTTGCGAGTCGCCCTAAGAATATTTTTTTTGTGTTGGGAGACTCGCGAGATATCAGTTCGGGGCGTACCACTAGTTTATCGTTTATTTATTGATAAAAATAACGATAGTCAAGCGTTTGACCACTACGTCACCTGATGGTAAGTGATAGTGTGATCGGAGATGGAGCGCGTTTGCCTAGAAAGAACCTATTCACTCTGGGCTTGAAGACTCCGAGATTATACTGGTTCGGAAAAACATAGGCCGGAAGTGAGTTCCACTCCTTACTTGTGCTAACAAGAAAAGTTGAAGCAAATCGTTTTCTACGGCAAGGTGGTATGCCGACCAGGTGGTACATCACGGTACGTCTGCTGTCCGGTGGTGGAAGGGGGACTTCCTAACTAGGCTTTGAGTTTAATAAATGATTACATACCATTAGAGCTGATATATTCTACGAGCCGGTTCAGTCTCTTTTGGAAGCTCCTTGCTACATCCACGTGTCCTCTCTCAGCAGCATCCACTATAACTGCCACTTGAGAAGGATAAATGTTCGTTACCGTTGCTATGCTTGACCCGTACCCCATGAACGCTGCTGGTGCGAGATGCTGAAAATTGCGTAAAACTAAGCTTAGTGGAAACTGCGAAACCTATTTTGTATTTCGGATGTTTAGCATCTATACTAATATTATAAAGAGGAAAGATTTGTATTTTTGTGTGTATCTTTGTAATGAATAAACTCAATAACTACTGGTCCGATTTCAAAAATTCTTTCACCATTAGAAAGCTACATTCACCCTGAGTAACACAGGCTACTTTTTACCCATCTGCGCAGAAGGAGGGTAATGTTTTTATTGAAAACTAGTACGAAATATCGCGCTTTTTCGAGCTATATTCAAATACTAGCTGTTGGCCGCGACTTAGTACGTGTTACAATACTAAATGTGTAGATAACCTAGAAATAAAGCTAAACTCACTGTTGGAAGTTGACTTGACACCCCGTTTTTATCTCATGGGAACTGATTTTTTAGATGATAGAAAAGCTTGGGATTGAAATTGCTCCAACTCGTTCAAAATGTTACAATTTAGACGTAATTTATTTTCTGTATTGTTATGTATTCTAAAAGGATCATTAAAAAAACAACCAGCCTTGTTTCTTGCCTTTCTTTCCTGGCTTGGTCGCGAAGGAACAGGCAGTAGAATTGACGTTTCAAAGTGATCCTTGTGATTTTAATGAATAAAAGATTTTGACTTTGACTTTATTTATGAAATAAAAGGTAGCCTTAGGTAGGTAATCTAGGTTATAATCTACGTATATACCAAATTTCTTCGAAATCGGTTCAGCCGTTACGATGTGATTGAGTAACAAACAAACAAATAAATAAATAAAAGGCTGGTTCCTATCATCATCATCATCATCAGCCGGTAGACGTCCACTGCTGAACATAGGCCTCCCCCTTAGATCGCCACAACGAGCGGTTGGTAGCCGTTTGCGCCCAACGGCTCCCCGCGATCATTACCAGATCGTCGGTCCACCTTGTGGGGGGCCGGCCTACGCTGCGTCTTCCAGTCCGTGGTCTCCACTCGAAAACCTTTCTTCCCCAACGGTTATCGGTTCTACGAGCGATGTGGCCTGCCCATTGCCACTACAACTTGCTAATTTTGAGAGCTATGTCGGCAACTTTAGTTCTTCTGCGGATTTCCTTATTGCGGATTTTGTCACGCAAAGAAACCCCGAGCATAGCCCTATATCCGCTATTTCGCTGGTTCCTATATCCGTCGGTAACCGACTACGCCTCGTATCTCCTTCAAAAAGTGTCAAACTAGTGTCAAACTTTTGACAGATTTTCAAGGAGAAACGAGTCGTAGCTGGTTACCGACGGATATAGGAACCCGCCATTAGAGTGATGGCGCGCAGTGTTCAGAACTTTTTAACTTGTAATTAAATGCACGCACTCTTCCGTTAAAGACAAATATGAGAAATATTGTTATTTTTTTAACTTTCTGTTTTGAAAAAAAATATTTAAAACTATATATATGAATTACTACGTGAAAACTAGAGGGGGGGGGGTTAAATGGGCGACGTCGTATGGGTACGTTCCTTTATCTCATTTATTCCTATTATTTCTTTTGATCAGTCCTGGTGGCATTTTTTATTTCATTAGTTCAGTGACTAAAAAAACACATCCTAGCACAAAACTAGTGGGTTTTGGTGTTACTACTTCTGTGATATTTTTGACCGGACCATGTAATGTGATATATACCTAGGTGTAGCCAGGCTTTTTGTTAGTTTACTTGATTTCTTGTCTGGCACACTCACGTGATTGGCGATGAAGACTGTGTTGGTTGTTGGATCGAGCTGGTCGGCTACTTGCACAGCCACGTTCAAGTCAGCCTTCATGCCCATGAAGTTCGGGATCCTGTCTTTAGCCATAGCGAAGAAATCACGCATGTTGACTGTGAATGGACAGTTGCATTTTATTATCCATCAAATCTATCTCTATATCTTTACCAAATTTGCCACCACCACACCACCACGTCTGGAGTTTAAATGCTGCGGGCTGTAAATCATTTTTTTCATCATCATCATATCTTCCACACGTCCACTGCTGAACGTAGGCCTGCTCCCAACGGCTCCCGGCAATTTTTATTTGGTCGTCTTTCCATCTATTGGGAGGACGCCCTACGCGCTACGTCAAATTATTTCAGGCTGTTTAAAGTGGTCACCACTATGGGTGTTTTGTGTACTTGCTGTCGATTGGGACGCAATGTTCCAATTCACACTTTTGATATTAATATTTTTGTTACTGTCGATTCGGACACCATTAAAAATAGCTGCATTGTACAGTCAGTTAAAAAAACAGGTTTTTACCGAGGCGCAGCGGCGGCACAGCAAGACGACGAAATAGATGCATAGCAAGGTCACACTCCTCTCTATCTCTTTATTTGAGACATTTTTAAGTGATCATGATATTGTCGATTCGGACAAAATATATTGGGACGCAATGTTACAATTCACACTTTTGATTTTAATATTTTTGTTACTGTCGATTCGGACACCATTAAAAATAGCTGCATTGTACAGTCAGTTAAAAAAACAGGTTTTTACCGAGGCGCAGCGGCGGCACAGCAAGATGACGAAATAGATGCATAGCAAGGTCACACTCTCTCTATCTCTTTATTTGAGATATTTTTAAGTGATCATTATATCATTATAGATGCCTAAGTATAAAAGATGTTGATTTATACCAAATATACGCTATGAATGAAACTTGTGTTTTTTTAACATTAATGTAAGTCACCACACGCTCGCAAAGCAATTTGATTAGCTTTATCACATTATATTATATTTTGGTTAAACATGTTTTACCTGACTGTACTCAACAGCTTCAATAATTAGATGGTGTCGAAATCGACAGTAAAAAAAAATATTAAAATCAAAAGTGTCAGTTGGGACACTGTTTTCTAATGTCCGTATCGTCCGCAACTCGTTTTGTGTAGCTCGTACTCGAAAAGTACGACACAAAAATTTCACGCAGCAGCGGTGTCTAAACTCGTCTTAACTATGGTGCGCTTGTTAGCACAGGAAAGACAAAAAGATATCTCTATTTTAAACAAGAACATTCGAGACATTAGCTCTAGTTGGTAGACTTACGATCGACGCCACTCATCATCGGGAAGTGGTAGTAGATGAGGGGCAAGGACGGCGCTGCCTTGGAGACAGCCTGAAGGTATACCACCAGTTGCTCCACATTCCTCGGCTTGTAATAGAGCTCTGGTAGAGTCATTATAGCGCTCGCTTTCACTTCTTCGGAGTACTTAGCCTGCGAAACGTTAAATATCTAGTAAGTATTTACCTATATTTATTTATTTTATTGAACGAGCGAAGCGAGATCTCTAATGGCGGGTTCCTATATCCGTCGGTAACCAGCTACGACTCGTTTCTCCTTCACAACCTGTCAAAAGTTTGACATTAGTTTGACACATTCTCAAGGAGATACGAGGCGTAGTCGGTTACCGACAGATATAGGAACCCGTCATAAATCAACTTGGACAAATCGGCATTGTATGTATGTATGTTTGTTTGTCCGAGGATAACTTTCGAAGCGTTGATCCGCTCCTCGTGAAATTTGATACATAGAATGTTGGGGGGGGGGGGGGGGGGTTGTTGAGATATTGGGGTTTAAGAGGGGTAAAAAAAAAGGAAAATGAAACTACTTGATCAAATGGGACGTCAAATGAAGGGTCTTCATTAGTACATTTAGACTCCGTTTTTGTTTTTAGTAAACTCTTTACAAGTTTTTGTGTTATTAGCCATAATAAATAAAACTTTGACAAAGTTCACAGGGTACACCAGTGACCCCACATCGATGTAATTTGGTATACGTGTAGCTTAAGTGACACAAATATAGGTAAAAGTATGAAATTCGGAATAACTGCAATTTGTACCCCCAAAACCATCTCCAAATTACATGATCTCCCGTTATTTGTAATTTGAATGAAACTGTAGGTCGAGTAATTTGGGAATGTATTTCGTGGCACTGTTTTATTGGTCAAATAAAAATAAGACCACGTTTGGGGACCATAGGTAAGGACGGGCAGTATACACATGTCTATGAGTTTGCGCTTTAGTGACATAGGAAGGTTTCCCTTCATCAGCTCTTTCATGAACCAGTAGTTCTTCCAGACGTTCTCGAACATTCAATTAGTCGAAAAAAATATACGAAGAAAACAATGAGAAAATTAGGTACTGTTTGCTGTTGGTTTCTGCGTTACTAGAGGGAACTGTACTCACCAGCTCAATGACATCAGGCATAGGAGCGGCGCCTACTTGTGAGATTACAGTGACGTCACACGGCTTAGCAGCCTCTATCCAGGCTTTGAGCAGCTTTTTACGTTCAGCCACGTTCAGCGAGGCAGCCTCACCCGTTGTACCACCAACTGTAACGAAAAGAAAGAAGTGTGAAGTGCGAGTCGGACTCGCGCACGAAGGGCTCCGTACCATTATCTATAAAAACGAGCAAAAAGTCACGTTTGTCGTATGGGAGCCCTCATTAAATATTTGTGTTATTAAAATGCGTTATTAATTAAATAAAATTTTAATTATTTATTTTTAAAATGAATATATAACTACATATTCTGTGAATATTTCAAGCGTCTACCTTTTGCTCGATACGAACAGGTAGACCCTAACATATATATTTTATTATGTTTTTAGTATCTGTTGTTAAAACGGCAACAGAAATACATCATCTGTGAAAATTTCAACTGTCTAACTATCACGGTTCATGCGATACAACCTGGTGACAGACGCACAAACAGACAGCGGAGTCTTAGTAATAGGGTCCCGTTTTACCCTTTGGGTACGGACATTGACCTAGACTGTAGAATCCGTATAGATAATATTTTCTACTTGATATGTACCTCCACGCCTTCCTGAGAAAAAGGGTTTGACGTTCCCTTTTTCCATTTGAGTTACCTACTGAACCTTATTAATTAAATTTTTATAATCATAGATACAAATTTTAATTAGTGGTCCACCTAGGTCCTGGACCCAGCCCAGGGGAGGTTCATGACCCCCCATTACCCTCCCCTGGATCCGCCCTTGGCTGTGTCAGCTAAACAGAGCCTAGATTAAATCACGACTGGGATGCTGTGCACTGGAAACTAGTCTATCCATACTAATATTATAAATGCGAATGTAACTCTGTTTGTTTATTTGTTTGTTACGTTTTCACACCTAAACGGCTGGATAAAATTTGGTATACAGATAGATTGTGACCGGGACGGGGATATAGGCTACTTTTTACCCGACTGCGCGGGAAGGTATCTAATGTTTTTATTAACAAACCACGCGTGCGAAGCCGCTTGCGGGTCGAATGTACGTATGTATGTATGTTTGTCCGAGGATAACTTTCGAAGCGTTGATCCCGATCATAGTGAAATTTAATACATAGGTAGGTAGTGATGGTACAATTTTGTTGTGACTAAATAAGCTAAAAATGTGTGTGGGGGGGGGGGGGGGGGTGTTGTTGAGATATTGGGGTTCAGGAGGGGTAAAAAAAAATTGAAATGAGGCTTACTGTCAAATGAGACGTCAAATGAAAGGTATTCATTTGTACATTTAGACTCCGTTTTTATTTTTCGTAAACTCTTTATAGTTTTTGAGTTATTAGTCATAATAAAAACTGAACTCACACATGACATAGACAGTCCGATACAAATAACACTACCTGCCGCCACGAGCGTTGACGGCGAACTGACAGAGCGCAGCAGCCGATTCTCCCCCCCCCCCCCCCCCCGTCTCGCCGCGCGCATACCTCAGGGAGTGCACAGCACTAATGGTCACACTATAGATCTCGTTCAAACCAATTTTCGGTGGAAGTTTGCATGGTAATGTACATCATATATTTTTTTTTAGTTTTATCATTCTCTTATTTTAGAAGCTACAGGGGCGGGACACATTTTACCACTTTGGAAGTGTCTCTCGCGCAAACTATTCGGTTTAGAAAAAAATGATATTAAAAACCTCAATATCATTTTAAAGACCTGTCCATAGATACCGCACACGTATGAGTTTAATTAAATTTTTTTTTTGAGTTTCAGTTCTATGGGGAACCCCCAAAATTTATTGTTATTTCCTATTTTTGTGTGAAAATCTTAATGCGGTTCACAGAATACATCTACTTACCAAGTTTCAACAGTATAGTTCTTATAGTTTCGGAAAAAAGTGGCTGTGACATACAGACGGACAGACAGACAGACATGACGAATCCAGAAGGGTTCCGTTTTTTGCCATTTGGCTACGAAACCTTAAAAACGAATTACTGTCATATTTAGACCACTGTGCAATGCTAACTAGTTCATATGACTAGGTAAATCTATGCTAAGACTTACCAAGAATACCCTTTATATTGTTTGATACCAAATGCTTCACGTACTCAGGAATGACGCCATAGTTGATATTCCCACCATCATCCATGGGAGTGAACACTGGTGCTAGCACGCCTTTGATGCTAAATTCCTGCAATTTAAAATCTGTACTAAGAGTTTTCTTTTATTCTTTATTTGAGTCAACAAACAAATATTACTATGCTTAAAATAGATACATAAATAATAAATGCATTGTTCTTTATGTACCTATATCCGGTCCCTTTGTCCACAGATTATATATAACAAACTCCCAAGTGATGATAAAAACCGGCCAAGTACGAGTCGGACTCGCGCACAAAGGGTTCCGTATCATTATCTATAAAAACCGCGAAAGATCATGTCTGTTGTATGGGAGCCGCCCTTGAATATTTGTTTTTTTTTAATTAATTATTTATTTTTAAAGTGAACATATAACTAAATATTCTGTGCATATTTCAAGCGTCTACGTTGCTGTTATTAATATCGAGTAAAAACGAGCAAATAATCACGTTTGTTGTATGGGAGCCCCTTTAAATATTTATTTTATTCTGTTTTTAGTATTTTTTGTTATAGCGGCAACACATATATACATTACCTGTGAAAATTTCAACTTTCTAACTAACACGGTTCATAAGATATAGTCTGGTGATAGACGGACAGACAGACAGCGGAGTCTTAGTAATACCCTGAAAATTACAAATAACAAATTTGAAAACGTATTTAAACAAAATCTTTATAAAAAAACCTACTTTATGTATAATATCGGATTATTTAGATGTTAAAGAAGCTTGGGATTGAAATTGCTTCAACTCGTTCAAAACGCTGCAACTCAGACGTAATTTAATTTCTTTATTTTTTTGTATTCTAAAAGGATAATTTAAAATAACAACCAGCCTTGTTGTTGTTTTTCTATCCTGGCTTGGTCGTGAAGGAACAGACAGTACAATTGACGTTTCAAAGTGATCCCTGTGATTTTAATGAATGAAAAGATTTTTATTTGTTTTTGAATTTTTGCTTGCTCCCAGCCAATGCCAACCAACAAGTATCTACAGTCAACCACAACATAGTACTAAGATCGGTAAGATGTAGAGATCTCTAAATCAACTTGGGGCAAATCGGCGTTGTATGTATGTATGTATGTTTGTTTGTCGGAGGATAACTTTCGTAGCGTTGATCCGATCATGATGAAATTTGACACATATAGGTAGGTAGTGATGGCACAATTTTTGTGTGACTAAATGAGCTAAAAATGTTACGGGGTTGTTGAGGTATAGTAGGGTTCAAGAGGGGTAAAAAAAATGAAAATGAGACTATTAGGTCAAGTAGGACGTCAAATGAAAGGTCTTTATTAGTACATTTTAACCTTGTTTTTATTTTTGGTTTAATCTTTGTAGTTTTTGAGTTATTAGCCATAATAAAAATAAAACTATGACAAAACTCCCAAGGTACACCAGTAACCCCACAATGCTGAAATTTGGTATTCGTGTAGCTTTAGTTACACAAATATAGGCAAAAGTCTGAAATTTAGAATAACTGCAATTTCTACCCCTAAAAAGGGTAACCAAATTTCATGAACCCCCGTTACCTCCAATTTGAATAAAACTGTAAATCTAGTTAATTGGTTATATATCCTGGAACTAATTTATTAGTCAAAGATTAAGGCCGGCATGCACAAAGATCACAAAACGTATTTAGCGACTAAACATATTTAAAATTGACGTATTTGTATGATTTGACAAATTCTTAAATCATATTTAGCCACTAATACGTTTAGACATCGTTGTGCAAGCCACCCTAAGAATAATATACCTATATATTTTGTTTTATGAGAGATTCGCGAAATCTCAGTTCGGGGCGAACCACTAGTATATAAGTATGTAACTTTTTGTCGAATAATTACTTATGATACAAATACAATTACTTATGATTTCGACGCGGTTTTCTGGACCAATATAATCTCGGAGTCTTCAAGTCCAGAGTGAGAAGGTTTTTTCTAGGCAAGCGTACTCTGTCTTCGATCACACCATCACTTACCATCAGGTGAGGTAGTGGTCAAGCGCTTGTCTATCATCAATATAAAAACGGTGTTTTTAGGGTTCCGTTTTATTTGTATCATAAGTAATTATTCGACAAAAAGTTACATACTTATATACTAGTGGTTCGCCCCGAACTGAGATTTCGCGAATCTCCCATAATCATCTCCGAAAATTACTCTCTTGTCCGTCTGTCCGTGTGTCACCACCGATTTTCTCAGGAACTGAGCATACTGAGGTCTATAGATCAAGGTCCTGAGTCAACACGATAAAATGATAAGGGCAAATTTAGATTTTCGCGAAAACTTGTAGGTACCAAAATTTACCTATATTTTCAACTTTTTTATTTTTCGGATTTTCCCTTTACTTGTGCTGTATAAAACCTTCCTTTTAACCAAAATTGACAATTCTAGGTCAACCGGAAGTACCCTATAGGTTTTGGGTCGAAAACCTATGTGGTAGTTCCCGTTGACCTAGAATCACGAAATTTGGCAAAAATCAAGGTCTTACAAATAAAGGAATTTTTTTTTTGAGTTTCAGTTCTAAGTATGGGGAACCCCCAAAATTTATTGTTTTTTTTCTATTTTGTGTAAATCTTAATGCGGTTCACATAATACATCTACTTAACAAGTTTCAAACGTATATTTTTAATAGTTTAGGAAAAAAGTGGCTGTGACATACGGACGGACAGACAGACAGACATGACAAATCTTTAAGGGTTCCGTTTTTTGCCATTTGGCTACGGAACCCTAAAACCATATAAAATTAGAAGTTTTTAAATATTTTCTTTTTATTTGAGTTTTAAATTACATGTACGTGACAATAGATAGCAAAAATAGCCATAGAAAATGTATTTGAATAAAAAAATGACATTTTAAATCAGATTTACCTTATCGTTAGTTAAGTTACGTTTAGTTAAGTTACGAATAGTTAAGTTACGTTTAGTTAAGTTACGTTTAGTTAAGTACGTTTAGTTAAGTAATGTTTAGTTAAGTTACGTTTAGTTAGGTAACGTTTAGTTAAGTTACGTTTAGTTAAGTTACGTTTAGTTAAGTTACGTTTAGTCAAGTTATGTTTAGTTACGTTAAGTTTAGCTACGTTTTGTTTAGCTACATTTAGTTAAGTTTCGTTTTGTTAAGTTACGTTTAGTTAAGTTACTTTTAGTTAAGTTACGTTAAGTTAAGCTATGTTTAGTTAATTCACGTTTATGTTATGTTTAGTTTTGTTTAGTTAAGTTACGTTTAGTTACGTTACGTTTAGTTAAGTTACGTTTTGTTAAGTTACGTTTAGTTAAGTTACGTTTAGTTAAGTTACGTTTCGCTAAGTTACGTTTGGTTAAGTTACGTTTTGTTAAGTTACGTTTAGTTAAGTTACTTTTAGTTAAGTTACGTTTAGTTAAGTTATGTTTAGTTACGTTTAGTTTAGCTACGTTTAGTTTAGCTACGTTAAGTTAAATTACGTTTTGTTAAGTTACGTTTAGTTTAGCTACGTTTAGTTAAGTTACGTTTTGTTAAGTTACATTTAGTTAAGTTACTTTTAGTTAAGTTACGTTTAGTTAAGCTACGTATAGTTAAGCTACGGTTAGTTAAGTGACGTTTAGCTAAGTTACGTTTAGTTAAGTTACGTTTAGTTAGGTTACGTTTAGTTAAGTTATATTTAGTTACGTTTAGTTTAGCTACGTTTAGTTTAGCTACGTTGAGTTAAGTTTAGTTTAGTTTAGTTACGTTTAGTTTAGTTACGTTTAGTTTAGTTACGTTTAGTTTTGTTTAGATAAGTTACGTTTGTTTAGTTAAGTTACGTTTAGTTAAGTCACGTTTAGTTAAGTTACGTTTAGTTTTGTTTAGCTAAGTTACGTTTAGTTAAGTTACGTTTAGTTAAGTTACGTTTAGTTAAGTAACGTTTAGTTAAGTGACGTTTAGCAGAGTTACGTTTAGTTAAGTTACGTTTAGTTAAGTTACGTTTAGGTATGTTATATTTAGTTACGTTTAGTTTAGCTACGTTTAGTTTAGCTACATTTTGTTAAGTTACGTTTAGTTAAGATACGTTTAGTTTAGTTACGTTTAGTTTTGTTTTGTTAAGTTAAGTTACGTTTAGTTCAGTCACTTAACTAAACGTAATTTAACTAAACGTAACTTAACTAAACGTACCTTAATTAAACATAACTTGACAAAAAGTAACTTAACTAAACTTAACTAAACGTAACTTAACTAAACATAAGTAAACGTAACTTAGCTAAACGTACCTTAGCAAACGTAATTTAATTAAACGTACTTAACTAAATGTAACTGAACTAAACGTAACTTAACTAAACGTAATTTGACTTAACATAACTAAACGTAACTTAACTAAACGTAACTTAAGTTAACGTTAAGTTTAGTTAAGTTACGTTTAGTTAAGTACGTTTAGTAAACGTGACTTAACTAAACGTAACTTAACTAAACGTAACTTAACTAAACGTACCTTAATTAAACATAACTTGACTAAACGTAACTTAACTTAACACTTGTGCTATATAAAACCTTACTTTTAACCAAAATTGACAATTCTAGGTCAACCGGACCGGAAGTACCCTATAGGTTTTGGGTCGAAAACCTATGTGGTAGTTCCCGTTGACCTAGAATCACGAAATTTGGCAAAAAGCAAGGTCTTACAAATAAAGGAAAAATTCCAAAAAATAGAAAAATTGAAAATTGCAGAGTGTCCCCATACATACCATACTTGACTCCTGTTAAGATAGTCCTCTGAGTTGTGTAAAGATCACATATTTATGAATAACTAATAACATCATTATTTTGTATAATCATTTAAAAGTATCTAAGCAATTATAAAAATCGTATGAATTTACTTGGTCAAAATAAAGATTGCTATTTGACTTCCGTCTGAAGCTCCAATCGAGTTGGTTTCGATTTTACGAGCAAGCCGCCATCTTGGGGTTGACGGAACATGCTGCGTTGTGCTGTGTAAGGGAGGAACGGCGGTAATCCTGCTAAAACCTAAGGTAAATGTCCTTATTCCTTTATAAATTAATATTTAATACATGAGTTTTATTAGTGTATTGGAGTTCTATTTAGATTTACGAATAAATGTGAAACGAGTAGGCAAATTAAATGATTCTGGGAAATCCAAATATGTATTGTGTTATAACTATCCCTTTCAGTTGTATGGGCGCTCATTCAATTTAGAGGACTAGCTTAGTCGGAACCAACCTCAAATAAGATTAATTAATAATACGGTGCTATTGAATAAAATAAATATTTCAGGGGGGCCAACATCAGACATGATTTTTTTGCCTTTTGGCAGATAATGGTACGGAGCCATTCGTGCGAGAGTGCGACTCGCACTTGGCCGGTTTTTTATAAAAGTTTAAATATTATTATTATTTCCCGTCTAATAGTGGCAATCATCCAAAGCAGGAAGAGACTGGATTACCACTGCTAAAGATAAGAAAAAATTGAATTCTTTGGAGGAGGCTTTTACCCTGAGGGGGTCCACATTAGAAGGAGATTAAATTGCATGATTAGTAGATATATTATGGTTAATTAGGATTAATCAGTAATATAATAATAATTTTTAAATTAATTAATTCTGTCTAATTTATTGTGGAATCAAATAAAGCTATTTTTATTTTATTTATTTATTTAATAGTGGCAAGTGGCAACACGGTGGCAACCTACTTAAAAAAATATGAAAAATAAATTATTTGTACTCAAATCGACTTACCATTTTTATCTTCAAGAAAGTTCCAACACGACAGCTATGTTAGGACACCAGAAGATAACTGATACCTGACGGTAAGTAACTAAGCAGGTAACATTATATCTAAGAAAGTAACCACAAGAAATTAAAACATATTGTGACCCTTTGCTCTTTGATCTTAAGGGCTAGTTTTGAACGAAGGCAAAAGATGTCATTCCAGGTCATTAGAAATGATTCTTGCACTAAAGTTGCACAATAGTAGTGGGAGGTTCCTAAAGCCGAACACTGAAGATTATGCGTAACGACCAGCGTTGCCAGATTTTTTTTGTCAAGTCGGGGTTTTGTAACTTTTTGAGTGAAAAAAACGGGATTCTTTCGTCGAAAGCGGGACATAGTAAAATAAAACCGGCCAAGTGCGAGTCGGACTCGTGCACGAAGGGTTCCGTATCTATAAAAAGGTAAACCTCGTTCAAATCAATTTTCGGTGGAAGTTTGCATGGTAATGTACATCATATAATTTTTTTAGTTTTATCATTATCTTATTTTAGAAGTTACAAAGGGGCGGGGGCGGGGGGGACACATTTTACTACTTTGGAAGTGTCTCTCGCGCAAACTATCCAGTTTAGAAAAAATATATATTAGAAACCTCAATATTATTTTTGAAGACCATTCCATAGATACCCTACACGTATGAGATTGATGAAAAAAAAATTTGTAGTTTCGGTTCTAAGTATGGGGAACTCCCAAAATTTATTGTTTTTTTTTCTAATTTGTTTGAAAATCTTAATGCGGTTCACAGAATACATCTACTTACCAAGTTTCAAAAGTATAGTTTTTATAGTTTAGGAAAAAAGTGGCTGTGACATACGGACGGACAGACAGACAGACATGACTAATCTTTAAGGGTTCCATTTTTTGCCATTTGGCTACGGAACCCTAAAAACCATATATAATTAGAAGTATTCAAATATTTATCTTTTTATTTGAGTTTTAAATTACGTTTACGTGACAATAGATAGCAAAAAATAACCATAGAAAATGTATTTTAATAAAAAAATGACATTTTAAATCAGATTTACCTTATCGTAGGATAGTTGAGTCTTTTTCGTCTTCTGGATAAAAAAAATAGAAATATATATATACAAATGGAAATAAGAAAAGAGTGAAAGAGAAAGAGAAGATGTCGCGGTCGCACGCACCGATTGCGTGACGCACCCTTCTATCCCGCGTGCTTATCTTCCGTCCGCGCTTCCTCAGCACGCTGCACGCACGGTCGAGTTATCCCGGAAAGCGGGACAGAGCGGGACATTTAATTTTGATTTCAAAATCGGGACGTCTGGCAACGCTGGTAAAGACCCACGACGGAACGGAGAAAGTGTAGGTATGCGTTTAGGGTGAGAGGTTGTTTGTTTGTTTGTGTGCAAAAACACGTTATAATGTGAAACGAATGCTCCCAATATCCTGAAATCTAGTCTACACGAAACAATAGAATTTCTATTGTGTCTGGAATCCAAGCATACCGAAGAATATAGCACTTTCTATAACTTTGGTAAGGAAGTAGGTACATAGTTACATACATAACCGTGTTAGATCTATAAAATAAAACCTCTAAAATAGTTTCACAGAGGTTCTTAACCTCGACATAGTAACAGTTAGATAACCTGTGCCTTGCGTACGATATTTTCATTGACACGTGTGATATTTCAGTCCGTGGTTCAGACTCATAACGAACGCGTGTTGAAAATATAAACTCTTTAATAAATTAAAACAAAGCCGTATTCCATTTTCAAAACGATTTAAAAAAAATATAGGTAACTAAGTTTGAATTTGAGCTAAAGTCTAAAGTTTGAATTTCTTATTCTATTTTTAAAAAGTGACCAATGCCTACAGAAGAATTGTGCTATGGAAAAAGGAACGGAACCAGTGGAAACGGGAAGATTGAAGAAGAGAAAGGACTTTTGGTAAATAACAGAACCAGCGAGAGGAAAGTGCTCGTTATTTATACCGGTGGAACTATTGGAATGGTGAATAATCCTGATGGATGTAAGTTGGAATTCACAATCTGCTTTTTTTTTATACAACTTATATGGCAAACGAGCATGCAGTCCACCAGATGTTAAGTGGCTACTGCAGCCCATGGATATCCACATAGAATTCAAAACAAGCTATTATGTTGTCTTGATCTCTATGTGGATACATTGCCATACTATAGGACTTAGCTGGTATGCCTATGTGCCAGTAATTACAGGAACATACCATTACCATCTAACCGGAACACAGCAGCACAAGTACTGCTATTTGGCGGCAGATAAAGGTAAGGCGGTGGTGCCCACTTCCTCGAGCCCGTTCACAAAAGCTCTACCACCGGTAAAATATATAATGTAAATATATAAGCTTTTATTTTTGTTATCAAATAAATTCATTAAAGTCAAAACAATCATTTTGAAACCATCTCGCTAACACGAGTTTACGTGAACTAGAAGGACAAAAACCTATACATAACACCTTTTTTGTTTTTTTGGTAGTTTGGTTACGTCTTTGGTGTATCCGTCCAAAAAGGTAGACATATTAGAGTATTATTTAGTTAGATAATTGTTTCTTTTTTTGTTTTTAATCTATTTCAAAATATAACTATTGTATGCAAATTAATACTCAACGAAGAGCACAGAAAAATTGTATTTTTATATGTACTTACAATGCAAAAACACTGTCAACAGAAGAATGAACGATTACACTGAAATTTGCAATACAAAACATATTACAAATATATAAAAACAGAAAACTGGACTAAAGTAGCACTCGACCACTGGAAAGGACTGGAAGAGGCTTTTACCCGAGAGGGAGCCTAACTGAAAAATAATAATAATAAAAGATTTACAAACAATCAATATACAATTTTATAATATTCTTAATAATTTAGGCTGAATTTATTATTTTAATCTTATTTTTAATCAAATCAATCATTTTATCATTTTAACATCTTGATTTGAAATTGCATGTATTTAAATTAGTACTTACCTAAGTTATGGAATAAACAGGCTTTTTTATTTTCATTTTATTTATTATGCAAATATAATATAGTGAATAAATGATTGTATATGTCTACAGATAAATAAAATGTTACTTAAGTGATATTTTTGGTTTAATTATACGTTCATCATATTAATTACTTACTTAGTTATCCGATGTAATTGCCAAATTACCATTTAAATCTTTCATCATTTGGGAAAGTTATCGTTTTGCAGCAAAAAAATGGAAACTATGTTTGGAATGTGAAATGTCTTGATTATAACTTGATCACCTTGAAATAAAATCGAAATTATGTAAAAGTTACAGACATGAGAAATAAGGAGACAGGCTGTTAATACGAATTGTCAAGAAACCCAGTGTCTCCGAATTTCCCCCTCTCGTGCCTACACCTACAAATAAAGCTTACGTACGATAATTGACTCGCGCAACACACACACTGAACGTAGCACTAGTGTTGGCTACTTGACTAACTCACACTAACAAATCATCCTATTAATGCGTACTACACGTACGTCACACTACCTTAAAAACTTGGGCATACACAAGGGATTGCCAATATCGATAAAGTGTTATCGATATCTTAGGATTTTGAGAGATATCCCGTCCACATTCAATCTTAAGTTAAAATAATCTTGTTTTAGGATTTTTTTACGAAATCAATTAAATACTCAACTACACAAGTTGAAAGTAAAAAATCCTAAACAAACCGTTTCTAATTTTTTTAAGTTTAAGTTACACTACTGAATCGAATTACAATCCCCTAAGAAACCTACATTACAACCCTTCTTTAACTATTTGAGAATATTATTACTTTTATTATTTACAAAGTTAGATATATAATTACTCGTCAAGTTTTATTTTAGTTCGGTCTTGGTCATTAAAAAGGTATCGACAAATTAATTTGTTGAAATCTAGTACCTCACTAACTCGCAGCAGAAAACAGTGGCCGTACCACGCAACGAACGTGGTATCGAGAGTATCGTTAAATAAATATTCCATTGCGCCTTCTGTTTTTGGATTGTGACTCGTTTTAACATACACGCATTAATGTATTTCAAACAATGAATATGAAATGCTTTTTGCACCGATTTCAAACTTGACTGACGACATTGTAAATAATTTTAGCCTTGTGATTGTTTTATAGATAAAAACGTATAAAATCAAGTAATTTTGAGTACTTACATGTGGAACGATATCCAATCTTTGCTATAATTCACTTTGTTACTCCTGTTTTTGCATGTTCTCACAGCACAACTTGGCATTTTGAGTCAATTTGTCTGAGACAGATGAAGCCCGACTAGTGCCCGATTTCGACGGACAAAATAGTTTGGTCTTGTTGTTGAGACACGGGGTACGCCCCTTCGCCCTATCCCCTTACATCCATGGTAAAAGTGATAGTCACGATAACCTGCACTAAAACGTACTGGAATGTTAACATCAAATAATGCCTCTATTCCAAAACGAAGCTTTCTAGAGCTTCCTTTGGAATAGTTATTTTGTCTTTCCTACTTAAATAAATAAAGCCTTTATTTCCACTTAAGTAATAACTATTTACATAATATTTAATAATTTCATTCATTCATTCTAATTAATATCGTTCAATTATGTGCATTGCTGTTATTATTATTCAATTATATTACATATTGATGTGTTATGTTCGATTCCCGTCGCGGAACAAGTGTTTGCATGATCTATAAATATTTGTTTCGGGTCTGGATGTTTTTCTATATATTATAAGTACGTAATTAAAAAAAAATGTATATAAGTATTATATCAGTTATCTGGTTCCCATAGTACAAGCTCTGCTTAGTTTGGGGCTAGATAGCGCTGTGTAAAAATGTCCAGCAATATTTATTTTTATTTATTTATTTATCTCTCACTTAATTTATTTATTTTGGGCACCCAGGACTGGGTGTAGGCCTCCTCCATGCAATACCATGTACAGATATCTTGAGCGAGTCAGGTCTTGCTCGCAAACTCTACCAAGTCGTCGCACCATCATCTTTTCGATCTTTCTCTTGTGCGCACCGCATCTCGTGGGTACCAATAAAATAAATTAAATAAAATACATTTATTTCAAGCAATTATGTAGCTCATATAAGAAAGCGCACAACACAATAAGTATACTAATGTTTATACAGGGTTTTTGAGAGCATGCCTGTGACAGCAATGTCTGGTGTACGGGCAGTCTACTCTTCCGGCTATCATTGCCAAGACGGTGTTGGCGTTGGCCCGCAGCCTGTGCACCAGGGACGCGGCTCGCTTGCGCATGACGGTATGGAAGCAGTCAACCCGCGCCGCCGCGAACATCCACGATGCACTGTAGTAGGATACGTTCGCTCCATCTTCCATCCTGTGCTCTAGAGATGTGGCCTGCCCACTTCCACTTCTTCAGTTGTCAGAGCATACTAACTGCGTCGGTGCTTTTCGTTACGGTTCTAATGTTGTCACTTTTGACTCTATATTTTAGTATCAAACCAAGCATTGATCTCTCCATGGCTCTTTAAAATATAGGTATCTTTTTTATTATTTCGTTTGTCAATGGTCAGGTCTGATAGCCGTAAAGCAGAGAAGGAAGAATTGTGTTGTCCATCAGCTATTTTTCCTACTACTTAGTACGTATTTATCTACTATCGTTAACAGACTAAAAAGAGTTTACAATAAGGAGTTCTTCTCGTTTGATATTTGTCATAACAATAAGGGAACTTTTAAAAGTGAAACTTAAAAAATAATAATGGAGGATGACACACATGCATATATACATATACATATATATATATATATATATATCATAAGAACCCGTATTTTGTTGCGTTGTATATACATATATATATATGTATATGATATAACTACATACTTATATATATGTATTCTATGTATTTTATCAATCTTTTTGTGTTTTTACATGTAATTTGTTTTGTTCGTATTTTTAGTTTAATTTAGAATGTCTATTTATAAATTCTCTTTTAAAAAGTAAATACGTTTTTGGCCGTATGCTACGCTTAGTATAAGTTTGTATCTTATTTAATAAGGGTTGTGGATTTTGTTAAATAAATAAAATAAATATATACCTACCTACCTATCTAAGGACTACGTCCTATAGGTAGTTATGTCAGTTTAAATTATAATTATCTTGTCGCTAATATTGCACACAAGATCTGTCATTGACATAACATCTTACATCTGTTTGATCAACAACAACATTCTTTATCTAAATAACATAATGTTGAACCTCGAAGTGTTGATCTCGCAGCGACCGAGACATGACCCTAGTTCGATTACCGAAATGGCAATATTGTTATCTCTACGTGATAAGTTGACAAAAATATTCTTTGTTTGTATTCTCTTTTATAGCCTTGACATATACTAGTGGTTCGCCCCGAACTGAGATCCCGTGAGTCTCCCATAAAAATAAAAAAATATTACTGTAAACTTTGACCATCAAAATAGTGCCACGAAATACAAACCAAATAACTTGACCTAAAGTTTCATTCAAATTACAGGTAACGGGAGGTCATGCAATTTGGGTTACTTTTTGGGGTAGAAATTGCAGTTATTCTGTATTTCAGACTTTTCCCTATGTTTGTGTCACTAATGCTACATGCATACCAAATTTCAGCACTGTGGGGTCACTGGTGTACCCGTTAATTCCATCAAAGTTTTTATTATGACCTATAGTCATAACAATGTTAATTGTTTACTTAAAAACTACAAGTTTTAAACTAAAAATGGAGTCGAAATATATCGATAAAGACCTTTCATTAGACGTGCCCTTTGACCGGATAGTTCAATTTTGTTTTTTTTTTTACTTCTCTTGAACCCCAATTTCACTACAACCCTCCACATTTTAAGCTCATTTATGGCGGGTTCTTATATCCGTCGGTAACCGACTACGACTCGTATCTTCTTGAAAAACTGCCAAACTAGTGTCAAACTTTTGACACGTTTTCAAGGAGAAACGAGTCGTAGCTGGTTACCGACGGATATAGAAACCCGGCATTAGTAACCATATTTCACGTAGATTGGATCAACACTTCGAAAGTTATCCTGCGGACAAACGAACATGCATACATACAACTCCGATTTGCCCAAGTTGATTTATGGCGGGTTCTTATATCCGTCGGTAACCGACTACGACTCGTATCTTCTTGAAAAACTGCCAAACTAGTGTCAAACTTTTGACACGTTTTCAAGGAGAAACGAGTCGTAGCTGGTTACCGACGGATATAGAAACCCGGCATTAGTAACCATATTTCACGATGATTGGATCAACACTTCGAAAGTTATCCTGCGGACAAACGAACATGCATACATACAACTCCGATTTGCCCAAGTTGATTTATGGCGGGTTCTTATATCCGTCGGTAACCGACTACGACTCGTATCTTCTTGAAAAACTGCCAAACTAGTGTCAAACTTTTGACACGTTTTCAAGGAGAAACGAGTCGTAGCTGGTTACCGACGGATATAGAAACCCGGCATTAGTAACCATATTTCACGATGATTGGATCAACGCTTGGAAAGTTATCCTCGGACAAACGAACATGCATACATACAACTCCGATTTGCCCAAGTTGATTTATGGCGGGTTCCTATTACGTCGGTAGACGACTACGCCTCGTATCTCATTGAAAAAGTGTCAAAGACAAACGAGTCGTAGCTGGTTACCGACGGATATAGGAACCCGCCATTAGAGATCTCGCTTCGCTGAATATACATACCTACCTACCTATTCTTATTTAACAATAATACCACTCTCGTTATCTGGTATAATTAGGTTTACGTACGTTGTGTACTTACTTAACATTGTTTCTTAAAGTATTTCCTACACTTATTTACATTTGCGAAGTGGCGTACCTAGAACTGGCGTACTGGAATTGAAACTAATACCTAATGCAAACTTTATCACGACATGTACCTACTGTATCGCTAACTGCTAAGCGCCTGAATGTTTTTAGTTTTAAATAAAAACTTATAGAGGCATGATTTCCAAAAAGTTTTGTTACACGTCGTCTGTTTAGATAAAATCTGTATTTAAATAAACAATTTTTTTAAATCAGCCGTCTATAAGTCGCGGCACATAACTTTAGCGCTGAACGATACGCGAAGGGGATAGCTGCGCATGTGTACTGTCGCGCAAGAAATACAATAGCCAATAGCCACACTTGATTGGAGATGTTTCTTACCGTTGCAATTGACGTATTTGTAGACTCTGCTGTCCTTTTTTGGATTTTCTATAAATCGCCATTTAATTTAATGTTTCCCGCCTTAATAATTTAGGTAGTTTGTTTTATCTGGCTCAAATTTACAGTGCTGCTGTCCGAATGACTGAGTAAAGTACTTGTAGCTCCATCAATTTCACTTTTGATTTGTTTCAAAGAATCAATTAATTAATAAGTAGGTAATAATTAAGAATTCTGGCATAAGGTCATTCACGTGAATGAACCTTTTGCCAGAATTCTTAATTATTCCATCGAATATTGGTATATTCAATTTTTCCATTGAATATTGGTATATCCAATTATTCCATTGAATATTGGTATATTCAATTATTCCATTGGATATTGGTATATTCAATTATTCCATTGAATATTGGTATATTCAATTATTCCATTGAATATTGGTATATTCAATTATTCCATTGAATATTGGTATATTCAATTATTCCATTGAATATTGGTATATTCAATTCATCATCATCATCATCATATCAGCCGTAGGACGTCCACTGCTGGACAAAGGCCTCCCTCATTGATCTCCAGGAACTGCGGTTGGAAGCGGCCTGCATCCAACGCCGACCTGCGGTTCTTACCAAGTCGTCTGCCCATCTTGTGGGTGGACGTCCTACGCTGCGCTTGCCGGTCCGTGGCCTCCACTCGAGAACCTTTCGGCCCCATCGGCCATCTGTTCTGCGCGCTATATGGCCTGCCCATTGCCACTTCAACGTGCCAATCCGTCGGGCTATGTCGGTGACTTGAGTTCTCCTACGTATCTCCTCATTTCTAATTCGATCCCGTAGAGAAACCCCGAGCATAGCCCTCTCCATAGCTCGTTGAGCGACTCTGAGCTTATTCATAAGGCCAATAGTGAAGAAAGTCTCGGTTCCATATGTCATCACTGGTAACACACACTGATTGAAGACTTTCGTCTTAAGGCACTGAGGTATGTTGGACGAAAAGACGTTGCGAAGTTTCCCAAATGCTGCCCATCCGAGTTGGATTCGACGATTGACCTCTTTCTCGAAGTTGGACCTACCTAATTGGACTGTTTGTCCTAGGTATACATACGCGTCGACAACTTCAAGAGCCGAGTTCTCAACCATAACTGGGGCAGAGACGACATGGACATTCGACATGATTTTCGTCTTCTCCATGTTCATTTTAAGTCCTACCCGTTGGGAGACTCGATTGAGGCCTTCGAGCATCGTGCTGAGCTCTTCCATCGACTTTGCCATGACCACAATATCGTCGGCAAACCGAAGGTGAGTGATGTATTCGCCGTTAATATTGATGCCCAGTCCTTTCCATTCCAGAAGCTTGAAGGCCAATGCGGTCGTAAACAGTTTCGGAGAAATGACATCTCCCTGTCTTACGCCTCTTTTTAAGGGAATCGCCTTCGAGCACTGTTCATGTACTCGGACTGACATAGTGGCGTTTTTATACAAACACTTCAACACTTCGATGTACCGATAGACCGAATATATTCAATTATTCCATTGAATATTGGTATATCCAATTATTATATATGAATGATGGTTCATTCATCTTATTATAATAACGATTCCCTCATCAATTAAAATTTTGGTATTATTTGAAAAGAAAAATATTTTTTGAATCATCAATAATCGAGTATTTACCTACTCTTTTTTAAATAGAATCAAAATTTACTGAACCAGGTGACTGGAACTGACTGGTGTCGTACACATCATCTCGTTAGAAGAAGGTACCTTACTAATGATTTATATATCTATTCACTAGTGTTTTACATACCTACCTACTTGGAGTACTTAGTATTGAAATGAAACACCAAGATATGTTTAAATTTTAAATAGCTTACTTTATTCGACGTTCGTAATCATAGTCATTTATTTTTCTTAAGAAGTTTATATAGATGCCTAGACACAGAAATTAAAGAAACATCTAAAAATTACATTTATGTAGAAGTGTCTAGAGACATAATTATCGAAGTTCAATTTAAACAATCATTTAAATTATGACTATTGATTAAATGTTACTTGATTACTTAGGTAGATATTGTTTATAAAATATTTCACACACTAGATGAAAAGGCATTATTTGATATTGAATGCTGTATTTTTGAAATAATTTCTCTTGTGCTGGTGTAAATTTCATCGAATAGCACACCTCTGACGACGTGTTGAGCGCATATCTCAGCATTGCATATACAAAAGGTATCTTCTGTGTTTTCAAAATTTCTTGCATCATGAATTTCAATACGTATGATTTTGTATCCATATGCTGGTTTCTTCACAAATGAATAGTTGCTGGTAATGGGACCCTCATTAATAACTCTCTTACGCTGCTCTGTTGCATTCCTGTTCGTAGCAGAGTCGTCGACAACAAAGTTGAATAAGTCTTCAGAATCCTGAAACAAAAAATAATATCTTTTACTTATGAATTTAGGTAGGTAGGGACATTCACACAATCAATTCAACTGATTACCCTACATAATAAAACAATTTATTTAATAGGTACTTACCGACATATCTTTCAGTTAATTTATTTGGAGAGGACGGAGATGCAGGCTTTCCAAATGCAAAGTGAACGTATAAGCATTTTTCTTAGTGTGTATCTGTGTGCACCATAAAAGGGGAAGTGTCACATGAATAGGATATTATAAAAGCTCCCTATTTTTGATCAAAACACATACCACTTTCCTGGGCGATACGCAACGCCTCTTCATCAACAGTCATTACCAAGCGAGCTGATAATCAAATAAAAATGTAAGTACCTACCTGCCTACCCTAACATTTAAAGTAATCGTTCGAACCACGATTCAATTCAATTTTAATTCACACATTCATTCGCTAGATTCAGACAATTCGTCAATTTATATAATTCAATGGTAATCATTCAATTGATATATAATTCAATTCATATACTCATAGAATAAAGTTGAATCAAATCTTTCAATACTTATTTCACTATTCCACTAGTTTTAAATATGTATGCCCAGGTACCTATACTAATCAGTTATTTTTTGACAGGTCCAAGCAACCGTGCCACACTACCGCGGACGCCCTGTTCCCGTCAGAAGATGAATCTGCTAGTGGCTGCTAAGACGTAGAAATTAAAAAAGCCGATAAGCCGAAGAAGCGATCATCAGCTGCGGTTTGACGGCCCGGTTCAGGACCGGGGCCGTCGAAGAAGGGCAAAGAGCTGAAAATCAGCCCGGTCACTATCAACAAGCCCACTGCTCACGACTTGTTCGGGTCGGATAGTGAGGAGGAACAGGTGACACCTGAATCAGTTAAGAACGGTAAAAAGGCGGCTTCTGTGTATTCTTATTTCACGAGAAGGCTGGCAAACGGTTATTCACGCCAGAGTAATGAAACTAAAAGCGGTTCTCATTATATGGAGGTTAAAATATACAAAAATTACGAAATAGAGACCATTTTGCCGGTGAATAGGTGGCGCCACTCAATTATAACTATAAAAAATCAGGTAGATGAAGGGAGCGACACGTGGAGAGTATTGGGAGAGTTCATAGCATAGCTGCTACACGAAAAGATTTAAAGAAGTGCCCACCTACATTCATTAGTCAGTATTATTGATTTTTAACAATACCTATAGTATACCTATAATAGAATACTTATGTTAAACAATGTTTAATCACTTATTTCATTATTATTATTATTATTAGTTATCATAGAATTAGTAATTCCATATACATATAATCATAGGAAATAGTGTTCCTCTAAGCTAATAAAAGGTTCTATTGTATCATTATTATTTTTGTTTCTTTTCAGTCCAAATTCCAAATAAAGTCGCACACTGTCAACAATGTAATATTGAATTACCGAGTAATTATTATCGATATCATGTCAGAACTAATATGCATAAATCAAATTGCTTGCTCAAGTCTGACTATAAAAATAATGATATATGTAGTTGCTACTGCATTCAAGAATCGAATAATGACATATCGTTTGAATGCCTCGCAGGAAGTCGAGTACCTCTCAGCTGAGGCGTTTTTCCAGGATAATAAACGAGTCATCACAAAACTGATCAATAAATCTTTAATGAAAAATCATTGTATTAAAATGAATTGTGAATGTTTTGCTTATTTTGTATTGTTTAAATCAAATGAGCAACAAATGAAATCATTTAATACTAAATACGAAGTTTTTTACCACAGTACAAACTTTGATGAACTGTTTATAAATATTATAGAGAAATTCAAACAGAAATTGACAGAGTTTACACAATGTGGATCTGGGTGGTCTTTTCTTTCGATAAGCCACCTATTATCGATATCATGTCAGAACTAATATGCATAAATCAAATTGGTTGCTCAAGTTCGACTATGAAAATATTGATATAGTTGCTACTGCATTCAAGAATCGAATAATGACATATCGTTTGAATGCCTCGCAGGAAGTCGAGTACCTCTCAGCTGAGGCGTTCCTGCAGGATAATAAACGAGTCATCACAAAACTGATCAATAAATCTTTAATGAAAAATCATTGTATTAAAATGAATTGTGAATTGTTTGCTTATTTTGTATTGTTTAAATCAAATGAGCAACAATGGAAATCATTTAAAACTAAATACGAAGTTGTTTACCACAGTACAAACTTTGATGAACTGTTTATAAATATTATAGAGAAATTTAAATAGAAATTGACAGAGTTTACACAATGTGGGTCTGTGGGATTTGCAGAAGATTATAATAAAGTCATAATAAACTGTGAACATGAGATCATACTTAATAAAAGCAACACCAATCAGCAACACAAAGGTTGTCTGGAAGAGATCTCTTTTAGCGATAAGACCGCCCATTGTACCTTTATTTATTGTTTATTTCTATTATTACTGTATTTTTATTTGGTGTGCAATAAAGAGTATTTCATTCATTCATTCATTCATTCCAATCTTAACAGCGTCACTCTTGACAAAGATGATAAGATTGAAATCGTTTTAGAGAGGATACAGTGGCGGGTTCCTCCATTATAAGTTTCAGATCGAGAAAGATTAATTTTGCCTAAACACTTAGAAAAAGATCATCCAATTCAAATGGCTTTTAAAAATTGGGATTTATATGAATATCCTTTATTGCCTAAAGCTACAAAACATTCCTGGGTCGTAAATACATCTTCACAACTTGAAAAACCTAGATACGTAATATTTGGTTTGCAAACGAATAGAAAAAAACCCGACATCGAGTGATTGCTCAGTGTTTGATCATTGCAAATTATCGAACTTTACTCTATTTTTAAAATCTCAATATTATCCGTAGGAATCAGTAAATGCAAAATTTTCTGACAACAAGTATCATATACGAGATGTACACAAAATTTCGTCAGTCTTATTACAACACCGATTGGGAACCCATGCTTGATTTTTATCAGTTTAAAGGAAAAGCACCTCTTTTTGTAATGATAGGTACACATTAATAATGTGAATAGTAATTCAAACTTCCTACCTTCAAACCCTACCAAAGTATGTAATAAATTAAAAGCCAGAGATAATGATTGTTTGTCGAATAAAATAAGTTATTTTAAAACAAAAAGTTTTTTGTGTGTTTCACCACAAACACAACGAATAAAAATATATCGTCTGGACGGGATTTAAACCCAATCTATCCAACTAAGCTATCAGACGAACTACAGCATAGAAAAAAAATTTAGGCTATTAAATCGATATCTAACGAAAAACCGGAAAATGTGTGATTGGTTAGTGGAATCAGAAATTGTTAAGTGAATCGTTATTATAATAAGTAATTATTCAATCGCATGAGTATATTTTATTGGGATATTTAAGAATAATTTTTATTTTGATTTAATAAGTAGGTAGGTAAGGTAGGTATTGGTTAGTTATTCAATTAATCGATGATATCGATAAATGATGGTACACCTGTATTCAATGGGATGATTAAGAATTCTGGGATAAGGTCCATACACGAATTGATGAGTAGAGTAGTATTCAATTAATCGGTTATATCAATAAATGATGGTACCTTTATTCAATGGAATAATTAAGAATTCTGGCAAAAGGTCTATTCATGAAGTGAATAACCTTGTGCCAGAATTCTTAATTATTACCTACTTTAATAGATTCCTTTTAAAAAAACAATTCACGTCATAAACCATTTTCCTTGCCTGTCTTTTCAAAATAGTATTTCTTTTAGGCATATTCACTTTAAAGTCACAAACAAACTTAAAAAACTAAATTTAACAAACAAATTCAAATAACAGCAATAACAATACAAATAAGAACGCGACTGTACACTGGATGTGCGCGGGGTGTCGTATCAATGCGGGGAACGGAATGCGACTGGAGAGCCAATCGGCGCTACGCACGCCCGCCCTTCATCCCGCTAGCCCCCCTCAAGTACCTTATTTTATATTTCTGCGCAATAACGGTCACCGCTAGACTTATTTGCCGCGACTTATACAATGTCGAAATCACCAGTGACGTGCAGTTTCAGAGTCACAGAAGACAAGGCAAAGTTGGCATCCAATAAGCTCGGTGTGCTCAATAGGGCAAAGCAGTATTTCAGTGCGGGGCAAAGATTAATAAATAAACTAATATAATATTTATTTATTAGCAAAAAGGTTTCAAAGTATACAAAGGCTTCTGCTATTAACATAACTAAGTCTTAGCTAATTTTTAATGGAAGGCATATCTCTATATATAAAAATGAATCCCTATTTCCCTTGGTCACGCCATCACGCGTGAACGGCTGGACCGATTTCGCTAATTCTTTTTTTGTTGTATTTCTTATTGTCAGGAGGTTCTTATGAAAGAAAAAATTAAGAAAATTGCGTGCAAAATTAGAAAATTTAAGAATACTTAACCACCATGTAAAATTATTTATAATCTAACCTTAGCGGTTTTATAATGTAACCTTATGACGTTTGACATAGAATTGACAGATTGCGTGCTGCAAATATCGTCAGAGGATGTAAAAAACTGAATATCGTTTGAAACAGATGCTTCGGTCGGAGTTATACCGAGATATTGTCTATATATATATATATATAAAAATGAATTGCTGTTCGTTAGTCTCGCTAAAACTCGAGAACGGGTGGAGCGATTTGGCTAATTTTGGTATTGAATTATTTGTGGAGGTCATTCATTTTGTCATACATAATGATGGCCGGCGACAACAATTGACAATTCGACCAGGGTGACGTATATTGACAGCCCGCGTTATATGCATGTCAAGGCGGTACGAAGTTCGGCGGGTCCACTAGTTATTTATAGAATAATTATTGATCATTAATCTATTTAGCTAGTGAAAGTAAGGTGTTAGTGTAGTACAGCGGTACAATTTGCTCAAAACATGTGTGAAGTGAATGCTTCGACTCGAGGGATTTAGACACGAGGGAGATTGCTTCTCTATAAGGCGCAAGAACGGCCCCACATGGAGTACTGCTGTCATTTATGGGCAGGAGCACCTGGATATCAACTAGGGCCGTTTGATTCTGTACAAAGACGAGCTGTGAGAATTGTTGGCGATCTCATTCTCACAAGCGGTATTGAGTCTCAGGAGAGATTTTGCCTCCCTGTGTGAGTTCTACCGCTTGTATAATGGGGTTCTTCAAAAAGGGCGTTAGGGTTGTCAACGCGCGAGTTATACCTTTAGTGTTAGAAACGTCCATAGGCTACGGTAACCGCTTACCATCAGGTGGGCCGTATGCCTGTTTGTTAACTTAGTGGTGTAAAAAAGTAAACACCTTTTTATTTCAATCTTTCAACATGCAGAAGGTTACCAGCCAGCGTTGCTGTCTGTACATGTCATGATAAAGTACATAAGACATAAGAAGTGCTACTGTTTTTTAAAAAAAATATCCATATTTAACCTGGCGGTATCTATACTTAAAAACAAATTTGGCATCGACTTGAATAGAACACTTGAAGACTTTCTTCGTTACTAGCATTCGCCCTCGGTTTAGAGCACGTGGTTTGTCAATAAAAAATAGTCTATGTTTAAATCCAGGCCATTATCTATCTATATACAAAATTTCATCGAAATCGGTTCTGCCGTTAAGGCGCTAACCGTAGCCGATGACCTTGAGCGAATGGGCGTAGCTAATGTTTCGGCCCCGCACCAACCGCACCTTCCGCTAAACGCATCTAACTGACTAGCAAATAGGTGAGCACGAGGCAGACGAGCACAACCCTCCCGTACGACACTGCCGCTCGTCACAGCGGTACACTGCCGCCCGTCGCCCGCACAACCACCTTCTAAAAGTACGCCCGCTAATTATTCGGAAAAAATGAAAATAATTAATCGCCACGTTAAATACCGTCGCAGCACAGCATCATTTGTTCAACGTGAAGGTCTTTGCCCACATTTAAGTGAAATAAAAATTACAAAATTTTACGTCATTTAGAGGTTGAATCAAATTGATAGTCGAAAACAGCTACTTTTTGTTATTTTTTTCTCATAGTAAATAAACAGGTGGAACTATTTTATATGTTCACTTTGCAGATAAAAGGTCAGTATGACATATATTTTTTGAGCACATATAACTGATTCCTCCCTGAGGAGAAAGCTTCCACATAAGACCAATCAGCTACTATATTCGCCTTAAGTCGTGATTGAGTAACAAACAAACACCCAATAATATTATATAAATAGTGTGATGTTTCGACTAAGTGGAATAACATCTGGTTTTTTTTCAGTTCTTATTCCACGTAAGAATGTGTTCGAGAGCCTTATTCGCCAATTCCCGCAACTCCACGACTTGGCGATGTGGGAAAAACGATGCATGGACGAACCTGCCTTTGATAATTCGTTTATTATATTACCCAGTAAGTACATACTTAAATATATGTACGCAGTTAAATATATGCTGAGACGCAGGAGGTAGCGGGTCCGATTCCCGCTGCGCAACAATCTACAGATATTTGTTCCGGGTCTGGTTGTTTCTTTATATATTATAAGTATGTATTTACAAAAAAAAGTATATATGTATTCTATCAGTCATCTGGTTCCCATAGTACAAGCTCTGCTTAGTTGAGGGCTAGATAGCGCTGTGTGAAATGTCCAGAAATATTTATTTATTTAGTATATTTCAAACTTTCGCGATCACTGTACATAATTATTGATTAAAACGGGTATTTATCGCGTATGTAACTTTTTTATTTGTTATACCGACGTTTCGGCTGTGTTGCAACAGTCATGGTCTCGGGCTGACAGTCAGCCCGAGACCATCGATCAGCCGATCAGTACCAGTGTTGCATGCGAATGTGTGCGTCAAGATTGACAACTTTAACAAGCAAATCGGCGCACTCGGAGAATGTTATTTTAAAGTTAGTTGTACCTATTCCGTCCGTACTTTTTCTACGTTTTTTTTATTTATTTATTTATTTTTAAAAACATATACTTATAAAATTAATACACTTATAAAACCTTAGTAGGTTTGTCCTAAGTGAAAATTTGACATTCCTCTTTAGTATACTTATAACTATTTGTACATGTGCGAATTTTACGTCCATGGGTATAGTTATGACCCTCGTTCTTGCCACTGCTGACAGTCAGCCCGAGAACATGACTGTTGCAACACAGCCGAAACGTCGGGATAACAAATAAAAAAGGTACATACGCGATAAATACCACTTTTTAATCAATAACTATTTATTTATTCGTAAAAAAAACTAAGCCAGCTACAAATAACATAGTTTCTCAAGGCTTACTAGATGGATCTAAAAACTGGAACCGTTTTTAGCTAGCGAGCAGTGGCAAGAACGGTGGTCATAACTATACCCATGGACGTAGAAAAAGTACGGACGTAGTAGGTACAACTAACTTTAAAATAACATTCTCCGAGTGCGCCGATTTGCTTGTTAAAGTTGTAAATCTTGACGCACACATTCGCATGCAACACTGGTACTGATCGGCTTCATTGCACCGAACATTAAATACAATCAGTTTAGTATGGCTTACACACAGCAAATTACAATCAGTTTAGTATTGGCTTACACACAGCAAATTACAATCAGTTTAGTATTGGCTTACACACAGCAAATTACAATCAGTTTAGTATGGCTTACACACAGCAAATTACAATCAGTTTAGTATGGCTTACAC
Source organism: Philereme vetulata (assembly GCA_918857605.2). Lineage (NCBI taxonomy): Eukaryota > Metazoa > Arthropoda > Insecta > Lepidoptera > Geometridae > Philereme > Philereme vetulata. The sequence continues at coordinate 6,817,226 of OU975470.1, read as the reverse complement.
ACAGCAAATTACAATCAGTTTAGTATGGCTTACACACAGCAAATTACAATCAGTTTAGTATGGCTTACACACAGCAAATTACAATCAGTTTAGTATGGCTTACACACAGCAAATTACAATCAGTTTAGTATTGGCTTACACACAGCAAATTACAATCAGTTTAGTATGGCTTACACACAGCAAATTACAATCAGTTTAGTATGGCTTACACACAGCAAATTACAATCAGTTTAGTATGGCTTACACACAGCAAATTACAATCAGTTTAGTATGGCTGACACACAGCAAATTACAATCAGTTTAGTATGGCTTACACACAGAAAATTACAATCAGTTTAGTATGGCTTACACACAGCAAATTACAATCAGTTTAGTATGGCTTTGTCAACAGATACTTCTGAGATGTATTTTTATTTGCCTATTATCGGAGACATTAAAATTAAACAATACAACTATTGGTTACCCCGAACTGAAATCTCACAAGTCTCCCAAAACAAAAAAAAATATTCTTAGGGTGACTCACGCAACGATGCCTAAACGTATTTAGCGTAAAATTTAAACATGTTTAGTCGCTAAATACGAGTACGTTTAGGGATCGTTGTGCAAGCCGGCCTTATTTGACTAATAAAATAGTGCCACAAAAAACAACCAAACAAGTTGACCCACAGTTTCATTCAAATTACAGGTAACGGGAGTTCATGTTAATTGGTTATTTTTTGGGGTACAAATTGCAGTTATTTTGCATTTCAGACTTTTACCTATATTTGTGTTACTAAAGCTACACGCATACCAAATTTCAGCACTGTGGGGTAACTGGCCTGTGAATTTTGTCAAAGTTTAGTTTTTATCATGGCTAATAATAATAACTCAAAAACTATAAAGAATTTACGAAAAATAAAAATGGAATCTAAATACACTAGTGAATACCTTTCACTTGACGTTACATTTGACCCGATAGCCTCATTTTCATTTTTTTACCCCTCTTGAACCCCAATATCTCAACAACCCCCAACATTTTTAGCTCATTTAGTCACACCAAAATTGTGCCGTCACTCATACCGATCGGATCAACGTTACGAAAGTGCCCAAGTTGATTTAGAGATCTCGTTTCGCTCATAAAACAGTTCTTTTGGGTTTTTACAGAAACCAAAGAGGTGAACTGGAGGATATTATACAAAATCTATGAGTATGAAACACTTCTGGACTCCTCTAATATGATGGAGACTGACTGGATAATGATTGCTAAAGATATACAGGTCGGTACTTATCTATTTTCTTACGTAGGTTTAACAAGACACATATAGCTTCGTTTCTAGCTGCCAATCTTGGCTGAACCAGTCCCACTGGCGTACACAATCTCTCATAAGTTCATGCAGTGGTTCAATACTGATTACTGTTATCTAGTTATTTGATTATATTATCTATTTTATTAGTAAAAAGCTTAAATCTATTATAGAGTCAGCTTCCACATAAGAGGACAATTCAGGTTGTTAGCAATCAGGATAGTGTTGCTTCTCTCGCGCGTTGTGTACACACGGCTACACATCAAGGTATACTATTCCAGTATAAGCTGACCTCTCATTCTACGAAAAGCCTATACAATGCGAGGTCAGCTTATACTGGAATGTTATAGCTTGATGTGTAGCCGTGTGTACAAGTGTGACTTTTTTACCAGACTTCAAAAAACAAGGAGGTTCTCAATTAGGTTTGTTACAAAAAAAAGGTTTGTTACATCAGAACTTTCGACTGGGTGAACCGATTTTGATGATTCTTTTTTTATTTGTAAGCTGGTGCTTCCCGTGTGGTCCTATTTTCATTTGGTCTAGTTATGACAATGGCATCCACAAGAAAAACCTATGAGAAATCTTAAATTTGTGTAATTTTTATGTTATGTTTGTTAGCTCAGAACTCCGTTATATATCAACCGATTTGGAAAATTAATTTTTTATTTAAAAGGATATACTTTTAGATTAATTGCTTGGAAATGTCATCCAAACTGGTAGAGTAGTGTAGTTTTTACTGTTATCTGAAACCTTCTCTGTCTAAAGTTATCTGAAGTGTGAAGGTTATTATTTTTGTTAAAATGTAACTTGTTTACTAGCTTGCTGGCTTATCAATACAAACTTACTGTAATATCGTTGTAAAAGTTCTTGGTTAATATAGTATGTATGTATGTATGTACACACGGCTACACATCAAACTATATATTTCCAGTATAAGCTGACCTCTCATTCTACGAAAAGCCTACACAATGCGAGGTCAGCTTACACTGGAATTTATAGCTTGATGTGTAGCTGTGTAATTACTAATATTATAAATTCGAAAGTAAGTTAGTCTCTCTGTTTGTTTGTAACGTTTTCATGACTGAACGGATAGCAATGAAATTTGGTATAAAGATTATGACTGGAATTGAGACATAGGCTACTTTTTATTCGCTCTAATATAGGCTAACAGCTGTTGGCTGTTTTTATTTTATTCCCTACATCTTTTCTTACAATGTTCAAACGTAGAAACCTGTTATTAGCCTAACGTTTAGTTTTACTTAGAAAACTTTCGTGATTGATTTCAATCATTATTATAAATACGGGATTTATCACGTACCGTCTTATCGGTGTTTAGACCGACAATGTTTCGGTTCAATTCGTGAACCTTCATCAGGGTGAGTGCGATCCGCTCCGAATAACGTCTCGCCTCGTACTGCCCTCTGCGCGCGAGTGGACGGGCGGGGTGGTGGGGATTGGGTCAACGAGGGCCCAGCGTGTTGACCGGCTGTGTCATCATCATTATCATCACTGCTGCTCTCTTCGGTAGTTCTTGGTACAGGCAAACACACAACACTAACTATGTCTCTACCAGGTTCACTCACTCTTCTGTCACTTGCATAATGAAGACATGGCCTCCAGGCTGGCCGTTTAGTTCTAAGCTTGTCCATACAAATTGTATCGCCGTTGGTTTCTTGGCCGACTGCGCAAAATGAGGGTCATATTTTTATTGACAAACCAAACGAGCTAGGGGATTGGTATTAAGAAATGCAAATGAGTCAGTATTGAATTTGTAATTTTCCAGAAATACTATGACGCATACGATGGATTCGTGGTACTGCACGGTACAGATACATTGTGCTACACCGCCTCTGCACTATCGTTCATGTTTGAAAACATTGGCAAAGGCGTGGTACTTACTGGATCTCAGGTAACAGATTTCAGGTAACAATCCAACATATTTTAGCGATCGTAATGTTTTAAATCTAAATGGATAATCTAAATAATTAATGGAATGATCAGATACTTTTCTACAAAATTTGCTACAAGACTTTTAACTAAATGAACGAAGAAAGACGACTGGCGTTGCCACACTGCAGTAGCGAACATATAGAATGTTTGATAACATTCGCACAAAAATGAACGAGGTTATTTTGGTGAGCATTATAAAAAAATTGTGAAATATATAAATAGAAAATAGAAATAGAAAAATAGAAATGAAAAATTATAATTTTTTTCAAAATTTTGTTGTAATGGCATAATTTAGTAATGAGAAAATAATCCAAGTATCTAGATAGATAGATAAACGCTCTTAACATACAAAAACAATAATTACAGGAAACAATAAAAAGCAAGATCCTAAAAACTAAAAAAAAACATAAATGTACACACGGCTACACATCAAGCTATACATTTCCAGTATAAGCTGACCTCTCATTCTACGAAAAGTCTACACAATGCGAGGTCAGCTTATACTGGAATTTATTGCTTGATCTGTAACCGTGTGGACAATGGTCGGTCTATCGGTGGTCTTCCAGATAACCAAATGTACCAGATAGATATGGAGAAAACTTTATGGAATATAGGATGTTTGGTAATATACAAAGGGTTATTTTGATGAGCATAATAAATAAATTTGCGAAATGTTTACCATAGAAATGTGAAATTTATTTTGACATGTAAAAACAAACACTTTATTAAACTTATGTTGTGCTATTGCATAATGCATACCATCTAACCACAAATACTGAATTGGTGACGTCTCGATATATCTCTTGTTGTCCTTTTCTAACCCAAAACCCGCAGCCATATCCGAAAGAGATATCAAATCGGTCTTTATTTTTGGATGTCGATGGCAAGAGTAGGCAGTAAGTTATATATCGAATTAATCACCTAAACTTAGTCGATATTCTTTTAAATTTGATAATATAACTAGGTAGTAGTTTTTTTTCGAGAAGACTTTTTTATATATTGACAAACCGTCACTTGAATATCGTCAGTATATTACCAAACATCCTGTATACTTATGATTTACATCAGTCAGCTGTCTTCTATATAACATGGTGTATTAAATTTCTACAATATCATCATCAACATCATCCACAGCCTGTCTCAATCATCACTACCCTGCGCTTGTCTAACCTGTAGGTAGAGAGTACCTATATACTATAAACTGACTATATTTCCTTGGTGGTGGAGAAACAGGCTCTAAAATTTACGTTTCAAAGTGATTCTTGTGGTTTGAATGAATAAGCCGAGTGCGCCGATTCGCTCATAAATACTCAATATCACACATAATATATTTGCAACACATTGCGTGCCGCGACAGCATCGCTCATCAAATCATGAACACATCGATCGCCGTGAGCTCTAAAAAATATGGCGACGGTTTGTCCAGAGTTTTTGTACGTCCGTGATTACCACTTTGTCTATGATATGTTAAAGAGGGGAATTAAATGCACACATTACTTAATTTCAGATTCCTATATTCGAGCCTCGTAGTGATGGAGTGGATAACTTTGTGTCCTCCCTCCTCATCGCTGGAGGGCTCAATATTCCTGAAGTAACAATCTACTTTGGCAGCAAACTCTTCAGAGGGAACAGGTATGCTAATTACCTTGGACGTAGAAAACATATTGAGAGAGCAAAATTAACTTGTTAAGGGCGCACTATACCTGGGGAGACGTTAAATCGCTTATTGAGAAACAATGTTTTGTTCAACAAATTGTGTGCTTTCAATCTGTAATTCATATATGTTAAGGATACATGCTAGAGCGCCTGTGTTGTGAAAACACGATTCCGTAAAATGATTTCGATAGAAAAAAAATCCAAAGATGACTCCAAATTTATCTTAAAACCGTTCTTATGCGATGAATACCACAATTTAGATCTTGAAACTTTATACAGTAATTCTACACAACACAAATAAGGGCACCTGTGTTGTAAATTTTCAAAATACCTTTTGATTTTACCATAAAATTAAAATATCTAAGTTTTGCACCAGTTAAACCATTCGCTCCGGACGCCCGGTCTACGATTCAGTCTGGCCTCGGCTTTCAGACGGGGTACCCACGCTTGTCGCTCCAAAACGACGAACACGTAATTCTTAGGTAGAATTTATATTTAGTTGGTTTTTGTAAAGACGCAGTAATGAGAAATAAGCACTACAAGATAATGACGGGACTGAATGATAAAAAACCGGCAAACATATGAACCACGGCGAGATAGGACGTGCAGCGGCGCGCGGAGTAGCGGGGGTGAAATTAGAGTTTGGGCTGAGGTATAGTCAACTCTTAATGACACACTATGAGTGCACTGGTTCGCTCGTAAAAACGTGACTTTACGCACACATTTGCAACACTCGCGCCGATCGACGACATTGCCCTGGGTGACACCGGTACCGTTTATAAAACAATTGTGTGAGTTTCAGTGAATAATATGGCTATAGTGCAGTGTCTCCAACTCTATTTGTCAAAATTACGGCGTTGCTAGTTTAAAAATACGGTAAATGGCGGAAAATTACGGGAGATCACAAATTAAAAATATGGTAACTTTATTTCATTTCGTACATGGAAACATTTATCATTTTTATCATTTTATGGGTGGGGTGGAAATCTACGCAGTTTTTTCCTGATCTCTTTATCAGTTGCTGCTTAAATAAATTCCCAGCAATAGATTTGGTTGACAAATGGTTTCTCTTTTTTGTTTTTAAGTCCGTAATGCGCGAAAATGCGTTCGCAATCGGCGTTTGAGTGGGGCAATGACAACATTCCTAGCATAAAATGTGCTAAATTATAGAATGGTCGCGAATCTTCTTTAGTTCTGACTTCTGACACTTTATTTTAATTACGGTAGAATTGAACATGTCTACGGTAGGTGGTAGATATGTTCAAATTACGGTAAGTTTACCGTAATTACGACGTTGTTGGAGACACTGCTATAGTGAGTCCATATTTATCTTACGTTCATGATGAATTGTCGTAATTTTTTTAATGTTAAATGCTTTTTTTTCAGAACAAGAAAAATTTCGGCCACAAACCTTTACGCATTCGACTCGCCCAACTGCGTACCTTTAGTCGAAGTAGGACTCGCGTTCGACGTAAACAAGGCGGCTATATTCAAGCCGAACGTCATAGAGAAATTTAGCGTCTATGCAAATATGTCCAGAAATGTTGGCTTACTCAGAATATTTCCCAGCATTAGTACGGCTGTTATAAAATGTTTCTGTCAGCCTCCTATCGAAGGTTAGTATGGTAACTGCGTCAGTCGCTATTGGATTTACTCTGACAAATAATTCAATTAATATTTTTGAGGTTTATGAAAATTAAAATGTCATAATGCGTAATAATTTTATGTACGACACTCCAACCATTAGTGTTGGTACGGCACAGATTTAGTGAAATCACTTGAGCTGTAATTGAGCTGATAGGTAATTGATTGATTGAAAATACTTTATTGCAATTATATCACTAGTACAAAGGCGAACTTAATGCTAAAGAGCATTCTCTTCCAGATAACCTTTGTGTATTGTAGATAAAGATGTGTAGGTAGTGCACAGGAAAGGAACTAATGAAAAATTTGCACAGGACTAATAAAAATAGCATAGGTACATACGACTTAAATTTGTAATTTGTAATTTATTTATTTTCATTGAACTATTTTACATGTGTTTAAAAACAACGTGAACACTGGAAACTGCATTAGTAAAATACTGTGTTGCAGTTTCCAGTGCCCGTACATACAATTAAAATGAGTTAGACGTTCCTGATTATAGGTAGGTTACAATTTTCTAATTTACTAAATTTTGATTTAAATAAGAAAGAAAACTTAAATAAACTTACATGCTATGTCATGGTAACTCGGCTTTTTGTACGTATGACTGTGTGTGTGTGAATGTGTTTTAGGGGAGTGGGTGTGTGTGAGTGAGGGTGTGGTACGGGGGTCTACGTGTGTCGAGGGTTCGATGGTGTGTGAGTTTGTGGTAGTGTGTATGTGTGAGGGTGGGTTTTTGTGAGGGTTATGTTTGTATGGTGGGTACGGGTGTACTTGCGAGCTTAAAACAGTGATCTACTAATATAGAAGGAAATGTATTGTTTTACTTGTATGATTTCTTCGGTTTCTTCATATGTACATAAGTGTAGATAGCATTTTTTTAACTTTGTTTTTACATTTTTTGAATCTTAAAGAGTAGATATTATAGTTTTTATTAATTCTATTATATAAAAAGGGGCTTATGAAATGGAAGTGGCGAAAGGCAAGAACAGTACGGCACGGTTGTTCAATACAGACACTGGCAGTTCTTCGAGTTATTTTTGTACTAGCTTCATAGGACAGATTACAATGCTTACGTAGGACTGTATTTAGAATAAAAATCTTTCGTACAGACATAACATCACTCAGTGAATACTCTTGTGTTGGGAACAGCATAGGATTGGAATGCATGACTTTGAGGATAGCCCTTTGGTCTCGTTCTAACCTTATGAGTGTAGTCTTTGGCGCTCCTCCCCATGCCGCAATACAGTAAGCTAGGACAGACTGTGCTAACGCGAAATATACTATTTTTAGGGTGTGATAGTCTGCACTAGATCTCAGTTTTTTTAAATATGTAAAGTAGTTTTCTTATTTTAGTTGATGTAACAGATATTTGAGGCTTCCAAGTAAGTGTACTATCAATCCCCTAGGTACTTAATGCAGTCCGCGCGGTCTATAACACTGCAATCGTTACATACAACAAGTGAATCAGTATTGCACACGTGCGCTCTGAGCGCAAAGCTTTCACGAGGCTGCGACGACATAGTTGGGCCCAGGGGACATATATTTAGTTTTTTTAATGTTAAGGGTAAGCAAATTATACGAAAGCCAGTATATAACGCTACGTAGGGCATTCTCAGCGTGAAGCTTTGCTTCATCCCAGGTTTTTCCAGTTACCAGGAGTGCAGTGTCATCTGCATACGCCAGAATCTTACAGTTTGTCAACGAAAGCCGACAGAGTTCGTTTACGTCATCATCATCATCATCATATCAGCCGTAGGACGTCCACTGCTGGACAAAGGTCTTCCTCATTGATCTCCAGGAACTGCGGTTGTCATACAGAAGACCGAAGAGTATAACTTGCCGCTATGTCTCGCGTTTGTGGACTATGAGAAAGCCTTCGATTCGATCGAAACATGGGCAGTGCTTGAGTCTCTCCAACGATGCCGTATTGACTATCGGTACATCGAAGTGTTGAAGTGTTTGTATAAAAACGCCACTATGTCAGTCCGAGTACATGAACAGAGCTCGAAGGCGATTCCCTTAAAAAGAGGCGTAAGACAGGGAGATGTCATTTCTCCGAAACTGTTTACGACCGCATTGGAAGATGCCTTCAAGCTTCTGGAATGGAAAGGACTGGGCATCAATATTAACGGCGAATACATCACTCACCTTCGGTTTGCCGACGATATTGTGGTCATGGCAAAGTCGATGGAAGAGCTCAGCACGATGCTCGAAGGCCTCAATCGAGTCTCCCAACGGGTAGGACTTAAAATGAACATGGACAAGACGAAAATCATGTCGAATGTCCATGTCGTCCCTGCCCCAGTTCGTTTACGTATATGAGAAAAAAGGTAGGTAAATACTTCATATCATAGACTATACCAATATCAAATAAAAATACATACATAACAATAGAAGAAGTGATAAGGAAAAATTAAGTTGCTCATTTTTATTCGGTTTGACCGAGACGGTGCCTATAGATTCAATCTGAATGCTTCCACTGAAGTAGCCTCGAAATAGTTTAGTGGCATATTATTCCAGAGACGAGTAATAGCGGTTATGGTGTAAGAGTCAGAGTAGGTAAGTAGCCGTGTTATGCTGTGGAGTAATCAATTGGAAACGACGAGACGATCGCACAGCTCTGTCCTCAGTTGATACAAACGCAAATCGCTCTCTAAGGTAGCTGGGAGATAGTGGATTGCGAAGAATACTAAACAGGAGGGATAGCATGTGTGCATCTCGACAATCTCTGATGACAAGCCATTTTAGTTTCTGACAAAATACCGAGACACGGTCATATTTTCGTAGGCCGTAGATATAGCGAATACAGAGATTCTGCAGACGCTCCAGCCTGTTCAGTTGCTCTTCCGTAGCATCGGGATAACATACATCTGCATAATCTAGGATGGGTAAGAGTAACGCATTAACCAGTGTGGTCCTCGTAGATTGGGGCAAGAAATTTTTTAAGCGTTTCAAAGTATGCATAGTACCATACATCCTCCTACAATCGAAGATTATTTGGTAATTGAATTATTTGTCAGACTACAAGTATGTTTTATTATCCAAATATCATTGCAGTACCGGTATCTTTCCACTCGCGCCTCTGTCTTCGCGTGGCGGTAGCATTTTTTAATATGCCGAGAAACCTACCCAGAAATCTTTGGTAGGTATTAACCTCAAACATTATTCCAGGTATGGTCCTAGAAAGCTACGGAGCAGGTAATATACCTTCGAACCGAGAAGATGTTTTTGAAATTATAGAAGAGGCCGTGAACAGAGGCGTCATCATCGTCATCATCACCCAGTGCAGTACTGGATCAGTTTCAGCTTTGTACGAGACTGGAAAGGTATTGTTACGAGCTGAGGGTTCGGAATAAAATAATTAAAATGAATCTAACCAAAATAACACTTTTATTCAACACTGAAATGATTTATACACGATCTTAAACACAACACACTAATTCACAACACTATCGCACAATAAACCACTAAAAGTCACCGACATGTTTGGACTTATAGCCAAATCCAGACTGACTCTGCGGACGTCTCTACGCACTATTTATACCGCGCACTATTTCTAGAACCTTCTCGATGTTTCCACTAGTAATTAGAAAAGTGTAGGTATTTCTATGACTACTATTTCTTATTCTGTGCCACTGTAGGTAAAAACGTGGCATGTAGGTATATTCCAAACCAAGTATTATCTATTCTGTGACACAGTAGGTATAACTTCGAGAAAAGCCGACTATTACTTATTCTGTAACAGCCTCGGCGTAACAATATGTTGACTGATAGAGAACGCATTTAGCGATTAGGCCTTTTATGTTAGTTTTTAAGTTTCTTTGCTCCAACTCTGTTCTAATCAAACAAACGTAGCGATATAGACCTTTATAAAAAGCCTTTCTGAACAAGCCGGGTTTCCTAAACATTGCCTCGTTATTAAAGTGCCTGTTTTACGAAGAAATGCTTCGCCTATAACAGGCGATGGTTACCACTTGCATACCCGATGTGTTGCCCTGATTTGCAATGGTTAACGTTGTCAAGTATCTACTTGATGTTATCAATTGATATTGATGTTATCTACAAAGTGAGTAGGTCCATCTGGACCTACTTGACAACTCTCTCTCTCTTCCAAGCTATTCATCCCACATGGTGGTGGGTCAGCTTTCCTGGTCGTTTTTCTCCACTTCGCTCTATCCTCAACGTGGTTATCATAAACTTGGCACTCTCTCATGTATTTTGACACTACATCTCTCCATCTTGTCTTGGATCTAGATCTACCTCTAGCTAGATTTTCGATCGGGGATGGAAAGTTGTAGCCAAATTACCATCGCAGTCGACTCTCCTGCATCTTGTTAGCGATGTCGCGCACGCCCAGGCTTCCTCGCACAGACCTACTCGTTACGACATACTTGACAAAGTTAGCTTTAATCGTTGGAAACTTTCTATAGATAGTTCAGCTGCTTCAGACCACAGAGGACCAACCAGGCGGAATTGTCCACAAGAAACCGGCTGCATTGCCCCGTTTAATTGCTTATACATTGACCTAGATAATTTGCATAATGTTGTCGAATTGTCATCACTCCATCACCAAAAGAGATAGTGGTTGCGGGTCCAATTCTCGCTGCGGGACATAACTTTGACATGATATGCAAAGCAGTATTCAAAGAGAATGACGTAGTGAAAGTATTTACATTAGTTTTTTGTACTGAGTATCTTTGCATACCATGCAAACATTATGTCTCGCAGTGAAAATCTTTTCCTCAACCACAAGGTTTATTTGCTCCGAGTTTGGGCGTTGTATTTTAGTACAACAGGGAATGCTAGTGAATGTGGGGTCAGTATGTGACTGGGAAATATTAATTTATGATACACTAGCTGCTGCCCGCGACTTCGTACACGTTACACTACTAAATGTTTAGGTAACTTAGAAATAAAGCTAAACTCGCTGTTGCAACTTGACTTGACACTCCATTTTTATACCATGAGAACTGATTTATGGGATAAAAGGTAGTTTATGTGGTAATCAAGGTTATAATCTACGTATATGTATACCAAATTTCATCGCAATCGTTGCAGCCGTTACGGCGTGATTGAGTAACAAACAAACAATCAAACAAACAAATAAATGAACAAACATTCAAACTTTCACATTTATAATATTAATGTGATTATGTTGATTTCAGTTGATGGCCAAGTACGGGGTGGTTTCCGGATCAGATATGACTCCTGAAGCAGCACTTACCAAACTTTCATATGTTCTGGCGAAAAAGGGCTTGTCTTATAAGGAGAAAACTGAAGTAAGAACATCTTTGGCTGGTGGAACGATCTCTCTGAACAAAGCCCGCGATGAGTACATAGCCACTAGGGTTTTGGCTATTGGTGATTTCATCAATATCAATACTTGTACTAAAAGGGCCTCTTAGTTAAGAATTACGAAGGTGAACACAATAGTTATGAAAAGGATCTCGATAATTATGAAGACGAGTTACGAGGAAGGTCACGATAATTAAGAAGACGATTATTATAATTAGGAAGACGATGACGATAGTAACGAAGATATGATAAAGATAAGTTACGAAGACGATCATAATAATTATGAAGACGATCACGTAAATTAGGAGCCCTAACTCCCATCGTAGTAGAACCTGTGTTGCGGGTAGCTAGCGAAGCTCTTTCGGTCACTGGAGGCTATTCAAATGTACAACATCATATTTTATATGATAAATGTATAATTTCAGATGATGGCGAAAAACATTAGAGGTGAACTGACCAACATCGCATCATTAGCAATAGAGGTAAGTTTTAAAATATGTGAATTAAAAATATTATACTAATACTTAGATAAACTATTATGAGATGGAGTTTCAGAATAAAATATTTGAGATCGATTTACTTAATCAAAATAATGCTTTTATTAATCTATATCACAATACAAAAACGGACTTAGGCGTATAAATACGAGACCGAATCAAACAATAAGATATCCGCAGATAAACTGACTATCACGAAGTAGTGGCGACCGGTGTTGGGGCGTAAAGATTCTATAGTGTAAACCACGCACTGGAAATTGCAGCACAAGCCCTTTTTAGGGTTCCGTAGCCAAATGGCAAAAAACGGAACCTTTATGAATTCGTAATGTCTGTCTGTCTGTCCGTCCGTATGTCACAGACACTTTTTTCCGAAACTATAAGAACTACTGTTGAAACTTGGTAAGTAGATGTATTCTGTGAACCGCATTAAGGTTTTCACACAAAAATAGAAAGAAAAAACAATAAATTTTGGGGATTCCCCATACTTAGAACTGAAACTAATTTTTTTTTCATCAAACCCATACGTGTGGGGTATCTATGGATAGGTTTTCAAAAATGATATTTATGTTTTTATGTATATATATTTTTTTTCTAAACCGAATAGTTTGCGCGAGAGACACTTCCAAAGTGGTAAAATGTGTGCCCCCCCCCCCCCCCTGTAACTTCTAAAATAAGAGAATGATAAAACTAAAAAAAATATATGATGTAAGTACATTACCATGCAAACTTCCACCGAAAATTGGGTTGAACGAGATCTAGTTAGTAGTTTTTTTAATACGTCATAAATAGTAAACCGCAATTTACTTTTCATTCAATCAACTAAAATATAAAAAAAGTTACAACGAACTACAATAACTTTTATATTATGTTACTTGCTGCTACGGAACCCTTCATGGGCGAGTCCGACTCGCACTTGTCCGCTTTTTTTAGGTAGAAAGACGACCTAAAGAAGGTTGGGAGACGTTGGAAGAATACCGAATTCGATCGATCGATCTAAATCAATGGAGGTCTTTATATATGATGATGATTGGATGAATCTTTAATTCCAGGACCAAACCCTGAAAGAAGCCCTGGGCATCAGTCTCAACATCCAATCCCCTAAGATCCTGTCCGAGGTCACCGCAAAAGTCGTAACTTCACTTCTTCTCTACGGTATCGAGCACGACGACCTGGGCGTTGTCAAGAAACTTTTAGGTGTGTATGAAAGTATATTAAGAGGTGCCACGTCTTCGTCTCGTCCTCGACTTACTTTCTGTTTGGCCTGCTCTGTGCCAATTCGACCATAGGTTGAGTGATGCAAGCGTTGATATTATTGGTTATTCTGTTTTTTTTTTCAAGGTTTTTTTACTAAGGTAGCAAACAAGCATAAGGTCCACCTGATGATAAGTGGACGTTTGTAACACCAAAGCAACTCGCACGTTGCCGACCCTTTAAAATTTTCAAAACGCCCTTTTTGAAAAACCCCATACCCCATGTAGTCCCTAGGGAAAACCTTGTTAAAAAGTTAAGGATAAAATCATAATTTTTCGGCTTTTCTCCGCGGATTCGGTCCGTGGCAGAATTACTTAAAACTTGCGAATTCTGTGCAAGCATTCCAGATTCGCGTAAACCCAGATGTAACCATTTTTTTGGATAAGAGCCTATGATATTATCGATGGAACGTGCTTCCATCAAGCTTTTTAAGTGTATCAATGCTATTTATAATCTGTAATCGGGATATTTATAAATATGACAGTAAACATAAGTCAGCCTAAAACCATTTGGTAGAAAAACCTACCAGCGCCATCAGGCGCCCGTGCACTGGTAGATTTTTCTACCAGGAGCACCTTGGCAGACCAAATAAAGTTTTTCAGACGGTGAAAATATTAAATTTTGCACCTGTAGTGGTATCTGTTACCCGTCTCGATCTTCGGTCTCTGTCTAGACTCGAATCGGCTAGAAAGTTAGAGCAACTTATGACTTATCTGAGAACACCAAGTAAAGTATATAACCATATTTGATATGGTCTGGTTTGAATTTAGCAATAATTGTGTTTTTCTTATGAAGGCTACTCTTGATCAAGTTGTAGGTACATGAGGTAATCTCTAAATTAAGCTCAGCGGAAGAGCAGCGCCTCGGCATATTAACATGCCGCAGCATCATGCTGAGCTGAGTACCAAATTCATCCCCACACAGAGTTACGTATTAAGTTTGTTAGTGCTTAAGTTAGATTTTGCTGTTGTTGCGTTTATTTTTCTTTATTACTGTGTGGTTTTTGAATAAAATGTTTTCTTTCTTTTCTTTCTTAAAGTTTTTTTTATTTAAACCATTTCCTTCTGCGACTCGTAGGTACATACCTGTGCCACGCCAAATAAAATGACCTTTACACTAATTCGCAATAACTTAAATTTTAGATATTTTTATTTTGAGCACATGATATCTATTTAAATAAACCATTTCTACTGTCACTCTACTCTATTCTTCTGTAAATATATACATTTTCTCGGGTGCTTAAGTCTGGCTGATTGTTTCAGAAATGGGTGCAGATGTGAACTGTCAGTGTTCCGATGGAAAGACGCCACTGCACGAAGCGGTACTGAAGGGAAATAAACTCATCGTCGAGTACCTGCTTACGAACGGAGCTAATGTTCATATCAAGACAAGGTAGAGCACTTATCATCATCATAGAACGTCCACTACTGAACAGCCTCGTTTTAATTTCGAGTGATCTGGTGCATCTCCAAAGGCTCTCAACAACCTTTATCAGGTCTTCTTTTTATCTAGTGGGAGGGCCGTCAGACGCTGTGCTTTACAGTGCGTGATCTCCACTCTAAAACCTTTCTGCTCCACCGGCCGTTTCTTCGAGCAATATGCCTTGCCCCGCCCACAATAGTATATTATGATACAAAGCACTACAAAACACAAGTCCGCTCATGTATGGAGTACTGCTGCCATCTCTGGGATGGCTCAGCCAAGTACCAGCTTGAAGCCCTTGATTCGATTGAGCGACGTGCTGCTAGACTCATTGATGATGACTCACTAGTGGAAGCCAATTTACAAAGTCTAGAGCACAGACGCCGAGTAGCCAGACTTTCAGTTTTTTACAAGATACATTTTGGTGAATGTGCGTAAGATCTTCATGACCTTATCCCTCCTTCCCCCTTCCACCACCGGACAAGCAGACGAACCGAGAAGTTACACCCATACCTGGTCGGCATACCACCTTGCCGTACCAAACGATTTGCTTCAACTTTTTTTGTTAGCACAAGTGAGGAGTGGAACTCACTTCCGGCGTATGTTTTTCCAAACCAGTATAATCTTGGAGTCTTCAAGTCCAGAGTGAATAGGTTCTTTCTAGGCAAGCGTGCTCCATCTTCGATCACACCTTCACTTACCATCAGGTGAGGTAGTGGTCAAGCGCTTGGCTATCATTATTAAAAAAAAAACAAGTGAGCTAAGTTGCTCATTATATACGAGGCTGCAGCCCGAGCCGTAGGCGAGGGCTTAAATCAGCCGAGTGTCTAGTGAGCAAGGTGAGCAAGTTGCTCACGAGTTTCATACGCACTTTTTCAACATACTTGCGAGGATAAAACAAACATGCATTGCATAAAATTTAATGGTTTAATTATGTTATCAATTGGTGAATGTACAATTTTCAAAAATATATTGAATTGTTTTTGATGACGATTTCACAGTTTGTCTTACATTGGTACTTGCCACTTCTTTAGTACCTTCATTTAATTCTTGTGTAAATGTCGGCGACAAGGGTAAATCATACAAATTACTGGAAGGAGAAGGCACCAAATAACTCATGCCACGAGACGTACATGGTTGTGGGTTACATTACGTTTTTATATCAAAACCATGTTTGAGCTTAACCATGCTTCTTAACATGGAATAGATGCACCACAGGGAGCTGGGATTGTATGTATTGGCGAGTTCAGAGAAATACGGCAAAAACTCATTTTTAAAAAATGACTGGGTTTTTTGTTGCTCTTCCATTGTAGGAAACTATCGTAAGCACTTTTCTCTAGATTTTGCAGGCTTTCATTTGCATTTTGTGCTGCATTTAGTATTTATGGCGGGGATTAAATCTATCAATGTTTATCTTCTGTACTAAAACTTGACATGTTTACAATTGTTTACCACATAGCAACAAATGCGATACAAACAAAAAAATGGGAAATAGCGCGCAAGCTTTTTTTATGCATGCGCCAAATGTAAGGTGATTGATTACATATAGCCATATACAGCCTACTTAAAAATTATAATTTTAGTGATAAAATGCAAATATTTTATTAACAAATTATTGTGAATTATAAATAATTTAATAATAATACCTAAACGTTTTTTCGTCTTAATTAGGGATACATTTATTTATTCCAAAAATGTACATGTATTTTCAGCGGCATAAAACCTCTTTGTTGTTACAAAAAAAAACTGCAATACCCGGTTAAATTTAAAATGCTCCAATGGGAATATGCACTATACTTGAAAAAACATAGCTTGATCTCTGCGACATTTGTTAAACTGACATTCCTAGGGTTGTTATGATACAGAAAAAAATATCGATAGTAATTATCGATAGAAGCTTTGCAGTAAGACCAATTGTTGGACTTTTGAGGGCTCCAACAACCCGTAACGACTGCCATTAGATATTCGTATGGCAGCAGGGACCGACGGCTTAACGTGCTTTCCGAGGCACGACCAGACCAGTACAAAAACCCATATTCATGCATAAAAATATTTGAACTGAGCGAGGATCGAACCCGCGACCTCCTGCGCAGCAGTCGTGTCCGCTTCGCCACGAAGGCTGTCTGCCATAATTATATGTATATTGGATTATATTATGATTTGGATAATAAAATGAAACGAATATTTTAATACATACATTTATTTATTCCAAAGGAGTACACCCCAAATCAATATCCGAATCACTTTCAGAATCGCTAGAGCAATCTTGTAAATTTATAATGAACTCTTGTTCGCAAATATCAAATCGAACGTCCCGCTCCCAATCTTCTTCCATTAATTTTCTGCATTTGGTAACTACCTTTTTCCAATCTTCTACAGATACATTTTTAACAAATAATGTTATATTTTTTAAATATTCAATAATGTTATTTTTTTAAATTAAATGATAAATTAATTTTGAATTAAGTTTTATACAAAATATCGATAGTTTATAGTCTGTGGTCACGATGATTCATCGCTCATCACTATAATTAGCTCAGCATGCCCATAAAGTATGACATTGACTGGTACGTTTGTCCGTACTATTAAATTCAGAACTTCATAGGCGCGATTTTACTGACAGCTGTCCCAGAGATCAAGCTATGTTTTTTCTAGTATAGTGTGTAATATCATTACGCACGCGTGTGTTATAGTTCGGTGTATGACCCTAATAACGATGTAATAAGGCTCACTTTACGAGCAAGTGTGTTGAAAATTATATTATAATTGTGTATAATTACATTTTTCATCATGTTTTTCAGTTCAGGCGAATGCCCTCTAATGACAGCAGTGTACAATGATGATCCGAATTTGATAGAACTCCTCATGCGATGTGGTGCTAATTTAGCGAGCGCTGATGAACGAGTTTTAAGCGAAATGATGACAATGGCTATCAAAAACGCATCGCTGAGAAGAATGGAGTCTTTGAAGATGGCCGGAGCGAACTTGGATATGACTGACGAGCTTCTGCAAACCCCTTTGCATAAGGTATCTTCGATATAAGACAAGCTTCCACCCGCCGCTTTGCACGCGTCGTGTCAATAAAAACATTATCCTCCTTCTTCGCAGTTGGGTAAAAAGTAGCCTATATCTCAATCCACGTCATAATTTATCTGTGTACCAAATCGGTTCAGCTGCTTTGTCGTGAAAACGTAACGGATTTCGATAAAACTTGGTATAAAGATAGATTATGACTAGGATTGGGACATATGCTACTTTTTACCCGACTGCGCAAAAGGAGAGTAATGTTTTTATTGAAAAAAACACGCTTGCGAAGCCGCAGGCGGGTAATTTTAACTGTAGTCAGCATAAAAATTGATTTGATTTGATGGAGCACGTTTGCCTACCAACTTGAAGTGTAATGGACCATTTGTTTGTTTTTTCTTGCAGGCCGTTTTGTATAACTGCCCAGAAATAACCCAATATTTGTTGGACAACGGAGCTCTGAGAAATAGAAAGGATATTCTAAGTTGTTCTCCAATAGACTACGCCATTAAGCTTCGCAGGGACAAACTGATTAACATTCTCCAGTAGAACAAAGACGAGGCCGTTATCTGTGCCGTTGGCGGTGTTGCAGTTTAAACTGCAAATAATGAGGGAATATATTTTTGAGACCATAAATAATAACTAAATAGTGTTTTTTTAAATATCAATGACACTTTATTTTTGAGTTTTTGTGCCTAACATGTAGGTACTTACCGCCCTGCCGTACGCACTAGACGCGCTCTGTTGCCTGGTTGGGTCATTGACCGGGCCGTAGTAACTTTAGTGTGCTCGTAGTAACTTTAGTAATCTGTGGCATCGTACAATAAGATAGTTCTCTAACACTTCGTCGAGCAGTATTGTATCGATTTTTTCAAGATTTTGATAATAAAAGAAGAACATTTTATAGATACATACATTTATTTAAGTTATTTTTGTGTAGAAACCGTCCCTTCAATAAAATTAGTTTAAATTGAAACGCATTGAAAAGCATTGCTGTGTTAATCTCAATCTCTTTATTTTTAATATAAATAATAAAGGTTTTTGTTATAAATATTTACTTAGTTTTATTCCAAAAAAGTAATCTGGGTCACTGTCATATCATTTTGAAATGTCTTACTGTAAGTAAACTTTAAGTAGACGGGGGTGGTTAGGGACGCATCATTTTATACCTTGATGTATCTCTACTTAAGGCTTCGCGCAAACGAGCCACCGACCCTGCCACCGATTTTTTCGTACGTTTTTAGGGTTCCGTGCCTAAAGGGTAAAACGGGAACCTATTACTGAGACTCCGCTGTCTGTCTGTCTTTCCGTCTGTCACCAGGCTGTATCTCATGAACCGTGATAGTTAGACAGTTTAAATTTTCACAGATGATGTATTTATGTTGCAGCTACAACAACAAATACTAAAAACAGAATAAAATAAATATTTAAAGGGGGCTCCTATACAACAAACGTGATTTTTTGCTCGCTTTTGCTCGATATTGATAACGACAACAGGTAGACGCTTGAAATATTCATAGAATATTTAGTTATATATTTACTTAAAAAAGAAATAATTAAATTAAAATAAAATTAATATTTAAGGGGGGCTCCCATAGAACAAACGTGATTTTTTTGCTCGATATTGATAACGGCAATAAGTAGACGCTTGAAGTATTCACAGAATATTGAGTTATATTATTCACTTTAAAAATAAATAATTAAATTAATAATTAAATAGATAATGGTACGGAACCCTTCGTGCGCGAGTACGGCTCTCATTTGGCCGGTTTTACGAGAATTCGTCGCTCACGCGATGCTAATCGCTATAGCAGCGTCTGTGATTGACTGTGATACGCAGTAGGCGCGCCACAGCCACCGTGGCCGGTGGCTCGTTTGCGCGGAGCCTAACCGGTAAAGCCATTTTTAGAACGAGATTGGTAAAATTGAGCCCAAGAAATATCCGTTCATTATCATCTTGTAAATTGGCAGATATAATAAAAAAATATCGACATATTAATAATTAATCTTGTGTGGATTTAATTCTTTCTAAACTTTTGGTCGTATTTCCTTAAAGTGGGGAATTCCACTATGTGATCTAGCCTATCTACGCCGTCGCACGAAGAATTATCAGCTGAAGGGGCACAAGCTCCAACGGCCGATAATTCTTTAAAATTTTTTTTTGTGTGAAATGTCCAGAAATATTTATTTATTTATCTTGATAATCCTCTGAGCTATGTCTGTGGCCTTAACTTCTCTACGAATCTCCGAGTCTCCATTAGAAGGACCTGATAAAGGTAGCTGAGAGCCGTTGGGTGCAGGCCGAACAAGATCGGTCACTCTGGAAATCTATGAGTAAGGCCTGTGTTCAGTGGACGTCCTGATATGATGATGATAAAACTTTGTTAAACTGCTATTATGACAATTCATAGTACTTAGTGAAGGCATCCAAGTTATTCATGAGAAAAGGCATATGCTGCTTTTGTAGGGAGCACGGTGCGTAGCTCACGCAGTCCCGGCCATTTATTCCAGACAATACAGCGTCTTCTATAGCCGTTGAATTTACTATCATTGAAAGTAGTTTGTTGCTGAAAAAAAATAATCATTTTCATCATGTGTGACGCGCCTTAGAGGTCTTATTAAAGCCGGCCCCCTTATTACCTAAGCCAAATTGCTGTCATGTCGCTATCGCTAGTCAGGCCATCCCTTTCACATGTGAGGTACGTACTGTACGTGTGAAAGGGATGGCCTGACTAGCGATAGCGACAGAACAGCAATTTGGCTTAGGTAATAAGAGGGCCGGACTGATTTTATATACGCTAGGATTTAGTAAAATGATAATAGATAGTATAATGTAACTAACTTGAGGATATGACTCATGATCTTCAATGGGAAAGCATGATGCTCCTGCGCAGACCAGCAGGCCACCCTAAGGGTACACCCCCGGAGCCCTCGACCGTCAGCCAGCATCTGATTAGCGAAGCTTAGAACAGCGTCAGCACTGAAGTCAGTGTTTTCCAGCACTGAAAACGGAAATATCCAAATAAGTTAGTGTGAGAAAAAATGGCAAATTCTGGCGTTGGAGTTTGAAGACGGCTCGATATGGCTTGACTTTTATAGCCGGGACCTACTTCCCTATTATCCCAATAAAAAATATTTAACCTCACTGACTGAACCAATAAGATACTTTTAAAATATGAAAAGTGGAACTCTTTGTGATCGTTAGAAAATGATAAGACGTTGCCGTTCTACGTTTGAATGGCGACGTTTGTCATCAAAATGACAGTTGTTTAAGAGGCCATGGTAAAGGACTAACTTGCGGGGTTACAAAATAAAATTTTTAGTGTCCATATAGATATGAAATAATCAATTTTGGAACAGGGCCGAGCTTAAAAACCAACCGTGAGTATTGTATGGTTTTCTGTATAATGTAACCTCCAATCCTGTCCAGACATGCCAAATATTGTATACTCTACGGATGTTTAATCGTATCTGTTAAACAAGATGCAAAGAACGAACGAGACCTTTATTCTTCTAGCTAGATACTGATCGTTCTTTCCACCCAATGGAATATGTACAACCAGTCTACGCGCATTAGGTAGTTGCATCCCTTGTGGATACGGGAATAGACAAACGCTGTGTTTTCACAAGTATAATTTTTGTAAAAAATATAATATAGGTATCCAATTTAGTCAGTTTGCTTAATTTGTGTTCTTCAAATGTTATGACCTTGAACAAAGAAAATGAAGTGAAGCGAATATTCTGACATAGATGTTGAACTTGGCAGGTCATGGAGCAAATGTACCTGATTGAAATACTCATTGACAAAGTGACGATATTCGCATCCGAAGAAGACAACGCGAGTGCTGCCAATAAAAGCATATTTATAAAAATAAAGTTCGGCCCAAAAGTTCAGTTCATTATTAAAGAAGGCCAGCTCTCTCCCAATGACAACAAGAATGACATAGCCGAATGCGATGATCAAGGGAGAAGAAAATGGACCAAAACTATCAGAGTCGGTAAATCGTATCTATTCCCTTCGTACCCAGATACAGTTCTTATGATTCTTAACAAGTTTCCCTTAGAAATAGAAGTGTGGAACGACGATAAAAATGAAGTTGAAATATTTGTTGGCATCGGCTCTATGGTCTGGGAAACAGAGTTCTACTACATGTTAAAGGAGAGCACAAATGCAAATGTGCTATATGACCCGTTGACAATAAAACAACATACTCCATTGTTTGCGGAATGTTGCTGTAAGCAAGTTGGCGAAATTGCTTTTATTCTGCGTCTGAGCGTTTTAGGCGACAGCATCATTACAGAGTTTCAGCAGATGATGAAAGACCCAGATGAGTTTGTGTTCAGAACGAATAAAGCACCCAGCATGTTTAAATGTAAACGTATTGAAGGCGACGATCCTAATTTCTGTATGGTAGGAAGCCTTTACGAGACTACTACACTAGAAGATCCAGATGTGGTCAATAAAGCCCAACAGAAGATAGAAATTTGTACAGAAATACAGAGTTGTGGTGGCGGTAAAAGTGGAGACGATGCCACTTGTAAACACAGTAGTGGCGAAGCTGAACCGAAGAAGTATCCCATTGATAAGATTCGGATGGGCGATATCACAGGACCGTGTGGCAATACTAACTGCCCATTAGCTCATAAAGTGAAAAACTATATCAGAGCTCTAGATACATACAAGAAGGAAGCAGCTGGCAAAGTTTCTGGTACGAAAGATCATATTACACACAATGTATGCGGGGCATGTAACTGCAAAGATGACCGGTATCATAGAGAAGACTGCCCTGATTATCAAAATAAGGATGGAAAAGTAGCCAAGTGCGAAGGGTGTGGAGGCATTGTTAAATCTGGTGAATCTTGTGAGGATAAAAAGCAAAAGATGTATGGAACCGGTGCTACACCAAACGGAAGTAAAACTACTGTGGCGTACGCGTTCAGCGTCATCAGAGTACCAGATTTCAAAGAGTCCATGTACGGAAGAAACTTTACCGTCAAAAACTTGCAAGCTGATTTCAACAATTTTGGCAGTAGCCAGGCATCCACTTGTAGGCCTGCTGGTGGATGTTGCTGCCATCAGCCTTCTGCATATCGAAACTCAATCAATTGTGTAACTAGCAGTCCTGATATCAGATCTCCAGACAACAAAGCATCTATCAGAAGCTTAGGAGTAAACAATCCTAGAATATACAATGTAAACACGATAGTTTCGGGACGAAAAGATCCCATCGTTTACAATTGTACCCAGGAATCAGAAGAAAAAGACTGCAAATGCGATCCACCAAAGCCAACACCACCGTGTTATACATTTGATTGTAATTGTATCGCTGAAGTTAGTAATATTGCAGCAAGAAAAACTCATAAACCGTATTGCCCGTCGTATAAACACAAGAGCAACTGCCCCGTCACCATGATAATGGACGACGAAGAAAAGAAAAAAATAGAGGACGACGAAGATGAAGCTGAGCCTCTGCCTTACGGGCTGCCCCCGATCAAGCTCGGTCCGTGTCCTATAGTGGGTAGACCTTGCTCTGTCCCCGATGGTTTCGCTAGGATGTACAAAACTGCTGCACTTCCTGCCCAGCCACCGAGTCACAGCAACGCAGGGAAAGTCTGCTGCTCCAAAGAGTACGAGAGAATAAAGAAAGCTATAAAAGAGTATTTGAAACATGAGAAAGAAAATGACTTTAGATGCATCAATAGGTTTAATGTGGACACTGAACGACGGTGTTGTGACAAAGAGCAGAGACTTCAATCATTAGTGGGTAAGGGATGTTGCGGCTCTCACAAAATGATAATACAGGACAAATTTAAAGAAGAAAAGAAGTGAGGAATATCAACGCATTGATATTTTATTTTGTAACCCTCAAATAACAACATCAAATACACACCTGTTACAACTATTCTAATGGTTTCATTCATAGCTTTTAGAAAAGAGGCAGGCTTGAGCAGTTATATTATTTAACTCTCAATCCGTCATGCAGGCAAGTTGAAGATTTACAAATTTGCCGATTTGTATAGATTTTTTTAATTTAAATTTTACAGACATAAAACACTACTTACCTACCTTATTGATGATTCTGGTTTAACAAAATGGGAGACGACGATGAAAATGAAATCAAAAAGATAAAGAAACAGAAAAATGCATCAAAATACAACTATACATTCGGTGACGTCTATCCAGGTAAAATACAGGATCAAAAAGTATTGTCATCTAAGGTGGAAGCAAGGAGTCGAGGCACATCTTAAGAGTTGACTATATCTCAGCCCAAACTCGAATTTCACCCCCGCTTCTCCGCGCGCCGCTTTTTTTATCATTCAGTCCCTTCATTATCTTGTTGTGTTTATTTCTCATTACTGCGTCTTTACAAAAACCAACTAAATATAAATTCTACATTAGAATTACGTGTTTGTTTGGAGCGACAAGCGTCACGGGTACCCCGTTTGAAAGCCGAGGCCAGACTGAATTGCGAAACGGGCGTCCGGAGCGAATGGTTTCATTAGTACAAAACTTAGATATTTTCATTTTATGATAAAATCAAAAAGTATTTTGAAAATTTAAAACACAGGTGCCCTTATGTTGTGTAAAATTACTGTACAAAGTTTCAAGATCTAAAGTGTAGTATTCATCGCATAAGAACGGTTTTAAGATAAATTTGGAGCCATCTTTGGATTTTTTTTCAATTGAGAAAATTTTACGGAATCGTGTTTTCTCAACACAGGCACTCTAGCACGTATCCTTACCTATAACATATATGAATTACAAATTGAGATCACAAAATTTGTTGAACAAAACATTGTTTCAAAATAAGCGATTTATCGTCTCCCCAGGTATAGTGCGCCCTTAATAACCCCCTATGTTGCGCGTTTGTGCTTGTTTTCCACTATGAGCGGAGCGGCCTCCGCACATATTCCGTTTAAGCCGCAACTGTAACTTTATCAGAAGTGCTTCCACTATAAGTAAGTGACCGGAGCGGGCCGAACGAGTATATTATATCGAGTTATATTGTAACTCTTTCTTTTTTATTAAATTCCCAATGAAATGGAAGACAAATACCCGTTTCAAAAATAAACAGCTCAGGTTTCTTGTTACACTTTAAAGGCGCTCAACACATTGCCACGCACCCCGCTGCATATTGCGTGAAAGCGTGTTCCAACGTTGCTTGTAAGTATCTCCGTTTGTATAGAAAACACGCACACTCCAACACACAGAAAATGCATCCACGCGCGTTCATGCAGATCACGCGCTCAAGCGCGGAGAAAAATGCACCCCCGCGCGTAGGTGCGGGGCGAGACGCAAGATATGGCACATCGAGTCCCGCAGTGCCGTGCGTGATTTTGGAAGCGCACTATTTTGGAACTGCACTAGCGAACAACGTTGAATGAAATGAATCGGAGCCGCCGTGAATTTACAAAAGGCAACTACGCGCGTGAGTACGTAAAAAAAACCGCACGATGATGATCTGCACTCCCTCAAGTACGCGCGTAGGTGCGTCGACACGCAACATGCAGCGTGGCGCGTGACAGTGTGTCAACCGCCTAACCGCCAAGGATCACGACAATACATTTTTTTATGGTTGTAGTGCATGAACAATGGGAGGCATAAGATAGTTCGTTGTGGCTCTTGACACTACCAAAGAATATTACTAGCCTATTACGTAATACAAGCAGAATCACGCAAACAGACAAGGATATATATCACGACCTCCGTGGTGCAGTGGGCGAATAGTCGGCTGAGAAGAAGGACGTAGCGGGTTCGATTCCCGCCGCGGAACAAATGTTTGCATGACTTACAGATATTTGTTCCGGGTCTGGTTGTTTCTCTATATATTATAAGTATCTATGTATTTACCAAAAAATGTATGTATTCTATCAGTTATCTGGTTCCCATAGTACAAGCTCTGCTTAGTTTGGGGCTAGATAGCGCTGTGTGAAATTCCAGCAATATTTAATTATTTATATAGACATTTATTCATATTATTAATTTATTCATAAATCTTAATTTCTTCTTTAAATCTTGCTGCAGAAATTGTTTGGATCTGTCCTGCTTCTGATTGGAACTTTGTCTGGGATATATAAGGATCTCATTTAATTATGTTTTCAACGGTCTATAATATTATTCCAGGAGTAAATATAGGACACAAACAGTGTATGTTCCTAAACAAAGGGTTAAGCGTGCCGGCCGAGATGGGATGGTTGTGGACGGCAGATGCTCCAGGAATGAAGGTGAACTGATTAACATAGTTTTGATAAATTTGGTTATATAGTGCATTCGTCATTGAAGTTTGTAAATTCAGGTTTCCAAAAAAAAAATTAAGGTTCAGAAATCAGCTATTTTGTAATTTTAGTCGGTAGTTAAAAACTACAACAGACAAACCAAAACCTTATTTTCAGTTTCGGCGTGGTTGGCAGCCTGGTCTTATTGGTAAAAGCGTAGCAAAGCTTATGACCTTCAAATGCGCACGAGGAGGTCCTGACAAAGACAAAAACAAAAAGAAGAAAAAAAAGGGGGCCCGACCTGGTGAGAACGTTGGCGCCGGGGACTCGGAACCTGAAGATCCACTGGATCCGAAGCCAGCTCTTAAAGTTCAGAGGAAAGGAGACGTTTTTACTATTCAGGTGTGACATAATATAAACAGAAACTTAAATTGACCGACCGATCTTAATTGACTTAAGACCGCCCATTGTACTAAATCTATTTGTAAGAATTATGTTCTGTATTTTACTTTGGTGTACAATAAAGAGTTATCTTATCTTATCTTCTATAAGATAGCGCATTTATGTTCACACTTCTAATAAAGTCGTACTTCTCTTTTAGGTAAGCCCACTAAAAGACCTAACAGAAATTGCACCAAACGAGGATCCCTACGTTGACTGTGAGCCTATGGTCTTTAAAATTATCAAGAAACGAAGTCCCGAAGAACAGGCCAAGGTAGAAGCTCGTAAAATGGTCAAGTTGAAAAAACAACGTGACGCCGAGATCAGAAAAGCGCTGGCAGAAGCTGTTGAGGACATCTGCAAGTGTGCCTACATGGACGTGTACTGCAATGACTTGACAGCAATAGATAGGGTTATAGACAGCTGCCCAGCGTTCAAAGAGCCCGAGTGTGTCTGTCGTGAAGAGTCTTTGAGTTCTCTCTCCAGTAACGCGACTTGGGACATTGAATACACTCCGCCATTTGGCTGCTTCGACCTGGCTTCAAGGAAACGAAAGAGTTTTATACATGTAGAGACTCAGTACATTCCGGCTGACGCTGGAATAGTAGAACAACCTAAAATTAAATATAAAAAGTCTAACACTTCTGTTAAACCCAAGAAGAGGGTTTCAAAGAAAGTCTGCTGTGGTCCTTGTTGTCGGTGAAAAGATTCCGTAATAAAAATTGTGTTTTGAATACCGAATGCTATTATTATAAAAACTGTCCTAAATTAATTGTTTTTATGTCTGAGTCCGAAAATCTAGCTGCTATGCGCGTATGCCTGTTGGAACTTTAGATGGAATTACTAAGGCTGCCTGTCCACTGGAGCGGAGAGGAGAAAAAAGGAGCGGAGCTTTGTCAAAATTAACCAATCGAATTTTCTGGTCCAGTGGACGACAAAGCGGAGCGGAGATTTTATGCAATTCGATTGGTTAATTTTGGCAAAACTCCGCTCCTCTTTTCTCTTCTCGGTTCCAGACTAGACAGGTTCTACGCAGCCTGAGGGTATGACCTATCACTAGAAATAGCAGAGTTGGAAACTACTCACTTCTTGAATACCTCGTGTATCCCGATTGCGTGGCATAGTTCTTCATTAGCAGTGGCACCAGCACGGCGGATCCCAATACAACAGCTCCGCCCAACGCCAGTGATGCCGGGTTGATGTTTATCGTGGGCAGTTGCTGGTGACAACAATAACCATCACAATAGGTTAATTTGCAGTAGCAAAAGAAAGTCATACCTCTGCGGCGAAAAGGACATTGTTATACAAGGTACTTGTACTAAACCATATTAGCACTCCTTCCATGTTTTAGTACATCTTCCTTGTTGTTATACAAGGGCTGGAAGGATCTATTACAACCTGTTTTGCTATGCACGACATTAATTAAAAACACACTTCCGGAATCATATTACTCAACTGATTTTAGAGATGGCTTTCATTTGCAGCTTGAATTTTTATAGTAGTAATCGATACATTTCCAATAAATAATTTTTAACGTAAATCGGCGGTTCCTTTGCGACGATGATGCTTAGTCAGTTTAACTGGTAGCTACTTACATGATTAATGAATATGATTTGTTTACCTATTTTATACTGGCTGTTTTATCGATATTTTAGTACTTTATATAAAAGATGTTTGATTTTTTATGAATTTGAAAAAAACGTATTTCACAACAATTGTCGACAAATTTAATATCGTACTTATCAAAATACGTAGTATAATTCAGGGTGTTATTCATTATACAGCTATGACAGACGGGACGGATGGACAAAGTCACACCATATGGGGTTTTACCATTTAGGTCCAAATCCCTAAAAACTAAAACTTACCGAAACACCGTAAGTATCTTTGCTCTTGATAGGTATAGTCAGGAAAGGTATCGAAAAATCTAGATCGATCTGAAAAAATAAACCATTATTGCAGTTAGCTTCCGACCAAGCCTTGGCTCCAGAGCAACTCTGATAATTGTTGCCCTGAATAACGTTACGAATAGGTTACAATAAATATACGGCGTTTAAATTATTCTATATTTACTAATATATATTCTATACTAATTATACTACTTTTTTCTTTTATTTTTTTTTGTCAACCTTTATTGTTCCACTGCTGGGCATAGGTCTCCCCCAAGTCTCTCCATCTATCTCTGTCCTGTGCGACACTCCACCACTCCTGCTCGAAGGCAACAAGATCGTCTCGCCAACGCTTTCTTGGCCTACCCCGACCGCGTCTTCCATCAGGGCTCCAGGTTGTGGCTAAATTAGCCCACCTATCGGGGTGCATTCTACTAATATCTACTTGGGCCAGTTAGCAAGCTTCGAAAACAGGCAGGACAGGGAGATCGATCGTCGCATCGAAAACTTCTGGAAAAGCTACTGGTACATGAAGGAGCACATGAAGGGTGAGCTTCCTCTTACACTTAAGCGCCAGCTCATCGACATGTGTATCCTGCCCGTCCTAACCTACGGTGCGCAGACATGGTCGCTGGTCGCTGGTCGCTGACCGACTCACAGAAGTTTAAATTCTACATATTTTGTATTAATTAAAAACATTAAATACATAAATAATTATTAAATATATATTAAATTAGCATAGCTTGTACGAATACTAACTAATACTAGACAAGGAGAGGAGTTTCAAATTATTTATGTGACACATAACAACACAGAAACTTATAATTACACAGAAATAAAAAAAAACATAAGTAGACCCAACGACTTGACAAGTTAAACCATTCAAATACAAACTAAAGAGCAAATACCCACAGATATGTCCCGATCTTCGATATCGAATGAAAAAAGCCTCCCCTGCCTCTCACACATTACGAGAACAAGCGCACAAACCACTAAAAAGGTTCTACCTAGCATTTTGCGCAACTTCATAATTTTAGCTAATTAAAAAGGAAGATGGCGCTTCCTCTAATACGTTCACACGTTTGCCGACAAATTTATATCGCATTTACAGAAATAGCGCGGAAATTCAATGTCCATGACGATGGCTGATTGTTCCGCGTATTGTCAGTTTAATGGGAGAGTGGAGACTGCGAGCAAAGCCGGGGTCCAGAAGTGAACAATATAGAGTTCAGATAAAACAGACAGGCGCACGAACTCAAGTGTGACGTCATGAGGACAAAATCTCCAATGTATAGTGTTGTGCGAGTACATAAAGGTGGGTACTGACTAACGCGGCGAGGTGTAATGTAACTTACGCATCGAGCATGTTACGCATTAAGCATGTTCGCTGTGTTCTAAAAATCAGCGTAACATGCTCGTCAAAACTCTGTGCTCCATTCGCCAGCCAGTTCAGTCAAGATGGCCGACAGCGAGGACGTGTTGGTATCTTTGATTCTATTTAATTATTGGTTTATTCCAAATTAAGAAGAAGAAAAAACGTCACTGGACATCAAACTTATTTAAAAACAGCGTAGATATGTGGTAGTTTGTCATTGATGGCAATATTAAAAAAACCAAATGATTACTGGACAATATAAAAATTTTGTACGCACGTCTCCGATCGATTTTGATAAAATCTTGAATTTAATTGGACTAAAAGTACATAAAAATGGTACAAATTACTTATAGAAAAGCTATCAGTGTTAGACGTGCGACGCACCGCGTGCGCTCGTGTCGACTTGCAACAGCGTACTGACTAGGGTTGCCAGATTTGTTTTGATCCTGAAAGGGGCAAATGCTCGTTTTGGCAAAATAATACGGGATTTATATTTTTCTCCGGGACAAATAAAAAAAAAATTATTGCTAGTTAATAGTTAGGTATATTTTAAAGATGATTGTGTAAGGTTTAGCATATTTTTGTTTGATTTTACATTTTTGTAAAATACAATGCAGCTATAATCATATTTGAAAACGTTCATTTATTCTCTCTCTCAAATCCGGAGTACATTTGTTGCACACATGCATCGGTCCGCTTTAATGCCATCTGCAAAAAAACCTCTCTACAAAGCAGTTGGAACTAGGGTTGAAATACGGGACAGAGTTTGTCCCGGCGGGACGTTCAAAATTATGCCTGGAATACGGGACGTCCCGTGAAATACGGGACGTGTGGCAACCCTAGTACTGACTGAACCGCGTAACAGTAAAGTAAGTAAAGTAAAATTTATTTGGATAAAGTAGGTTTACAAACTTAAAATCTAGATTTAAACTATATCCAATCATGTTTCCTAGTGTAACTTAACAGGTTAGCTGTCCGATGAGGCACATGTGCCTCATGGGTGATTGCACTGGTACGTCCATGAGGCATATGTGCCTCATGGCCAATGATGTAGATAATGCAATCGATCTATCGATAATTTTTTTTAATAATTATATTATTTGTAGCATCTTTGGATGATAAATTTTGATTGCGTTTGTTTGCGTAACATCCACTGCAACGTTTTCTTTTTATGTTATTATTACGCTGTCGTGGCATAGTAGTCAAAAAATGACTTGTGGACGGATTTGCTGTTTTCATTAGTGATGACGATGACGTAGATATTTGCAATAATTCTTTGACAATTTGTTCTTGACCAGAAAGAATTGATAGTTTGTTACTGTCCTCACGAAACTCATTGTAAATCAGCACGGAATTTATAATCGAAATACAGAGAAGATCAGCTGCTATTTTTTTATACCAGATGATTGTTTTTCTTATGGGCGTATTAATATTAATTTTTTTCTTGTTTGGAAACTGGTGGCCGAAAGGGTACCTAATTGAATGGTGCAATTCAATAACAGAAGATTGTTTTCAAAAAGATATTTTTCAGATGTCTAAAGTGTTACGAACATAAACGTACATTTTATCATTAAACGTAAATAATTAATTTCTTATCATACTCATCTAACATTAGCAATTATCGATATAATTAATTTCAATCACTAGGACACATAAAGTATCATAAAATACTTGAAGAGAATGACGTAACTTAATACGAAACTTCATGAGCGTTAGCTGTCATTATTTACTACGAGGACGTGTACAAAGAAGATCGAAACTTGCTTCGGGACAGCTAACCTGTTAAGTTCAGTTGTGATAAATACATAGTCAAGTGACTACCCTCCGTACTAGTTTTCACTGTATGACGGCAGGGCGTCGTTGCTCTTCCATATAATGCTATCGACTTAAGAATTTAAACTTTTTAGTTAGGTTAATGATGTTATGTTAAATTCTTATAAATCTACTAATAATTATTTATATATACTATGTTAACTATAATATCTGTTATATGAATATACGTATAATTACTGCTAGTTGTGAAATGCTTAATTTTTACAGTCAAAGTATTCGCCAAAAAATCGACAGCCGGGTGGAGCACTCCTCGCTGATTTCCCCGTAACACTACGTACTGACTGCATGAATGCTCGTTGTGTAACATGTTACATTAAACCTCGTAACGTTGGTCAGTACCCATGTACTTACAATATACATTTTATACAATTTAGAAGATTAATAGAGTTCCTTGTGAAAGAGCTCGCCCGGGGAAGTGCTATTTATTTATTTATTTATTTAATACTTTATTGCACAAATATACAAATTACATGTACAAAAGGTGGGCTTAATGCTAATAGCATTTTCTACCTGCCAACCTCAGAGGTAACAAAAAAGGTTGGCGTGCTAACTTTAAACAATATTAATGTTTATTAAAAAAAAAACAAAAGAAACACAAATAACAATAAACTCCGATTACAGTTAGAATAAATACATAAACCTACTTGATATAACAATAATAATACATAGAATATATATATGAGAAATATAACAAATATATATATATATATATATATATATATATATATATATATATATATATATATATATATATTTATAGATATAAAACAAAAAATACTATTACATACAACACACATAGGTACTACGTTTTCATATATTTTAACAGCCAGTGGAGGACTGCAAGAAATGACTATAGACTAGTCGTCTGAAAACCGGTTTACTAGGCGCCTTTTTAATATGAGTAGGGAGAGAGTTCCATAGACCGACAGCTACCACCTCAAAAGAGTTGCCACGGAAGCTATCACCATACCTATTTCTGCCGCCAAGCAGCATTGCTATTTCAGTTTGAAGGGTATGGTTGCCGGCGAAATTACAGGCACATGAGGCTTTACACCTGTATGCCTCAAGTTGATGGACGAAAGGCAATGCATCATAGGGCACGTTTCTAACGAGTGTATGAGACAATACTTTGTAATAGTCGATGGTTACCACTTAACATACGTTGGGCCATATGCTTCTTCCATTTCTACGTTGTTTATATATATTTTCCAAGGCGCCGCGTTCCTGTACTTGTCCCTTGGTACAACTGTACAAAAAAAGTGGCACTCCGGGAGTGCCGACAGAAGTGAAAACTTGAATAAAAACAGACTACACTACAGATACTTATATACAGAGGTGTCGGTAACCAAAGAGAATATAATACCTGTCAGTAACAGTCAGTGACAGGTGTCGGTAACAGTGTCGCGAGTTTAATAGCTTTTCCCATCTCAAAAAATGTTCAACGCGCCTAAATAAGTTTTCACTTCAAAAAGTACTCTGTGGTACATAGCTTGAGCAAAGTTATTAGTTATTAGGTACTGAACATCTTCAAAATATCATCGTTGCAGATCAGTTTGAGAGCATTTTTTAATATAAAATATAGAATAGATAGAAATATAGATGCTCGGGGTTTCTCTACGGGATCGAATCAGAAATGAGGATACGTAGGAGAACTCAAGTCACCGACATAGCCCGACGGATTAGCACGTTGAAGTGGCAATGGGCAGGCCATATAGCGCGCAGAACAGATGATCGATGGTTCTCGAGTGGAGGCCACGGACCGGCAAGCGCAGCGTAGGACGTCCACCTGCAAGATGGGCAGACGACTTGGTAAAAACCGCAGATCGGCGTTGGATGCAGGCCGCTTCCGACCGCAGTTCCTGGAGATCAATGAGGGAGGCCTTTGTCCAGCAGTGGACGTCCTACGGCTGATATGATGATGATAGAATAGAATAAAATAATCATTTATTTGGTACACACAATAAAATATATTCTCAGAAAAAAAAACAGAAGTAAATTCACATTCTAAATGTTACGAGCTCTATCAGGCAATTTGTGACTGTTTCACGCCTCGTGCGTATTAAGGGGACACCGGAGGGACAATCGCCCATACAACACGTACTACCAAGATCATTTCTAATTGGAGAATATTTATACCTTAATAAGGTATTATTTTAATTTGAATAGTTTTTTATCTAGGTTCCCAACCATATATTAGATTAAAATACTTACCTAAAATGAAATAGAAGCGTATCGCATTCTGCATGTTTTTACGTCATAAAAGACCGGTTTTCAACCTAATTGTTTCGTATTAAAAACAACAACATCTTACGTATCCTAGTCATGGGAACATAGATTATATCGTCTAGTTACAGAAAAACAATACAATGAGAAAAATACAACAAGTTTTCTGTCATCATTTTTGGTATTACGGAACACGGTCAAAATCTAACCAAATTTAGAATCGTTTTATTGCTATCACTGTCGCTCTGCATGGCCAAACTTCGTCACTAAACAGGGATAGCGATATTCAGGCCGAAGTTTTTGACGCGGCCGAATTGAAGTTGCGCTCAGGGTTCGCCGGCGCGTTAAGATAATATCAAGATAGTTCGAGTGCATTGAAGTCATTTGTTTTTGACAGCTTGGGTGGACAATTTTCTCGCCGTCAGTTAATTTATTTCATTTTGAAATCTACACATACAAACATTAAAGGTGTTCGTTGGTAAGCGCACCACTTGAGATCGGCTGGACAGATTTATTAAAATTTTCGTGGTAGGCCGAAAAAGATTTAAGGAAAAAATTAAATTGTAAAGTTGCCAGGAAAAAAAATGCTTTTTTCCATGGTATGAAAGTATGAGCTTAAGAGCAATAAAGGCTATGTTTTATTTTGTAATACGAGATTAGCCGGGGCGGGCCGGGTCAGATAGTAAAAAATAAAGTTAGGGTTAGTCTCATACAAAGGTTTTCTGTTGCTATTGTAGGATTATGTTTGTGGAAGCATATGGTCCACCTAATGTTACGTGGTAACCATCGCCTATAATAAAGTATTGCCTTGATAGACAGTACCCTACGATCAGCGTTGCCAGACGTCCCGATTTAGGCGGGACGCGGTCACGCGCGGGACAGGCTCAGTCCCGCTTTTCGACTTGCTGTCAATTCGGACAAAATATATTGGGACACAATGTCCCAATTGACACTTTTAATTTTAATATTTTTGTTACTGTCAATTCGGACACAATTAAAAATAGCTGCATTGTACAGTCAGTTAAAAAGCAGGTTTTTACCGAGGCGCGGCGGCGGCACACCAAGATGACGAAATAGATACATAGCGAGGTCAAACTCTCTCTATCTCTTTATTTAAGATATTTTTAAGTGATCATTAGATATATAGATGCCTAAGTACCTATACAAGATGTTGATTTATACCTAATATACGTTATGAATAAAACTTGTGGTTTTTTAAACATTAATATAAGTCACCACACGCTCGCAAAGCCATTTGATTAGCTTAATTTGATAGATCACATATATATTGGCTTAAACATTTTTTACCTGACTGTACTCAACAGCTTCAATAATTTGATGGTGTCCGAATCGACAGTAAAAAAAAATATAAAATCAAAAGTGTCAGTTGGGACACTGTGTCCTAATAAATTTTGTACGTATCGTCAGCAACTCCGCTTGTCGGGGATAACTCGACCGTGAGTGCAGCGTGCTGAGGAAACTTTAAAAGAAGTTCTTACAGAAATATCATAAATAAGTACTTCTTATAAATAAATTATTCTCACATTGTATGTTACAATTTGTAATGCTTACTTCTCAGACTATTGTTTGAAACACCACATTTTTCCAATACTTAATTAAATAAAACTTTATAATTTTATTTTTTTTATTCCGAAGACGAAGAAGGCTCATCTACATAACGATAAGGTAAACCTGATTTAAAATATCATATTATTATTAAAATACATTTTCTATGGCTTTTTTTTGCTATCTATTTTCACGTAAACATAAATTAAATTCTACATAAATTTAAAACTCAAATAAAAAGATTAAATATTTAAAAAAACTTCTGATTATATACGGTTTTATTACTATGTCCCGCTTTCGACGAAAGAATCCCGCTTATTTCAATTAAATAGATTCAAAATCCAGACTTGACAAAAAAAAAATTGGCAACGCTGCCTACGATGCTCTGCCCTGTGTGCATCAGCTTGAGGCAAACAGGTGTAAAGCCTCATGTGCCTGAAATTTCAACATTCAACCGGTACCGAAACACAGCAATGCTGCTTGGCGGCAGAAATACGAGTAGTGCGCCACCGCTATATGGTAGAAATACCTCTCATTCGCACAAAGCGGTTCTCTTCGACCTTTATTATGCGCACCGCCAAAGAGTTGAACGACTTGCCAGAATCTGTGTTTCCTGATAGCTACAACCTGGGTATCTTTAAGTCGCGAGTGAATAAGTTTCTTCCAGTACCATCGTAGACTGCATCATCGCTTACCATCAGGCGAGATCGTGGTCAAACGGAAGCCTATAATATATATATTAAAAAAAAGCTGTGGTGGTAGCACTTTCCCGGGCGTCTCTATGCCCCCAATCCAACTATACAAATTTTTAAATGGCGACGATAGAAATGGTTGATCCCTTTGATTATCTAATCTGCCAGCCTCCATACATTTTCAAACCCCTTTACGAAATTTAGTTTCAACCTGGTCCATATCAAAACATTATAAAACAAACGATGCGCCTTACGCCTGGCGATATCTCAGGAGCTGAGATCTCAAGGCTTATACAATTTATATATATATGAACATGGTTATAATAATAATAAACTTTATTTCAGACTCATGAGGTCCATACACATTTACTACACACAATACAATACACATAATGGTTGTATTACATTGTAGCCGCACGGATGCGGCACGGCAACGACACAGCTGCACCACAGCACCTCAAATTTCGGCTACCGCTCGCCGCCCGCGAGGTGCCAGGTCGTTGGCAGCGCGTCGTCCGCGAGATGCCAGCTCGTTGGCAGCGCGCCGATCGCGAGGTGCCTGCTCGCTGGCAGCGAGCTATCCGCAAAGTGTGTAGCTTACTATCACCGCGAACACGTATTCGTGAATGAACACGCCTGTGTGCGCGGGCGGCGACGCGACGATGTTTAGCTGGCGGCTCGCAGTCGGCGCACTGTACGCACGCGGTCTCCTCGCTTACAGCGTGCGGTCTCCTCGCTTACAGCGCGCGGGCTCCGCGACTAGTCGTATGGTAGCTGTAAGCGCGCTGCCTACCCGCCGGCGGCTTTTTATATTGACATTACGAAATATATTATACGACACTGGTTTTAATGATCTAATTTGAATGACAAGTAAATTGCTGGGTTGGAGCCGTGCTGGATCCGTGCCGTTATAATGTAATACAACCTTAATTAACAATAAATCACCTTAAGTAGTTTAGGTGGCAATGCCCACCCAACGTCTATACATCTTAGAATGTATAAGCCTTTCTGCCAGACTTCTAATGATAGCGTTATTACAAATGTCAACTCTGTTACAAAACTGTCTTCAACAAAAGATGTTAAAACATATAATTTTGGTATTGTATGAGACAGCGTGTAAGCACCGGTGGTGTAACGATTATTCCGCTCCAGATTACATAGTAGCACTTCTTTTTATTGTTGTCCAAATGAAATAATGAACTCTTCATTCTGCACATTACTTTAAAGAAAGTATTCATGGATCTTTTACATCAATCCATTATTATAGATACCTACAGATAAATGAGTAGGATATTGTGCGAATATAATATTTTGAGAATGTAATATTCTCAGGACAAAGGGAATAAACTATAAGGCATTGGCCCTTATATATTCTACTAGCTGACCAATCCGCAGCTTCGCACGCGTAGTTTTTTTAATAAAAACATTACCCTCCTTTGCGCAGTTGGGTAAAAAGTAGCCTATGTTACTCAGGGTGAATGTAGCTTTCTAATGGTGAAAGAATTTTTGAAATAGGACCAGTAGTTTTTTAAATTTTATTTCAAACATACACACAAAAATACAAATCTTTCCTCTTTATAATATTAGTACAAAAGTATAGACTTATAATTTATTCCCCCGCGCACAATTTTAGCTAGATAGGTAGAATATTTCTACCTATCTTCTAACATTCATGGTTCGCTGAAGACACAGATCATTAAGGATTCCGATGTTATTTAATTAATTTTTTCACTGGTTTCTTCTTGGTCACACTGCGGTAGTAGTAGCGTGCTGGATGTGGAAGAGATCGATTGTAAAATTAAAAGAATGAAGATATTTTATGCACAATAGTCCGATTTTCTGATGCTAGCTTAGTATGCATTATGATGACTGTGCACCCAAAAAATCTTATTTTGCTCTAGGTAAATAAGAATGAAACTGTCTGGGATTTAAATAAAGTGATTATATCTTTTCTTGTCCATCCAAAGGTTATCGTGAATAGATCGCTTTTAGCGTAAAGCAATTTGAAAGTAATTAAACTAATTATGTACTGCAGGCTACGGTAACCGCTTACCGTCATGTGGGCCGTATGCTTGTTTGCTACCTTAGTAGTATTAAAAAAACTTAATTAATTTGGTGTACAAAGGTACTTGAGCAGTAGTAGAATGAGTTAGCAAAGGCGAATATAGAGCTGGATATCTTTAACCCTAAGCTGTATAAATTTGTCACACAACTCAAAGGCATCCTCCATTTCGACGACCTCCGTGGCGCAGTGGGCGGATAGCCGGCTGAGACGCAGGAGGTAGTGGGTTCGATTCCCGCCGCGGAACAAATGTTTGCATGATCTACAGATATTTGTTCCGGGTCTAGTTGTTTTTCTATATATTATAAGTTACTATCAGATATCTGGTTTCCATAGTACAAGCTGTGCTTAGTTTGGGGCTAGATAGCGCTGTGTGAAATGTCCAGCAATATTTATTTTATTTTAACGGGGGCACAGACGTTCATAATAGCGTCGTGGGCTACAAGTCGGTTGATAGTATATATAGGTATTTTGTATATATTACGTGTTTGTTTTTTTTCTTCTGATTCTCAGTTTTGTATCTATTTATTTTAATTATTTAGTAGTAGTTATATTCTTAAACATGCTTTTCCTTTTGTTTCCTCGATGAGTATATTTCTGTTTTTCTGTGCGCACATAAGTTACGTTTCAAGCCAGATAAAATTGTTATTTTAGTTAAGTCATATTTTTTTGCTTGTAATAATAAAATAAAATAAATAAACTTGTCCCCCCCCCCCCCCCTCCCCCCGCCAACAATTAGCGAGAAGCGAGTTGAGCTAGGAACTAGAAATGAGTTAGCAAGCAAGTTTTTTCTTTGATAGCTCTTGTCGCTGCGACAAGCTAGTGGAGATTGTGTGAACAGTCAGCGATCAACTATAATCTACATCTAATAAACAAAACAAAGTCGGGTTTGTTCGAACACTTCTAACTCGAGTACGGCTGGACCGATTTTGATGATTTTTGATTTGTTGTATTTGTCTCCGTCTTGAATAGCAGAATAACTATTAAAATATGGTAAAAAATCATGCAAAAAAATATTATGAAGAAAAATCATTTTCTCATACATTGATGCGGTTTATGCCATATTCGTCCCGTGGAAGTTCGGCCCACACATAAAAATCTGCTTTCGTCCCACTTTATACGCCTCGTACGTCCCATAAAATATTTTAATTCAAAAAATCTTGTTTCGTCCTACTTTTGTATTCCTCATTCGGCCCATGTTTTTTATGTAGGCAAATTTTAATCACTTTAGTACAGTTGAAGCCATAAGTGTTCACTTGATTTTTATATTTTTATGGTATTAACAAACCTCAAATAGGTAAACTCAATTTAAAGCTCACGTATTTCGGTAGTCGGTGCAAAAGACAGCTGTGGCAAATGATACGCTATTGAAACTCATTTTGCTTAAAATATTAATATATAAAAAATACCAAAAAATTATAAAAAGTTTTTACTTTTTGACTACGGCTACAAAAAAACGAGAATGTTGGCTTTTGCTGATGAAAAAGCCCGAGAATCTGTGCACAACATAAAGGACTACCTTGGAGACGGAACTTTTAAATGTGTCGTCAAACCTTTTAAACAGCTGTACGTTATATATGGAGACATCGGAAGCACAAGAGAGAAAATAAACATTGTACCCTTGATATACATCTTACTGATGAATAAGAAAGAATCGACTTATGAAACCATGTTTGCGCTTATAAAATCACAAATACCTAGTTGAAAACCCTGTACCTTTCTGTTCTGATTATGAGAAAGCAGCGATGAACGGCATAACAAAGACATTTGCAAATGTGACAAGTAAAGGATGTTACTTTCATTTCACTAAAGCATTGTGGAAAAAATCTAAACCGCTGCGCTGGCACGAAGAAGAAGATAATGTTCCGAAAGCACGTCGCTCTATGTTCTGCACTAGCTTTGTTACCTTCAGAATTAAAATCGGATGGTTTTCTATATATTATGGAAGACTGCCCAAAAACCAATAGGATCGAGTAGTTCAATGACCACTTCGTATCAAATTGGTTGGAAAATGATTACATGAGGGGAAAATGGGATTTCTACAACTATATATATAGAACAAATAACCCGGCTGAGGGCGCTAACTCTAGACTGAATAAAACATTTAAAGGAAAATTAAATATAATAAGTTTTTTGAAAACAATAAAAATTGATGCCAACATCAATCGTGGCCGACTTCAAGGCGAAGGGACAGTAAGACTTCGAGAAACCATTGAAATGGACAATTACATTCAGCAATCTTTAAAATCCATGCTGCATAGCACTATATCATTAGGCCATTGCCTAGAAAAAATATGTCCTTTTGTATTTTAAAGTTGTACTGATGTGATTATATCAATATAATCACATTTCAAAACATAAACGTATTGTACTTGTACATTAACTATTTATCGTATATTATTTTTGTTTTATTGTTGATTTTATATCTGAGTCTCTTATTAATCTACAATACTAAGACGCTCTTTATTACTAGAAGACTGATTATTGTTTCTACAAAAAAAATATGATAAACTTTATTATATTAAAATATAATTCTAATAAATATTACTTTACAGTTCAATGCTGTGACGTTTGTAAATATAAATAAATATTTTTTATAAATTATGGCATTATTTACTATACATATTTAAGTAATTTTAAATATTT
Source organism: Philereme vetulata (assembly GCA_918857605.2). Lineage (NCBI taxonomy): Eukaryota > Metazoa > Arthropoda > Insecta > Lepidoptera > Geometridae > Philereme > Philereme vetulata. Next base: position 6,776,257 of record OU975470.1, on the reverse strand, counting down.
TTATTTCCTTTAAGACTGATTATTGTTAACTGGTTAGGTATATAATTAATAGTTTATTTTTGCAACTACATTTTTAAACATTACCTATGTTATTTACTATACATATTTTAATAATTTTAAATATTTTTATTTCTTTTAAGACTGATTATTGTTAACTGGTTAGGTATATAATTAATAGTTTATTTTTGCAACTACATTTTTAAACATTACCTATGTTATTTACTATACATATTTTAATAATTTTAAATATTATTATTTATTTTAAGACTGATTATTGTTAACTGGTTAGGTATATAATTAATAGTTTATTTTTGCAACTACATTTTTAAACATTACCTATGTTATTTACTATACATATTTTAATAATTTTAAATATTTTTATTTCTTTTAAGACTGATTATTGTTTACGAATTGATACTGGTTAGGTATATAATTAATCCTTAATTTTTGAAACTACATTTTTAAACATTACCTCAGAGGTTCTATTTTTTTAATTATTGTTAACGAATGAATAATGTTTTATGGTATACTTACCCATATATGTTCAGCATAAAATCACCCAATCATTGTAAATGAATATAAAAGTTTTGTAGATTTCATTTGACGATCTTCGTTGTTCTTAGGTTCATTGTGATGCAAGTACCATTATATATCTAAATTTTAATAAATATTTCTCGCCGCATTTGTTTCTTTTAATTATTGCATCAATAATTACAGATTTAGGTAGTACATGAGAGCTTTGAATTTGATAATTACGTACAGTTAATAATAATATTACTAATGTCCATCAGAATTTGGTGGTGGTAAATGCGAAGTTGTAGATAAGACACTTTGTAAGTTGTAGATAAGGCCTTCAGCCAATAATAAATTGATGACCACAGTTTTGGTTGTGTTGATCAATTATACTTTTGATGCTAAGTGTACTTACAATAATTTTGGTATGTGGGACGAATGCGGACAAGTAATATTGTGCGGGACGAATAAAAACTTTTTAATGGAGCCGGCCAAAAACGCGGGACGAATATGACATAAATCATTGATGCAGATAATGATGGCCGACGTATATTGACAGCCCGCGTCATATGCATGTCAATGCGGTACGAAGTTCGCCGGGTCAACTATTAATTCATAATTTATTGACTCAATATCTATCTATATATATAAAAGAAAGTCGTGTTAGTTACACTATTTATAACTCAAGAACGGCTGAACCGATTTGGCTGAAAATTGGTAGGGAGATAGCTAAGAACCAGGAGAAGGACATAGAATACTTTTTATCCCGTTCGACCGTGTTCCCGTGCGACGTGACATAAAACGTCAAAGAGAATACAAGTAACTATAAAACGTGGTATAACAAAAACGCATCTGACATGGAATAACAAAACGCAAATGACAGCTAAACGTAATTTTATCTATGGTTAAGTATATATATATATAGAAGAAAGTCGTGTTAGTTACACTATTTATATCTCAAGAACGGCTGAACCGAGTAGACTGAAAATTGGTGAGGAGGTAGCTTAGAACCAGGAGACGCACATAGGATACTTTTTATCCTGTTAGACCGCGTTCCCGTGTTACGTGACATAAAACGTCAAAGAGAATACAAGCCACTATAAATTGTGGTATAACAAAACGCATCTGACATGGAATAACAAAACGCAAATGACAGCTAAGCGTAATTTTGTCTATGGTTAAGTAGCGGTGGTAACTATATGTATGGTTGTAACTATATTTAAATATATATATACATATGTATATATAAAATCGGGTTAGTAATGATGGCCGGGGACAACAATTGAAAATTCTACCAGGGTGACGTATATTGACAGCCCGCGTTATATACATGTCAAGGCGGTACGAAGTTCGGCGGGTCAACTAGTATGTATATAAAAATCAATTGCTGTTCGTTAGACACGCTAAAACTAAAAAACGGCTTCACTCTTTGATTTTTTTTTGTAGCTTTTATACAGGGATGGTTTAAAAGAAAAAAAAATGTGGAAAACCCATAAAAACAGTAGAAAAATGTATAAATTAAGAAGTGGCAATTTATTATGGGAATCGCCTCTTTGGAATAAGGGAATAAGGACCGATTGCCTTTTCTCTATATGCCGCGCGTAAGTCTGGCAAAATATCGAAAATTATTTATGATGACCGATTTGATTTTTTTTTTTGTTATGTTTGTAATTTTCAGGACAAGGTTTATAAGAAAGAAAAAAATGAACAGTTGCCTGGGAAATTGAAAAATTCTGGAAAAACTAATGGGCTTTATTTCTATGGGATTTTTGTATGGTATGAGTTAACTCAAGACTACATTTTATTTTGAAATCCTTGCGAAGTCGCGGTGGGTCAACTAGTCATACACAAATTTGAATGATTCATAAGCAAGAAAAAACCGGCCAAGTGCGAGTCGGACTCGCGCACGAAGGGTTCCGTATCATTATCTATAAAACGGCAAAAAAATCATGTCTGTTGTATGGGAGCCCCACTTAAATATTTATTTTATTCAATAGCACAATTTTATTTATTTACCTTATTTGAGGTTGGTGCCGATAAGCTAGTCATCTAAATTGTATGAGCTGCCATACAACTCAGAGGACTATCTTAATTGGAGTCAACTATGTATGTATGGGAGACACAATTTAATTTTCAATTTTTTTTTATTTTTTGTAATTTTTCTTTTATTTGTGCTGCTTGTACCTTGGTTTTTGCCAAATTTCGTGATTCTAGGTCAACGGGAACTACCATATAGGTTTTCGACTCAAAACCTATAGGGTACTTCCGGTTGACCTAGAATTGTCAATTTTGGTAAAAAGCAAGGTCTCTTACAGCACAAGTAAAGGAAAAAATACGAAAAATTAAAAAAGTTGACAATTGAGGTATACTTTGGTACTTACGAGTTTTCGCGAAAATCTAAATTTGCCCATATCTTTTTATCGTGTTGACTCAGGACCTTGATTTTTATACACCTAATAGGGGCTATAGACCTCAGTATCTGGTATAAATTTCAAATTCCTAGGTTCACCCCTTCCTGAGCAAATAGGTGGTGACACCCGGACAGACGGACAAGAGAGTGATCTTGTAAGGGTTCCTTTTTTACCTTTTGTACCTAACCCTAAAAATGATAGTCAATAGCAGTTGCTTCCTCGTCGGTGGTGGGACAAGTAACTAACTAAATAAGGCATTAGGAAATCTAATTCTTTCCTTCCCATTTCGATAGCATCTGGCCCATAGCGCGTCTTTTGTCACAGTAAAAGTGTTGCGTAACAATGGAATGGAACTATGCATGGATTTCCACACACGATTGTTTTGGGGTAAGCGACGGAACGCTTCTGACTTATATAAACATAATACTGAATGGGGAAGATTGCAGTGATGGCTTCCACCATGTACAAGGTAGTTGGGGTTGTGGTACTGATGGCGTTGTTTGGTGCCGAAGCGGAATATAGTCACGATGGGTAAGATTCTTTATCATTATCATCATATTAGGTGATGTCCACTGCTAAACATGGTCTTCAGCTTAGGTTTCCAGTGAAAATAATCTTGTGACCTAATGAGCACCCAAAAGTTCCTTGTAAATTATCTGTCATCCAATAGCCCTCATTTCACCCACATACTTATTCGTAGGTGATTCAAATGTTTCAACCTAGAAAGTTTGAAACGTTGTTTTCCAATAAGACGACGATAAAATCAGTATAGCATAACGTTTAGTGGATACGCCTCGGCTCTCATCCCATTAGGTACCGCTTATTCCGGTTTTAAGAGACATACAACCTCATATTTAACGGAAACTAGCTTCGATTTCAGGGGTTTTTTGCCAAGCTACCAGACCGAGGACCAGCTCGCGGAGCCGAGTGCGAGGGTAGACAAGACCAGGGAAGACCGCGAAAGCCAGTCTGAGAGGACGCAGCGATTTGGCATATCTGCTTATGGAGGCAGCGGACAGGTAAAACAATTTTTATACTATTGCTTTTAGCGTAGCTGGGAAAGTTCCAACTTGACTGACACGGATAGACATCAGCACGAATCCTGGTAATGGTAACCCGTTGTTAAAGTTCATCATCAAATTACAGTCAGCAGTATCATAGCCACTATTGGCGCTATAGCCGGCCAGATCCACTCTTGTACCTACCCATGACAACGTCGCCTGATTATGTTACATACCAAAGGTATCGGTGAACCTTGGACTTAATATTACTGAAATCCCATCTAGAGTGATCGTGATTCGGTGAGAGGTCAACTACGGGAACAGCTCGACAAAACCCAACGGTTCGGGATTGGGTTCTCTGACTATGGAGGTGGTGGTATTGAGGTGAGAAAAATTATTCAATAAGAAACGCTGGTGGGTGGGCCTAAAGCACCAATAGTATATACCTACTTAGATTTACTGATTCTACTTTGAAACTGAACTTAAGTAAATATGAAATAATACATGTTCTTAAACTTTGAAGGTAGATATGGGAGGAAACTGACATGTCTATCCAAAATTCCAAGACAGTATAATCCGTCTGATTTACCGATTCTTAGCTGGACAGATTCTGTCCCGTTCTGGAGCTAGAGGACTCATTTGTTATTTGTCAGATGTGTAAGTACTGTGGGGACTACTGTTAGTATACTATCTTTCCAGGGAGGCTACGGCAGCACCGCCCCTGGACTTTACGGGCCTGTGAAGATAGATCTAGGAGGAGTGCTCATCGGGTCTATTCTAGGCTTCGGTGCAGTGGTCATTCTCCCCAAGATCATACACGCTCTGTCGTACAGCTATGGCGGTGGTTACGGCCGAAGTAAGCGTCTTATCTTTTAACCCAGAACAGATATAGTACTGCTAGCGAAACAGTTTCAATGTTTCCAATGATAAAAAATTGGGAATGAGACTACAAGTAGGTAAATAGTGGAACTCGCTACCGGCAGCGCTTTCCAAGTCTAGTGTTGAGAGTATGAGTACTTGAAGAGTATCAGTATCATTTAGTATTTATTTATTTAATGCTACATAAAATATAGTTTCTTATAAGTAAGTAATCTATAAGGTATGTACGACATTGCGAATTCTTAATAAATAAATAAAATAAAAAATTAGAGCACATTATTTGCTTTCTTGGCAAGCGTGTTTTATCATCGACCACACTAGCAGGTGAGGTAGTGGTCAAACTATCATGTAAAATAAATTAGAAATTATTCGTGTATTTCCAGGCGTAGAGACGGACTTCAGCCAAATCTCCGACTGGATGCATAAACTGGATGAGACATTGAGCCGGTACAATATAGATTCGGCTTCGTGCATGCAGCGGCTGACCTGCTCTTACGTCCAGTTGGCCAACGAGAATGTCGCCAATGGCAACGCTACAGATTTTGATGCTACACTCTCTTCCTTGTCAAGGTAGGTGTCATCGACTCGCTGATTTTATTGATGGTTCTTTCAGAAAACTGTTTTGTCACGACCTATGCCCATCTTATATCGTACTTCTGGCGGTTGTTTCGCTTTATGGTAGCACGGGTATACGCTTAGGTACTGTTAATTAGGAATTATGCACCAGACTAGTATTATCTTGAAATAATTAGCACCAACATTATAAAATATGTCATAGGTGGGAATACCATAGGCAGAAGAAACTATGTATTCCTGTTGTCCCCATTGACGCTGTCCCCATCATGGGGACAACAGGAAGTCATAAAATTTCCTTCCCGTTGTCCCCATTGACGCTTTCTCGTTATGGGGACAACGGGAAGTCATAACATTTCCTTCCCGTTGTCCCCATTGACGCTTTCTCATTATGGGGACAACGGGAAGTCGTAAAACTTCCCTTCCTTTTGTCCCCATTGATTTACGCATAGTTTATATTTACCGTGGTACTATGTAGTTTCATGGTAACTTTCGTAGCAGGATTCAGAACCCGTACACTATCTGTGAAATAAAAAAGCCCCACTATTTGTATGGCAGCCTGACTTGTACCTACGCCCGATAAAAGTTTCTCCCTACGGAAGAATAGAGTTGTATTTTCTTTTAGGCTAAACTAGAGACACAATTCTACGCGAGACAGTACAAATGTTTCTTCATTATACGCTGGTTCGACCTGGCTGGTAAAACTTTAATTTTCTGACTCAAATGACAGATAAAAGATAATTAAATCACGGATAGGTACCTAATTAAACTGATTTTTGATAAACGAGGTTCGCATGTCACTATAGGGACATAGCTCCTAAATGTTTTGTTATTTCAGCAATTCACTTGTAAGTCGCATGCTGTCTGGTACATCAGTCTACGAGGCGGCAACAGCCGGCGGTCTCGCGGACTCAGACTGCCAAGTCCTATACCCCAAATGCAAGCTTGACAAGAAGACTGTGGTTAAAGTGTTGACTCAGCTTGTGCCTTAATGATGATATTGCTAGTTTCTAAATAAATACCTCGATAGAATTGATTTGTTTATATTTTTTATAAACAGCCTCTAGTACACACGGCTACACATCAAGCTATATTAATCCAGTATAAGCTGACCTCGCATTGTGTAGGCTTTTTGTAGAATGAGAGGTCAGCTTATACTGGATGTACTTCTTTGTAGGTCAACCGGCTGATTTTGCTACCAATTGATATCAAATTGCAATCGTGGCAATATTGCCGTAAAAATGTTGCTTGTTTATGGGCTTCTTAATGTACTTTTTGTGGGTACACATTTTGCAACATGATAACACTATATAAGTATATGTTGCAAAATGTAATTATATAATGTTACCGCAAACTATAATTACATATATTGCAGCAACATTCTATAATTATCGCTTTCATACTAGCTCTATTATATTATCCATTGTTGCTCGCTTAGGTACATTTGTAAATAGCCGCAAAAAGGAATGTGTACTAACATCACGATAGCCTGATGGGAATAATTAAAAAAATACCCGTAAATTGAAAAACAACGATGATGTAATGCAAAATGAGCTAATGGGTACAGAAGGGAGTGTTCTACAGTTCCCTCAACACTACATGAGTAATTGAAGAGTAAAACAATTTAACTAGTTATCTTCGATGGTTCAACACCAGTTCTAGTTCCACTATAGAGATAGGTGGAGTCAAAACGTAAAATGAAAAAGGAATTGGAAAAAATTGCCTACATGTACGGCGACGTAAACTTGAAGAAGCAAAGAAAGAAGCAAAGAATGAAGCAAAGAAAGAAGCGACAGAAGTCACTGATCAAGGATTTGTGCGTCGACTACGCTCAGTCTGACAGTCGCTCCATGGACTGCGCTACATGACCGCAAGCGGACTAATCCTAATCGAAAATTGTTCTAGCTGGTCACCTTCCTCCTGAGTGTCGGACTGTGTGGATACCTTATCGGTGACGTATACAACAAGTGGACAGCTAGCCCAATCATTGTCTCAGTCAGTGAGAAGCTTGTCTCAGTTAGCAGTGTGCCATTCCCCTCCGTCACTATATGTCCGCAAATAAAATCAAGATATTTTTATAATTTCGGAAATAAAATACAAAGATTCAAAAGCCAAAAAGGAAACAACAGTGAAAATGAAGATGACAAATTGAAAGATATTAGCTTGATCTGTAAGTATGACATGAAGGACTTATCGAATCGAAGATTTACGAATGCCTCACTTATAAAACACATCTATGTTTCAATCATGTTACTGGCAAAATACAAAAATGATTTGTTGGCTATTATTTGGACGAGTGTTCACATCTGAAGGACTGTGCTACAACATGAACGGCCTCGCAGCAAGTGAAATGTTTTAGAGGTACTGTGCAGTCAGACTACAAATACTCTCAAAGCAATACAAGAAGCCGGGGATGGTCTCTAGAAGAGGGTTACTCAGACTTAGAAAAAAAAAACCATTTCCAATACGCGGGAATAAGAATCGCGCTAGTCCAGATCTTGAAATAATTTTGACCAGTCAAGCAAAGGAAAGAGATCCTCTGTGCAATGGCTTGAAGTCGGGTTACGATATATTTCTGCACCATCCCGCTGACTTCCCTCAGACCTCACTGTACCGCTACTCCGTGGTGGACAACCAGGTGACGTCGCTGGCGGTCAACGTGCAGGTAGAGAGTAGAGACCAGCGATTGATCGGATACTCCGCAGATGTTCGGCAGTGTCACTTTGTATAGGATCATTATTTACACTATTTTCAAAACTATACAACTAAGAACTGCAAAGCGGAGTGTTTGTCGAACTACACTTACGCGCGGTGCGGTTGTGTAGGATTTTATATGCCTCACAACAATAGTAACGAACTTTGCGCTGAAAACAAATTGGAATGTATGCGCAAAGCTCACGATGAAATGGCGCGAAGGGAGCTGAGTCTAGAGGTTGATGCTGAAGGCTGCCACTGCCAGCCGGCGTGCCATAACATCGAATACGAGCGACAACTACGAGGGTAAAACGCGTCATGTATGGCATCCCTCATTTGAAAGATTTAATATTTCCTATATCATCTCTAAAGTTGAAATTTACTTTAAGAAGCCGCAATTTATGTTCACGCGTCGCTCAGAACTGTTTGGGACGACTGACTTTTTGGCTAACATTGGGGGGTTACTCGGAGTATTTTTAGGATTTTAGTTTCTGAGTTTGATTGAAATATTCTATTTTATGACTTTGAAGCTAGGTTTAGCACTCAGGCGGGATATCAAGGAGGAAAAGAAAAAAGGTTCAGTGAGATTAATGGACACCAAAAAAAGGCAAGCAAAACTTAACAAAAATAATGTAAAATATTGATTGCAACAAGATTTTCCATAAACAAGGAAACAGTTCTCTCGAGTAAGTTTCTACTCGAGTAGGCCCTGGATTAGGTACGGCACAACCGCCGCCGTGCGGCAAGCGTTCTAAGGGCAATCATAGGCAAGGCAAGGCAAACCATACCAATATTTTTAGGATCCTGTTACGCCTGCCTTACTTTTGAAGCGCATCGCCTGTTTGCGGAGGCACACACGACCAATTTTCTTGTGGTCAAGCGCAAGAAAGTCGCTTCCCTACTCCAGCGTGTGCGGCAGTAGCAACACCATCCTACAGATGATTGTATTGCTAGACTACCGTATCCTGATGTGCTCCACATTATTTCCAGTACCTAGTGGGTGAAGTCGGGCTTGGATGATGATTGTGACATTTAATTTAATTGTTCGTTAGCCGGAAGACGTCCACTGCTGAACATAGACCTCCCCCTTAGATCGCCACAACGAGCGGTTGGTAGCCGTTTGCGCCCAGCGGCTCCCCGCGATTCTTAGTAGATCGTCGATCCACCTTGTGGGGGGCCGGCCTACGCTGCGTCTTCCAGTCCGTGGTCTCCACTCGAGAACCTTTCTTCCCCAACGGTTATCAGTTCTACGAGCGATGTGGCCCGGCCATTGCCACTTTAACTTGCTAATTTTGAGAGCTATGTCGGCAACTTTAGTTCTTCTGCGGATTTTGTCACGCAAAGAAACCCCGAGCATAGCCCTCTCCATAGCTCGTTGAGCGTCCTTGAGCTTGGTCATGAGGCCATGAATAAAGGACCACGTTTCAGTGCCATGGGTCATCAGTGGCAACACACACTGGTTGAAGACTTTAGTCTTCAGGCTCTGGGGAATTTTGGACGAGAAGATATCGCGAAGTTTCCCGAACGCTGCCCAGCCGAGTTGGATTCTTAGTGCGACCGCTTTATCGTTGAATTTAATTGTTCAATGAGATAGTATTTAGGTTGTCATTATAATTTATTCAGGTATTATGTGTTTAAGTATTTTCATGCGATTTTGTGTAAGTTTTTAAACGATAGCGTATGGGTTAGCTACTAAATGTGTAGGTATCCTAGAAATAAAGCTATACTCGCTGTTGCAACTTGACTTGACACCCTATTTTTATCCCATGATAACTGATTTATGGGATAAAAGTAGACTATGTAGTAATTCAGGTTATAACCTACGTATATACCAAATTTCATTAAAATCGGTTCAGCCAGTACGACGTGATTGGGTAACAAACAAATAAATAAACAAACATCCAAACTATCACACTTTTAATATAAGTATGATAAAATAATCTATACTAATATTATAAAGAGGTAAGATTTGTTTGTTTGTATTGAATAGGCTCCGAAACTACTGAACCGATTTAAAAAAAATCTTTCACTGTTGGTTCAAAGCTACACTATCCCCGGGTGATATAGGCTACTTTTTACCCAACTGCGCAGGAGGGTAATGTTTTATTGAAAAACTACGCGTGCGAAGCGTATGCTAGGACAGCCCTCGCTAGATGGAAAGAGGACTTATAAAAGTTGCCTTTGGGTGAACGTCGCTCAAGATCGGAAGATCTGGAAATCCACGGGGAGGCTTTCCTGTCCGCCATACTTATATAGTGTATGTAATGTTATAGATAGATAATATATTTATTGCACACCATTAAAATGTAATTAAATAACGAGAAGAAAAAAAATGCTGGATTATATTTAATTATTTTATTTTTGGTTAGGTATATTGCTGGATTGTGTGGATTTCTTTTCAGCAAGTTGGGCAGCACCGCGAAATATCCCAGAATATTATATGAGGCGTATAGACTACTATACTATATACCTACTATAAAATATCGGATTATTTAGATGATAGAGAAGCTTGGGATTGAAATTGCTCCAACTCGTTCAAAATGTTACAATTTAGACGTAATTTATTTTCTGTATTCTATTTTAAAAGGATCATTAAAAAAACAACCAGCCTTGTCTCTTGCCTTTCTTTCCTGGCTTGGTCGCGAAGGAACAGGCAGTAAAATTGACGTTTCAAAGTGATCCTTGTGATTTTAAAGAATAAAAGATTTTGACTTGACTTGACTTGCTACGAGTATATCCACTTCCGCTGATTTTTCACAAAACAAAAAAACAATGCCTATTTCACCGTATTTTCGCCATAAATTAGAGATAAAATCTCGTAAAAACTTACTGTAGGAATATAAAACTATGACCAAAGCACTCCGACGTCTCTAATGGTGGTATAAATAGTTATTGAACAAATTAAAATCCATTCTCAAGTGAAATTAAACACAATACGGACTTAGCTGTCTTTGATTCTATACGCCTCATATATGCTATAGTCAAACATCGAAGCTCCGGCGCTCCTAGGTTTGGCTAGTCAAAGCTCACATAAAGACATACTCAAAATCCAAACCAATAGCATGTTACTACCTTCGACTAACGAATTTTTATACATACAACTTTTGAAACTAAGCCATTTCAAAATTTGTAACTACTGCGTCAAAGTATCACAATTTTTTTTCACTAAAATATTATTGATTGCGCGCGGGCTCTGAATGATCTAGTCGGATACCTAGTTGCTAATATTTTAATACGGACACAGTGACTGGCTGGATTGAGATAAAGGGGGGATTCAATCAGGACCAACCTTAGTTTCCAGAAACTTGGTCAAATATCGCCAATCCTTTTCTTCCAGTAGTTCAGTTTCTTCACCTTGCGAGGTACACAACACTACACTTTTCTGTTCTTATTTCTTTATTTACTTATTTTGGCACAGAGCACTTTTCGACACAGGTATCGTTTTAACCTTCCTTTTACGACTCTTCTTTGGTAATGAGGGTGTTCGCGATTACGCTAAATTTAAGGCTCAATTGTTCTTCCTTACGATGTTGTAATTCTACCAATCCACGCAAGCCACCATCACCTGATTATATATAAGTTATTTCTATTGGTAGTTATATTTATGTTCTGTTTACCCGCACCTCCAATTATCTAAAAAAAGATATACGCCATTACATGCATTGTGGTAACCAGACAAAGATCTCTTTTAATTTAAAAATATCCTGAAATCCATCAAAAAGGTATCCAGTAACTAGGCCAATCGTCGAAATAAGTACCTGGCAACGCACAGTAGGTACAGAGGGAAAGGGATATAGGAGACATCAGACAGGGGAAAGACAAGGACATAAAGTCACTGTGTAAATAATAATATGTGGGTAGGAGTACCCACATATTATTATTTAATTATGGCCTAAACAATTATATTGTTTGAATTATTGTTTAACTAATATTCTGTCTGGACACAATTAAAGGAAAAACGTTTAAAATTTAACAATTTTATTAAGTTCACCACCAAAACCTATCTACTTTCTGATATGCTTGGCAATCAAACCTTGTATCGCCCAAAACAAAGGTACACTCATCATCGAACTTCATTGCAGTAATTCACTAATAATTAATATTATTCGTTACACAACACATACCCACTTATTAATAAACAAGGCGATTGTAAGTAGATGTCGTAAAATGATGTAAGTAAAATGTTACTTGCCGCGTTTTACACATCAAAATGAACCTTGGATTCTAATTAATAAAGTTACTACACTACACGTTTGTCAGCAAATAAATGTAAAAAAGTCCTGTATAAGCGTCGCCGCACACGAGCTACAGTACCGCCACATGACGCTGTAAGCGCGCGGCAATCACTTTTTTCATCATTTTCGATCGGTGGCGGCAACACGACCACACGAAGCGTGAAGGTACTGTTACACATGCTCAATAGTAGCACGAAAGCATGCCACTAATGAGCACTTGCTCATTAGTAGCATGTGTGTCGGGATATTGCTAGTAATGCGCATGCTCATATCGAGCATGCTCAAAAATCAACAGTCGTTTGATTTTTGAGCATGCGGACTGAGGCGCGGGTGGAAGGGGGCGTGCATTAAGCACGTCTGAACAGGTCTTGCTTATGAGCATGTTTATGACGATTCAATCAATCTCAGTCTGCGACAGGTGTCACAAGTAAATTAGTTTCCGCAAAAAAAGAAATAATATCTCGTTGGAAATCTCGTAAAAAAACTTTACTCTTTGTGACTTACTATCGTGCTTATATCTATGGAACACGCGGTCGACACTTCTTCCATTTTAGCCAAGAGCATGTGCTTAAATAGCATGTGTGTTCAATTGTTTGCTTTGAGCACGCTTATTTGGAAGCATGCTCATTGCTAGCAAATGTAAACTGCTCATCGCATGCTCATATTGAGCATACTCAATAGCACGCTTTTTAGCATGCTATTTTAGAGCATGTGTAACAGTAGCTTGAAGCGACCCGTGCCTCAACCGTGCGCGGCGAGTTCATTTAGAATGTACAAAGAATGCGTTTTATGGCTGTCGCGCGTGGCTCGTGTGCGAAGAGCCTAAATGACTAAGTCATAATCAGTTTTAATGACAAAACTGATCATCAGTTAAATAATTTTTTAACAATATTTATTCACTTCAATAAATTTGTTTGTACAATTAAGCAATCAAATACAAATAAATGAACAATATTTTTACATAATTTCGTTTTGTTTCATTGCGAACTAAGTTATTATGCCTTGTCCAATCGAACAAAACCTTCCATAATGTCTTCTTCAGTGTCCAACTCATTTAGTATATATCAAACTTTCGCGATCACTGTACCTACATAATTGTTGATTAAAACGGGTACCTATTTATCGTGTATGTACCTTTTTTTTTGTTATCCCGACGTTTCGGCTGTGTTGCAACAGTCGTTGGCCACGCGTTGACTGGAGTACTTGGAGCTAGTATTGCCGATCGATAGTGGACTATCGATAGTCTATCGATAATCACGAAAAATCAGTAAATCAATAGTATCGATACTATAGATAGGATCGATACTATCAATAGCGTGATATGAGGCAATAGTATCGATCTCGTCCAATACTATCGATAGTATTAAACGTCAATAGTGACGAAACTATCGATACTATCGATAGTATTGCATAAAACTATCAATAATATTGATAGTTGTGTGCTAATGACAAACACTATCGAAATATATGCTACTATCGACAGTACACAACTATCGATAGTATCGATACTATCAATAGTGTCGATAGTTTTTATGCAATACTATCGATAGTATCGATACTGTAGATAATTTAGTCACCATTGACGTTTAATACTTTCGATACTATCGATAGTATTGGACGAAATCGATACTATTGCCTCATATCACGCTATTGATAGTATCGATACTATCGATAGTTTAACTGATTTATGACGTCAACTATCGATAGGGAAACTATCGATATTTCGGCAACACTACTTGGGGCTACCGTCGAGAAGTGTGGGTAGCTGCAGCAACTACCCTCACTTGGTCTTCAGAATTAGAAATGTCCTCGTTCATATTACGGCACACTACACTAACCCGTTTCTACGCACTGAGACGATGAATCACGACGCGTACACCTAGTAATCACCGGGTTCCAGGACGCTGAGTCTATAGCCATCTTCCCGATTGAAATCTTCCGGAACACAGCCGAAACGTCGGGATAACAAATAAAAAAGGTACATACGCGATAAATACCCGTTTTAATCAATAATTCAACTCATTTGACAATTGTTTATAGACACTTTGGACAGTCGATAAGGCGTTTCTTTTATAACTCTGGTCGTGAAATAACGTCTGGATAAGAGAAAGTAATGCTTTTTGAGCATAAAGTGGTCTCTTAAAATTTGGCAAAGTCGAGAATTAAACACATGGGTACAAAATAATCTGGTGTATTTTTATGAATTTCCTGGCAGATCAGTATGATCTTGTTAAGCGTTAAGACCACCCATTATGCTTACTTTTATTTGTTTTTTTTTCTATAAATCTGTTGTGTCTAGCTTGTAAGGTATAATAAAGAATTTTCATTCATTCATTCATTCATCTACCAGGTGTTTAAGTTAAATCTGACGTTTACACAATTTCATAACCATCCCTGTGCACTTTACGCCTAATCTTTGCATAAATGTTGTACTATAAGGTGATCTAATTTTAATTATGTTTCAGCCAATCAATCGTTTGGAAGAGACCACCTAAGGTACGTGGCTTCATATACAAATCACAGGTATTTTTGTGTGCTTTAAATTAAGATAGGTAATGTTAATTGAAGCGTTCAGTTGTAAATTGTACACATACCCTTCCAAATTGGCGCTGAACATTGCTGAATCAATCTTTTACCGGAGCAATAAGAGTTCATCATAATTTTTATCTGAATGTTTCATTTCATTTATTTCATAAAACAATGAAATAATTGTATTTGAAACACAATAATAATCAATAAAAATAACACTTTTCAAAATACAGACAATACAACGATTATATACAATATATAAAAATTACATAAAGTAGTTAAATAGATGTAATTTTGAATTGCATTGTAACTTGAAATCGTCCACTGAATAAAAAACGTTTTGACTCATTACTAGTCAAACAAGACAATCTCAGTCTTATTATCTACATAGCAAAGCACATATTTGCAACCCCGATAAGTATGTAAAGTCACGTTTACTACACGGTGCACCGTAGCTTACTATACCCTTATCTAAACTGATTTCCCGTTGGTCATCGACCACGGTTCAACTTATGCATGGAAAGGCCGCAAGACTTTTTACTTAGAACAAATCCGTGGTTTATTTCAATCATTATTATAAACACGGGATTTATCACGTACCTACCTTTTTGTAGGTCTTACGACCGACAATGTTTCGGTACAATAAACTCCGCTTGAACGGGTCGCAATAATGTATAAGAAAATTCATAAAAGTTCATAAAAGTGAATACATCTAAAAGCGCCTTCAAATTTGCTGCAAAGTGCCGCGCGGCCGCAGCGCGACTGCAGCGCTATAGACCCACGCTGCGAGCGCGCATCAGTTCATCGATCGACTAGCGACTCCAAAATCCTTTTTCGTTTTAATAGTAACACTTAGGCTCGGTACGATCATTAGCAGTTTAAACTAAAAATCTAAGCTTAAACTAAAACTTTTCTTTGTCAGTGATGGTTTAAGCTTAGAAATTTAGTTTAAACTGCTATTGATCTTACGGGCCTAAGAGCAGTGTTCCCTTTGAGCACTACGATTCTCGAACCTAGCGACGGCAGCGAGACCGCAGCGCTGCAGTCGCGCTGCGGCCGCGCGGCACTTTGCGCCAAATTTGAAGGCGCCCTTAAGTTTACATGTATTCATATATCGCGCACTATAATTCTTTTTTATGGATTTTCTTACAATTCTTATGCCTAGCACACACCTTACAACAAATCGCTTTATACGATCAGACGGTACAGTTCGAACGGTAACGATTAAATGTAACAATTTTCGGCACACACGTTTCTATGCACCTTACGAAACGTGTGTGCCGGAAATTGTACAGTTTTGTTACGATAAATAGCTACGATCTGACGGTACACTTAGCACAGTAACGATTAATTAGCACAGTAACGTTTCGTAAGGTGCATAGAAACGTGTGTGCCGAAAATTGTTACAGTTTTGTTACGATCAATCGTTACAGTTCGAACTGTACCGTCTGATCGTAGCGATTTATCACAAGTTGAATAGAAACGTGTGTGCCGAAAATTGTTACAGTTTTGTTACAATTAATCGTTACTGTTCGAACTGTACCGTCTTATCGTAAGGTGAATAGAAACGTGTGTGCCGAAAATTGTTACAGTTTTGTTACGATCAATCGTTACAGTTCGAACTGTACCGTCTGATCGTAGCGATTTATCACAAGTTGAATAGAAACGTGTATGCCGAAAATTGTTTCAGTTTTGTTACAATTAATCGTTACCGTTCGAACTGTACCGTCTGATCGTAGCGATTTATCGTAAGGTGTGTGCTAGGCATTAGTTAACTAGGCCTGCCCATACATTATTTGGTCGGAGGGTTTTAATAAGTACTTATTGTAAGTTATATTATTGTACTTACATTTTATAATTTGGAAACAGTTTTCACAGTTGTCTTTACAAATGTTTTTTTTATCTTGCTTATAATGTTGGTTAAATTTTAGAAGAAGCTTATTTGATGAGTATCTTCATCCTAAGTTTTCAGGAGTAGTCATTAACTTGGATCTCCAAACAGCTTATTTTGATAAAAATAATAACTTATTATAAAATCTATTACGATTTAAAAACCTCAAACTGTTCACCAATTTATGTAGCTGAATGTTTATAAAATCAAACATGAGTACAATATTGATTTTAAATGGATAGTTTTATAAAATAAATAGGCATCTTAAATGCAAAATATACCGTAAGTTAAAAGTAACTTGGTAACTTAATTGTTTAACTATACAGGAAACACCGAAATTCGTAGAACATAGGTCCAAGACGTCGATATCAGAATAATAAAATTAAAATGACGCTGGGCGGAGCACTTGGCAAGATATGGGGGAAGAAAAGACGGTGGAGCCCGTGATACTTCACTGCACGGCCACAAGCGATGTCAGACTGAAGACAGGTCTGCAAGAGCTCATCGAATTCCCACTTGCTAACACAACAATAACATCCATGGGGATTTTGGCATCCATCAAAGTCCTGTTCCGTTACTTCAAGAAGCTAGGATGTCTGGAGTCAGGTTAGAAGGGGGGTAATGCACAATACACCCCAATGCAGGACGTCAGTGCAGATCTTATCCCCCCCCCCCCCCCCCCCCAGAATTAGAAGACGAGGGTACGGCAGGTGCAGTAGGGGCTTAACGGAATATTAGCCTAGACAGAGCAGACGCAGTATTGGCAGACCACCTGCTAGATGGACCGACATCGAAAGGATCGCTGATAAGACCTGGACGCGATCTGCCCAAGACAAGATAACATGGCGCAAAATGGAGGAGGCACCCAGCGGGTGAATACAAGCTGATAATGATGACGATGATGCAAGTTGACGAGACGGACAGACAGACCCTGTACGTTGCAGACCGCCGCGGCGGTCTGCTAAACGTACTTTATAACAAAGTATCACACGTTATTTTCCGTGTGCTTTATAATTTTGAACAGCAAAATGTACTTTCTTTTGACCGTAACGTTTGCGCAAAAGTTTTTTGAAGTGAAAACTACCTCAGGCACGTTGGCCATTTTTTGAGATGGGAAAAAACCATTGAACTCGCGACGCTGTTACCGTTACCGGTACCGACACCTCTGTATATAAATCTCGTAATTTTTCAAGTTTTCACTTCTGTCGGCACTCCCGGAGTGGCATTTTTTTTGAAGTGAAATCTTCTTTAGGCGCGTTGGGCATTTTTTGAGATGGGAAAAAACCATTGAACCTCTGTATATGGGGAGTTATACTACGGGCGGGGAGTGGAATAGTCGATAGTACGATGTGCGCTGGATGCCAGGCGCTTTTTGAACCAAGGTTTTTTTCATACAGTTTTATTGAAGAATTTGCCCCCCCCCCCCCCTCCCCACCCCTCCCCTAGATCCGGGCCTGTTTTTTTGTTTATAGATTTTTTTGATGCATGCTGAAGCCAAGTCTCTAAGCTATTGTTTGTTGATTAGCATATATTTGTATAGGAGCATTGTGAACCCACGGTACAGATTGATTAGTGTGGGTGCCACAGGTCACCATGTATTCGATTTACACACACACACAAACCACTCACAACCTACTAAAATAATTAACTAAGTAATTATTGCTAATTATTATTATTTATTTTCTAATTATTATTATTTTTGTATCCCGTATCAGATAAACTGTTATTGTTAATCGACGTCCTGCGCATCAGGCTAGTCCTTTTTGTATTTTTCTACCCGCGAATTAATTATGCTTTGTAAACTAATGTTGTTAAATAAAGATGCATGTAAAACTTGACAGCTTCGATAAGCGGCCCGCTTCCATGCTTGCCAAGCCTTGGTAAACGTCTTCAAGCCCGAATCAATCCTGGTCGTCTACAGGCTCGATCGCGTAGCAGTGTGCGTGGTGGTCGCACAACTATTGCGTTTGAGCTGCAGGTAAGGGCCTCAGGTGAGTAGCCCATCGGCCTGGCTTCAACTCGCGGAGACTACTATCTCCGGGTCTCTGGGCTCAGCTCTTTGTGGCCTTCCTGGCTTGTGGCAGGTGGCTCTTCGGAGCTTTTCGTTGGCCTATCTCGCTGCGCGGTGTAAGCGGCCGCGTCTTGGCGTGACGCTGGTCTTAGTTGTTGATATTTTCCTTTGTGATCTTCGCCGGTGACGTCGCCAATGGTCGGTGAAGTCGTTGAAGGCGAAGAAGAAGAAGTCGGGGGGTCCAGGAGCTCTCGGGGTAGTGGACGCCACGGTCCTTGGTGGTCTGGTGGCCGCGCGTGCAGTGGGGCAAACCATCTACAAATCTCAGTTGGCATTTGGTAGTCGTTTTCATGCTTGTGAATACGTCAGTGTGCTACTTACACCCAAGCGGATACCGAATTTGTGTCGGCTATTGCGTTTGGTTTAACATACCTTTATTTATATTGATAGAGAATAGACAATTCGCTCTGGTAATATTCCAGAAACGATAACATCTTCGTTCGACCAGCCACTCATTTCAAAGAAAGAACTAAACGTGCGCTCGTCGCGAGCTCACAATGGCTACTAAACGCGCACCAACGTGCGATGTGAATGCGTTGCAAGCGCTTGCCGTAAGCGCCTTTTGATCTGTGTCCAAAAACCGACACTAGACCGGATCGGAGACAAGCCTCCACAAGCTAACGCACACGCTACACGCTTGCACTCGTGGACGCTTGCCGAGCCTTGGCAAGCGTGGAAAAGCACCGTTACAATAATGGAGGATGGTGATATGACACTTTAATATAATTAGGCACTAAATACGACTAAGCATAGTTGCGCAATTCGCCTTAAGATTCGGATGCGTTTTTGAACCAGATTTTGAATTTGCAGCATGCTGGCTATCAGTTTTCGTAATAAGTACTTGTATCAGACGACCTCCGTGGCACAGTGGGCGTATAGCCGGCTGATACGCAGGAGGTAGCGGGATCGATTCTCGCCGCAGAACAAATGTTTGCACGATATACAAATATTTGTTCCGGGTCTGGATGTTTTCTATGTATTATAAGTATGTATTTACAAAAAAAAAACGTATACACGGTGTCCTTTAAATCACTGTTTTCCCAAAACAAACGTTGTTCAGACCATAGTCTACTAACAGTTTATAACATCAAATTAAAAAACAAAACGAAACCGGTCTGTGAAAAATATAAAAAGTTGCGAACTAAAAAAGTCTATTTTAACGTTACGCCCTACAACATAGTCAGCGCGCTGACTGGTAGCTACTAGGTACCTATCTAACTAAGGAGTAAAGTCTAACTTTTTATTAGCTGCAGTAAAATGACGTTTTGTGGGTTGCCGGTTTTTGAAGAAAAATAAATAGGGATGTAGCTAAATGAGTGAATCATAAATGAATAATCAGTTTGGTTTTTTTTTTGAGATTTAATATTAAGTTGTAATGTATTTTTTTAACCTATTATTATTACTATACTAGAGGATTGATCTTTTTTAGTGGAAGTATAGGGAGGTACATTCAAAATGAAACAAAAACGTCAAAATAATGTTATTTAATTAATTTTTGTGAACTGAATCACATCCCTATTGAGATTAGGCTGGCAACATTATTTTACGGAATGACATTTAGAAACGTCATTTTACTGCAGCTAATAAAAAGTTAGACTATAGGTACGCTACGGCTAGCGTACCCATGAACTTTATGTCACGATTAGTTTCTGAACAAAGTTAGACTGATTTGAGAAGGTCTAGATTTTTTTGTTCTCTTATTTGATGCTATAAACAGTTATTAGACCATGGTCTGAGCAACGTTTGTTCTAGGAAAACAGTGATTTAAAGGACAACGTGTATAAGTATTCAATCAGTTATCTGGTTCCCATAGTGCGAGCTCTACTTAGTTTGGGACTAGATAGCGCTGTGTGAAATGTCTACCAATATTTATTTATTTATGTATCGTGTAAATTCACTATAACGTACATACGGCGAGTAAGAAATCTACTCTAAACCCTCCAAAGGTCTGAAACGCCCCTGACATTTAAATTAATCACTCCGTTATTATTTAAAAATGCAAGTATACGTCATTTTGTTGTCACTACATAGTATAAAACAAAGTCGCTTCCCGCTGTCTGTCTGTCCCTATGTATGCTTAGATCTTTAAAACTACGCAACGGAATTTGATACGGTTTTTATTAATAGATAGAGTGATTCAATAGGAAGGTTTATATGTATAATACATGCATAATATAGTAGAGATACACTGATAATTTTAGAGGTTTCTAATGTCGTAAATACTCTTAATATTCTTTCAAGAGTAGGTAACTTCTAAAGAAAACATGTTTGTATTGTCTAATGACAAAAAAGCTGTGAACGTTGTATGTGTGTTGTGTGCGAAGCCGGGGCGGGTCGCTAGTTAAAAATAAATACATACATGTAATTTTTCATCATTCATGCTCTGAAACTTGGTCATTGTTAGCTCGATACCTGATACGTAAATGCGATTTGCCTCCCTAGGGCCGTAAGTAAATTTGAAAATAGAATGAGGCTCATTTTTTATACTTAAATGAAATACAATCTCCATGACAAATCCTTATTTCTATTTAAAATAAAGAGGTTACATTCATAAATGCTGAAAATAAATAAAACCTCCATGACAAATCCTGTTAATTAAGATGCCATAGTTTAGTAAAAAAACAATGGATACCGGGAACAAAAATCTTCTTTTGAACAACAAACTTTTTCCTCGCATTCGTGATTTAAAGTTATGTGTTATACTTGGGTGTAAGCGATCAATAGCACCCTCGACTCATTAGCGTCCTCGCTCACTTTCACTCGCTCGTACGCCTAAACATCTCAAGTGCAGTTGATCGTTTACGCCCCTTGTATACAAATGTACTATTAACAAATCGCAGCCAGTGTGTTGTGTTGATGTGTTCATTGCAAATGATTTCGATACTTTCCCGTGGTCCCCCCTTTTTTGATACCCATGGGGGACCATGAAAACTAATTTGTGCCCCACGGGGCAAAATAAAAATTTTACTAAGTCCGTTTGAAGGGGCCCATTTATACAGGGTGGCCCATTTGGAGTGGTCCCAAACTTTCATACCAAAATTAATATGTTTACTAGAGTTTTTAAACAAGTGATTTATGTGACTCGAGAAACAAATTTATAAAACAAACAAATTATAAATCTTGATATTTAAACTATACATATTAGCGGAACTAATGTTTATTTTAAACTGCCCCGGCAAACTTCGTACCGCCTTGACATGCATATGCCGCGAACTGTCAATGTACGTCGTCGTCGCCGGTCGAATTGTCATTCATTATCTATGTATAAGGACATGAATTATCTACATAACTTTTTTTGCGTGAATTTTTCAATATTTTAATATGTAGTTATTCTGCTATTCAGGGCGCAGACAAATCCAACAAATCAAAGATCTTCAAAATCGGTCCCGTCGTTCTTGAGTTATAAATGGTGTAACTAACCCGACTTTGTTTTATATATTTTAAGATGATCGACACAATTGCCTCTACCAAAAAAAAAACATTCAAGGACAACTGAAAAGGGATCACCCTGTATATCTTACATTAATATTCATGTTTCTTAATTAAGTTATTGTGACAAGCTTAGAATACTCTTATAACAATAATTATTGCTTATGTTCTTCTCAGACCTATAATTATAAAGTGTCCTCCTAGTAGAGATCTTCTAGTCTAACTTCGCCAGCCCCGGATCTAGAATTTTTTCCAACCGAACTTTTTCTAGTAGCAGAAACTTGCTGTGGCGCTACCTCTCCAGCGTTTTTTTTTATATTAAACTTGTAGACACACAAGCTGACGGACCTCCTGATGTTAAGTGGTCACCGCCGCCTATAAACTCCTGCAGCACTCGTGGTACTGCAGTCGCGTTGCCTAGCACTTAATATCCTATTTACATCTCTCTTGAAGGCGTTCATTTTGAAGCCCACCGGAAAAACCTCCGAAGGAAGGTCATTCCACATCTGCAGGTGCGTGGAAGAAACGAGCGGGTGAAACGCACCGTGTGAGACTTCCACGCATCTACAATATGCGGGTGAGCTCGTTGCCGGGACAAGAACCTCCGGTTGCGGGAGGTTCGATGGTAGAAGTGGGAAGCAGGGATTAAATCTTGGGTTTGAGAGGGGCGGGGTGATTTTGAAGTGTTTATCAAATGAACATCCAGATGAACTATGTAGGACCGCGGGCAGGGAGTGGAATAATCGAGAGTACGTTGTACGCTGGGTGCCATGCGCTTTTGGCGTGAATACGTTTTTAAACTGGAGGAGATACGTAGGAGAACTCAAGTTACCGACAAAGCCCGACGGATTAGCACGTTGAAGTGGCAATGGGCAGGCCATATAGCGCGCAGAACAGATGGCCGATGGGGCCGGAAGGTTATCGAGTGGAGGCCACGGATCGGCAAGCGCAGCGTGTTGTAGGTGGACGTCCACCTACAAGATGGGCAGACGACTTGGTAAGAACCGCAGGTCGGCGTTGGATGCAGGCCGCTTCCAACCGCAGTTCCTGGAGATCAATGAGGGAGGCCTTCGTCCAGCAGTGGACGTCCTACGGCTGATATGATGATGATTTTTTTTAAATTGCTTCCCTACTGGGAGGCAATTCAACATACGAATGATAACAAAATCGGGGGATACAGTTTGGTGTCGCAGCTACATACCTATCACTTCCATCCAACATTTAATTACACAACTGGATAGCTAAAGCATCAATGAATTCGTTAAGTAGGACTGTGACGCATTGCGCGCGGTGGATGGAGAAGCGCCGCCATTTTGAGGTCAGTTTGCTGCGTTTCGAGATTTCAATTTAGTATGACTATGTAATAGTATTTTTTTGTTTTATATCTATATATATATATATATACATATATTTGTTATATATTTATATATTCTATGTATTATTATTGTTATATCAAGTAGGTTTATGTATTAATTGTAACTGTGATTGGAGTTTATTGTTATTTGTGTTTCTTTTGTTTTGTTAATTATCAGTAATATTGTTATAAGTTATCACGCCAACCTTTTCTGTTACCTCTGAGGTTGGCAGGTAGAAAATGCTATTAGCATTAAGCCCACCTTTTGTACATGTAATTTATATTTTGTGCAATAAAAAATAAATAAATATGACTATTAAGGACTTCTTTAGTGTTAAAACGTGATTATAACATACATTAAATAGCGTATTTTATATTTACGTAAAACACACAGCCGTGTGTTCAAGTCACAGCCACATCCAATTTTTTGAAAAAAGTTTTTTTATCAACATATTTTTATTGAAGAATTTGACGTCTTACGAAATTGCCGCCCGGGGCGGGCACCCCGGTTTGCCCCACTAGATCCGGGGCTGAACCTTGCGCGCCCCATCATTGCGTTTACTTCAAAGTCAGTTCTATGTAAGTCTTTTCAAAATAATCTATACGATTTCAATAAAGATTGACGTACTAAAGTAGTGGGGGCGTAAATGAAGACTGGAATATCTATATAAACCCCATAATGTTATTTCTAAGTAAAGAATAACCCAACTTAGGCAGTACACTAATAAGTTACTTAGAAAATGACTAGAGGACACTTCCGGACATTTTCAACGGCCAAGCTCATAAGGATCTTAAGTTGGCAAAAGCATTTTAGTCTTATTGCTCGTACATAATTTGTATAATAAAATAATGATTTTCATTTTATTAAGGTGTGCACCAGACGCACTGCATCGAGTGGCAGAACATCGCTAGCATTAACAATGAAACTGTGTGCTTTATGACGAAGCCTAAGTAGACTTCAATCTCCGCCTAGAGTACTTCGACTCGATTTAATGCGCCTAGATTTAAGACGTTAACATTTTTGATTTTTTTTTACGTTCTGACCTTGAAAATTGCTCTTAGCTTATATTTCAAGTGACTTCCATTTACACCAACCAATTTCAGGGTAGGTATAGAAAAGATTTGTTGACATACAATGATCTAAACGTCCTGTCTCTAAGCCCGGCTTGCGTAACGATCCCTAAACGCGACTAAGCATGTTTAAATTTGACGTCTTTGTATGATTTGACAACTCATTAAATACGATTAGGCATCTTAGCGCGAGTCCTAAGTCAAATTGACGGTTTTTCGCGCGTTATTACGAGAAATTAGAATTTGAAGTATTGACAGTTTTTCATAATATCTGTATAATTCATCACATGAAAGATAGACAATACAAACATTCGTTGTATCCAGCTAAAGTGGATCGTCTTTTAATACTAATATTATCGTGAAAACTGTCAATTTCACATAACCTTATCCGTCTTGTAATTAGCGTGTGAGTATTATTGATTTTTTTTAATATAGATTTATTAATTTGTTCATATTTATTTTATTATTGGTTAAGGTGACGGGACAAACCCGTGGACTGATGTTAAGTGCCTATAAAACCCATTGTAGGTAAATCCCCACCGGTTCGTAGACGCCTCGTAACCGGACAATTACTACGAACGTACATGCTTCAACTCGGGCAATGTGTTTTCCAATAGAATAGAATAATCATTTATTTGGCACACACTAAATGACACATGAAATAATTTAAAGGAACAGTAGATACAATTGAATCCAATAAAACAAGTTCGGCTCATGTGTCTGCGTACCAAAATGGCGTTCAGCTCAGCATAATGTTGGATGTTAAGCACCCAACGCTGATTTTCAGCTGAAACCAGAAGCAATAGGTAGTGCAGCAGCTACGTAGAAAAATAAAAAAATAAAGAAGTGATTAAATAAAAGGTGTGTAGAGTTTTGTTTAAATGTAAATATAAATTTTATAAACATACTTTACTAAAATAATATTACATACCTATATATATAAACATACAACTTATGAACTTTCTTACGATTTCTAAGGTTATGGTAAATTGTTATATATATATAAATAAATATGGGTAACTATTTAAAATATATTGATTTAGTTAAACTTATGTAAAAAGAGTTATTGGATGACTAATAATTTAATAAGAAATTGCCCGTGTTAAAGCATGTACGTTTGTAGCAATAGTCCGGTTATAAAACCTCTACGCACCGGTGGGAACGTAGCGGTGGAGATTTCGAGAATAAACTACAATGAGGGCTTTTCATTTTCGCTTGAAAAATAAAAGAGTTCCAACTAGCGTAATAAATGGCGTTGTCTGGAGATGCACCGCCAAAAAAATATGGTTTGTAAGTCAACATCTCAGACACAATATTAAAATTTGTCTAAACCAATCTCATTTCATCAGATAAACAAACACAAATGTCTATTTTTTACGTGCTAACGTCTTATCAATCGATGAACGCCGTCTGCACGCACGAAAAAATGTCACGTTCCGCCCGAGCCGAGCGTGCAAGCGAGAGCGCGGAACAAGCGATGGAGAGGCACGATCGGCCTAAGCGTTCGGCTTGTGACGCATCTATCTCTTTTCCACTCGTTACGTAAAATTATCGTCCGTACACCGACTTTACAGACAACGATTTCAAGTTCCTCGGAAAATAATGTTGACACGGCAATTGACATTGAAAATTCACTTTCCTTTGTTAATCAGAGCATGAGAGAGCAACGCCCTCTATTAGCAGTTATACAAACACAACCGTGAAAACCCCTCATTGTATACATAGATTACGTCCAACTAAGATTTGGCTTACATATTATTGCACCAGTCACTGAACGTTGCTTCCCACGGCCGTGATATTGCAGACGGTCTCTGACAAGCTCGCACCGGCGCACCGTCCGTGGTATCGCAGACACGTCTGTAGCGGTTTTTGGATTCGCCGCGAGTTGGTAACTTCGGTGCGGTGCGAGCTCGTGCGACACACGTTCTAATTTCTCTTTCACTTAGCATTATAATGGCTGGTACACACGTAACGATATATCGTAGCGATTAATCTGTGCAGACCGATTTGAGCAGATTTATCGATCGTGTGTATGACAAATCGTTGCAGATTATCGTTGATCGGTGGCAGTTGCAATTTACATTAAATAAATCGTTGTCGATTGCGTTTGCGCAGTTTTATCGTCGCGTGTGGATGGCGATCGATGCGATTTCGGCAGTACTTCGCGGAACTCGCTTGTGTGCGCACGTGCGTGCGGCGCTCTTGTGAAACATGTCGGAAGAAGAAAGAGGTCCCCGCGAACAACTGCAAGAGTTCATAGAGAGCTACAGAAGCGAAACTTGCCTTTGGATGACCAAATCTAAGGATTTCTTTAAACACATAACCAGGCCTAATATTGCGAGCGCGTCATCATCTTCCATAATGCGTGTTTCTTGCGTGAGATTCTGCGGAGAACTGCCGATCGACGCCGATATCGGAGGCGTGTGGAGGCATTAGGGACGTTCGATTTATCTGCACAGTCTGAAATCGCAACGATATATCGTTAACGTGTGTAGCGGGCATTATATGACAAACTGGCTTCAAATCTCGGATTCGCACAGACAAAAATGCCAGATAATTCATTTAGATCATTTATAATAAGACATCTTATTTGCAAATAGTTATTATAAGTCGGACGAAGCTTTTGCTGATAAAACAATATTGAAATATGTGTGATTTACAAAATTTGACGATGCTTTTACAGACCTTAACATAAGCTGTTATTATTTAGAACTGTTTCACACTTTTCTTTATATAAATTGTATTGACTATAGGTATGTATCCGCCCGCTCAAAATAGCATTGGGCAGGCCATGTGGTTCGAATGCATCCAGAACGACGGGCGAATCTAATCATCCAGTGTATACCGAACGGACGACGTAGCCGTGGTAGGCCCAGAAAAAGATGCAGAGACTACCTGGATGCATTCAAACCAGATTGGTCGAATTTGGCTGTGGACCGTGATGGAGGGGAGATGGGGAGACCTTTGCCCAGCAGTGGGACAATATAGGTTAGTAAAAAAATTTATCTGTCCATTATGTAATTATGTGACATATTTTAATTGTTTGATCTGACTTCCAAAAGCGACTTTAAATCCTACGAAATAAGAATAAAAGTAGTTGCTGCGATCTTCAGCGGAGGTGCCAGTTATGTAACTGTGATTCTAATTAATTATAACTAGCCCAGTAATTCTATGTAATCAACGTATGGGAAAGACAAACAAATTAATAAAGTTTTGAAACTTGTGTAGCATGACACCTTTGGGTGTGGTGTTCAAAACTCATAACTCCCCCCCCCCCCCTCCACCTGACGCTACACCCCCCTCCCCCCCTCGTAGTGAAATGTGTCCCTTTATTCGGTTTTTTCACCTTTCCTCGAAAACGGTTACACATACGGACAAAGTGTTAAAGACAAAAATGATCTTCATCAAATGGGCAACAAAAAAGGTTAAATACATATTTATATAGGCTTTATGGAGTTTATGGTATTCGAGGTATAGCTAGTTAAATTTTTGTAAAGTAGACTAACGCCAAAAAAAATACGTTGCCTGCTCAATTCCTTCTTAAATCAGTCTATAAAATAAATAAAAGAAAGCGCAGGACTTAAATCAATAGCTGGTCTGCAAAACAAGCTGTCATTAATCTCATTACCTTATTATAATATTTCTCGAGTCATTAAAAACTTCTGAGTACGTACCTACACCTACAGTGATGAATTTTATTATGGCGGGAACTGTATAGAATGGCTTGTAGGAAGACGCACGCGACGTTGCCAGGGCATCAATAAATATGCGTCCCATTCGCAAGATAGAGCGAGAGCGATATATGATTATTACTCTGACTACTACGTGTTGTATACAGAGCGGCCACGCTTGGTGTTGTTCCCCCCGCCCGCCGCTCGTCCTGTTCGCCGCTAGCCATCGTTGTGATTAGACGTGCGTGTTGTGGTATTCTCGTCAACACCCGACCCGAGAACGCGCTTACGGGTGACTCACGCGCGCTGGGAACGCCGGCGTTCCCGCGAGCGTCGTAAGGTTACGTGACGCGTTTTATAAGTGTGATTCAAATATTCGTTTCGTTCCAGCGAAGTTCCTGATTTAAACATGTCATATTCTGATAAAAACTGTCTTTTATGCAGTTTATCGTTAAGTACTGGTGAAACTGTCAAAGTTGAAAAAGGACTGTCAACATTAAAAAGCGCGAGCAAACGACGATATGATGGAAAACATGTATTGAAAACTTGTCAAATGTGACAGTACATACAAAATGCAGGAGGGAGTATACGAGAGATAGGAATATTGAGAAAGACAATGTTTCTAATAGAGAAAAGTTACCAGAAATACAGTTGCAATCAAAAACATTTGATTATAAAAAAATGTTTGCTATGTGCTGAAGAGTGTGACATTATTGCCGAAAAAAGAAAAAAGTTGAAAAACGCAAAGAAATTTACCAGGACCAGGTAGTATCTACAACTACGAGTAATAACTCTTTGGTAGTTTGTTTTCAGGGGTGTGATATAAAGTTAGCAGATTGGCACAAACACCAAGCGAACACTGACGAAGAAGAAAGAAGGAGAATTGTTAAATTGGCTGCTTTAATTGTGCTTCAAGACATAAGAGCAACTGCTTACTCTAATACGTATCCGGATGTTTCCAACTTCATGATGGATGTTGGCGATATGGTTCCAGAATCAATGAAAAGTTTTCTTGAAATAATAATTACACCCCAAAAAACACGACCCGAAAAGACAGAGAAAAAATGTACGGCTATAGCTCATTCCATTATATCTGCAACGAGACCGCGTTCTTTCATTTCGCCGATACAATTAGGACTTGGGAGTGTATATATACCGAAAAGTAGGCTCAAAAAATCTTGTGAATGTTGTCGGCAATTTGGGATATTGTTGTAGCTACAGAGATGTCGCACTCTTCGAATCATCAACAGTACGGTCTTGGAAACCGGCAATTGATGAAGAAGCATTTACACAATATGTCTTTGACAATGCAGACTATAATACAGCTACTATGACAGGAAAAGGAACTTTCCATTCTATGGGCGGAATAAAGTGCGTAACACCTGGAAACGCTGTAAAACCACATACAATTAAAAAAAGTACAATGCCTACCGCTGAAGAACTTTCAACAGCCCAAAAAATCCTAACTTTGACTTTACAACCGCGTGATCGGAGCCTGGATCTACTGATTTTGAAAAATGTTTATAAGGCAGGCATTTTTGACGAAATTGCAAAATTTTCCAACCAAGACTTAACATGGGTTTTTGGACACTTCCTCGAAGTACCCAGACATTCAGGATGGCAAGGATTTATGGAAAAATTGACTGCTATGAAGCCTTATGAGACATCGAAAGTTTTAGCCTTGCCTTTTGTAAACCAACCTCCAACAGATCTAAGCATTGTGTGCACAGTATTAAGCCATGCTGCAGAAGAGACCAGCAAACATGCTTCGTACATTCGACCTCCCCCTATATATGAAAGCTAAAGAGATTTTGGCTATTGATAGCAATAAGCCTGATGGTACATTATCAAATGTGGTTGCCAGATTGGGAGGTTTCCATTTATTAATGTCCTTCCTGGGATCTATTGGCGTTATAATGTCAGGAAGCGGACTTTCCGAGCTATGGTCTACAGTATATGCTTCTGCATCAATCATTCATATGACTTCAGGTAGGTAATTTATTTAGTTTTTCTTTATTTTATTTAATATGATTTGGATACACTCAAATTCAAACTCTTTATGAGACTAAAATATTGCCTATAATGTTCACGAAATAGATTGTTGAAATACCATATAGTTTTTTTTGCGAAAACAAAAATGTAAAACTGTATAAATTGTTTCAGGTCATGCATATGCAAGAGCAATACGAGCGCACTGTTTGACATTATGTGCCATCACAACACTAATTTTCGAAGAAATGGAAATAAGCGATGAAGACAAGTTGTATATTAAACAACTTCTTAGTGGCGATCTTACATATGATTCTCTGGAAAACAATGAAACAATAGAAAGACTGAAACAAGATCTTAAAAATAAATGTTTACATTTACAAGACATCGGAAAAACCTCAAAACTGTGGTTGCAGTACTGTGAGCTAGTAATACTCGTCCTACATTTCATTCAGGCAGAGCGTACAGGTAACTGGGAGCTGCATTTGGATTGTGTAAGAGCAATGCTTCCTATCTCCATGCTACTGCACATTTTCAATACGCAAAGGCCTGTCAGATATATTTACAGGACATGGATACACTACAAGACAGAATGACTTCTGAAGAATATAAAAAATTTACAGAGAAAGGTTTTTTCACTATAAGGCGTTCTGAAAAACACTGGTGTGGTGTGTGGTCTGATATGACAATCGAACAGACTTTGATGAAAAACATTAAGAGTGTTGGAGGCATATGCCATGGAAGAGGATTCAATGAGAGCGTTCTCAATAAATGGATAGCAGGCTTGCCCATAGCTCAATTTGTTTCCGAGTCTATTGAGGATTACTGCGGGGTCAGATCTTCAAGTTCTAATCAACATGAAGAACTGAGAGAATCACGAATACAAAAGGACAAAAGTGATCATCAAAAATTTGTCCAATGGCTGAAAACCCATTCGCCTTGGTCACAAACTCCTAACCTTGTTTCTCTTGGAAGTGGAACAGTTGCGAATGAAAGCGTTAATAGTTTTGAGGCAAAACGTGTTGGTGAGGACATTCTCAGCAAGGCTGTGCAAGACGGGAAGAAATTTGGAGATCTCAAATTAAACGAACATGATCAAAACACTAGCAAATTCAAAATCAGATAAAACAGGTCCACACTTAGAGAACGTTGACTCCACGCAATTATTCCAAAGGATCATTTGCACCGTCCATACGCCAAAAGAACTGCAAATCTGTTTTTCCCACGAACTTGCAACGTTCCTTTGTCACTGTTTGAAGAAACTGGTCAAATGAGGAAAACACAAAAATCTATGTTATATAAGATTTTCAACGACGCTGACGAGCCTACATTCGGTGAAGATAACAAATATTTTGTCTTAGATGGTGGTTCTCTTCTTCATCGAGTTATGTGGCCATCGGAAGGCACGCTTTCAGACATTTGCTCCGCTTACGTATTTTATATTCGGAAGCATTACGGAGTAAATGTTACTGTGGTATTTGATCGATACCCCGATAACTCCGCAAGCACAAAGAGTAATGAAAGAATGAGACGTATTATCAACAAAAAATGCCCTGAGATTGAGTTTAATGAAAGAACACAACTTTCCCAACCGAAACAAAGTCTGTTGAGTAATTTCAGTAATAATCAAAGACTAATTGCTCAACTGGCCAACAGATTTAAGAACGAAGGAATACCTACAGTATTGGCTAATGATGATGCAGATGTTCTCATCATTCAAACGGCAATCTGTAAGGAATGTCGTGGTTGTTGGGCAAGTAGTCGATCTTTTGGTTCTTGCACTAGCTTTCGACTCCCGCTGAACAAAATATTTACCTATTGAAAGAGAGCCAAGGTACAGTTCAAGTCTTTCTGATGCAGGATTGGTTCAAAGATGCAAAGACTCTATTCTCTTCCTTCACGCAATGACTGGATGTGATACAACTTCTTCATTTTTTGGAAAAGGCAAGATATAAGTTGTTCAGTTACTCAACAAAAGAAAAGATCTGCAGGACCTTATCGGCATCTTCAACCACAAAAACGCCACTCATGAGCAAATCGATACTGCTGGCGAAAAGTTCATTCTAGCGTTATACGGCGCGAAGCCATCAGAAAATAGCCTTGATGAACACAGATTTATATTTTTCAATAAACTTGTTGGACAAGCAAAAAGCGCAGTGCTACTATCAAAACTGCCGCCTACCTCATCTGCGGCACATCAGCATTCAAGGCTGGTCTATTTGCAAGTTCAAGCATGGCTGGGTAATATAATAAATCCAGAAGAATGGGGCTGGACAAAAACCGACGCTTTCTTGAATCCTATACCCACAAAACAATCACCAGCTCCGGCTTCAATACTTAAATTGATATCGTGTGCTTGTAAGCAAGCAAGGCTGCGGAAAAAGATGCGGTTGCGTTAAAATTGGCCTGCGCTGCACAACAATGTGTAATAGTTGTCGGGGTCTAAGCTGTTTTAATAAAAATCAAGATTGCGAAGAGCTTGAGCAAGATGAAGGGACTGTTGATTAATGTTTTTATTTTCCTATTTAGACTTTTATAATATTAAAATGGTTGTAATGATTCCACCAACAGCTTTTTATTTACTTCATTCCAATAAATAATGACTATATTGTCGTTAATCTGATGAAACATTTCATTTTAGTTTTTTAACTAGCTACAGCCTGAAAACCGTCAAGCCTATCAAAATTAGATACAGGCCATGTGTTGTTTACAATTTAATGTGGATCATTTTTACTTTTGACACTTTTTTTGTATCTATTATAGTTTTCGAGAAAATGTAATAAAACCGATAAAAGGGACACATTTCACTGCGAGGGGGGTGTAGCGTCAGGTGGACGGGGGGAGGGGGAGAGTTGTGAGTTTTGAACACCACACCCAAAGGTATTATGCCACACAAGTTTGAAAACTTTATTTATTTGTTGGTCTGAAAAACACATACTTACCAGATAAAACTACCTTCTTTCTGAAAAAAATCGATTTCGCTTCCCAAAAGTTACCAAAATCATTCGAATATAAAATCGATTATTATTATAAATACGGGATTTATCACGTACCGTCTTATCGGTGTTTCAGTGCGAGGCGAGACGTTATTCGGAGCGGATCGCACTCACCCTGATGAAGGTTCACGAATTGAACCGAAACATTGTCGGTCGAAACACCGATAAGACGGTACGTGATAAATCCCGTATTTATAATAATGATTGAAATCAATCACGAAAGTTTTCTAAGTAAAATAAAATCGATTGTCAATGTCGAATATACTATCGAGGTTTTTCCGAAATAACGATTAACAAAAACGAATCTGACAGAAAACAGGCCATGTGATGACCCTATTATGTTATAAAATGGAATAAACGGTTTGCTAGCCGTCTTTTATAAAGCTTCCAGTGTTAAACATAGATGGCGCTGAGAATTATCTACTTTAAATGTTAAAATCATACTTATAAATCATCGTTAGCACTGGTATAGAAGCACTGGCTATACTAAACAAGATACTGAATTAGTGAATAAAATATAGTTTTATTACGCTGTACACTCAGCGCCAAGCACGCGTCCAAGCACATAATTAGCCAAGATATTAATAAATGAAATGAAACGCACCGTGGGAAGAGCCTCGGTGCGGTGCGAGCCCGTCTGCGACCGTCGGCAGTGCGGTATCATCTGTAAAACCACAGACCGTGGGAAGCCACTGGCGATGTCTCCTTTACTTTATGAACAAAGCTAATTCACTTCCGAGTATTCGTTCGTGGTAAAAAAAACACAGCTGCATCTTATTACATGTACATTTCAAAGGAAAAAGGCTCCTAATGCATTAAGATAATACGGTTTCAAATTCATGGATTTTGTTAAGCAGTCTACGCAATAAAGTCGCCGACCCGCCGGCACAGCTTGGCGGCTTTTTGTCGGCGGTGAGTAGAATGCTTTCCAATGACATTCTAATCGCAATGGAAATACAGTGCCCCTAAAATAACTGACCAGGGATTTAATAGAGGAAAAAATTATAAACATAGACCCGCTTATTTATCCAATGTGTTCTGCCCACCATGACTTACGGTGCCGAGACATAGACGCTCACGCAGGACGCTGTGCACAGGTTAAGAGAGGCATGGAGCGTACCATGCTCGGCATCAAACTCTTAGATCGAGTTCCAAACGTCGAGATCCGTAGAAGAACGAAGGTTCATGACGTTGGAAATCGAGTTATGGAGCTGAAATGGTCTTGGGCGGGACACTAGGCAAGACGTGGTGATGACAGGTGGAGCAGGGTACCATCTGAATGGTGGCCGAGGAATGGCTGTAGAAGGCTAGGACGTCCGGCAGCGAGATGGGTGGACGATATCGTTAGAGTCGAGGGCCGTCAATGGGTGAGACTGGCGCAGGATCGTGGCGGATGGCACAAACTTGGGGAGGCCTATACCCAGCAGTGGGTGAAGTCGAGCTGTGGATGATGATGATGATGATAAAATTAGAACTAAAGATGGCTTGCTCATTATCACTAGTATACGGTATGTACATTTTTAACCACACACCGACCCAAAAATGGGAGTCACCAGTTTGATCACCATTCAGATTGACCTATAGGCACCTTGTCGGTCAAACTGACCGAAACTCAGCAATATAGCTTTCCTCATCACTTCTTCTATTGTTAAGTATGTATTTTTTCACACCACCTGCTCGACAATGTCAAATTATTTGTCATGTAAACCTCACCGAAAACAGACGATTAAATCCCTACGGCTGAGCCGGAAGTAAAGTTGTACTGAATTTCATTACGCCCGCGAGGGAATATGAATTAGGAATTTCATCTGTATTAAAATTTGAACCAGAGACCCACACAATAAGAACTTATTCTTAAATCGAACTAACCTCTGCACAGAATTCACCAACCTAGATTTGGTTTTTATTGTCTCGCTGAAAGTGTGAAAAGTAGAGTATTCTCCTCGTGGATAATGCTGTCTGAATCTTGGGCGTGCTTATAACCCGAATGTAAAGGATTCTATGCCCGTGACGCAAGACACTGCTTTATCACCTCGTTTAATAATCTACTATTTAATATTGGTATATTTTAGTCTATTATATAACATATTTAAGTAGGTTTATATATAGTATGTACCTATAATATGCTGTTTTAATTAGTCCTGTGCTAATTTTCATTAGTTTCTTTTCCTGTGCACTACCTGTGCCAACTCGCACAACGCCAGCAATCAAAATCATCAGTTCTTTAGTTCGCGTTTGGTCATCAATCAAACCACGCGTCTCATTATCATATCATTTAATTATCAATCTATATATCAGTTAAAATTTATCTCTAGTTTTACTGATATAACTATCTCTTACTAGGGTGTGCGGAACGTACATCCTTTTTTTTAATTAAAAAGAAGGATAGAGCACACCCTGGTAAGAGATGATAGTTATATCAATAAAACTAGACTATATAAACTATATAACTATCATCTCTTACCAGAGTGTGCGGACCGTACATCCTTTTTTTTATAATAAAAAAGGATGTACGCTTTACATCCTTTTTTTTTTATTAAAAAAAAGGATAGAGCCACCCTGGTAAGAGATGATAGTTATATCAGTAAAACTAGACTATATAAACTATATAACTATCATCTCTTACCAGAGTGTGCGGACTGTACATCCTTTTTTTTAATTAAAAAAAAAAGGATGTACGCCTTACATCCTTTTTTTTAATTAAAAAAAAGGATAGAGCACACCCTGGTAAGAGATGATAGTTATATCAGTAAAACTAGACTATATAAACTATATAACTATCATCTCTTACCAGAGTGTGCGGACCGTACATCCTTTTTTTAATTAAAAAAAAGGATGTACAATCCGCACACCCTGGTAAGAGATGATAGTTATATCAGTAAAACTAGAGATAAATTTTAACAGATATATTGATTGATAATTAAATGATATGATAATGAGACGCGTGGTTTGATTGATGACCAAACGCGAACTAAAGAACTGATCATTTTGATTGCTGGCGTAAAGTGCAAGTTGGCACAAATTATGTGGGTTAGTGTACGTGCTCGTACAGTCTACAATACACAAAGGTTATCTGGTAGAGAATGCTCTTTAGCATTAAGTTAGCCTTTGTGCTGTTTTTATAAGTGCAATAGGTATAGTATTTTCATTCAATCAATCAACCTATAACAATGCGTACTTCTAACTACACGTATGACACAATAGCTTCATAAACAGAATTTAACGGTCTTTAAGAAAACAAATGACAATTTGACGACCTCCGTGGCGCAGCGGGCGAATAGCCGGGTAAGATGCAAGAAGTAGCGGGTTCGTTTCCCGCCGCCGAACAAATGTTAACATAATCTACAGATGTTTGTTCCGGGTCTGGATGTTTTTCTATATATTATAGTTATGTATTTACAAAAAAAGTATATAAGTATATAATACAAGCTTGACTTAGTTCGGGGCTAGATGGCGCAGTGTGAAATGTCCAGCATTATTTATTTAAGTATGTATAATTGTTGATATTGACACAATTTAGCTCAATCAGAACTAACAGTCTCTCAGAAAGCAAATATGACTATATATGAAGTTAACGAGGGCTTTTCATTTTTTTTATTAAAATAATGTTCCATCTTGACAAATAGATGGCGCTGTTTGGACATAAGCTGTCAAAAATGATTTTTCGTGCGTTTTCTTTTTCTTCCAGCTAACCTTTCCTCGCAATAAGAATAAATCTAAAAACATGCAGATGAATATGACTTTTGTGTCCATTTTTTAAGTATTGTTTTTTTGTATGCATAAATATGGGTTTTTTTGTGTACCTTAGTTTGCTGTGTGTTTTGTTCCGTCACAAATAAATGTTTTTTACTCTCTTTTCTTTAGGAACTACGAATAATATGATTTTCAGTTTTTTGGAAATTAATGTTGACACGGCATTGACATTGACCATTCACTTTCTTTTGATATCTTATACAAAGCAGCGCCATCTATTAGCAGTTATAAAAACATGTCCGTGAAAACACCTGGCCTCGCTGGCCGCCCTAATGTCTGAAGTGGAAGACAACAGACAAAGGCTTGTGTCCGAGGTTGGAGGCTCTTTGGAGCGCGTGTCAGATAGGAGCAGTCTTAATCTGGTCACCTTTAATCTAACCATGCCGCAAGTATGTGCGTTCACCGCAAAGAAGGCCCCTTTCACGGTAGCTTCACGGTTCCAAGGCATTCCTTTCCCCGTCTCGGCGATTCTGGGAGTCGAAATTTCTAATGACGTCCAGTATGGGAGTCACTTAGAAGCAAAAGCCAAACAGTATTTTACGGCACAGCAATGGCTATTGGTGTACAAAGCGCAAGTTCGGCCGCACGTGGCATACTGTTCCCATCTTTGGCACGGAGCTCCAAAGTACCAATTGCTTTGTTTTGACTCCCTTCAGAGAAGAACCATTGGAATCATCGGCGATCCCGAACTCGCCGACAGGCTGGAACCGCTGAGTCAACGCCGTGACATCGGATCGCTCAGTGTATTCTACCGCCTGTATAATGGGGAATGTTCTGGGGAGCTATCACATCCCGTCGTCGAGTTTTTACCACCGCACTTCTCGACAACGTAATAAAGCTCATCCACATATCATCGACAAATGGATATCGCGCACCACACGCTTCACGCGATCTTTTCTACCCCATACTTGCAAGATGTCGAATGAGCTACCATCTGAGGTTTTCTCATTAGGCTACGACATGGCACGTTTCAAGAGAAATGTAAAGAGGTTTCTGCAGTGTAGGGAACGCATCGACAATACCCCAGGTGTTGCCGGTGTCAATAGACGACGGTGACCGCTACCATCAGGCAGGCCGTATGCCTGTTTCCCCACAAATAACATAAAAAAATAAAATAAAATCACCTCATTGCAATTAGAATATCATTGATACTGAGGTTATTAAAATTTCACAATATTATATTTTTCATTTCATATTATTGCAATTTAACATTTCATAACATTTAGTTTTACATTTCATAATATTGTCCTCAAAGTTTTACAATTGGGTGTAAATTCATTTTGACAGGCTAAGGTATACAAAATAAGAAAATTACGATTATTAAAAGAAAATCGTACGATTCGCGAAGGTTTTTTTTTTTGAATACGCATTTAATAATCCATTCACAGATGTAACAAAAAACTTACAAACTACGAGGTCTCATAATTTCCCAAAAAAATAAACAATTTCGTTTTTCTGTGTATAATATTAAATACTCATTCGAAAAAACCTCCACGAAGGCTGAGATAGACAGGCGTTACTACATACTCGATTCGCTGTCTTGTTTTTACATTAAGCACCGACCAAGTAACGGCGTATTTATCTGAGCCTAAATAAGGTCTCTATGTAATTAACTAACAGTGTAGATGGATTTCTGTAGTCCAAAATTAAATATTTAATTTTTTATAGGACTTACGACCCGGTCGGATTAGCGTTCGGCGGTCGTCACTGGCATAGCAGATTGAACAACGAATTAGCGTAGGCCATTGGTTTCACATCTGGGTGAGGCTGTAAAAAAAAACCTAATTAACAATCACATACATACATCATCGAAAGAAACCAAGGAAATGCGAGGGCTGCGGATAAGTTACATTTTTGTTTTTTTTACTTGGACGAATCGGCGTTGCATGTATGTATGTTTGTTTGCCCGAGGATAACTTACGAAGCGTTGATCCGATCATAGTGATTTGGTATATAGGTAGGTAGTAATGGCACAATCCTGGTGTGACTAAATGAGCTAAAAATGTGTAGTTGTTTTTGAGATATTGTTGTTCAAGAGGAGTTAAAAAAACAAAATGAGACTATCAGGTCAAATGGGACGTCTAATCCAAGATGATTCAGTACATTTCGATCCCGTTTTTATTCGCAGGGTACACCAGTGACCCCACAGTGCTGAAATTTGGTATGCGTGTAGCTATAGTGACATAAATATAGGGAAAAGTCTGAAATACAGAATAACTGAAATTACTCCAAAAATGATAACCAATTAACATGAACTCCCGTTACCTATATTTTGAATGAAACTATGGGTCAAGTAATATGGTTATCACTTCGTGGCACTATTTTCTTAGTCAAAGATCACGCGAGATCTCAGTTCGGGGCGAACCACTAGTTTATTTATTCATACATGAACTCCCATTGTTTGTAATTTGAATGAAACAGTAGTTATAGTTTGACCGAAACCGCTGTACCGCGCCTGAGGTATGCGCGCGGCGAGACGGGGGAAGTATCGGCCGCTCCACCGCGCCTGAGGTATGCGCGCGGCGAGACGGGGGGAAGTATCGGCCGCTCCACCGCGCCTGAGGTATGCGCGCGGCGAGACGGGGGGAAGTATCGGCCGCTCCGATCCATCAGTCTGCTGTCCATGAGATAAATATCCAAAGATGGGTCGAGCGCTATCTCGTGATGGTAAGACCGTTATTTTTAAAGTGGCCGAATATTGTAAGAAAAGAAAAGCAGACAGAGAAAGCTTTGAATATAATTGCTGATATTAAAAACAACATAGCCCATAACCATATTAAATCTTCTCTAGATGAAAAGCTAAACTTATTGAATACATTGTTTTCGGAGTTCACGGCGGAAAAATGGCAGAAATGTGATGATCATGTCCAAAAAAATTAAAACAATTACTGGGATCGCGATAGTAGATTTGATATTATTATCGATCCATTAATAATAAGTTTGCAGAACAACTCTGATTCAAGTTCCGATAGCGAAACGGAAGATGAAGATGATTACTTATAAAAATATAAACATATCGTTTACGATATCGTAAGATCTATCCGACAATATCGATCTCAATGTGTACCTACTCTTGCTCTTTTTTCCTCGGCCCCCACCTCGCCGCACTTTCTTAAGGAGCGGTACAGCGGTTTCGGTCGAACCGAAACACCGGTCGGTCGAAATAGTTGGTTGTCATTTTTTTTTGCAATTAAGTATATTATTGTAAATCGCTTAGCTTGGTCCTCACGATACAGGCTTGGCCTAGTGTGAGGATCACTGATCCAACATATTAAAAGTGTAAATTGTTTGGTAGTGAAAAAATACAATGGATGCCTGGAACACAACTTTTCTTCTTAGCAACAAACTGTTCTAGAAACTTAATTTCCGCGCATTCGTGATGAAAATGTTGTGTTATACTTTGGTGTAGGCGATTAATAACACCCTCGACTTATAGCGTCCTCGCTATAAAAATATGCATAAATATCGTATGTCAAAATATCTTAGGTGCAATTGATCACTTACTAGGGAATGCAATCCCGATCCCGATCTCGTGTAATTTTTCGGGATCAATCCCGACGCATCATATGACGAGATCCCGTTCGAGATTGACGGGATTGGGCGGCAGCGTCGTTACACACGTCCACTCGGGGCGCAAGCGGCGCGCTGACTGACGGCCGCGAGCGGCAGGAACGCCAAACAGCGTTAGAAAACTATTCCGACTATTTCCGAATATTAGCGACAGGTGACGATAATTATTTAGTTGGTAAGATTAAAGAATAAAGATTTTTATTTTCTTTCGAGTAATATGTTATTTTAGTTAACCTCACTATCACAAACAAGCAGTTATTAGCTTT
Source organism: Philereme vetulata (assembly GCA_918857605.2). Taxonomy (NCBI): domain Eukaryota; kingdom Metazoa; phylum Arthropoda; class Insecta; order Lepidoptera; family Geometridae; genus Philereme; species Philereme vetulata. Next base: position 6,735,361 of record OU975470.1, on the reverse strand, counting down.
TTCAGTCATCCGAATTTAACATTTTTTTTAAACTAGACAGGATCCCGAAAATTCCGGGATTGCTATTTCTAATCCCGCGGGATCTCGAATTTGCAATCTCGAGTCGGGATTGCATTCCCTATCACTTACACCCCTTATATAATAATGTACTATTTTTATAAATACCAGGATAAGCATGAATAGATTATGGATTCACTCAAGAGGTTATTTACAGCAACAGATAATGTACATACGTTTATAGATAAGTTTATTTAGTTATGTAAGTACCAGAACCCTTTTGTATACTTTGAAACCTTTTTGCTAATAAATAAATTTTTTTTTTTTTTTTTTATTTTATTTCTTTTTGACAAATGTAGGATATTTCGTCAGTTGCACTGACAAGAGCAACGTTCTAACGGCTTCATAATGAATCACACTAATATTATAAATTCGAAACTGTAGATTCATAAAATTACTTGTTACAGATGTGGCTTACAATAGGACCTCATCCTCCACACCGGCATCGTGAAATTCATACACTCATTCGACTGAAGTGCAAGCGAGCGCCTACGTTTATTTTACTGAAGAAGACGCATTTCGTTTTTCAGCTGACCTATCCCCGGTTGAGGTGGCTAGGCACTCGAACACAGGAAGACCAACTACCCAGGCATGCCATTTGGAAGAACCTAGGCAGGCAGGGCTTAGGGTCCGTTCACACAGACCGGATCGTATACGCTTGGAGTTGGTCGGAGCGGAGCCGCCAACTATTTCACATAGACCGGCGGGAAGCGATCTGAAAGCGGATGCGCTCCGAACGGCTGCGCGAACGAGAAAAAGTACGCGATCGGAGCAGGTCAGCTCCTCTTATTATTTCACACCAAGCGCGTTCAAGCATTCTTAATGACAAAAGCAGTGCACATGCAAAAATAAACCTTACTACAAATACTAAAAACTCTGTTTTCAACGTGATAAGAATCTGCTCTCCTCTCCGAGCCGGTCTGTGTGAACGGACCCTTAACAAGCACAACAAATTTTAACAAAAACTATTATGTAGCCATACCATTATTTAACGATTATCATCGCTGTTCCTGTCATAAACTACCAAATTTTTAATGGGGTTGTCATAGCAACGACAGTCATTAAAAAAAGATTGTGTTATATTATTTCCATTTCTTTATTTTCTCGATGACAGCTCCTGTGAAAACTTGAACGAGCGTCTTTTTTACATTATGTATGCATTATTTTATAAAAATATGACGCTTACGCACGTACAAGGTTATACCAGAGTCAGAGAAACTGATAGGGATGGAGCTATCGATAAACGTAATACGATAACAGACCCGATATTTTTTTACAAAATGTAAGAAACTAAATATTTGTATTTAATATTTGACAGCTGGGCAGCAATCAACACGGAGGTACACAAAATACACAACGTAACGTAAGGATAACGTGAAAAAACTCGCGAACAGAAATGTAGCGACTAGCACGACCGTCTTGTTGTGAGTGACAGATTAAAACAAACACAAAATGGCGGTGGGCCATTGAGTGTTCCCACCTTGAAAAAATATATTTTAATGTTTTTCTTGTATTTGTCTTTGTTCAAAATATAATAAATATATGCGATCGATATCATTACTTAATTGGCCACAACACTACACCTATCAAATTAGAACTGTCATCGAGAAAATAATGAAATGGTAAGTTTTTTTTTATAGTAGAATACCAAAAGGTTCTATATAGTAGCGATATTGCGACGGTACCATTGTTCATAATTCATTTATTCATTCGCAAACATGGGTAAATATGTATAAAACAGGTGACAAATATTACAAACCTATGTTTGTACCTACGTTGGAACCTATGTTCCAGGCATGTTTTACCATATTAGTTGGGCATGCAAACGCAGTTAATATATTATCTACTTAGTCTATTAGCAACATTTCTACATTTCAATTTAATTAAGGTCAAAGTTTAAAAATAATAACAATAATGGGGATCAGGAAATAAAATTAAAAAAAGTATGTAAGTATATAAAAATAAATGTAATAATCAATGTCAAAAAAAAAATCGGTAAAATCTCTAAAAATTAAATAAATTACGCTAATATTGAGGTTGTATGTCTTTGTCCATAAGAAATTCATTTACAGTATTATTATACTGTAAAATAGATACTGTAAATTATACTGTAAAATAGATACTGTAAATTACACTGTAAATAGATGCTATTGCATTCATGCTTGAATTCAGTCAAATTTAATTGTTTTATTCTATTTGGTACTTTTATTTGGTTTTATTTGGTACTTTATTATATTATAGATTTTTGGAGCCATACCGCATACACTTTTATTAAGAAGAGCAGTGTTGCTTTTAACTAGGCACAGGTGGTATATGTCGCGTCTGCTGCGTGAATATATAAATAAATATTGCTGGACATTTCACACAGCGCTATCTAGCCCCAAACTAAGCAGAGCTTGTACTATGGGAACCAGATAACTAATAGAATACTTATATAATTTTTTTTTGTAAATACATACTTATAATATATAGAGAAACAACCAGACCCGAAACAAATATCTGTAGATCATGCAAACATTTGTTCCGCGGCGGGAATCGAACCCGCTACCTCCTGCGTCTCAGCCGGCTATACGCCCACTGCACCACGGGGGTCGTTGTCGAATGGGTAGGCTTTACAAATAAGTCGGGATTCATTTTGACTAAAATTTATATTTCATAAATGGTGAGGGTAAACTTAAAATATTAAGTGATAGAAAGTAAGGTTTACAGCTATCAGTTATTTGAAGAAAGTGAAGTCATTGGTTTATTAGGATTGGGCCTCTGTTTTGTCACTAAAACGGGATATTTACTATGATTTGCGTTTTTACCCGCGATCATGACGTATGCCACTATGCCGAAATATAGGGAACTCAAAACTCACAATGCTAAAATATCCCGTACATGTGAAAATATTGTTAATTAGACGACCGTGGCGCAGTGGGCGAATAGCCGGCTGAGACGCATGAGGTAGCAAGTTCGATTCCCGCCGCGAAACAAATGTCTACAGAAAAAAATTATCTACATATATTTATTCCGGGAATGGGTGCTTTTCTATATATTTTAAGTATATAATTGCAAAAAAAATGTATATAAATATTCTATCAGTTATCTGGTTCCCTAGTGCAAGCTCTGCTTAGTTTGGGGCTAGATAGCGCTGTGTGAAATGTCCAGCAATATTTATTTACTATTCCATTATAGTTTTTTAACAGAAATTTCTTGAGAACGACTAGATTGTTGTACGCTACGAGCTAAATTAACAAGTTGAATTTTACCTTAGCTTCGTATGTGGTGAATTTAGGTTTCAAGTGTTCTCCGTCCATGGTGATGTAGGCTCCTAAGTTGCCCATTGTATCGCTGGAAAAAAACAAACAACTCAGTTTCAATGTTTGATAAAGCGAAGCGAGGCTCCAAAAAAACTTGGGCAAATCGGCGTTGTATGTATGTATGTTTGTTTGTCCGAGGATAACTTTCGAAGCGTTGATCCGATAATCGTGGATACATAGGTGTGTAGTGATGGCACAATTTTGGTGTGACTAAATAATCTAAAAATGTTGGGGGGGTTGTTGAGATATTGGGGTTCAAGAGGGGTAAAAACATGAAAAAGAGATTATTAGGACAAGTGGGACGTCAAATGAAAGGTCTTCATCAGTACATTTCGACTCCGTTTGTATTTCTAGTAAAGTACTTGTGGTTTTTGAGTTTTTAGCAATAATAAAAACTGAACTTTTACAAAACTGAATTTGGTATGCGTGTAGCATAAGTGACACAATTGTAGGCAAAAGTATGAACACCAGAATACCAATTTGCATGAACTCCCGTTACCCCTTCTATTATACCTTTAGGTACCTACTTATAGTATTTTATATAATATACCTTTTTTTATTAATACTAATAATAATATATGGAATATATACCTAGTCAGGTCATAAGTATTGTCACACAGTAAAAACTTTTCTTTTAGAATGCTGGCCACAAAAAAGTTTATAGAATTCGAATTTCGAATTGTTCATGAAAATAAAAATGTATACTTTTTAGAATTTTACTCATTTTTAAATATGGAGTGAACGCTTAAAGAAGATCGTGTTGCAGTTATTGCGTTGCATCGTTGCGGTTACGCGCCAATTCAAATTTTTTACATACTGAAAAATTTGAATATAACCAAAAGATTCGTTTATCGTACCATCAAACGATTCAATGAAGACTCTAGTGTAGATGACAGGTCAAGAAGTGGTCGCCCTCGGTCTGTTAGGACTCCAGCAGTGATAAAAGCTGTGAAGGCGCGAATTCAAAGAAATCCCAAACGTAAGCAGAAACTGTTGGCCCTTCAGATGGGGTTAAGCAGAACCACAGTGAAAAGGGTGTTAAATGAAGACTTAGGGCTTCGGGCATATCGAAGAAAAACAGGACATCGTTTGAATGCTCGTCTAATGGACCTGAGACTGAAGAGATGCCGCGCTTTGTTGAAGCGGTACGCGGGAAAAAAATTCAGAAAATTATTTTTCGGATGAAAAAAATTTTACCATTGAAGAGAGCTACAACAAACAAAATGATAAGGTGTACGCACACAGTAGTGAAGAAGCGAGCAACCGTATTCCGCGTGTCCAACGAGGTCATTTTCCATCCTCGCTCATGGACTGCGGTAAATGCTACATTGGTGAAACAAAGCGTAACGTATCTACTAGGTTGACTGAACACATACGTGCAATGAAGAATGTTGACTCAAACATTTCTGCAGTGGCGGAACATTTCCTAGATTCTGATTCGACGCACTACATACGTTTCGACAAGGCCCGCGTTTTAGCGAGAGAGAAGTTCTTCGTTCCTCGCAAGATCCGAGAGGCGATAGAAATAAGTCGTGTGCCGAACTTTAACAGGGATAGAGGATGGGTTCTACCGCCGGCCTGGAGGCCATGTCTTCATGATGCAAGTGACAGAAGAGTGAGTGAACCTGGTAGAGACATAGTTAGTGTTGTGTGTTTGCCTGTACCAAGAACTACAGAAGAGAGCAGCAGTGATGATAATGATGATGACACAGCGGGTCAACGCACTGTGCTTTCGTTGACCCAATCCCCACCACCCCGCCCGTCCACTCGCGCGCAGAGAGCAGCGGCGCGCAGTGCGAGGCGAGACGTTATTCGGAGCGGATCGCACTCACCCTGATGAAGGTTCACGAATCGAACCGAAACATTGTCGGTCGAAACACCGATAAGACGGTACGTGATAAATCCCGTATTTATAATAATGATTGGTATATAAATGGTTACATAATGAATAAACTTGTTTCAATTATTTTATATTAAACATGTGACAGAATTTATGACCTGACTAGGTATGTACTATGCTATATTATTATGCTATGTATTTATTTTCAATTATTTGTCTCTCTTGGTCCTAAAGGTCTCAACGGAAGACCAGCGCAGGTTCTCACGTCCTGCACACGCTGAGTTGAGACCTTTTTTTGCAACCAATTTGTGTACCTAGTTTTAAGTTTTTATGTTGTTTTTATTGATATACTGTTTTATTTTTGTTGTTATTTTTGTATAATGTGTGTTGCAAAATAAAATATTTGATTTGATTTGATTTGATATTATTATGATTTTTTTTTAAAACATGAATAAACTTCGTTTGACCACAATCTCACCTGATGGAAAGCGATGATGTGGTCTAAGATGTAGCACGAAGATCTAGAAGAAACCTATTCACTATTACCTTAAAGAGGCCCGGATCGTATTTATTATAAAAAAAACAGACGACAGTAAAGTGTTCCATACCTTAGCTGTTCGCATCAAGAACGTAGAACCAAAACGGTGTGTGCGAATGGATGGTATATCAACTAGGTACGGATGGTACTGAGCCGTGCGCCTGCTTGTCCTTTGATGGAAGGGGGATGGTGGGATCAGATCGTATAGTGTACCTATTCCATTGATGAGTACTTATATGTATATATTTATTTATCTTACTTATGTGAGTACACTGTTAATGCAATATTCAATTATTTTTATTAATAGCTACCGCCCTATAACGTTCTCGTGAAATCCTGTCCATCCAAAGGTTGTCTGGAAGAGATCGCTTTCTGCGATAGGACCGCCACTTGTATTTCTGCGTGTATTATTATTTGTTTTATATATTGTTTTTTATTTTAAGTGTGATTTACATTAAAACGTTTTCTATATATATAACTATCAAGCTACCTGTAATTTGAATGTAACTGTAGGTCAAGTTATTCGGTTATTTATTTCGTGGCACTATTTTGATAGTAAAAGAATACGAAAAAATATATTTTAGTTTTTATGGGAGACTCGCGAGGATCTCAGTTCGGGACGAACCACTAGTGTAAATTGATATTTTGAATATGTGGTTTAAGCTACATTATTTTTTAATATAAAATAATTGTTATAAATCGAGTTACATACACGAGAAACTACGAGTACATAGTACATACTACGAAAACAAAAACAAATTATCTCTGTCAGTGCTCTGTGTATGTATTCTAAACTGATCATTAAAAAGAACAATCAGCCTTGTTTCTTGCCTGGCTTGGTCGCGAAGGCAGTAAAATTGACGTTACAAAGTGATCCTTGTGATTTGAATGAATATTGACTTGTGAGTTTTCCACTCACCAGTAGTTGGGCGCAGAGAACACAGTGATGCACATCCCGTCGTGCATGATCTCGTAGCCCTCGTTCTTGACCTCGTGGCTGCGGATGATGTACTCCAGGTTGTTCTTCGCGAGGAAGGCAGCGGTCACGTCCGGTCCGAACTGGCAGCCCACGCCGCGCTTGGAGGGAGCACGACCCGACATGTGCTGCGGATCCGACCAGAGCAGCTCGCACATTATACCTGGAAAATATATCAACTCAGATGGTCGGTCCCATGTATCGCTGGAGCGTTAGGATGGCTGACCTGCGCGACCTCGGAGCCGACGACTAGCAAGAAATGGCAATCGATAGAGGAAAGTGGAGAGTTCTCGTATCGGAGGCCAAGACTCACTTTGGGTCCCTGCGACAATGAAGTAAGATGGTTGGCAGCTGTATCGGATCCGGGGGGAGGGGGGGGGGGGGGGGGGGGGGCGCAAAAGCATCTGGCCCTCCCCTAACAAATTATATATTCCTACTTTCTTAATACTATACTACCGACAGTACAATTGTCATCTTCATTACCTAATCCATTTTGAATGTAGTATGTTTTCAAATTTATAATTTCCGGCCGAGGAATGGCTGTAGGAAGGGTATAACGTCCGGCAGCGAGATGAGTGGGCAACATCGATTTCGTTAAAGTCACGGGCTGTCAATGGGTGAGACTAGCGCAGGATCGTGGCAAATAGCGCACACTTGGGGAGGCTTTTACCCAGCAGCGGGTGAAGTCGGGCTATGGATGATGATGATGATATGGAGGTGCTTACTTGACATGTTTTTAATCCGCGCGCCAACATATTATCCATAAAAACCTCTTTTACAATGGGAGCACCTTCGAAATCTCGACAAAAATCTGCTGTTTTATACATTTTGGTAAAGTAGATATTTAACTGATATGGGGAATAGCTGATATTTATTCAAGATTTCGAGGTTGGTCCTATTAAAAAAAGTATTAAGCCTACCCTCATCTGTGTCAAGCCCCTCCCAAACCAAAATTTTGGATCCGCCACTGATTGGCAGTATAAAGGTGCGTTTCTACCATATGTGCGAGATAGCTAGCAATGAGCTAGGAAAAAATTCATTAATACGATTGCTTTCTTTGACTAGCCTCGCGCTGCGCAGCTGTCCTATTGGTGGATTTTATCGTGCAAATTGACAAACACGCAAACGTCACGAAAACTTTTCATGTTAGAGTATTCGACAACTAGTACTAAAGACTGCTCCAATCCACATCTCTGATATCGTCCAGAGTCTTTGAAGAACAGGCCTTCGTGCATGACAAGTACTTTCCTGTTGATACAATGGGCAAGTGGCAACCTATTGTACACTTTAGTAAACACTATAGAACGAGCACTTACTATCTTCCGGAGGTTGCTTGTTCCGATCCACATCGCTGATATCGCCCAGAGTGATATCATCGTTGCTAAACAGGCTTCCATGCATGTCCAGTACTCGCTTGTTCATACAATGGGCAAGTGGCAACCAGTTGTACTTTTTAGTAAACACTATATAGGACTATAGTAGGTGCACTTACCATCTTCCGGAGGTTGCTTATTCCGGTCCACGTCTCTGATATCATCCAGAGTGATATCATCTTTGCTGAACAGGCCTCCGTGCATGACCAGTACTCGCTTGTTGATACAATGGGCAAGTGGCAACCAGTTGTACACCTCCGTGAACAGGTCCGCCATTTGCGACGAGTATTTAGAGGTCACTTCGCCGCGAAAACCGTACATTCTGTTCATGTCTATCGTCTCGTGGTTGCCTGGAAAAGATATATTTTTTTATTTATATCGGATCAGATGACGGCACAAGCCCATGTTAAGTGGTTACTACTGCCTTTTACAACTGTATTACCTTACCACACTGGTCACGTCCAATTAAGGCTTGACCTGCACGGCATTGCATTGCGCCCATCACCCTAAAGGTGGGTACTGACCAACGTTACAAGGTTCAATGTAAGATGTTACACAGCGAGCATTTATGCAGTCAGTACGTAGTGTTACGGGGAAATCAGCAAGCAACGAGGTGTGCTCCACCCGGTTGTCGGTTTATTGGCGAATCCTTTGACTATTACGCGGTTCAGTCAGTACGCTGTTGCAAGTCGTCACGAGCGCACGCGGTGCGGCGCACGTCTTATAATTCACTTATATTATACATTTGTTATTATTTATACATTTACTTATCACTAAAATTATAATTTTGAAGTAGGCTGGTATGGCTTTAGGTAATAAATCACCTTACATTTGGCGCGTGCAAAAAAAAAACTTGCGGATCATTTCCCATTTTTTTGTTTGTACTTATCGAATTTGTTGCTGTGTGGTAAATAATTGTAAAAATGTCATGCTTTAGTACAGAAGATTTGTTTTTCCTCGCAAGTGTGTTGAAAAAGTGCGTATGAAACTCGTGAGCAACTTGCTCATTAGACACTCAGCTGATTTACGCCCTCGCCTGCGGCTCGGGCTGCAACCCACAGCCTCGTGTATAATGAGCAAGTTAGCTCACTTGTATCATATTATACTATTATGTACTTTTGGTCTAATTAAATTCAAGAGTTCTTCAAAATCGATCGGAGACATGCGTAAAAACATTTTATACTGTCCAGTAATCATTTGGTTTTTTAATATTGCAATCAATGACAAACCACCACATACGCCTCTGTTTTTAAATAAGTTTGAAGTCCAGTAATGTTTTTTCTTCTTCTTAATTTGGATTAAACATTAATTAAGTAGAATCAAAGATTCTCGCTGTCGGCCATCTTGACTAAACTGGCTGGCGAATGGAGCACAGAGTTTTGACGAGCATGCTACGCTGATTTTTAGAACACAGCGAACATGCCTAATGCGTAACATGCTCGATGCGAAAGTTACATTACACCTCGTAACGTTGGTCAGCACCCACCTTAAGAGATACAGATGACAAGACCTCTGTGCCTGTTATTTTCACTCACCTCTTGACATATAGAAATGATTTGGGAACAGCAACTTAAAACTGAACAGCGTAAAGATGCATTCCACACTAAACGAGCCCCGGTCTACAAAATCTCCGTTGAACAGGTAAGGATTTGTCTCCGAAGGCAATCCGTTCATCTCAATAATGTTCATCAGGTCGTAGTACTGGCCGTGGATGTCTCCGCAGACCGTGAACTTGCCGGTGGGTGGAACGGTGATGTCCACGAGTGATGGGATGGTTTGGAGGTAGGCTTTCACATCGATTAGAATCTGAAAGATCAGATTAATTATAATTTTTTTGCGGTTGTGATAGAAAATGTTATTACGCACATCGTTCTGCATTGATGGATACTGGCCTTAAAGGTGTGAGTGAACCAACATAGCGTTAGCATGGAATATATTGGACTGCGCGCTTGCCATGCTATCTTATTAAGGTTATAATAAAAGTATATCTTAAGTAATAACACTTTAAATTAAAATAAAATGAATCTGTCTGTTTCCAAAATAATATAATAAACCTCTTTATTCACACCTTTATGTAATAAGCTTGTCAGTATGATAATAAAAAATAAAAATAGTCTATTACCTTGAACGCAAATTTCTTGTGTAATTTCTTCTGTTGTTTAAAGTGTTCCATCAATTCTGTAATGAACTCCAATGTCACCTTTCCATTTTCTAGTTGAGGACCCTCATATTCATCTTCTATAGCTGAAAGATTACAATGAAATGCTTGTAAGTGTATAGAATTCATATTTTTGCAAGAAAAATAAATTTAAGTATAATCTAATGTACTTCTACTGTTTAATCTAGCATTGATCGAGCGAAGTGAGATCTCTATATCAACTTGGGCAAATGGGCGTTCTATGTATGTATGTATGTTTGTTTGTCCGAGGATAACTTTCGAAGCGTTGATCTGATCATCGTGAAATTTGGTATATACATATATATACTATAGGTAGTGATGGCACAATTGAGATGTGACTAAATGAGCTAAAAATGTTGCGGGGTTGTTGATATTGGGGTTCAAGAGGGGTAAAAAAAATGAAAATGAGACTATTAGGTCAAGTGGGACGTCAAATGAAAGGTTAGTAATGTCAAATGAAAATTAGTACATTTAGACTCTGTTTTTATTTTTAGTGTAGTCCTTATAGTTGTTGGGTTATTAGTCAGAATAAAAACGGAACTTTAACAAAATTCATAGGGTACACACTAGTGACCCCACAGTGCTGTAATTTGGTATACGTGTAGCTTAAGTGACACAAATATAGGCACAAGTCTGAAAACCAGAATAACTGCAATTTTTGCCCTAAATAAGAGTAACAACATAACATGAACTCCCGTTACCTGTAATTTGAATGAAACTGTAGGTCAAGTTAGGCAGTTCTTTATATCGTGGAACTATTTTGATAGTCAAAGATTACAAATAATATTTTTTTGTTTTATTCGGAGACTCGCGACTTCGCGAGATCTCAGTTCGGAGCGAAACACTAGTTAAAATTTTTAAATAGAAATATACATATTCAGTTGATTTACATTTTTATTTATGTACAGGCAGCGTTGTTAACTTAACCATCTGCACGTTTAAACAATGAAATTAAAACTTGTTTAAGAACAATTTAGAACAGTTACGATAAAAGTTTGTTTATTAAGGTATAGTTTTTTTTTGTTGATGATAGTCAAGCGCTTGACCACTACCTCACCTGGTGATAAATGATAGTGTGATCGAAGATGGAGCACGCTTGTCTAGAAAGAACCTATTCACTCTGGACTTGAAGACTCCGAGATTATACTGGTTCGGAAACATATACGCTGGAAGTGAGTTCCACTTCGTACTTGTGCTAACAAGAAAAGTTGAAGCAAATCGTTTGGTACGGCAAGTTCGTATGCCGACCAGGTGCGTGTTCTCGGTACGTCTGCTTGTCAGGTGGTGGAAGGGGGAAGGAGGGATTAGGTCATGAAGATCTTGCGCGCATTCACCAAAATTAACCTTGTAAAAAAACTGAAAGTCTGGCTCTAGACTTTGTAGATAGATTTAATAAACAAACTTCTGCAAGTTTTCATTTCAATCTTTAGACATGCAAGTGGTTTTATGTCAGAGTTTAAATCGATATCGATGATTGCTTTTCAGCAGCAGATGTCAATAATAAGCAGGCCCAATAATTCTTTGATAATAATATTTATTGTGAATCACAATATTTTCAGCCCTGTTTTCTGTACCTTCTATTTTAGTTTCCACATCTTTTTCCACTTTTCTGACACAAAAACCTTTACATAACAAATTAAAAACCATTTTACTAAATAAAAAACAATAGACTGAATGATAAGATTCGTTTTTAACAAGATTCTTAGGAATATAATAATCATAAATTTAAATGTAGGTAATTCATTTTAACAATTGCCACAAAAAAAGTGTATTTTTGTAATACAATAGAAGTAGTTATACACAATAATAAAATTTGTTTCCCTCGTAATAGCACTGCTCTTTATAACAAACTAGCTGACCAATCCGCAGCTTCGCACGCGTAGTTTTTTTAATAAAAACATTACCCTCCTTCTCCGCAGCTGGGTAAAAAGTAGCCTGTGTCACCCGGAGATAGTGTAGCTTTCCAACAGTGAAAGATTTTTTTAAATCGGTCCAGTAGTTTCGGAGCCTATTCAATACAAACAAACAAATCTTTCCTCTTTATAATATTACTAAGTGTTTTGTAGATATTGATATGTTCTTTAATATTGTAGAACATACTTTCGCATGCGACGAAAGACGTTTTAGGGCACTTTTTTTACACCTTGGGTTACGTTACTTAAGTTTTAGTAAGGATCCCTAATCTTTTCTAGCAATAAATATAGCCTATGTCACTCAGGGTGAATGTAGCTTTCCAATGGTGAAAGAATATTTGAAATCGGCACAATAGTTTTTGAGTTTATTCCACAGAACACAAAAAACATTAGAAGTCGTAAGTAGGCGGGGCCCGCGTAACACCAAGTACGCGGAATTCCGCTCACTACAAACGTACACTAAACGTACTTCAAAAAAATATAAAAATGCCATATTGTGCCGTTTTGGAGTGTAAATATTATAGCCGAACCAAAAATTTTACAAAAGGGTGCATATCCTATTACCGGTAAGTATTATTTTATTGTTTTTTGTTAGTTTTGTTTAAAATGCAAAATCGTCAAACAAAATAGACTGTGAATCATACTCCTTAAGGTCGCGTTTCTCTTAAACCTCAACTTAAGCTACTCAATTAGGGATGTGACCCCGATATACTGATGAATGTGTTATCGATAGATTTAATTAGTTACCCCCTATTAAAAGGTGTATAAGTTTTAGGGCGTTAATTCCTTGTTGTTTTATTGATGATTTTCTGAATGTATTTTAGACCTATGGTGTGAAATAATATAATAACTTCTGTTTTCAGTTTCCCCAAGGCGCAAGACATAAAAAAAAATTACAAAAAAACGTACAACTTATGAGTCCAGCATACAGAGTCATGACCTGGCACCGTGTGACTTTTTTCTGTTCCCAAAAATTAAGAACCAAGTACCCGATCAACGGTTTTCATCACCAGAAGAGGCTGTCGAAGAGTATGAATAATATGTATCTGACGTCCCCACCGGAGGAGTGGCACAAATGTTTTAAAAATTTGTTTAATCTTATGAAAAAGTGTATTGACGCAAAGGGAGAATATTTTGAGAAACAATAAATTCATTTTTGACCATTATTAGTATTTTTTTATTGATTCCGGAAACTTTTAGTGTGCCCTCAAATAATAATTCAGTATATAATATTCCAGTAATATAATATTTTTTAAGTAAGTATTTATGAGTTGGATACCTGTGATAATGTTAAGAAAGAAAGAAAAGAAAAGCTTTTTATTTCGACCACCACAAATATAACCTGACATACCTATTTCGTTACCCGTAGTAGGTAGGTGATAATCGATATCGATACATTCGTCTTGTATGCTCATTGGTACATCACTAAGTGAGTAGCGCTGTTATTTGAGCATGCGAGTAACAGCCATTGCATTATCAATCTTATTCTTTGCAGTTAGAGGCTATAACAAAAATCGTTTACGACAGCGCCATCTGTTGTTGAGTGGCTTTGTTTTCTGGGTAATCAAGTAACAGCCATTGCATTATCAGCCTTATTTCTAATTAATAGAGACTAAAATAAAAAATATTTTCTGAAGCGCCATCTTTTGCTGAGTAGAAGAAGTAAACTTTAATTTTTTGTTACTGTTTATTTTATTGAATTTTAAACCATGTTCCATAATAGCTAAGGTTTTATATCCGTTAAATTAGTTTTATGGTTTTAGGCCTTTTTGAACGTTCTCTTTCAACCAATTATAACTTTTATTTCTAAGTGTGCTAGTTTTTACATGTGTGAGTTTAGCTACACTGGTTTTCTTAGTAAAAAGTCATCATACTAGTTCTATTGTTTTTTATGTTCTGTGGTTTATTCATTACAAACATACACACAAAAATACAAATCTTTCCTCTTTATAATATTAGTAAAGAAGTGTTATCTGTATGCCTGCCTGTATATACGAGTATAACAAACCTCCCAAGTCTGTATTAGATGCTTTAAGTGTGAATGTATTCAAGGCAAAACTGAAAAATTGCTTGTAGAAAAAGCGTAATAAAGTTGTAAGGAATATTTAGACGACAAAGATCTTGTTTAATTGATGGAGCGAAGCGAGATCTCTAAATCAACTTGGGCAAATCGTCATTGTATGTATGTGTGTTTGTCCGAGGATAACTATCGTTGCGTTGATCCGTTCATCGTGAAATTTGGTTTATAGGTAACAATTTTGGTGTGACTAAATGAGCTAAAAATGTTGGGGGGTTGTTGAGATATTGGGGTTTAAGAGAGGTAAAAAAAAAATGAAAATAAGACTATTAGGTCAAGTGGGACGTCACATGAAAGGTCTTCATTAGTACATTTAGACTTCGTTTTTGTTTTTAGTAAATTCTTTATAGTTTTTGAGTGATTGGCCACAATAAATACTGAACTTTCGACAAAATTCACAGGGTACACCAGTGACCCCATAGTGCTGTAATATGGTATGCGTGTAGCTTATGTGACACAAACAAAGGCAAAAGTCTGAAATCCAGAATAACTGCAATTTGTACCCCAAAAAAGTCTAACCACAGTACATGAACTCCCGTTACCTGTAATTTGAATGCAACTGTAGGTAAGTCAAGTAGTTTGGTTAAGCATTTCGTGGCACTATTTTATTGGTCAAAGATTAAAGCCGGCTTGCACGACGATACCTAAACGTATTTAGCGAGTAAACATGTTTAAATTTTGCGTATTTGTATGATTTGACAACTCCTTAAATCATATTTAGCCACTAAATACGTTTAGGCATCGTTGCGCGAGTCGCCCTGAAAATATTTTCTTTTGTGTTTTTGGAGACTCGCGAGATCTCAGTTCGGGTCGAACCACTAGTAATAATTATAACAAACTCAATAAATTTGACATTGATATTGCAATTAAAATGGAACCTACTATTTAACCTCGACATTGCATATGACGCAGGCCGCACAAGACTAACACACTACACTTTGGAAATCTATGGGGAAGGCCTACATTCACTTTACAATCATCAATGGTATCTACATAATATATCTTTACATAGTATAAAATGAAGTCTTTCGTTGTCTGTTCGTTTCATCATCACCATCATCATCAGCCGGGAGACGTCCACTGCTGAACATAGGCCTCCCCCTTAGATCGCCACAACGAGCGGTTGGTAGCCGTTTGCGCCCAACGGCTCCCCGCGATTCTTTCTAGATCGTCGGTCTACCTTGTGGGGGGCGGCCTACGCTGCGTCTTCCAGTCCGTGGTCTCCACTCGAGAACCTTTCTTCACCAACGGTTATCGGTTTTACAAGCGATGTGGCCTGCCCCTTGCCACTTCAACTTGCTAATTTTGAGAGCTTTTTGAGAGATGTCGGCTACTTTAGTTCTTCTGCAGATTTCCTCATTGCGGATTTTGTCACACAAAGAAACCCCGAGCATAGCCCTCTCCGTAGCTCGTTGAGCGACCTTGAGCTTGGTTATGAGGCCATGAGTAAAGGACCACGTTTCAGTGCCATAGGCACTGGCAACACACACTGGTTGAAGACTTTAGTCTTCAGGCTCTGGGGAATTTTGGACGAGAAGATATCGCGAAGTTTCCCGAACGCTGCCCTGCCGAGTTGGATTCTTCGTGCGACCTCTTTGTCGAAGTTGGACTTACTTAATTGGACAGTTTGTCCTAGGTATACATATTCGTCGACAACTTCGAGAGTATCGCCCCGAACAACTACCAGTACGGGTGCAACATGAATATTTGACATGATTTTCGTCTTATCCATGTTCATTTTAAGACCCACCTGATGGGAGACCCTACTGAGGTCGCTGAGCATGATACCGAGTTCCTCGAGCGATTCGGCCATAATGACTATATCATCGGCAAAACGAAGGTGAGTGATGTATTCGCCATTGATATTGATACTAAGTCTGTCCCAGGCCAAGAGTTTGAAAACGTCCTCCAATGCGTTCGTGAACAGTTTCGGAGAAATTATGTCTCCCTGTCTCACGCCTCTCTGCAATTGGATTGGTTCCGTACTCGCTGTTCGCTTAGATCTTTTAAACTACTCAACGGATTTTAATGCAGTTTTCAGCAATAGATAGAGCGATTCAAGAGGAAGGTTTATATGTATAATACATACATAACTCTGTTTGTTTGTTAGTTTGTTTGTTACCTTTACAAGACTAAACGGCTGAACGGATCGTAATGAAATTTTGCAAGGAGATAAATTATATCCTGGGAAAGGACATAGGCTACTTTTTAGCCAACTACGCAAAATGAGGGTAATGTTTTATTAAAAAACCACCCGTGCGAAGACGCTGGCTAGTCAGCTAGTATGTATATAAAACAAAGTCGGGTTAGTTACAACATTTATAACTCAAGAACGGCTGGATCGATTTTGATGATCTTTGATTTGTTCGATTTTTCTTCGCCCCGAATAGCAGGATAACTATTCAAATATTGGAAAAATTTACGCTAAAAAACATTATAACGAAAATTCATTTTCTCATACATAGATGAAGCTAATGATGGCCGATTGACGTTACATTGGCAGCCCGCGTCATATGCATGCCAAGGCAATACGAAGTTCGGCGGGTAAGCTAGTAAGATAGCTAGAAGGAATACTGTGATTGCGTCCCAGGAGAAGGGCACCTGGTATCGAACTATGCAAAGTGAGCCTCCTCACATCACATACCATGGTTCACCAATGCTAGTTAGTATAAGTAGTAAGTGGATTATAATCGCTCATAGATTGCGCTCCGGGCATATACAGAGTGTTTTTTTTAACTGTAACAGTAAGGCAGCACCCATAACCAGAGGAGATACAGGTGCAGTTTCTTTTAAAACATCAGCTCGTTTTCGAAGAAAAACATTTTGGCATTAAAATTTTTTGGTCAAGTGTCAGTAGCGCCTTAAAAAGAATCAAGTTGGTAAATTTCTTTTTGATGCCGATCGATGCAGTCCTTTGTAAGGATCATTTTATTGTATCTAATGAAAAAAATCTGAACAGCGGAAGTTAGTCAAATTTGATAAAAAGTATTCTCATACAACAGGACAAACAAAATTCCTTCTACAAACATTTTATTAGATTCTAATTGCACATTAAAGAAGTATTAATACTGTAGCGATTAAGAAGTTTAGGAACTCCATGCTCTCATGAGCAATTCAAAAACATTTCGTATTTCAGAACAATTTTGAATTTCGAACATGGTTCTTGCACCTGTCGGACTTTTATATCAGTCATTGCATCATCTTATTTGTCCTATCATGGCATTGTCAAATACGCAAATAGTAGACTTAATTGAAGCATACATACAACAAACATCTGACTCAGCTAACATACTCTACCGGTCCACACACGGCCTGCTGAAGGAGGATGCTTGTAGTTATTTGTTACTGTAGACTATTATGGAACTGCATCGTTGTAAAGAACATGCAAGTTCACAAAAGAATAGATTAAAAAAAATCAATCAACATTTCAGCCCGGAATCACTCACTGCTGGTTATAGGCCTATACCGTTACAATACAGAGTAAAATACATGATTTAACATAATTGAACATATAATTTGAAACTATCGACGAACGATTTGCAACTTTGACGACCTCCGTGGCGCAGTGGGCGAATAGCCGGCTGAGACACAGGAGGTAGCGGGTACGATTCCCGCCGCGGAACAAATGTTTGCATGATCTACAGATATTTGTTCTGGGTCTTGATGTTTTTCTATATATTATAAGAATGTATTTAAAAAAAAAAGTATATAAGTATTATATCAGTTATCTGGTTCTCATAATACAAGCTCTGCTTAGTTTGGGGTTAGATAGCGCTGTGTGAAATGTCCAGCAATATTTATTTATTTATACACTTCTGATCAATAAAATCGAAACACTTCTGAAATTTGGTTTTGAATGAGTTTTTGTGTTTTTCTTTTATATTAACCCGTGAGAAGGCGCGCCGTATGTTGTTACACGGATAAGCGCGCGTTAGCAAATTGCTCACACTAATTTTAAATGCTTAAATTTCTGCATTTTTGTTATGTTTGGCTATAAATGGGATTATAATGAATAAAACAATATTTATTTAATACGAAAACAATAGTTTTAATTAAAATTAGGAAATATAAATACAACTTCTACCGCAAATAACAAATTAAATAATTTCGGTTCTTTCGGGTCTTTGGTAGTATTAAAAAAATCACGATAAATAAAATTACGCAAATAAAATTTAAAAATTTCACTCTTCTATAAAAAAAGGATAAGTGTGCCTCTTGAAACACAATGAACACATGCACATTATGTGCTCGGTGCACAGTAATTGCTTGCACGAAGTGCATGCTTTTTTTTGACCGTTTATTCATACATCTAGGACATATCGCACAGAATGTTGTAGCTGAAAACATAAAAACATTATCATTAAAATAGAACTTAATACAATTTAACAAAAGAAAAACTTAATACACAAATAAAACTAAATAATTTGGTTTTTATACGAGCAAAAATACTTACGCGGATGGGCGCGCAATTGCCGCGCGACGGTGCAGGGCCTCCACAAGTGCTTTACTGCGCAGTCGCAGTGGGATGGAGCAGCGCTTGAGTTGCGCGAGGAACAGGGGCTGAATAGTTAGGAAGGTACCTAGGTGCTCGGGAAGCTATGAAGTCAGGATCACCAAAAACTTTTGCAATCAATTTTAGTGTGAGAAAATTGCTCATAGCGCGCCTTCTCACGGGTTAAACAAAAAAAGAATAATGCCAGTTAATTGCAGATATTATATAGTATAGTTGAATAAAATTAATGTTCCTAATTAAAATTAAATTTCATTAACTATCGTGTTTTGTTCAACAGGTATGTTTTTACACTTAAAGAAGAACTTCTAAAATGTTAGAAACAAAGACGTAAAACCAAAAAACTATAAAAAAAAGTTTATTCAGTATCTTGTATTTCCTCCCCGGGCTATAATGACTACTTCCATGCGGTTCCTCATGGAATGGATGAGAGACACATTGTAAGCTTAAAACACTTGTATAGCTGTTTTAAGCTGGCCAAGCGTCTCCAGAGCAGGATGTCAGGTGTTTTATGGGATTCATATCCGGGCTTCTTGATGGCCAGCCCATAGCTGTAATACCGACTTCACTCAGGTATGCATTTAGAATGCCTGCGGTCTGAGCCCTGGCATTGTCCTGCATAAAAATGAACTCTTCGCCAATTAATTGTGCGTAGGGTACCACATGAGGCTCCAAACACTCTTCGATGTAATGTGACCCATTTAATGACGGTAAGCGAGGTCCAGATACAAAAGCAAGTTCGGTTTTTCCTTCAGCGCTTATGCCTCCCCAAACCGTCCATGAACCGCCACCGTAACTGACTCTTTCTTCAATGCAGCACTGTGCAAAACGCTCTCCCTCTCTTCGATACACCTTCTTTCTTCCGTCGTTACCATACAGCATGATCTTACTCTCTTCAGAAAAGAGAACTTTGCTCCATTGAAGGTGTGACCAATTTAAAAGCTCACGTGCAAAGTTAAGGCGCGCTCTTCGGTGGTCTACCGTAAATTTTGGGCCATTAGCTGGTTTATGAGGTTTCAGGCCACGCTCCGCCAATCTTCTTCTAATGGTAGAATCGCTCACAGTCAATCCTCGAAACTCACGGAACCGCTGCTGCAGTTGAATAGAGTTAAAGTGACGATTTGTTAGAGAAACTGACACAATATACCGGTCATCTTGCTCAGACGTGACTCGATATCTACCAGATCCTGGACGGCAAGTAAACATACATACCAGTCTCCCGATAACGCTGATACACTCTATTGACAGCAGAGAGACTAAGATGCAGCTACAACACTCTGACTATGCCCTGAATCCAGCAACGCCACGACTTGGGCGGCTTTCGTGGGCGAGGTATCCATATTTGTTAGGAAAAAAAAACTCTTTGGTAGGATGTCACAGAACTTAGTTTACACTCACGCTCAGCTCAGCTCAGAGCTCAGTTAAAAATAACGATATTATATGCAAAAGAAATGTGAATGCAGAAATTCCGATGGAATACACATTGTAAACAATCTCTACATTCATTTATTGTATGAAAATTCGAAAATTTAAATTCAAATTTGGAATTGTGCTTCACCATTGTGTAGACTAAAATGCCAGCTATTTATTGGCGTATTTTTTTTATTAATATCAATCCTCTTTTTTTATAAAAATGCCACCTGAATGGTACTTGCAGTACTGTTTCGATTTTTTTGATGAGAAGTGTATATATTGCAATAAATATACGCTTCTTTTACTGGACTTTTGCGTGATACTAATTGAATTATTTGTTGGGAGTTAGATGTCAAAATGATGACGGTAAGTGCACTTACTCATTGCATCTAAGTTGATGTTGTCTGCAATGTTGACCTCTTTCTGTTCCACAGCGATTGCAGCTTCAAATGCAATCCTCTTGACTATTTTGTTGCATTCGTTGTACTTTAGCTTAGCGTCTTGGTCATTTGGTCTTGCTTTTGTGACCTATACAAAACATAGATTTTCATATAACGTGTTTTTTATTGTTTACATACTTGGCTAGTACTTGAAAATATAATATGAAAACCATAAACAAAGGGTTCTGTAGGCAAGTCGACAAACTAAATTAAGTCAATACATGTGCAGTTCAATAGATAATAGCAATTCAATTAAATTTTCACATGTCAAAGATCCATATTTGTTAGTAAAAAACATGAATCAAACATGTCACATGGATGGAGTACAAAGTATAGGCACAATTAAACAAACAAAATTTAAAGAATAATAAAAGTTTAAGTTATAGTCCCTCACTCAAGTCCTGAGCCAATGTCTGTCACAAAGACTATTCAATCAGAATCCGATCGAAGGATTTCATAATCGGTGAGTCATATTTGCCAGTTATGACTTACAGGATGGTGTTGTTGCTGCCTCGCACTCTACTGAGCAGTGAGGCAGTCTTTTTGCGGATGATGGAGTGGAAACCATCGACCCGCATCTCTACAAATAAGTTCGTAGCACTGCAGAAGCGAGGCAGCCCCACCAACATCCTGAATCCATTATTATATTGGACACGCAGTGCACTGAGTGACTTTAAAACAGCTGACCCACAGGTTGCTCGTGTAAAATGATTGGCAGTAGGCTAGGTTATGATTAGTGAAAATATTTCAAGAAAATGGTAATAATACACAACAAAAGACATCCAAATTTAAATTAGCCCACAAAATTTCAAGATAATTAGTTTGTTAATTAGATGTTGGTAGGTATATTACTTACACAATTAAGTTTATAGTCATGTTTTATCAGATGTTTACTGCTTTGCAAGGCTTTAACTTAACTTAACTTTAACTACCAGTTTATATAACTTAGTTTTATTAGAGAGCCTACAGTGCAAAGGCTCCCAATCTTCTTTATACTTTGTTTTGTAGTGTGTGTGTGTGGAATGAGTCTGGCATACTTACGTATTCAAAATCTTTTAAAGCTAATTTGTATTTCCCCAAGGACATATGGGCCGCAGCGCGCCGGTAAAAGGCTTTTGTGTAAGCCCTATCAAGCTCGATAGCCTTCGAGGCATCGTTCAGGGCATATCCGAAGTTTTCAAGACGTAGGTTCGAAATACTTCGGTTGGCAAAGTATACGGCATTGTAAGGGTTCTTCCCGATCGCTTCTGTGTACAGTTCAATCGCCTTATCGTAGATCTGTCCTAAAATTTTTAGGTTATGTCAATTAGTCGACTATTCTAAGATCAATGCATGTTTTTCTGGACAATTGACCTCATAAACATGTCAACTTACTCTTGAAGAAGTCATTTGCCTCCGTTTTCAAGATATCTGCCGCTTTGATATCCTCTTCAGAGGGGGTTCTAATTTCCTCAACTTCAGCCATCCCGGAGAGTTGTTTATTTTGCTGGTATTTTTTATAGTAAATGTATTCCGACATATAGTATAGTGTCACGATATAATTATTTTACTTACACAAAACATTTAAGTATTCGGTGATTACAAATGTACAAATCAATGAATTCGATTACAATTCTAAAATTCAATGAAAATGAATTTTTTGACATACATGAGTGAATATTGAATTCGGGATTGACATAAATAATTTATGACATTGAGTGTTTTGAGAATAATGTAAACTTTTTTTATCGGTAGTCTAGGCAAAGATGAGTTATGCATGGCACATGTCACCAAACAGCAAAGACCTTATACCTTACTAGGTTTAAGGTCTTTGCCAAACAGTGGGCATGGGGGCTAAGCCAAGATAGTGCTCGCTTGCACATTCTTTTTGAGCTAACGGTTGCACAAAAATTATGAAGGTAATGTAACCGTTGAATTTTTATAGATTCGCCATGTCCGTCTGTCTGTCCGTACGACCCTTCCTTGGTCCGAACAGTTAGAGCCAGATAAACTATTGAGCGTATTTTTATTTTAGTCATATTACTGACGTAAAGACGAAAAAAAGGATCAACTGTCCACAAAAAATTGCTGGGAATCTCTTAACACAGCACATTAAAAATAGAGGAAGTAAAAGTTGTGTTGACTTTAGCCCCAACATAGGATTAAAAAAATATTGTTTTCAAAAATACGATTTGAAAAAAAATAAGTATTGCTATTGAGCTATTGTAAAATGAGCAATTTTATCATAGTAAAACATAGCCGTACTTTTACTGTAATTTTTATTTTGTATATGTCGTAATATTTTGGAATCTGCCGCATTTTTTGGCTAAAAGCATTTTGACAGATAAGAGTTAGAGACACTGGCACACGGAACAGAAAAAACAGCTTACTGTTTTTCTGTTCCGTGCACTGGCACGTAGACTCTGTACAATAAGAGAAGCGTCGTAGGAATTGAGGTCGCGCGTGTGCCAATTTACTACTTTTGTTGCGTTGACAACACTGCTCTGTCATTGCCAGTACGACTAAAAGTTTTTGATACTTGGTAAACGGACATCATTCAAAGACACCAACTATTGTCATCACATCAGTAGGTACTTGCTATTAAGTAGGTAGGTTGGTATGTATCTTCGCTTAGTGCTGATTAAAATTGGCTACCATAGCACAGCACAAGTGTTATGTGATGAGCCAAAAATAATGGACATTCATGATTCTAATGAGGTTTAAGTGCTGGCTTTAATCAACATTATTTATAAAAGATAGTGGCTAGCTATGTTGTAAGTCTAACGTGCTTCCATGGAGCATGGTCTTTCTACTCTTCTAGTACCTATTGATGTGGTACACTGGACTGCATACCAGACTTAAAAAAATAAAACCTGGAGACATTTTATAATTGTATTAACGTTATCTTAATATACAGTAAAAATTGACAATTATAGATAATAATTTAATCAGTACTAGGGTTGCAAATAGAAAAAAAACAAAATGTTTTTTTTTCAAATTTATGAAAAAAAACCGGGCACCATTGTTTTTTTTCTAGATGAACAAATAATACGATAATAACGGTTTTTCGTGATTTATTTATATAAGCAACTTAAAACTAAGTACATTAAAGTATGTATGTCTATGTTATGTAACTAAAACTAATATTTTCTCAGTAAATTAAAAAAAAAACTGAACTTATTCACTAGAACTAGAACTATCAACACTAATTCGGTCAGTATCAAAATTTTCTGGTTCTTCTTCTGTCTCGTCTATTATATCGTCCATAACTGTTTCTTTTTCTGGTTCCTCTTGTATTGCAGGCAAAAGATTTTGAGATTGCAATTTTAAATTGTGAGCAATATAAACAATTTTACCAGCTCTTTCATTCGTAAGTCTGTTACGTTTTTTTGAATGTACATCACTGTATGTGCTAAATGTTCTCTCAACTGCAGCTGACGTAGTTGGCAGGGCCAGAAATCGGACTGCTACTTTTGATAAAGCAGTCGACTTGCAAAGCCCTGCCCACCAAGCTAAAGGAGTAAGTTTACTTACAGCAGACCATAAAAACGTTTTTGAAAAAAAACCTTCTTTGGCTATGTAATTAGCAAGTTCCGCCAGAACTATGTCCTCATCAATATCAGGAATTTTGACTGCAGCATTATAAATTTTTTCGGTCGCCAAACTTTCGTCATCCGGTGATAAATCACACCCTTTAAACTGCGGATCCAGCAAGTTTGAAATTTTATTAACGTCATAAATCGCGAACTCTTTTCTGTGTTTTAATATTTTCTTGACCTTTTTACCCTCAGATACTGATAGAGGGCTTTCATCTATCTTTTGTATAACTTCTTCTAGTTTTTTGTATAAACTTAAAACATGAGATAGCTGAGGAGTGTCACTTTCCACAATGTTAATAGTTTCAGCTATTGGTTTAAGTAAATCACTGAACCCAGTCACCTTATCCCAAAAATCGTCGCTCAACATTAACTTTTTTACTGTGATAACCTAACTTAATGCATCTGTAAGATCTTCTTCAATAGCCATTGCTCTAATAGTTTTTTTGTTTTCTTTTAAACTCTCTAAAAAAGAAAAAAGTGAAGCCCAACGAGTTTTTACTGGAAGTTTAAGAGTTACTTTGACACCGATGCTTGATTGCTTTTCCATAAAGACTGTGTTCAGCTTGTGAGAGTTTTTTATAGTCTTGATACAAGCTACTGCGTTTGCTTTCAGAGTCTTCAATGTTTGCAAATCTTTTAGATCATTAAATATAAGCTGGATACAGTGAGCTAGGCAACCATATGTATGTAAATAGGTTTGTCATCTCGTATTTCGCTTCAAGTTGTCTCCAAGATGACTTCATATTCGCTGCATTGTCAGTCACAAGTCCAAATATTTTTTGCTGTCCTATTTAATCAATAATACAACTCATTTCGTGAGCCATATATTCGCCAGTGTGAGATGATTTTCCGGTCGGTAAAACTTTATATAAAAAAGGTTTCGGTGTGTTGTAACAACAAAATTTACAATAGGTTCATGTCTGATGTTGCTCCACCCATCTGCAGCCAGTCCGACGGAATTAGCATTAGCGATTGCTTCAGCCACCATAGTTGATACATTTTTGTACTTTCTTTCCAAAAACGGACCTAACAACATATACCTAGATGGTATTTTATATGCGGGTCGAAGGAACGAAAAAAAATCTTTCCAGTATGGATAGTCCATCATGCTTAGGGGTGCTCTGCTTGCATAAATTACTCTGCTGAGTAGTTCATCCGCTTTGTCTTGGTC
Source organism: Philereme vetulata (assembly GCA_918857605.2). Classification (NCBI taxonomy): domain Eukaryota; kingdom Metazoa; phylum Arthropoda; class Insecta; order Lepidoptera; family Geometridae; genus Philereme; species Philereme vetulata. The sequence continues at coordinate 6,709,994 of OU975470.1, read as the reverse complement.
TGCTGGGTTCATTTTGTCTACAAATGATGTTATACCGCCGGATATCTTCGACTTGGTGGACGTACAAGGACTTCCAGCAAATCTTGCATCACTGGATTCTCCTAAAAGAAACAAAGATTTTATCACTCATCACATCATTAACATCACACAATTATTAAATAAATAATATGAATACGTAGAATAGGTAGATTCGAGTTCGGCTCGTAGCTCGGAGCTCGGGTTAATAAACTATTTGGACTTTGTACGTTTAGATACAATTCTTACGCTTTTACAATGACACTGACACTTAAGAGTGTTTAACCGTAGCTGAGCTTGACTGTCCTTTTATTATAAAAGTACTATAATTGTACAGTACACTACCTACACACAGACAGATGTACACATAGGTACATATTTTTAATACACAAATTGTGACAAACTACTTTTACTTACGGTTTTCTGCCATTTTTTCTGAAAGTTCTGTAGTTGATTGTATGTATTTTTCTTTAACAGAGTTAGGACATTTTTTACAGTTTTGTATGTGCTTCGACATTCTTGAACTGTTCTTTGCTAAACGTTTTGAGCAGAATTGAGTGCATTCTACCTTTGCAAGTTTGGAAGTCGAAATAACATAATTAAATAACTTTGCTACGGCCACAGTCTTTCGACCAGATCCAAATCTTTTCGGCATAATTATATTTTGTGTACCTATCGTATATAATATACCACTATCGCTTCGCTTCACTTTCTCAATATGTAAACTGTAAAGGAACACAAATGACGAAACATTAATTGTTCTATCACGAGTTCACGACACGAGCTAGTCTTCGACTAAATAAACAAAATAAAGTTTTTGATTTGAGAAGGATAACTTACAAAAGAAACTAGGCTCTGTTGCAATAGCTATAAAGAACATTTTAATTCGATAAACATTCAGTATACAAACATTTATTGGGGAATCCCGGCGTGGAGAGGAGAGGCGGTGGTGTTGCCAACAGTAAATAGCGATAACTACCACTACAGATTTCATTAATGTTAGTTTTATAAAACCAGAAATTATTTTTTTTACTTAAATTAGTTTAATAGTTAACATAAAGTCTAAAACAACCATATAAAAGTATTAACTGCCTTGCAAATTTTAAGATTTCGTACTTTTGAAAAAAAACATATTCTAGAAAAAAAACAATTTTTTTTCAGGTTTTTTTTCAAGACAGATAAAAACCGTTTTTTTGCAACTCTAATCAGTACCATAATCAAAGTCTAAATCTTAGTATTCAATGCCGCTTATGTCTAAGCTAGCTTTAGAGCATTTACTCTCGGACTCATCTGTTTCATCTTCGGATTCTGATTCTGTTATATATATGATAAATTTTTGTAAGTTGTCCATCAAATGGTCCTGTTTCAAATATTTTTCTTCAACATGTTTCACATGTTCACATTCTTTTTGTCACTGAGCAGTAGTAATATTATTCAAACATTCATTTATCATGGGTAGCAATTCCTTGTCTAATACATTAACATTCTTTGCTGCAACAAATCCATTCCAGGTACCAGCATGTTGGATAATATATCGTTCACCAAGGGAAATGGCTTTAGATATCCCAGGTTCATCTGGGCCTTGCCAGTACCTGTTGACTTCATGCGCAGTATGGATGTGTGTCTCATCTACATAAACAATTGGTTTTTCTGTTTCTCTCAAACAGTTCATGATCTAACCGGAACACAGCAGCACAAGTACTGCTATTTGGCGGCAGATAAAGGTAAGGCGGTGGTGCCCACTTGCTCGAGCCCGTTCACAAAAGCTCTACCACCAGTATTTTGACTGTAACAGTAGTGTGAAGTATTTTTCGTTTTGATTGACATTTTTTATATTGATATTCCATTTCTTTCAAAACACTCTGCAGACTAGAAATTCGATCACCAAAATTTATGTCTTCTTTTAGTACTTTAAGCAGCTTCCATAGAGTTGGTACCTCTTTTCGAACAGTATAAAATTGACGAATTTTGCTCCGTATGGCACATTTGTCAAAATCGTCCAGAATTATTGCCATGGGCCGGTCTTTGCGTTTTTTCCCTGGAGTGCACCACACACCCCTATTTACAGCACCTTCTTTTTTTAATTCTAGACACACTACTAAAACCTGCAACATAAAATGTACATAATCAGTTTAATATCTAAAAACACAATGTATAAATGTGTTAGTCTTACTACAAAAATAGGTCAGTTTGACTAGAGTGATTTTTACCTAATATAGTATTTCCGTTTACGCTAATCAATCACACATATAACAACACTAAAGACGCTGTTTATTTCGTCTAAGAAGTCAATGTACAGTCCAAATATACCACAAGATAGCTATTACATACCAGTCATTGCGGCTACTCGTTCCGTAGCTTTGTTCAGGTCGATGATTGGGCTTTTTGACGCTTTTTCGAGTTGACAAAACTGTATCACATTAAATATTATTTGCCTCACAGAGCTGCGTAACGTTTTTCCTCTTTTCCACATAATTAAGCAAATATTTACCACAAAAACAAGATCAACATTGACTATTGGTTGAATAGCCTCTGTGGCTAGTTGTTGCCACAATTATGCCAATGTCAAGTTGACAGATTAAAAACGGTAAAACGATGGAGTTCAAAGTATTGAAATGGCTGGCCAGTGTTTACAGAGGGAGACTCAATCAGAATTTAGACTACAAGGTGATTTATTGATAACTAAAAAGCAGAGACAACACAATTAAGGACATGCAAAACACAAATAAATATGTATATGTACAAATACAGAACATCTAAACATAGATATAACTATTGAAACTATCATGGTTATGAACACTATTTATACTAAAAACGGGATATTCAACTGCGCCGAAATATCGGGATACTCAAATACTCACAAATCATGGTAAATATCCCGTTTTTAGTATAAATAATCTAAACATAGAATTATTGAGTCAACATATTTACAGTTTTATTTTATTTTCTTTAATATATTTACATAGAAGGGCTATGAAAGGGGAGAACACGAGGGATAATATAGTTTTGGAAGAGAAAGGACGAGGGATTTAAGGAGGAAAGACATCATACAGAGATGGCCGCAGCCTAGAGCATGAGAAAAGTAGGTGCTCTACATTACCTTCATCCAAACCACATTCACATAGTGAATGGTCCCTAACTCTTATTTTGGCTAAGAAAACCGGCGTACAGACATGTCCTAAACGGAGGCGACAAATGGTTGACGTAGTCGTTTTGCTGGCTTTGCGATATTTAAAAAACCATGGTTTTGTTGGAATTTCGGGTTGAATTTCACCGTAATGTTTTCCTTTCAAAGACCTGGAATCAAGCCACATACGGGACCAGGAAGTAGTTAGGTGGGAACTAGGGACTGAACAAAGGTCGTGCGAGTATATTTGAAGGTGGTCATGAGCCCCTGTCTGAATGGCCTGCTTTGCACATGAGTCCACTGACTCATTGCCAGGGATACCGGAATGACCAGGGATCCAAGCCAGAACTATGTTAATTCCAAGTTTATGACAGTCAAACCGAGCTTCACGAATTTTAAGAATGACAGGAAATCTGGATTTGGAAGAAATGGGTTGGTGAGAATGGATTGAAGGGAACTTTTAGAGTCAGAAAAAGTATTGAGTTTTGGAGATTGTGCGCTTGTATGTACATAATAGCTTCTAAAAGAGCTATTGACTCAGACCAGTAAAAACAAGTAACTGATGGACATTTAAAACTAAGAATAATTTTCCCAGACGGAATCCAGACAGCTGCACCTACAGGGCTAGAGTCATTAAGTTTAGAGGCATCTGTATAAATAGGATGCCAACCACTAAAATTCCTTGTCATCTGTTCATTAAATATTTGGCAAGCATAATGAGAGCCTTTAACAATACCAAAATCTAAGATTATGTTGGGTCTGAATACTAATGCCTCATATGGGGTGGATTACAGTGGGTCAATTTGACTCTGAATGACAGGGTGTGGGAGGCTTGTATATTTTCTGAAGCTACGAATTAAACAAGGGATTTTATTTTGATAAAGGTCAATGTGTGGTTCTAAAATTTTAAAGAAATCGTTTGATTTTGCCAACAGGGGGTGACTAGAATTTTGGATAATTTTAAAGAAAAAACGATCTGCAAGGTATTGTCTTCGAAGGGAGAGGGGAGGATCGACGCAGTCCACCTGCATCGCATTTATAGGGGAGGACTTCATAGCACCAAGAATGATTCGAAGGCATTTAGACTGGATCCTGTCCAACATTCCCAGAGCCATTTTAGTACATGGATCCAAAAGAAAAGTAGCATAATCCATATGACTGCGTACTATTGCATTATATAATATTTTTTGATAATATGGATGAGAACCCCACCAAACGCCAGATAATGAACGCAGAATATTGACATTTTTATCAAATTTTTGTGAGATATAGTTGAAGTGGGGAACTCCTGTTAATCTAGAATCCAGCTTAACACCCAAAAACTTAGCACTATTAATCTGTTGAATCAGCTCTCTGCCGATATACAGGTCAACAGGAGGAAGGGATCTTTTCTTTGTAAATACCACGCAACTACTTTTAGAAGCCGAAAGAGATAAACCGTGATCAACTAACCATTCATTTAAGAGAGTCAATGCAGTATTTAAGTTATCACGTGCATCGACAATGGAATTCGATTGAACATACAATGCCAGATCGTCTGCGTATTGTAAAACTTGACATAAGGGGGAAATAGGTTGTTCTAAATCATGTGTATAAAGACTATATAATAAAGGACTGAGAACTGAGCCCTGATGTAATCCCTTCCAAACACACGTAGCTGGTAGAAAATTGTCTTGGTTTTTGATCAATATTTTCCTCTCTACCAAAAGGTTATAAACAAAACGAACAAGCCTCTCAGGAATGCTCAGCTGACGAAGTTTATTCCTGAGCAATGGAAGCAGGACGTTGTCATAAGCAGCTGCAATATCAAGAAAAACAGCAATCAAAAACGCTTTCTTAGCTAACGCAATAGGGATATCAGTTGTGATTATACTTAGCTGTCATGGGTACTCATGCCTTTCCTAAAGCCATACTGTGATTTCGCCAAAATACCCTTGCTCTCAAAGTACCATTCCAATCGAAATTTTAACAAGTGTTCCATAATCTTGGCTAGAACCGATGACAATGCAATGGGCCTATAGCTTGTTGAGTCAGATGGCTTTTTTCCTGGTTTAAGAATAGGGATAATTATCTGAGTCTTCCACTCATCCGGAACGACTCCATATTCAAAAAAACATTAATTAAATTTAAAAAGTATACCTTGACGCTATCAGGAGATTTAATTAAAAATGAGTACGGGATGCCATCTACACCCGGAGATGTATACCTACGTTAAACCATCTTAAGCTAGTAAAAGTTCATGAAAAGAAAATTTATCGTCTATATTGGATACAGAAGGAAGAAATGAAGGGGGAATAGGAAGGCAGTCAAGGTAAGGGACAAAGTCAGGGGACAATCTATTGGCAAAGGCATCAACCCAAGAAGAAGGATCATTGGAAGACAGGTTTGGGATGTTACATGAACCTCTAAATCGCTTTATTTGCTTCCAGACTAACGATGGAGGTGCTCTAGGGGATAAATTTTCACAAAAATTCATCCAACTCTTTTTTTTTTGAGAGTGAAAGAACTCTCCTAGCTTTTGCAGCCATATGTTGGTATTGTATGAAATTTTCGTTAATCATGGAAGCATTATAGGCCAACTCTGCACTTTTTCTCATTTTGACTGCCTTAGAGCAATCAGAATTCCACCATGGGGGGGAAATCTTAAAACGAGAACTGACTTGTTTTTTAACAGGGATATTTTTATTTGCACACGAAAGAAGAGTATCTACAAATTTGGAATAAGCCGAAAGATAACTGTCAGTATTGTCTGTCTGTATAGGTAAAAGATTGACCGATAAGTTTTCTAATTGAGAGGCGAAAGAAGGCCAATCGGCGTCAGTAAGTCGATATTTTAAACTGGGATTAAAGTTATATTCAGGGGAGGCACTGTTTGGGGTGGTAATGAGGATACGGAAGTGATCGCTGCCATAAGTAAGAGGCAGAGTTTGCCAAGAAAGAAGAGAGGAAAGGAAAGGTGAGCATACAGTCAAATCAATAACACTCAATGGGTCTTGTGAAGGCAAAGATCTACGGGTGATAGAACCGTCATTTATGACAGAGATTGGCCTCGTCAAACATCTCTAATAGGAGACGACCAAATACATCACAGTTGCCAGAGCCCCACTAGGTGTGATGGGCGTTAAAATCGCCTAAAAGGACAATAGGAGAGGGGACGGAAGACATTACAAGAAGAATATCTGGTATTAGAGCAGAATAGGGGTGAGGGATATAAATAGAAATAAAAGATATATCAAATACTCTAACAGCTACTAGGTTGATGTCTAAGGAGTGAGAAGGGAGGGGGATTTGAAAGAAGGGCAGGGTACGCCTGACTAACAGAACACTACCTGCATGCCCGTCTGACCTGTCATCTTGGATACAGGAGTAGCCCGGAATCCGAAAATTGGATCCAGGCTTCAGCCATGACTCCGAGATGGCAATGACTGACGGGCAGAATTTAGAAATTAAGTGAATGAGTTCAGATTTGCGCGCTCGAAGACTTTTCACGTTCCACTGGACAATGGAGACTGGATCCATTGTTACCAGTTAATGCAAAGATCACGGGCAGTTTTTGGGCAACGTTGGACGGTAAGGATGAGTTGGTTGATGAACACAACTCGATTAAAATGTTCAATAGAGTTTCAATGAGGAAGCTTTGACGGTTGTCCGACACTGGGGCCGGGGCTTGGGACATAATGGCATGGCCATTAGGGAGGGATGAGGATGGAGTTGAGATTATTCCTTGGCGGGGTGCTTTGTCATAGGATTTACCCAAGGGTACTTTAGGACGAGGTTTGGCATAAACATTTTTAACATAGGAACGGTATGTAGGAGAGTTGGTTGAGGTGGAAGGATCTTGTGGATCAAGATTAGTGGAAGAGAACATAGCCTGAGCAACCTCAGTATATGCTCTTCCAACCTTAGGGAAATTAGTCGCAGCTTCCTCATACGAGATTCCATTCTGAGACATAAGCATTTTAATAGTTTTTTGCCTATCCTGTTCAGGACAGACCCTGCTAGTTGTATAATGTCGGCCTGAGCAATTGAGGCAAGAAGCTTTAGACTCTTCCAAGTCACAGCTTTCACCCGTGTGTTCTTTAGAGCATTTAAAGCAACGGGGCTTGGAGCGGCACTGAGCTTTTATATGACCAAAACGACAACAGTTAAGGCATTGAATTGTTGGGAGCTGGTATGTTTCAACCGGTAGTGAGGTGTGGTATGAAAATACTCTTTGAGGCAGAACTTGACTTCTAAATGTGAGAACTACTGATTGAGTTGGGATCCAGGTCACTTTGCCATCATCATTTGATTTTCTGTTTAACCTACGGGCTTTGACAATAAATCCACAACCATTTGGAACTTCCAAGCTGGTTGCGAATTCCTCCATTGACATATCAACCGGGACATTTTGGACAAGACCCATTCGAGTGATGTTGAATGTCGGTATTGATGCAACATACTTGTACTGGGTAAGGAGAGTTGTATTATCCAGGAATTTATTAGCATCAATTGCCGTGCGGAATTCAACAGAAATTCGATTTCTGCCTACTTGTTTAATTCCATCTGAACAAATGTTAGACACGTGATGATTGCTCAAGAACTGTCCAAATTTAATTGGGCGGATTGTTGTTCCAGCTGACGGATCGGGTTCTACTCTAGCAACATGAATAACGAATGGACCTTTGTCTGCGGTAGAGTATTCTTTCACTCCAATTACCATGATAGCATGCAGCCAAATTGTTTGGATGGAGGCAGCGGCCATGTCCGGGGATGTTATAGTTTTTTTGTTTTGGGAAACAGGTGAATCCGGAGGGGAAAGAGGTATCTCTTATAGGAGGAGGAGGAGGAGGAGGAGGAGGAGGAGGAGGAGGAGGAGGAGGGGGGGGGGGGGGGGAGGAGGAGGAGGAGGAAGAAGCTGAGCTGAACTGAACTGAACGCCATTTTGGTACGCAGACACAGGAGTCGTACTTGTTTTATTGGATTCAATTGTATCTACTGTTCCTTAACATTATTTCATGTCATTTTGTGTGTGTTCCAAATAACTGATTATTCTATTCTATTTTACATAAAAATCTGTAAGATGGACCTTTAAAATCTTCAGAGCTGAAGAAAGCTCAAGACACCACAATTCGGGTGGTTCAATTAAATCACTTTCATAGTGAAATTGCATTATTGCAAAAGAATAAGTATGTACGTAGCTTCGTTACGCAAAATTTCACCCTTTGTGGATTCTCATAAATGCCTCAGGGTGGGGGGGGGGGGGGGGGGGGGGGGGGGGGTAGGCTCGTGCAGTCGGACCTACCTTATAACACAAAGCACCCTGTGCTTCTATCTAAATGTCACACAATCAATTTAATAATTGAATACTTTCATAAATTATATTTACATGTAGGGCATCGTACACACGGCTAAACATCAAACTATACATTTCCAGTATAAGCTGACCTCTCATTCTACGAAAAGCTTACACAATGCGAGGTCAGCGTATACTGGATATGTATAGCTTGATGTGTAGCCGTGTGTAGGTACACTACAAGGCATCTTAAGTAAACATTATTGGGTTGAAAATGTTCGTAGCATTATTCGATCCGTATTATCTAAGTGCAATACTTGTTTTCGATGCCGACCAAGTGACATTCAGCCCGTGATGGGTACGGTACCCGCACCCAGGCTAAAACCTGAAAGGTGTCCACGTTGGTTGCGATTTGGGTGGACCCTTTTCGTAAAGAAAAGTACGCGAAAACGCGATGCGAAAGTTTACAAATCGTATTTGTGCCAGCTCGTTTATTTCTCAACCAAATCTGTGCACTTGGAAGTACTTACAGATTTAAGATTGTGATTGTTTTTTTGGCTGCTTTCGACCGCTTTCTGGCACGCCTTTTTTTTTTTTTTTCGAATGGACTTCGGCTTGGGCTGTTGCCGGGACGGGGATAGGAGAGAAACGCCCGGGTACGTGCTTGTACCTCGTGTAGGCGGCGACTAATGGGACTCGTCGACCTCGCCGGCGAGGTCGGTGTATTTGTGGAGTGTTTGCTCTGTCTAATGTGGATGACTCACCCGCATTAGCGGAAGTGATTTCGTCATCCGGGTCTCCGAGAACGTGTCTCGGACGACGGAGGGTTTAAATTTGTGGCACGCCGTGAACTATGAGTTGCTTATATACTGACTGCGGAACTTATTTTATAGCAGCAGCCAAACATCTAAAAGAGGTTGTCAACTTCTGGAATTCTAATTCGGAACAAATTGTTAACGGACTGACGTTACGACACATTGAATGGTGTAATAATCCACCTAATGCAGCGAACATGGGTGGACTCTGGGAAACAGGAATTAAGTCTGCCGAACATCACCTCTCCCGTGTAGTAGGTGATAGAACCCTTACATTTGAAGAGTTCTCTACGGTGTTCTGCAGAGTTGAAACCGTTTTAAATTCACGTCCTCCGTGTACATTATCGGACAACCCAAACGAATTGCATGAGAACCAACAAATTAAAAAAAAAAACTTTTCTATTAACTTAGGTACCATAATTAATTAAGTAACTATGTAAAAAATATCTTTAAATCTTTTCTAGAGTCGGAGAATCAACAATATTAGTGTTTTAGAAGAGCCGATTTTGACAAATAATTGTATCGAGAAAAGTTTCACCAATTGTGTTTCTAACTTTCATTTATCTAGTTTATATCCTCTAGTTAATATTGCTATCAGTACCATTTTTCGTTAATTAAAACTACAAAAACCAACTCGCTGATATGTTCGCAAGCTCGGGTGCGGTCACAGGCAGTGCAAGCGCATCGACAGGGTGAGGGGGGTGGCGTTCAAGCGGTATTGTTAGCAAGCAAAATGGCAAAAGTGTAGAAGCGATGTGGCAGAGACGAATGCAGTTAGCAAGTGTGTAGCATGGTAGCACGAACAGTGACACAAAAGCAAGGGCGGATCCAGCTTTGGTGCCGGGGGGGGGGGGGGGGGGGGGGAGGGGGTCACATAGTCGTGGTCAAGTCACAAGAAGTTATAATTTTATTTTTATAATCATAGATACAAGTAAAAAGTAGGTATTTTATTAATGTACTTACGTACTGTACTTAAAAATACCTATATTTATATAACAAAAAGATTTTTCAAATCAAAATATTATATTGAATTAATTAAATATTGAATGCACTTACATAAAATCTATATATTGGGACAAAAAAAATATAAAAACATTATATTTAATAATTTTAATTAGTGGTCCACCTAGTTTCTGGACCCAGCCCAAGGGGGGGGGGTCATGACCCCCATGACCCTCCCCCTGGATCCGCCCTTGCACAGGAGTGTGGTGGGAAGCGTATTCCTTCATTGCGTTGATAGTAGTAAAGCAACGCCTGATTTAGTCCTTCGTGTAGAACAATTTTATACATGGTTGCTAGTTAGTAAATAGTAGGCACACTACGCTGGGCGGGCGTTGCAGGTCGTTGGCGTAGCCGCTTCGTAGCACAACTAGGGATTGCAATCCGGAAAACCGGATCGGGTAATCCGGCGGATCCGGCATCAATATACACTTACCGAATCCAGTACTAATATACCGGATCCGGTATTTGCATATTTTGGCAAAATAACCGCGCTGTTGCCTGAGTAGGTACTTAAAATATTGAGAATGCTATTTCACTTCGAAAGTTATCCTCGGACAAACATACATACACACAACGCCGATTTGCTCAAGTTGATTTGGAGATGTCGCATCGCTCGATCAATATTGACGTCTACTTTATCTTCAAAATCTAACTAAGAAGACGTGATTTGAAACAGTACCGATTTCTCAGAACTTACAACCGTTAGCGAGTGGACAACGTCGCTTTTCAAATACTTCCCTCCGCCCGCTGACGTGTCAGTTTGTGCCGGTGGCGTAAGTCGCGCGGTTGTGGAGTTCTGCGTGCCACGTGACTAAAAATAGTGAAAAGTAAGTTTTTAACGTTTTTTTGCGAAGCCTATGTTTTGATAAGTGTTTTATATTTTGGTTTAAGTTATACATGTTTCGAAAGCTCAATAACTAAAGATTTATCATATATGGTTGGTACTATTGATTTCTTGTATTTACTTCTTGATTGTGGATTAAATATAAATTGGGAGATTTTTTCTTACTGAGCAGATTTGAAACAGACTGTTACAACTCTTCTCGTTTTCAGTTTTATATGAGACAACAGTCAATAAATAACTGGCACAAAAAAAATATTTATATGTTCATTTAATTTCTTTATTTTGTTTCAGAATGCCTACTGATTATAAAAGAAAGACTGGCAGAGGTATGGCGAGTCGCAAACTTACTTTAGGAGTTGATTATTTGTATAAGACCTGTAGTTACCTACTTAACTGATTTAACAGTGCAAAATATCAATAAAAAAGTTTGTTTCGTACTTGAAAAGTTTAATTTTAACAATTATCTTTAAAATATATCATCTTTTTTATTTCTCAAAAATAATATGTTACGATTCTCCTCGACCCCCCGTTTCATCTTACCTCGGTATGAGAGGAGTTGATACAAGTTGACTTGTTACGGTTAACTCGATTTTTCACCAGAATATATAACGCCTACAATATCTTTATGTTAGTCATTTGCCAGTGTAAAGAATGACATATCGATTGGTACTAATATCATACGATTTCTGTCTATAAGATAAGATAAGATAACTCTTTATTGTACACCAAAGTAAAATACAGAACGTAATTCTTACAAACATCAAACTAAAAAACAAAACGAAACCGGTCTGTGAAAAATATAAAAAGCTGCGAACTTAAAAAGTCTATTTTAACGTTACGCCCTACAACATAGTCAGCGCGCTGACCGGTAGATACTAGGTACCTATCTAACTAAGGAGTAGGTAATGGCTACGGCTCGCGTACCCATGAACTTATGTCACGATTAGTTTCTGAACAAAGTTAGACTGATTTGAGATGGTCTAGATTTTTTTATTCTCTTATTTCATGCTATAAACCGTTATTAGACCATGGTCTCAGCAACGTTTGTTCTGGGAAAACAGTGATTTAAAGGACACCGTGTATAAGTATTCAATCAGTTATTTGGTTCTCATAGTACATGCTCTACTTAGTATGGGGCTAGATAGCGCTGTGTGAAATGTCTACCAATATTTATTTATATATCGTGTAAATTCACTATATCGTACATACGGCGTTTAATCCTGACATTTAAGATAAGATAAGATAACTCTTTATTGTACACCAAAGTAAAATACAGAACATAATTCTTACAAATAGATTTAGTACAGTGGGCGGTCTTATCGCTAAAAGCGATCTCTTCCAGACAACCTTTGTATGGACAGGATCAAAATGTAACACATGACGGCGGTGCATCTATATAAATTTAAAAACATATCTACATACTATAAACCTAAATTACTAGTAATAACACAAATTTAATTTAAATAAGCAACTCTAAAAATGGTTATGATGAATTAACAAGCAGCTACAACTTCAACACAAGGACAGATAATGGGTGTGCACTTTTGTTTTAAAATTACTAACAGAATTGGATGTTCTTATAAAGAGGGGCAAATCGTTCTACAATCGTACGGCTGTATAGTGAAGGATCGACAATAAAACTCTGTCGTGTGTTGGAGTTTTAAGTTTTAAGTTGGAGGGAATCTGAAGAACGCAAATTGCGATCATTAGCCTGGTGGAGAAACTCAAAACGCTCCTTAAGATAAAAGGGAGAAGAAGGGTTAAAAAGGATGTTATACAAAAGGGACAGTATATGTGCATTCCGGCGAAGACGGATGAGGAGCCACTTGAGCTTTGTGCGAAAATCAGAAATATGGTCATACTTACGCAAGCCAAATATGAACCGAATACAGAGATTTTGAAGACGCTCAAGTTTGCTCAGTTGGGCTTCAGTTTGCTCAGTGATGTCAAGATAGCAGGCGTCGGCGTAGTCCAGGATTGGAAGTAAAAGGGTCTGTGCAAGCGTAACCTTGGTAGCAGTCAGCAAGAAGTTACGAAGTCTGCGTAAAGATCTACAGTATTTGGTGTATGAAATAAAATGTGAAAATTGTTTCAACTCCCCTCGGTCTCCCCTACATGTAGTACTATGGACACATTAGTAGAATGCACCCCGATAGGTGTGCTAATTTAGCCACAACCTGGAGCCCTGATGTAAGACGCGGTCGGGGTAGGCCAAGAAAGCGTTGGCGAGACGATCTAGTTGCCTTCGAGCAGGAGTGGTGGAGTGTCGCACAGAACAGAGATAGATGGAGAGACTTGGAGAGACTTTCTCCCAACATTTTTAGCTCATTTAATCACACCAAAATTGTGTCATCACTACCTACCTATTTATAAAATTGACGATTGGATCAACGCTTCGAAAGCTATCCTCGGACAAACAAACATGCATACATAGGTAAACACATACAACGCCGATTTGCCCAAGTTGATAAATGGCGGGTTCCTATATCCGTCGGTAACCGACTACGCCTCGTATCTCCTTGAAAAAGTGTCAAACCAGTGTCAAACTTTTTACAGGTTTTCAAGGAGAAACGAGTCGTAGCTGGTTACTGACTGATATAAGAACCCGCCATTAGTTGCTTCGCTCGATCAACGATTTAAGGAGTTGCCAAATCATACAAATACGTCAAACTTTTATATGTTTAGTCGCTAAATACGTTTAGGGATCATTGTGCAAGCCGGGCTAAGATTTGATATTTTGATCTGGATAGGTAACAGATATATCACGTATATACATTGTTTATACTATAGAATATACTTCAAACATGTGACTAAATACTTTATTATTGAGAGACAAACTGCGCGAGATGATATAAATAACCCAACACCTTATAGGATAATATAGCTGCAATTGCTTCGTCCACAATGTAATGTTCGCGCATGTAAGGGGATAAATTGGATAATTACCCCGTGGGATGTGATCATTCGGTGTCTTTATCTCGATGTGGATAGACAGGACTAAGTTTCTGTTAGCAATGATTTTGTATATAGTTTGTCTGTTCTTCGGAAGTGTTCATTGCCAGAATGTAAGCACTGTGTATACACTGGTAGGGGAGTGTCCCGATATGAAGCTGCAAGAGAATTTGGACGGGACAAGGGTAAGGATTCTTAACCGAGTATGGTTTGTCAAAATATTTTCAAATACCTATTTATCTTGATGATGGAACAAGCAAAATCGCCTATAGCAAACATTGTCTCGTATTCACGCACCTTAGGAACGTGCCCTACGATGCACTGCCTGCGTCCATCAACTTGAGGCATACAGGAGTAAAATCTCATGTGCCCGTAATTTCACCCTCCAAACCAAAACATAGCAAAGCTGTTTGTGATGGTGGTTCTTCAACGGACAAGCCTTATCTTATCTACGTATATAAAGAACAGAGTACCTACCTACTGGGTACTTTAACGTCACATAATCAGTGCTTGAAGTACTGGAATCAATTGAGAGAAGAGCCAAAAAGCTAGTTAGCAACGATGAGCTAGTTGATGCAAGGATCCTCAGCCTGGAGCATCGACGAAAGGTTGCTAGCTTCTCGGTTTTTTATCGAGTATTCGGCATTTCGGGGAGTGTGCGCCGGAACTTTTCAACCTAATCCCTCCATCTCAATTCTACGAGTATCATTGGACAACCAGACGCTCTGCGGTGCGCCACTGCTATATAGTAAAAATACCTCGCATTAGCACAAAGCGGTTCTCTTCGACCTTTATTATGCGCACCGCTAAAGAGTGGAACGCCTTGCCTCTGTGTTTCCTGATAGCTAAAACCTGGTGGTATCTTTAACGCGCCGGCGAACCCTGAGCGCAACTTCAATTCGGCCGCGTCAAAAACTTCGGCCTGAATATCGCTATCCCTGTTTAGTGACGAAGTATAGCCACGCAGAGCGACAGTGATAGCAATAGAACGATTCTAAATTTGATTAGATTTTGACCGTGTTAAGTAATACCAAAAATGATGACTGAAAACTTGTTGTATTTTTCTCATTGTGTTGTTATTCTGTAACTAGACGATATAATCTATGTTCCCATGACTAGGATACGTCACAGGTCTTTTATGACGTAAAAACATGCAGAACGCTTCTATTTCATTTTAGGTAAGTATTTTGTTCTAATATATGGTTGGGAACCTAGATACATACTATTCAAATTAAAATAATACCTTTTTAAGGTAGAAATATGCTCCAATTAGAAATGATCTTGGTAGTACGTGTTGTATGGGCGATTGTCCCTCCGGTCTCCCCTTAAGGCGCGAGTGAATAGGTTTCTTCTAGGCAAGCGTGTACCGTCGTAGACTGCATCAGCGCTTGCCATCAGGCGAGATCATGGTCAAACACAAGCCTATAATATATAAAAAAAAACTTGCCTGAAACTATGTGATGACTGACTGAATCGCATTATGTAAATAAAAGTAAGTTAGGTACGAAAGTTGAGTTACATACTTTTATTTTAGACTTTACCAGTATGAGAAAATCAGATAGAGAAAGCGTCTTAGACATATTAAGCCTATTCTGGCATTTCCACTGGCAGTTTTCAGGTCTCTGGTACAACATAGCCAGCTTCGCAAGTGACAATCGGATCATCAATGATTGCGCGACAATGGAGTTCCAGGAGGATAATATGGGATTCACGCTGAGAGAAACCTACATAGACAAAGGGGTTGAGAATGGAAATAGGTCCCAAAAGTCATACTTCGCTAGAGTTGATCCTACATTTGATGCTGGGAACAGGGGCAAATTTGTTATCAGTTACGAAAATGGTGGTAAGAATCAGATGTACTGCAAATATAGAGTAAGCTAACCGGTCAAAGCACCCGCATACTATTGTCCACATGGCGCATTTTTGTTGCAAGTGAATGCACTTTCCGCCATTTTGAATTTAAATTTTCGCACCACGCGGCACTTTTGTGTCTTTGGTGATTTTGTGCGATCCACAGGTCCTATGAAATTGGGATCATTGTGTTGCCACTGAATTTACCGTTATGTCAGTGTCAAACAACAGGTTTGACATTCATGAAACATGCCATGGAACAAAATAAATTCGCCCGTCATGTAGACTTGTGTAAAATATTTTGTGAGAATTATTTTTGATATGCTTGTAACTTTGTTCAATTAGAACTAAAGTTACTGTGTGTGGTATGATTATAAAGGTATTTATAAAGAAAATTGACTAAGTTTAGGTGAATAATTCGACATAGTGACATCCAAAAATAAAAGCCGATTTGGTACCTCTTTCGGAAAGGCTGCGGGTTTTGGGTTAGTAAGGGACAACAAGAGATATCTCGAGACGTCACCAATACAGCATCTGTGGTTAGATGGCAAGCATTATGCAATAGCACAACATAAGTTTAATAAAGTGTATGTTTTTACATGCCAAAATAAATTTCACATTTCTATGGTAAACATTTCACAAATTTATATAAATAGTAGGCTCATCAAAAAATCCATTTCAGTTTTGTGCGTATATTATCAAACACCCTATATATTATAAGTATGTATTTACAAATAAAAAGTATATAAGTATTCTATCAGTTATCTGGTTCCCATAGTACAAGCTCTGCTTAGTTTGGAGCTAGATAGCGCTGTGTGATATGTCCAGCAATATTTATTTATTTATTCAGTTTTATTACGCCAATACTCCCATGTACTACAATGGTAGAAGCCGAACTTTGACACCTAACTACAAGTACCTACATGCGATTACGCTGCCAGTGGGCGCCATACTAATCCGTAATAAACTCCAATTTATAAATCAAATTACATTTTTACGGAAACCATTTTGCAAGAGAAGTGAACCCAGTCACGAACGAGAAAGATGACAAATGATAATTACAGTTAACTTAGCACAGAGTATATATACATTCTGCATTATGGTATAATAAATAAATATTGCTGGACATTTCACACAGCGCTATCTAGCCCCAAACCAAGCAGAGCTTGGACTATGGGAACCAGATAACTGATGTAATACTTATATACTTTTTTTTTGTAAATACATACTTATAATATATAGAAAAACAACCTGACCCGGAAAAATATCTGTAGATCATGCAAACATTTGTTCCGCGGCGGGAATCGAACCCACTACCTCCTGCGTCTCAGCCGGCTGCCGGCTGCGCCACGGAGATTGTCAACAACAAACAATCCGTTCCGAGATTTTGTCGACGAGGCTTATCTAGGAGCCCGGGGGGTCAGGTCTAAAGAACGAATGAATGGCGCTATAATATGTACGTTCTACTATAGTACCTAGAGCTCGCGTGCACTCTTGTATTAAAAGTCTGATGGTAGAGACTTGTCTTTGTATGATATTTAATTTGATTTACTTCTTTTTCCAGATAATATACTACAGTTCCCAATTTCCTTGCTAAAAACTGACTACGATGACTTTGCGATCTTGTACACCTGTAAAAATATGGGGAGGAAGGCTAGAATGCATTACTGTAAGTAGTCTTCTTTGTAAACACATTCTGAGCTTATTATAAGGTTGAGTCCACAAAAATTGCATTTATTAACATATCACACTAATATAATAAATGTGAAAGTTTGGATGTTTGTTTATTTATTTGTTTGTTTGTTACTCAATCACGTCGTAACGGCGAAACCGATTTCGATGAAATTTGGTATATATATACGTAGGTATATATATACCATCTTCGATCTCACCTTCACTTGCCATCAGGTAGGATAGTGGTCAAGCGCATCATCAATAAAAAAAACTAGTTCTCCAACAGATGGATCGATTCGGACGCGGTTTTTTCAACAGAAAGCTAGTTTTACTGGCTCTTATCTATGTCAGTTTTACAAAAGTTTATGGATCGGTAGTTTTTAAGAATTTTAACTCTGGTTTCTTATATTTATTTGTTTATACATATAAAAATAGTAAATAATAATTAGTTATCAATACTGCTTTTCTGTCGTATACTACAATAACTACTGTATCAATTTGTGTACTCCTGCAGTACCATACCACTTTTATCTGTCAAACTGTAATCAAAAATGAGTCGTATGTACATGGTACGAAAATATACCTTGCCGTAACACAGTCGTAAACTAGCACGGAAGGTAAAGTTCTTCAACTGTATACTTACATAACTACCCTCATTGTTTCGTAGATTTACTTACGATTGATACAATATTTTTAGATTACTTATTATGATAATCAAGTAGGTAGGTTTGCTACTGTTTTATAAGATAAATAAAATTTATTCTGTATTCTTTATTGTACACAAATAGATTTACAGATAAAAATAGCTTACAAAATGGACATGTACAAAGGCGAGCTTAACCCTAATAAGAGTTTTCTTCCAGCAAACCTTTGAAGATAGAGATATTTGATTATAGTGGTGGGTACGTGCACAGAGAAGAACATTGGAGTAAAATACTGATATATAATATATACTGAAATAAATACAACACTTAACCATACTAAATAAATAATAATACCTATAAACTAAACCTACTTATACATATTAACCTAAAAACTTACAAGGACAGGTAATGCTCTTTGACTCTAAGCTTAAAAGTGCTTAGTGATGGACTTGCGCGGATTCTATTCTTATTCTTAAAAGTCCAAAAGTCTAAATACAACTATTTTTTTAACAAAAAATATAACCGGCTAAACCAAACTACTAAACTAAAAGTATATCCTTTTAAATTTTTTAAAAATTTACGGGACGTACGACTTTCGCCGGGTTCACTAGTAGTATCATAAAAAATAGAGACTACAATACTATATTTAAGTGGATATGTATACAGGTAATGATGATGTTGCGTGGGGACTTAACGGTCCCAGTCAGCAACAAACATAAAATAAATAAAAAAATACAACGGAATACCTCCTTCTTTTCAAGTCTTCTTTTTCTTTCGTGTCAATGGCTGTTAGACTTCTAAATTTGATTAGCCCAATAGAGAGCAACTCCCACACCCCTCTTTGTTGCCTGGTACAAGTCATTCCGTGTGCAGGTGATTGGGCAAAGAGGACATGAGCGCAGGTGGGCCATTGTTTGTGTGGTGGCCCCGCAGTGGCACTTTTTTAAATCTGTTTAAAACTTATCTATTAAACTTTCTAGTTATCTTTCAACAGCCAATGACTCAATTTAAGACGTTTCTTTGATGAATCCTACTATAAATTATCTCATATTTTCAGTGTTCACGTGGGTCCTCACCCGCAGCAAGGAGAAGCTAGAAGGGGAACATTTAAAGAAAGTGGAAAACGCTCTATCAAAGTACACAGAACTATCTGAACATCGACAGCGGTTTATTTTCAAGGACTTTAGCGAAGCTAGCTGCGCGTTTAACATTAAGCAAGAGATTGATTCGTTTTCTACCAACTTCTGGTGACAATTAATGGGGCGCTTTTACAGGCTGATCTCATATCTCTCTCTTATTGATAGAGCAATTGATTAAAATACCTATATAAATTAAACATTGTTTTGTATTAATTCTCCTGATTAGAATCGACTTAGAAACAAATTAGATTGGCCCAATGAATATAATAAAACTGTTTTTGGTTTTTATAGGAGACACGCACGATCTCAGTTCCCAGCATTTGTTACGCCGAGGCTGTTACAGAATAACTAATAGTAAAGTTATACTCGGCTTCTCGGAGTTATACCTACTGTGTCACAGAATAGGTAATATTTGGTATGGAATATACCTACATGCTACGTTTTTATCTACAGTTGCACAGAATAAGAAATAGTAGTTATCGAAATATCTACACTTTTCTAGTTACTAGTGGAACCATCTGGAACGTTAGCGAGTTATGTATATACTGTGCGCGGTATAAATAGTGAGTAGAAACGTCCGCTGAGTCAGTCTGTATTTGGCCCTCCGTCGACCGAGACACGTTCTCGGAGACCCGGATGACGAAATCACTTCCGCTAATGCGGGTGAGTCATCCACATTAGACAGAGCAAACACTCCACAAATACACCGACCTCGCCGGCGAGGTCGACGAGTCCCTTCAGTCGCCGCCTATACGAGGTACAAGCACGTACCCGGGCGTTTCTCTCCTATCCCCGTCCCGGCAACAGCCCAAGCCGAGGTTCGTACCTAAGTGGTGCCCTTGCGCTAGTTGCCTCACCAAAAATAAAATTAAAGGGCTGAGCGCCATCTGCGCTCGCCAAAAGCTCGGTTAAGCTGCAACGGCCTCAGAGGCCAACAGCGAGATAAGTCCATTCGAAAAAAAAAAAAAATCTGTATTTGGCGATACGTGCGAACATTTCGGTGACTTTTAGTGGTTTATTGTGCGATAGTGTTGTGATTGATTTCTTGTGATTAAGTTCGTGTATTTATCATTTCAGTGTTGAATAAAAGTGTTATTTTGGTAAGATTGATTTCCATTATTTTATCTCGAACCCTCAGCTCGTAACAGTATTTAAAAATATTAATTTCTGCACTAAAGTTAACCTAAAGATAAGCATCTTAAAAGCTGTCTAACCCTAAAGTTAGAAATCAACCCCAAAAAAAATGTCGTTGCAATCCGACAGCTTTCCGACGTTTTAAAATAGCCTTGCAGATCTTCTATCTTTACTGTTTCAGTTCGGTTTGAGAGGATGTCTGAAATACTAAGTTTTAGTAGTATTAGTAGTAGTAGTACTTACTTATTACTTACTTACTTAAACTTACTTACTTCGTGGAGGCGCGAGTAGACGGGTTCTAAGCAATACTGCGCAAGAGAATAGCGTCCGTGTTGCGCAGGGTGCGGCGGCAGCCCTAACAGCTGCCTGCAACTCATTGCAGGGAGGCTGGACTTCGACTGTCCCTTCATGGAACACTGGACGAGAGCGCACACTGTGCACGTCTAGTGTCTCAGGAGTCGAATGATCCTGTCTGTTATTTTATGTGTACCTAATTTATGTGTTTATGTTATATGTTTATTAAATCGTTTATTGTATATTGTTGTATTGTATGTAATATGGACTAGGCCTTGTATCTTAGTGCTAGTCTGAATCTGAATTTAATTGGGATTGAATTTATTCTTTGTACTTTATTATGTCCAATTGCCATCTAGTCGTGAAAACGTATCAAACTTAAGAGAGATAGAGTTGCTTCTCTTTTAAAAACTGTGAATAGATTCACAAACAGTTGCATCCCAAGTTTTTTTGTACGCACGGCTACAAATCAAGCTATACATTTCCAGTATAAGCTGACCTCGCACTGTGTAGGTTTTTCGTAGAATGAGAGTTCCTTCTTCTTCTCCTTTCAAAACAAACACAATAGTATTTTGGAAATAATTTAATTTCCTTAGAAACTATCTTACACTAATAAATAAATACAATATAAAATCAGTAGAGGAACTGTATCACAGCACAGATTACCATCAGCAGCATACTGCTCTTGACCAGGACTCCTGAGCTGGGTTCCTCGCACTCCTCGTTATGTTCTACTGCGAGGAAGTACCGCGCGTCGAGCTCCTCTCGTCTCGCTGCCACGTCATTGATGGCTGAGTTGCCGGCGGGAGACAGTGACCTCTCACGGCTAAGCTTCCAAACTCCAACTGGAACAGAACAAAGTGTTTAGAACGAAATGCAGCTTGCTTGCTATCAGGTGGGTTTTTGAAGTAAAACTTCTTTACAAACGCTTGACTTGGGGAGTAAGCTGGTGAATGCGTTACGAAAAATGCGAACTGATGTTGAGAGGGAGATATAAGTTAGTGCTGATATAAAAAGAGACAGTTGCGTTTAGTATATTACTGTAGGGGCAAGTGATAGAGGTGCGAGCACACATTATTTTTCTCTCTTTTTCTCATATCCAGTTGATTTGTCGCATAAATCCTATCCCAAGTTAGCCTAAATTATACAAACTGCAAATATATATAAATATATACATAATAATCTTATAATCTCATATAATCTTTTAAACAAGATACAGCGAGTTCAACTTACTTGATCTTTGGAATTCGTTGACGTTGCTACAACTGTATGCCAGGGAATAATCTTCGTAGTCAGTAGCCAGCACGTATAGAGAGGTCGTTACAGTATCTGTACAGAAAAATGAAGTTAGTGACTGTTGCCAATGAATCCTAATATTGGCACGATGGATGAGTGATGACTTTGAAGACGGGATGTCAAAAATTGATGTGAAATTTATCTTATACTCTTTATTATATAATAATATATAATAACTCCTTATCTTCCAATCTTGGGGTATTTATTTGTAAGATGAACTAAAGTTGTTTTCGTTTGTATATAAATCTTCAGTATAGCTGACCTCGCATTGTCTACGCTTTCCGTACACTGAGATGTCAGCTTATACTGAATATATACTAAAAGGTAAAAAGGAGCGCAATTTGTTACTGGACGATCTTTAGAACCTGTTAACAAACCTGGTGGTATACAAATTTCATTTTTTTTCTTTATTAAGGACAACAAACTAGGTTACTTAATGCTAATAATAAATAAGGTTCTTTATGTATAATCAGCCCCGGTGTCCACAGATCGGGTTGACAAACTATAAGGGCATAAAAAGTGCATGCATATGAATGAAGACAAATAATATATGTAGGTTACATTACATGCAAGAACAATAGTTTAACCTTTAGTTTAGGTCAGACAGAAAGAGTGTATTCGACATTATGACATCAGGTAAACTCTTTCTGAAAGAACCGGGTGAGGTGGCAAACAGTTCGATACCAGTAAAGAGATCATTATGTTATTTCATGGTTCTGTTTAGGTAAGGGTGCGCGCTCACCAGCGTTAGTTTTGCAGGGAATAGGCGCAAACAAATTATGACATTCAATGAATTACTTACCATTAGTTCCACGAATCGGAAGAATAACCTCCAACTGGGCACTGCCGTCCGCTGATATGACAGTGGCTGTACCCTCAATAGTCTCCAGTTCTCCGTCAATGACCTCCCAGTTCAGAACGTTGACAACGCCCTCTCCTTCATCGAGAACGTAGCGAGCTCCAATGCAGGTGCTGGTAGGATTCTCGTGGACTTGAGGGTAGCGTTCGATCTGATACCAAGTGCCACCGTACTGTTGGGAAGTTATTCAGTTAGTATTGGTACATGGTAGTAAAATGTATAATCATATCCAGAGATGCCCAGAGTGACTTTGAACGGCCAGCATCCGAAGGTTTGCAACAACCTTTACTAAGTTATCTTTCCAACTACTGCGTGTTGGGGTAGTGCTGCCAAATCATTCATCATTCGGGTGGAAAGAGCGCAGCGTTCGGTTATTAAGGTAATGCTATGTAAGCCCTACAGGTATCCAACCACTAGTGTTTATAAGGATGCTGGTGTGTTAAGTGTGCGACAACTATTTATCCTAAAAACATCTCTTTCAGTGCACAGGTCAGTCCTCTCTTCTCCTGAGTGTGATTTGCTGTCGAATTGTAGGGTTTACAGACTTATCACACCATCCACTAACACTGGGTTCGCGCAGCGGTTTGGAAATTTTATGAGACTACATGTCTATAATATAGTAGCCAAAAATTGCGACATCAAACGCAAGTCAATTTATGAGGCGAAACGTATGATTTTTAAATGGCTTGCATCACTAAGTTACGATCAAACTGAGGCAAAACTAAAAATAATTCATTAAAATAAACCCCTAATTTTTTTATTTTTAAAATTTTTACATTAACTTATTTATACTTAAATTTATCTTATTTATACTTAATATTATTTTATTTTTACCTCTAACTAATTCTAATATTTATCACCTAACATATAATAAATAACCTAATTGAATCTGTTAGTCGACCAACTTGTACGCTTTAAGTTCCGACTTTCCGAGCTTTGGTTTCCTCGATGCAGGCTACGCCTAGTGAGGAAACCGATAGATAATACTATATATAGATATAAATGTTGTCTGCAAAATTCATGCATCTATTACTTGTATATACCTAGTTATAATTTAGCTTGTTAATCATATTTTAAATTGTTTAGATACTGTGTTTTTTGTAGTAATAATAAAATATTTTCATTTTCATTTCATTTCATTTTCAACAACCTTTACTAAGTTATCTTTCCAACTAGGGGAGTGCCGACGTTCATGCCCGTAAGTTCTTACTGCCACTTCGGTTTGCTAAACTTCTGTGCTATGTTAGTCAGTGACTTTAGTTTATCAAATTAGAAATCAGGAGATCCAATAGCTTCTTTGGAGATATCTGCTACATATAATTTATTATTCGACCTCGCATAGGAACGCCAAACATAGCCTCTTTATGCTCATCGAGTGACTTCAAGCCACAAACAAAGAAAGTCAAAGTCAAAATCTTATTCATTCAAATCAGAAGGATCTCTTTGGAACGTCAATTTTACTGCCTGTTCCTTCGCGACCAAGCCAGGAAAGAAAGGCAAGAAACAAGGTTGGTTGTTTTTAATGATCCTTTTAGAATTCATAACATGTCATAAAATAAATTACGTCTAAATTGTAACATTTTGAACGAGTTGAAGCAATTTCAATCAAAAGCTTCTCTATCATCTAACTAAATAATCCGATATTTTATAGTAGACTTTTTTATAAAGATTTTTATTAATTACGTTTTCGAATTTGTTAATTGTCAATTTTTGTATATCACTTGGGAGTTTGTTATAAAAGCGAACACCTTGCCCTTTATACGATTTACTAACTGTATGGAGTCTAGAAGGGGCAGCAGCGAGTTTATCTTTATTTCTAGTATTAAAATTATGATTATCGCTATTTTTATATATTTTATTGTTATATTGGGGATTGGTATGATCCAAATTCAGAAAATTTTCATGCAGAATTGAAAGTTCGGAAACTTTACATAGATGTATTGACAAGGTCAAGGTCAAAGATATAGAGAGTAAATATGTTTTTATTATCGACTTATAGAAGTTGAACTGAAAAATCACGTTCAATTATAAAATCAGAATTAAAACACAGGGCGACCAAAAAGATCCAGTACTTAACCAGAAATTACATTTGCTCATCAAGTTGAATTTGGCCGTAATACGACACACTAATAGGTTCAACTTACCCTAGCCACATCGAATTCTGGGACAACGGGTATGTTAAGATCGCACTGTCCAGGCAGAATGACCCTTTGACCCTGGACTTCTGGATAGTGGAAGCAGGCCTGGTTACTCTGGTCGACTTGCTGGTAGAAGTTAGGGTATAAGACCCTGTTATTGTTGATGGCTTGGTTTATGGGAGTAACGTTGACTGAAGACGGTTCACGGGACTTGCTGTGCTTCGCGCTCCAAACTGTGAAATAAGTACTTATTTTATTAAGTTCCTACAAAGTGAAGATGTAAGCGAGCTGATCGAAGTCAGCATAAACACTGTCCGCTGTTCACTTGAATTTTCATCTTTTGAAAAGTTCCGTTGCAATAAAGTGTAGATTAGATTATTATTATTATTAAGAGCCTGCAGTGTCCTACTGCAGGGCAAAGGCCTCCCTTCTTTCCAGTTTTCTCTATTTTTGGCTATTGTGGACCAATCTTGTAAATGGGCATCAATTTCGTCCCTCCATCTTCGCCGCGGTCTGCCACGAGGTCGTTTCCCGTTTAGAGGCGTCCACTCTGTGGTGGCTTTAGCCCATAACGCATCCGACATGCGGCAGACGTGGCCCGCCCAATCCCACTTCAGTTTACCCGCTTGTTGCCCGACATCCGCGATTTGTAGATTAGATTCGATTAGATAATTCCTCTATTGCACACCATTAAATATAAACATTTAACAGAAAACACACTTTTAAATCATAGGTACAATGGGTGGCCTTATCGCTAAAAGCGATCTCTTCCAGGCAACCTTTGGAGGGACAGAATCTATGTGAACAAATAAGGACGGTGGCGGAAATCAGATAGTATGGAACAAATAGTTGGGTTCAACACTTTTATTCCGTATCCTTGGTTTGTAGTTGATATAGTTGAGTCAACAAAGAACGAATGACAATTGAAAGAGTGAATTTATCAGGGAACACAATAATTATTAACTTGACACTTTAAAATAAAAAATTAACAGTTAAATCATCAAAGGTCCTCCCAGGGCCGGATTATCCATAAGGCGGATTAGGCAACTGCCTAGGGGCCCCGCACTGACTAGGGGCCCTAGTCAATGCGGGCCACGCACCAAGAAAAACAAGTTTCATTCGTGACATTCCCCATTATTTACATACATTCGGTAATGTTGCCATAGAAAAAAATATTTTACTTATAGGTCAACTTCCAAGATGTTTTAAACAATTTTGTATACAAAAAAGTTAGAAGAGTTGATATATACACTTATTATTGTACCTACTTCACAAAAATATTTTCTTTCGGTATTGCATTTAACAAGATTAAATTTAAAATAACCGCGTCACGTCTCGTTTATCTTTCCTCGTCTATCATGTGACCTGGATCATAACACTTATCTATAACTATAATCTATTCATTATGATCATTTCAATAAAAGCAAAAAGCAGGAGTCGATCTGATCGACTAGACTTTTGTAATAGAAAAAATATATTTTAGTATGTAAGAAAAGGGTAAAGGAAAGGGGCCCCGAGAATTGCATTGCCTAGGGGCCCCGATATGTTTAATCCGGACCTGGGTCATCCTGATCCAGTTAATAAATTTAATTTAATTCAAAAATAAAATAAAGACAAACCTCTTCTGTACGCCTCCCCATCAACAACAACGTCGACGCAAGAATACAACAACGCATAGTTGTCGTAATCGGTTTCAAGGACAATTATCTCTGTGAACAAATATAAATCATATTATTTTTCCATTTTCATTACCATCCAAATCATTGTCTGGTCGTTCATAATATGTACCAGGTTATGCAACGTTCAACTATTATGAGAAGCGTCAGAATCATTTACGACTAGGTACGCACTTTCACGCTTCTATGAAATCGCTAATCCGCGGGCTGCCTCCAATAATGAGAATACTAGGTTTAGCCACAAGCTTGTTTTTAGGGTTCCGTACCCAAAGGGTCCAACGGGACCCTATTACTAAGACTCCGCTGTCTGTCTGTCTGTCCGTCTGTCACCAGGCTGATTCTGATAAACCGTGTTAGTTAGACAGTTGAAATTTGCACAGATGATGTATTTCTATTGCCACTATAACAACAAATACTAAATACAGAGTAAAATAAATATTTAAGGGGGGGCTCCCATACAACAAACGTGATATTTGCTCGTTTTTGCTCGATATTGATAACGGCAACAGGTAGACGCTTGAAATATTCACATCATATTAAGTTATATACATACTTTAAAAATAAATAATTAAATTAAAATAAAACATATATTTAAGGGGGGCTCCCATACAACTAACGATTTTATTGCTCGTTTATATCGATAATGGTACGGAACACCTCGTGCGCGAGTCCGACTCGCACTTGGCCGGTTTTTATTTTTATAATGTGCGTTTGTGGGGTTCCATGGCCCACCTGATGTTAGACACAAATGCATTAGGTGCCTCTAACTTTCATTACCCCTAATATGCAAGCATTACTGTTAACCGGTGGAAATAAGTACGGTTGCTTGCTCACTAATTTAATAAATTTCTTATTTGTCAATTAACCCACCTTCAGTGACCCCATTGCTGAGCACCCTTGTCAACCTTCCATCGTTAGATACCGTCACAGTGCCAGTGAGAATCTCAGCATGTCCGTTGCTAACACTGGTGTCCACAACTTGGAATGCATTGCCTGAAGCCGAGTATTGCGAGCTGATACATTCGCCGATGTTGCTGTCTACTGGGTAGCGTTCAAGTTCATGCCACCAGCCTGCGTACTGGAATATATAAATAATAAATAAATATTTCTGGATATTTCACACAGCGCTATCTAGCCCCAAACTAAGCAGAGCTTGTATTATAGGAACCTGATAACTGATAGAATACTTATATATATTTTTTTTTAAATACAATATTGACGACCTCCGTGGCGTAGTGGGTGAATAGCCGGCTGAGACGCAGGAGGTAGCGGGTTCGATTCCCGCCGCGGAACAAATGTTTGCATGATATACAGATATTTGTTCCGGGTCTGGTTTGTTTTTCTATATATTATAAGTATGTATTTACAAAAAAAAACATGTTTAATCTGTTATATTACGGTTATCTACATCTTACCCTGTTGGCGTCAAAGTTGGCAACCCCGCTGATAGCCTCACACCTCCCTCGGAACAACGGTGCGCTATTCGGATCAACTTCGGGAACGTAGAAGCAATCCTCATCTGTCTGGCTAGTGGTCTGGTAGTACTGTTGGGAGAGACCTTGGGTCTGTTCGATGGTTGTGATGATGGCGGTTAGAGCTTGAGGTCCTAGTGTGCCAGTTCGACTTAATTTCCAGCTGCTGACTGTATGGGGAATAAAACTTATTGTAAAATGTTTTGTTTTCATTATGATATACTCGTACATTGTTCAAAGCTGTTTAAAGCATATAGGGTGTTTGATAATACAGGTTGTTTGGTAATATACTGACGATATTCAAGTGATGGTTTTTCAAAACATAAAACTGACTTTTTTTTGTTTTTTTTATGTTATTTCTGGAGAAACAGGCTTACGGTCAACCTGATGGTAAGTGGTCACCGTCGCCTATTGACACTGGCAACACCCGGGGTATTGTCGATGCGTTCCCTACACTGTAGAAATTTCTTTACATTTCTCTTGAAGCGTGCCATGTCATAGCCTAATGGGAAAACCTCAGATGGTAGCTTATTCCACATCTTTGTGTCATCATTCCATTTCACAAATTTGTGAAATGTTTACCATAGAAATGTGAAATGTATTTTGACATGTAAAAACAAACACTTTATTAAACTTATGTTGTGCTATTGCATAAAGCTTGCTATTGACCACAGATACTGTATTGATAACATCTCGAGATATCTCTTGTTGTCCCCTTCTAACCCAAAACCCGCAGCCATTTCCGAAAGAGATATCAAATCGCCCTTTATTTTTGGATGTTGATTGCAAGAGTAGGCAGTAAGTTTTATTTCGAATTAATCACCTAAACTTAGTAGATATTCTTTAAAACTTTATAATATAACTAGTAGGTTTTTTCGAGAAGTTTTTTTTTATGTTTTGAGAAACCGTCACTTGAATATCGTCGGTATATTACCAAACAACCTGTATACTACGTGTTTTGTTATGTACGACATGAATTAGAAACACACATCCGGAATCGTATTAACTGATTTTGGAGGCGGGTTTTAGTACCTGTAGCTTGAATATTTATCCAGTTATCGATATCATTTCTAAAAAAAACATTGTTTACCTATATCGGCAGCGTCTTTACCTACTTACATAAAGAATGAATATGATTTGTTTTCCTATTAATATCCTTTAGTCTAATTAAATTATCTACAACTTAGTAAGGCGCCGTACAATAAGCACACAAACGAATGCAACTCACTCAATAGGTACACTTCCTCAATAGCTTACGCTGCGCACACAAACATACCGACTGGGATGCAATTCGTCTCGTCACACCATTTCACTCACACATAACCGAAAAAAAATGATTTAGGGGTCTAAATACTTTTGGTCAGTGCTAACAGATATTAAATCAAATCAAATCAAATCAAATCAGTTTATTGCGTAATATGGGTAGGTACAAGGTGTTTAGTGTTACATAGTAGTGCAGCCATATTCAGCGATTTACGCATGCAATGTCGAGCTTAATTATTAGGTTCCATTATAATTGTACTTAATAACAATGTCAAAATTATTAAATTAGTTATCCATACTTAATTATTATTAAACAAGATCCTTGTCATTTAAATATTCCTTACAACTATAATAAGCTTTTCCTACAAGCATTTTTTTCAGATTTGCCTTGAATACATTCAGACTTGAAGCATCTAATACAGACTTTGGAAGTTTGTTATATATCCTGGCAGCCATACAGATAACACTTTTGTTATAAAGAGCAGTCCTATTACGAGGAAAACAAATTTTATTATTGTGACGTTTGCTGTTACGTTTCATAAAAAGGTCCATATTTGTTACTACAAAGGTCGCGAGCTCATAAATATAGAGACTGGCCATCGTCAGTATTTTCATCTCAGCAAAAAATGGTCTACAGCTATCAGTTTTACGAATTTTACATATCGCTCTGATGCATTTTTTTTGAGCCATAAATATCCTATCTATTAACGTAGAATTACCCCAAAATACAATCCCGTACCTTAAAATGGATTCGGCATACCCGTGATAGGCAGTAATTACGGCAGACATGTTAACATTTTTACCGAGCATGTACAATGCGTATGAACATTTACTAAGTTTCTTACATATAGTGTCAGCGTGCGATTTCCAATTTAAATTACGGTCGAGATTCAATCCTAAAAATTTAATAGTGTCAACATTATTGATTTTATGTCCTAAATATTGAATATTAATGTCAGAATTGTTGCTATTATTATTAGAGAATGTCATAAGCTGAGTTTTGTCAAGATTTATTACTAAATTATTCTGTTTTAACCATTCTGTAATTTTGTCCAAGGTTAAGCTGATTTTCGCCTCTAAATGGGTTTTATGCGTCTCAGAAAACATCACTGTGCTATCATCTGCAAATAGTACCATTTGCTCGGAAACAGCTTTGGGGAGATCATTTATATAAATAATAAAAAGAAGTGGCCCTAAAACACTTCCCTGGGGTACCCCATATCTAGTTTCTCGATATTGTGATTTAAATATCTTTTCTTTTTTTGATTTAAGGCACTTACGTGTTATTTCTGTAGCTTGCCATCTATTTCTCAAATATGATTTGATCAATTCTAAAATATTACCTCTTACACCGTAAGATTCGAGCTTAGACGATAAAATTGTGTGGTCAACGTAATCAAAGGCTTTAGTCAGGTCTATATACAAAGCACAAACTTGTTTCCTTGTGTCTAAGTTACACATTACGGTCTGAAGAAACTTATATATGGCCAAATTAATCGATCTGTGTTTACGAAAGCCTGTCTGTTGATCTGCGAATAGGTTATTATACTCAAAAAAATTGTATAAGCTATTATAAATTACTCTTTCAAAAATCTTTGAGAATACTGGAATGAGTGCAATAGGCCTATAACAGCTCATACTATATCTGTTATTCTTTTTAAATAGAGGTTTGATGATGGTGTATTTCAATTTATCTGGAAATATTCCCGAAACAATAGAAATATTAATAATATGACTTAATACTGGTGAAATGTAATCCACTGTTTGTTTTATTATTTTTGTACTTATCCCATCATAGCCAGTGCTAGTAACGTTTCTCAGTGACTTGATAATGTTATTTATGTCAAATGGAGTTGTTGGGGTCATAAACAAGGATTGAGATATATTTGATGTCAAATTAGTTTTATGATTGAATTTAAATGTATTAAGATCAATAAAATAATCATTAAATAACTTAGCTATATCGAGGGGATCAGATACAGTTTTGCCGTCAACATTCAATTTAATAATTTCATTTCTGGGAATATTCTTTTTATTTTTATTGATAACGGTCCAAGTCGCTTTTGATTTGTTTGTAGCATTTTTAATCAAATAATCATTTTGCGATCTCTGTGTTAATTTAATTATTTTGTTTAGTCGGTTAGAGTACGTCTTAAAAGCAGATTTAGTCTCATCATTACGGGTTTTCCTATATTTCCACAGTAATTCACGTTTATTTCTAGAGCATACTTTAATACCTTTGGTTATCCACTTAGGTTTAACGTGACTATTAATTTTAAGCATCGTAATAGGAAAACAAAGGTTATAAAATAGTGGTTATTAACAAAGGTTATTAATTTCAATAACCTACATAATATCGTTATAGTTTGAGTTTGTTGGTACCTTATTTTGGAAAAACTTTGATTTACAAGTTTCTACAATGTTTTAATCTAAATACCTACATGATGAATGCATGCTTTGTACACTAGCCTAAACTTACTGTTATGTAATATATATAAGCTCATTTTAAGTGAACTGTCATTTTTTCTTATGATAATAAACTCTTTAAACCGATATTTTAGGACTTGATATTGAGGCTTTGAAAATAAAAACTTATATATGGCAATAAATTAAAAAAAAACCTATTTTACAACAATACTGGCCATTAGCCCTACCCGTGTTTTCATTTAATGTCGTACGTAACAAAACACGCTGTTTAGTGTTTTCCTACAATATCATCATCATCATCCACAGCCTGACTCAACCATCCCTGCACTAGTCGAACCTATATAGTATATACTATACACACGTATACAAATTCAGTGTGCTGGACACATAGCTTATGGATCTGATGGCAGTTGGGGCTAAAAGGTTCTCGAGACTCCCATTAAAACGCTCAGCGTAGGACGGCTACCCACTAGATGGAAAGTCGACCTAATAAAAGGTTGCTGAGAGCCGCTGGGTGCAGGCGGCTAGATTGGTCGTTCTGGAAATATATGTGGGAAGCCTAATTTCAACAGAGGACGTCCAATATAGCTGATATGCTTGTAATAATACTATCTGAGGTTGAAGGAGACTTACCAACTCTATTGTTATTGACGTTGCGACAACTGTATACCAAGGCGTAGTTGTCATAGTCTGTGGCAAGAATGTAGTAGTTAGCGTGGACGATAACTGAAAAATAAAAGAGAACGCGTTATGAGAAGCCATTTTTAAGGTTCCGTACCTCAAAAGGTAAATAAAGGAACCCTTATAAGATCACTCTCTTGTCCGTCTGCCCGTGTGTCACCACCGATTTTCTCAGGAACGGGTGGACCTAGCAAGTTGAAATTTATACCTGATACTTATAGTCTACAAGATAAAAATATATGGGCAGATTTAGATTTTCGCAAAAACTCGTAAGTACCTAAATTTATCTAAATTTTCAACTTGTATTTTTCGGAATTTTCCCGTTACTTGTGTTGTAAGACTTTGCTTTAAACCAAAATTGACAATTCTACGTCTACCGGAAGTAGCCTATAGGTTTTGGGTCGAAAACCGTTTTGATAGTTCTCGTTGACCTAGAATCACAAAATTTGGCAAAGGAAAGGAAAAACTAAAAAAAAAAAAGTTAAAAATTAAAGGTTGTCCCCATACATACATAGTTGACGCCAATTAAGATATTCCTCTGAGTTGTATGGACGTTCATACAATATAAAGGACTAGCTTAATCGGCACCAACCTCAAATAAGGTAAATAAATAAAATTGTACAACAGACATGATTATTTCCCCGTTTTTATAGATGGTACAGAACCCTTAGTGCGCGAGTCCGACTCGCACTTGGCCGGTTTTATTAAGATATACGTGAGGAGTAGACGTTTTTTTTATACTACTAATATAGCAAACAAGAATACGGCCCACCTGATGGTAAGCGGTTACCGTAGCCTATGGACGCTTGTAACACCAATAGAATCACTCGCGCGTTGCTGACAGTTTGACATTTTTAAAACACCTTTTTTGAAGAACCCCATACTTTTATTAGTTGTTTGTTTGTCCGGGTCATAAGTAGATATTTCCAAGTACTTTTTAATTTGTGTACTACAATATAACTGAAATAAAACATTTTTTTACCACAGTTTACGTTTACTACGCGACTAAAAAAAACAAAACATAAAGAAAGTTATATAATATTATATTCTATTGTCGGTATATTATTTAACGACCTTCGTGGCGCAGTGGGCGAACAGCCGGCTGAGACGCAGGAGGTAGCGGGTTCGATTCCCGGCGCGGAACAAATGTTTGCATGATCAACAGATATTTGTTCCTGGTCTGGTTGTGTCTCTATATATTATAAGTATGTATTTACAAAACAAAAATATATATGATTACGCGGGAGACGCATAATATAGCAAAAATGTACAAAATTTGAGATTGATTGTTGCGAGAGATGGAAGCTGAAAACTGTTTTGGATTTGGATGAGAATGAGCAGTTTCAGATAAGGAAGGATGCAACCTGTTTATCCTTTGATGGCGTGTAGCGGCGACAGGTTCGAATAAGGTGCACTTATGTATATTCACTGTATTTCAACCACAAAATTATGTTCTTTATGCGAGACGAATTCAAACACACGACAGCGACGCGGACATATTTTTACAAAACTGTTTTTCGTTACACTTTCGATAGATGGCGCCACTTTGTAAGCGTCCACGATGGTGTTAAACGTATAGCGCGTCCTCGCTCACACGTATACGGGAAGGTGTGCGTGGGAGAGGAATAGATATATAAGAGGTTTATGCAACAATTAAATTAAACGATATGTTTTTTTTTATGAAAATAGAATGAAAATTACGATTGGCTATTGAATCAGCGCAATCAATATATAAGTATTATATCAGTTATCTGGTTCCCATAGTACAAGCTCTGCTTAGTTTGGGACTAGATAGCGCTGTGTGAAATGTCCAGTAATATTTATTATTTTAAAAAAATGCTATTTGATCAGTATTTCTTATTTACGAATAAACGGCGCAATCACTTACCTCCATTAACATTAAAGGTCACATTAAGTAGTCCAGTTCCATCAGTGGAAGCCACAACAGCGGATCCGAGTTGTTCCAGCAGAGAATCACCAACAACCTGGGTGTTCCTTACAAGCACGTCTCCGTCGCCCGGGGAGTAGAAGGCACGGTCGCAAGTACCGAACTGATTTGACTGTGGGTACCGTTCGACTTCCAACCAGAGTCCTGTGTACTGTGAATTAGAGGAAGGTTAGGTGATAGTTGATCGAGCGAAGCGAGATCTCCAAATCAACTTGGGAAAATCGGCGTTGTATGTATGAATGTATGTTTGTCCGAGGATAATTTTCGAAGCGTTGATACGATCATCGTGAAATTCGATACATAGATAGTGGTGATAGCACAATATTGGTGTGACTAAACGAGGTAAAAATGATGTGGGGTTATTTAGATATTGGGGTGCAAGAAGGCTAAAAAAAAACTGAAAATGGGACTATTAGGTCAAGTGGGACGTCAAATGAAAGGTTTTCATTAGTAAATTTCAACCCCGTTCTTTAACACCTGTAATTTTTGAGTTATTATCTATAATAAAAACAAGACTTTGACAAAATTCACAGGGTACACCAGTGACCCCACAAAGCTGAAATTTGGTATTCGTGTAAATTTAGTAACACAAATATAGGGAAAACTGCAATTTCTACCCTTAAAAATGTAATCAATTAGCATGAACTCCCGTTAACTCTAATTTGAATGAAATTGTAGGTCAAGTAATTTAGGTATGCATTTCGTGGCACTTATTTATTAGTCAAAGATTAAGGCCGCCACAAAGATTATACGTAGTTAGCGGCTAAAGATGTATTAATTTGACGTACATAATATTTCTGTGATTTGACAACTCCTTAAATCATATTTAGCCACTAAATACGTCTAGGCATCGTTGTGCAGGTCGCCCTAAGAATAATATTTATTTTATTTTTTTGGGAGACTCGCGAGATCTCAGTTCGGGGCCGAAAGATCTCAGTTCGGGGCGAAGTAATTACATAGATTCAATTTCCTTTATATTTCAAGTTCTAAGTTACGTTT
Source organism: Philereme vetulata (assembly GCA_918857605.2). Taxonomy (NCBI): domain Eukaryota; kingdom Metazoa; phylum Arthropoda; class Insecta; order Lepidoptera; family Geometridae; genus Philereme; species Philereme vetulata. The sequence goes on along the minus strand of OU975470.1, from coordinate 6,674,469 downwards.
TTTGAAGTGAAACTTCTTTACCCACGCTTAACTTGGGGAGTAAGCTGGTGAATGCGTGACGAGAGCGTTACGAAAAGTGTGATCGGGCGAGGCGAACGAAAGTTGAGAGGGAGATATAGGTTAGTGAAGATAGAAAGAGAGAGAGTTACTTTTCGTATATTACTGTGGGGGTAAGAGAGAGAGGTGCGAGCACACATTTTCGTTCTCTCTTTCTCATAGCCAGTTACGTTTAGCATGTCTAAGACACAGTGCAGGCGTATTGTCTGTATCACACTGTAAGAAAAAGAGAGAGCAGTGTGCCCGCACATTTTTTTCTCTCTTCATCACATAGCCAGTGCATGAAATATATTTATATCTCAGTCAGTAGTTCGTTTGCGAATTTGCTAGCGTTACGCAAACAGTAATTTCTTGATTATTGAACGAAATGACGTAATGTCATTTCGTTTAACAATTTTATAAATTAATATTTTAAAAAAGAAGTTTTACTTTAACCGTGTGGTCTAAAGCAGTGGTTTCGTTTTTTTTAAATAAATCCAATTATCCAGTACTGAATGTAAGAGCCGGCGCCGGCGGAAGATCAGCGCGCTGTATGCTCGCTGTACTTACTAGTGCGGAAATATTGTGAATAAATCAAAAGAACCAAATATTCGTAGACACGTTTTACATAAGCATGCAGGAGCTGTTGCAAGACGCATTCAATCTTTTCAACACACTAGTTATTTTACATATAGACCACAGATGTCATTTTTTTTATTTATTTGAGACAACAAACAATTAAGCCTAAATAATACTGATATTGATATTGACGACCCCCGTGGTGCAGCGGGCGAACAGCCGGCTGAGACGCAGGAGGTAGCGGGTTCGATTCCCGCCGCGGAACAAATGTTTGCATGATCTACAGATATTTGTTCCGGGTCTGGTTGTTTCTCTATATATTATATGTATGTATTTACAAAAAAAAATGTATATAAGTATTCTATCAGTTATCTGGTTCTCATAGTACAAGCTCTGCTTAGTTAGATAGCACTGTGTAAAATGTCTAGCAATATTTGTTTAATACTAGGCATAATAATTATTACAAGATGTCTTACAGGCATAACCAGCACCGTTGTCCACAGATTACGTTAGACAGATGGTTGGCATGAGTGTATACAAATACATACAAAAAATATAAATATATAGATGGACTTATATTATGCAGGCAAGCAAGTGCCTAGGTACCTACGTACCTACACAATACAGGTTCATATTAAGTAATGAGTAACTTAGTCGCTTTAAATTGAAATTAGACAACCAGACAAGATTGTCTGATTGATTGCTTTCTTGAGCAAGGCGGGTGAGCTTACAATAAATTCAATTTCCAAGAAATGATCGTTATAAAACTTAAGAATTCTATTGAGTGGCGCTCGCTCACCTGCGTATTACCTTAGTATTACAAGTACTAAGTGCAAATAGATAACGTTTACGGGTCTCTCGGTTGGAATATGAATGGAATACGTCATAGACTATGTTCCCCAATTTTCGACCAGGAGGTTAGAAAAGGAGAAAATACCAAAGGATGAGGTTGTGGGCCCAAACCCACAATCTCCTCCTTTTGTATTTTCTACTCAAAGGCGAATGTTGTGAGTACCCGTGCTTAGCTCTGCACGTGAGGATAACGTCTTTTTTAAGTACTGTTAAAGCTGACTAAGCCGATGATGGTATTGGTGTTCTTTGGGACCTAGTGCAGGGACCAATCAATTTAAGTATATAATTTTTATCGGGTATATATTTTATTTGTTTGTTTGGTCTACTTACAGCAGTTGCGTTGAAGTTCGCCACACCCCGGATCGTCTCATTACAAGGTCCGTCCAGTTCAATATTCTCAGGCAGCACTACAAACTCAGGGTAGTGGAAACAAGCGGCGTTGGATTGCTCGGTGTAGTCGTAGTATCCCTCAAAGAGATCTACGTTGTTGTAGACTACTGCGTCTAGAGCTTCTGAGACGGCGGGAGAGAGTCCATCGCGAGACCTGGAGAGCTTCCAGCTGTAAACTGAAATGATAAATTTGATATGCAGTGAGAAATTGTAAGCAGTCATCAAACTATGAGGAACGTCTGAACAATCCGCAATGTCTAAACACGCCAAAATATATGAAAAGGTGGATTTTTAGGGTTCCGTACCTAAAGGGTAAAACGCGACCCTATTACTGAGACCCAGTCTGTCTGTATGTACATCTGTCACCAGGCTATATCTCATGAACCGAGATAGTTAGACAGTTAAAATTTTCACAGATAATGTATTTCTGTTGCCGCTATAACACAAAATACTAAACACAGTATAAAATAAATATTTAAGGGGAGCTCCCATACAACAAACGTGATTTTTTATGCTCTTTTTTTGCTCGATATTGATAACGGCAACAGGTAGACGCTTGAAATATTCACAGAATATTGAGTTAAATTATTCACTTTAAAATTATATAATCCTACTAATATTATAAACGAAAGTTTGTATGTATGGATGTTTGTTACTCTTTCACGCCGGAACGGCTAAATCGATTGCGATGAAATTTGGTATGCACGTAGATTATAACCTGGATTAACACATAGGTTACTTTTTATTGGCAAACCACGCGTGCGAAGCCGCGGATTGGTCAGCTAGTAATAATATAAATTATAAATACGGAACCCTCCGTGCGCGAGTTCAACTAGCGCTTGGCCTGTTTTTAATTAAATTATTAGATTGAAATACATATAAATTACTAGATGATATGCCCGCGGCTTCGCAAGCTTGAAATTTCCGGTTCCTTTGGCAACTTCGTGATAAAAACTAGATAAAACACTCTTGCCAAAGTGACGCGACTTCATGTAAATGATTTTACGTCAATGAACGACGGTTTTAATGTATGAATGTTGTTCATACAAAAATACAAAAATTGCGATTAAAAAATGGTGGGGTGGGGTGAACAATACTTTACGACCTATTCTCATACCTGCCCAATATAAAAAAAAAAATATTAAAATCGGTCGACCCATTTCGGAGGAGTGTGACCACAAAAACCGTGATACGAGATACAGTGTAAACTCCATGTAACGTCACTCGTTTTAACGACAAACTCTCTAAAGCGTCGAAATCACTCGGCTTTGGTTGGTTTAGCTTGCCTTGCAATGGTATACTCTGTATAACATTACACCCACTCTCAATAATGACAACAATTTGTAATAAAAAGTTCTTTTTAAGTTGCCAAATTAGTAAAAACTGCGCAGCTGTGTATATCCTTTTGTCGTTTTATTATCCTAGACCATAATAAACTCGACTGTCGGCATCATACACACCAAACTTTCTAAGAAATCCGTTCTTTTGTTTACAAAATGGGATTGCTTGCACGTGTAGCTGCAGACTGTTGTTAGTAGAAGTGATGGATTTTATCTAAACATGGCTAGTAAGAGAAAATCACTGTGACACACACAGATTTTACTTCTTTCCATTTAACGACAACTCTCTATAACGTCAAAATATGCTCAGTCCCTTGAGTGTCGTTATATAGAGTTTACACTGTATTTATATATTAGATTGTTTTGGATTACGGGCAGAGCCATGTTCAAAAATTCACTCAGCTTAAATTAAACTGAGAAGATAAATAGATTTTAAGCGCCACCTTGTTTTTGTAAAAGCTTTGTTTAATAATATGTGAATGTATAGGTACTTAGTTTACAAACTTCAACACAACTTGTACCACTGTATCTTGTCGCATTTACTTACTTTGTTTTGTATTATTTACAAGGTCCCTGCATCCATACAGGAGGGCGTACTCTTCGTAATCAGTGTCCAAAATGTAGATAGCATCGAAAGGCACTGCAAAATTGAAAACAGGTACGGTTATTACTTGTTATCAATATTTGGTAGATTGGTCGGTAGTTAGAAATTATAGGGAGAGAGATACGAGGTATGGTAAAATATCATAAATTATATCTGAATCATCATCATCTGGACTAGGTTGAAATAACTGTTATTTTATTTGTTTCCTTGGCAGTATTTAATTAAAATTTATAAGAATGGCCGATAGCCTTGTTTAAATTTAATCTCTTTTATTTTTTTTATTATTTGTTATATTACATAGAGATGGAACAAGCGTATGGCCCATCTGATGTTAAGTGGTAACCATCGCCTATAACAGAGAATTGCCTCGTAGGTCACGCACCTTAGAAATGTACCCTACGATGCACTGCACTACCTCCATCAACGTGAGGCATACAGTTATAAAACCTCATGTGCATTTAATTTCATCGGCAACCATAACCTTCAAACCGAAACACAGCAATGTTGCATGACAGCAGAAATAGGTATGGTGGTAGTAATTTCCCAGGCGAGCCCTTTCACAAGGGACTACTACTTTTACTCTACTATTCTTCAGGTTTTAATAAGTAAGTACTTCAGCGGCTAGAGCTTGAGCAACTTCACCAACGACGATCTAAATGACAGAGATCTTATTACGACATTCAATCTTACCTCCACCGGCAGTAGCATTGATAACTCCACGACCATCAGGGACTACTCCAGAAATGACGTTGGTCGACTGGAACTCATCGTCAATAATAGTCTGTGTAATGGTCAGAGAGTTCTGTGCTCCAGGGGAGAAGTTAGTAGCCACGCACTCGCCTTCTTGTAGATCTGAAGGGAACCGGGCCACTTCGTGCCAAATACCCGAGAACTGCAAAAAAAGGTGTTATAATGAATCTTCTTCTACGTCGAGATCCGTAGACGAACGAAGGTTTATGAAGTTGGGATTCGAGTTATGGAGCTCAAATAGTCTTGGGCGGGATACTTGGCTAGACGTGGTGATGACAGATGGAGCAGGACAGCGACTGAATGGTGGCCGAGGAGCGGGTATAGAAGGGTAAGACGTCCAGCAGCAAGATGGGTGGACGACATCGTAAAGGTCGTTGACCGTCAGTGGGTGAGCCTAGCGCAGGATCGTGGTGGATGGGACAAACTTGGGGAGGCCTATACCCAACAATGGGTGAAGTCAGGCTGTGGATGATGAATGAATCGAAGTACTCATAAATGCTGATCAATAGTGTTACTAGGGGTCAACTTTTAGGCCTCTCTTGTTTCGTATTTACTAGACCTTAGGATAATACATTGCAACTAGAATTGCATTTTACTAAACAACATCGTAGATTAAATTTTTAAATTAGTTTTTAGTTCAGAAAAGCTGATGTACATTTTTGCGTAGTGATACTATATGACAGTACTTACCAAGTTAACATTGAAGTTGGTTATAGCAGGCACTTCGTTATCAGGCAAGCACTGTCCGTCCAATACAACATCGCCTCCATTGTTGTCCGGGTAGAAGAAGCAGTCGTTTTCACTGTGGCCTTCCGGTACAAAGTACCGCTGTTCCAGAACTTGGACGTTGTCTATGGCGTTATTGATGAATGGCTCAGCTGTAGGTGGGAGTTCTCGGGTTCTACTGAGTATCCAGCTATTCACTGAGGATATGGAGATTATGGTTTACAAAATGTAAGTCGTAATGGTCAAGACAAGATACAGAAAGAGTTTAATGTTTTGAAAGACTCCAAAATAACAAGTTATGGGACTTTTCAGCCTTAAGAACGCAATGCTATGCACCGGTCGAGTCTTACTTGGACATAACCTGTGAGATGATGCAAAGGGTAACTAGGTAACTAGGGCACTTATCAAAACTATTCGAAAATCGATCATCGTGGCGACCTCCGTGGCCCAGTGGGTGAATAGACGACTGAAACGCAGGAGGTAGAGGGTTCGATGCCTGCCTCGGAACAAATGTTTGCATGATCTACAGATATTTATTCAGGGTCTGGATATTTTTCTATACATTATAAGTTAAAAAAAGTATATAAGTATTCTATCAGTTATCTGGTTCCCATAGTACAAGCTCTGCTTAGTTTGGGGCTAGATAGCGCTGTGTTAAATGTCCAGCAATATTTATTTTTTATGATTTTATCGATAAATACCGAGAATTACCGAATTTTCAAGTAGGAAAAAAACGCTTAACGTCATGGGCCTGTCCAGTCACCAGACCTTATAAAAAATCCAGTCTTCTCTTGCAAAAACAGAATGTTTTTGAGTGCTAGGTACTTGACATAATATAATGTTGTTGGGTTAATGGAACCCGCACAAGTCACCGATTTCGCGAGCCTACAAATTTGAACAAATTCTTCCCAGAGCCTGGCGCAAGGAAATCAGTGACTTGAGTGGCCAGCATTAGTTAACTTCCTAATGCAAAAATATGTACCAAGCAGTTATAAATTTATAATGCATTAGTATCATTTTTGGGATCTAGTGTTGAAATAACTACTATTAAGCCACCTAGCCGTATTAATTTTCAGCAAATAACAGGTTGAAAAGTTATTACGCTTACCTCGTTTATATTACGCTTACCTCGTTTATACTCATTGTTAATGTTCTGACAGGAATAGACGAGAGAGTAGTTGTAGTAGTCAGTTGCCAGAATCCAGTAAGTAGAAGTAACTGAAACAAATATTACAGTTTTATAGGCAACTTTTTACAAGCAGTTCGGTAAAAGAGAGAGCTCTTCAAATACTTTTTGCTGTATAAAACCAGCGACCTACCTATGTATATTGGGATGTACTTTTATAATGAATTTAAGACTTTAAGAGAGACTTTAATACTTTAAGCGACTTGGTTTCGACATGTTATCAAAACGTTGTATCACTAAACCTAGTTAATATAACAATCATAAAACTTTTTATCCTGTGCTATCACACTGCTGAGCAAAGGCCTCCCCCTCATCTCTCCATTTATATCGATCCTGTGTCAAATCTTGCCAGTCTCTATATAAAGCGACCAAATCATCGTGCAAATGCTTCCCACGGCGTCGGTCGTTTACCATTCACAGGGATCCATCTAGTTACGACATTGACCCACCTATTTGTTTGCATACGGAAGACATGACCCGCCCAATCCCATTTTAACTATCTTAAAACATAAAGCTTCAAAATAATTTAATAGCTGTGTTGTAATTACTAAACTGAGATTATTCCTCTTTGATTTCCAAAGGTCTCACGAACTCTTTAGAAACGAAATTTATATATTGTAGTTTTCTTATTTTATCCACTCCTTTATCTTTTATCCTTCCTCTCTTCTGGCAGCCTGATTACTTAGCAGATTGGCTTTTGCTTAGCAATGGAACTGATGGTTCCAACGGAATATCAGCGTTGTGCCAAAAGCACAACAAATGCTGAGTTGGACGCCTTTTTGTGACGTTGGTTATTTATATATAGGTAATTGTCAGACGCACATTTGTTGGGTATTGCTGTTTTTGTGTGTATGCATTTGTTCTATTGTGTGTATCTTACTTGTGTGCTGTGTTTGTTTTGTACCGCCACAAATAAATGTCTTTCTTTCTTTCTTCTTCTAATTATTTTTCTTAAAAAACTTACCGTTGACTCCATTGACTTCAAAAGTGACCAGCAGCTTAGCATTGTCAACAATTACAGCCATTCCATTCTGGACATCCAACACTTGGTTCAGAACTTGTGTGTTTTCGACGAAGACAACACCAGTCTCTCTGTTAAGTGTGTACGTGGCAGTACCGCAAGTTCCGTTTTGGAAAGGTGCAGGGTAGGACTCGATGCCGTACCAGGTCCCAGTGTACTAGATATTGAGAAGAACATTTATTTTAGCAAACTAGGTACTGATAAGTCTGTTAGATGTAGGTATACGCTATGAAGGCTTATGATGTACTACAGTTTATCAATCCAATTACATTCAAAATATGTTTATTCATTTAGGTACATTTAAATTGCATGCTTGGGTACACTTATGACCGTCAATTCACAATTTTTACAATTATTATTAAAAACTTAATAAAATGTAGGTATTCAAATTTAATAACTAATTAGAATCAAAGTAAGAATCAATGTAAAAATATACGAATACCATAAAAAATATTAACAAAAATAATTGTGAATGTCACAACAAACAAATAAATAGGTACACCTAGTGAAAAACAATGTCATAACAATACATATTTACTATAACTTACAAAGTAAAATTCCTCCATGACTTTTTAATGTCAATGAAATCGTCAATCTTTTAGAAGTTGATGATTTAAATGTTTTTTCATTGAGACTGGTTACACACTCAGGCAATATATTGTAAAAACTTACACAGTGAACATATAATGATTTCCTTATTTTGGTTAGTCTCGTGTTTGGGTCCTAATTTAGCTTTGTTTCTTGTGTTATAGTTATGAACATCACTGTTGAGTGTGAGTTTATTTTTAGTGATTTCCTAGCATACATAATCGTGACATATATTAAGTAGAGAGGGCATGGTTAGAATGTCAATCTGTTTAAACATTTCTCTCAGAGAAAATCTCGGTCTAAATCTGTATATTGCACGTATGGCTCGTTTTTGCAATATCAATATACCATTTGCATCGGCAGAATTTCCCCATAATAAAATACCGTAGGACATTATGGAATGAAAATAACTATAGTGTACCAGTCTAGAAGTTTTAACATCGGATAAGTCCCTTATTTTCCTCGCCCCTGTCTTGGTCTGCTGTCTTGGTAAGTCTTTCTGATAGTTCAGAAATGTGATTGCCCCATTAAAGCTTGGTATCTAGTGTAAGTCCAAGTTCAAGTAGGTATCAGTATCTACCCCAAATAACTTGAACCACGCCACTAATAAACACATCGTCATCAACATATATCAGCCCTAGGTCGTTCACTGTTCAAAATATGTCTACTTAATACGCGTGGATTTCCAGAGCGACCGATCTTGTACCTTTATTAGGTCACCTTTCCATCTAGTGAGAGGTTGTCCTACACTATTCTTTCCAGTACGTAGTCTCCATTTAAAAACTTTTTGTCCTATCAAAAAAATAATAATATCTTTAGATTTGAGTCTCTCGTCACCACGGCTGATGTAACTTGGTCAAAACGTCGAGGTTAGTAAAAATTATGATTTTGATATAAATCTGTGCGCGAAAATACCCGTTTTAACTTAAAAATATGAGTATAGTTCGCGTAAATTTAAAAAGTTCTGTCTTTAGATTTGTTTAATTTTTTGCATTAGTGATTAATTTGAAATCTGAGCGAAACTGACAATAGGTACATGATACGATCTGGCTATATCATAGCTGTGATGCATAGTCTTTTTCGAATAGTAAATTTAATAATAGGTTGGGGAAAAAGTCTTTTCGCATTATAGTATGTATGAACTTGTAATAAAATCTCTTTGGCTATACTATTTGTATCTGATTGTTTTTGGTATCATTCAAAGTTTAAATTTTAAAGAAGATAATTTCAAATTCAAATTAGGAAAATGTGTCATTTTTATTTGTTTTTCGTACTGTAAAGATGAGTGAATCTAATGAAGAAATTCGATACATTTTAAAATTTTACTACAAAAAAGGTAAAAATGCAACGCAAGCCGCGAAAAAAATTTGCGATATTTACGGACCTAGTGCAGTATTGTGAGAGTAGCACAAATTTGGTTTAAGCGTTTTCAATCTGGAAATTTTGATGTCAAAGATGCACGTCGCTCTGGTCGCCCTATTACGGATAAAATTGATGCCATTTTTGAAAAAGTAGAGCAAGATCGACATATCAGTAGTTACGACGTAGCTGAAGAACTGTGAATTGACCACAAAACAGTTTTGGCGCATTTATAAAAAACTGGGTACACAAAAAAGCTCGATATTTGGGTACCCCACGAGCTCACTGAAAAAACCTAATGAACCGTGTACTCATTTGTGATTCTTTATTACGACGTTATGAAACCGAACCATTTTTGAAGACGCTGATAACTGGTGATGAAAAGTGGATCACGTACGACAAGAACGTGCGAAAAAGGTTGTGAGAAAGCGGCCGGAATTAATCAACAGAAGGGGTGTGGTTTTTCATCATGATAACGCTAGACCTCACACATCTTTAGCCACTCAGCAAAAATTAAGAGAGTTTGGCTGGGAGGTGTTAATGCATCCGCCGTATAGTACTGACCTTGCACCTTCAGATTTCCAGATTTCAGATTCAGAACCAGATGTTTCGGTCTCTTCAGAATTCTTTAGGCAGTGTCAGGTTAACATCACGAGAGGACTGCCAAAATTATTTGTCGCGGTATTTTGATCAGAAGCCCCAAAATTTCTATAGCAATGTGATCATGTCCCTAACTACAAGATGGCAAAAAGTTATCGAACAAAATGGTACCTACATACTTTAGTTAAATGTAAATAAAGTATCATAAAAAATGTTTTGAATTTTCTTAAAAAATGCGAAGAAACTTTTTCCCCAACCTAATAGAATATATTTATTTATTTCGGACAGTTCAGTGTCCACAGATTATAATTAAATTAAAATGAGAATACAAATGCAAATTAGAAAATACATCGTCGATAATACTTTTAATTTTGTCTTAGTAGTTTTGTAATCCTATAATCCTGCTTATCTCTTACCCTTAGGGCTAGCGCTTACATACAACTGTTGCAACGACTAAACTGTTTCGTCGAGTTGTGTACTTTTCGTGATTTCTACTCAACTAAACAGTTTAGTTGATGGAAGTGCGCATACAATCGATTTTATATCTTCTCAAATCGACCAGTCTTTATTCAGCAACGCTCGAGTCAAGGTGTTTACAAACCATGCCAATTAACAACAAAGTTTTAGTTTGTGCTTTGCTTTATAGAAATTTTAAGAGAGATAAAAAAAGAAGATACTGTGTACATCCTGTACTTAGTGATAGATTATCTAGTGGAATATTTCATACGTTACATTCTAAGCTGAAAGTTTAATGAACTCCTTCGTGTCGTCCGTAATAGTTCCCGCCAAGGCGACAAGAGACGTGGCGCCGCTTCAAATGCTTATACGAGACTGGCAGTCGCGGTCAGTCGCGGATCGACTGTTTAGTCGATGGTCTGCGCACATCAATACAATGCAATACAAATTGAGCGCTTGATCGATAGTTGTCCAACTTTTAAATCAAAAGCAAATCGATATAGCTTTTTGACTTTTTTGTCGAGCAACTATCGAGTTGACTGTATGTGCGCTTTAATATATTCTTTTAAACATATGATACACAACAAAATAGTTGTTTAACTAAAAGTTGTATGTATGCGCTAGCCCTTAGCTTTATTTAACTTAAATTTGGTTTTATTTCCCTGTTCTAATAATTGTCACAAATGTATACTTACTCGGTTTGCTCTTGCATATATAGGGTGTTTAATAACATACGCACAAAAATTAATGGGTTTATTTTGATGAGCATAATAAATAAATTTGCGAAATGTTTACCATATAAATGTGAAATTTATTTTGGCATGTAATAACAAACACTTTATTAAACTTATGTTGTGCTATTGCATAATGCTTGCCATCTAACCATCTACAATACTGTATTGGTGACTTCTCAAGATATATCTTGTTCTCCCTTTCTAATCCAAAACCAGCAGCCATATCCAAAAGTGATTTTTGGATGTCGATTGCAAGAGTAAGCAGTAAGTTATATATCGAATTAATCACATAAACTTAGTCGATTTTATTTATTTAATTTTATAATTTGTTAATATATCTAGTAGTTTTTTTAGAAGTATTTTTTATGTTTTGAGAAACCATCACTTGAATATCGTCAGTATATTACCAAACAACCTGTAAAAATTATTTAACTTTTGCAAATCTATACAGGGCATCCGCGATACAGGTGTTACATATAGTGAGGAGCTCATTATGTATATACATATATATTAATTCTTGTTTGGGAAATAAAAATATGTGTATTTGTTAGTAATGTGGTGAGATTTTTAGATTAAGATATAAAAACGATCATTTAAAATCGAAACCATTAAGTGTGTGACTCAGTTTTGCTTACCGCGACTGCATCAAAGTTAGGCTGAACAGCGATATTCTCATTGCACTGTCCTCGGAAAATTACAGTGGAGTTGTTCGGCTCGGGGAAATAGAAGCAGCCGGACGCAGTGCGGTCCTCCACCTCGTAGTAGCGCTCGTCGAGGACATCAATATTGTTCAGTTTGTTGTTGATGGCGGTAACAGCGGCCGCGGGTAAGGTGTTTGTGCGACCAAGCTTCCAACTGAATACTTAAACCAGAGAATGAATGAAGAATTAAAATCTGTCAGTGGTGGTAAATAAGTTTCAATACTGAAAACCGACTACGTAATATCTATGTGGATGGTAACCTACGAGTATGTCACCCGGATCATCATAACGAATCGATTGACATGTCATTCATCAAAATCGGATGAGTAGTCTAGGCGCTACGGTGGAACATACTTTCATTAACTGCTAAAAACATAACCCTTTTGGATTTACCGTAGTTAGCTAAAAATTTAGCTGATGTCACCCGCACTACAAAAACGAATCGAATGACGCCTCATTCATCAAAATCGGACAAACATACATACTTAAGAAGCCGGCGAACCCCGAGCGCAACTTCAATTCAGCCGCGTCAAAAACTTCGGCCTGAATACCGCTATCCCGGTTTAGTGACGATTTTTAGCCACGCAGAGTGACAGTGATAGCAAATGAACGATTCTAAATTTGATTAGATTTTGACCGTGTTCCGTAATACCAAAAATGATGACTGAAAACTTGTTTTCTCATTGTGTTGTTATTCTGTAACTAGATGATGTAATCTATGTTCCCATGACTAGGATACGTAAGATGTTGTTGTTTTTAATACGAAACAATTAGGTTGAAAACAGGTCTTTTATGACGTAAAAACATGCAGAATGCGATACGCTTCTATTTCATTTTAGGTAAGTATTTTGATCTAATATGTGGTTAGGAACCTAGATAAATACTACTCAAATTAAAATAATACCTTATTAAAGTAGAAATTTGCTCCAATTAGAAATTATCTTGATAGTGCTTATTGTATGGGCGATTCCCCTCCGGTCTCCCCTTAAACTCACACTTACATACATACAACACATTTAACCCTTAGTTTTGGCTTTACCGTAGTCGAGTAAAAAGGAATAAGGGACAATTTACAAAACTATACACGAAAAACTGAAAAAAAACTTGCTATTTTTGATTGGTTTATATAATAACAAAGAAACTCTGTAAATATACTTAACAGTAGAAACAACATTACACTCCCATAAAACACATTAAATAAAAAAAGCAACCACAACAAAAGGTTTATTATAAAAGTGATATGAGAGCGCACGAACGTAAATCATAAAGTGGAAGAACGGTCGCAGTGTTCGAAATCGACCTGATGACGGCATAAGGGATAAGGCGCACAATTAACTAGGTTTTATAATCACTTACCTGTCCTCTCATCGCTATTGATGCTGTTCACGCAGCTGTAAACAAGGGAGTATGTCTCGTAGTCGGTGTCCAGGACATAATAGTCAACAGGGAAGGGCGCTGAAAAATACATGAATATGTAGACACTTACGTATATCTCCGGTTAGGTTCAATATTTGGTCATAACTAACGTGTCAAAATAATCTGCAAAATGAATGTAACCATACAAATCATACAAAAGTCAGTGAGGTAGTAATGAGAACTACTCAGAACAGAACGGGATGATGGTTGTTTATTTTATACGACATGACAGTTTCATAAAAAACACAATCATAGAATGATAATCGTATCAACCAAAAGACTTCCACTGCTAAACATAGGCCTCCCCCATAGAATTCCAGAGCGACCGATCTTGTGCGGCCTGCACCCAACGGCGCCCAGCAGTCTTTATCAGGTTGTCGTTCCATCTAGTGGGGGCCATCCTACGCTGCGCTTTCCAGTGCGTGGTATCTACTCAAGAATCTTTATGCCCCAACCACCATCGTTCTTCGAGCTATGTGGCCTGCTTACTGCCACTTCAGCTTGCTAATCCTTTGTGCTATGTCAGTGACTTTGGTTCGAATCTCCTCATTTCTGATCCGATCTCATCAAGCATAGTGACGAAGAGGAAGGTCGCGAATATGATATGTGAGCCAGATAAAGAAGAAAATGCTGTTATATCATGTCATATAAGGAAGTAGAAAAGACCGCCTTGGAAAGAGATAAATAGAGAGAATTGCTCTTGAATACAATCATTATCAATGCAAGTACATCTTTAAATTACTTACCATCAGGGAAAGTGACAGACAGTCTGCCAGTTCCGTCGTCTGCAGGTACTGCCGTTCCGTAGATAGTACTTAGAGTTTCATTGACGACTTCAGTGTTGTACACCACAACAACTCCATCGCCCAGCGAGTAGTTCGCGTCACCACAAGTGCCGAGTTGGAACGCCGATGGGTACGATCCGATTGTGCGCCAAAGCCCAAGATACTGAAATTAATTATTTGTCTTACTCTTACATTTAGAGAACTGTTAACTCATATATTTATAATCTTAAGTGCCTATTTTACGACCTCTGAGTAACTTTAATTGACGGATAAAAAACATTAACTCTTTTTCTGTTTTCATGTGAAAACAAAAGACGTATAATTTTTTTATCTGTTGGATAGGGTTACTCAAAGGTGGTGAAATAGCCATTAAGATTACTAAGCCTTAAGGTAAAAAAAGTTATGATTTGAAAAAACCTTTAAAAAGTTTGGTCTAGCTAGACTTATACAATCAGAAATATAAGCATACATGTTATTTTCAGTAGATACTTATCATCCAGGAATCGAGTATCAAAATTAGAAGTCGAATATTAACATTTAACCTAATTTATGAGTAAATGTTACGTCAGATGACGGGTTTCTTCAGTAGCTGTGTAAAGATAAGTAGGTAAAATAATTACCGCAGTTGCATTAAAGTTTGGGATAGCAGTGATATTAGCGCACTGTCCAGGGAAGACGACCTGCTTGCCAGGAGCAGGGACAGGATAGAAGAAGCAGGCCTCGTCAGATTGGTCGACGTCATGATAGTATTGGTTGCCAAGGACATCAATGTTGGCGATAGCGTTGTTGATAATGATATTGTCAGCAGCTCTTAGCTGCTTCGTTCTACTCAGTTTCCAGCTCCAGACTGAAATAATTAGCATTACAATGTTTAAGGGCAATGGTATAATTGAGAGTGATCTAAGTTTTAATTTTATCTGTTGACCAACAGATACAAACACAGATTAATTTAAATATTATGGTATACAGACGACAGCAGTTGTGAAGAGTTACACATCTACTGCACGAACCAGTGAGGTGCAGATTCAGTCACTCAGAGAGGCCATGGTTAAACGCCTAAACTTATCCTTGAAGGCCATCTCGTGATGCCAACTTGGTTAATAGTCCGGTCAATTTAGACATTCGAAGTTACCTAAATTCCCACCAAGCTGAAAATCGGTAAGATTGTTTAAAATATCATTAAAAACAAAATTTGAAAGTTCCCCATCTTTCCCCTGTAAGGAAAAATTTTTATTCAAGGTCAAAGGTAAAAAAAAATGAGTTTTTCACCATTTTCAGCAAAACGGTAAGTTTTATCATAAAAATATTGCAAACAAAAATTGTAGATCATATAATTATCTACAAAAAATTACTTAATACTTTTTTTTCTACGAGCCACCGTTTTTGAGATATAACGATTCAAAAAGTTGTACAAGTTGTAATCGTCATAATATGCACACGTTTCCTCGCCACCTATGAGGTAGTGTACTTAGCGCGTTTTTTTTGTGGTTTCCTCAGTAGGCCTATTCCACGGCTCAGTTTTGATCCTGTTTAATTTGAAACTATTGAAAAATAATGGATATTAGCAGAGATTGATGATTATAAGACCCTAGCCACGCACACAATTGAACAGGTGACAGATGTTTTCTCAAGGTTTCAATGGCGTATAAATTAAGGGACTGGGCTTCATTTTACCTGATATTCTTATAGTTATAACTTATGTGTATTTTATATTAGTAGTGTAAGTTACAATAACCGATAGAAAAATATTTTAACATATATTACAATTATAGAGATGTATATATACGTGGCGTACTCATGTATATTATGACGATTACAACTTTTACAACTTTTTGAATCGTTATATCTCAAAAACGGTGGCTCGTAGAAAAAAAAGTGTTAAGTAATTTTTTGTAGATAATTTTATGATCTACAATTTTTGTTTGATATATTTTTATGATAAAACTTACCGTTTTGCTGAAAATCGCGAAAAACTCATTTTTTTTACCTTTGACCTTGAATAAAATTTTTTCCTTACAGGGGAAAGATGGGGAACTTTCAAATTTTGTTTTTAATGATATTTCAAACAATCTTACCGATTTTCAGCTTGGTGGGAATTTATGTAACTTTACTCTTATTTTTTGGTTTAATTTGACCGGACTATAAGTTTAATGCAAATAAAACCCAGGCGTGTCTGTTTTCCGCGAAACGGAGTTCATTTCATCTGGCTCCTACTTTCCGTAATGAATCCGTGACGATTTCTGACCACCTTGAGCTTCTTGGTATCTCATTAACACAGACTCAATTTCGGCTCCTAAATTGAGTCGAAAGTCCAGCTGGCCGCTAAAAGCTTGGTATACTTGCAAGGGTGAGGCAATACTTCACACCGGCACAGTTGCTCAACTTATACCAAGCACAAGTCCGATCATGTCTGGAGTATTGTTCTCACCTCTGGAACGGATCAGCGAAATACCAGTTAGATTCAATTGAGAGAAGCGTCAAGTAGCTCATTTGATTAACAGATACGAGGCTACGATACGGATCCTCATATAAGGCTCCACAGCCTCGAGCAACGTCGAAAGGTTTGCAAGCCTCTCGGTTTTATATCCGATACATTTTGGAGAGTGTGCTTCGGAGCTCCTCCACCTGATTCCACCATCCCCTTTCTATCATCGGACAACCAGACACTCCGCGGTGCGCCACCGCTACATGGTAGACTTACCTCCCATACGCATAAAGCAGTACTCTTCCACTTTCATTATGCGCACCGCCAAGGAGTGGAACGCCTTGCCTGAGTCTGTGTTTTCTGATAATTACAAGCAAAAATTTTCAACTCGCGAGTGAATAGATTTCTTCTAGGCAAGCGTGCACCATCGTAGACTGCATCATCGCTTACCATCAGACGAGATCGTGATCAAACGCTAGCCTTTTATTTATAAAAAAATGCCGTTTGTATATCAAGAATCGTTGCTTTGTTTTTGAACTCACCTCCTCGGTAATCTTCGTTAATGTTGATGCAACTGTAAGCCAAAGCATAGTTGTCGTAATCTGTGTCGATAACCCAAAATGGTATTTCAACAACTGAAATAAAAAGAACATAACTTTTTAATTAGAACATACTTTTAAATAAGACGATAGAGTATAATGTAGATTTCGATTTTCTTCAAAATGACAGTCGATTTTATTGAAAGTTAAATATTCCCCTCACCGGTTCCATTCGAAATGTATGTTAACGTCATTCTTGCAGTGGTGTCGTTGAAGGCAAACACAATATTGCCTTCAGTCACTCTAAGAGACTGAGCGATCACATTGTATGACTGCATGTTAAGACTAGTATTACTACTACTGATGGTAAGCTCGTGGTTAACACATTTGCCGGTTTGATCTACTTGAGGATAGGCTTGGATTTCATGCCAAACCCCTGAGAACTGTAAAACAATAATTGATTCATTACATATTTTATCCCAGATAAAAAAACGAATTATACAAGTTTCATTTGTAATTAATATACTGACCCGGTTCAAATCGAAATTGTTGACCACGTTAATATTATCGTTACATTGTCCAGGGAATTCCACTGGTACTCCTGGCTGAGGTTCTGGGTAGTAGAAGCAACCTTCGGGACTCTGGTCTTTAACGTTGTAGTATCGCTCGTCGAGAACCGGGATAGTGTTGACGACGCTGTCGATGATAGTGGCTGCGGTGGCGTTCAGTGTCTTTGTTCTACTGAGCTTCCAACTAGATACTACAAATAAAATGTATACATTACAATATAAAGTAATCGAATCAAAAATATAAAAATTAAGATAAAAAGAGTTGTATAATATTTGAGCTATTGTATATATCTAAAATAAACAGAAAATGTAATTCATTGAAATCTAAAAGATCATTTTGAAAATTATAAATACCTTGCAACCAATTTTAAGAAGTTAAGTATAACCATGTAGATAATAATAAAACAAGCTAGCTAGCCTAAATCTCATCCAAAATAAAATGTATTTACCTGATCTGCTTTCTGTGTTAATGTTAACACAAGAGTATACAAGAGAGTACGACGTGTAGTCAGTTGACAATACCCAATAAGGAATTCGTACTGAAAAAACAAAGCATGATATTACTTAAGAATCTATCCCGTTATCTTAATTTGATTATATATGTGATTTAGCTCAGTACTAACCGTTTACGTCTATAGTAGGGAAAACAACTACAAGTTTGGCACTAGTGTCGTTAGATGAAACAAGACTAGCGTAACCGGAGATGGTGTCCAGAGTCTGGTTAGCGAAAACTTGAGTGTTAAAAACGTTTAAATCTCCTGGCCCTTCTGTACTTAGACTGTAGAATGCATTGGGGCAGCTGCCAACTTGGTAAGGCAATGCATATGAATCGACGTCGTGCCAAAGACCCATGTACTAAAATATAAACAAAACTCGAGTTAGCCGGTTCTAAAATTAAATTGTTACAAATCGGGTTACATAATTGTACAAACTGTGACATTAACATTATAAAGTCATTAGAGCGGTAAATTACCTAGTTATGCTTATACTCGTAGAGTATGTGGTTGATATTAATGCAGAACCAAATATAAATACATACCTCCACAGCATTGAAGTTAGTGACGACAGGGATGGTTTCATCGCACTGTCCGCGGAAGATGTTAGGACCGCTGCCGGGAACGGGGTAGTAGAAGCAAGCGTCATCAGATTGGTTCACACTCTGGTAGTATCGATCATTGAGGACAAGAATATTACTGGTGACGTTATCGATAGCGGCGACGGCCTCAGGGGTCAAGCTTGTGGTACGACTTAGTTTCCAACTTAAAACTGAAATAGGGCAAAAGTTTTGAAGGAGACTTAGTATTGAAAATATTCTAACAGTAAGAAAATAGTTGTATGGCTTGTATATTTTCTTACCTCTTCTTTGTTCGGCATTTATGTTCATACAGCCGTATGCAAGAGAATATGATTCATAGTCAGTGTCCAAAATCCACAGTTCAAAGGCTTCAGAAGCTGAAGAAAAATGATATAATGATATTAAACCGCATTAAAAACTTCCTGCTTCAGACAGTTCGAAAACAGAAAATTCTAGAAAAAATATGAAGACTAACTTAAGCTTGGGAAGGTGACGCTCAGTTTTCCTTCAGTTCCATTTCCAAGTAGAGAAGCAAATCCATTGGCTTCACTCAGAGTCAGGTTGATAACCTCGTTGTTGGAAACGAGGATGTTTCCATTAGTATCGACGGCGTAGTTTGCTTGGTTGCATTGGCCGACTTCGTTGTCAGAAGGGTAGCTTTGAATGACGCGCCAGCGGCCCAGATACTGTAAAAATATTAATTTGACAAACACTCCGACCGTACGGAAGTACCCACTACTACCAAATTATTGTAATTTAACAAAAACGATTTCGAAATAAAAAATTGTATACAGTTAATCGTACCCTTGAAGCGTTAAAGTTTTGAATAACAGGCAAGTCTGTGTCACACTGTCCGGGCAGTATAACCGGCTCGCCAGGTGCTAGATCCGGGAAGTAGAAGCAGGCTTCAGGAGAATGATTGATGGGCTCGAAATAATCGTTTCTCAGTACTGCAGTGCTGTTGCCTATCGCGTCGTTGATCTGTGTGATCGCGTTGCCGGAAAGCTGCCTTGACCTACTCAACTTCCAGGCCCAAACTGGTGAAAGAGAATTGAATAATTAGTTAATCTTGGTCTGGTTACTATGCTTTGATTCTCTGCATGTCACAGATATATCGAGTGCGACGAAGGGGTTGACCGCGCCTTGCTTCTTTCTTGCACAAATATATTAATTTTGTTTTAAATTGATTTTTTTTTAATTCAATAATAGTACTTACTGCCTCTAAAATCAGTACCAGCGATGTCCAAACAACTGTACACCAGCGCATAGTCAATATAATCAGTTGCAATGACGTAATACGGGATAGCTATAGCTGCAAAAAATATATATTATAAATTAATTAATATCATTAGTTATTTTCTTAGAAAAAAACGGTAGATAGATTTTTACTTACTTGTGCCGTTCGAAACAAATGAAAGAGTGAAACGTCCTCCAGTTTCGTTTGCGTATAAAACCAGTTGTCCATTTGTGAAGGCTAAAAGTTGCTCATCCACGTAAGAGGACTCGAAGTTCAAGGCTGCATCACCGGTTCCAGTAGAGAACTCGTGGTTGATGCACTGCCCTTCTTGAGGATCCTTGGGGTAAGCTTCTACTTCGAACCATTTGCCTTGGAACTAGAATGGAATGAATTTGTGTTACTGTAATTTACAAATGCAATGACCAACGGTTGTATGAATGAATGAATGAAAATTCTTTATTTATACCTTACAAGCTAGACACAACAGATTTAAAGAAAAAAAAAAAACAAATAAAAGTAAGCATAATGGGCTGTCTTATCGCGGTTGTAGTACTAGTGGTTCGTGCCGTAGTGATTGCACTCCGGCATAATTTTCAATCCTGCCAGAACCGGCCTTATTTACGCGGTAGTGGTAGAGGTCTGTGTACTTTTACACGCTACAAAGCTCAGTATTCAAAAAGGGTATGAACGTCTTAACACTACTTAGATTTCAAACTACGAAGCAGCGACTCAGATTTATTCTTAGACTGCACCAATTAAGTAAGAATACCTTTAAGAAACACTTACTAGAGTTGTATTGAAGTTGGGAACTACGGGTATGTTGGTTTCACATGATCCGGGGAATTGAACTGGTACTCCTGGCTGTGGTTCTGGGTAGTAGAAGCAACCTTCAGGACTCTGGTCTCTGACGTTGTAGTATCGCTCGTCGAGAACCGGGATAGTGTTGACGATGCCGTCGATGATAGTGGTTGCGGTGGCGTTCAATGACTTTGTTCTACTGAGCTTCCAACTAGATACTAGGAAAAAGAAATTTTCACTTCAAAATTAAAGTTTTAATCAAAAACTAAATGTCTACTAAGTTTACTAAAAGGACAATGTATTAATCTATGAATTGAATTTTGCCTAGTGCTGCTTCAATTTCATGCGAAACAATAGTGATTGTGATAAATTTATTTCCAGTTCAAGAAACTATTTTACAAACTACTAATAAAATAAATTAATACATTCCTGAAGCTAATAGTAATAAAAATGTCTTACCTGATCTTCTTTCTGCGTCAATGTTAACACAAGAGTATACAAAAGCATATGACGTGTAATCAGTTGACAATACCCAATAAGGAGTTGATGCTGAAAATATAAAGCATAATAATTTTACGTGATGATCTATCCAGTTATCTTAATTTGATTATTTATGCAACTCAGTTCAGTACTAACCGTTCATTCCTATAATAGGGAAGGTGACTAGAAGTTTTGCACTAGTGTCGTTAGACGGAACAAGGTTAGCGTAACCAGAGATAGTGTCCAGAGTCTGGTTAGCAAAAACTTGTGTGTTAAAAACGTCTACATCTCCTGGCCCTTCTGTACTTAGACTGTAGAATGCATTGGGGCAGCTGCCATCTTGGAAAGGTACTGCATATGATTCGATGTCGTGCCAAAGACCCATGTACTAAATTATAAACAAAACTCAAGTTAGCTGATTATAAAATTAAATTATTACAAATTGGATTACATAACTTTTACAAACTTTGACATTAACATTATAAAGTCATTAGAGCGGTAAATTACCTAGTTATGCTTATACTCGTAGAGTATGTGGGTAATATTAACGCAGAACCAAATATAAATACATACCTCCACAGCATTGAAGTTAGTGACGACAGGGATGGTTTCATCGCACTGGCCGCGAAAGATGTTAGGACCGCTGCCGGGAACGGGGTAGTAGAAGCAAGCGTCATCAGTTTGGTTCACACTCTGGTAGTATCGATCATTGAGGACAAGAATATTACTGGTGACGTTATCGATAGCGGCGACGGCCTCAGGAGTCAAGCTTGTGGTACGACTTAGTTTCCAACTTAAAACTGAAAAAGGACAAAAGTTTTAAAGAAGACTAATTATTGAAAATATTCTAACAGTAAGAAAATAGTTGTATGGCTTATATAATTTCTTACCTCTTTTTTGTTCGGCATTTATGTTCATACAGCCGTATGCAAGAGAATATGATTCATAGTCAGTGTCCAAAATCCACAGTTCAAAGGCTTCAGAAGCTGAAAAAAAGATATAATGATACTAAACCGCATTAAAAACTTCCTGCTTCAGACAGTGCGAAAACAGAAAATTCTAGAAAAAATATGAAGACTAACTTAAACTTGGGAAGGTGACGTTTAGTTTTCCTTCAGTTCCATTTCCAAGTAAAGAAGCAAATCCATTGGCTTCACTCAGAGTCAGGTTGACAACCTCGTTGTTGGAAACGAGGATGTTTCCATTAGTATCGACGGCGTAGTTTGCTTGGTTGCATTGACCGACTTCGTTGTCAGAAGGGTAGCTTTGAATGACTCGCCAGCGGCCCAGATACTGTAAAAATAATAATTAGACAAACATTCCGACCGTAGGGAAGTATCCACTACTACCAAATTATTGTAATTTAGCAAAAACGTTTTGGAAATAAAAAATTGTATACAGTTAATCGTACCCTTGAAGCGTTAAAGTTTTGAATAACAGGCAGGTCTGTGTCACACTGTCCAGGCAGTATAACCGGTTCGCCAGGTGCCAGGTCCGGGAAGTAGAAGCAGGCTTCAGCAGAATGATTAATGGGCTCGAAATAATCGTTTCTCAGTACTGCAGTGCTGTTGCCTATCGCGTCGTTGATCTGTGTGATCGCGTTGCCGGACAGCTGCCTTGACCTACTCAGCTTCCAGGCCCAAACTGGTGAAAGAGAATTGAATGATTAGTTAATCTTGGTCTGGTTACTATGCTTTGATTCTCTGCATGTGTCAGCTATATCGAGTGCGACGAAGGGGTTGACCGCGCCTAGCTTCTTTCGTGCACAAATATATCAATTTTGTTTTAAATTGAGATTTTTTTTTAAATTCAATAAAAGTACTTACTGCCTCTAAAATCAGTACCAGCGAAGTCCAAACAACTGTACACCAGCGCATAGTCAATATAATCAGTTGCAATGACGTAATACGGGATAGATATAGCTGCAAAAATATATATTATAAATCAATTATGATCATTAGTTAATTTTCTTAGAAAAAACGGTAGATAGATTTTTACTTACTTATGCCGTTCGAAACAAATGAAAGAGTAAAACGTCCTCCAGTTTCGTTTGCGTATAAAACCAGTTGTCCATTTGTGAAGGCTAAAAGTTGCTCATCCACGTAAGAGGACTCGAAGTTCAAGGCTGCATCACCGGTTCCAGTAGAGAACTCGTGGTTGATGCACTGCCCTTCTTGAGGATCCTTGGGGTAAGCTTCTACTTCAAACCATTTGCCTTGGAACTAGAATGGAATGAATTTGTGTTACTGTAATTTACAAACCAACAGTTGTAGTACTAGTGGTTCGTCTCGTAGTGATTGCACTCTGGCATAATTTTCAATCTTGCCGGAACCGGCCTTATTTTCGCGGTAGTGGTAAAGGTCTGTGTACTTTTAGACGCTACAAAGCTCAGTATTCAAAAAGGGTATCAACATCTTAATACTCCCTAGATTTCAAACTTCAAAGCAGCGACTCAAATTTATTCTTAGACTGCACCAATTAAGTATGAATACCTTTAAGAAACACTTACTAGAGTTGTATTGAAGTTGGGAACTACGGGTATGTTGGTTTCACATGATCCGGGGAATTGAACTGGTACTCCTGGCTGTGGTTCTGGGTAGTAGAAGCAACCTTCAGGACTCTGGTCTCTGACGTTGTAGTATCGTTCGTCAAGAACCGGGATAGTGTTGACGATGCCGTCGATGATAGTGGCTGCAGTGGCGTTGAGTGACTTTGTTCTACTGAGCTTCCAACTAGATACTAGGAAAAATAAATGATCACATCAAAATTAAAGTTTTAATTTAAAACATAAATGTCTACTAACTTTGCTAAAAGGACAATGTATTAATTTATATATATATATTATTATATATGAATTACATTTTGCCTAGTGCTTCTTTGATTTCATGCAAAGCAATAGTGATTGTGGTAAATGTATGTCCAGTTCAAGAAACTTTTTTACAAGCAACTAATAAAATCAATTAATACATTCCTGAAGCTAATAGTAATAAAAATGTCTTACCTGATCTTCTTTCTGCGTCAATGTTTACACAAGAGTATACAAGAGCATATGACGTGTAGTCAGTTGACAATACCCAATAAGGAATTGGTGCTGAAAAAACAAAACATGATATTACGTAAAAATCTACCAAGTTATCTCAGATTATATATGTGATTTAGCTCAGTACTAACCGTTTACGTCTATAGTAGGGAAAATGACTAGAAGTTTGGCACTAGTGTCGTTAGACGGAACAAGATTAGCGTAACCAGAGATGGTGTCAAGAGTCTGGTTAACGAAAACTTGAGTGTTAAAAACGTTTACATCTCCGGGTCCTTCTGTACTTAGACTGTAGAACGCATTGGGGCAACTGCCATCTTGGAAAGGCACTGCATATGATTCGACGTCGTGCCAAAGACCCGTGTACTAAAATATAAAAACAAAACTTAAGTTAGCCGATTATAAAAATAAATTATAACAAATCATCAATATTTGTACAAACTTTGACATTAACATTAGAAAGTCATTATAGCGGTAAATTACCTAGTTATGCTTATATTATGTGAGGTTAATATTAACGTAAAACCAAAAATAACATACCTCCACAGCATTAAAGTTAGTGACGACAGGGATGGTTTCATCACACTGTCCGCGGAAGATGTTAGGACCGCTGCCGGGAACGGGGTAGTAGAAGCAAGCGTCATCAGATTGGTTCACACTCTGGTAGTATCGATCATTGAGGACAAGTATATTACTGGTGACGTTCTGGATTGCGGCGACGGCCTCAGGGGTCAAGCTTGTGGTACGACTTAGTTTCCAACTAACAACTGTAATAGGACAATAATATTTATAAACACTTAGAACATTAGAGAATTATCTGACAATGAAAAGGTTCTTCAATTACTTCTTCGTTGTTGGTCGTTCAGGTTTGTGCATCCATAAGCAATGGAGTATGAGTCGTAGTCGGTGTCTAAAATCCATAGTTCAAAGGCTTCAGAAGCTGAAAAGAAGGTAAAGTTACATCAGAACATAAACGTATATAATGACTTTGGAACAATATATCTGCAAAAGCAGGCAAGTTCAAGGCCAAAATAATGAAGACGTACTAAAACTAGGAAAAGTGACGTTCAGTTTTCCTTCCGTTCCACTGCCAACCAATGTAGCAAATCCATTGGCTTCACTGAGGGTCTGATTGACAACCTCATTGTTATAAACGAGTATACTTCCATTAGCGTCGACGGCGTAGTTTGCTTCGTTACATTGGCCGACTTCGTTATCAGCAGGGTAGCTTTCAATGACACGCCAGCGGCCCAAGTACTGAAAAAAATAGTTAAAAACGTGGCTGTAGTAAAGTACTACCACTAAGTTATTGCAAATCCGCAATAACGGATGTAAAAAAATTTTAAGCAGTAAACCTTACCCTTGAAGCGTTAAAGTTCTGAATAACAGGCAGGTCTATGTCACACTGTCCGGGCAGTATAACCGGCTCGCCAGGTGCCAGGTCCGGGAAGTAGAAGCAAGCATCAGCAGAATGATCGATAGGCTCGAAGTAATTGTTGTTCAGTACTTCAGTAGTATTTGCTAACGCGTTGTTGATCTGTATAACGGCGTTACCAGAAAGCTGCCTTGATCTACTCAGCTTCCAGGCATAAACTGCAGAAATAAAGCGATGTTGATTAGTTCTTTCTTGAGCCATGCTATGTACTTTTCAACTTATACTGTATATTTTGCTGCGTATTTTTCGAACAGGTTATCTATGAAGCATCTATTTTAACTAAAACCATCAGAAGCTAGACCAAGAAAAAAAGAAGAAGAACAGGGAGGTAAACATGACTGAAATTAGACTGAAAGTATTAAAAAATATTGGGGTACTAACTTCCTCTAAAATCGGTGCCAGCGATGTCCAAACAGCTGTAGACAAGTGCATAGTCGATGTAATCCGTTGCAATGACGTAATACGGGAATGAAATAGCTGCAAAAAAAAAAACAAAACTTCAATCATTCTGATCACTTCGGTTAATCGTTTTAAAAAAACTTTCAGATGCATTCACTTACTCGTGCCATTTGAAACAATGGAAAGAGTAAATCGTCCACCAGTTTCATTGGCGTATAAGGATAGTTGGCCATCGGTAGAACCAAGAAGCTGGTCGGTCACAAAAGAAGAAGCAAAGTTGAGCGCTGCATCGCCAGTTCCAGCAGAAAACTCGTGATTGATGCACTGTCCTTCTTGAGTGTCTTTAGGGTAGGCTTCGACTTCAAACCATTCTCCTTGGAACTAAAATAAGGATGAGAATGTACTATGATTTGTATGATTTTGATGATGAAGTCGCAAGATTTAATCAATAAACAATATAATAGAGCCATCTTATTTTAGTCTGGAAACTTCATGAGGGAAAATGGATTAGTGAGGTAAGTGTGAATTTCTTACTCGTTTTTACCTTTTGAACCAAGCGTAAAAACCCGTCTTTCTATTTACAACCATAAAAAAACTGCACAGCTTTCTATCCTTGTAAAAACATGGGTATCTAAATACACACCTACGATTACCAAAGTTATATCGTCACATCAAACTAATGATCTGGGACCGAGAAGATTAGATTAGAGAGAGCTTAGTTTAAAGGGAAGCTGCACGATTTCTATCGGAATCTACCGAGTCAAGGAGTCATTTCTCATCAATGTGGAAAGTAATTTTATCTTTTATATATGTATATAAAACAAAGTCGGATTAGAATAGCAGCATAACTATTTAAATATCTTAAAAATACACGCAATAAAATATGAAGAATATTCAGTTTCTCATACATAGATGCAGCTAATGATGCCCGATTGACAATTCTACCGGCGACGTACATTGGCAGCTCACGTCATATGCATGTCAAGCCGGTATGAAGTTCGGCGGGTCAGCTAGTAGGATTATAAATCAATCTATCAAAATTAGTCTATTTAGTTGATGTTCTTTCTATGAGTGTTTGTTTTCGACAAAATACTATTTATAAAACGAAAAAATTTAGTGCAAAAGTATTTTTTTGGAAAACTGCTTCAGAACAGAAGTCGAAAGACAAAACTCTGATAAATAACATACTGAAGTTTTACATTGATGAGACACGTGACTGAATCAGCAAGTTTCGACAAAATACACACAATTTTAGGAGCCTCCCCTTAAAAAGTAAAATCAAAGGTCGTTCAAAAATACGCACCCCAGTTGTATTAAAGTTTGGGACCACAGATATGCTACTTTCACAAGATCCAGGGAATTGCACAGGAACTCCGGGTTGAGGGTCCGGATAGTAGAAGCAACCTGCTACACTTTGGTCCGTGGCTTGGAAGAATCTTTGAGAGAGGATATCAAGGGTGCTGGTGACATTGTTAATTTGCTCTTGCGCTTGGATGGACAGCTCTTTAGTTCTGCTGAGTTTCCAAAAGGTCACTGTGGAAGAGATGCAGAAACCCATGATAGTATTGAGAGCACTCATGGCTTAGCCTGTAGGTTATTGTAAGTTTAATGAAATTTGTATTTAACGAAAGCTATTATCTGTATTTTCGTCCCTCTTCCCACTACAATAGTCGCAGCTTTTTGTTCCGTCATTTAGGTTAATTTTCAGGCCCTTACTAGGCCCCTTTTCACCTGTTTTAGGGAATTTTAGGGATGTTTAGATTATAGGGCTTTACAGGTATAGAAATTTATAGGAATAGGTATTTATAGGGTAGGGATTTATTGGGCAGGGAATTATAGGAACAGGGATCCCTTTAAAGTACTCAGCAAGGAACGATGGAACAAAAGAGCTGCAACTATTTTAGTGGTTGACAGAAAAGGGTTAAAAACCATTGGTACAATTCATGAAAATACATGAAAGGCGAGATCGTACCTTGCTGTTGGTAGTCGTTAATATTCCTGCAGGAGTACACTAGTGAGTAGGATATGTAATCCGTACTGAGAACCCAGTAATCTGACGATGTAGTCACTGAAAAGAAGAAGCTATCATTAAAGAAAATCTTTAGTAATCGTAACAAAGGCGGAGTTTATAAAAAGAGTACATAATTTTACGAATAACTACGTTGACACTAGAATAGAATACAATAGAATATTTATTTTGACAAAATGTACAAATACATAAAATTCAATACATAATTATTAGGTAGGTACATGTAACAAAAATAAGATGATAGTGTGACAACAATTATGTATGTGTATCAGTTGCCTAAACTAGACTAAAAAGCCTGTATGATAGGCAGATGTGCTCTACTAGAGTTCACACTGGGGATTTGGGAGCTTGGGAATAAGGAATTACTCTAATCATCCAACTTTGATGAACGAGGTGTTAATTGATTCGTTACCATGGTCCGGGAGACGTAGACGACTATCGACATAGGTATTATGTAGTCGGGTTTCAGTTTTTAAAGTTATATTGTGTGTATGAAGAATATATAAATATTTACGCACTTGTGACAAACAAGTGCGTAAATATTTATATATTCTTCATCCAAAAGCGAAAGTAAACGTAGGAAATAATATACAGAAGAAGCAAGAAATAATAGTAGTAGGTATACGAGGGCATAAAACAGGCACGGGCGCTATATTGAATCCCGAACGTAACGAAGGATTCGAGAGACTCCTTCGCTTCGCTATGATATATGGATATAAGCACGCCCAAGATGCTTTTACCCTTGAGGAGAATACTCTACTTTTCACACATTCTGCGAGATAATAAAAACCAAATCTAGGTTGGTGCGTTCTGTGCAGAGGTTGGTTCGATTTACGAATAAGTTCTTATTGTGTGGGCCTCGTTGGTTCAAATTTTAATACAGATGAGGTACTAAATTCAAATCACATTGCGAGTGCATAATAAAATATCAGTACAACTTTACTCCCGGCTCAGCCGTAGGGATTTAATCATCTGCTTTCGGTGAGGTCTACATGTCATAATTTGACGTTGTCGAGCAGGTAGTGTGAAAAAAAGTTTTTATTAATAAAACTCACAGTTAGTGTTTTCCACTGGGAAATATACAACAAGTTTGCCATCATCTACCGGCACTGCTAGTCCATCAATCGTAAGTAGTCTTTCGCCGAAGACCTGTGTGTTGTAGACGTCCACTCCACTATCTCCGAGCGAGTAATATGCGTTAACGCAGGTGCCGAATTGGAAAGGTGCTGGGTACTTCTCGATTTCATGCCATAGACCCATGTACTGTCAAAAATATTGAAAGAACAGTGTAGATAAAGTTTTGTTTAACTAGGGCACCGAGAAACTATCTAGGGTACCATATAAAAAATAATAATAATAAAAAGAAATTTTCATATAAAAAATATTAAAAAAAAATGCTGGAAATTTTACACAGAGCTATCTTGTCCCAAACTAAACAGAGCTTGTCCTATGGAAACTAGATAACTGATAGAATACAAGAATAGCAAGTATATTTGTAGCAGCAATAGCAATATATATTAGAAAGTTACTAATTCTGGTATTAGAAATATAAAGTACTTTTCATTACTTACTAGCTGCTGCCCGCGACTTCATACGCGTTACACTACTAAAGGTGTAGGTAGTAACTTAGGAATAAAGCTAAACTCGCTGTTGCAACTTGACTTATCCCATGAGAACGGATTTATGGGATAAAAGGTAGCCTATGTGGTAATCCAGGTTATAATCTACGTATATACCAAATTTCATCGAAATCGGTTCAGCCGTTACGACGTAATTGAGTAACAAACAAATAAATAAACAAACATCCAAACTTTCACATATAAAATATTAGTGTGATAGTCTGATGAAAGGTCTGAAACTGATAAATTCGTTGATTGCAACTAGCTAGATATTACTATACTTGTTACAGCTACATTCATAAGTTTGTTAATAAGTAAATAATGCTGGACATTCCACACAGCGCCATCTAGCCCCAAATTAGGTCAAGCTTGTACTATTGGAACCAGATAATACAAAAGTACTTACGTCAACAGCCGAGAAGTTGCTGACAACAGGAATTGATGGGTTGCATTGCCCTCCAAAAACTACAGCATCTCCATCTACTGACTCGGGAATGTAAAAGCAGCCAGCATCAGACTGGTCGGTGGGCATATAGTAAGCATTGTTGAGATCGATTATAGAGTTGATGACTTCGTTTACTTGGAGTTGGGCTGCAGCTGGGAGTTGGCGGGTTCTGCTCACGACCCAACTGAAGACTGGGGAAAGATTTTTAAGTTGGTTCAACATTTAAATATAATAAAAATATTCTATTTCAGGCAACATATATAAAGCCTATATCTAAAATAGCACACACAGTAAATTAAATAAACAAGGATGAAATAGGGACTGGAAGCCACCATTTTGTGCCAACGATGACTGATTGAGGAAATTATTGCCTTCATTAATCACCCTTCGCACAAGGCACTTCTATTAGCTATTATCACTATATATCTTTTGCCGGACATCTCGCTGATACGTCGACTGCTCAACCTTCAGAGACTGGACATTCGAATCATCGTGGGGACACTTACAGGACATTGTCCCCTCAACAAACACCTCTACATCATGGGAGGAACAGACAGCCCACTCTAGAGGGGATGTCTCACCGAAGAAGAATCAGCAGCCCACGTAGTCCTGGAATGTGTGGGGGTAACAGCACAACGTGCAAAAATCCTGGAAAATCCAAGGTCACTCCGTGTAGCCTGCGAAGACCCCAGGAAACTTCTGCGCTTCTGGTCGGAGATTTTAGCTGGCTATCCATATAGTCAACTCTTTCACGCATAATGGACCACTTAAGAGTTCAAATGCGGAAAAGGGAATCCGCCAACATAACATAACATATACATATATCTTTAGGATCTATAAAAAACTGGCTTCCGTTTGCAGCTTCGCACGCGTGGTTTTCAATAAAAAGTAGTCTATTATGTTAATCTACGTACACACCAAATTTCATCAAAGTCGGTTCAGCCGTTACGACGTGATTGAGTAACAAACAAACAAATAAATAAACAAACATCCAAACTTTCGCATTTTTAATATTAATGTGATGGTTTAAGCAGCTTTCGTTTGTGAGGTTCGGCACTCATGCATGTGATATGTACCGATACGAATGCAGAACTGGCAGACGAATTGTGTCCCTGGTGATAGCGTTTTGGGACTATAAAGCGAACCAGTTGTTTTCGTGCACAACAGCCCCATCGAATAGGTTTTCCTCCAACTATCACGGTCGTCTTTCTTCGGTCAGGCGTTTTCCCATTTGTTAAAGATAGCACGTTTAGCATCTTTAAATCATAACATTAGGCGTCCACCTGGATGTTTAGCATCAACTATCTTTGCAAGAAGAGTTTGTCTTTGGAAATAAAGAAACCCCTTCCCCACGCGCTTTCTGGCGTCGATTACTCTTTCACTTGTTGTTTGTATGCAATATAGAGTATTCGTTTTGTTTTGTGCGGCGTTTCAATTAAAGTTATCTGTTTTTGATTTGGACAATGAAGCCAAAATCAAGTCTTATATGGAACTACTCTGACTCTGACAAACCAAATTTAAAACACCGACTCCGGCTTCGGTTCCGTTAAAACAACCTCCGTAACATCCCTAGTATATATCGAAAAGGATGGTCATTACTCAATATTCGTTACCTCGTCTACTGTTGTTTGGCAGATTGTTGCAGGTGTATGAAACAGCCCATTGTTCATAATCTGTGCCTAAGATCAGCAGTTCGGAGTCAGCAAAAACTGAAAGAATTACATACGTTATTTATCAGTTTAATAGTTATTATTTAAGTATCACTCGTAAATAAGGAAAAGGAAAGGGCCCAGGATATATTTAGTGAGACCTACAGTTTATTTCCTACATACATACAATTTTATGTGTATGTCTTCTGTATTCGATATAGATATTGGACATGGCTTGTTTTCGAGAAATATACAAGCTTCGACATCGGGGTAGACTTCTATCAGATTACAAACATTTCAATCGATAGTACATTGTTGCATCGAAGCTATCACATTAAGGTTTAGGAAACAAAAGATAAAAGTAATTTTAAATGATAATATAGCATTACTTTGATAAATTTGTGCGTGACTGATATTATCTACATACCAAAGTAGGTATTTAAGTATTTTTTTATCAATGTCATACAATTGGTTTACTAGGTTACACTTTTTATTCTATCTTCTAGATATACTTACTATGCAACCATTTTATTGCATTTATCATTCGTTAATTGATCTGTTAATTCATAGGTTAATTTAACTAAACATTTTTTTCAGAGCACTTTGTAAGTTATGTCTACACCAGTGTGCTTTCATGTTCATCTTACGTCTTCAACTTTCAATTCGTCTTGCGTCAAGCGTGTGCAATATTATTGGGGGCTTATCACGTACTCTTGTACGCCTCGACCAGTCGTCAAGATAGATGCATGTGAACTTTTAGATATGTGCGGCATATTTAGTGTTAAGTGCAAGGAAAAAACGCAAGAATCATAAGATTCTGGATGAAAAATTATATTGTTCCGAAGAAACGGAACAATAATCTTCCGCCATTTTGTCTGGTAAAACGCTCGGAACGTTGGACGCCAACCCATCGGTGCCGGATTGGCGTGCGCTAAGGGCATGCTCTGTTGTCAAACTAGTTTTAGGCATGCGCTGTTGCATGTGCTACGGGGCTTCATGCATGCGTCAGAGGAAGACGCAAGATGAACGTTAATGCGCAGTGGTGTAGACATTGCAATACTACTTTACTTTGCTCTTCCATCTTCTTTTAAAGAATGAAGGAAAAAGCTCAGTCATTCCTTTTCATTCGGTCTCTCTTTTCCTTTACTCATACTATGTAACTTACTAAATCATGAGACCAGAAGAATATTCGATATGAATTTGGAGGGATATAGAAGAAGAGGAAACCCAAAGAAGAGTTACCTAGATGGACTGTGTATGTAAAAGATGATATAGGGGAAATCAGTAATGATATAGGGGAAAGAAGCGACTGATAAGATGACGGCTGATGGAGAGGTATGAAAGAAAAATACATGTTATGACGATATAAACTTACATCCAGGAAAAATCTCCAGCGTCACGTTTAGTTGCCCGCTGTTATTAGTACCGATTACGGTAGCATAACCTTCGATGGTAAGAAGGGACTGGTTGATGATTTGACTGTTGACGACGTTGACTCTGTCACCGCCATCACTGTACTGGGCGCGACTGCAGGTCCCGAGAGCATTTTCAGAATAATAGCTTTGGATTTCATGCCATACTCCTAAGAACTATTAAAGGTAGAAAACATAAAAAAACATTAAAAAAAAACAGGGAATTGACAGGGATTCGTTTTTATATATACAGATATATAACTTACCCTTTCTGCTTGAAAGTTGGCAACACCAGTGATATTATCATCGCACTGTCCAGGTAGGATCACAGATTGACCAGGCTCGATTACTGGTAATGTATAGCAGGCCTCCTCGGTATGACTTACGGAACGAAGATCATTATTTGTGATGTTGAGTCGATCCGTTGTTAAAACGTTTAAGATAGATTCTACCCACAGAGTAGCGTAGCTAGGTCCTCTACTAAGATGCCAAAGAAATACTGCAAAGAAAATAAATATGTTTTCATAACAAAACGAACTGAACTCTCGGATACCGAACACCGAAAACTCACGTCTTAAATTGCAGTGTTTATCTAGTAAATTAATAGAAGTTGTTATAATAACATGTATTTTAAGCTAATGTCGTTATGGGCCATAGAATAAGGTATTTATGATCCTATAACTATTTTATTGTTGCCTTAACTGAAATAGTATATTTTTTTATATCGCCTGACACCACTTCCACGAATATTTTTTCTATGCATCCTACATACGTAGTTTATAGCTCTACGTTATGAACAAGTTTTTTAACCGACTTTAAAAAGGAGGAGCTTCTCAATTCGACTGTATTCTTTTTATTTTTGTTACCTCAGACCTTTCGACTGGGTGAACCGAATTTGATGGTTATTTTTTTATTTGGTTGAGAACGGGTTTAAAATTCAGTGGCAAGATTCCACCCGCACAAACATACATACATTGCAAGTTAATAAAAAGCTTGTAAGAATATTTATTTGCTTACCTTTTCTTTGAGTAGTGCCAAGATTTTCACAGCCGTAAATAAGCGCATACGTGTTGTCGACATCTGCACTTAACACCCAGAAATCGATGGCTGAAAATATATAAGAACTCATTATTATAAATACGGGATTTATTAAACCCTCCGTCGTCCGAGACACGTTCTCGGAGACCCGGATGACGAAATCACCTCCGCTAATGCGGAAGAGATTTCCGAGTCATCTACATTAGGCAGAGCAACCACTTCACAGATACACCGACCTCGCCGGCGAGGTCGATGAGTCCCTTCAGTCGCTGCCTATACGAGGTACAAGCACGTACCCGGGCGTTTCTCTCCTATCCGCAACCTGGCACCAGCCCAAGTCGAGATTCGTACCTAAGTGGTGCCCTTGCGCTAGTTGCCTCATCAAAACTTACAGAGCTGAGCGCTTTCTGCGCTCGCCAAAAAGCTGCAAAGGCCTCAGAGGCCAACAACGAGTCCATTAAAAAAATACGGGATTTATCACGTACCGTTCAATCGGTGTTATGAGCGACAGTGTTTCAGTGTGATGTGAGACTCGGCTCGGAGCGGATCGCACTCACCCTGAAAGCCCACGGATTGTACCGAAACATTGTCGGCTATAGCATCGATAAAACTGTACGTTATATGTAATACAATCCAGTATTTATATTAATGATTGAAATAAGTCACGTAAGTTTTCTAAGCAAAATAAATAAGAACTTTTGGATTATACATTATAAGTATAATAAGCCCTACTGCTTGCATTGTCGGAGCTACGGATATATAGATTAAAACTAACGGCATAGTCATCTTAAATGTCACTAACACACGCTAGCAAGTTCAAACGTCTGCTGATGTAAAAGCTCCCATATTAAAATATCAGTACCATTAAGTAATAACTCCTAGCCCATACCTTTTACTAACTAAATAGAATAAATTCTCGGACTATAGGATATGTTTTTATGGTTCGAGACCAAAATAGTAAAAAAACCGGTCAAGTGCGCTTAAATATTTACATTATTTTAATTTTTTTTAATAACTAAATATTTTGTGAATATTTCAAGCGTATACCTGTTGCCGTTAGTAAAATCGAGTTAAAACGAGCAAAAAAACACGTTTGTTGTATGGGAGCCCCTTTATATATTTATTTTAAACTGTTTTTAGCATTTGCTGTTATAGCGGCAACAGAAATACATCATCTGTGAAAATTTCAACTTTCTAACTACCACGGTTAATAAGATACAGCCTGGTGACAGACGGACTGACAGACAGTGGAGCCTTAGTAATAGGGTGCCGTTTTACCCTTTGGGTGCGGAACCCTAAAAAGGCCCCACTGCTGGAATTGTGGGACCACTTACGCAAATTATGGAAGGGGCTAAATACAAATTAGTCCCACTGCTGGCCTTGTGGGAGCTACGCAAATATGAATGAATGAATGTATTTATTTCAAAAAAAGGCTTTTATATAGTGCGCTTATATAAATAGTAATAACTCTAGGATACCTAGAACCTAGTTATCTACATCAAATACTTTGGTACCTTGCGCTAAGTTTAAAACTTGTGTTTAGACGCAAAGGATCTCTGCTTTGGCCCAATAAACATAGGATGGACATGACAATGTAGGTATGACTGACTACAGATACTATAGGTGTAAGATAGCCAGACTGAGTATTAAACTATTAAAAGTATGTACAGTATATTGCTTCTTTAGGAGCAGGGAAAAAAAACATTAAGAAAAACTATAGACCTATCAACTAAAAGCCCGTGTTTTATGAATTTGATATAGAGTGAAACTAACGGCATAGTGCAACTATCTGATAGGCACATAAAGAGGGAAACCGACGTAATGGGAATAATTCCTCGCATGCAGCGACACCATCTTAAATGTCACTGCTAGCATGTTCTATCGTCAGCTGATGTAAAAGCCCCCATATTACAATAACAGCACCATTAAGTAATAACTCCTAGTCAATACCTTTTACTAACTAAATAGATCAAATTCTCGGAATTAAAGTTTAGGTATGTTTTTAGGGATCAGGACCAATCTGCGACTGTGTCCATCTGTCATTTTGTCCGTCAGTCTGTCTAACACAACTGATTATCTAAGCAACTACTAAAGCTATTGACTTGATATTTAAAATAATCTATACTAATAATCTAAAGAGGAAAGATTTGTAATTTTGTATTTTTGTGTGTATGTTTCTAATGAATAAACTCAAAAACTACTGTGCCGATTTCAAAAATTCTTTCACCATTGGATAGCTACATCCACCCTGAGTTTTATAAGCTATATTTATTGCTAAAAAAGATTAGGGATCAACTAAAACTTAAGTAGGTGTACCCTAGGTGTAAAAAAAGTTCCCTAAAACGTCTTTCGTCGCATGCGCTGCGGAAACTATTGATGATAGAACAAAAGTATGTTCTACAATATTAAAGAACATATCAATATCTACAAAAAACTTCGTGATATTATAAAGAGGAAAGATTTGTTTGTTTGTATTGAATAGGCTCCGAAACTACCGGACCGATTTAAAAATTCTTTCACTGTTGGGAAGCTACACTATCTCCGGGTGACATAGGCTAATTTTTTACCCAACTGCGCAGAAGTAGGGTAATGTTTTTATTGAAAAACTACGCATGCGAAGCTGCGGATTGGTCAGCTAGTTATAAATAACCAGGTTCCATCCGAACTTTGCACGCGTGGTGGCACTAAAACTTAATCATCCCTCTGCGCAGTCAAGTAAAAAGTTAGACCATGTCTCAAGCCTATAATCTATCTATATACAAAATTTCATTGAAACCGGTTCAGCCGTTTAGTCGTGAAAACTTAACAAACAGATGAGTTATTTTCGAATTTATAATATAACATGGATACAAAATATTATTATTTTGATTGCCAAAAGAGCCAAAATGGGTCAAACCTATAAAACACTTGCTCAAGTAGAGTATCTAAATTTTGACATAGACTTAGACAATCATTTATTTGCCAAATAGCACACATAATACAAAGTCTAACAAAATATTTGAAATATTCAATATAAAAATAACCATTATTCAGTAAATGCAAAACAGACACAAACAAACAATATAATATAACTAATAACTTTAAACATGAGGTATGTATGTTGTGTGCTATAGCAGCAAAAGGGCATTTACACATTCTAATGCCTTTTTTTGTATCGTATATATATTGGATATTGGTATATTTGACATATGTATATTTGGAGTACATCATCATCATCAACCGGCAGACGTCCACTGCTGAACATAGGCCTCCCCATTAGATCGCCACAACGAGCGGTTGATAGCCGTTTGCGCCCAACGGCTCCTCGCGATTCTTACTAGATCGTCGGTCCACCTTGTGGGGGGCCGGCCTACGCTGCGTCTTCCAGTCCGTGGTCTCCACTCGAGAACCTTTCTTCCCCAACGGTTATCGGTTCTATGAGCGATGTGGCCTGCTCATTGCCACTTCAACTTGCTAATTTTGAGAGCTATGCCGGCAACTATAGTTCTTCTGCGGATTTCCTCATTGCGGATTTTGTCACGCAAAGAAACCCCGAGCATAGCCCTCTCCATAGCTCGTTGAGCGACCTTGAGCTTGGTCATGAGGCCATGAGTAAAGGCCCAGGTTTCAGTGGCATAGGTAATCACTGGCAACACACACTGGTTGAAGACTTTAGTCTTCAGGCTCTGGGGAATTTTGGAATTGAGAAGATATCGCGAAGTTTCCCGAACGCTGCCCAGCCGAGTTCGATTCTTCGTGCGATCTCTTTGTCGAATTTGGAAGTTGGATCGGTATTTTCTTCTATATGTACATATAGGAGAAAATACCGATTCCCTGTATATATCGATGTTCACCGGGAATAAAATACTTACGGTTGCTGGATATGGTGGATATATTCAGTGTTATCCGCGCAGGATTATTAGCATCCACGGAGGCAAGCCCAAGGTGTTCCTCATAGAAATTCTCTCGCACAGTTTTATGAAAGACGGTGATGCCATCACCGACCGCCGTGAACTCTATCGAGGAACAGTCACCGCCGACTTCATTGTCTGCTCTGGCTAATTCGTACCATGTTCCTAGAAACTGGAAGAGTTTTTGTGTAAGAATCTGAGCTGTCGACGATTGGATAAGTTCGCGCGTAACAAGGTCTTTGTATACGAGTGTGTAATATATCCCCGCAGCGACACTATGCTCCTCACGTTGCTACTTGCGCTGCCATGAATATTACGGTAGACAGCCACACAATGCTCTTTTCGCGCAATTGTTCGCGCGACTATTCGAGCGATCCGCATTCCAACTTTCGCCTTCGGCAATTGATGTCAACATTGTGGCAGCGTGCACATTCATAGCAAAGCAATTTAAAATACCAATAAATAAATAATCCTGCACATTTCACACAGCGTCATCTAGCCCCAAACTAAGCAAAGCTTGGGGAACCAGTTAACTGATCGAATACTTATATACTTTTTATTTTGTAAATACATACTTTTAATATATAGAGAAACAACCAGACACGGAATAATCTGTAGATCATGCAAACATTTATTCAGTGGCGGGAATCGAACCCGCAACCTCCTGCGACAAAAGTTATAAAACGTTCAACGTTATAAAACGAATCAATATAATTATTTATCTATGTACTTAATGTGAATTAAAAAAGTGCGCGCGAGTTTGTGGCCGGCTACTCGCGTTCATATTGACATATTGATTCACGCATAAAAATCTATTAAAAAAGGGAGCGGTGGGCATGACGAATAGCATCACGTAGGTCATGATGAGTAAAGCAGCCACACTACTTCCCTGCTTCTTTCCCTTGCGACTTCCCTCGCTCCTCGACGAATATGTGGCCGCGGGGTATAAACAAACCAGTTCTACAAGAAAATAGTAGCTTATTAAATGAGGGGATAAAGCAGTGTCTAGCATCACGGGCTCTATATTGATTCCCGAACGTTACGAAGGATTCTAGAGTTCACTCACGAGCGGAGCGAGGGAGTTACTAGAATCCTGAGTGCAGAGCGGGATACTGTTTCGTTCAGCATCGGCCACATTACAATGCCTTTTTCTGGGAAACTATTTCAATCCGGGTAACTGCCCCAAAGGAGCTTGCTCAGTACACAACCAGCGAACAATCATTTATACCCATAGGTTAAACAGAATAGACCTTACCGCTAAAAAGTAAGCACTTACTCGTGTACGCACTTTACTCAACTCTTGGAAGGAATAGTAGTACATGAAGATGAGTGTATGGTGAGTTTCGATGTAGCGTCACTGTTTACCAATGTACCGATAGCGGACACAATAACCATTATACAGGAGCTGCTACAAGGGTCATCAACATCTATCGGATGCATGAAGGTAATTGAGTATCTGTTAACAAGTGGTTTCTTTGTATGGCGTGGTGATTATTACATACAATTGGAGGTTGTAGCAATGGGATCATCAATAACCCCAGTAGTAGCCAATATATTTATAGAGTGGTTTGAGAGGAAGGTACTGGACAGCGTACCCCGTAGACTGAGATACTGGTGGCGGTATGTGGATGATATGTTCGCAATATTACGAGGAGATAGCATAGATACCTTACTTAGCTATCTCAATAGTAAACATCCTAAGATCTCCTTCGCGGCAGAGCTGGAAAAAGATGGATACCTACCGTTGCTGGATGTGTTGGTTATACGAGAACAGACAGGACGACTCACACATACGGTCACAGACAGGTATCTTAGAGCTGACTCGCACACATCCAGCTCACTTAGCCTCGGTACCGCGTACTCTGATTAATAGAGCACTAAGGCTATGTGTCTCTCACACATAAAAGGGGTGCTAGAGCAAAACGGCTACGGATGAAGACAGAGCTGTCGAATTGCGGACACATCCACAAGATCACGCATAACAACGGTAAATAGAGCAGTAGCGTACTTACCTTTTGTGAAAGGAATAACGGATAAGATCGGAAACCTGTTACGCTATAAGTACAGCATCAAGACGATATTCCATCCTCAAACACAATTGAGGCAGCTGCTGCGTTTGCCGAAGGCCAGAGACCCTCTGGGCGTCCCCGGCGTATATATGATACCGTGTGACTGCGGTAAACGCTACATTAGTGAAACAAAGCATAACGTATCTACCAGATTGACTGAACACATACGTGTAATGAAGAAAGTCGACTCCAACAGTTCTGCAGTAACGGAACATGCCCTACATTTTGATTCAACGCACTACATACGTTTCGACAAGGTCCGGGTCTTAGCGAGAGATAAGTTCTTCGTTTCTCGCAAGATCCGAGAGGCGATAGAAATAAATAGTGTGCTGAACTGTAACAGAGATAGAGGATGGGTTCTACCGCCAGCCTGGAGGCCATGTCTTCATGATGCAAGTGACAGAAGAGTGAGTGAACCTGGTAGCTAGACATAGTTAGTGTTGTGTGTTTGCCTGTACCAAGAACTACCGAAGAGAGAAGCAGTGATGCTAATGATGATGACATAGCCTGTCAAAACGCTGGGCTTTCGTTGACTCCATCACCACCACCGCGCCCGTCTACTGGCGCGCAGAGGGCAGCGGGGCGCAGTGCGAGGCGAGATTCGGAGCGGATCGCACTCACCCTGATGAAGGTTCACGAATTGAACCGTAACATTGTCGGTCGAAACACCGATAAGACGGTACGTGATAAATCCCGTATTTATAATAATGAAGTAAGCACTCGTTGAACACCTGTTTAAAAAATCTATTAATAAATATTTTTATATTCTAAATATTTTTGGCACTGAATCAGTAATTATGGTAAAAATGTTGGTTTTCAAATTTGTAATACACAGTTAGTTGAAGTGCGACTAGTTATTTATAAACTTTTATTTATTTCTAAGTAATAACATTTTTTTGTAGTAAATAAGAGGGCTACACTATCGCGTCAGATTACAAGCTTTTTAGCATTGCATAATGTAGGTTCAATTTGGTTTAAGTTTAGTGCAATGTTCATTAGTTTATAATAGAGGTTGTTTGGTAATATACTGACGATATTCAAGTGACGGTTTCTCAAAACCTAAAATACTTTTCGAAAAAAAAACTACTAGTTATATTATTAAATTTAAAAAAAAATTACTAAGTTTAGGTGATTAATTCGATATAAAACTTACTGCCTACTCTTGCAATCGACATCCATAAATAAAGGCCGATTTGATATCTCTTTCGGAAATGGCTGCGGGTTTTGAGTTAGAAAAGGACAACAACAGATATCTCGAGACGTCACAAATACAGTATCTGTGGTTAGATGGCAAGCATTATGCAAGAGCACAACATAAAAATAAGGTGTTTTTTACATGCCAAAATAAATTTAAAATTTCTATGGTAAACATTTCACAAATTTATTTATTATGCTCATCAAAATAACCCCTTTAATTTTTGTGAGTTTATTATCGTTTTTTACTAAGAAATATATATGGATCTTTAACATCTGAAAATTGAATAAATGAATTGAATTTAATTATCAAATACCCTATATACGGTAATGTAACTGTGAATCTAGTCATTAATAAAAAAAATCTAGAAAATAAAAATACCAAATTCAAGATTTTAAACCCATCTTAAAAATTTTCAA
The DNA here is from genome assembly GCA_918857605.2 of Philereme vetulata. NCBI lineage: Eukaryota > Metazoa > Arthropoda > Insecta > Lepidoptera > Geometridae > Philereme > Philereme vetulata. The sequence continues at coordinate 6,632,587 of OU975470.1, read as the reverse complement.
CCCTAGACGTAACTAGATCCCGCAACCTTCCTCTTGATACGAAGATGCACTAACCAATTGTGCTACCGGGCGCTGTCACGTCAGGGTCGAAATTAGTGAGATGATTCAGATTACGACTAAAACGCCGTTAGCTCCATCTACAGGAATACTTATACAGTTTTTGAGCTGCTCAATGCCAAACGTTGCAATTTAGTACATTGACAAGAGATGTCGCGTTGCGTTATTTCTTTTTATTATATATTATACAGTTATTTATTTATATTTTTATAGTGTTATCCGAACTCTTCCGAATCCGTAACAAGTACGTGCGAGGAAGCCTGGGGGTGCGCGACATCGCTGACAAAATGCAGGAGAGTCGGCTGCGATGGTACGGTCACGTGAAGAGGAGGCCACTTGACTACGTAGGGAAATTGGCACTACAACTTTCCAACGAATCAAACTTTCCCGGTCGAAGATCTAGAGGTTGATCCAAGGCAAGGTGGACAGATGTAGTGTCAAAAGACATGAGAGAGTGCCAAGTTTCTGATGACAATGTCGAGGATAGAGCGAAGTGGAGAAGAACGACCAGGAAAGCTGATCCCACCACCACGTGGGATACATAGCTGGGAAGAGAGAGAGTGTTATCCGAACACTTACGGACAATTCCAAGATTTTAAAACCATCTCAAAATTGTTTTTTATTTATTTTTTAATACCAAATTCATCTTTATGCAGTGGTCGGACATACATTACATCAAATACATATTATAAAAGTCAAAATCTTACATTAGTTATATTGAAATCCGGCCGCAATTCTATATTGTTATCACACTGTCCATTTTGTAATATTTGCCCACTAACACTGAACACTCCTAACAAGCATACTACTACTAACTTGTACATTTCAGACCATTATTTTTCACCCGCAGCGCTATCTCTAAACTAATGAAATGGCGGACTATCAACAAAAATACCGTATTTATATATTTTTTTATCGGTATCTTTATCATTAGCTTCGTATTTCGTTAATCGCGATTATTTTATTAAGGATATTGATTAATATAGAAAATATCTGATTAGGCAGTAAAATGATATTAAAATAATTAATTGGGCGGTACTTTTGATTTCTGGATACAATAAAATTTAATTTGAAATCGCAGAGAAATGAGTGGTTCGGACCGACGACAATCTGTTGTCTTCAACAACCGAAACCATCTCAAAATATAAAAAAAGAGTGCGCTTTAGACCACACGACTGAAGTAAAACTTATTTTAACTTACTTTTTATACTACATGGAGATGGAACTAGCTTATAGCTCACCTGATGTTGAGTGGCAACCATCGCAGAGAATTGTTTCGTAGGTCACGTAAATGTGCCCTACGATGATTTGCCCTGCGTCCTTCAACTTGAGGCATACAGGGGTAAAGCCTCATATGTAATTTCAGGATAACCGAAAATAACTAGTGGCAAGAGAGGGAGAAACAACACAACAATGAAAAAATGAAAAATGATATCTGATTTAAGGGGACACCGGAGGGAAAATCGCCCATACAACACGTACTACCAAGATCATTTCTAATTGGAGCATATTTCTACCTTAATAAGGTGTTATTTTAATTTGAATAGTATTTATCTAGGTTCCCAACCATATATTAGATCAAAATACTTACCTAAAATGAAATAGAAGCGTATCGCATTCTGCATGTTTTTCCGTCATAAAAGACCTGCTTTCAACCTAATTGTTTCGTATTAAAAACAACAATATCTTACGTCTTGGGAACATAGATTATATTGTCTAGTTACAGAATAACAACACAATGAGAAAAATATAACAAGTTTTCAGTCATCATTTTTGGTATTACGGAACACGGTCAAAAGTTAATCAAATTTAGAATCGTTCTATTGCCATCACTGTCGCTCTGCGTGGCTAAACTTCGTCACTAAATAGGGATAGCGATATTCAGGCCAAAGTTTTTAACGCGGCCGAATTGAAGTTGCGCTCGGGGTTCGCAGGCGCGTTAAGATATTTATTTTCTCAAAGAATTAAATCCACTTAAAGAGAAAATTAAAAACATTAGTTACAATTTTGTTGGGCTGATCGTACTAATAACAAAGTTTAAAGTGATATAAAAGTTTGTACAAAATAAAAGTTATGTGCGGGTAGTTTTGTAACATTTGGCTCATCCAATTCAGTGTAAACAACTATGAAGTGACACAGATATGCGCAACTGGAAGTGAATTTATTGGTTTACATAAAAGTAAATGCAAAGGTATATACAAGTAGACAATTTGTTACAATCACAGTTCCAAGACACTGGGGTAAGAATAATTATATAAAATCTATAACAACACGGCTGCACACCAAGCTATACATTTCCAGCATAAGCTGACCTGGAATTCTGAAGGCTTTTCGTAGAATTTTTGACGTCTTCCATCGGACAAACGAGGCTGATCTTATAGTAATTATCTTGATTAATTTAAGAGAGAGTCAATGTTAACACATTCACTGCCTACAAAACAAATAAAAATAATAGCTGGGTGCCCAAACTTTTTAAAGCGAATATTGATTAAGTACATATGTATGTATGTTTGAAAATATGGATAAATGTATATTGTTTTTATTAATATTTCAATAAAAAACACATTTTTCGGCACACAGCACGCTGGGTGCCGAACACTCGGATCCGAACGCTAAGAATGGCAATGGTTTAGTTCACTAATATTATAGATATTTGTTCCACGATTGCATTTTTGTGTACTAATATGTCACAAGATTTTGACGAACCCGTGTTTTTTGATCAAATTCCAAAATCTTAATCAAAATCATCAAAGAAACTAATCAAAACCAGTTTTTATCTGTAAAAATGAAAGCAATACTCGTTTTCGTAAGTTGACTAAATTGCCAAAGTGGCCCCGCAAAGCAACGTTGACTCGCCTCAAATGCCTTTGTTTTACTAATTACTACAAAATGATCGGGACGCTCACTCGGATCCGAGTGGAAGGCCCCACTAATATAGCCCCGCCCCACTCAACCCCGAGTGGTGAGCACGGAATGTGTTGAGATAGTTTAAGTTTTGTAGTAAATTTAAATTTAATTTATAAAGCTAGGTCAGATACCTAGCTTTATAAATTAAATTTAAATTATTATTTTTATTAGCAAATCCTCCGTTTCATAGTATGATAATATCCGAAGCCAGGATTTTACAGTGCGCTTGCAATTATGTACATTTAACGTCTGTATATTTAGGATTTTTTTTTATAGATCTGAATTGACATAGAGATACACTGGTGTTACATGAAGTAGGTTCTGCAAGCAATATTGAGTATGCGATGACCCCTTTTTCGTGTGTGTGAGGAATGTATTGGAATTTTAGTGTGGATTCTAAGTTTATTACAATGTACCCGTTAATAGTTTATTTGTTTGCAAGGAACCCTAAAAACTGGTAAAGCCCCTGCCTTATCACAAGTTTTGTATTATAATTATAATACTTAGGTAAAATTGTGATTTTGGATAACAATTTAAAAACAACTAGCTGACCCGCCCGCGGCTTCGCACGGGTGGTTATTCTATAATACATTACCTACGTTTTGCGCACTTGGCTAAAAAGTAGCCTATGTCCTTTCCCAGGATATAATCTATTGATAGAACCATAAATTAATAAAAGAATATTAACATATATATTATGTATGCACCAAAGACACGTGACACTAAAATACTTTAGTATGTTCTGCTTATTGTTTGTATGCTGCTACTGTTAATATGTATGTATGTTCGATTGATTACTGCAAATTGCATTAATGTAACCTCACAACGTAAGGAAATAAAATTCCATTTAACTTGGATATATTAAATTCTATTACAAATATAAGTACACTGAATACTTTTCAATACTTTATTCACATTATAATCTACCGACTTCACTACAGTTTAATATACTAGACTACCCACTAAAGTATTAGCAATATTTTAGTACCCAAAAATAATCCAGATAAAAGTACAATTAAATCCCCACCAAACATCACTAAAACTATATGAAAACACATCAAATTTTAAGTAGTTAACTTTAACTTCGCACCACCTTCCTGGTCCACAGTCCAACCCAAAAAGTCCCGAGTCGGCCGTTCCCTCGTTCATAAAAACCCGACTTTCCTATCACGTGACGTTCCCCACTCAACCCTCTTTTTGGGGCAGTCAAATCAGTACTGTCTGTCTGTGTAAGTACTGTCTAATTTCATGATTTACGTGAAATATACTATGATTGCATCATTATAAAAAACTAATCAATTTATAACACAATTTTTAGATATGCTTGGTTTTTACAACATCAATATTTAAATTAAACCTATTGCTTATAAATTTTACTAACTTCCGTTCTACCTCACTTCCGATACATCAGCTGAACTTTGTAATTCTTTAAAACATATTGTAAAAGTAGGTAATCTTATTTTTAAAGTAATACATATATTTTGGGTAAGTAATTAATCAATTAAAAATAATACAATCAATACACCTAAAACGAAACGTTAGGTTCTTAATAACAACATACAAAAATGTTTCTTGATACCCTATATTCTTCTTTTTTTTTTAATTAAGTAAGTAAATAAATAAATAAATATTGCTGGATATTTCACACAGCGCTATCTAGCCCCAAACTAAGCATAGCTTGTACTATGGGAACCAGATAACTGATAGAATACTTATATACTTTTTTTGTAAATACATACTTAAAATACATAGAGAAACAACCAGACCCGGAACAAATATCTGTAGATCATGCAAACATTTGTTCCGCAGCGGGAATCGAACCCGCTACCTCCTGCGTCTCAGCCGGCTATTCGCCCACTGCGCCACGGAGGTCGTCGTATTGAAATGAATACGTAAATAATCCAAAGTATAACACTATCTCCTCGCAAAATTTCATTCGTTCAGCCGTTTAGTCGTGTAAAGGTAACTAACTAACTAACAAACAAACAGATTTATTTATGTATGTATACATATAAACCTTTCTCTTGAATTACTCTATTTATTCCTGAAAACTACATTAAAAACCGTTGAGTAGTTTTGAAGATCTACGGTAACAGACAGCGGAAGCGACTTCATTTTATACTATGTAAAGATGCTGAATGTAGAGACTACAGTATGGAGTACTTCAAAAAGGGCGATAAATAAATAAATATTGCTGGACATTTCACACAGCGCTATCTAGCCCCAAACTAAGCAGAGCTTGTATTATGTGATTCAGATAACTGATATAATACTTATATACATTTTTTTTGTAAATACATACTTATAATACATAGAAAAACAACCAGACCCGGTACAAATATCTGTAGATCATGCAAACATTTGTTCCGCGGCGGGAATCGAACCCGCTACCTCCTGCGTCTCAGCCGGCTATTCGCCCACTGCGCCACGGAGGTAGGTAAAAGGTTTAAGTTACGGCAATGCACGATTGATAACTTTTGCATCAAGGATCAAGGATTTTTCGAACCGGGGCAGAAACTTGGAACATAAACTAGTGGAGTAGAGGTGGGAAAAGGGGGGTCTGAGTGCGTATTTATTTTTTTAAACTCTTTATTCTTTATTGTACACAAGAAAATATACCTACCTCTAAAATAATCTCTCTCTCTCTCTCCCTCTCTCTAGCCTCAAAGGTTTGCTGGAAGAAAACTCTTCTTAGGGTTAAGCTCGCCTTTGTACGTATCCGCTATATCTGTAATTTTTAATTTGTAAAGAAGTAAAACCTCTTGTTCAAAATATGAATTTATAAAATTGTCCAGACGTCTGTAGGTCGATCAGTCTATGTTCATTCTGGACAGACGCAACTCGCACTCGCACATTAACGTTTAAAAATATACGAAACGTAACACTCTTTCTCTTTCTATCTTCACTAACTTATATCTCCCTCTCAACTTCCGTTCGCACTTTTTGTAACGCATTCACCAGCTTACTCCCCAAGTAAAGCGTGCGTAAAGAAGTTTTATTTCAAAAATAATTAAATTTAAAATATATAGAAATTTAATGTCAAAGTTAGCCCTAAAATTATAATTCCTCTTATAATTCCTGAATATTATAATTCATCGCTCAAATTCATATTCATATTTCATAATTGCTCAAATTTATATTTAAATAAATAATCATTAAACATTTAATATGCATTTGGCATTTTATTGTAAATACGTGTTGTCATGCAGACTACACTTTTATGTAACAATGCTGTTTTGCGGCTCGCTCTAAATAGCCTGTTACCACCTGTTTCGTACTACAATATCAGCCATACGTGGAAACAGACGAGGATTTTTCTTACAAACATTGCTAGTTCTATTATATATAGGAACTAGCTGACCAATCCGCAGCTTCGCACGCGTAGTTTTTTAATAAAAACATTACCCTCCTTCTCCGCAGTTGGGTAAATCGGTCCAGTAGTTTCGGAGCCTATTCAATACAAACAAACATATCTTTCCTATTTATAATATTAATAAGTTTTTTTAGAATTTGATATGTTCTTTAATATTGTAGAACATACTTTTGTTCTATCATCAATAGTTTCCGCAGCGCATGCGACGAAAGACGTTTTAGCCTAAAACTCTAAAACTTTTAGGGCACTTTTTTACACCTTGGGTTACGTCACTTAAGTTTTAGTTAGGATCCCTAATCCTTTCTAGCAATAAATATAGCCTATGTCACTCAGGGTGAATGTAGCTTTCCAATAGTGAAAGAATTTTTGAATTCGCCAAAGTAGTTTTTGAGTTTATTCATTACAAACATACACACAAAATACAAATCTTTCTTCTTTATAATATTAGTACAGAAGTATAGATTAGAATTTTATATTTTAAAATAGTGCCTTGCAGCTATCAGTCATTTGTATTTTAAACATTGATCTAATGCACAGCTTATGCATTTTAAAAATAACGTCTTTGTTGGTTGGGTTACCTCAAAACTACACTACACTCCCTGTCTCACCCTCTCAAGTATACACATTTACACAGCATCCCTCCCTCTCTTTCGTTCTTGAAATGCGTACCTACTAAATTCCTTGAAAATTAATTAATATACATATTGTGTTTTTAATCATTTTCTCTAGGTGGCTAATTTCTTATAAGAAAATTTGAATCTGTTATTGGCGAATTGCCATAGCTATAAGAGTTTGTTTACATTGATATCAACTGCTGTTGATTCTGTAATAAATAAAAAAAAAATAATAAATAAAAATAAATGAAAAAGTGTATTATGATACAAAAGGGCGTAAATCAGCCGAGTGTCTTGTGAGCAAGTTGCTCACTAGTTTCATACGCACTTTTTCAACACACTTGCGAGGAAAAAAATCTTCAAGATAAAGCTTGAAATTTTTACAACTATTCACCACACATCAACAAATGCGATACAAACAAAAAAATGGATAATGGCGCGCAATTTTTTTTTTGCACGCGATTGATTACGTATAGCCATATAGCCTACTTTAAAATTATAATTTTAGTGATAAAATGCAAATTATTTATAACAAATTATTGTGAATTATAAGTAATTTAATAATAATAAATGTTTATTCGTCTTAATTAGGGATACATTTATTTATTCCAAAAATGTAATAGGATTTTAAGCGGCATAAAACCTCTTTGTTGTTACAAAAACTGTATTATCCGGTTAAATTGAAAATGCTCTCTTTACTCGCATATAATTTGCAGTTAGGTGCTAACTTAACTTTGTAGGGATAGTTCTATTATGCACTATAAGTGTGCTCGTGGTGGCAGGTAGTGTTATTTGTATCGGACTGTCTATGTCATGTGCGTCTGACATAGACAGTCCGATACAAATAACACTACCTGCCGCCACGAGCGTTGACGGCGAACTGACAGAGCGCAGCAGCCGATTCTCCCCCCCATCTCGCCGCGCGCATACCTCAGGGAGTGCACAGCACTAATGGTCGCACTATAGTGTGTAATATTATTACGCACGCGTGTGTTATAGTTCGGTTTATGGCCCTAAGAACGATGTATTATGGCGCTCTTTACGAGCAAGTGTGTTAAAAAAGGAATATAACCAAACCTGAGTAAGGATTTAGCTATTCCATAATTTTGCTGTGATTAGTGACTCTGTGTTGACAGTTGAGGATACTGTTGTAGGTACTTGTTTTGTACAATGAGGCTGAGCAGCTAATTCGCCGACTTTGTATCGATGTCGTTTTTCCAGTTGAGTTGTCTATCAATTTCTAAATCTAAATATCTTTGTTCCGCGGTGGGAATCGAATCCTCCACCTCAGACGGCTATCCGCCCACTGCGCCACGGTGGTCGTTAAATATAACCATAGCTACCTACTGAGCCACTGGAAATTATCCCTACGAGTCCCTAATAGAATAAGTATCAAAATAAAACCAAGTATGTATGCAGCGGGCCAACACTGGAAAGTTTGGAGGAAGTGGTTATTCAATACTATGTAATTTGGCGGGAGATTCAATTGAGTAAATGCTTAGTAACTGCGATTATTCTGTGGTGCCCGGTATGAACCATGCCAGACGTTCCCAGTTGTTATTTCATTTAAATCAATCCTATGATGTAATGTATGTGGGTTTTTTAAATCGATGATATTTTTAAAATCGTTGCTAAGCGGTTACTAGATTTTGCATTCGGATAGTTATAGGTACATATTAGTAGACACATGTAGGTGATAAGCTTGGCTCTGTGTAAGATTCAGTTTATAGGTGCAATTTGTTGTCAGATTACGCCTTTACGTCATGGGGAGAGCGAGTTGAAAAAGAGCCTCTAAATTCACTCTGAGTGATCAAATAACATTCTCCCTCTCCCATGTTTCTTTAATAAACAAGCCGCTGAGCATGTGAAGCAGAATTTACTATTTAATAAGAATAAATTAATTCGTGTAAGAGAACTAAGGAATGGATCTGATAACAGACTCATCATCATCATCATCAGCCGGAGACGTCCACTGCTGAACATAGGCCTCCCCCTTAGATCGCCACAACGAAAGGTTGGTAGCCGTTTGCGCCCAACGGCTCCCCGCGATTCTTACTAGATCGTTAGTCTAACTTGTGGGGGGCCGGCCTACGTTGCGTCTTCCTGTCCGTGGTCTCCACTCGAGAACCTTTCTTCCCCAACGGTTATCCGTTTTATGAGCGATGTGGCCTGCCCATTGCCACTTCAACTTGCTAATTTTGAGAGCTAATGTCGGCAACTTTAGTTCTTCTGCGGATTTCCTCATTGTGGATTTTGTCACGCAAATTAACCCCGAACATAGCCCTCTCCATAGCTCGTTGAGCGACCTTGAGCTTGGTCATGAGACTATGAGTAAATGACCACGTTTCAGTGCAATAGGTCTTAGGACAACAGACTGCACAACCCAAAAAATAAACTTACAATGACGAAAATCAGGCCTATATTTGAGGCGTCTAATAACAATACCTGTTATAACGGTTTTATCTGTTAGCTGTAAACTGAAAAAAACTGTTGAGGCATTTCTGACTAAAGGAAATAATTTTAATTTAGTATTAGAATCATCGTAAGAGGATAGGTAAACACAATTTAAAAACCCTAAGACAATAAATAAGGCATAAAACGGTCAAGCTATCAAATCAAAAAATCTAAAAGTTTTATAAAAAGGGAAGTCTGTAACTTCCCGTTATTTTTAGGGTTCCGTAGCCAAATGGCAAAAACGGAACCCTTATGGATTCGTCATGTCTGTCTGTCTGCCCGTCCGTATGTCACAGCCACTTTTTCCGAAACTATAAGAGTTATATAAACTTAACGCGCACCTAATTATGTAATGAGGCATTCAGGCGGAAAGGCTATTTAAATACGCACATGCGAATTCACACCGGAGAAAAACCGTGTTCAGCACTGTCCAACACTGAATAGTTTTATGTACCTATATCTATAATAATACTAGCTGACATTCAATTTTAATTATTGATCGAGCGAAGCGACACCTCTAAATCAACTTGGGCAAATCGACATTGTATGTATGTTTGATTCTCCGAGGATAACTTTCGAAGCGTTGATCCGATCATCGTGAAATTAGATGTATCTATATGTAGGTAATAATGGCACAATTTTGGTGTAACGAAATTAGCTAAAAATGTGTGTAACTATAAGACTGTTGAAACTTGATAAGTATATGTATTGTGTGAACCGCATTAAGATTTTCACAGAAAAATAGAAAAAAAAACAATAAATTTAAGGGGTTCCCCATACATATTCCCATAACACAAGCTTTGCTTAGTTTGGGGCTAGATAGCACTGTGCGAAATGTCCAGCAATAATTATATTTATTTAGAACTGAAACTCAAAAAAAATATTTCATCAATGCCATACGTGTTGGGTATCTATGGATAGGTCTTCAAAAATTCTAATATCATTTTTTTTAACCGAATAGTTTGTGCGACAGACACTTCCATAGTGATAAAATGTGCCCCCCCCCCCTCCCCCCTGTAACTTTAAAAATAAGAGAATGATAAAACTAAAAAAATTATGATGTAATCACCATGCAAACTTCCACCGAAAATTGGTTTGAACAAGATCTAGTATGTAGTTTTTTTTAACACGTCATAAATCGTAAACCGCAATTTATCTTTCATTCATTCAACTCAAATATAAAAAAGTTACAACGAACTACAAGAACTTTTATATTATGTTACTTGCTGCTACGGAACCCTTCATGGGCGAGTCCGACTCGCACTTGGCCGCTTTTTATTATAACTTCTTGCAGCTTGTTGCATGACAACATTTTTTAACTGTTTTCGTTGGGTTAAAGGATACTTTTTACTCACCGTTTCTCGCGAGCTACTTCACGCTTCCACAAAGCTTTATTATCTGGGCCTTGAGTATAGTCTCATTTTGTCACAAACTGCATCAATTATTCCATTATCTCTTTTTAAATTATTTAATACGTAGGTAATCGCACAGCTTCACTGCTTATCACAAAACACTTTAGTCTGCCATATTGTTTTCCCAGTCGCGCGGTGCGAACCAAGCGCTCTGATTGGTCGATTTTGTTATAGGGGATTATGCAATTCACCCTGACTGCTTTAGCGGATTTTGATACCAAGAATAGTGTTGAAGGTTCAATTTAGCACTGATAAAGAGGCTTTTACTTGGAAAAATTATTTATTTTTAATTTTCTTTATTATGGACAAACAATCATACAATTAGGTTACTTAATGCTAATACTAAATAAGGTTCTTTATGTTTAATCAGCCCCGGTTTCCACAGATTGGGTGATACGTTCAACTAGTAGAGAACTTTACAGATGAACATGTAACATGATTTGGATGAAAAACCGTTTTAGCGGGATTTGCTCCTACGCCTCAATTATTAGGCTAAAGATTTACAATAATCTGCCAGAGGATTTAAAGAATCTATCCGGAAATTTATTCAACTTTAAATTAAGGAAATTGCTTATGATCAAATGTTATTGATTAATGGCGGTTTCCTATATCCGTCGGTAATCGACTACGCCTCGTATGTCCTTGAAAAAGTATCAAACTAGTGTCAAACTTTTGACAGGTTTTCAAGGAGAAACGAGTCGTACCCGCCATAAATCAATACTTGTATTATAGGGACATTCAATTTTAATTATTGATCGAGCGAAGCGACATCTCTAAATCAACTTGGGCAAATCGACATTGTATGTATGTTTGATTATCCGAGAATAACTTTCGAAGCGTTGATCCGATCATCGTGAAATTAGATGTATCTATATGTAGGTAGTAATGGCACAATTTTGGTGTAACGAAATTAGCTAAAAATGTGTGTAGGGGGGGGGGGGGGGGGGTTTTGTTTTTGGGGTTAAAGAGGGGTAAAAAAAATGAAAATGAGACTATTAGGTGAAATGGGAAGTCAAACGAAAGGTCTTCATTAGATAAGATAAGATAACTCTTTATTGTACACCAAAGTAAAATACAGAACATAATTCTTACAAAAAGATTTAGTACAATGGGCGGTCTTATCGCTAAAAGCGATCTCTTCCAGACAACTTTTGTATGGACAGGATCAAAATGTAACACATGACGGCGGTGCATCTATATAAATTTAAAAACATATCTACATACTTTAAACCTAAATTACCAATAATAACACAAATTTTATTTAAATAAGCAACTCTAAAAGTGGTTATGATGAATTAACAAGCAGCTACAACTTCAATACAAGGACAGATAATGGGTGTGCACTTTTGTTATAAAATTACTAATAGACTTGGATGTTCTTATAGAGCGGGGCAAAGCGTTCCACAATCGTACGGCTGTTACAGTGAAGGATCGACTATAAAACTCTGTCGTATGGACAGGAGTTTTAAGTAGGAGGGAATCTGAAGAACGCATTAGTACATTTCAACCTTATTTTTATTTTTAATTTAATCCTTATAGTTTTTGAGTTATTAGCCATAGTATAAATAGAACTTTGTTAAACTCACAGGGTACACCAGTGACTCCACAATGCTGAAATTTGGTATTCGCGTAGCTTTAGTGACACAAATATAGGCAAAAGTCTGAAATCCGGAATAAATGCATTTTGTACCCCAAAAACTGATAACCAATTTACATGAATTCCCGTTACCTGTAAATTGAACAAAACTGTAGGTCTGTAGGTAACTGTAGTAGGTGGATGTTTATTTTGTGGCACTGTTTTGATAGTCAAAGATTACGAATAATATTATTTTTGTTTGGGAGACTCGCGAGATCTCAGTTCGGGGCGAACCACTAGTTATATTCCATTGTATTATCAAAAATATTTTGTATTTAATTTGAACATTTCTATGCCTTATATACTAGGTCTTAGTATATAAGGCATAGAAATGTTCAAATTAAACGGATGTATTTACTATGTTCTCGCAAATAAACGGTATCTTATATTATCTTATCTTAAAGAATTTGCCATAAATCCGCACCGGAAAGGGTTACACGAAATATTTGTGCGTTTGCTAAGTTAGCTAAGACTCAGTTAGAGAGACAGGCTCGTAGCTAGAGTTGAATTTAAGGTAGGGCAGCGGTGGTAACTTGCTAGGAGTAAAGAGGAGGGATAGAATAAGAAACATCAACATTAGGAAAAAAACCAAGTTACAGGACGCAACTCGAAAAATAAAAAGGCTAAAAATAAAAAAAAATACAAGGCTAAAATGGAAGTGGTCGGGACACATGATCAGAGGAAAGGACAAATGGAGCAAAACAGTTACACAATGGTACCCAAGGGAAGGTAAAATAAAAAAAGGAAGACAACAAAAAAATGGGACGATGATATCAGGTTGCAGGCATATCATAGAGTAGAGTAGCCAGAGAGAGATCTGAGTGGAGTAGGTTAGAGGAGGCTTTTGCCAATTGGCAAACGGACTTACAGGAAGTTAAGAAGCACCAAATATGCGAACAATTATCATCATCATCATCATTTTCAGCCCGTGTCGACCCACGGCTGGGCATATGCCTCTTTTTGTTTTTGCCATTCTTCCCGATCCTGTGCCAGTCTGAACCACGTACCACCCACGGTCTTATGGATGTCGTCGACATGGCTCTCTGTGCCTTACTTATTTTGTACACAGCCTCCTTCGTGAGCCTCCATGTCTCGGCACCATAAGTCATAGTTGGCAGAACACATTGGTTTTAGAGACGTGTTTTAAGACATTGTGAAATACGAGTGGATTTTAATGTCAGCTAGTTTGCCGAAAGCTGCCCATCCAAATTGAACACGCCCGATGATTTCTCTCATCTGATACTCCTTGCCAAAAGATAAAACATGGCAGAGATAAACGTATGAGTCGATCATTTCTAGACGAATAACAAAAATAGCAGCGTTTTACCTGAAATAAAACACATATTAAAATACTTACCTCACTGGAAGCTTTATATAATGAGAGAGCATATCCGTTTCCGTCGTATTCTACCATTTTTCGTACTTTTTTACCTAGTGTTTCCGGTCCTGTGGCGACACCTGGCGGCCGTGCGCCATTTTGGTTTCGTTAAATGTACCGCACAATTTGGAATTCATTGGCTCATTTTCACCAGGCAGAATTAAAAGTGAAAGCTTCCAGTGAGGTAAGTATTTTAATATGCGTTTTATTTCAGGTAAAACGCTGCTATTAAAAGTACTTGACCGTCACTGGAAGCTTTATATAATGAGACCTGTTTGTTATCGCCTGGTGACGCCACTTATAATTATCACTTAGTGTAATACACATGAAACTATTATATCGCCAATGTGACACGAAATATAAAAATAAACAACAGTAAGTTCTAACATAAACATGTATTTTGTTAACTGCAAGTTATAATTTTTTACATTCATTTAATTAATTATATTCTATATAATTCAATATAATCGGAAATCAAATATTTACAAATTATTTTATTGATAGAAACATTTGTGTAACATTTTCAGGCTGATTGCTGGTAATAACTTCTCGTCTGTAAAACTGTTGGAATGTATTAGCTGATCGCCAGTTTCCTCTGGCTAAAATTTCATCAATTGGGTGATTTTCCAACCAACTTTTAGAAGTTACCTCAAATCGAATGCTTCCTGGGGGAGCTGTAATGCTGGCTTCTCTAAACAAAGTTTTAACCCAGCCTGCTATTACAGTGCGCGAGGCGGGCTTAACTAAACCTCTTACCGTAATAAATAGATTAAAAGATTGAGCTGCGTTGCGTCTTTCATTTAATAAAGTTATGATTTCCTTTATCCAAACACAGGGTTTAATCTCAAATTATTTGCATTTAAAAGTAGTTTCTAGCCAGATTGTCTATAGTTACTGCTGTTAGTTTTCGAACCAAATCGAGGCCAAAATAAAATATTATCATCGGATCTGATGCAGTGATCAGGATCACGCAAGGCCAAATCATGAATCTGAGTCTTCCTGAGCAAAAGAGTAATAGTATAGCAGTATGACGCGATACTCGAAAAATATTTTTCATCTCTATTGTATAACTATATAAATAAGAAGTAAGCTTACTTTAATCCCAGACCGGTGGTTTAGAAGACTTTGGATTTCTTAGAGCAATCGACTTTAAAATATGTCTTATAGAACGTGAGAACTTAAGCGACTCGATATCTCAGCGTTACACAAGGTAGAAACAACAGAATTGTGTAAAAGTATTGTATTATATGACAAGATATCAATGAAATGTAAATTGGACAGAAATTGTGCTAATTGCGAACCTGTAGGATTTATTGTGTCCACGTTCTTAGGAATAGATCAAGACATCCAACGTTTCCCATCTCAGAGGTCTTCCGAGTTGACTTTGCCAAGAATTTTTAAGCAACGTCAATTGATCAGTGTTCCAAGTTTTTATCGCCTTGGACCACCCCCACTTTTCCACACCTCTAAAATGATGTTTTCGACTTGCGGAGATGGGAGGCCTGTGAACATGCCAACTAGATGTTTTTTCCCAGATTTATCAGGGTAAACGGTACAGCCAGCGCTCGGGCTTTGAGGTCTGCGCGCCAAAATACCCTCTCCCATCGAGTTACTATGAATAGGTAAACCCCCGTCGATTGATTTAGATGAGTCAACACTTTTGGGACTAGGAACGTTGGTGGAAACACCCACGCAATTGGATAATTGCATGGAATACTGAATGCGTCGTGAAACAGGGCTTAACGGTCTCTCAAATCTCGAGACACGTATTTGTGAACTACGTCTCTGAGGCAAACAAATCTATCATCGGGGTTCCCCACTTTGTAAATACTATATCCATACAAGCCGACAGTAGGTGCCAGTCCGGATTTAGGCGACGTCGCGACAAGTGATCGGCGTGATTGTTGTACTTGCCTGGGATATAGTGTCTACTGAAGTGAATTTGATGATGATCTAACAATTTTAGATTTTGATAATTTATGTCTAGCAATCGTAATTATTTCGTTCCTCCTTCTTTTCGAAGGTGAGTGACTGCAGTCCTGTTGTCGCATTGAATAAGGATAGAGCTGTGGCTCAGTACGTGAGCTTGGCTATGAAGTGCATGAAGAATAGCTAGCATCACTTTCTGATTGCAATGTAGTGCTTGCTCTTCTTGCAACCAAGTGCCGGTAAGGGCCAGATCAATTATTTGTGCCCCCAAGCTTGGTCTGACGCATCTGACAACATTTGCACGAAAATTTGTTGGAAGAGGATAATGAAGCGGCGTTGCCAACCGGAAATTCCCCCAATTCAGTTCTTCGCGAACGTACAGAGGTGAATAGACCTTCGACGATAGGTCTGGTATAGAATTCATGAAGATGAGCAATTGACGATTGTTGAGCCGTCCTCGAGGTACAACAAAACCGGCAAAATTTTAGAAGACCTACTATTCTGTGTAAATCTTTTAACGTTACTTTTCTCACCTCGAGAACCTGAATTACTTTTTTGATTATCTCGACTTTTCTTCGGGTAAAGTTTCTAGATTGTTCCAGGATTTCCACGGCAGGTTAGTTAGTTAGCTAGGTAGCTAGATAAGTTATGCTCTTTTGTGACTTGAGAACAGACTTCTCAAAATTTATATGCCACCCGAGATTTTGCAATGACGTACTGCTAGCTTGACATGCCTGTGAAGAAGGTGCATATTTTGATGCACTATTAAGTAATCGTCGAGATATACAAGGATTCTCACATTCGACCTTTCTCGTAACATTAGAGCCGCCAATTCGTGAGTATTTTTTGACTTGTGCTCAATCTGAAGGAAAGGCAAGTCATCTCTATCATGTATACAAGGCGTAGGAAGCGCCTGTGTGAGTTTGCAATTCTTAAATGAAAGTAAGCCTGAGAGAGGTCTAACTTGCAGAGCCAGTCCTGCGGTTGCAGAAAAGGAATGCGATACATGTTTAGGAGGTGGAAGGGTTCGGTCATTACGTACTCGTTTAGCGCTTTGAGGATGAATATAGGACGGGATTTTATTTTATTTTATTTATTTATAGGACAGGCTGATCCGTTGGTTTTTGGCACAAGAAACAGGAAAGATAAGACACCTGGTGAGGGTTGAGCTACCTTTAGAATGCCTTGGTTTTTCATTTTTCGTGCAATGACAGACATTTCGTCCAAAACAGCCATGTGAAAAAGACCTCTGATTATATTTGGGTAAATAAGTGAAGGTTTCTGATAGAATGGTATACGGTACCCCTCAATTAACTTTAACATCGTTTCTGGTGCCCCTATTTCTTTCCATTGCGAGTGGAAATGCGCTAACTGACCTGCTTGAAATGGTTTCGAGACATTGCTTGTAACGTTTTGGGTTCCCTTTGTAACCTCTCGGAACATTTGAGCATCCTCGGTTTCTGCCACAATCGGGCCGCGAGCCTCGGTTGTGAAATGAACCTCTCTTATATGAGTTTTGGTGTTCATTCTGAACATTCGAGGGTTGACCTCTGTAATTATATTTCGCATAATGGTAGCCACCCCGCGAGGGTGGATTGTTACCTACAAGGATGCATATGCATTGGGAAACCTTGTTGTGGAGAGTGCATTGAGCTCCACGCGATGGAACTGCTGGCTTTCGTACGCCTTGCCCCCGCGAGGCGCGGCTTTGAGACTGATTAGTTTGCGAGAACCCTTCTGAATTTACGGGTCAAAATGCTTTACGGACCCCTCCGGCTTTTTCTAATGTCGCAGTGAACGGTTCAAACTCGAATATGTAAGTAGAAGACGGAGGTATCCTATTCAATGTTTTAACAAATTCTATGATTTTACCTTTGTTATAGTTTCCCGACGCATTTCGATACTTTCGGCACGACGGCCACAAACTAATTGCAAGAGGTATGAAGAAACCTTACTTAAACCCATTTTTTGGAAAAGCTCATAAACCTTTCCGCTCAGATTGTCAAAATTAATCTGTACTTTTAGCATAAAAGAAGATTGCAAATACCTTCCTGCAATGTTTCTTTTTGATTTAGTATGCAGTAGGTTATAGCTGCATAATATGCCAGATGACGAAGGGTGTCATATATTTTTCCCTCTTCGTTTGTTTCCAGGTTATGAACCCTGGAGTATGGTTATATGTTTTTTGCGTATCAGCGTATCTCACTTCTGACCAAGAAGTGCTACCTAAGCCCCAAGTAACATCTGCAGAAACCTATCAGGGGTTTTCGGAACAGATGGTTCCTTTAATTTTGTCTCGATATCAAAGGTGAAATCGCTTACATTTCGATTATCATCGCCAACACACTGTTGGTCAGTGACGTTATGATGCTCGTTATGATCTCCACAACTTTAGAACACAGTGACGCAGCATCGTGATAATCTGCATTATTTCCATTTATGAAATTAGTAACAATGTTTTGGAGCTCACCCATATCCTGGACCAGTTTATCCACCTTGCGGTCTGAACGCTGAGTGCGATTTGTCTTCTTGCGGCGGTGTGATGAACTGCTGCTCGTAGAGTTGCTGCTACTGGAGTTGCTCGAGCACGTTTGCGAGCACCTCTACTTGGGCCGGCCATAACCTGTGACTCGGTAGCCGTGAAAGGCTCATTATTATCCATATGCAAAGAAATAAGTTTAAATATTTCGCTATAAAACAATACACAGATAAATTAATTATATATATTTTTCAAAAGAATTTGCAACGGAAACAGAGACAGAGCTGGCGTGCAGGTGTTGCTTCGACGGAGTACGAAACGCCAATGAATTCCAAATGGTGCGGTACATTTAACGAAACCAAAATGGCGCACGGCCGCCAGGTGTCGCCACAGGACCGGAAACACTAGGTAAAAAAGTACGAAAAATGGTAGAATACGACGGAAACGGATATGCTCTCTCATTATATAAAGCTTCCAGTGACGGTCAAGTACTTTTAATAAATAATTTAATTCTAAATATTTTTGGAAACGAATACTTATAATTGTATAAAATATTTATCTAACAGTGCAGTAGTGTAAGAAACAATTGTATAACTTTGTCCGAATGAAAGGCTGTATTATTATTATTTTTTAGCGGTAGTAACAGATAGGGCGGAAAGTAAAAATTTCAAAACAGCCATATCTTTACCTAGAATTGGGGAAAAAACTCCAATCTGAGAACCCTGACGAGGGGCAATTCGGCGGGATTCTCTCCTTGTACCAGCAATATATATGTTACCTACGGGCACAGCTCCCACACATACTTCTAATACCATCTATGGGCAGAACAAAGAATTAGTATATATGTAAATAAAGTATGCTTGTGACGTGGTATTTTTTTACAAACAATTTATTTATTTTATTTATTTCCGTAATCGAACAGCGTAATACAAAATATAGTACAATTTTGTATGTCTTATAGTAAGGCCAAAGATAGGATTACTTAATTTATCACATTTTATATACAATAAACAACAGTGTCAAATTTGTTGAAAGATCTTTATAAAACAACAATAACCAAAGATCCATAACTATGGTCCACACCAACGTGATCATTCACTATGCAGGCACATTTGCCTACGTAATACCTAAATAACATATTTATGTGGTTGTGTGTGTGTGTGTGTGTGCGTAATGTTTGTGTAAGAAGGTTCGCGAGTGGATGTATTTTGCAATTGTGTGGTGCTTTATAAATGTCCAAATAATTGAAATGGTAATACATACTTATTAAATATATTAGTTATGCTGAAAATTTATAAAAGGCTTCATCGCTCCAATCAAACACCTAGGTTCTAGGTACCTAATAATTTATTATAAGGCATAATTGTTTTCAAATGATGCTACTTTGCGAAGTTTCCCAGACGCTGCCCATCGTACGAGAACGTACGATACGTAGAACTCAAGTCACCGACATAACTCGACGGATTAGCACGTTGAAGTGGCAATGGGCAGGCCATATAGCGCGCAAAACAGATGGTCGATGGGGCCGGAAAGTTCTCGAATGGAGGCCACGGACCGGCAAGCGCAGCGTAGGACGTCCACCTACAAGATGGGAAGACGACTTGGTAAGAACAGCAGGTCGGCGTTGGATGCAGGCCGCTTCCAACCGCAGTTCCTGGAGATCAATTAGGGAGGCCTTTGTCCAGCAGTGGACGTTCTACGGCTAATATGATGATGATGATGCTACTTTTAAGGTAGGGCATTGGTATTTTAAGGTAGGCTCCTCTAGCTACGGCCATGTAGAGAGATCATGCATTGGTCCGCGCATGCGCATCGTAGAACGGCCCCCCACTAGATTGAAATACTGATAAAGATTGCTGGGAGCCGTTGGGACACACATGATTGGCCACTCTGGAAATGTATTACAGGCCTATGTTCAGCAGTTGACGTCTCCTATATTGCTGAAGTGAGGAAAATGGTGTGCAAACTCGTTCCGAATATGTAAAAAATGTATCGAACCCCCCCCCCCCTCCCCCCCCCCCCCCCCCCCCCCCCCCCCCGTAAATATAAATTTTATTTAAATTTAGATATTTATTTTTAAAGTGAATAATATAACTCATATTCTGTAAACATTTCAAGCGTTTACCTATAGCCGTTTTCAATATCGAGCGAAAACGAGCAAAAAAATGAGGTTTCTGGTATGGGAGCCCCCCTTAAATACTTTTTTATTCTGTTTTTAGTATTTGTTGTTATAGCAGCAACAGAAATACATTATCTGTGAAAATTCCAACTGTCAAACTATCACGGTTCATGAGATACAGCCTGGTGATAGACGGTCAGACAGACAGACAGCAGAGTCTTAGTAATTTTTTTTTATTTTTTTAAATAACCACAATTAACCACAAACAAATACATGGAGGTAGGTACATACATATTTAATAATGATATAAGTAATAGTAAACTTTGGATATTAGCTTCTTATTCTCCATATTTAACTGATCGCTAATTGGATAAGCACACTTTAAAGAGACGCTTCTGTTTTTCGTAAAGGTAAATGAGCGGTTTCAAGGCCGTTTTTGTCAAACTAACATATGTAAATCAATCTTCTATCAGTGTGTGTGGAACCGAGAGGTGGTCCTTCACTATTGGCCTTATGATTAAGCTTAGAGTTGCTCAACGAGCTATGGAGAGGGCTATGCTCGGGGTTTCTCTACGGGATCGAATCAGAAATGAGGAGATACGTAGAAGAACTCAAGTCACCGACATAGCCCGACGGATTAACACGTTGAAGTGGCAATGGGCAGGCCATATAGCGCGCAGAGCGGATGGCCAATGGGGCCGGAAAGTTCTCGAATGGAGGCCACGGACCGGTAAGCGCAGCGTAGGACGTCCACCTACAAGATGGGCAGACGACATGGCAAGAACCGCAGGTCGGCGTTGGATGCAGGCCGCTTCCAACCCCAGTTCCTGGAGATCAATGAGGGAGGCCTTTGTCCAGCAGTGGACGTCCTACGGCTGGTATGATGATGATGATGAAAATATGAAAAATGTAATGCGGAGAGCGCTCGCCGTTCGGGGTAACATGCTCGCACACCGCTTTACCAACTGCATTCCGGACATAAAACGCACCTTATTCCGGGCATCTTGTCTGGGTAAGTACACATGCCAACTTTGGTCTAACTTCGCCAGAAAAGCCCTAAAAATGCGCGCTATACAAAGTGCTCATAGCAACTTTTAAATAAGTACTTCTGGAAAAATTTTGGCTGCAGAAAATTAAGAAAACTGATTTACAAAGTGTAACTCTCTTAGATACAATTTTATCAAAAAACTTATAAAGGTGCTATAGCCTGCTGAGTTATTCTAATTTAAGATATTATTATACTAAACTGTGTTTAGTTGTAATACGCTGTTAAAATTTATGTTCAATAATGACCTTTTATAAACAAAAATAAAAACCTAACCAGAAAGGCCATCAACATCATAAGGGTCCAGTATAATGATGCCTACCGGGCTCTTATGAGGTTGCCGAGATACTGCAGTGCGTCGAGAATGTTCTCCGAGGCGGATGTTCCCGACTTTTTCGTTATCATCCGAACTCGCGTAGCGTTGTTTTGGAGTAGGCTGAGTCGCTCCAATAGCGTACTGAGGGCTGACTCTGACCAGATATATAAAAATGAAAGTTATAAGTATCGGATTTCCGTCCACTTGGACGGAAATAAAAAATGACTACACTGGAGCATCTGCTCCGTGACATATTCTTTACATTTTCTTCTTCTTATTGACGACCTCCGTGGTGCAGTGGAGCACTGGAGCAGTTGAGCTATCTATAGATCGTTTGCAACGGTCTTTAGATGATTAAAAAAATATAAATATTGCTGGAAATTTCACACAGCGCTATCTAGCCCCAAACTAAGCAGAGCTTGTACTATGGGAACCAGATAACTGATAGAATACTTATATGCATTTTTTTTGTAAATACGTACTTATAATATATATGGAAACAACCAGACCCGGAAAAATATTTGTAGATCATGCAAACATTTGTTCCGCGGCGGGAATCGAACTCCTGCGTCTCAGCCGGCTATTCGCCCACTGCACCACGGAGGTCGTCAACTAGTTCTTATGTATTTAATTGTAAATAATTTTATATTCTTTCTGTTATTAATTGCATTTTGCACAATTCAATAACTCAGTTTTGGTTAAGTCAGTGTTGCTTCCGGTGTAGTTCACAGAATACCTACTCAAATACTCAAAATGTCAACGTCATTTTTTAATCTTCCTCTGTTAGCACCTGTGGTTAGCACTGTTGAATTTATACAAACACTGGTTGACCCGCCGAACTTCGTACCGCCTTGACATGCATATAACGCGTGCTGTCAATATACGTCACCCTGGTAGAATTGTCAATTATTGTCCCCGGCCATCATTATGTATGAGAAAATGAATTTTCTTCGTAATTTCTTTGTGCGTGATTTTTTCCGATATTTTAATAGTTATTCTGCTGTTTGGGGCGGAGACAAATCCAAGAAATCAAGGATCATCAAAATCGGTCCAGCTTTTCTTGAGTTATAAATGGTGTAACTAACCCGATTTATATATATATATTTACAACCATACTTAACCATATACAAAATTATGTTTAGCTGTCATTTGCGTTTTGTTATTCCATGTCAGATGCGTTTTTGTTTTACCACGTGACTTGTATTCTCTTTGACTTTTTATGTCACGTCACACGGGAACGCTGTCGAACGGGATAAAAAGTATCCTATGTCCGGCTCTTGGTTCTAAGCTACCTCCCCACACATTTTCAGAGAAATCGATTCAGCCGTTCATGAGTTATAAATAGTGTAACTAATACGACTTTCTTTTATATATTAAAGATTTTCCTTGGTAGTATAGAGTGACTAGCTACATTTGTCATCAGCCATTTTGTCTCAAGATTCTAGTTCAGTTCAGCAGGGGCTGCAGGTATGAGTTCTAGTCGATTGTGATCAAGCGATGCTAAAATAAAACCGGTCAAGTGCGAGTCGGACTCGCGCACGAAGGGTTCCGTAGCAGCAAGTAACATAATAGAAAAGTTCTTGTACCTTTTTTATATTTGAGTTGATTGAATGAAAGGTAAATTGCGGTTTACGATTTATGACGTATTAAAACAAACTTCTTACTAGATCTCGTTCAAACCAACTTTCGGTGGAAGTTTGCATGGTAATGTACATCATATATATTTTTTAGTTTAATCATTCTCTTATTTTAGAAGTTACAGAGAGGGGGGGGGGGGGGCACACATTTTACCACTTTGGAAGAGTCTCTCGCGGAAACTATTCGGTTTAGAAAAAAATGATATTAGAAACCTCAATATCATTTTTGAAGACCTATCTATAGATATCCCACACGTATGGGTTTCATAAAAAAAAATTTTGAGTTTTAGTTCTAAGCATGGGGAACCCCCAAAATTTATTGTTTTTTTTTCTATTTTTGTGTGATCTTAATGCGGTTCACAGAATACATCTACTTATCAAGTTTCAGCAGTATAGTTCTTATAGTTTCGGAAAAAAGTGGCTGTGACAAACGGACGGACAGACAGACAGACAGACATGACGAATCCATAAGGGTTCCGTTTTTTCCATTGGCTACGGAACCCTAAAAACGGCATAAAAATTTTGTTGAATAGGAGCCCCCCGTATATATTTGTTTTATTTTAATTTAATTATTTATTTTTAAAGTGAATATATAACTAAATATTCTGTGAATATTTCAAGCGTCTACCTGTTACCTACCTGTTACCTAAAACGAGCAAAAAAATCACGTCTGTTGTATGGGAGTCCCCCTTCAATATTTATTTTATACTGTTTTTAGTATTTGTTGGTATAGCGGCAACAGATATACATCATCTGTGAAAATTTCAACTGTCTAAGTATCACGGTTCATGAGGTACAGCCTGGTGACAGACGGACAGACAGACAGCGGAGCCTCAGTAATAGGGTGCCGTTTTACCCTTTAGGTACGGAACCCTAATAAAAGAACACTGATGGCGGCGTAAAACACCGAGTATCAAAAATAGACTAAATAGACGCTTATATTTAGTTTTTCAGTGAGTTAGAAATATGTAAACACTTTTCCCGCTTCTCACGCTAATATTATATATGTAAAAGTTCGAATGTTTGTTTATTTCTTTGTTTGTTACTCAATCACGTCGTAACGGCTTAACCGATTTCGATGAAATTTGGTATATACGTAGATTATAACCTGGATTACCACATGGGCTACCTTTTATCCCATAAATCAGTTTCCATGGAATAAAAATGGGGTGTCAAGTCAAGTTGAGTAAGTATATAAATAACAGTAAAATAAACAACACATTTTTGCAAAATATTATATAAAAAAAATTTTTACATAAGCATATAACAATTTTGAGGAATTATTAATTTAACACATAGAACAAAAGTAACTTTTGCAACTAAATCAAACTATATGTAGGCCCAGCACGACTACCTACTGATGGAGTAGTTTGTAAAAGCGAGAGTAGTTTCTTAACGCGCCGGCGAACCCTGAGCGCAACTTCAATTCGGCCGCGTCAAAAACTTCGGCCTGAATATCGCTATCCTTGTTTAGTGACGAAGTTTAGCCACGCAGAGCGACAGTGATAGCAATAGAACGATTCTAAATTTGATTAGATTTTGACCGTGTTCCGTAATACCAAAAATGATGAGTGAAAACTTGTTGTATTTTTCTCATTGTGTTGTTATTCTGTAACTAGACGATATAATCTATGTTCCCATGGCTAGGATACGTAAGATGTTGTCGTTTTTAACACGAGACAATTAGATTGAAAACAGGTCTTTTATGACGTATAAACATGCAGAATGCGATACGCTTCTATTTCATTTTAGGTAAGTATTTTGATCTAATATATAGTTGGGAACCTAGATAAACACTATTCAAATTAAAATAATACCTTATTAAGGTAGAAATATGCTCCAATTAGAAATGATCTTGGTAGTACGTGTTGTATGGGCGATTGTCCCTCCGGTGTCCCCTTAAGTGAAATTTTAAAGGAGTGACCGATAAAAAATTCCCAAACATATTTGTTATATATTTTTGACATACCAATATTCTACAATGTAATGATATGGTGAATAAAGCAATACTGAATACTGGAATCCCGGAACAAATATTGTAGAGCATGCAAACACTTGTCCCGCGGCCGGAATAGAAACATACTGCGTCTCAGTTGGCTATGCGCCCACTGCGCCACAGAGGTCTTCTAACCACCAAAGTTCGAAACGAAATAGTACTGGTCTTATCATTCAAACAAAAATGTCGTGGTTTTATTATAGGCAAGTGTGTCATAAAATTTGATACCAATTTCTGCTAAAAAGTTTTACTTAGTATGTCATCGAAATGATTCACGCACGTTTGATAAAGAGAGTCTGGTGATAAAATACTTTATTGATTACTTGAGCCCTAAATATTTATAATCTGAGACTTTAAATACCTAATTCTAATTCTAGGGAGGGGGGAATAAGATCTGCACTGACGTCCCGCATATGAGTGTTTTGTGCATTACCCACCTTCTAACCTGGCCCCAGCCATCCTAACTCCTTGAAGTAGCGGACTTTGGGTAGTTGGCAGCAGTTTTCCAGAGTCCCCGAAGTCGTTGCTGATGTCGAAGATGACTCGATGAGTTCACGTTTTTTGGCTTCGTGGGTGGCAGTACAGTGCAGCAGCAGGTGCTCCGCTGTCTCTTCATCTTGTAGGCATCCCTGACATTGCCCTGATATTGCATCTGGCCCCTGTCTTCAGGAATTGATGAATATTACATAGTTACCCACATACTTTATTTTTACTAGAACGCAGATAATTGTACGCATACCATACAAAAGACGGAAAACCAAAAAAATATGGAGACAATTCAAAAGGCCATGTTAGCAAAAATTTAACTTCAATTTTCATGCCTGAAAATGCAATGCTTACGTATATAAATCAGATATAAATGATCTGAAAAGTTGACTGAAATTGAATTTACAAGAATTGAGGTACAAATTTTTAGCCTGATGTTCAAGTAGGTGCCTTCTAGAATCACACTGTGTGCAGAGATTATGACAGTTTGGGATAACATTATCTACAGTACTATCTTTTCGTATAAGTACCGATGAGTTCCTGTGGCTGAGGCCTGAGCTCATCCAGCTTATCAGATAACAGTTCAATAATGCAATTTTTGAACGTTTCAACACTTGCAACCAACATTTAGATTATATTGCGTTCGTTTCATTTTTCAGATATAACAAAAAATGAGAATACTTTCAAAGATAAATTAAATATATCACACTAATATTAATTATACATGTGATAGTTTGGATATTTGTTTGCTACTGAATCACGTCGTAACAGCTGAACCGATTTCGATGAAATTTGGTGTATACGTAGATTATAACCTGGATTACCACTTAGGCTACCTTTTAAACCATAAATCAGTTCCCATGGGTTACAAATGGGGTGTAAAGTCAAGTTGCAACAGCGAGTTAAGCTTTATTTCTAGGTTACCTACACATTTAGTAGTGTAAGGCCGTTTGTCCACCGCTACCGTCACCGGGACGTCACCGAGAACGAGTTGACGGCGTCTATTTATCGATACATACATTTACTTATAGGTTGGTTGTCCACCGCCGCCGTCGCCGGCACTCGGGTGACAGGCGTGCGGTGGACTCACGGACTAATATTATTAATTCATTTATTTCGGAACAAGTCCATAGGTACATTAGATCTGATTATACAATTAATTAGAAGTTAGACAATAACAAAATACCACACACTTAAAAAAAATCAAAAACCAACATAACTTAAAACTAGCAATAAAATAAAAATAATTGAAAATGGTCAAAATTAATTTAAAAATGTCAAAAAATTTATAAATAATGGACGCCCCCTAACATACATACACCATAAATAATTAAACTTACAAAAAATAAAAATAATTAATTTAAAGGCATATCAATAGTTTATAAATTAAATTGAAATAAATATAAACAACTTAACTATTACTTACCTAAAAGTATATGCATCCATTTGGTAAGGATGGGGCAGTCCAGACGCGAAACAATCATCTGTAGGATGCCGTTGTTACTGCCGCGCGCACGCTTGAGTATGGACGCGACTTTCTTGCGCATGATCGCATGAAAACCGTCCGTGTGCGCTTCTGCAAACATACTCTATGCGCTGCAAAAGCAAGGCAGCCTCATCATCATTCTGAAGATATCGTTATATTGGACTCGTAGAGCGCTGGCCGCCAGGCGGGTGTGGTTAAGACAGAGGCTACTCGAGTAAAATGACTGGCAGTAAGCCTTAAAAAGAGTGACTTTCACTTCCCTCGAGCAGCGAGCGAACCTCCAAGCGATCATATTCCCCCGGACCGCCAGCGCCCTATCGCCGACGTCCCGGTCACGGTGGATAAACGTCGTAACGAATACGAAGTCGCGGGCAACAGCTAGTATGCCATATTTTCAATATACATGGTTATCACTTTGCAACCAAAAATGAAAGAAATATTTATCTTTTTTTCTCCAGTGACTGGAGTCCAGTAGGACTACTAACTTCAAGTCCTACACTCTCCAGATTCTCGCGAAGCACAAGGATGTGTTACTTGATCCTTTGCACAGATAGTCTTTAAAACGTTTAAAATCCTTAATTATTAGTAAATAAAAAACAGGGTTGCCTGGTGCGGGAAGCATTAGTGCACCCTTTCACGTGCTAGCCGATTGGGGTATTCCTATAACCAATTTATCAATTTGTTTTAAATATGTTCTGACTTTATTTAATTTTTTACATATTATATTTTGACATTTTATATTATATATGATTATATTTTGACACAACATGACATATCTACCATGACAAATAGTATTCTCACTTGACAACACAATACTCTCAAGGTCTAGTGGCTAAATCGAGCGGTCTCGACAGAATATCAGCGCTTACCATTACGGCGGGCATAATGCTGAGTCGAGTCCCATTTAATGCTGCACACAGTATCTACCAAGTTCTCCCTTATTTTTTTTTAATGTTTTACGTTTATATTACTCGTGCGCGATAACTTGGGACCTGCTAGGAATGCGACTCCCCGACCGCTTCCCCTGCACTTCCCCGATAGCGCCCGTATTGTACCGTTCGCATCACTATTTTTTACTAGTGAGACTTAGGACGAAGAACAACCTCTAGAAGGTATAAATCCACTAAGTAGTGACGAAGATGAGATAATGTAAATAATAGATAAAATAAATGTATAAACTTAAACATTGTATTATTATTTTATTCAAATAGTGTAAACAAGATTAGATAAAAAGCAGCGTCCTCCCTGAGTAACATAATAAATTAGGTTAAAAAAAACAAAGACGAAGCCGCGGGCGGCTGCTCGTTATGTTCGCTTTTTTGCGGGCGGTACAAACACGCCAATATGACGTCACCGCACTCAGGTCCCAACTTATCGCGCACGGGTAATACTGTTCAATTGTTTAATTTTAAGTATTTCCTCTTAAAATGTAACTGTATTGGATATTGTGTGCTAATGTAGTGAATAAATGATTGTCTATGTCTTTACAGGCGCTACAGGAAAGCGGCTACGAAGCAAAATCTCTCATATAAAAAAATGTTAGTTTTTAAGTTTAATCTTTTTTATGTATTTGCAGATATGGGCTTTGCAATTATTTTTTGAGTGTGCACATTGTTGCCTAAAATAAACGTTATATTATATTAATCAAAAGGATGCACTTGGTCTTGTAAAATTAGCAAAAAGGGCTTCATGCACCACTTGACTCTTGTCCATTGATTAGTTGGTCACAGGTGAGCTCCGACGCCCTTCCACTGAAGGTCTGATAGAAAATCACGTGAAATAATATACCTGCAATTGATATAAATGGCAATATTATTATCAATAATAAAAATAAATATGAACACAAAAAAGGTTATAAAATAATTATATAATATACTATATGGCAACACACTGAAAAGCATAGGACACCCCTCAATAAAACAAATATTTCTGGACATTTCACACAGCGCTATCTAGCCCAAAACTAAGCAAAGCTTCGACTATGGGAACCAGATTTATGAAATTTTATCCAGTTATTTG
The DNA here is from genome assembly GCA_918857605.2 of Philereme vetulata. Taxonomy (NCBI): domain Eukaryota; kingdom Metazoa; phylum Arthropoda; class Insecta; order Lepidoptera; family Geometridae; genus Philereme; species Philereme vetulata. The sequence goes on along the minus strand of OU975470.1, from coordinate 6,603,244 downwards.
ATATTAAAACGAAACTACTGTTAGATTTATTGAAATTATAATGATTTTTGCATATAAATTCTTTAACAATTCATATAAATAATTAATTAAATGTAAAATGAATATATTTTGTACGCCTATTTTAGTAATGAGAATTTGGATCGATTTTTGGGTTGTCATACTGACTTGTTATTTCCTGCGGTTGTTATCTGTCAAAATGTGATGGCGCATCGTGCGTTTCCGTGGTAGCTTTAATTAAAATATAGTGATTCTTGCATTTAAACTCATTGAAAATTAATAAACATAACTAGATAAATGTAAAATGATTATATTTTGTACTCATTATTATAAATACGGGATTTATCACGTACCGTCTTATCGGTGTTTCGGTTCAATTCGTGAACCTTCATCAGGGTGAGTGCGATCCGCTCCGAATAACGTCTCGCCTCGCACTGCGCGCCGCTGCTCTCTGCGCGCGAGTGGACGCGCGGGGTGGTGGGGATTGGGTCAACGAAAGCACAGTGCGTTGACCCGCTGTGTCATCATCATTATCATCACTGCTGCTCTCTTCTGTAGTTCTTGGTACAGGCAAACACACAACACTAACTATGTCTCTACCAGGTTCACTCACTCTTCTGTCACTTGCATCATGAAGACATGGCCTCCAGGCCGGCGGTAGAACCCATCCTCTATCCCTGTTAAATTGAACCGAAACATTGTCGGTCGAAACACCGATAAGACGGTACGTGATAAATCCCGTATTCATAATAATGATTGAAATCAATCACGAAAGTTTTCTAAGTAAAAATATTTTGTACTCCTATTTTTGTAATTAGAATTTAGATCTATTTGTGTGTCGTAATGACTTGTGATTTCCGGTAGTTTTCGGGAGTTTTAAAAAAATGGAACGACGGTTCGTACGTTTCCGCGGAAAGAAAGATGGACGAACGACTTGCAAAACTCGTGGCATTTGACTTCGATCCTGAGCTGCAAAAGGTTGTCCATGGAACCGTAGGCCCCGCCATTTCTAAGAATCCTAGAGTAATTCTAACCTGGACTTAATTTACTGAGTATTGTTGTATCATGTATTCAAGAAGTAATAAATCCACTTATACTGGAAATATTGTCGTTTTTACTAAACTACTTTACTGATTTTGATGAAATTTCTATGGGACCAATCTGAAAGTAATAACTTTCTAAATCTGTTGACAAATGACGGAGTTTGAGGTAACACACATAAAAAAAATACAACCGAATTGAGAATCTGCTTCTTTTTTTGTAGTTAGTTAAAAAGTAGCCTATGTTTTAACATGGTTGTGATATATCTATGTACACACGGGTACACATCAAGCTATACATATCCAGTATAAGCTGACCTCTCATTTACGAAAAGCCTACACAATGTGAGGTCAGCTTATACTGGAAATATATAGCTTGATGTGTACCCGTGTGTACAAAATTTTAACACAATCGGTTTGGCCGTTACGACGTGTTTGAGTAACAAACAAAAAAACATCCAAACTATCGCATTATTATTAGTGTGAAGTATACGGAGAAAGAGGTACTTTTCCACCTTTATTATGCGCACGGCCATCGAGTAGAACTACAACCTAGGGGTCTTCAAGTCGCGAGCGGTTTCTTCTAGTCAAGCGTGTACCATCGTAGACTGCATCGCTTACCATCAGGCGAGATCGTGGTCAAACGCTAGCCTATAATTTATAAAACACAAGTGTGATAGATAGCAAATGATGATAAAAAAAAATTCTACAATAAAAATGAGCTTACCACAAAACACAGGAGCACAAAACTCCACTTTAAAACCATCCAATCGTTCCGAGTCAACGCAATTCTGCCAATTAAATAATCTTCTTCGAAAATTGAATCTTGCCCATGACCTCTGAGCCGGGACGTGGCTATAAAAGGAGGGCTTCTAAACCCGAAGCTGCTAGTATTCATCTGACTGTTGGCCAGAGATAATCTATTTTACCGAAATGCTGCAGTTTTTATTTGTGGCTTTAGCAGCGGTGGCGATGGCGGAGGTGACCCATGATGGAGTCTGCCCTGACATCAAACCTGTCGAGCACTTTAATTTGACAGCGGTAAGTTTTTACCTATGTATTAATTAATATTTACATTAATTTAACAAACACCTGGAATCGTTTTAGCTAATTTTAAATGGGTTTAATACCAGTAGCTTGGATATTTATCCAGTAATCAATATATATGTACTAAATATTATAAAGAGGAAAGATTTGTTGGGATTCGCTGACCTCCGTAGCGCAGTGGGCGAATAGCCGGCCGCGACGCAGGAGGTAGCGGGTTCAATTCCCGCTGCGGAACAAATGTTTGCATGGTCTGCAGATATTTGTTCCGGGTCTGGTTGTTTCTCTATGTATTATAAGTATTTACAAAAAAAAAGTATATATGTATTCTATCAGTTATCTGGTTCCCATAGTACAAGCTATGCTTAGTTTGGGGCTAGATAGCGCTGTGTGAAATGTCCAGCAATATTTATTTATTATATTTATTTGTTTGTTTGTATTGAATAGGCTCCGAAACTACTGAACCGATTTACTGAAAAAATTCTTTCACTGTTCGGAAGTTACACTATCCCCGGGTGACATAAACTATTTTTTCCAACTGCATCCAACTGCGCAGAAGGAGGGTAATGTTTTTATTGAAAAACTACGCGTGCGTAGTTTCGAATAAACTATTTTTAACGTAATTCCACTTAGTCAGTTTAACAGGTACCTACTTACATGATGAATGAATATGATTATTTTTACCAGCTGGGTCACTGATATTTTAGGACTTGGTAATAAGAATAATTTAAAATTTAAAATTTTCTATGATAATTAATTAAAAAAAACCTATTTTACAACAATACTAGCCATTAGCCCTACACGTGTTTTCATTTAATGTCGTACATATGTAACAAAACGCGTAGTATACTCTGAAACTATTGGTCCTATGTTATTACGTTTCAGTAACGGTTAATAAGTTCTGAAGTGCAACATTTAAAAAAAACCGGCCAAGTGCGAGTCCGACTCGCGCACGCAGGGTACCGCACCATTATCTATAAAAACGGCAAAAAATCACGTTTGTTGTATGGGAGCCCCCCTTAAATATTTGTTTCATTTTAATTTGAATATTTAGTTTTAAAATGAATATATAACTAAATATTCTGTGAATATTTCAAACGTATACCTGTTGACGTTATCAATATCGAGCTAAAACAAACAAAAAAATCGCGTTTCTTGTATGGGAGCCCCCCGTAATTATTATTCTGTCTTAATTATTCTGTTTTTAGTATTTGTTGTTATAGCGGTAAAAGAAATACATTATCTGTGAAAATTTCAACTGTCTAACTATCACGGTTCATTAGATACAGCCTGGTGACAGACGGACAGACAGACAGACAGCGGAGCCTTAGTAATAGGGTGCCGTTTTACTCTTTAACCCTATAAAATATGATAGGTAACTTTTTAACAAAAATATAAGCGACTTCAGATAACAGTAAAAACCAAACGACGGAACCGATTTTGATGAAATTTCTATGGGGCAAATCTGAAAGTATATCCTTTCAAATAATAAAATAATTTTCCAAATCAGTTGATAAATGACGGAGTTCTGAGCTAACAAACATAACATAAAAATTACAAATTTAAGACTTATATGATTTTCTCAGGGATGCCAGTGTCAGAACTGAAACCAAATGGAAATGTGACCATACGGGAAGCACCAGCTTTCAAATAAAAATTAATCATCAAAATCGGTTCACCCAGTAGAAAGTGCTGAGGTAACAAAACTAAACAAAAAAAAATCCTTTTTTGAAGTCAATTAAAAACAATTTTCCAGGGTACACACAGCTACACATCAAGCTATACAATTCCAGTATAATCTGACCTCGCATTGTGTATACTTTTCGTAGAATGAGAGGTCAGCTTATTCTGGTATCGTATAGCTTGATGTGTAGCCGTGTGTACCTCTCCTAATCAAATCAAAAAAAATATTTCAGAAAGATTTACAAAACTAACATAGGTTGGTTCACAAGTTTGGTGGTTGCAGGCATAAAGAGCCTTAAGCTAAGGTTATTGAATAATCTTGTGTTTTGGGGCTCGGAGTGCTAATAACAAAATCACAAACTACGGAATTTCTCGATTTCTAACAGTAATATTACTGAAAAAATATTATTAAAATGATAATGAGCATATAAATAAAAAGCTGTTATAAATAATAAAATCCTTACAATATAGGCTTCATTTATGTTTATGATACGGCGGTGAGAGGGTGAGTATGCGTAATGGAAGTTATAATTTACTCGCTGACCAATCCACAGCTTCGCACGCGTAGTTCGTCAATAAAAACATTACCCTCCTTCTGCGCAGTTGGGTAATAAGTAGCCTATATCACCCGGGGATCATGTATTCAAGAAGAAATAAATCCACTTATACTGGAAATATTGTCGTTTTTACTAAACTACTTTACTGATTTTGATGAAATTTCTATGGGACCAATCTGAAAGTAATAACTTTCTAAATCTGTTGACAAATGACGGAGTTTGAGGTAACACACATAAAAAAAATACAACCGAATTGAGAATCTGCTTCTTTTTTTGTAGTTAGTTAAAAAGTAGCCTATGTTTTAACATGGTTGTGATATATCTATGTACACACGGGTACACATCAAGCTATACATATCCAGTATAAGCTGACCTCTCATTTACGAAAAGCCTACACAATGTGAGGTCAGCTTATACTGGAAATATATAGCTTGATGTGTAGCCGTGTGTACAAAATTTTAACACAATCGGTTTGGCCGTTACGACGTGTTTGAGTAACAAACAAAAAAACATCCAAACTATCGCATTATTATTAGTGTGAAGTATACGGAGAAAGAGGTACTTTTCCACCTTTATTATGCGCACGGCCATCGAGTAGAACTACAACCTAGGGGTCTTCAAGTCGCGAGCGGTTTCTTCTAGTCAAGCGTGTACCATCGTAGACTGCATCGCTTACCATCAGGCGAGATCGTGGTCAAACGCTAGCCTATAATTTATAAAACACAAGTGTGATAGATAGCAAATGATGATAAAAAAAAATTCTACAATAAAAATGAGCTTACCACAAAACACAGGAGCACAAAACTCCACTTTAAAACCATCCAATCGTTCCGAGTCAACGCAATTCTGCCAATTAAATAATCTTCTTCGAAAATTGAATCTTGCCCATGACCTCTGAGCCGGGACGTGGCTATAAAAGGAGGGCTTCTAAACCCGAAGCTGCTAGTATTCATCTGACTGTTGGCCAGAGATAATCTATTTTACCGAAATGCTGCAGTTTTTATTTGTGGCTTTAGCAGCGGTGGCGATGGCGGAGGTGACCCATGATGGAGTCTGCCCTGACATCAAACCTGTCGAGCACTTTAATTTGACAGCGGTAAGTTTTTACCTATGTATTAATTAATATTTACATTAATTTAACAAACACCTGGAATCGTTTTAGCTAATTTTAAATGGGTTTAATACCAGTAGCTTGGATATTTATCCAGTAATCAATATATATGTACTAAATATTATAAAGAGGAAAGATTTGTTGGGATTCGCTGACCTCCGTAGCGCAGTGGGCGAATAGCCGGCCGCGACGCAGGAGGTAGCGGGTTCAATTCCCGCTGCGGAACAAATGTTTGCATGGTCTGCAGATATTTGTTCCGGGTCTGGTTGTTTCTCTATGTATTATAAGTATTTACAAAAAAAAAGTATATATGTATTCTATCAGTTATCTGGTTCCCATAGTACAAGCTATGCTTAGTTTGGGGCTAGATAGCGCTGTGTGAAATGTCCAGCAATATTTATTTATTATATTTATTTGTTTGTTTGTATTGAATAGGCTCCGAAACTACTGAACCGATTTACTGAAAAAATTCTTTCACTGTTCGGAAGTTACACTATCCCCGGGTGACATAAACTATTTTTTCCAACTGCATCCAACTGCGCAGAAGGAGGGTAATGTTTTTATTGAAAAACTACGCGTGCGTAGTTTCGAATAAACTATTTTTAACGTAATTCCACTTAGTCAGTTTAACAGGTACCTACTTACATGATGAATGAATATGATTATTTTTACCAGCTGGGTCACTGATATTTTAGGACTTGGTAATAAGAATAATTTAAAATTTAAAATTTTCTATGATAATTAATTAAAAAAAACCTATTTTACAACAATACTAGCCATTAGCCCTACACGTGTTTTCATTTAATGTCGTACATATGTAACAAAACGCGTAGTATACTCTGAAACTATTGGTCCTATGTTATTACGTTTCAGTAACGGTTAATAAGTTCTGAAGTGCAACATTTAAAAAAAACCGGCCAAGTGCGAGTCCGACTCGCGCACGCAGGGTACCGCACCATTATCTATAAAAACGGCAAAAAATCACGTTTGTTGTATGGGAGCCCCCCTTAAATATTTGTTTCATTTTAATTTGAATATTTAGTTTTAAAATGAATATATAACTAAATATTCTGTGAATATTTCAAACGTATACCTGTTGACGTTATCAATATCGAGCTAAAACAAACAAAAAAATCGCGTTTCTTGTATGGGAGCCCCCCGTAATTATTATTCTGTCTTAATTATTCTGTTTTTAGTATTTGTTGTTATAGCGGTAAAAGAAATACATTATCTGTGAAAATTTCAACTGTCTAACTATCACGGTTCATTAGATACAGCCTGGTGACAGACGGACAGACAGACAGACAGCGGAGCCTTAGTAATAGGGTGCCGTTTTACTCTTTAACCCTATAAAATATGATAGGTAACTTTTTAACAAAAATATAAGCGACTTCAGATAACAGTAAAAACCAAACGACGGAACCGATTTTGATGAAATTTCTATGGGGCAAATCTGAAAGTATATCCTTTCAAATAATAAAATAATTTTCCAAATCAGTTGATAAATGACGGAGTTCTGAGCTAACAAACATAACATAAAAATTACAAATTTAAGACTTATATGATTTTCTCAGAGATGCCAGTGTCAGAACTGAAACCAAATGGAAATGTGACCATACGGGAAGCACCAGCTTTCAAATAAAAATTAATCATCAAAATCGGTTCACCCAGTAGAAAGTGCTGAGGTAACAAAACTAAACAAAAAAAAATCCTTTTTTGAAGTCAATTAAAAACAATTTTCCAGGGTACACACAGCTACACATCAAGCTATACAATTCCAGTATAATCTGACCTCGCATTGTGTATACTTTTCGTAGAATGAGAGGTCAGCTTATTCTGGTATCGTATAGCTTGATGTGTAGCCGTGTGTACCTCTCCTAATCAAATCAAAAAAAATATTTCAGAAAGATTTACAAAACTAACATAGGTTGGTTCACAAGTTTGGTGGTTGCAGGCATAAAGAGCCTTAAGCTAAGGTTATTGAATAATCTTGTGTTTTGGGGCTCGGAGTGCTAATAACAAAATCACAAACTACGGAATTTCTCGATTTCTAACAGTAATATTACTGAAAAAATATTATTAAAATGATAATGAGCATATAAATAAAAAGCTGTTATAAATAATAAAATCCTTACAATATAGGCTTCATTTATGTTTATGATACGGCGGTGAGAGGGTGAGTATGCGTAATGGAAGTTATAATTTACTCGCTGACCAATCCACAGCTTCGCACGCGTAGTTCGTCAATAAAAACATTACCCTCCTTCTGCGCAGTTGGGTAATAAGTAGCCTATATCACCCGGGGATAGTGTAGCTTCCAAACAGTGAAAGAATTTTTTAAATCGGTCCAGTAGTTTTGGAGACTATTCCATACAAACAAACAAATCTTTCCTCTTTATAATATTAGTATAGATATTCAGGAATCTTAATGAGGTATTATTTAATACTTATTTCAAAAACACCGTAAGGTTTCCTCGACACTTGTTTGAACCACAAAAGAGCAGAAAATAATATTAAAATATTATTCGTTAAAATCCTGTACATTTTGTTCAACTTCTTTATTGTACACAAATAGATTTACAGATAAAAATAGCTTACAAAATGGACATGTACAAAGGCGAGCTTAACCCTAATAAGAGTTTTCTTCCAGCAAACCTTTGAAGATAGAGATATTTGATTATAGTGGTGGGTACGTGCACAGAGAATGACATTGGAGTAGAATACTAATATATAGCATATACTATAATAAATACAACACTTAACCATATTAAAAAAATAATAATAATACCTTTCTACTATACCTACATTAGAGATAAACATACTCGTAATACATTATACAAAATATAAATAATATTCCTACTTATACATAACATATATACATATACATACATAACTTCAATTTTTTTTTTAAAAACTGTGTAAACTTGAATTAGTAGAGCTAAGTTATCGCGTAGCGCATATCTGTGTCACTTCATAGTTGTATTGGCCGTGCGCGATAAGTTGGGACCTGAGCGCGGTGACGTCATATTGGCGTGTTTGTACCGCCCGCAAAAAAGCGAACATAACAAGCAGCCGCCCGCGGCTTCGTCTTTGTTTTTTTTAATCTAATTTATTATGTTACTCAGGGAGGACGCTGCTTTTTATCTAATCTTTTTTTACACTATTTGAATAAAATAAAAATACAATGTTTAAGTTTATACATTTATTTTATCTATTATTTACATTATCTCATCTTCGTCACTACTTAGTGGATTTATGCCTTCTAGAGGTTGTTCTTCGTCCTCAGTCTCACTATAATCACTTGACGAAGAGGTATCCAATAAATTTACAATATTTACTATAACAACAAAAACTACAACAACAAAACAATAACACAAACGAAAACTAAAAGAATTCCAGAGCGCGTCGTTACGTGACGTAGGCCAGTACGAGACTAAAAACCCTAGTAAAAAATAGTGATGCGAACGGTACAATACGGGCGCCATCGGGGAAGTGCAGGGGAAGCGGTCGGGGAGTCGCATTCCTAGCAGGTCCCAAGTTATCGCGCACGGGTAATACCTGCTTATACATAACATATACATATATACATACATAACTTAATATTTTTTTTTTTTAAAACTGTATTAACTTGAATTAGTAGAGCTAAGTTATCGCGTAGTTAGCGCATATCTGTGTCACTTCATAGTTGTAGTTATGTAAATGTTACAAAACTACCCGCATATAACTTTTATTTTGTATCACTTTTAATTTTGTTATTAGTACGATCAGCCCAACAAAATTGTAACTATAGTCTAACTTTTTATTAGCTGCAGTAAAATGACGTTTCTAAATGTCATTCCGTAAAATAATGTTACCAGCCTAATCTCAATAGGGATGTGATTCAGTTCACAAAAATTAATTAAATAACATTATTATGACGTTTATGTTTCATTTTGAATGTACCTCCCTATACTTCCACTAAAAAAGATCAATCCTCTAGTATAGTAATAATAATAAGTTAAAAAAATACATTACAACTTAATATTAAATCTCAAAAAAAAAACCAAACTGATTATTCATTTATGATTCACTCATTTAGCTACATCCCTATTTATTTTTCTTCAAAAACCGGCAACCCACAAAACGTCATTTTACTGCAGCTAATAAAAAGTTAGACTTTAATATTTTTAAGTTTCTCTTTAAGTGAATTGTAATTCTTTGAGAAATAAATGTATTAAACCAGAAGCTACATTAAACTTACTTTTAGACAGAAAGGTTTTCGTAACAACAATCTGTCTTATTAATATAATATATCTCTTAAGAGATATATGTACATAATCACTTAAAAAAACCAATAGTTGTTGAAAAATTACTTTTTCAAAACAAGATTTTATAACATTCATAATCGGAACCTCAAGCAGATTCAAATGAGTCCAAACACTAGTAGCCTACTATAATCCATTCTGAAGTTCCGTTGTCTAGCATCCGTCTCCATCATGAGACCACTCCTAAGGTACTATATTATTGCATTGTCACCGAAGTTACATAAGTATTTCAAATTTCAGCTCAATCGGTTGAGGGGAACGGGTTTAAAATTCAGTTGCAAGATTCCACCCGGACAAACATACATACATTGCAAGTTAATAAAAAGCATTTAAAAAAACTTAAGTAAATAGAGGCTCTGCTTTCAATACCCAACCTCTACTTTTTATTTGTTACGGGACATTAGGAGAACACAGCAGACAAACAATGGAGAAAATATATATTAAAACGTTTATTTCGGACCAGAAATGGATCTATAAATATTGTTAGCAAAAACAGTAAAATCTTAATTAATTACCTACTTAATCTTTAAAAAAAATATTGTTAGAATAGAATACTCTTTATTGCACCACCAACAAAATTATAATATAAAGAAATACACAAAAATAAAGGTAAGTACAATGGCCGGTCTTATCACTAAAAGCGATCTCTTCCAGACAACCTTTGGATGGACAGGACAAAAAAATCAAAGAGACGGCGGTGTATCTATGTTCATAAACCTACATAAACTACCTATACTAACTAATAAACTAAAACTCAACAGAGTTATTTTAACTTAACAAATCTAAAAGAGTTATTTCAAAAACTTTAACATTCACAATAATAGTACCTAAGTAGATTACTGCAGCGGCCAGCAAAAGAGGCATTGATGTACGAATCACATACGTAAGTCCATCAATGCCTAAGTGTGTCCAAGGCTTGTATAGTACTTTTCTTAAATAACGAGCGGAAATTATAAAATAAAATAACAAATACAATTACTTTCCAAAATCAATGACCAACAATGCACAACAATAATTTTTCCCGGTTTAAAGTGTTCATTTGTTTTTTTAATAGGCTGCTTTCTATTTGCATGCCAGTTCGAAATTTAAATAAAACCTTTGATAAGTTACCTCCTTGGTTGCCATGTTTCGGAGTAGAATATAGTTCCATTTTTAAATTACACGATATAGGTATGAGTTTACTATGTAATTTATTTTATTTATTTGGCCGCTAAACCACGAGCGATATGGATTTTCATACAACTTTTGCCGGCCGCTGCTCGTATGTGTTTGACCAGTACAACAATTTCGATTTATCTCGAAGAAGGTTGTCAACATAATGCTCAAATTTCCAAGCATGTTTGAGAAAAAAGTATTATCTATGTAGGTAGAAACAGCGTCGCTAACTGGTACCGATTTCCAAAAAGTTTTCAAAAATATTTATTATACGCAACAAATATTTAGGAAATCGTCCTTCTTTTTTTTATTTCGATTTTTAAATATGAAGGGCGTCTGTACATACTCTAATTTTGTTAGATAACAAATAAACCAATCATCCAATTCACTACTAACAGTTAATAATTATGTAATCGTATGGGAATCGAATCGATTCAGGGTTAGTTAATAAGGCAACGAGTAATCGACAACAGTCAGTTAGACGTATTCAGTAGGTCAATTGCTTCAGAGGAAATTGGATGTAGCTATTATTCTGCTTAAAACTAATTAGTACACATATTTTGGAAAACAAATCCTAATTGAAATAAGTTATTAATTAAGTAAGGAGTGGAGCTCACTTCCGGCGTATGTTATTCCGAACCAGTATAATCTTGGAGTCTTCAAGTCCAGAGTGAGCTCTTTCTAGACAAGCGTGCTCCATCTTCGATCACACTTTCACCTACCATCAGGTGAAGGTGCAAAAATTTTAATAATATACATATTTATTTCATACTAGTTGTATGCCCGCGACTACGTCCGCGATTTTCTAGATCTTAAATAGATCTCTAATTGTGAATCTAATTTATCCAGGGACCCAATCAAACTCACACAAAAAAAATCATCAAAATCCGTTCAGCCATTTTTGAGTATTAAGGAGACTAATGAACAAACAGTTGATTTTTATATTAATTTCATAATTGCCGGATGTGTTCTATTTTGTGTGAATCAAAATAAAATAGCTATTAGCTATTTAAAAGTACTCAGTAATAATTTTCTAATGATAACCAAGCCACGCAAACTTGGCAGTAACGTAGCGTGGGTGTTAGCCGCCCGGGGCGGAAGAAAATTTTCCCGCACTTATATTTAGGTATTCTGATTTAAGACTATGTATAAGGAATGACACATTTCGTGCTCATTTCAATCGCTCCGAATAGTAGGTGCATCAAAAGTAATGGGTCAAATATTTACAAGAAATTATTTATTGGGAAATTTTGCCGCCCCCTAAAGGTGTCGCCCGGCCCCCCTACTACGCTACGCCACTGCGTGTGGCTCATGCTCTCAGGCCACAGAACAAAAAAAACAATAGAACTAGCATGATGACTTTTCACTATGAAAACCAGTGTAGCTAAACTCAGACATGTAAAAACTAGCACACTTAGAAATAAAAGTTATAATTGGTTGAAAGAGAACGTTCAAAAAGTCATAAAACCATAAAACTAATTTTACGGATACTTTAGCCACTAAGGGAACATGGTTCAAAGTTCAATAAAATAAATAGTAATAAAAAAGTAAACTTACCAAAAGATGGCGCTTTAGAAAATATTTTTATTTTAGTCTCTATTAATTAGAAATAAGACTGATAATGCAATGGCTGTTACTTAATTACCCACAAAACAAAGCCACTCAACAACAGATGACGCTGTGGCTAACGATTTTTGTTATAGTCTCTAACAGCAAAGAATAAGATTGATAATGCCATGACTGTTACTCTCTTGTCCAAAATACTTTGCTACTGCTTTAGTGATGTACCTATGAGGATACAAGACGAATGTATCGATATCGATTATCACCTACCTACTATGGATAACGAAATAGGTACGTCAGGTTATAATATAGGTGGTCGAAATAAACAGCTTATCTTTTCTTTCTTTCATAACATAATCACAGGTTTTCTACTCATAAATACTTAAAAAAATATTATATTACTGGAATATTAATACTGAATTATTATACGGGCACACTAAAAGTTTTCGGAATCAATAATACAAAAATACTATTAATGGTCAAAAATGAATTTATTTTTTATGTCTCAAAATATTCTCCCTTTGCGTCAATGCACTTTTTCATACAATTGAACCAATTTTTAATACATTTGTGCCACTCCTCCGGTGGTGACGTCAGATAAATTTTTTTCATACTCTTCGATAGCCTCTTCTGGTGATGAAAACCGTTGATCGGGTTGATTGATTTTTACATATTTTTTTTACATTCTTCGGTTCTTGATGTTTGGGAACAGATAAAAGTCACACGGTGCCAGGTCAGGACTCATAACTTGTACGTTTTTTTAATTTTTTTTTTGTCTGGCGCCTTGTGGAAACTGAAAACAGAAGTTATAATAATATACCATAGGTCTAAAATGCATTCAAAAAATCATCAATAAAACAAAAGGAATTAACGCCCTAAAACTTACACACCTTATAATAGGGGGTAACTAATTAAAACTATCGATAACACATTCATCAGTATATTGGGGTCACATCCCTAATTGAGTAGCGTAAGTTGAGGTTTAAGAGAAACGCGACCTTAAAGGGTATGATTCACAGTCTATTTTGTTTGACGATTTGGCATTTTAAACAAAACTAACAAAAAACAATAAAATAATATATCCTAATACCGGTTGGTATTAGGATATGCCCCCCTTTTGTTCAATTTTTGGTTCGGCTATAATATTTACACTCAAAAACGGCACAATATGGCATTTTTATATATTTTTGAAGTATGTTTACCCCACAGAAATTGAAACACGACTGAATTGAGCGAAGCTTATAGTGCGCGGAACTCCGCGTACTTGGTGTTACGCGGGCCCCGCCTACTTACGAGATCTATTGTTTTTTGTGTTCTGTGTCTCAGGCCATAACCACAAAATATACGTATAAAATATTTTACATATTATTATCTTATCAGATTTGATATTTTCACTGAGGCCAGTTACAGCATATGTTTTACAAACATTCCTTTTCGCGTCATTTTATTTATCATTTTTATCAGCATGCATTTATCTAATAATAACGAATCTTTAATTTAAGTCACGCCATTTACGCCAAATCCTGTTCATTATCAGTATTTTAAACCCCACTGGCTTACTGGTAACTTATTAGCCTAAATAATAGCGAGTCTATAGCACTAGGTACTTTTCTATATGCCATCTACGCTCTAAATAATCGCTATGATTAACGCTGGCTCTGAGATGGGACGATTTAAGGGGCAGACTTTGAATATTGCAACCCTAACAATTATCATTCTCCTAGTTGTATGGTATTGAAATTTAAATACACGATATTCAAGGATATAAGTAACAAAACTATTGTTCTAAAAACACGAATTACTTGGTTAGATTGTTTAGCAACCGCCAACTTGACTCCGCAAGCGGTATTAAGATTTCCGAATTGCCCACTGCACCACACAGACAATGGCCCACCTACTCTCATGCACCTTCTGCCAGAGACTAAAAAAAACAAAAAGATATTTCACAATAATTATAATATCGCGATAAACATGAAAATTAACTAAGAAAGTCTTATGCCCTTCCTCAAACTAAAAAATAAGTTGTGCACGAACATAAAGCATTACGTAACGGAGAAAGTTTGATTTTATACCCCATAAATTTTTATACCCCGGGCTTATATATGAAAATCGATTCATAAGGAGTAAACTTTAATAATCTCACTTCGTCAGTTCTTCTTCTTAGCGTGTCAATAGCTCTTATTATATTGTGTTAGATAGGTACTTGACTACATTGATGGCGTCAGAAGCCATTTTTAAGTCAACCATTTTGCAGGTTCGGGCACAAAGGGCACATTAATAGGTTTTGCATCGACTGTGCAGAGTCACCACAGTCGCAAATGTTAACTTCGTCAGTTATACAAACACAAACGATAAAAAACAAAACACTTTCATTTGCAGTCTACGAGCCATTGGGGCACGGGCACACTAAAAACTTGCCTATTATGCCTAAATACGAGCACTTGATTGCGGCCAAATAAACCTTGAATCAAAATTATATAATAGCAGATGACCAAGCTAGCAAAACTATGTACCGGAATGTATTCGTTTTGATCAAGGCTATGTTCATATGACCGTGCGGTACAAGATCAAATTAAATAGTGTTTATCGTCTACATTACCGCGCGCTACCGTAGCTGCACTTCTGCATTACTGCTACCGTAGCGCGCGGTAATGTAGACGATAAATACTGTTCAGTTTGATCTTGTACCGCGCGCTTAGTAGTTCCGCGTGGTACCGCGCGTTCATATCAACTTAGCCTTATTGTTTCCTTGTTAGCTATGTAAATAAATCTTGGCCAAGTGCTGACGGGGCTTCCCTGTCTGATGGGTTAACGCTATTGTGTGAAATGTGTAAAAAAATCGTTATCAGTTTAAAAGGAGATATAGCGTTATAATATAATGTGCGATAAAAGCCAGATAAAGCGACTTATATAATTTCATTATATGTAAACTGAACATATTGAGAGTATTCATTTATTAAATAAAACATACAGTATAGTTGAAAGAAAAACAACCTGGTGCTGTATTCGAAAAGATCAGAAATCAATACATTAGTTTTATGGAATTCACAACAAGAAAAAGCTCGATCCCAAACAGCACCCTTCTACTGTTATCCTTAAAGAAGTTCTGTAAATTGCCTCCTGTCCCCCAAAAAAACTAAACAGCGGATAAAAAATAACTAAAATTAAATAAACAGCTACAGAACATAATTTCAGATTTACACTATTTAGACTTTTTGAGATGCATAGCAAGATAAATATTCTCTAGTATTAGTTAAAATTTAAGCATTTCACAACTAGTAGTAATTATACGTATAATATAACAGATATTCTAGTTAACATAATATATAAATACTGATAAGTAGATTTGTAAGACTTTACCATACAACATTATTCAAAAAAGTTTAAATTCTTAAGTTGATAGCATTGTATCGAAGAGCAACGACGCCCTGCCGTCATACAGTGAAAACTAGTACGGAGGGTAGTCACTTATTTTAATGTATTCGTCATAACTGCAAACTTATGTTACACTAGCTTCGCTTGCGTAGTTTTTCAATAAAAACATTACCCTCCTTCTGCGCACTTGGGTAAAAAGTAGCCTGTGTCACCCGGGGATAGTGTAGCTTCCCAACAGTGAAAGATTTTTTTAAATCGGTCAAGTAGTTTCGGAGCCTATTCAATACAAACAAACAAATCTTTCCTCTTTGTAATATTAGTATTGACTAGGAAACATGAATGTATATAGTTTCAGTCTAGATTTTAACTTAATTTTTCTTAACTTAACATAATTACATTACATTTTGAAACCCTTGTGGTCAAAGCATGATTAAATGGATCATTATTTACCTTAAAAGTTTCTAAGAAGTTATGCCCCCATTAAGCTTACATTTATTTGTTTTAATTTTATATCTGTTGTGTCTAGCTTGCAAGGTATAATAAAAGAATTTGCATTCATTCATTCATTCAAGAAAATTAAAATTTAGTTAACACAAGTAAGGAGTGGAACTCACTTCCGGCGAATGTTTTTCCGGACCGTTTTTTTCACACAGGGCTATCTAGACCCAAACTAAGCAGAGCTTGTACTATGAGAACCTGACCTGTGCTATGAACTATGAACTGGTTCTCATAGTACAAGCTCTGCTTAGTTTGGTCTGCTCGGCTGAGACTCAGGAGGTAGCGGGTTCGATTCCCGCCGCGGAACAAATGTTTGCATGATCTACAGATATTTATTCCCGAGTCTGAATGTTTTTCTGTATATTATAAGTATCTATGTATAAAAAATGTATATAAGTATTCTATCAGGTATCTGGTTCACATAATACAAGCTCTGCTTAGTTTGGGGCTAGATAGCGCTGTGTGAAATGTCAAGCAATATTTATTTTATTATTTTAAAGGAAAAACGATCCCTTAGGATTACATCGTTGTCCAACATCACAGAACATCACTGTACTAATAATTATGAAAGTCTTAGACTTTACTAGTTTTCGAATGGTTATCGACCAACTTATGTCTGTAGTTGGGTTTGTAAACAGTTCTTAATCATATACAATACAAAATAACTAAAATCAACTGCAAAATTAAATTTGTATTTTAAAATAAAGCTATACTGGCTACGGAACACTGCACTGTGCGTGTTTCAACACACACTTGACCAATTTATTTCATACTAGCTGTTGCGCGCGACTTCGTCCGCGTTACAATACTAAATGTGTAGGTAAACTAGAAATATAGCTGAACTTGCTGTTGCAACTTGACTTGACACTTCATTTTTATCCTAAATTATGCGATAAAAAGTTGCCTATAATCCAGGTTATAATCTACGTAAATACTAAATTTCATCGAAATCGGTTGAGCCGTTACGACGTGATTGAGTAGCAAACAGACTAAAAAATAAATAAATAAACAAACATCCAAACTTTCGCATTTATAATATTTGTATGAGTGTGATGATATGGCTATTGAACTTAATTTATTTTAATATTTTTTTTCACAGTACCAAGGCATCTGGTATGAGATTCAGAAGTTCCCCACTCCAAATGAAAAGGGAGGCAAGTGCGGGTCTGCTGAATACAAACTGGAGGGGGATGTCGTCAAAGTGAAGAATACCCACGTTGTTGATGGAACCCAGGCCGTCATCGAAGGCACTGCCAAGCTCGCTGAAGACGCGAAGAACGCTGCTAAGCTGCTCATCAGCTTAAACTTTGGAGGTGAGTTTATTATACTGTTTTTTACAAAGATCTCGTGTCACGTTACGTACGGCATTAAATGAAAACACTGTTAGGGCTAATGGCTAGTATTGGTTGTAAAATAGGTTTTTTTAAATTCGTTACAATAGAAAATTTAAAATTTTCGATTTTCGAATTTGGCAATTACATTGTCATTTCTTTCACAAATTTTACAATAAATTTGTTCACTGTTGCATGGATTTGGTGCTGTTACCTACCTATCTTTCTGTTGATATGTTCTTCTTTTGCGGGGATATTATGGCGTCTTTTGCGGATTCCTACTCCGAAGAGTCTAGATTTTGAAGCTTCTGTTGCGGGAGTAGGTTCATCGAGCCGGAGGGTCCATTACAACAAAGAAGAAATCATGAATCAATGGAATTCAAGAAAAGTATTTGCCAACTTCAGTACTGTGGATCAGTGTATCGCATTTGCTGAGGAAAATGGTTTGATTTCATCAAGGAAAGTGTGTGCCTACCATAAAACGCCCATGTTATTTATAAATTATCTGTTGAACTATGAAAAATAGTAGACTGAATCGAGACGGGCACCCCAACTTGAGTAGGTTAGGTTCAAAAAGAGTGACAGAATCGACACGGGGCACTCCGACCCCACTTGGTCTTGTGCGTGACACCCCTAGAGTGTATATAAAGAGTGCGGGAGCCAGAAGCTCGCGGGAGGTCCTGAGCTCAGGGGCGACCTTAAGAGCTTCTGGCGGGAGAGTCCACCCAGAGTCCAGGGGGTAGGAGGAAAAAGTGGTCTATGAAAACGTGGGGAGCAACGTTTTAATGGACCACTTTTTGCTCCAACCCCTTGGACTCTACCTATTTTCAATATAAACAATTTTTTTTTTCTTACTTAACCTCAAATATTATTTTAAATTTTCTCAAAAACTATAGGTTTTTGTAAGTCCTCGCCCATTAGGGGGAGGTTTTCAAGTCTTCCCCTCCAACCCTCCTCCCCCCATCTCTCTATTAAACCGTTCCTAAAAGAAAGACATTCCAAATACAGTCGAATTGAGAACCTCCTCCTTTTTTGAAGTCGGTAAAATACACCATTGATGCCAGGTTACATAGTCCAGGTACAAACAAGTGGTTGACAGCGAGGCTCAAACTAAGCTATAATTATCTATAAGCACAAGGTACATGGAGCTTGTAACTTGGGCTTCAAGATGATGATAGACTTTATATCAATATTTAGCTTCTTTAATAAAGCAAACATATGTAAAATTTTACTTAGAAAACTTTCGTGATTGATTTCAATCATTATTATAAATACGGGATTTATCACATACCTTCTTATCGGTGTTTCGACCGACAATGTTTCGGTTCAATTCGTGAACCTTCATCAGGTTCCTTTATCAGGTGCGATCCGCTCCGAATAACGTCTCGCCTCGCACAGGTTCACGAATTGAACCGAAACATTGTCGGTCGAAACACCGATTAGAAGGTACGTGATAAATCCCGTATTTGTAATACTAATTTTTAATTGTCTGAATGCTTTTGTTAATTTAATTATGTCTTGTCTGAATTTGAAGTTTCTAGTTTTAGGGTGATATAATTTTAATGCATCGTGTACTTTTATATTGTATTCACATATTTGATGACAATCTATATATAAAATTGTATGTCTGTTTTAATTAGTGCTAAGTGGATTGTAATCTGTTTTGTGGGTTAATAAATTAAATAAATAAATATAAATATTAAAAGTACAAGGCCAAATATCGCGTTTAAAACGAAATTTGTTAGTTTATCGCTAACCCAACCCAATCTTATCAAAGATAACAATACTGAATCACGATAAAACATTGACATAGGAACACTTATATTTTTACCGGTCTGGGTGTTTCTCTACGATTATTTTAAGTATATACAAGAAAAAAAATAGGTCAAATCAAACGACAATAAAACGGTAGGACTAGTCCACCAATTTAAGGTTGCGCAGCGAGCTATGGAACGGGCTATGCTTGGAGTTTCTCTGAAGGATAAAATCCGTAACGAGGTTATCCGACAGACAACCAAGGTCACCGACATAGCCCAGCGGATTAGCAAACTGAAGTGGCATTGGACTAGCCATATATGCCGGAGAACCGACAACCATTGGGGTAAACGAGTTCTTGAGTGGAGACTGCGTCTTGGAAAACGTAGTGTGGGGCGTCCACCGGCTCGGTGGAGCGATGACAAAAGAAAGGTGGCGGACAGATATTGGATGACAAGAGCCGAAGACCGGGCTCAGTGTCGCGTATTAGGAGAGGCCTATGTCCAGCAGTGGACTAATGTGGGCTGATGATGATGATGATGAAATCAATTTATTTGCTGACTATAGGTGCAAAGATATAACTATAAATATATCGTTACGCCGAGGCAGTTACAGAATAAGTAATAGTCGGCTTCTAGAAGCAAACCTATTGTGTCACAGAATAGGTAATACTTGGTGTAGAATATACCTACATGCTACGTTTTTACCTACAGTTGCACAAAATAAGAAATAGTAGTCAGTCGAAATACTGTCATAATCACGTTTTGTGGTTTGTGTTCAACGTGTTTTTGACAACAACGTGTTCAACGTGTGATAACTCTCTCTTTCTATCATCACTAACTTATATATACCTCTCAACTACCGTTTGCACTTTTCGTAACGCATTCACCAGCTTACTCCCCAAGTCAGCGTCCGTAAAGAAGTTTTACTTCAAAAATACAGTCGAATTGAGAACCTTCTCCTTTTTTGAAGTTGGTTACGTATAATGACTCACTACATACATATGTTTCCTTTCAGATAAAGCCAGGGAGAGTCCTCTGAACGTGGTCGCCACTGACTACAAAAACTATGCCATCGCACACAACTGCAAATATGACGACAAGAAGAAGACTCACTCAGGTGCGTTACTTAAATTTCTCAATTTTGTTTTTGTATAAAATACACAAACATATTCACATTTAGATATACTTAAAAAGATATAACACTAGCCGTTACCCGCGACTTCGCACGCGTTACACTACTAAATGTCTAGGTAACCAAGAAATCAAGCAATAATAATTTAGAATTTAACTTATTATTTCATTCTATTGTTCCTATGTTTGTTTAATATAATTTTCTGTTTTCTCTTACTTGTGCTTTCTCTTTGATGATATACCTTTTGATTGTATTGTGTGAATTTGTGTGTGCTATGGTAGCAAATACATGTCTGTCTATGTCTAAAGTCTGTCTATGTCTAAAGCTAAACTCGCTGTTGCAATTTGACTTGACACCCCATTTTTTTCCCATAGAACCTGATTTATATGACAAACAGTAACCTAGATGATAATCCAGGTTATAATCTACGTACATACCAAATTTCCAACCAGAACCAGAGATTTCCAGAGAACCAAATCGGTTCCGCCGTTATGACGTGATTGAGTAATAAACAAATAAATAAACGAAAATCTAAACTTTCACATTTTTAATATTAGTGCGAAGTGTGATATTTAGTAGTAAGATAAAACGGTACACACGAATACACATCAAGCTATACCCTTCCAGTATAAGCTGACCTCGTATTGTGTAGGCTATTCGTAGAATGAGGCTTGATGTGTAGCCGTGTGTACGTGTTAAATCTATAATTTATCCTTCGTGGATCATTTCAAATGATTCAATCATTTTAATCACTTTTATCGTTTATCTTTTAATCATTTTATCACGAAAGTTTTACTTAGATAATTTAATATATATATATATATATATATATATATATATATATATATATATATATAAGTATACACGTATTAAAGTATATAGATATATTGTTAAGATTTTGGGAATTTGGATGCTACTGAAGTTCCTGACTATCACTGACTTATATGACTGTTGAAGACGATATTTTGGTGATGGTACGGTAACGTAAAGTGGTCAAAGGAAATTGATAATATTAAATAATAAATAAATAAATGATAAATTTATTTAATCACATAAAACGAGTATGTTACAAAGATATTAATTGTAAGATATTATTAAGTACTAAGTTATTAAGTATACGTCAATCATTAATTTAGTGCATAGTAACATTTTTGTAGAAGCCATGATTTAAATTTAATTTTAAATGGTCAAGTCTTTCTTTATACTATTTATTATATACAGTGACACATATGGCAAAACAGTTCTTTTTGAAAAATTAAATGCCGCGTTTACAATCTAAAACGAGTCTTTCATCATTGCTCGTATTTCATGGATAAATGTATTTAGCTCTCTTAAAGAGATATGGATGAGTTCTCACAAACATGTCACTAGCTGGTAGACTGACCAGGTTTGGGCCCATTTTCGTAACCTCGAAGTTCTGTATGCAGTTACTAAACTACTACAAGCCACAAAATACTTTGACGTTCCATATTTTAGGTTTCTTCACTTTATGTCGGTTCCATCAGGACGCTCAGCCACTTACCCGTATAGGTATGGTCTACATAATTAGGTCTACATACTTGCTCATCAGCTTCGTCTAATCCCTCCGTACACCGAGACACGTTCTGGGTGATCCTGATGACAAAAAACCTCCGCTAACGTGGAGATTCCAGAGTCGTCTACTCACAACAGAGCAAACACTACACAGATACACCGACCTCGCCGGCTAGGTCGACGAGTCCCTTCAGTTGCCGCCTATACAAGGCATAAACATGTACCTGGGCGTTGGCAATGGCCCAAGCCGAGGCTCGTACCTAAGTGGTGCCCTTGCGCTAGTTCCTACATCAAAACTTACTGGGCTGAGCGCCCTCTGCGCTCACCAAGAGTTTGGTTAAGCTGCATCGGCCTCAGAGGCCAACAGCGAGTGAGTCCTTCAGAAAAGGTTTCTGAAGGGAATGACTGGCGATTTCATTTGTTTGATAGTTCGCGCTCGTCGTCTCGCACTGTGGACGGTCAGAATCCGCTCTCGCTCTCGCACCCGCTTACGCTGCACTCGGAAAACACATCTAGGTAAACAAATAAATTAGACGACCTCTATGACGCAGAGATACTAGAGATGTGTGGATTGAGTCTCGACAGTAGACAAATGCATGATCAGGAAGTGTGATCAAAGTGATCCTTGTAATTTTAATGAATAAATGACTATTAAATTTTTAAATATTGAGCTAATTACTGTAAAAGTAATATCTGACACTGTTTACGCGGGAAATGCAAATATAGCGAAAAATGTACAAAATTAAGAGTTTGATTATTCCGAGAGATGGAAGCTGAAAACTGTTTTGGATTTGGCTGAGAAAAGAAACAGTTTCCGATAAGGAAGGATGCACAATGCCTTTAAATCCTTTGATGGCGTGTAGCGGCGACAGATTCGAATAAGATTGACCTATATTCACTGTATTTCAACCACAAAATTGAGTTCTTTATGCGAGACGAATTCTAACACGAAAGCGGTGCGGCCATTTTTTTACAAACTGTTTTTCGTCACACTTTCGATAGATGGCGCCACTTTGTAGGCGCTCACGACGATGTTGAACGTATAGCGCGTCCTCGATCACACGTATAGAGATAGGTATGCGTAGGAGAAAAATAGATATATAGGAGGTTTAAACAACAATAAAATAAAACGATTTGTTTTACGAAAATAGTAATGAGATGAAAATTACGATTTAAAAATTTTAAAATTGATTCAGCGCTACCAGACACTCTCCACATAGGGAATCTAAGGGCTCAGGCAGGACTGATTAACAAAAATGAGACTGATGGACGGGTACATATTTATGTGGACAAATTTACAAAAAAAAATTGTCGAGCTGGCGCAGGCACGAAACAAATGACATCTTCTTATGAAAAAGATGCCTAGAAGTGAGTCTGATGGTCGTGTCAAGGAAGGTTATGACATGATACATGATTCAGTCACGTTTTTGTGCACGTGGATCTTATGGTGATAAAAGATAGAGATAAAATTTATTTGGACATTGATAAAATGTATTAGGTATGTAATTAATTAGTTGTGCTGGATTTAGAAAAAACGAACTGTAGTTTATAAATTGCCATCAAAACTTGATTGATAAGCATCAACACATTTGGATAAGGTCAAATGAGACAAAATTAGATTGAAAGATTTATACCACACATTTAAGACTGCAAAATTGGGTTGCTAAGGCACCGTCATGCACTTGAATGAAATCTAATCAAAAGATTTGATTTTATGTAAATTTCCTTTTTAGGGAGCTTTTTTGTCCGTAATATATTTGTGTACAACCCATACTAATATTATTATTTCGAAAGTAACTCTATCTCTGTTTGTTACGTTTTTACAACTAAACAGCTCGACCGATTATGATGAAATTTGGTACATAAATCGATTATGATCATGATTGAAACATAGGCTACCTTTTACTCGACTGTGCAGAATACAGTAATGTTTTTACGGACAAAGCACGCGTGCAAAACTGCAGGCGGATCAGAAAGAACTTCAGTATTATTATGCAACAAAAATTGTAACCGAATCAAAGTAAATAGTCATACCATGGAGGTCTAGTAGTCATCCAAATCCTTTCCCAGGTGCTAAAGCAACGGTGTTCTTTGCACAGCTAATGCCAAACAATCAGCAGCAGCCTTGTCTTTATGAAAGGCAAAGTTTAAGCATCTGGAAAATGTTCAATAAAATAACACTTCTGTTTCAGATTCTATCTGGATTCTTGCCAGGAAAAATAAGCTGGAAGGCGAAGCCAAGACTGCCGTCGACAACTTCTTGAAGGAACACTCCAAAGAGATCGACATTACCAAACTAGTTAGCACCGACTTCTCTGAAGAAGCTTGCAAGTTTACCAGCACCACTGTCATCACTGACCCTAACTCCAAGAAGCAGTAAAACGGATCTACTTATTAAAGCATTCAAGGCATGACTGTACGCAAAGCATAAGTAAAAAAATCATTGTCCTCAGCAACTACCCATCAGAAATAGATAGCGTTTACTTGTAAATTTACCAGGTGATTTGGTTTCTGAGGCGAAAAATACAAATGAAGAGCCTCAAAACTGAGGAGCTAAATTAATATTTATACTTTAAATAGTCATTGTCATTTGTATTGTCATTGCAACAATAATGATTATGTTGTTCATTTTAGAGCCTGACTTCATTTTTATTATTAGAATAAACGACTTACCTACATTTTAAAGTTTTCATTATCACGATATTCAGCATGATAATTATAACATTAGCCGATAATGTTGTTCCGACAAAATCAATGCGTTTTTAAAGATTAAAGTCTATCAATATTTATCATTGGATAAGTATCTACAAGTGATTACATTACTTTTAAGCGACTTCAAATAAATTATTCTCATTTAAGCTGTATGTTACTGACGATATCTTCAACAATTATTATCCATTTAGACGATTATTTTTTATTCTATAGAGTGTAGATTAACGTGCCGGCGAACCCTGAGCGCAACTTCAATTCGGCCGCGTCAAATACTTCGCCCTGAATATCGCTATCCCTGTTTAGTGACGATATAATCTATGTTCCCATGAGAGAGAGAGTACGTAAGATGTTGTTGTTTTTAATACGAAACAATTAGGTTGAAAACAGGTATTTTATGACGTAAAAACATGCAGAATGCGATACGAATCTATTTCATTTTAGGTAAGTATATTGATCTAATATATGGTTGGGAACCTAGATAAATACTATTAAAATTAAAATAATACCATAATAGGATAGAAATATGCTCCAATTAGAAACGATCTTGGTAGTACGTGTTGTATGGGCGATTGTCCCTCCGGTGTCCCCTTAAGGTTGGTCCTTTATAAGATTAGTGAAGATATGACGATGGAGTATATGATAGAAACGCATCGCGATTAAGTAATTATTTAGGAAGGGAATATTGCATGCGACATTTAACTGCTTGTGTAAAACGCTGAATGTAGCAGTACTTATACTATAAAACACTAAACGCCTTGTACCATATTATTGTTATTTATTATCTGGATGTTTTTCTATATATTATAAGTATGTATTTACAAAAAAAAATGTATATATGTAAGTATTCTATCAGTTATCTGGTTCCCATAGTACAAGCTCTGCTTAGTTTGGGGCTAGGTAGCGCTGTGTGAAATGTCCAGCAATATTTATTTATTTATTATGATATTAAGCAATTAAGGGGATACTTCTTTTATTTATACTATACAATTTTGGGTAAGCAGGTACCTATAAACAAAGCAAAGTATATATAAAATCCTAATCTAACAAGCCGCTGCCCACTGGCAGTGCCCAGAATGCTGGGCGCATTGCCACGTTGAATGGCAATACTTAAACGTTGGCCAAAATACTGGCCAGCATTTTGGTCACGCGACGCCTCGACCAGGCGTTTTGAAAGTTAATTATAAATTTAGACATAGACATAGACATAGACATAGACAGACATTTATTTGCTACCATAGCACACACAAATTCACACAATACAATCAAAAGGTATAACATCAAAGAGAAAGCACAAGAGAACACAGAAAATACAACAAACATAGAAACAATAGAATGAAATAATAAATTTACAATGTAGTCAGGGTTAAATTAAAAAGAGGCAAGTAGGTGTGTATGTATTTAGTGGGTGCTCGGTCCCCACGAACCAAGGGTCTCAACTCCAAAAGGCCCAAATATAAAGCATGTGTTTAGACTACTGTATTTGTGCCTCTTGAGGGTTTCAGCCGATTCAGCCGCTGCACCAGCCTTATTTTGCGTACCGGAAAGATGTGACGGCGCTAAAGTGTCAACACAAGTGACGTCCCACACTAAAAGCCGTCCCATCTTCCACGGAATTAGTGTCATTCCGTTAGGTCTTTTACCATCGACACGTACGAGACTTGGTTCCAAAATGGCGGCGCAGTTGGCGGTGGTAAAAGCTCGACACATACGTCGATAATGTCATAATATCATTAAGACTGGAGTGTCGGGAATTCTTCCTGCGCTTCTTACACAGGAAAGACCGTGGTGGCCGAGCTGGTTGACGGCAGTACCGCCTGGCAACGGTGTGGAGCACAGAATGGTGCTCCCAGGCCAAGAGATGCTGTGATGCTGAAAACGGAACAGTCAAAGTATATATAAAGTATATTGCGTGAAGGGAGAGCCTGTAACCATCTTATAAATAGATTTCGATTTTAAATAAATCTAAACCTATTTATTAGATGGTTAAATAAATTTAGGCCCACAAACAGTTGTTACATGATATAATGCTAGAGTTCTTATCTATATCTTATCTATGTCTATATCTTATAGCTACATGCATTACCAATTACAGGTGAACACAACATGCACTAAAACTAAGTTGACAAGCGGATATAGCTGTTTCACAAAAAAGTTGTACAAATTATGAGAAAAATATTATAATAGGTTGGGGAAAAAGTCTTTTCGCATTATAGTATGTATGAACTTGTAATAAAATCTCTTTGGCTATACTATTTGTATCTGGCTGGTTTTGGTATCATTCAAAGTTTAAATTTTAAAGAAGATAATTCCAAATTCAAATTAGAAAAATGTGTGATTTTTATTTGTTTTTTGTACTGTAAAAATGAGTGAATCTAATGAAGAAATTCGATACATTTTAAAATTTTACTACAAAAAAGGTAATAATGCAACGCAAGCCGCGAAAAAAATTTGCCATGTTTATGGACCTAGTGCAGTGTCTATGAGAGTAGCACACATTTGGTTTAGGCGTTTTCAATCCGGAAATTCTGATGTCAAAGATGCACGTCGCTCTGGTCCGCCCTATTTCGGATAAAATTGATGGCATTTTTGAAAAAGTGGAGTAAGATCGGCATACGTAGTTACGACGTAGTTTCAAGTCGGACGGATCTCTGGCCCATAGTGCAAAAGAGAAAGCCGATCTCCTTGGATCTCTTTTTGCCTCCAATTCGACCCTCCTCGACGGAAATGCTGCAGCACCGGTTATACCTCGGTGTCCGAGTTCCATGCCAGAGGTACGTTTTCATCAGAAAGCGGTACGGAAGGAACTCCTTTCCCTTGATGTGAGAAAGTCGAGTGGGCCGGATGGCATTCCAGCCATTGTGCTCAAAAAGTGTGCTCCTGAGTTGTGTTCTGTCTTTACGTCCCTCTTTGAATTGTCTTATACCACTGGTGTCGTGCCGTCTTCTTGGAAAGTGACCCATGTCCACCCAATCCCTAAAAAAGGGGATCGAACCAATCCGTCTAACTATCGGCCTATAGCAATTACTTCCCTACTCTGTAAAGTGATGGAGCGAGTAATTAATACTCAGCTTCTTAGGTATCTTGAGGAACACCAGCTGATCAGTGACCACCAATACGGCTTTCGTCATGGGCGATCAGCTGGTGATCTTCTAGTTTACCTCACTCACCGCTGGGCGGAAGCCGTCGAGAGTAGGGGGGAAGCTCTAGCTGTTAGTCTAGACATCGCGAAGGCGTTCGATCGGGTGTGGCACAAGGCGCTTCTCTCGAAGCTTCCCTCATACGGCCTCCCCGGGGGACTTTGCAGTTGGGTCGCCAGTTTCTTATCCGGGCGGAGCATAAGAGCCGTTGTAGATGGTTCTTGCTCAGACTCAATGCCCATTAACTCTGGTGTACCCCAAGGGTCAGTGCTATCGCCCACACTGTTTATTCTTCACATCAATGATATGCTGCACATAAGCGGCCTTCATTGTTATGCGGATGACAGTACGGGTGATACTTTCTACACTGGTCGCCCTAATGTCTCTCGGTCGGAAGTGGAAGACAACAGACAAAGACTTGTGTCTGAGGTTGAAGGCTCTTTGGAGCGTGTGTCAGATTGGGGTAACCTTAATCTGGTCACCTTTAACCCAACCAAGACGCAAGTCTGTGCGTTCACCACAAAGAAGGCCCCTTTCACAATAGCTCCACGGTTCCAGGGCATTCCTCTCCCCGTCTCGGCGAGTATAGGGATTCTGGGAGTCGAAATTTCTAATGAGGTCCAGTATGGGAGTCACTTAGAAGCAAAAGCTGTGCTCACCTCCAAAAAACTTGGAGTCCTTAACCGTGCCAAACAGTATTTTACGGCACAACAACGGCTATTGCTGTACAAAGCGCAAGTTCGGCCGCACGTGGAATACTGTTCCCATCTTTGGCACGGAGCTCCAAAGTACCAATTGCTTCGTTTTGACTCCCTTCAGAGAAGAGCCATTAGAATAATCGGTGATACCAAACTCACCGACAGGCTGGAACCGCTGAGTCAACGCCGTGACATCGGATCGCTCAGTGTATTCTACCGCCTGTATAATGGGGAATGTTCTGAGGAGCTATTTGATCTCATCCCGTCGTCGAGATTTTACCACCGCACTTCTCGACAACGCAATAAAGCTCATCCACATATAATCGACAATTGGGTATCGCGCACCACACGCTTCACGCGATCTTTTCTACCCCATACTTGCAAGATGTGGAATGAGCTACCATCTGAGGTTTTCCCATTAGACTACGACATGGCACGCTTCAAGAGAAATGTAAAGAGGTTTCTTCAGTGTAGGGAACGCATCGACAATACCCCGGGTGTTGCCGGTGTCAATAGGCGACGGTGACCATCAGGTGGGCCGTAAGCCTGTTTCCCCACAAATAACATAAAAAAAAAAAAAAAAAAAAAGAAGTGGGAATTGACCACAAAACAGTTTTGGCGCATTTGAAAAAACTGGGTACACAAAAAAGCTCGATATTTGAGTACCCCACGAGCTCACTGAAAGAAACCTAATGAACCGTGTACTCATTTGTGATTCTTTATTACGACGTAATGAAACCAAACTATTTTTGAAGAAGCTGATAACTGGTGATGAAAAGTGGATCACTTACGACAAGAACGTGCGAAAAAGGTCGTGGTCAAAGTCCGGTCAGGCTTCACAGGCTGTGGCGAAACCCGGGTTAACTCTCAACAAGGTGATGATGTGTGTTTGGTGGGACTGGAAGGGCATTATTCATTATGAGCTGTTACCACCAGGCAGGACCATCGATTCTGAACTCTACTGCGAACAACTGACGAGATTAAAGCAACAAGTTGAGAGAAAGCGGCTGGAATTAATCAACAGAAGGGGTGTGGTTTTTCATCATGATAACGCTAGACCTCACACATCTTTAGCCACTGAGCAAAAATTAAGAGAGTTTGGCTGGGAGGTGTTAATGCATCCGCCGTATAGTCCTGATTTTGCACCTTCAGATTTCCACCTGTTTCGGTCTCTTCAGAATTCTTTAGGCAGTGTCAGGTTAACATCACGAGAGGACTGCCAAAACTACTTGTCGCGGTATTTTGATCAGAAGCCCCAAAATTTCTATAGCAATGGGATCATGTCCCTACCTACATGATGGCAAAAAGTTATCGAACAAAATGGTACCTACATACTTTAGTTAAATGTAAATAAAGTATAATAAAAAATGTTTTGAATTTTCTTAAAATATGCGAAGAAACTTTTTCCCAAACCTAATTTATATATAAAATAAATACAGAAAACAGGGTTGCAGATATAATGACGCATTAAAAAATAATACGTAAATTAAAAAAGTAGCAAGCGCAACTATGATAGGTCCAAAACAATACAGAATGATAACGGAATGTAATAGTGTTGTCAACGACGTGTTATTTATAATATTTTCTACGTACTAGGGTCCAAAACACAAGATCGTAATTTTGCTGGAGAGTCAAAGTGAATGTCCAGATCAGTTTGAGCATTAATCAGGTTACTTAGTCGAGGTATTGGAGAGTAAGCGGCTAAAACGGTTGCGCCTGAAAGGAATAGAAAGTAGTTTTATTTCATAGCGAGGGATTCTGAATAGTACCTTATATTTAATTTTCTCAACTAGTTGTGGGCAATCTATTTGATTTCTCACAAGTTTGTATAAGAATTTCAAATCTACAAACTTCTACCTATTTTCAAGAGACGCCATTGAAAAGTGTTGTAGTCTATCTTCGTATGGAACCTACCTACGTGCAAGAGGTGTTCGTTGCGACAGATGCCATAAGAATCTTTTTTGAATTCTCTCAAGTCTCAGGATGTGCGTACTATAATGAGGTCGATTTGTATTTGTAATATATTTGGGGAACTGATAGGTCCCCAAATATATTACAAATACAATTGTCGATCAACTGGCCTGATTATGGATTTAGAATGTATCCTACAGAACATCTTTATGACAAACAGCTCATATTGCAATTAGGATATCATATCTCAATTGTATTTGAAAGACAAACTCTAAATCTACTTAGACAAATTGGCGTTGTATGTATGTACCTATGCAATTATTGATTAAAACGGGTATTTATCGCGTATGTACCTTTTTAGGGTTCCATACTCAAAGGGTAAAACGGGTAAAATTAAGACTCCGCTGTCTGTCTGTCCGTCTGTCACCAAGCTGTATCTCATGAACCGTGTTAATAGACAGTTAAAATTTTCACAGATGATGTATTTCTGTTGCCGCTATAACAACAAATACTATAAAACAGAATAAAATAAATATTTAAGGGGGACTCCGATGAAACAAACGTGATTTTTTTGCTCGTTTTTGCTCGATATTGATAACGGCAACAGGTAGACGCTTGAAATATGCATAGAACATTTAGTTATAATAGGTTGGGGAAAAAGTCTTTTCGTATTATAGTATGTATGAATTTGGTATCATTCAACGTTTAAATTTTACAGAAGATAATTCCAAATTCAAATTAGAAAAATGTGTGATTTTTATTTGTTTTTCGTACTGTAAAGATGAGTGAATCTAATGAAGAAATTCGATACATTTTAAAACAAACTTTACTACAAAAAAGGTAAAAATGCAACGCAAGCCGCGCAAAAAAAATTGCGAAGTTTATGGACCTAGTGCAGAGTCTGTGAGAGTAGCACAAATTTGGTTTAAGCGTTTTCAATCCGGAAATTTTGATGTCAAATATACACGTCGCTCTGGTCCGCCCTATTACGGATAAAATTGATGCCATTTCTGAAAAAGTGCAGCAAGATCGGCATATTAGTAGTTACGACGTAGCTGAAGAACTAGAAATTGACCACAAAACAGTATTGGCGCATTTGAAAACCACTGGGTACACGAAAAAGCTCGATATTTGGGTATCCCACGAGATCACTGAAAGAAACCTAATGAACCATGTACTCATTTGTAATTCTTTATTACGACGTAATGAAACCGAATCATTTTTGAAGAAACTGATAACTGGTGATGAAAAGTGGATCACGTACGACAAGAACGTGCGAAGAAGGTCGTGGTCAAAGGCCGGTCAGGCTTCACAGACTGTGGCGAAACCCGGGTTAACTCGCAACAAGGTGATGCTGTGTGTGTGGTGGGATTGGAAGGGCATTATTCATTATGAGCTGTTACCACCAGGCAGGACCATCGATTCTGAACTCTACTGCGAACAACTTATGAGATTAAAGCAAGAAGTTGAGAGAAAGCGGCCGGAATTAATCAACAGAAAGGGTGTGGTTTTTCATCATGATAACGCTAGACCTCACAAATCTTTAGCCACTCAGCAAAAATTAAGAGAGTTTGGCTGGGAGGTGTTAATGCATCCGCAGTATAGTCCTGACCTTGCACCTTCAGATTTCCACTTGTTTCGGTCTCTTCAGAATTCTTAAGACAGTGTCAGGTCACGAGAGGACTGCCAAAACTACTTGTTGCGGTATTTTGATCAGAAGCCCCAAAATTTCTATAGCAATGGGATCATGTCCCTACCTACAAGATGGCAAAAAGTTATCGAACAAAATGGTACCTACATACTTTAGTTAAAATTAAAAAAACTATATTAAAAAATGTTTTGAATTTTCTTAAAAAATGCGTAGAAACTTTTTCCCCAGCCTAATATTTAATATTTCACTTTAAAATTAAAATATTAAATTAAAATAAATCAAATATTTAAGGAGGGCTCCCACAACAAACGTAATTTTTTTGCTCTTTTTTATAGATACGGAACCCTTCGTGCGCGAGTCCGACTCGCACTTGGCTGGTTTTTTATTTATGTACACACGGCTACACATCAAGCTATACATTTCCAGTATAAGCTGACCTCTCATTCTACGAAAAGCCTGCACAATGCGAGGTCAGCTTATACTGGAAATATATTGCTTGATGTATAGCCGTGTGTACCTACCTTTTTTATTTGTTATCTCGACGTTTCGGCTGTGTTGACACTGCCGAAACGGTGAGATTACTAATAAAAAAGGTACATACGCGATAAATACCCGTTTTAATCAATAATTAAGTACAGTGATCGCGAATGTATGTATGTATGTATGTTTGTCCGAGGATCACTTTCGAAGCGTTTATCCGATCATCGTGAAATTTGGTATATAGGTAGGTAGTGATGGCACAATTTTGGTGTAACTAAATGAGCTAAGATGTGGGGAGATAGTCGAGATATTAGGGTTCAATAGTAAAAAATAACAAATTGGGACTATCTAATTTATTGCAAATTTACAACGTCTAGAGCACGAGTAGCCAGACTTTCAGTTTTTTACAAGAGACGTACCGAGAAGTACCACCCATACCTGGTCGGCATACTACCTCGCTGTATCAAAGGATTTGCTTCAATTTTTCTTGTTAGCACAAGTAAGGAGTAGAACTCACTTCCGGCCTATATGTTCTTCCGAACCAGTATAATCTTGGAGTCTTCAAGTCCAGAGTGAATAGTTTCTTTCTAGGCAAGCGTGCTCCATCTTCGATCACACCTTCACTTACCACCAGTAGTGGTCAAGCGCCTGGCTATCATCAATAAAAAAAACAAATTGCACATTTAATGAAAGGTCGTTGTGAGTACATTTCGGCTCCGTTTTACTTTTAGTTATTAGCCAAAATAAAAACTGAACTATGACAAAATTCACAGGGTAGGTACACCAGTGACTCCACAGTGCTAAAATTTGATATGCGTGCAGTTTTAGTGACAAAAATATAGGCTACATAAATATACAGTCTGAAATCCAGAATAACTGCAATTTCTACCTTACAAAAGGATATCCAATTAACATGAACTCCCGTTACCTGTAATTTAAATGAAACTGTTGGTCAAGTTAGTTGGTTTACATTTCATGGCACTATATTGATAGTCAAAGATTACAACTAATAGTTTTTTCGTACCACTTGCTCAAAAAAGTGACATTCTATGCCACAAAAAGCGAACATAACAATAGTCATTTTTAGGGCCGAATTCACCGTCGAAACTAAACGCGATCAATTCTAGCTAAACTCAGTTTACGCGTTTAACTGAGTTCAAAACTACAGTTTGCATTTCACCAACATCAACTGAACGCAGTTAAAGCTTAACGCCGTTCAGATTCTGAACGTCCAATTTTGGCCGTTTAGCTCATCTAAACGAGTTTAGAGAGATGTCAAAGAAATGTCAAGAAGTGTCATTGGCTTTATTTAACGAAATATTTGTTACCTACGTATTGTAGACTTTATTTTTATAATTTCTATCAAGACTGTAAAGAATGGTGGCTCGTTTTTAACGAAAATGATGATAAAGATATTGTTCGTCGTCCAAGATGGATACGCGAAAAAGAAAAAACACTTCGACACCCTTGATGACAACAATTTTGTGACTAGATTCCGTCTCACGAAATCAACAGTTGGTTTCCAGAATTCACAGTGTATCACCTGTTAATCAGTTGCTCATCGTCATACTACAGAACATTGCAAGACGTGGTGAAACTAAAGTCTAACTTTTTATTAGCTGCAGTAAAATGACGTTTTGTGGGTTGCCGGTTTTTGAAGAAAAATAAATAGGGATGTAGCTAAATGAGTGAATCATAAATGAATAATCAGTTTGGTTTTTTTTTGAGATTTAATATTAAGTTGTAATGTATTTTTTTAACCTATTATTATTACTATACTAGAGGATTGATCTTTTTTAGTGGAAGTATAGGGAGGTACATTCAAAATGAAACAAAAACGTCATAATAATGTTATTTAATTAATTTTTGTGAACTGAATCACATCCCTATTGAGATTAGGCTGGCAACATTATTTTACGGAATGACATTTAGAAACGTCATTTTACTGCAGCTAATAAAAAGTTAGACTATATACCACCTGATGATAACCAAGTAATAAACCCGGCTAATTGGGATATATTAGCGATGGGTAATATTAGTACTTAATGGAAATATGTATGCCGGTACAACTTAAAGAGCCAATCCAAGAAGATTTTGTGAATTTGTGACTATTTTGTATTAGCAAGTTATGTACCTAGTTTGTTGGAATGGGTTGGATGGCGTGGATTAACCTCACATTATACTTTTATACCCACTAGGTCTGTTCTATCTTTCACTATTGACATCATAATCTTCAAATTAACAAATGAAATAAATAATAATAATGAAATAAGTACTTAGTACATATCTTTTAATTTATATAATTGTAATTCTAAAATTTCTAATTTTATGCTTTCTTGTCGAACTCTCAGATTATCTTGCTGTTCTTCGAGCTGTAACATCTGCATCTGGATATCATGCTCCACCTTAGCATGAGTGTTGGCCTTCATTAGGGTATAGAGTCAGACTTTGGTTCTCCTTCTCACGCCTCAAAATTGTTCTTGTACGACTTGTTGATGTAGTTGCTGAAGCAACTTCTGGCACACGATTATGGCACCCTTGATAGAGTAACATTCGTTATGTCTTGAGTAACCAGCTGCTGTTGTGGTTCCACATCAGGGCTTGGTGATCTGACCAGAACCGACATCATGAAAAACACCAAAAACACGTTGAACACAGACCAAATAGAGACATACTACGGCGGTTTTGAAGAAACGTAATTATGACAGTTTTATTTGACAATTGCGTTTCGATCGTAGATACTGAAAAGTTTTGTCAAGGTTAGTTGCAGCAAGACACTGTTTGATGTTGCAAATACAAAACGCATCGCTTTTTTGTCTATGATTTTAGGTAAACTTCGTTTTAGTAAACGCGATCAAAACGGGGCTGGTGAATTCGGTTTCACGAAAACCGAGATCAAGTTACACATTTGAACTCAGTTAAACAAAACGTGGTTTTATTAAACTTAGTTTCCAAAGAAAATGGTGAAATCGGACCTAAATCTGTTAAAAATAGGGAAAGAATTTCATTCATCCTCTAGGGGAGAATGTGATTTAATTTTGGAATACTTACCGTAATTTATACTGAACTACATCTGTGTTTACACCATTGAGTTTGTATATAAAGCATTATACATCTTTTTGAAAAAGGAATACGCATTTATTATGCAGTTATGATTATTAAATAAAATTACGAAAACCGACGAGGCCGTATGAGCTTGATGCCTTTGCTTTTCCGACAAAAAAATATTAGTCTAGGAATTTGCCGCGTTTTTGTTTTCTTCAAATACATAAAGTTTATTTTAATTTATTTTTATAAATAAGTTAATGTTCTAAAATACTCAAATCAACTCATCAACAATAAATGTACCAAACAAAAATGTAACTCTCACTATCAATAATTGTTTCGAATGTTAACTTTTACTTTTAATTGTCATTATTTTTAATAAATGCTTATATATTATTATTGTGTTAATTATTTCGCAAATGGTACGAAAAGTAGAGTATTTTCCTCGGTGATAAAGCTGTTTTAGTCTTGGGTGAACTTAAATCCCTCGCTACACTCAGGACTAGTCTTAAGTTTTTAACACCCTCGCTACGCTCGGGAGTAAATCTCGAGTCCTTCGTTACGCTCGCGATTTAAATCGTCACCCGCGACAGAAGACCCTGCTTTATCCCCTTGGTTAATAATCTACTATTATGATTTTATGGTAGACTCGCGAGATCTCAGTTCAGGGCGAACCACTTGTTATTCTCATGTACATATGTAGTAAGTTCTATATATAAATATTGAGGAAATTAATAAATATTATGGTCTACCTGGGTCATTCCATGACAAAAGTACATCATCAACATCATATTTTTATATTGAATAAGATCAAGTTATCGTCATAAACTATTTATTATCGTCATGTTCAATTTCTGTATCGACAGCTTGTACATGCGCTGTCCAATAAAAAGTACACTTCTCTTCACGTTGTTCCACCATTTCTAGGAAAGCTACGTTGGCGTTGGGAATTGTGTTCAGCTCTCTGTAGGCTCTGAGGAGATTATCGTCAGCTAGTGCTGGTTCTCTTGACAGGATCCATGCTGATGCTGGAAAAATAAAAACAAGTTCAGGCAACATACCGATAAGTCTAATTTCTATTGTTACGTTTGGTGATTAGTTATGACGCGGATATTTAAGTTTCTGTTTGACCCAGATTTTGAGATTACTGCTTTTTGTAATGAATAGAACACTGTCACGAACCTTGTGAGTAAAGCCGTTTCCAACGGGCCTTCGTGCAGGCGCCATGAAACCTTTTTGGTACGCGCAGTACAAGAAAGAAAGAAAAATAGATTTTAAAAATTTACGTCTGGCGTCGAGAGTTTTTGCGAACGGTTGCGTTTTAATTGAGATTTTTAAGGAAGTTGTTTAGAGACCAGACCAATACTGTGACGAGAGAGGCTACAACAATCTCAGTTGGCGCTTGCGGCCACTTCTTTTCATCTGGAGCGGCGAAGCAACTGAGGTGAGTGGTGGGGTTCGGATTCTTTGCAATTTCGTGGTCATTCTGAAGTCTGGTGGATAGCCCTTGGCCAAAACAGTTTTCATCACAAATTTCTTGATGGAGAAAGGTGGAGAGACCGATAATGACAATAGAGCAGGGGTCCAAAACTGCTAATTTAAAAGAAAAACGATTACGGAGTCATATCATTATTTAACAATTATGACTGTTGTTAATCTAGACTAACATTAGGAAAGATTTGTATATTTGTATTTTTGTGTATATGTTTGTAATGAATAAACTCAAAAACTACTGTGCTAATTTCAAAAACTCTTTCACCATTGGAAAGCTACATTCACCCTAAAAAGATTAGGGATCCTTACTAACACTTAAGTAACCGTAACCCAAGGTGTAAAAAAGTGCCCTCAAACGTCTTTCGTCGCATGCGCTGCGGAAACTATTGATGATAGAACAAAAGTATTTTCTACAATATTAAAAAAAACATATCAATATCTACAAAAAAACTTCGTAATAATATAAAGAGGAAAGATTTGTGTGTTTGTATTGAATAGGCTCCGAAACTACTGGACCGATTTAAAAAATTCTTTCCCTGTTGGGAAGCTACACTATCCCCGGGTGACATAGGCTACTTTTTTCCCAACTGCGCAGAAAGAGGGTAATGTTTTTATTGAAAAACTATGCGTGTGAAGCTGCGGATTTGTCAGCTAGTTATTGATAAAACGGTTATTTATTGCGTATGCACCTTTTTTATTTGTTATCCCGACGTTTCGGCTGAGTGGCAACAGTCGTAGTCACGGGTCAATAATTATGTACAGTGGTCGCGAAAGTTTAATAAATACTATGATTGTTGTTCTTTTCATAAGCTGCCCAATTTTCAATGGTGTTGTCATATCAACGTCGGTCTGTGTTAATAGAATACCAAAAGGTCTGTATAGTGGCCTTTTTGCGACGATACCATTGTCTTAGTAAAGCGATTGGTTTCGTAGAACGTGCTTGCTCAAAAATTTAAGAATAATTGAGAACATTTAAAGAAGTTTTATTTTGAAAAGTGGAATGGGTTTCAGCACTCTCTAGGTATATTTAATAACATAGGCACCTACTGTATTTTAAATCCATTCCCGTATAGTTAGTGCATCCGTAAACCACCGCGTAGTTTGTGTAATCTGTGGATAACACGTTCAACGGAATACCCACTGGATCTGTGAATTGACACATTATATTTTTAGGTAATGAAGATCTTATGATAGCCATTTTGTAAGTTTGATTTACATTTAGCCCCTCACAGCCTCTACACCACCGGCTGGTGTACTTGTCTGTACAATGAACAGAGAACAGGAGTCAGGAAGATCGCTCTTAATCAAGCAAATGAGTTATCTATAGAGAATATTTTATAGTTTTTGGACAGCCAGCTCTTGTTGCGAAGTCATACTTCGTGCTGCAGGTATTTTGAGAATTTGATTCATAATCATTCATGCGCGGTTCAGGATACTTTTTCTATGGATGCCACTGTTGACGCTCTCATGTAGAGTAGTTCCTGCAGGACACATCCACCTGTCACTAATTTGGAGTTGAGCTATGTATAGATCGTTTGCAATGGTCTTTATATAAATAAATAAATATTGCTGGGCATTTCACACAGCGCTGTCTAGCCCCAAACTAAGCAGAGCTTGTACAATGGGAACCAGATAACTGATAGAATACTTACATACATTTTTTTTTGTAAATACATACTTATAATATATAGGGAAACAACCAGACCCGGAATAAATATTTGTAGATCATGCAAACATTTTTTCCGCGGCGGGAATCGAACCCGCTGCCTCCTGCGTCTCAGCCGGCTATTCGCCCACTGCACCACGGAGGTAGATATGATATGATGATGATATGATTCAACTATTTCTTTAGTATTTTTAAAGAAATACGTAAATAGTCCAACTAGGGCCGTTTGACTATGTTCAAGTGTTCAAAGACGAGCTGTGAATTTTTGATGATCCCATTCTCACAAGTGTTCTACCGCTTGTATAATGAGTTGTGTTCTGAGAAGTTTTTTGACATGGTGCCTGTAAGTTTTTTTTTGCGATCGCACCGCTCGCCATCGGCAAGGAATTCATCCACACACTTTGGAGATGATATGGTCGCGCACCGTGGGGTTCCTGAAGAATTTCCTCCCGCGAACACTTAGCCTGTAGAATGGTATCCTTGGAAAGGCTTTCCCCAGGGACTATAGTATAAGGTTCTTCAAAAAGGGTATTTTAAAGGTTCTTTTGACAAGCGTCCATAGGCTACGGTAACCGCTACCATCAGGTGGGATGTATGCTTGTTTGCTACAATTGTAGTATAAAAAAAGTCTTTCTGTTCATGAATATATGTTATTTATGACGTTAGGTGTAGGGTTACCATCTCCAAATTTAGAAATTAAAGATTTAAAGCTTTTGAACGTAGAAATACCAGCACATTTCGGTTTAACACCAGAACGGACTATTGTGTTTGGAATCTTCATGAGAGCTCATATAACCTTATTGGAACCTTATGGAACCTTATTATTGGGAAAGGTACACCAGCTTTCCCTATGTACCTATACAAGAGAAACTTTAGATACTACCCATTCATGTACCCCACTGAGTTCCTTCAGGGTTGATTGAATTTCAACTCACTCGAGACCAGGAGAGCATATGATCAGATTGTCATGGTCTGCAAAACTTTACGAGGAATTATTGACGCTCCCGATCTACATAACAAGGGAGACACGCGAGGCGCGGGCCCAGTGACAGAACTGAGACAGTAGTGGCACTTGAATTTGAAAACACAGGGCCTTTTAAAAACCCAAGACGTTACTTAATAACTATCCAGGTCAGCAAAGGGCACCCCAAAAAGCAGGACATGTACTGAGAAAACAGAATGGTTGGCAAACCTTGTTAGATGTGACTATATCCTTACCTATATTATTCGGCTGTATTGTAAACACAGCGTCGTCCCCTGGGGAATAGCTACTGTTTACATGAAGGACGTACTGTATCCCGTCTCTGACAAACACGTGTTCAATCTCAATGCGTCTCCCGCAGTACTGTATACGTTTATAAGCACAA
Source organism: Philereme vetulata (assembly GCA_918857605.2). Taxonomy (NCBI): domain Eukaryota; kingdom Metazoa; phylum Arthropoda; class Insecta; order Lepidoptera; family Geometridae; genus Philereme; species Philereme vetulata. The sequence goes on along the minus strand of OU975470.1, from coordinate 6,563,003 downwards.
CTCCCGTAGTCTTCATACCAGGTGGGGAAGCGGGCGATTTCGTACCATTGACCGAGGAACTGGAAACGAAGGAAAAGGAAGTTTTTAACATAATTGAGGTGCAGTTATATTTGCATAGTCTTAAACTATTCACTGTCGACACATTACGCCTGTGGAATGCTTTGCCAAAAGAAATTAAACGGGCTCCTTCACAGCACTCTTCAATGTTGAGAATAAAGCAGCATTACATTATTGCTGGACATTGCACACAACGCTATCTAGCCCCAAACAAAGCAGAGCTTGTACTATGGGAACCAGTTAACTGATAGAATACATAAATACACTTTTTTTTTGTAAATACATACTTATAGAGAAACAACTAGACCCGGAACAAATATCTGTAGATCATGCAAACATTTGCTCCGCGGCGGGAATCGAACTCGCTACTTCCTGCGTCACAGCCGGCTATTCGCCCACTGCACCACGGAGGTCGTCTATAATGATATAGGTTTATTGGTTGGATATTTATTAGTCATTTTTAAGTATTTATTCATGTATAAGAATTATAAGTACAGTTTTCTAATATTATTTAATTTGTCCTCGTTTATGATTGTTTTAGTCTGTGCACCGCTCTCCATTACTGCTTCACTCATTACTTTCCATCCAAAGGTTGGAAGAAATCGTTTGAACGATACATATGTAACTTCGGTGACAATGCAATAGTATGGTACCATGTAGGTGGTCTCACGATGGAGACGGATGCTAGACAACGGAATTTCTGAATGGATTTTAGTAGGCTACTAGTGTTTGGGCTCATTTGAATATGCTTGCGGTTCCGATTATGAATGAATGAATGAATGAATGAAATACTCTTTATTGCACACCAAACAAAAATACAGTAATAATGGACATAAACATTAAATAAAGGTACAATGGGCGGTCTTTTCGCTAAAAGCGATCTCTTCCAGACAACTTTTGGATGGACAGGATAAACAAAATCAAAAGACGGCGGTGTAAGAGTACCTACAGACATAAACAGAACCCACAAAAAAATATACCTATTGATTATACTAATAAACATAAACTTAAATACATACAAATAATAAATAAACTACACTACATAAAGAGGATAAATAACATAAACACTAACTAGCAGTTACGAGACAACGAAAGGAAATGGTTGTATACCTTAACTTTGAAAATAGGAAGAGATTGGGACGACCTTATAGACAAAGGTAAGGTGTTCCGCAGTCGCACAGCTTGTACTGTAAAGAAGTCACCATAGAATTGTGAACTATATACGGGAGTTAGAAGATAAATTTAAAAAAGCTAGTTTGAAAAAAGTATTTTTTCAACAAAAAAACTTATTTACTCTTCAGCCTTTATGAAAGAAAGATAAAAAAAATATATTTGTGACGGTACAAAAGAAACACAGCACACAAGTAAGGTACACACAAGAGAATATATTCATACACACAAAAACAGCAATACCCAACAATTGTGTCTCACAATTACCTATATAATAATAATAAATATTTCTGGACATTTCATACAGCGCTATCTAGCCCCAAACTAAGCAGAGCTTGTAATATGGGACCCAGATAACTGATAGAATACTTATATACTTTTTTTTTGTAAATACATACTTATAATATATAGATAAACAACCAGACCAGGAACAAATATCTGTAGATCATGCAAACATTTGTTCCGCAGCGGGAATCGAACCCGCTTCCTCCTGCGTCTCAGCCGGCTATTCGCCCACTGTACCACGGAGGTCGTCATGTATAAATGACCGACGTCACAAAAAGGCGTCCAACTCAGCATTTGTTGTGCTTTTGGCACAACGCTGATCTTCCGTTGGAACCATAACAAAAATAATTTATGTCTATGTACGAGGGCTGCTATTTATGTATCCGGAATAAAATAAAATAACTATCATTGACTGTTAAATATGGTTTTATTGCTTTTCAAAATATTCGCCATGATGATCAATGCACTTTTGCATTCGGTGAAACCAGTTTTCATAGCACTTTTTCCAATCGGAAGACGGTATCTCCAAAACATGATTTTTGAATGCCTCAACGGCTTCTTCTCGGGTTGAAAATCGTTGACCACGTAATTTATTCTTCACGGTTGGGAATAAAAAGAAGTCGTTGGGTGCCAAATCAGGGCTATATGGCGGATGACCCGTTAATTCCACCGTTTCACCCTCCAAATATCGGGTCGTTTCACCCGAAGTGTGACAGCTTGCATTGTCGTGATGGAGAATGATTCTGCGTTGTGGATTATTCTTCCTGATTTCTGCAAAGACTTCTGGCAAACAAATGGTCGTGTACCACTCTGAATTAACAGATTTACAATTTTCTAGGGGTACAGTAGCCACGTGTCCATCTATACCAAAAAAACAGGCGACCATTTGCTTCAAAGTGCTTTTCGCACGAGCAACTTTTGTTGGGTTCGGCTCATGTTGGAAGACCCAAACTGTTGACTGTTGCTTAGTTTCGGGGTCATATGCATAAATCCAGGATTCATCACCTGTGTAGATATTATATACAGCTTTTGATGCACCACGATTGTATTTTTTTATCATTTTTTTGCACCAATCGACACGAGCCTGTTTTTGATCTATTGTCAAGTTGTACGGTATCCAACGCGAACAAACTTTTTTTGCAGCCAAGTGTTCGTGTAATATCTTATGTATACTCGTCATACTAATGCCCAAGATCGCCTCTATCTCTCGATATGTCACATGACGATCTTGCATTATTAGTTTACGCACTGCGTCGATGTTTCGTGGCACAACAACTGATTTAGGCCGACCATCTTGAATTTCGTCCGTGAGCATACGACGTCCACGATTAAACTCACTAAACCAGTGATACACAGTAGTCTTCGATGGTGCTTTATCCCCAAAAGACGAACTGAGTTGATCGATACACTGCTGTTGAGTTAGACCACGTCGAAAATCATAAAAAATCATCGCACGAAAATTTTCACGAGATAAATCCATTGTGATAATGACACGCAATTTTTGAAATCGCGCCACACAATGAAAACAATTGACAGACGGACGAAATAACCTGCATTCTACAGCCAAAGAGTTCCATTTTCAAACGTGATAATTTTTTTTAAAATATTATTTATGCAGTGGCCAGTTCCGGATTCTTAAATAGCAGCCTATGTACTTATTTTGAAAAACTATCACGAAAGAGTAAAATTTTGGTTATCAAAACTATCAAAGTATGTGAAGTACATCTACTCTTTAGATCGTAATCGTCAAGAATGCGGTATAATTTTATCAATACTTAGCATTCGTCAGACATACAAATAGATAACGCCAATTATACAGAACTAGCTTCCACATGCGGCCTCACACAAGGGATTTCTCAATAAAAAGTAGCATATAAATAAATAAATGAATATTGCTGGACATTTTACACAGCGCTATCTAGCCCCAAACTAAGCAGAGCTTGTACTATGGGAACCAGATAACTGGTAGAATACTTAAACACATTTTTTTTTAAATACATACTTATAATATATAGAGAAACAACCAGACCCGGAACAAATATCTGTTGATCATGCAAACATTTGTTTCGCGGCGGGAATCGAACCCGCTACCTCCTGAGTCTTAGCCGGCTATTCGCTCACTGCACCACGGAGGTCGTCGTGAAATAAAAAAAATGAAATATACGCGCATACGTGGTACGTTATGTACTCGTACCTATCCTTCGAAACCTCGACTATGCTAAATACTGAGTAATTGATAATTTCCTTATCATTACCTATTGCATTTGATTGCAATCATGAAATTATTATTTCGTCACCTTATTTAAAAAGTGTATTTTTATTTTAGAAATTTCTTTACATTCTCAAATGGGGTATTTAGGTCAGTGTTTTTGTTCCCAGGAATTGAACTTACTATAACTTATTTCATAGAACTATTGAGACTAGGTGGTGTCCTATGATGATGGTGATGACATGTACACGTTCGTGAAAAACATACCCTTTCCAAATCGAAATACTTTAGAGTCTGCACTTCGGGGCACACTCCAAACTGAATCACTTGTCCATCACTCACATTTGATACAAAAAACACTACTGAAACCATAAACAGAAGATTTTGTGACATTATTTCTGAATCCTAATAAATATTCTACAGGTTAGTTATAGTTACTGAAATTGTGATAAAATGTATCTCTTATCTAAACTTATCTTTATCTGGATATTTCGTAATGCCTATGATAGTTGTGTCATGACTCATGGGATAATATATTGAAGATTACAAGTATTACAAGAAATATATATTTATGTATTCTATCAGTTATCTGGTTCCCATAGTACGCTTTGCTTAATTTGGGGCTAGATAGTGATGTGTAAAATGTCCGTCATTATATCTCTATATCTATACTACTGTTTTAGTAAAGTAATGTTTAGACTATATACTGTTTGTTTGTTTGTTTGTATTGAATAGGCTCCGAAATGATTTCAAAAATTCTTTCACCATTGGAAAGCTACATTCACCCTGAGTAACATAGGCTATTTTTTACCCAACTGCGCAAAGAAGGGTAATGTTTTTATTGTAAAAATTTGCGTGCGAAGCTGCGGATTGGTCAGCTAGTCTATACCTATACTTAATATTATAAGGACGACATATTTGTATTATTGTGTGTATGTTTGTAATGAATAAACACAAAAACTACTTTGCCGATTTCAAAAATTCTTTCACCATTGGAAAGCTACACTCACCCTGAGTAACATAGGTTACTTTTTACCAACTGCGTAAAGAAGGGTAATGTTTTTATTGAAAACTACGCGCGCGAAGCTGCGGATTGGTCAACTAGTATACTACATACTGTTTGTTTGTTTGTATTGAATAGGCTCTGAAACTACTGGACCGATTTAAAAAATTCTTTCACTGTTGGGAAGTTACACTATGACCGGGTGACACAGGCTACTTTTTACCCAACTGCGCAAAGAAAAGTAATGTTTTTATTGAAAAACTATGAGTGCGAAGCTGCGGATTGGTCAGCTTGTTATTTATATTTCGATCGCAGCGTACAGACAAAAACACCCAGACCCGGAACAAATATTTATAGGTACGTCACGCAAACATTAGTTCCGCGCCGGGCAACCTTCTTACACTGTACCACGGAAGTCGTCAAATATTTTGTCAGTTTCTTCAGGTAGATTTCGCTAATAGAACCCTAATTTTAGGGTATTTGCCAATTTCTCATAACTTTAACTTTATTAGAGTTCCGTAGCTAAAGGCTAAAACGGGACTCTACTACTAAGATCCCGCTGACTGTCTGTCCGTCTGTCACCAGGCTGTATCTCATGAACCGTGATAGTTAGACAGTTGCAATTTTCACAGATGATGTATTTCTGTTGCCGCTATAACAACAGATACTAAAAACAAAATAAAGTAAATATTTAAGGGGGACTCCCTTACAACAAACGTGATTTTTGCTCGTTTTTGCTCGATATTGATAACGGCAACAGGTAGACGCTTGAAGATATTCACAGAATATTTAGATAAATATTCATTTTATAATTAAGTAATTAAATCAATAGTGGAACGCCTTGCCAGAGTCTGTGTTTCCAGATAGCTACAACCTGGGTATCTTTAAGTCGCGAGTGAATAGGTTTCTTCTAGGCAAGCGTGTACCATCGTAGACTGCATCATCGCTTACCATCAGGCGAGATCGTGGTCAAACGCAAGCCTATAACATATATATAAAAAAAAACTAATATTTAAAGGTGGCTCCCGTACAATAAACGTGATTTTTTTAAATTTTTTATTGATAAATGATACGGAACCCTACGTGCGTGAGTCTGACTCGCTCTTAGCCGGTTTTATTTTACTTTTCACCGATAGATTTCGTACTCTGGTACATTTCCATTTATAGAAAGAAAGAAAGAATGAAAACACATTTATTTGCTCCCACAGACAATGTACAATAATAAAATAACTCAGACAATGGTGGTGTTGCGTGGGGTCAAAATGGTCCCTGTCTCAGCATGAGATTAGAGATATAGAGATTTGTTTACAAGATATTACTCCTTTATAATCTTGTAAACTTGTTTACCCATGAGCAAATAATTGTATTAGTAATATTAATCGGGCATTTACTGTTTAAGATTATTTATTTCTCATAAATTAACATAATAAATTGTTTACTGAAAAACATGCAATTCTGTTCTACTTACATAAGTAGATACACAATTAATAATATATAATGAGCTGACTTAGCAATACATAACACTGCACAATAACATCTACTAAAAACCTGAAACATGAATACTGCACAATAACATCTTCTAAAAACATGAAACATGAACACTGCACAATAACATCTACTAAAAACATGAAACATGAACACTGCACAATAACATATACTAAAAACACGAAACATGAACACTGCACAATAACATCTACTAAAAACATAAAACTTACTCCAAAAAATCAACAATTATATATAAATTAAGTCACTGAACTGGGTTTTATAAATTTCATTGCGGGTAGATACTAAAATAGAGCGATACGGACAGCACAAAAACAAAGCGAACTCGTTCGACGTGCGGGGCCGCGCCCACCAACTTTTATGATCGAGCGTAATTTCTCAGATTATGGCTGTTTTTTTAAGCGTTTTGTTTACGTTACAGACAGTGTACAATAATAAAATAACTCAGACAATGGTGTTGTTGCGTGGAGACAAAATGGTCTCTGTCTCAGCATGAGATTAGAGATATACAGCTAGAGATATAGAGATTTGTTTACAAAATATTACTCCTTTATAATCTTGTAAACTTGTTTACCCATGAGCAAATAATTGTATTAGTAATATTAATCGGGCATTTACGGTTTAAGGTTATTTATTTCTCATAAATTTACAAAATAATTTGTTTACTGAGAAACATGCAATTCTGTTCTACTTACATAAGTAGATACACAATTAATAATATATAATGAGCTGACTTAGGAATACATAACACTGCACAATAACATCTACTAAAAACATGAAACATGAACACTGCACAATAACATCTACTAAAAACATGAAACATGAACACTGCACAATAACATCTACTAAAACACGAAACATGAACACTGCACAATAACATCTACTAAAAACAAGAAACATGAACACTGCACAATAACATCTACTAAAAACATGAAACATGAACACTGCACAATAACATCTACTAAAAACATAAAACTTACTCCAAAAAATCAACAATTATATATAAATTAAGTCACTGAACTGGGTTTTATAAATTTCATTGCGGGTAGATACTAAAATAGAGCGATACGGACAGCACAAAAACAAAGCGAACTCGTTCGACGTGCGGGGCCGCGCCCACCAACTTTTATGATCGAGCGTAATTTCTCAGATTATGGCTGTTTTTTTTACGCGTTTTGTTTACGTTACAGACAGTGTACAATAATAAACTAACTCAGACAATGGTGGTGTTGCGTGGAGACAAAATGGTCCCTGTCTCAGCAATAGATTAGAGATATACAGCTAGATATATAGAGATTTGTTTACAAGATATTACTCCTTTATAATCTTGTAAACTTGTTAACCCATGAGCAAATAATTGTATTAGTAATATTAATCGGGCATTTAATGCGTACTTATTTAGTTTATAATTAACCATCCAAGGTTGTCTGGAAGAGATCGCTTTGTTAAGCGATAAGACCGCCCATTATGCTTACTTTTATTTGTTTTTTTTTCTTTAAATCTGTTGTGTCTAGCTTGTAAGGTATAATAAAGAATTTTCATTCATTCATTCATTCATCCCGACGTTCGTCGTCGTGATTGTTCATCTCAGTGCGTAGATACGGTTAGTGTAGTGTGACACAATATGATCGTCGACTTTTCTAATTGAAGACGAAGTGAGGCAGTCCCAACAGCTGCCATCACATTTTTTTTATACAACTTATATGGCAAACGAGCATGCAGTCCACCAGATGTTAAGTGGCTACTGCAGCCCATGGATATCCACATAGAATTCAACACAAGCTATTATGTTGTCTTGATCTCTATGTGGATACATTGCCATATTATAGGACTTAGCTGTTATGCCTATGTGCCAGTAATTACAGGAACATACCATTACCATCTAACCGGAACACAGCACAAATACTGCTATTTGGCGGCAGATAAAAAAAACACGGTGGTGCCCACTTCCTCGAGCTTCACAAAAGCTCTACTATCACCACTTCTCGACGCTTACTCCAGTCTGCCCGCGACCACGGCTGTTGCAAGACTAATAACAATCGCGAAAGTTTAACAAATAATATTGTATTAGGTTACAAGCTACCGGCACTGGCAGCGGCTTCGCATGCATGGTTCAACCAGAAGACAGTTATGCTTTGACGGGTTTGAGTTTGTCAATGCGGCTCAACTTCTAATTGACTCACTTTACTTATTTTTTTGTGTTATTATTACCCGTGCGCGATAAGTTGGGACCTGAGCGCGGTGACGTCATATTGGCGTGTTTGTACCGCCCGCAAAAAAGCGAACATAACAAGCAGCCGCCCGCGGCTTCGTCTTTGTTTTTTTAACCTAATTTATTATGTTAATCAGGGAGGACGCTGCTTTTTATCTAATCTTTTTTACACTATTTGAATAAAATAAAAATACAATGTTTAAGTTTATACATTTATTTTATCTATTATTTACATTATCTCATCTTCGTCACTTCTTAGTGGATTTATGCCTTCTAGAGGTTGTTATTCGTCCTCAGTCTCACTATAATCACTTGACGAAGAGGTATCCGATAAATTTATAATTAATTGCGATTCATTCGTCTCTTGTAAGAGGTCATCGTCCCAATACTTTTGTGGAAGCCTGTCTAAAAAACTGTCTGAAAAAACTCTAACACTTTTAGCACGAGGTTTCTTTTTCCGCTATGCAAAGGTTTACCCTTCATAACGATAACAAAAACACTTAACAAGAACTATAACAACAAAACAATGACACAAACTAATTACGTATAGTACCTAGAGGAAGACCACCGACGCTGCAGTTGCATCGAGTGACACGTTTGTCGACGCAGCATTGACGTCAATCGACCGATGACTGCAAAATCGACATAGCATTGCACACTTCTAATTCCTACTTCGAATTGGTTGTACCTACGTTAGTTTATCATTAAGTTTTCATGTACTTTTTATATTTTTTATAATAAAATATCTATGAATAATTTCGGTTTTTTTTCGGACCTCCGAGTGTCGCAAACGTATTTGGCGCAGCCGGTAGGATATTCACGGGAATTTCGCGAAATCGGGACCTCAAAATCGGGAATCCGCGTCGCGAGCACCCGGGTTGCTATCAAGCTCCGTAACGAATATCCGAACAACGAACCTACGGGCCTGCGGCATACAAGGAGGAGAATCCAGACATCGATTCACGGGGAGAACCCGGAAAATAATGTATATGTAAGTACACTTGAATACTTCTCTTGTGTTGCTTCCTGGACCTTAGTATTTCTTAACCTTCAAGATTTACCATTCCAGAGCCTCTAGATCGCGGGCGCCTGAATCTAATCAGAGCCGCCGTCGAGTAGTTGATAGTCTTAGGAATACAAGTAACTTAGACCTAGATTTAGAGTTAGACCAACTATTCAATTTAGACATGGCAGTAGACCCAGAAGCTATCTATAAGGCACTCCGCCTTGTCCCGGAATTTGATGGGAACCCGAACGTTCTAACCAGATTCATTAAGATATGTGACCAACTAGCTGTAGAGTATTTAAAAACAGGATCTGGTAACGAACTAGGCAACTTATGTCTGTTGAATGGCATCTTAAATAAAATCAAGGGTAGCGCTGCTAGCACTATTAACTCGAATGGGATACCCGAAAACTGGCTAGGCATTCGAACTGCCTTGATCAATAATTTCTCGGATCAACGTGATGAGACAGCCTTGTACAATGACCTTTCATTGGCTTCACAGGGTAGTAGAACTCCTCAAGAATTTTATGATTATTGTCAAACCTTATTCAGTACGATAATGACATATGTGACTTTACATGAGAATATACCCACGACTATAGAAGCAAAACGCGAACTTTATAGAAAGGTAACTATGCAAGGATATATACGAGGTTTAAAGGAACCCCTTGGGTCCCGTATACGTTGCATGCGCCCCGCCACTATAGAAAAACCCCTAGAATACGTGCAGGAAGAATTGAACATTATGTACACACATCAACGTAGCGAACCTTCTAGAACCTATACGACCCCTAAGGTCGCCGCTATGTTGCCCCCCTACATGCCACCGACAGGATTTAACCCACCACGCCTGTCTCTCCCAACACCAGTGCCGAATTGGACTGCACCTACAGGCCAACGACCCATGAGGCCCCCACCTCAGCCTTTTAAATTCGCTGAACCCAACCAGCGGATGGTAACAAATACACAGAGAATGTTCTCTGCACCACCGCCTAACCACAACCCCCACAGTAAGATGTTTAGATTACAGCCACGACACAGTACCCCAAATCACTATAACCAACCCCCTAAACCAATGAGCGGTATTCAACATTTCACCCCTAAGGTATTACCTACCACTAGGATGATAACAGGACACGACTAGTAACTATTTTAAGACTCGGGAAATGAACATGAACGACTGTATGACATATGACGACTCATATTACAATTACTTTCCTGAACCCGAGTATGACTACTACACCGACTATTATGACTATAGCAATGCAGTCACCCCTGGCTATAGTTATGTGTTACCATACTATGACGTTAGTACTGACAACCAACTGCTGAACGATCCTCAACCACTAGCAGGACCAAGCCACGAAGAGCAGGATTTTCAGGAGGATGTAACGTCACCAAAACCAAAATAGAATTAAATCTCCAAACCCAAAGGCAATTACCTTACATACAGATCGCGAATCCACCATTAAAATTACTCATAGACACGGGAGCCAATCAATCGTTCATTAGCCCCAAAGCCGTGGAACACTATTTTTCTGACTATCCTCTGAACTTAGATCCGTTTGAAGTAACGAACATACACGCGTCTACCAGAAGTAATTATTCTATTACATTACCGTGTTTTTCAGAATTTAGGGATACTGATGATATGAAATTATTTATCTATCGATTTCACGATTATTTCGATGGGCTCATAGGCTTAGATTTATTAGGTAACTGGGAAGCCCGAATTGATTTAAGAGAAAGACAACTCATAACAAAACATGCGTCGAACCCTATCAGAATATACAATTCGCGTAATGTTAACCTTTACGAAGACATTGTTCCAGCAAATACTACCAAGCTAATTCGCGTACCTATCGATACTTGTGATGGCGATGTCTTTATAGAAGAACAAATTCTATGCAACTGTATAATTCATGACTGTATTACTACCGTAGTTAATAATCGTGGTTATCTAGAAGTGGAAAACCCAACATCGAATGGTATAATATTTTCACTAGATCAACCAGCACACGCAGAACTCTATAATGAGTGCACGCGCACCGAACAGTTGTCGAACCATGCACAAGATGTAATTTCGCGATTACGGACTGATCATCTGAACGAAGAGGAAAAAGCAAACCTCATAACTCTTTGTTCTCATTACTCGGATGTTTTTTATATCGAAGATGAACCACTCACTTTCACCAATAAAGTAAGACACCGCATTAGAACCACCGACGAAGTTCCGGTTCATGCTAGGAGCTATCGATATCCTTTCGTTCATCGTCAGGAAGTTAAAGACCAAATAGGCAAAATGTTAGAGCAAGGAATCATTAGACCATCTGAATCTGCATGGAGCTCACCAATTTGGGTCGTTCCCAAAAAGATGGACGCATCAGGAAAGAAAAAATGGCGGCTAGTAGTTGACTTTCGTAAGCTGAACGAAAAGACACTAGATAACAAATATCCTATACCAAACATTAGCGACGTACTTGACAAATTAGGAAAGTGTCAATATTTCACAACCTTAGACTTGGCAAGTGGCTTCTATCAGGTAGAAATGGATGCACAAGATATTGAAAAAACAGCTTTCAACGTAGAACACGGCCATTTTGAATTTCTTCGGATGCCAATGGGCCTGAAAAACTCTCCATCCACTTTTCAACGAGTGATGGATAATGTCCTCAGAGGACTCCAGAATGAAATCTGTCTGGTGTACCTAGATGATATTATAGTTTTCAGTACCTCTCTTCAAGAGCACATGATTAACTTGGAAAAGGTATTTCAGAGACTGCGAGAATCCAACTTTAAGATACAAATGGATAAATCGGAATTTCTGAAACTTGAGACAGCTTACCTTGGGCATATTATCACCAAAGACGGCATAAAACCGAATCCCGATAAGATCATGGCTATTAAAAAGTATCCCATCCCTAAAACTTCAAAGGAAATTAAACAATTCCTAGGTCTTATAGGTTATTATCGAAAATTTATACCGGATTTCGCCCGTATCACGAAACCCCTCACTCAGTGTCTTAAAAAAGGCAGAAAAATCACCTTGGATACTGAATATGTCAACTGCTTTGAGAAATGTAAAACCCTCCTGACTAATGACCCCATATTGCAATACCCAGATTTCGAAAAAGATTTTAACCTAACAACTGACGCGTCCAACGTAGCAATTGGAGCTATTCTTTCACAAGGTCCAGTTGGATCAGATAAACCAGTTTGCTACGCATCTCGAACTTTAAACGAAAGCGAAATGAACTACAGCACTATTGAGAAAGAACTTCTTGCCATAGTCTGGGCTACGAAGTATTTTAGAACTTACCTTTTTGGACGCAAATTTCAAATCCTTACTGACCATAAGCCCTTACAATGGATGGTAAACTTAAAAGAACCAAATTCACGCCTCACTAGATGGCGACTTAAAATGAGTGAGTACCAGTTCTCTGTTAGGTATAAAAAAGGAAAGCCTAATACAAATGCCGATGCCCTTTCCCGCGTCGAAATACATGTTGGCGAAACATTGTCTTTAATAGAGGAGATTGATGAACTAAACTCCCTTCTAGGCAACCCATCCGAATGTATACCAACCCAAATTAATTCATCCACTGAATCGGTTCATACCAGTAACGAGAATCCTATTTTAGAAATACCTATTACAGATGAACCACTTAATAAATTTCATAGACAAATTCACTTCACAATTGTAAACGACGTTAAAAAACGACCGACAGTGACTAAACCTTTTGACACTCACACTCGTACCAGCATCCAACTATCCGAAACCCACCTAGAAGATGATGTCGTAAAAGCCGTTAAGGAGTACGTTAATCCAAAGGTTAAAACAGCTATTCTAATCACCCCACCTTAGCAATGTATTCTATTGTACCTATATTACAAGATAAATTCAGAAGTTCATCTATGAATCTTGTTTTATGCAAATCTGAGCTGGAAAACGTTAAAGATTACCTCCGACAGCAGGATATAATCCGGCACTATCATGATGGTAAAACAAATCATCGTGGAATTAATGAGAGCTATCTAAGTCTATCTCGGAAATATTATTGACCTAAGATGAAGAACCAAATCACTAAATTTATAAATGAATGCACCATATGCGGACAGGCTAAATACGATAGAAATCCTGTTAGACCGCACTTTAACGTCGTACCTCCTGCTACCAAACCCTTTGAAACAGTCCACATGGACCTATTTACAGTGCAGAGCGAAAAATTTGTAACCTTCATTGATGTATTTACTAAGTACGGGCAAGCATATCACCTTCGTGATGGGACGGCCGTTAGTATCTTACAATCTCTTTTGCATTATTGTACCCATCATGGTGTCCCTTCCACTATCATTACTGATAATGGTACAGAGTTCACCAACCAACTGTTCATGGAATTCACTAGACTTCACAAAATCAACCACCACTGAATATTAGCTCACTCCCCAAACGATAATGGAAATATCGAACGATTCCATTCGACTCTTCTTGAACATCTTAGAATTTTAAAATTACAACATAAAGACAAACCAACCATCAATCTTATACCATACGCTCTAATAGCGTATAATAGTTCAATTCACAGTTTTACGAGATGCAGACCCTTTGATTTACTTACCGGACATTTCGACCCTCGTGATTGCCTCGACATTGACATAACCCAACAACTATTGCAACAGTATGTACAAACTCATAGGGACCAAATGAAAAAGGTCTACAACATTGTTAATAGCTCTTCACTCGCCGATCGTACGGCTTTGATCGAAAATAGAAATAAAACACGGGCACCAGAAATAGAGTACGCACCCCAACAACAGATATTTATTAAAAATCCGATTGCGAGCCGCCAAAAAACAGCTGCTCGCTATACCCAGGACACAGTATTAGCGGACTTACCAATCCATATATACACTTCAAAAAACGTGGTCCTATAGCCAAATCACGCCTCAAGCGTATCCCTAAAGCAGCAAACTTGATACAGAACCCTGTTGGTAATACTTCTCCAAAGGACTCTATCTCAAGAAATCAAACTTGAGTCTCGATGACGGACCAGGACTATTACCTTACAAGCTTGGACTTATGCGACTAACTACCCACCATCATACATTCATACAGTACGTACAGTTGAACGACATCGAGGACAATGTTAACAAATTATACACTCAATTACTTAGTTATAAAGAGCGAATGACTAATGACACTTACTCACTATATGAAATTCAAATTCATTATCTTATTGGAAAAATGGATAAAGTTCTCATTCAGTTAAAATCTCTAGAGCCCAACAGAGCCAAGAGAGGTCTCGTAGATGGCTTAGGTTCAGTTATTAAAAGTATAAGTGGAAACTTAGATCACACTGATGCGATAAAATATGATGAGGCAATTCGAACTCTAAAGAATAATCAGGATAAAATTTCCTCTGAATTCAATAATCATATTAGTTTGAGTAAGGAATGGATGTCAAAACATAATAACGTATTGGTACAGTTAGTAGAAAACCAAAGTAAAATTAACACAATCATTGAATTAATAATTAAAGGTTACGCATATAGAGAACATGATTTAATTAAATACGCTAAGTTTGCTCAACTATTAGAAATAGTGGGCGAAAATATAGCAGCCATTATGAATGAATTAATTAGGATAGAAAATAGTTTAGCTTTTATTCGTGTCGAAAGTACGCACCATTCTATGATAGATATAAGCACTTTAGGAGCCATGATTGATAAAATTAAAATCATATACGGCAAAGAGTACATTTTAGACTTAGAATTAAGAGAATACTATGATATTATTAAACCGGGATACTACTATTCTAAAAATCGGATAGTATTCGTTTTTAAGTTCCCGATAGTTTCTAAAGATACGTATGATTTATTTAGGTTAGCTGTAGTACCTAATAGGCATGCACAGGCTCTCGTCCCATCCTTCCCCTTCATAGCAACTACCGAGATGTCATTCATGTACATAGAGGCAGAATGCCCGAAGATAAAAGGCCGGTATCTCTGTGAGAAGGACACAACGAACCAAGTTCGGTCCAAACCAGACTGCATCAAAGAGCTGATCACCAATCAAGTCCTTCAGGAGTCCTGCAAGTTCACCAATGTCACCCTGTCGAGAGAAGCTATGGAAAAATTAGACGATTACACTACACTTCAAGGAAGTTTCCTCACTACTATTCCTGTCGGATGTCATCTTAAGTCCGAAGCATTCACTATTGTTAACGATAACGATGCTATCCAAGGCACCCCTCTTAAATTAACGAAAATACCCTACGACGTCGAGAAACAGTACGCAGACTCTCCGACCCATATTCACCTCAACTCAATCAATCTTCAGGGACTACACAGCATCCAAGACAAGATCACGATACAAACACCCCTACAATTGGAAGATTTCAAAGCAGATCCACTGTACCACACTACAATCCCATTCTATGCAGTTATAACAGATACAGGTGTACTCGCCCTCATTTTCATCGTCCGGCGATATCTGAGCAACCGCAAACCAGCCGAGAAAAAGAACATGGAACCACCAACTATTCCCCTCTCTATAGACCCCGGGAACATTCCAGCTACATTTTCACTAAACGTTTTAAAATAGTCGCTGTTCTGAGGATGGAGGAATTACGTATAGTACCTAGAGGAAGACCGCCGACGCTGCAGTTGCATCGAGTGACACGTTTGTCGACGCAGCATTGACGTCAATCGACCGAGAACTGCAAAATCGACATAGCATTGCACACTTCTAATTCCTACTTCGAATTGGTTATACCTACGTTAGTTTATCATTAAGTTTTCATGTACTTTTTATATTTTTTATAATTAAATATCTTTGAATAATTTCGGTTTTTTTCTGACCTCCGAGTGTCGCAAACGTATTTAACTATAACAACAAAAACTACAACAACAAAACAATAACACAAACGAAAACTAAAAGAATTCCAAAGCGCGTCGTTACGTGACGTAGGCCAGTACGAGACTAAAAACCCTTGTAAAAATAGTGATGCGAACGGTACAATACGGGCGCCATCGGGCAAGTGCAGGGGAAGCGGTCGGGGAGTCGCATTCCTAGCAGGTCCCAAGTTATCGCGCACGAGTATTACTTTAGTTATTAGTTTTGTGTTATTTAGTTATTTACCGGCATTCGAGCAGCTGATAGTGGGTTTAATGTAGATATTCACTAGCACTAACCAATACACATTTATTCTGTTTTTTACTGTTTGCTGTTTGTAAAATTTATTAATATAGTTCACTTAAGTATTTAAGTGTCAGTGGTCTATTCATTTATTGCAAAGTTTTGCCAGTTCACACACAGGTTCATTATTTACTGCTGAGAGAACATTTTTTTAATGAATCATTAAAAAACAAAATCGAACACCCAGTATACACTCGAGCTATTTCTAGGAATCGGCTTTGCATATCGCGCGCTAACAATGCCTACGGCGAACGGACGGCCAGCTACCTTGTTTCTCGGCTTATCAACACCCTACCCTCTGACGTACGTGATAGTTTAACACCTAAAAATATAAAATTTAAACTAAGGAAATACTTTATGAGTCAAGTATAGTTTTTCCTTGCTCATTCATAACATTACTAAATTAAGCCATAAACAAAAGTACTTACCTGGCTCCTGTTTAGTTACCTACTTACATTTTTATATACAATGTAAACTCCATGTAACGCCACTCGTTTTAACGACAAACTCTCTAAAGCGTCGAAATCACTCGGCTTTGGTTGGTTTAGCTTGTCTTGCATACAATGGTACACTCTGTATAGCATTACACCCACTCTCAATAACGACAACAATTTGTAATAAAAAGTTCTTTTTAAGTTGCCAAATTAGTAAAAACTGCGCAGCTGTATATATCCTTTTGTCGTTTTATTATCCTAGACCATAATAAACTCGACTGTCGGCATCATACACACCAAACTTTCTAAGAAATCCGTTCTTTTGTTTACAAAATAGGATTGCTTGCACGTGTAGCTGCAGATAGTTGTTAGAAGTGATGGATTTTATCTATACGTTGTCATATTTTTAGTAGCTCACAAACTTTCAAATTGTAAACATGGCTAGTAAGAGAAAATCACTGTGACACACACAGATTTTACTTCTCTCCATTTAACGACAACTCTTTATAACGTCAAAATATGCTCAGTCCCTTGAGTGTCGTTATATAGAGTTTACACTGTAATTTTTAATGCTAAGTAAATAACACGTAGTGATGTAAACCCACGACAGCACCGACACAAACCTCACTGGTTTTTAGATGCTATAATTGTAACATATAATTGTAATCTTTGTTTAAATAGTAAATAAATAAAAAAAAGTAGTATGTACCTATGGTATTTTATTAGTCCTGTGAAAATTTTTCATTAGTTCCCTTTCCTGTGCACTACATACACATCTTTATCTACAATACACAAAGGTTATCTGGAAGAGAATGTTCTTTAGCATTAAGTTCGCCTTTGTACTAGTTTTATAAGTGCAATAAAGTATTTTCAATCAATCAATCAATCACTTCTTCAATTAATATGTGAATGATGTCGTGGGTCATGCATTTATTCATGTAACAATTACACAACTATTAGCACTGTGTTCTACTTCATAATGTATGACTGTTTACCTTCCCAAATAAATACAATAAAATAAGACGTCCTCCGTGGCGCAGTGGGCGAATAGCCGACTGAGACGCAGGAGGTAGCGGGTTCGATTCGCCACAGAACAAATGTTTGCATGATCTACAGATATTTGTTCCGGATCTGGATGTTTTTCTATATATTATAAGAATGTATTTACAAAAAAAAATGTATATAAGTATTATATCAGTTGTCTGCTTCCCATAATACAAGCTCTGCTTAGTTTGGGGCTAGTTAGCGCTGTGTGGAATGTCCAGCAATATTAATTTATAAAAGTAGCCTATATCTCAATCCAGGTCATCTCTGTCAATGATCTATTTGTTCAAAATCAGTCAATCCGTTTAGTGTAAAACTGTAACAGACAGACAGATAGAGCTACTTTCGAATTTATAAAATAAAATCCTGCCAGCCTAATTCAATAATGAAAATGAAAATAATTTATTGTACACTTCAAAAGAAACAGACTTAAAAATAAAAAATCACAAAGCAACATTTACAATGGGCGGTCTTATCGCTTAGAAGCGATTTCTTTCAGATAATTTTTGGATGGAGAGGTAACAATACAATAATGGAGTAATCGTAAACGAATAAAAAGTACAGGCTCTCGTGACATCTCCGGAACTAGAGCCCAACAAAAAAAGACTATTAAAGAAGCACTGCTTTCCGGTACGTTTCATTTGACCATCGTCATCCGTGATCTGTGCTCTCTCCATAATGTTGCTTAGATGCTTGATTTTAGCAGTATCGGTGATGTGCGCTGATGGTGTGGTGATGAATGTGAGCTGCCCTGAGGTGACTCCCAGAGAACTGAATTGGAAAGAGGTGAGTTTAGGCTAAAAATGAAAAACCTTCCGTGTCAAACATTAACTGCATAGCCTCGTCTAAGCTTATTAGACTAACAGTAGTGTCGTGGGAAATTACCGAGTTCACGGGTAACTTTTATGTATGGACTCAAGTAGATATCGTGAATGGTAGTGTCACAAGTAATACATTTTTCCTATAGCACTACTGGCTGAGCCAAGCAGTTGTGTCGCGGGGAATAAACGGAGTATTATTGCGCAGCCGAACGGCATTGTTTTCATGGAGTACTGGATTTTTTAAACGGACCTCACAATCGTTAAAAAAAATTGTCCGTTGAATCAATTACTTCCAGTATTTAACAGTCATTTAACAATCATTTAAAGTCAAACGTGTTAAAAGTCATCATCATCATCCACAATCCTTATTTGCTCATTGCTGAGTGTAAGCTGTAAACGCCACTCTTCACGGTCCTACGCTGCGCGCATCTAAGAGTTGCTAGTGGCTTTCTTTATGTGGGTGACCCACGCCGTTGGACGTCATTGAACTGTTTGTGACCACCATTAGATCAAAGATTTAACACCTGCCTAAAATACAAAGAAACAAACCTGGTAGTATTTACGCAAATCAATGAAAATATCAACTTATTTATTAGGCTTATGAATAAAATTTACATGAGTACGTGTTTATTTATTAGATATTACATGCAATTTCATTTATAGACGAACACAACATGCACATCACAATTAAACAAATTAACATACAACATACCGAATAGATGAGATTACCTCAATGGAGTCCAATTTATAATATGGACCCCAGAGAATCATTACGCAATAAGTTTAAAGAAATAAATATTATGACATTCCCTTGTCTATGAAAATCAGATGTATGTTAACAAAAATATTAATTTGTATAAGAAAAATAGCGATAATCATAATTTTAATACTAAAAACTCGCTGTTGCCACTTGTAGACTCCATAAAGTTAGAAAATCTTTTAAAAGGCAAGGGTATAACAAGTATATAACAAACTCCCAAGTGATGTACAAAAATTGTCATTTAACTTTAAAAACGTAATTAACAAAATCTTTACAAAAAAGCCTACTATAAAATATCGGACTATTTAGATGATAGAGAAGCTTGGGATTGAAATTGCTCCAACTTGTTCAAAAAAAAAACGGCCAAGTGCGAGTCGGACTCGACCATGAAGGGTTCCGTAGCAGCAAGTAACATAATATAAAAGTTCTTGTAGTTCGTTGTAACTATTTTATATTTGAGTTGATTGAATATAGGTAAACTGCGGTTTACGATATAAGACGTATTAAAAAAAAACTAGTTAGTAACTAGATTTCGTTCAAACCAATTTTCGGTGGAAGTTTGCATGGTTAAAGTACATGATATATTTTTTTTTGTTTAATCATTCTCCTATTTTAGAAGTTACAGGGGTGCGGGGGGCACACATTTTACCACTTTGGAAGTGTCTCTCACTCAAACTATCCGGTTTAGAAAAAAAATATATTAGAAACCTCAATATCATTTCTGAAGACTTATCCGTAGATACCCCACACGTATGGGTTTGATGAAAAAACCTTTTTGAGTTACAGTTCTAAGTATGGGGGACCCCCAAAAATGTATTGTTTGTTTTTCTATTTTTGTATGAAAATCTTAATGCTGTTCACAGAATACATCTACTTACCAAGTTTCAGCAGTATAAGTTATTATAGTTTCGGAAAAAAGTGGCTGTGACATACGGACGGGCGGACAGACAGACATGACGAATCCACAAGGGTTCGGTTTTTTGCCATTTGGCTACGGAACCCTAAAAATGTAACAATTTAGACGTAATTTATTTTCATTATTGTTATGTACTCTAAAAGGATCATTAAAAAAACAACCAGCCTTGTATCTTCAGTGAAGGCGGATTTTGGGCGTCCTTCGCGAGATTTGTCACTAACACTAGTATATCCACGCTGGAATTCTAAATACCAGCGTTCGACAGTCCGCAGACATGGGGCTTCATCACTGAACACAGATGTTAGCTCTTCAAAACACTGAAGCCGTGTCAGGCCTCTTCTAAAGTTGTAGAAAATTATTGAACGAACATTTTCCTTAGAAAGATTCATTTTCGTACGTGACCTGACAGATTCCAATCGACGCTGTGACTAAACAATAGCATTAATCCTAATACTTTCAACTGTTTTGAGATTCAAAATTTAAACACATTCGAATATAGAACAGTTCCAAATTCAAAATTGCCGGGAAATATGAAAACGACAGAACTTAAAAGGCATGCCAGGTAAACGTTATATTATTATCATACCTTTATGAATTAACTAGCTGACCCGCCCGTGGCTTCGCATGCGTGGTATTTCAATAAAAACATTACTATCCTTTTGCGCACTCGGGTAAAAAGTAGCATATGCCCTCCCCCCCGAATATAATCTATCTCCTTGCTAAATTTCATTACGATCCGTTCAGCCGTTTAGTTATGAAAAGGTAACAAACAAACTAAGAAACAAACAGTTACTTTCGCAGTTACTATGTATGTTTTATACATATAAACCTTTCAGTTGAATCACTCTATCTATTGCTGAAAATTGCATTGAAATCCGTTGAGTAGTTTAAAAGATCTAAGCGAACAGACAGCGGAAACGACTTCATTTTATATTATGTAAGGAAAAGATGAAAAGATATTTGGATTTAACGTTATATGACAACACCACAAAAGGATGATTAGGCAAGTCCCAACATTGCATTATTCATAATTGTTGATTAAAACGGGTATTTATCGCGTATGTACCTTTTTTATTTGTTATCCCGACGTTTCGGCTGTGTTGCAACAGTCATGGTCTCGGGTTGACCCATGACTGTTGCAACACAGCCGAAACGTCGCGATAACAAATAAAAAAGGGTACATACGCGATAAATACCCGTTTCAATCAATAATTATGTACAGTGATCGCGAAAGTTTGCATACTATACTAGTAAAATACTATTGCATTATTCTGCTTATTTGTAGCAAGATTGCAAGTACGTCACGACCGACGTTCCAATTTATTGTCACTTCAGATGGATGGAACCTGGTACCTATCAGCGGTGGCAACCGATCTGCAAGTCCAGGGGGATTGCGCCATGGTGCTCTTTGACCATGAGAACACGCTAGACGTCTCCATCAAGTGGATCACCAACCACACCGCCAACTACTACAATGGATCCGTCGCGTTGATTCCTGATCCGACCACCAATAATACGGGGGATCTAATACAAGTGACCTATAATGGTAAGATAGAGTAGCGTATTAGCTGCATACTGCTGATTTCCATCACATATTTCCAGAACGGCAAGTCTCGTGAGACCTACACCCAACGGCCACCTTTATAAGGTCGTCTTTAGATTAGATTAGATTAGAAAATTCTTTATTGCACTAATAAAAAGATACATAGGCGAACTTAATGCTAATTATCATTTTCTTCCAGCTAACCTTTGTGTAGTGTGGAGAAAGTGGTAGTGCCAGAAAAAGGAAATTTAATCAAACTTTAGCTTAGAAATAAACTTACATAAATTAAAAATAATAATAATACACATACATAAACGAAATACACAAATCTACATAAAGTGCTCAATTTTGTTGGGTGTCTTGAAGAGAGATGAAGTATTTAAAGAGTTTGGATTTGAAGATTCCCATAAAGGCGGCCTTGCGGATTTCCACTGGAAGAGAGTTCCACAAGCAGATAGCAGTCACAGTGAAAGAGTAAGTGAAGAAAGAAGTTTTATGCTCAGGCGTCTTGAATAACAGATGTTGAGAAGAACGAGAAGGGCGATCAGGTGGAAAAAGAGGAGAAAAACGTTCTTAGCAAGGGGACAGAGGATTTTGAAGGATGTTATAAAGAAGACAGAGTATATGAGTATCCCGACGAAACCGGATTTTGAGCCACTGTGAGCGGTACTGTGAGATGTGGTCGTACTTTCGTAACCCGTATATATATCTGATGCAGAGGTTTAACAACCTCTCTCACTCTTTCTCACTATTGGACCAACTTTCAATGCAACTGTGCCGAAATATCGGGACCCTCAACGCGTCGCTGTTCTAAGTGACATAACTGACATTTAAATAAATAAATATTGCTGGACATTTCACACAGCGCTATCTAGCCCCAAACTAAGCAGAGCTTGTACTATGGGAACCAGATAACTGATAGAATACTTATATGTATATATATTTTTTTTTGTAAATACATACTTAAAATATTTAGAGAAACAACCAGACCCGGAACAAATATCTGTAGATCCTGCAAACATTTGTTCCGCGGCGGGAATCGAACCCGCTACCTCCGCGTGTCAGCCGGCTATTCGCCCACCGTGCCACGGAGGTCATAGGTTACTGTTGTAATTTGTAATGTTACTTTTATCTACTTTTGAAGACCAACCGATCTGTCTAATCGGCGTATCTGTATCTTCTACCTACGTCTAGATGTATGTTGGACGTATCTACATATATTAAAATTATAAACCACTCGGACAGTACACTTACGATTTTTAGTAATATTTTATAAAATGTCGGATACGTCACTTAGAACAGATGAAAATGGTGGTTATATCACAAAATATATAGAGATAGAAGTTAATTTTAGGTAGAACGAGTGAAAACGGTCGTTTGCTAGGCGAATGCATACACAGAAGCGTGTGTACGAGGATCTCGGATCAAGTCGGTTGAATTTTCGAACAAATTCGCTTCCTATTCTGTGTTGGTAGTTTCAAAAGATATGATCTATAGACGAGATCCGTGGCGCAGTGAGCGAACCGGCTGAGACGCAGGAGGTAGCGGGTTCGATTTCCGCCGCAGAACAAATATTTGCATGAGCTACAGATATTTGTTCCGGGTAACGGTGTTTTTCTATGTCGTATTAAGCGTACCAAGTTTAAAATTAAGAAGTCTCTTTACTTCGTAGGACCGGTAATTGCGTATCTACTCTGTGATTGGTAGTTGTTTTTTTTTGTATAAGTTACTGTGAACGCAGAGCGGTGGCGCTGGGATTACTTCCTGGCCACCTCTCGAGGACAGAGTCGAATGCTGGGCACTTCACTTTCCCTCGGAGCGCCGGTACGAAAACACCTCCTTCGCTAAGCATCGAAACTGTCACGTTCACCGTATCTACCTAGCTATCAAGAATATTGTACCTACCTGCCAAGCTGAAGCCCTAATAAAAGCAAGCTTAGCTATTGGATTTTACTGGTTTGCCTGAGTACCCTGCACCTGCACCATGGACTTCATACCCCAGTACTGCAATAAGCCACCTTCCAACACAACGCCCACGTTCCAGCCGTCATATATATATAGGTATGCTGCAGTTATCTGGTTCCCATAGCACAATCTCTGCTTAGTTTGGGACTAGATGGCGCTGTGTGAAATGTCCAGCAATATTTATTTAATATTATTATTTATAGATTGGTACTCGGTGTGGTGGATATATCCATTTCGCTGCATTGCCCAGCTGAATAAGAATACGTTGACGCAGATAATCACCTCTCAGATAAAAAACTCGAATCACGTCTTCTAAATTAACATCTGACTGGTTTTTTGTTACAGATCAAAAAATTGAACGTTATTCATTCTTGGACATCAACTATGAGCACTACGCCGTGGTCTTCGCTTGTTACAACAACGAAGACAAAAATACAAGTATCTGTAAGTACCTAATATTATCTTAACCGTGCTAATTTCATAAAATAAAGTAAAGTGAAAAATTCATTTCTTTCGAACAAAATACAGGGCGCCAACCGCAATCTTTTAGAAAAGCATCATGATTTAGGAGCGTTTCGTTTCAAGCTTGTAGCAACATTACTTCGATTTGAACCACAACACTTTTAAACATTACTGTTATAATCCTAATAATGTTCTATATTTAGTTCTTTCTAGTGATAACACCACGTTCAGTATAAAACTTTGCGAAAATAAACGCGATTTACTTACTTTTTAGGATAATTTTACATTTCAACACTCTCAAGGGAATTAAAATTTATAGGCTACTTTCCGTTGACCTAGAACTATAAATATTTGGCAAGTAACATTGTCTTAAACTACAAGCACAGGGAAAATTCTAAAAACTATACAATTGTAATTAAATCATAAAATATATAGTCTTTTTTTAAAGTACCTACAAATTTGTACGGAACCCTTGGTGGGCGAGTGCGACTCGCACTTGTCCGGTTTTTGTATCTTCGTTTGACCACAATCTCGCCTGATGCAATTAGTGGTCTAAGATGGAGCACTAAGATCTAGAAAACACCTATTCACTCTGACCTTAAGGAAACTCGTCTCCAGGAAAAACAATGGTTCCGTACCTTAGCAGGTGAGTGCGAACGGGTGGTTTAACGAAAGGCCAGTTCCTATATACGTCGGTTACCACCTACGATACGTTTCTTCTTGTAAAATACATAAGATTAACGGTGACTATCGGTTACAACGTAATTTCAAGGCTACCCATTGGTGTAATTAATCAGGGCTACTATACCTAGGCCATTTGCCTAGCTCAAAAGGAAAGGAAAAACCAACGAATAATTAGTATAACAAGAAAAAAAGTTCTCTTAATGTTGTATTTTTTTTTGTAAACGGTAGTAATAAGTAATTTGCTGGTCGAGTGAAGGCCTCGACCGCTGGGACGGAAAATCACACCAGTTAATTGTTTCTGATTAGTTCTATAATAGTAAGAATCTTTGTTTTACCCTTGTTATTTAGAAGTTCCTTTATGTTAGTGCGCTTTGGAAGACGACTTTGGTGTATACACGTTGTTTGGTAAAATATTGACGATATTCAAGTGACGGTATCTCAAAACATAAATAAAAGACTTCTCGAAAAAAAAAACTACTAGTTATATATACAAATTTTAAAGAATATCTACTAAGTTTAGGTGATTAATTCGATATAAAACTTACTGCCTACTCTTGCAATTAACATCCAAAAATAAAGGCCGATATGATATCTCTTTCGGAAATGGCTGCGCCAATACAGTATCTGTGGTAAGATGGTAAGCATTATGCAATAGCACAACATAAGTTTAATAAAGTGTTTGTTTTTACATGCCAAAATAAATTTCACATTTCTATGGTAAACATTTTACAAATTTATTATTTATGCTCATCAAAATAACCCCTTTCATTTTTGTGCGTATATTATCAAACACCCTATATAAAGAGATACCTATATAAGAGATTGGTCAACATAGGAATAAGTTTATTTCACAACTTTAGGAATACATGTGTATTGAATTGTGTCGCAAAAAATCAATCGCTAATTAATATAAAATAATATATGCACTAAGGTTTCGAAACATACCTCTCGTGCTAGTTAAAAGCTGTGTTACGGCGAGGTAGCTCTTCACTCCCATGACGGACAAACAGTTTAACTTGTATCTTAAACATAATTAGAGCAAATAACTTGAAGGATACAGAGTGTAAGATATTGTAAAAGAAACATGAAACAATAAACTATGACTATGTATGTTAAATTCGTTTACCACTAACTTAGTCTAAGTATACCTAATTTAAACTAACATGCAAAACATATATATATATATTTAAACTTAAATATAACTTATAAAACCTTCATAAAATGAATGAATGAATGAAAACACTTTATTGTACACATTAAAAAATAGAAATTACAGACTAAATAGAAGACACAAAGCAAAATAGTACAATGGGCGGTCATATCGCTTTGAAGCGATTTCTTCCAGACAACCTTTGGATGGAGAGGATATAATAATGTCAAAGATGGTCGGGCGTGCACTTAAGTTATGAATGAAGGGAGTACAACTTATAACTAAATAAAATATATAAAATTATGATATATATAATATTTATAATATATAAATATACATTAATTTATGTGCAATACTATGACGTTTCTGATATATATATATATATATATACTTTTAAAGTATAAAAGTAGTTGAGAATAGGATATCGGTACAACTGGATAGACATCAACCTACTGAACAGGCAGGTTTTCGCCGTGGCCTCTTGCCTGTGACAGTTTAAACCATTCCGCCATTTTCGAAGCCCTTAGAAACCGAGAAATCCCTACAACATACATTCAGCTATTACAGAAAATGTACTTCCATAGTATAGTATCCATTAGAACAGATTCAATAGGACCGTCTTTTCATGTCGAACGAGGAGTTAAGCAAGGCGACCCCCTTTCCCCAAAACTCTTCACAGCCACTTTAGAATATTAAGAAGTTGACACCTAGTTGGAGTGAAAAGGGCATTGTAGTTGGCGAAAGAAGGCTTACCAACCTTCGTTTTGTCGTCGACATAGCACTCTTTTCTTCTTACGGTGCAGAACTTGGACCCATGCTCAACGACCTGAACACCGCTAGCCTCAAGGATGAACATGTCAAAGACAAAACTTATGACGAACACCACACAACGCAGGTTAGAGGTAAGTGGTGGGGAGATTGCATAGGTCAGTGAGTATTTATACCTAGGCCAAATAGTATCCTTCCAGAGCAGGCACGATACTGAAGTTACAAGACGCACAGAAAATGCCTGGAAGAGCTATTGTGATGAAGGGTAACCTTCCACTCACACTTAAACGTTAGCTCATGGCGCGTACATTCTCCCCATCCTTACCTATGGCGCTCAAACCTTGTCTTTGACGGATCAATAAAAGTCCGAACTCGGAATTTGTCAGCGAGCCATGGAGCGCAGTATCCTAGGAGTCAAATTAACAAACCGCATTAGAAACAGTAAACTGCGCACACAAACACAAATCGCGGACGTTGGGCACCAAGTAGACAAGTTAAAGTGTGACTGGGCGGGCCATCTCTGCCGCATTTCGGAGGAGTTATGTGCAAAATCCACCACAGAGTGGATCCCAAAAGACAGAAAACGACCACGCGGCAGACCGTGAAGCCGATGAAAAGACGAACTCGATCCGTATATGGAAGACTGGACTACAAACGCGCATGATAGAATGGAGTGAAAGGAAGGAAGGGAGGCCATTGCCCTGCAGTGGGACAGTGCAGACTCCAAATAATAACAATATAACTATACAAAGGTTTATAGACAAATTTATAGCAACACAAACAATAGATAACGTAAGATTAACAGTACTGTTCGAAGGCTATTTAGTTAATTCTATGTAGTAAATTTTCAGTGGGTCATAGTCACACCGCCATAAGAGCCGTTCTAGTTTCAATTATGAACCTGGTCTTGTCTTTTAACTTTTCAATTTTACTCATGCGGTTATATAAAAAAGGTTCCAGAAAATACACAAAGGTCTATCAAAAGCAGTCTTACAAGTAAAGACTTCGTACACTTCATGCACTCTTCTGCTTGATAGTTTGTCAGTTCGGCAGGGAGTGTTGTCCTAAGACAACAAATTTAATAAAAAGTTGGCGCCACTGTTAGTGCTAGGGTTTCCCTGTAGAGGTCAACGGTAGGATTGATTTCTATCATTTCATTTATTCAGGCAGATTTTTTTTACAAATCGTATATCTACGTCATATAAAACTACTAATTAATATCATTTAGAATACGGGATTTATCAGGTTCTGGGATTCAAGGGCCCTTGAAGGTTCACGAATTGAACCAAAACATTGTCAGTCGGAACACTGATAAAACAGTAGGTAAGTGATAAATCCCGTACTAATAGGAATTATTTATAAGGCACTTTTGAATTTCATGTGTTCATTCAAAGGTTCGGTCATGTTTTATAAATTATGCGAGAACGAGGTTAATAATGGTACACAGTAATAAACTTCCGTAAAAAATGTAGGCCAACATTCGCATATTTAAAGCAAAGTCAGGTTAGTTACACCATTTATAACTCAAGAATGGCTGGACCGATTTTATTGGTCTTTGATTTGTTGGATTTGTCTCCGAATATTTTTTATACATAGGCTGCACTAAAAGTATCGGGAATGGAATATTTCCACTGTTCCTGTCATATTAAAATCGTTTTATTTGAAAACTCCTTGGTTTTAAAAATCGAATACCATTTATTAATTTAAAAAAATATTCTCGGTCTTGTCACAAGGTCTTGTCAAACTTGTTTAGTCGTTGAGAAAATGGAATTAACTCGAGAAAATTCAAGAGCGATGATTTATTATGACTTTCGAAGTGGTTTAACACAAAAACAGTGTGTTGACCGGATGATTTCTGCATTTGGTGATGAAGCCCCATTCAAAACCACAATTTATCGCTGGTTTGCTGAATTTCAACGTGGACGTGTCAAGCTCAGTGATGATCCCCGTCAAGGTCGTCCAAAAACTGCACTCACCCAAGAAAACGTTGATGCTGTGCGTAAGCTGATTGAGGAAGATCGACATGTGACATACCGCGAAATTCAGGCAACTTTAGACATTGGCATGAGACAAATACAAATAATCTTGCATGAACAATAATTAGGTGTAAAAAAGTTGTTTTCCCGATGGATACCGCATTTGCTCTGTGAAGAGCAAAAAGCGGCTTGCGTTACTTGGTGCGTCAGAACTCTCGAAAGATTCTACGCAGGATCCTCAAATGCTGTATACAACATCGTATCAGGTGACGAATCCTGGATATACGCGTACGAACCCGAAACAAAAAACCAGTCACGAGTTTGGGTGTTCGAAAATGAGTTAAAGCCAACAAAAATTGTTCGTTCACAGAGTGTTGCAAAAAAAATGGTGGCCACGTTTGTCTCCAAAACCGGCCATGTTGCGACTATTCCTCTTGAAGGACAAAGAACGGTTAATGCAAAATGGTATGCTAGCATTTGTTTGCCACAGGTCGTTTCTGAAATCCGTAAAGAGAACTGCAACCACCGCATCATCCTCTATCACGACAATATGAATTCTCACACCGCGCACAGAACAAAAGAGTTTTTAGAGCAAGAAAACATAGAATTATTAGAGTATCCACCGTACAGCCCCGACCTAAGCCCTAATGATTTCTATACTTTTCCTAAAATAAAGAATAAATTGCGTGGTCAGAGATTTTCATCACCTGAAGAAGCTGTGGACGCCTACAAAACAGCCATTTTGGAGACCCCAACTTCCGAATGCAATGTTTGATTCAATAATTGGTTCCATCGTATGGAAAAACGTGTCAATAACTAATAAAATATCGGAAAAATTCACGCAAAAAAATATGAAGAATATTCATTTTCTCATAGATAGATGCAGCTAATGATGACCGATTGACAATTCTACCGGCGACGTACATTGGCAGCCCGCGTCATATGCATGTCAATGCGGCAATGCAGCACATTAAAAACGCGAAGGTTTGGATGTTTGGTTCGATGTTTGTTACTCAATTACACCGTAACGGCTGAACGGATTTCGATGAAATTTAGTATATACGTAGATTACAACCTGGATCATCACTTAGGCTAAAATTTATCTCATAAATCAGTTCCAATGGGATAAAAACGGGATGTCAAAGTTTATAATAAATAAGATGGGACATTGCTGTTGATAATTCAAGTATTGATGTCAAAATCTTTATGTAAATCTGTTTTCAGATGAGATCTGGAAGATGGTTCGCACACCTCACCTGAAAGACACCGACTCTGCGAAGATGACCGCAGCCATCGCAAGATACAACCTTCAAGACACACCGTTTAAAACGTTTAATAATACAGAGGATACTTGCAGGGTCAACGCTGGTGAACGCCAGCATAATGATGCTTCTACGTTAATTATGACTTCAGCAGCTGCCATCACATTATTTAGGGGGATGTACTAGATATCAAAGTCAAAGTCAAAATCTTTTATATCACTTTAAAACGTCAATTTTACTGCCTGTTCCGTCGCGACTAAGCCAGGAAAGAAAGGCAAGAAACAAGGCTGGTTGTTCGTTTTAATGATCCTTTTAGAATACATAACAACACAGAAAATAAATTACGTCTAAATTGCAACATTTTGAACGAGTTGGAGCAATTTCAATCTCAAGCTTTTCTGTCATCTAAATAATTTGACATTTTATAGTAGGCTTTTTTATAAAGATATGTAAGGTATGTTTAAATACGCTTTTAAATTTGCTAATTGTCAATTTTTGTACATCACTTGGGAGTTTGTAATAAAAGCGAACACCGTGCCCTTTAAACGATTTACTAACTTTATGGAGTCTACAAGTGGCAACAGCGATCTTTATTCTAGTAATAAAATTATGATTATCGCTTGTTTTTAGAGTAGTTTTAAAAAATGCATTATAATAAATAGACTTGCAATTAAATTACCTAATCCTTTTAATGAATAGTGATGATGTATGGTACAGAAACGTGGTCTTTTACTATGGACCTCATAAGAAGGCTGAAGGTCGCTCAGCGTGCTATGACGAGGGCTATGCTTGGTGTTTCTCTATGAGATCGAACAAAGAGGAGGAGATTCGTAGACGAACTAAAGTCACCGACATAGCACAAAGGATTAGCAAGCTGAAGTGGCAGGGCACAAGAACTGACGGTCGTTGGGGCAAA
This sequence comes from Philereme vetulata, assembly GCA_918857605.2. Lineage (NCBI taxonomy): Eukaryota > Metazoa > Arthropoda > Insecta > Lepidoptera > Geometridae > Philereme > Philereme vetulata. The sequence goes on along the minus strand of OU975470.1, from coordinate 6,531,659 downwards.
AAGGAGCTCGAGTGGAGACCACGCACTGTAAAGCGCAGCGCATGGAAAGAAGACCTGATAAAGGTTGCTGGGAGCCGTATATTTACTTAAATAATTAGAGATGGGCCGACTGGCCTATTGGCCGACTAGTCGGTTGAAAAAAGGCCGACGATTATTGCTTTTGATGGAGTTTGGGTGGCATCGGTAATGATCGTGGCGCTTTGATGACAGCTGAGTTACTCTGGCACCCACCGTGCGGTGATTTTATATTTTTCTCTAGTATTGTTTATTTAGAGAGGTCAATTATATGAACCAGTTGAAGTGGAGATGGGCGGGACACTTGGCAAGGAGGAAAGATGGAAGATGGACGAGGGCAGCAACGGAGTCGTGGCCGCAAGAAGGGCGCAGCCCAGTTGGCAGACCACCAGCCAGATGGTTGGACGACATCGCGAGAGTTGCGGGAAGGCAATGGATGCGCTTGGCACAGGACCGGAGAGAATGGCGTGATAACGAGGAGTACTATAACCAGCAGTGGGTGGATGTGGGCTGAGATGATGATGATTGTTTAAGTACTGGCCGACGGCATTACTGGTTGTTTTTTTTTATTTACGTAAAAATATACAATAAAGGTTACGAATGCATTTCAATTTCTCTATTTTATGCATATAAATCATACTAATATTAAAAATGTGAAAGATTTAATGTTTGTTTGTTTGTTTGTTACTCAATCAGATTGTAACGGCTAAACCAATTTTGATGAAATTTGGTTTTTTAATAGATTATGACCTGAATTCAAACTTAAGTAATTTTTTATTGACAACAACGCGTGCGAAGCCGCTGGCAGAAGCTAGTTATGAATAAAGTAATGGGATGATTAGTCAGTCGGCGCTTTTTGCCGACTAGTCGCTGACTACAAGTACGGCCTGATAGTCGGCTTTCCCGACTACTCGGCGACTAGTCGGCACATCTCTAATAATAATAATATAAGGAAGTAAATCTGTGAGTTTGTATGTTTAAGCTATATCTTACAAAGTCGTACACAAACATTGGTTAATATCGAAGTAAAAAAAAATATCAAATCTGACCTCTTTTGATATATGCTTGAGTTTAATAACCATGTGGTTCTTAAAAACGCTAAAAATGATACCATTCTGAGTGGAGCACAGTTAAACTAGGGTTTACAAAAGTTCATGAGTTTAGAGACGTAGTTCAAAAGATTTAAAACAGATGGCGTGAAATATTTATTTTACTTTCCGGGAATTTGTTTTTAAGTTATTCAACAAGGGCTTTGTATTTTATTTATTATTTGTACACAAATCATAAAAACTTATTTATTAAATTTTTTTGAGGAGCAAAACTCCTTTAATAACAATAAATATTTACATGATTAATATACAGAAGAAACAGTTGAATCATCTAAAGACCATTGCAAACGATCTATAGATAGCTCAACTGCTCCAGATCACTACCAGGCGCAAGTGTTCCTAAGACACTGGCTGCATTGCCCCGCTGGATTGCAATGCTTATGCGTTGGCCAGACACCCAGAAATAATTTTAAAACGCGATGGGCCCCGGTACCCCATGGACCCAGGGTCTCGAGCCCAAATGGCTGAAATACGTAAGCTCTGTCGATACTTCCATATTTGCGCCGCTTGAGATCTTCGTCTGAATTTGCCGCCGCACTGGCCCTAACTGCTGTACTGTACCCGACAGATGAAATGGCGCAACTTATTTGTTGTCTGTGAATAAACATTTGATAAAATTGATTGATCAATTATCTGTATATATTAAAACAGAAAATAAGGTAGGTACACGAAAAATTTATAGTATAAATAAATAAATACATACTGCTGGACATTCCACAAAGCGCTACCTAGCCCCAAACTAAGCAGAGCTTTTACTATGGGAACCAGATAACTGATAGAATACTTATATACATTTTTTTGTAAATAAAAACTTATTAAATATAGAGAAACAACCAGACCGGGAACAAATATATGTAGATCTGTAGATCATGCAAACATTTGTTCCGCGGCGGGAATCGAACCCGCTACCTCCTGCGTCTCAGCCGGCTATTCGCCCACTGCGCCACGTTTATCGAACGCAATGTTCGCACTCAGCCTACTGTACATATATTTTTGTACTTTTTTGTACTCGCAGGTGACCCTGCGTGATTCTTTTCTATAGGTGGAGTCGGTGTTGTCGATCCAGAAAATTGGCAAGCGAAGTCGCGGGCATATATCTAGTAAGTACCTACATATGTGAATTATGACGCACCCTGGGAGAGACCTACGTCCAACAGTGGACTGCTATAAGTTGATGATCGGTTTTTTATCTGATACATTTCAGAGAGTGTGCTGCGGAGCTTTTCAATCTGATCCCACCATCCCCATTCTATTATCGGACCACCAGACGCTCCGCGGTGCTCCACCGCTACATAGTAGACATACCTCCTATACGCACAAAGCTGTACTCTTCCACCTTTATTATGCGCATGACCGTGGAGTGGAACGCCTTGCCTGAGTATGTGTTTCCTGTTAACTACAACTAAAAACCCCTAGGGTTTTCAAGTAGTGAGTGGATAGGTTTCTTCTAGACAAGCATGTACCATCGTAGACTGCATCAACGCTTACTATCAAGTGAGATCGTGGTCAAACGCTAGCCTATAATTTATAAAAAAAATGACGGTGATGAGGATGTGAATTGTAAGCGTTTTATCACTACTTTACCTAATGGTAAGTCATGACAGTCGAAAATGAAGCACGCTTACCTTGATGTTTTATCTTTTTCGTTTGTTTTTCTATTTTTAACTACAATTAAACTTAATATAAAATTGGGTCGGATAAAACTAACCGTTTTTAAGAGTCTGGTAAAAACCCTGACACTTAAAAATAAAAAAAAAAACATTTTACAGTTGATACCACTTCACCATAAATGAAAAGTGCTGTTAGTCTTCGGACCGGCTGACGTAATTTTCTTCACACATAGATAAAACCTCCCGAGTGGAAATAGGTTTTATTTTTTAATAATTAAAATAGTATAAAGAAGGGAGGGAGGCCTTTGCCCTGCAGTGGGACAACACAGGTTAAAAATAATAATAATATAAGTTTTTTTGTGGAAAAACTGCTTTTATAAAATTCATATTTAAAAATGCAAGCAGATTCAAATGAGCTCAAATACTAGTAACCTAATATAATCCATTCAAAAGTTCCATTGTCTAGCATCCGTTTCCATCATGAGACCACGTTCATGGTACCATATTATTGAATTGTCACCAAGTTACATATGAATTTCAAATTTAAATGCGTAGGTATACACAATTTCATGTCTGTGCTGTTGACAGTTGAGGAGTTTCTTCGCCTGAAGCCAATCCAGGGTGTAGAACCAAGTTAAGCTCCATAAAAATGCATTGTCGTCGGAACTGAACCAACATGCCAAATTTCAACTCCGGCTAAGAGGAAGTGGTTTTAGTTCAGCTAGCAATGTTTGACTTAAGCCAATTAACTACTAAAAAAAACATTGCAAGCTAAATAAAAGCTTGTAAAAAACGCAGTCCATCTGTTTGGGAACTACGATGCCACATACAAACGCACAGACAGACTTATCAAACTTATACCGTGGTAAAAATGTGATTTTGCTTGTAAACCTTTGCGTGTCTTCTTCTTCCTGCCCTTTTCCCACATTACGCGGGGTCGGCACAACATATATTCCTCCTCCACATCTCTCTATCAGCCGTCATCTCCGTTGTCACTTCCTTCCTATCCATATCATTCTTAACACAGTCCATCCATCTTTTCTTTGGCCTTCCTGCACTTCTATATCCATCCACACTCATATCTGACACTCTTTTAGTCACATGATTTTCTTCCCTACGCATTCCATGCATATAAGACGCCAGTCTCTTACCTTTCAAATTTTCCTTTTTTTTTTGTAAACATTTGTATGTGTCTAAAAAGAACCTAATAATACAAATCCTGTTAGTAATATCTTCGCAAGGAATTATTATGATTCCCGTATTTGTTTCATCAGATTTCCTTATTAATTCCCCCATCTCCCACACGCAGATCGTGTCCAGAATTTAATGAGCGCAAATGTGCGCAAAGTGCTATTTTTCGGCACATTCCCTTTATGCTCACAGCCTGGAAAGTTCCCTAAAAAAATGTGAAGACCTTTTTTCGCTATTTCAGCATTCACCTACTTATTTTAAAAACAGTAAATTGTATGGCGCTTTTATTAATTTATCTTCTAATATGTATATAAAAATCTCATGTGCTTGTTGTCGCACTCCTCCGAAACGGGTCAATGAAATTTTTAAATGGCAAAAAACGGAACCCTTATGTTTTCGTCATATCTGTCTGTCTGTCCGTCCGTATGTCACAACCACTTTTTTTCCGAAACTATAAGAACTATACTGTTGAAACTTGGTAAGTAGATGTATTCTGTGAATCGCATTAAGATTTTCACACAAAAATAGAAAAAAAACAATACATTTTGGGTGTTCCCCATACTTAGAACTGAAACTCATAAATGTTTTTTTCATCAAACCCATACGTTATGTGTCCCCCCCTGTAACTTCTAAAATAAGAGAATGATAAAATTAAAAAAAAGTATATGATGTACATTACCGTGCAAATTTCCACCGAAAATTGATTTGAACGAGATCTAGTAAGTAGTTTTTTTAATACGTCATAAATCGTAAACCGCAATTTGCCTTTCATTCAATCAACTCAAATAAGAAGAAAGTAAGTTCGCCAAAGTTCGGTTAAGCTGCAACGGCCTCAGAGGCAAACAGCGAGATTAGTCCATTCGAAAAAAAAACTAGGAACGCACTTTTGTCGTCTCATCAATTGTCTTTGAAACGTATGCCCAAAGTCTGTACGAACCACTGTTTGGAAAATTTATTTTAATATTCAAATTTATTTTATTCTTGCTGAAGTCACCCGTCTAATATTAAATATAATATACCTACAGTTCAGTTACGTAGTTATATTAGTATTGTTTCATTAGTTTTTATATATTTGTCTACGTTACAATATTATTGTAAACTTTCTGTGGGAGCAAATAAATGTATTTTCTTTATTTCATTCTTCTTTTAAAGAAGGAGCGCCATACGCAGGCAGTCTGACATTTTCCTTCGAATTTCATAAATTACCAACGCTGCCTACGTTAATGTCACGCGTACGTATTTGGTTGGTAATATCAAGGAAAATGTATGGGCAAAGACCTAAAAAGTTAATAATAAATAAAAGTGTGGTAACGTCAGAACTTTGTTAAGATACTAATATATATAAATACAATAACTACATCCATTTCACATCAAAAAAAAAATTCTATTAAATTTTTTGTCTACTTATTTCAAAATATTCGCATACTTACTAGAAAACTCATAAATCATGGTAATCATATCCACAATTATTATTTTCAAAAAAAAGTATGTAAGTACTATCAGTTATCTGGTTCCCATATATAAGCTCTGCTTAGTTTAGGGCTGGATAGCGCTGTGTGAACAAACTGGGTGACTTGCGCAACGAAGCCTAAACGTAATAAGCTCGGCTTGCACAACGATCCCTAAACGTATTTAGCGATTAAACATGTTTAAATTTGACGTATATATATGATTTGACAACTCCTTATGTCATATGTAGCCAGTAATAAGGCCGACTTGCGCAACCATGCCATATTTAATAGCTAAATATGATTTAAGGAGTTGATAAACTCCGTCAAATATAAACATGTTTAGTCGCTAAATACGTTTAGGGATCGTAGTGCAAGCCAGGCTAAATAAATCTATTCTATTCATTTAGGATGTTAGTTGGGAAAAGAGTGTAAATCTTCCTTAAATAACATTTTACGATTTTTATATAATTCTACCAAAACTCCACATAACTTTTCATAAGTATAACAACAGTTGTTTAACTAAGATCATAAACTTAACACCTGAAACCATTCTGCAGCATTTATACTAGTGTTTACCCTCGTCTTTGTTCACGTAACCAGCTAAAAGCCGGTGTAATTCTTATCCTATTACCATATATTGTGAAACATAGCCACCTATTAGTTTGGCTCGAATAGGCTCCGAAACGGAATTAAAATTTTAGTGATTAAACAAGGAATTTTAACATACATTTTCGTGTTTATTTCCATTTTGATATATTGCTGAGTTCAGAATATATGAAAACAAATATTTGATAAGAAAATATATATCTAGTATATAGCTAGTATCTTCTTCGTCAGCAGCGGGAGAAGTTTTTTTTGCTACATGGATATGGAACAAGCTTATGGCCCACCTGATGTTAAGTGCTAACCATCGCCTATAACAGAGAAATGCCTCGTTGGTCACGCACCATATAAACGTGCAGTACGTTGTACAGGTGTAAAGGCTCATGCATCTGTAATTTAGCCGGTAACCATAGCGATTACCATACGTATTTACGATCTGATTTCATATACTTTCCATCAAAGGACAAGCAGCCGCACGGCTCAGTACCATCCGTACCTAGTTGATATACCACCCATTCGCACACACCGTTTAGGTTCTACGTTCTTGATGCGCACAGCTAAGGTATGGAACATTTTGCCGTCGTCTGTTTTTTCTAAAGAATACAATCCGGGCCTCTTGAAAAGGTTTCTTCTAGATCTTCGTGCTTCATCTTAGAATTAAGTGTGTGTCGTGCACATCATCGCTTAACATCAGGTGAGATTGTAGTCAAACGAAGATCTGGTATGGTTTTAAAAAATACCGTTCAAACTGAAACACTGCAATGCTGCTTGGAGGCAGAAATAGATATGGTAGTACATCCCTGGGCGAGCTATTTCACAAGGAACTCTACTTCTCCTAAAAGATCCTTAATGATATCGAATTATCCGTTATAATTTTTCTGACCAACAAAATTTCAAACATACATACACACTTGAGCTTTTTTAATAGAAGGTAGGATAGCCAGGCGAGCTATAACTTTTTTGGCAAGCGCTTGTTACTAAGCCGGCTCTAGAGCGCTATGCGGCGTTTTTCAAGGGGTGTAATAGTTCAGCTCTGATTTCAAATCCATAAAAGAAAAAAAACCTACCCGAACTCTTTGGGAAAATCTGATTGAAATGGCACCTGCGCTACTCGGATTTGGTTAAATCAGCGTGCGATAGCTGCAGCGTTGAGAACGAGCATAAAATATTGAGCATCATCATCATCAAGGCCTTTTAAACACGTTCCCAGCGGCACAGATTTATCTGTACTTTCCATTACTGCGTCACGGGTCGTTATAAACCTTGTCCTAAACCAGAGATTGTGGCGGTACGAGGCATATTAAACCCCACCGCCCGTAGGAGACCAAAATCTTTTTTTTTGGCGCAATACAAAGTGTACGGTTTTTTTTGTGTGCAGCACGAAGTCTAAGAAACCCGGCATTGAAGTTGGTATACCATAGAACTAGGAATCAATAGCACATCTCAGAGATATATAGTTATCTCTTTCCTACACTGAACCAGATGGAAGTTATGCCTCCCGCACGACAGAGACGTTTAAGTTTTTTCTTACCGCTATAAAGACGAGACACGGACAGGGTGTTTCAAGCCCTGTTTTGCACTTATCGTATTAAATACGATTTTTAGCTTCAGGTAATATTGAACAGTGGTGGCGGTTATGTTGTGTACTAACTAAAATTTCGTAAATTGCGAAAATTCTTATATCGTTCATGTTAGACTAAGAAATTAAAGAAATTCGCGTGGCAGTTCTATAATTACGTAATTATAATTACTGAATTCCACCATAATCTTAAATATAACCCGAGATAATAAGCTTCAATGGAGCCCTCACATTGATAAGTTGTCGAAGCGACTTAGTTCTGCGGCATACGTAGTCAAAAAGGTCCGTCTTTTTATAGACGTAGACACAGCTAAACTAGTTTACTTCAGCTACTTCCACAGCATTATGTCATACGGTATACTGCTGTGGGGGAATGCTGCAGATATAAACACCGTTTTTGTGCTGCAGAAGAGGGCTGTTCGTGCAATTTATAATATGTGCCCCAGAGAATCATTACGCAATAAGTTTCAAGAAATAAATAATATGACATTCCCTTGTCAAAACATCTATGAAAATCAAATGTATGCTTACAAATATTTTAATTTGTTTAAGAAAAATAGCGATAATCATAATTTTAATTCTAGAAATAAAGTTAGACTCGCAGTTGCCACTTGTAGACTCCATAAAGTTAGTAAATCGTCTAAAGGGTATTCGCTCTTATAACAAACTCCCAAGTGATGTACAAAAATTGACAATTAACAAATTTAAAAACGTAATTCAACAGTATCTTTATAAAAAGCCTACTTTAAAATATCGGATTATTTAGGTGATAGAGAAGCTTGGGATTGAAATTGCTCCAACTCGTTCAAAATGTTACAATTTAGACGTAATTTATTTTCTGTATTGTTATGTATTCTAAACGTATCATTAAAAAAACAACCAGCCTTGTTTTTTATAATGATCCTTTTAATAAAATACATAACAATACAGAAAATAAATTACGTCTAAATTGTAACATTTTGAACGAGTTGGAGCAATTTCAATCCATTCAAAATCAATGCATTTCTTTCCTGGCTTGGTCGCGAAGGAACAGGCAGTAAAATTGAAGTTTCAAAGTGATCCTTGTGATATTAACTAATAAAAGATTTTGACTTTGAATAAAACGGGTAGGTACTTATCGCGTATGTGCCTACGCGGGTGGACGCAATCACGGGTCGCAGCGTAGTCGAGACGTCGGGACAACAAATAAAAAATCAGTAATTATGTACATTGTTCGCGAAAATTATTTTAAAAAATACTAAGTGATAGTTAAAATGGCGGTTTTGCGAGGTACATACTTATAGCGTTAGTATATATGTATATATATATATATATATATTTATACTAACGCTATATATATATATATATATTATTATTATATATATATATAATTTTAAAACAAACTTAATATCAAGTCCGTGTCATATCAAGTTATACTGTTTTATTTTTTGTTGTTATTTTTGTATTGTATTCTTACGAAATAAAATATTTGACTTGATTTTTGAAATATCAATGGACAGCATGTGTGAAATAGATCCTAATCATTCGTCATGTAAGTAGACTGATTAAGCCGTATCGATGCAAAGGCTCTGCAAATGTGATGTTTAAAAATGTTAAAAATATTTGTTGGAAATGTCTTGGTTATTGGATAAATATTTAAGCTACCTGTATTAAACTCACTTCTGAAATCTGTAAATACGTTTCTGGATGTGTGTTTTAAGTTTATGTTGCACATAACGTTACAGGTTGTATACCAACGTCGAGATCCGTAGAAGAACGAAGAATCATGACTTTAAGAATCGAGTTATGGAACTCAAATGGTCCTGAGCGGTACACTTGGCAAGACGTAGTGATGACAGGTGGAGCAGGGTAGCGACTGAATGGTGGTCAAAGAATGACTGTAGAAGGGTAGGACGTCCGGCAGCAAGATGGGTGGACAACATCGTTGGAGTCGCGGGCCGTCAATAGATGAGACTAGCGCAGGATCGTGGCGGATGGCACAAACTTAGGGAGGCCTATACCAGCGATACCAACAGATTCAAGTGGTAGAAATGACAAATGAAAGGTCATATTATCATGGTCGCTGTCGACATAATCCTGGTAGACTTATAAACTTGACTATTCTGACATCCCTAAGCTCATATCAATTATTTATAACGGATTAAAAAACCAGGTTGTTTATAACGATGACTCATTACGCGGTCGCACAGAATTGCCGGCCATTTGTGAACACAGGTTAATTGCTTCACTTAATTGGTTATTGCGATGGAAATTTTCCAAGTGTGGTATTTATGTAAATAAAAAAATACGAGCCTTACAGTAGTCGCTTATGATGTGTAACATCATTTTTATTGTACACCATATTAACAAAAAATTAGAAATAAAATAGAATACACAAAGCAAATCTTAATCTTATCTACCGAATTCATGACTCTGAAAGTTGGTCATTGAAAACTCGATAACGGCTCCGTAAATGCAATTAACCGTAAGTACCTAAATTTAAAAATATGTAGAATGAGGCTCATTGTATTCATTATACACGGTGTCCTTTAAATCACTGTTTTCCCAGAACAAAAGTTGCCCAGACCATGGTCTACTAACAGATTATAACATCAAATTAGAAAAAACAAAACGAAATCATCGTCATCATCATCATCGGCCGGCAGACGTCCACTGCTGAACATAGGCCTCCCCCTTAGATCGCCACATCGAGCGGTTGGTAGCCGTTTGCGCCCAACGGCTCCCCGCGATTCTTACTAGATCGTCGGTTCACCTTGTGGGGGGCCAGCCTACGCTGTGTCTTCCAGTCCGTGGTCTCCACTCGAGAACCTTTCTTCCCCAATGGTTATCGGTTCTACGAGCGAGGTGGCCGAAACAAAACGAAATCGATCTTTGAAAAATATAAAAAGTTGCGAACTTAAAACGTCTATTTAACGTTACGCCCTACAACATAGTCAGTGCGCTGACCGGTCGCTCCTATCTAACTAGCACGGCACTCATGAACATTATGCCACAGTTAGTTTTTGAACAAAGTTAGACTTATTAGAGAAGATCTAGATTTTTTTTTTATTCTCTTATTTGATGCTATAAATAGTTATTAGGTAATGGTCTGAGCAATGTTTGTTCTGGAAAAACAGTGATTTAAAGGACACCGTGTATTATTATTATTATTATAGCCTTTCATTCCCAAAAAAAATTACAAATAAAATTTTAAATCTAGAAAATAATTATAAATTGCATTATATTAAATCATTAAATGTCATTAATATTATTTTTTATTTTGGGATGTCCAATTTTGGACAAAGGCCTCCTCCATCTTTTTCCATTCGTCTCTGTCCTGGACTAGGCGCGTCCACGTGGCCCCAGCGGTGGCTACGATGTCGTCCGCCCAGCGGCGGCGCGGGCGCCCTGACGGGCGGCGCTCGCCTCGCGGGTATCAGTGCAGTAGCCTCTCACTCCACCGGTTTTCTGTAGTTCTCGCTATGTGTCCGGCCCATCGCCATTTAAGGCGACATATCATTTTTGGGGTGTCTATGATTTTTGTTCTATTTTCTGCAGATATTTGAAAGGTTTGGATTTTCTTTATTATTTCCTTTGTTATGGGCCATGATTGACAACCGTAGAGTAAGGTAGGAGTCACGACTGAGTCCATCGCCTCTTGCTTAAGATGTATTTTCATCTGGGATTTAAAAATATGTTTCAGGGACCAGTAAGAGCTCCAAGCTTTTTTAATTCTCCTTTCAACTTCTTCTAAGTAGTGACTTTGAAACGAAATGCTTTGGCCCAGGTATATATATTGCTCTACGTAATAATAGTTGCGTTGCTGATCGTTATCATCTTTTTGTTTCCATTTGTCATAATACATGTTTTTTCAGGAGTCATCTCAAGGTCACATTCTCTACTTTGCAAGTCTAAGGATTGCAACATGTATTGGAGATCTGTGAAGTTCTCTGTCATTATATGACAATATCATCAGCAAAACGAAGGACAACGTGTATACTATGTTCAAATACAACCTTCATGACAAATCCTTATTTCTATTAAATGAAGATGCCATAATATAATCTTGTACTGAAAAACATCTGTCCACCGCGCGCGCTCCTTGGTCAAAGCTCTGCCCCGGATTCCTGTTACACATTTCTGTCTCTTTTGCCAAAATCACTCGTACAGAGAGGAAAGATGTTACACATCAATAAAGGAAATAGTCTCACGACTATATATTTTAAGCAACATGCTCAGACCTCGTACAGATACCCCGAGAAGCTATTCTTGGGGGTAGTCTGAGGCAAGTCTAAACATTACGTTTGATACTTAAAGATAAAAAGGAAATATTTTTTTTCGTACCATCACAAAAGAACTAGAAAATATGTTCTTGACATTTAAAGTTAACATATTTACATTACAATGCTCACTTTTTGCATCATTATCCGCAGCCTGACTTCACCCACTTCTGGTTATACGCCTTTCTTTGCCTGGGGCATTCTCCAAGGTCCTGTGCAAGCCTCATGCAGATTCGACCCGCGATGTTTGCTACATCGCCTGCCCATCTCGCTGCTGGACGACCAACGTTTCGGTAACCCGTTCGTGGACGCCATTCTGTTAGCGCATTACTCCACCTGTCGTCACCTCGTCTTGCCGGAACTCGTCATCACTTTTTGCATAGAAGTATTCACGTGACAGGTTGCAAGACCTGATGGTGCAGTGGGCGAATTACCGGCTGCGATGCAGGAAGTAGCGGGTTCGATTCCCGCCGCGTAACAAATGTTTGTATGATCTACAGATATGTGTTCCGGGTTTTACAAAAAAAAAGAAAAGATATATAAGTATTACATCAGTTATCTGGCTCCCATAGTACAAGCTCTGCTTAATTTGGGGCTAGATAACGCTGTGTGAAATGTCCAGCCATGTTTATACTTATATTTATGTTGCAAGACCATAAAACCCGGACGAAGATCGTGATGTCAGCGTAATTTGTTGTCGCTACGGTCGGGTCTTGTCATATACGTATCATTCCTCAGAAAAGGAGGTCATTTGAAAAGACAATTAATCTAAATGATTTTCATCTCAGCTCAATCATTTCATCTGATAACCTCACGACTTTAAAGGCATCAAGACTGAGAAGGAAAACTTCCTGTGCATAATCCCACTTGTTTGTGCTAATTCTTAAATACAATAATAATCCTGCAAAATTTAGCGACCCCCAACCCTGCACCTTAGTTAATGAATCTAAGAGGCAAAATTTGCTTAGGTCGTCTATGCACAAGCGACGGCAGAGAGTATGAACAAGTACCAATTATATAACTAAGAGATAGTCCTGGTGAAGGTTGCAATCTACTGCAAACTATCTGCAGCTAAAGTAAAGGATGGTGGGCCGATTTGTACACCCCTCTAATAGCAGTGACACGTCGTTAGATACGCCTTTTCTATGAAATAAATAAATATTGCTGGACAATTCACACAGCGCTATCTACCCCCAAACTAAGCAGAGCTTGTAATATGGGAACCAGATAACTAATAGAATACTTATACACATTTTTTTTTGTAAATACATACTTATAATATATAGAAAAACAACCAGACCCGGAACAAATATCTGTAGATCATGCAAACATTTGTTCTGCGGCGGGAATCGAACCCGCTACCTCCTGCGTCTCAGCCGGCTATTTGCTCACTGCACCACTGAGGTTGTCAAACAACATTTTATTCTTCAATCTTTATTGCACACAAGAAAATATATCTAAAAATACAGAAATAGAGGACTTTACAAGGGTGAGCTTATTCCTAAGAAGAGATTTTAAAGGTAGGTGAATATACACGAACATAAATAAATATATATACCGGTAGCGGGTTCGATTCCCGCCGCGGAACAAATGTTTGCATGAATTAGAGATATTTGTTCCGGGTCTGGATGTTTTTCTATTATAATAACGTATCATCATCATCATATCAGCCGTAGGACGTCCACTGCTGGACAAAGGCCTCCCTCATTGATCTCCAGGAACTGCGGTTGGAAGCGGCCTGCATCCAACGCCGACCTGCGGTTCTTACCAAGTCGTCTGCCCATCTTGTGGGTGGACGTCCTACGCTGCGCTTGCCGGTCCGTGGCCTCCACTCGAGAACCTTTCGGCCCCATCGGCCATCTGTTCTGCGCGATATATGGCCTGCCCATTGCCACTTCAACGTGCTAATCCGTCGGGCTATGTCGGTGACTTGAGTTCTCCTACGTATCTCCTCATTTCTGATTCGATCCCGTAGAGAAACCCCGAGCATAGCCCTCTCCATAGCTCGTTGAGCGACTCTGAGCTTATTCATAAGGCCAATAGTGAAGGACCACGTCTCGGTTCCATATGTCATCACTGGTAACACACTCTGATTGAAGACTTTCGTCTTAAGGCACTGAGGTATGTTGGACGAAAAGACGTTGCGAAGTTTCCCAAACGCTGCCCATCCGAGTTGGATTCGACGATTGACCTCTTTCTCGAAGTAGGACCTACCTAATAACGTATGTATTTACAAAAAAAAACAGTATATAAGTATTTTATCAGTTATTTGGTTCCCATAGTACAAGCTCTGCTTAGTTTGCGGCTAGATAGCGCTGTGTGAAATGTTCAGCAATATTTATTTATTTATTTAAACCCAAAACTAATAGACATACCTAAAGTATGTTATAATTTTATTATGATAGATTTGTTGTAATGTTTGTCCGTCCGAAGATAAGGAAGTGATATGAACGTAAAAATAATATTACTTTACGACGTCTTATCGTAAAAATAAATAACTATATTTTAACGAACTATAACCAGCGACTTCGTTAACTCCGAACGACCAAGTTTGTCAATTATGCTGTCGTAATAAATGTTGTTCCTATTAGAAAGATCTATCCAACCACATATAACTTATCTACATCTATTGGAGCGCAGGACCACGTTTCATACATTTTGGCTCATTCTCCTTTAAGCTTGACATCATTATTACGGTTGTCATTCTCTGTCCATGTAAAACAAAAAAAACATGGCATAAATTTGAGTTCTGTTATACATTAATTTCGTTTAGTTTGTGCTAACAGAATTACTTCAGTGTAATAGAAAATGGCAATGACGTCTACGCACTAACGATAGCTTGCAAGGACAATTTTAAAGTAATCGTTGCCCGATGGAACAGTGGAGCGATGGAACTGTTTAACTACTTTTTAATAGATTTCAAAAAAAGAGGATGTTCTTAATTCAGCGGAATATTTCTATGATGTATCATCATTATCATCATCCACAGCCTGACTGCATCCATTGTTGGATATAATAGGCCTCCCCAAGTTAGTGCCATCCACCACGATCCTGCGCTAGTCTCACCCACTGACGGCCCACGACCTTTACGATGTCATCCACCCATCTCGCTGCCGGACGTCCTATCCTTATATACCCGGTCCTCGGCCACCATTCAGTCAATGCTTTGCTCTATCTGTCATCACCACGTCTAACCAAGTGTCCCGCCCAAGACGTCCGTTCCGTTCCGTGCGCCAAAAGGTAAAAAAAGGAACCCTTGTAAGATCACTCTCTTGTCTGTCTATCCGTATGTCGGTGTATCACCACTGATTTTCTCAGGAACGGGTAAACCTAGCAAATTAAAATGTATACCAGATACTGAGGTATATAGTCCCTATTAGGTGTATAAAAGTCAAGGTCCTGACTCAACACGATAAAAAGATATGGGCAAATTTAGATTTTCGCGAAAACTTGTAAGTACAAAAATTTACCTTAATTTTAAACTTATTTTAATTTTCGTAATTTTTCCTTTACTTGTGCTACCTTGCTTTTAATCAAAATTGACAATTCTAGGTCAACCGGAAGTACCCATAGGTTTTGGGTCGAAATCCTATACGGTAGTTTCCGTCGACCTAGAATCACGAAAATTGCCAAAAGCAAGGTCTTACAGTAGAAATAAAGAAACAATTCCTAAAAATTTAAAAAAGTTGAAAATCAAAGGGTGTCCCCACACAGACCATAGTTGACGCCAATTACTATAGTCCTCTGAGTTGTATGGACGCTCATACAATTTAGAGGACTAGCTTAATCGGCACCAACCTCAAATAAGATAAATAAATTGATGATGCTTTTGCAGACCTTATTTTAAGTTGTTATTATTGAGAACTGTTTCTTTTTTTTATAAAAAATTATTAAGTATAGGTATCTTTATGTATTATGGATTATGTAATAATTACGTAGGTAACATATTTTAATTGTTTCATCTGACTTGTCCAAGCACATGTAATTTGTCGAAGGATATGAATAAATGAAATGAAATAAATAAAATTGTGCTATTGAATAAAATAAATATTTGAGTGGGGCACAACAGACACGATTTTATTGCCGTTTTTATAGATAACGGTACGGAACCCTTCGTGCGCGAGTCCGACTCGCTCTTGGCCTTTTTTTTTTGTTGAACAGGCGTTAGGTCAAGAGAGGCCCATAAAAACTTGATCAATAATTAGTGTATGACTGTACTAATCGTCTATGCCTTTGTAAGAATCTTCTCAACTTAGGAATCTTTTTAGATAGGATAATTTCTTTTCAAGTTTTCGCTCTGGATTCTGATCATTTTCTCTCTCTGTTATAAACCCAGACACAACATCGCCATTTGCAAATAAAACGAAGGCTGCTCGAGGCTTCGCAAAGAACTAATTAAAAGTTACGTTACTTGAATATTATTCCTGCAGCTAAGCTTTCCGACTCGCGATTCTGTGATGCCTCAAAATGAGTTATGGCCTTCTTGAGTTTCTCCAAGTTTCAGAAAATAGATGCGCTTTAGTATTGTCACTGTAAGCCTCCAGTGTAAAATGAGCTTTATCGCCGTAATATACTAGTGGTTCTGTAAGAACAGTTAGACCTCGCGCCCCAAGTACAAAAAGTTTTATGCGCAACAAAACTAACGAAGAAAGTCCAATTTGCGTGCTTGAATTTTCCAATAGGCTTACCTATGCAGTAGACCGACAGAACACCAACTCAGTATCCAGCGCTGACAGCTTGCCTTGGTACGCAGACCTGTAGGAACACAAGGTATATTTCGGCCCAAAAGATTTGAAATGAACAATTAAAACTGGTTCTTATTTTGTCATAAGTATGCATTTAGCTTAATTTTTACTACATTTACCTACATTTATCATAAGTATGCGGCACGATATTCGTACCTTTAATACATCTCGTATTAAAGATACGATAGAGCGGAATAAAGGCTCCAAAGTGTTCGCGAGAGATAATTCTATTGGGCAGAGCCGCATGACGAAGCTGAAGAGGGAAGATGGCAGCATAACGTCAAGTAAAGCGGAAGTGTTAAGGGAAGTCGAAAGGTTCTATGGACGGCTCTACGATTCGGTCACTAAACCTGTTTGCAGTGCGGCCAACGACCCAAGAGCCAAACTGACCCGACATTATACCGAAGATATTCCGGACATCAGCCTGTATGAGATCAGGATGGCCTTGAAGCAGCTTAAGAACGACAAGGCGCCGGGTGAGGACGGAATCACTTCAGAGCTTCTGAAAGCGGGTGGATCACCGGTACTTAAAGTCCTTCAGAAGCTCTTTAATTCCGTCTTGCTTGAAGGTACGACGCCAAAAGCATGGGACGAGGGCGTGGTGCTTCTGTTCTTCAAGAAAGGTGACAACACCTTGCTTAAGAATTACAGACCCATCTCGATTTTGAGCCATGTTTATAAGCTGTTTTCAAGGGTCATCGCGAACCGTCTCGAACGCAGGTTTGATGACTTCCAGCCTCCTGAACAAGCCGGGTTCCGTAAAGGCTACAGTACCATAGACCACATACATACGCTGCGGCAAGTCATACAGAAGACCGAAGAGTATAACTTGCCGCTATGTCTCGCGTTTGTGGACTATGAGAAAGCCTTCGATTCGATCGAAACATGGGCAGTGCTTGAGTCTCTCCAACGATGCCGTATTGACTATCGGTACATCGAAGTGTTGAAGTGTTTGTATAAAAACGCCACAATGTCAGTCCGAGTACATGAACAGAGCTCGAAGGCGATTCCCTTAAAAAGAGGCGTAAGACAGGGAGATGTCATTTCTCCGAAACTGTTTACGACCGCATATGAAGATGCCTTCAAGCTTCTGGAATGGAAAGGACTGGGCATCAATATTAACGGCGAATACATCACTCACCTTCGGTTTGCCGACGATATTGTGGTCATGGCAAAGTCGATGGAAGAGCTCAGCACGATGCTCGAAGGCCTCAATCGAGTCTCCCAACGGGTAGGACTTAAAATGAACATGGAGAAGACGAAAATCATGTCGAATATCCATGTCGTCCCTGCCCCAGTTATGGTTGAGAACTCTGCTCTTGAAGTTGTCGACGCGTATGTACACCTAGGACAAACAGTCCAATTAGGTAGGTCCAACTTCGAGAAAGAGGTCAATCGTCGAATCCAACTCGGATGGGCAGCGTTTGGGAAACTTCGCAACGTCTTTTCGTCCAACATACCTCAGTGCCTTAAGACGAAAGTCTACAATCAGTGTGTGTTACCAGTGATGACATATGGAACCAAGACGTGGTCCTTCACTATTGGCCTTATGAATAAGCTCAGAGTCGCTCAACGAGCTATGGAGAGGGCTATGCTCGGGGTTTCTCTACGGGATCGAATCAGAAATGAGGAGATACGTAGGAGAACTCAAGTCACCGACATAGCCCGACGGATTAGCACGTTGAAGTGGCAATGGGCAGGCCATATAGCGCGCAGAACAGATGGCCGATGGGTCCGAAAGGTTCTCGAGTGGAGGCCACGGACCGGCAAGCGCAGCGTAGGACGTCCACCCACAAGATGGGCAGACGACTTGGTAAGAACCGCAGGTCGGCGTTGGATGCAGGCCGCTTCCAACCGCAGTTCCTGGAGATCAATGAGGGAGGCCTTTGTCTAGCAGTGGACGTCCTACGGCTGATATGATGATGATGATGCATTTACCTTAAAGCATATACAATGTATAGGTATGGTTATTCTACCACATAGTATTGAACTGTTATTGATTTTGCGACAATACGAATATTCCAAAATGAATTCAACTACCTACTTACTAGAAGAAATAAGAGTAGACACTACTAGAATTTTCACTGGCAGAGACACCAAAAAGTAAGAAAACAAATATCATCATCATCATCATATCAGCCGTAGCACGTCCACTGCTGGACAAAGGCCTGCCTCATTGATCTCCAGGAACTGCGGTTGGAAGCGGCCTGCATCCAACGCCGACCTGCGGTTCTTACCAAGTCGTCTGCCCATCTTGTAGGTGGACGTCCTACGCTGCGCTTGCCGGTCCGTGGCCCCGATTCGAGAACTTTCCGGCGCCATCGGCCATCTGTTCTGCGCGCTATATGGCCTGCCCATTGCCACTTCAACAACACAATTTAAAACTTAACAAATATAATATTAATTAATTACGCTGCCTTCTATTGGTGACACTTATATGACTAGCCGTTTACTAAACGGGGGTCCGTTTAGTGGACGGCAAGTCAGCACCTCAATAATTCTTAATATAACAGGATTGGCAGGTCCCGTATCTCATTTCTCTGATAACCCATACTTTATTCCATAAGCATTACTCTAACAATAGTCCGAACTCTAATCCATGTGTTACAGTAGTACTATCATCTGTCTTACCTCCATCTGTCATAATGATTTTTATAAAAACAAACAGGCCTCTTACTCGTTGGCTTCGACCCCGGTAATGCCATTGTCAGGTCCAGTTCCAGGTCCAAGTCAGGTAACCTGAGTTAAGAAATAAATACGTGGAATAATAATTAGTGATCGAGCCAAGGGGATCTCTAAATCAACTTGGGCAAAGCGGCGTTGTATGTATGTTGGTTTGTCCGAGGATAACTTTCGAAGTGTTTATCCGATCATCGTGAAATTTAATACAGAAGTAGGGTGATGGCACAATTTTAATGTGACTGAATGAGCAAAAAATATGGGGGGTTCTTGAGATATTGGGGTTCAAAAGGGGTGAATAAAAATGAGACTATTAGGTCAAATGGGATGTCAAATGAAAGGTATTTATTAGCGCATTTAGACTTTGTTTTTATTTTTAGTAAGTTCTTTATAGTTTTTGAGTTATTGGCCATAATAAAAACTGAACTTTGACTAAATTCACAGGGTACACCAGTGATTCCACAGTGATGTTATTTGGTATACGTATAGCTTAAGTGACACAAATCCAGAAAAGTCAGCAAAAGTCTGAAATCAAGAATAACTGCAATTTGTACCCCAGAAAGTATAACCAAATTACACGAACTCCCGCTACCTGTAAATTAAATCAAACTGTAGGTCAAGGACGTTGGTTATTTCTTTCGTGGCACTATTTTGATAGTCAAAGATTACAAATAATACTGTTTTGTTTTAATCGGAGACTCGCGAGATCTCAGTTTGGGGCGAAATACAGCTTACAACTATGGTTCTCCATGATCAACATTCTCGGATCTCTTACGGGCCCCTCACTTTCTCTTATAGGCTTGTGCATGGCTTTCGTAAAGCTTGCGCTAGCTTCTGTGGGCAGAATTTGTTCAAATTTCTAGGTTTGAGCAAAGTAATCGTAGTTGTGTGGGCACCATTACTCAGTACACAGACCAATAAATATCCCACAAGGGGGTAGTCAAAGGCAAATCCAAAAATTACGTACGTTTCTTACATGCCTTACAATTCAATAACGTACACTCCGTAGAGATTATAGATTCCGGCAGGAATGAACGTTAGATGGGCCGCTATTGTAATTTCTTTAGTACCTATTTGAAGTTATCATCTTTTGGCGCGTTTGGAAAGAAATATGAGAGTAAAATTTTACGATGCGCGCGCACATCGACAGCTAAAAAGCGACAAGATGAAGTTAGTATACACGGTGTCCAATAAATCGCTGTTTTCACAGAACAAACGTTGTTCAGACCATGATCTACAAAGGGTTTATAACATCAAATTAAAAAAAATATGAAATCGGTCTTTGAAAAACATAAAAAATTGTGAACATAAAACGTCTATTTTAACGTTACGCCCTACAACATGCCGCATATCGCCACGTAAATGATAATAGTAGGTAAGCTACGGCTAGTGTGTCAATAAACATTATGTCACGGCTAGTTTGAACAAAGTTACACTTATTTGAAAAAGCCTAGATTTTTTTTAAATTATCTTGTTCGATGCTGTAAACTGTTAGTAGACCATAGTCTGAACAACGTTTGTTCTGGGAAAACAGTGATTTAAAGGACACCGTGTATAACTGTCACATGCGCGCGCACACCGTAGCCAAAAAGCGACATGATGAAGTTAGCATATAACTGGCTCATGCGCGTGATAGAAAGGGTATAACAGTCTACTAATATTTCACTATGACCCATCTAGAAATACAAATCAATAGCCAAAGTAGCATTGTGCTGGACTCGCAATTCTACTTTTACAGCTACTGTGCCTTGAACTATACACAACCTAATGGGGATTTGTTAAGTTAAATAAGGGCTATACACAAAATAAACACAAAATACTTGAACAATGTATATTCATTCATTACATACTATAAATAGGTAATAAATTGAAACAAAAGGCTGACGATAATGAAAAGTATCTAGATTCTATTCCAAAATTATCTACACAAAATAAGCTGGATGGGCGACAGTGTAACTGATATAGTTTGAATAACTATACGGTCTATTACAATAATCTAAATACACGATAGCTCACCCAAGCCAATCAGGTAACACACAGAAATACAAGTACAAGTTTACAAAGAAAGATATTACAGCATTAGTAAATTGGTTGGTACTTAACTTATTCTCGAGCCAGGAATACAAAAAGTACCCCTAGAGCATTTACAATGCTATTTATACCCCCCAAAAGTCGTAAAAAGTCACGACATTTTTAGCCAATCACAAGCATTGGTTGTTTACATCATAATATCTTTTTATATTGGCTATAATAACAATATATAATGAACTTAAAGTATGTTAAAACTTAATTAATGATTATTACAAGTCCTAACAATCACAAAATCTTATTAATATGGCACAAATTTCTACTTTTTGGGCGCCACCAATCACAGCATTATTCTCATATCGTTAATTTTAACAAAATCTAATTAAGTAGAACCTTTTTAAAAAATGAATAATTAATTACACAATCTTTCGATAATTGAAAATCGTATTCCTAACATATGACAACATATCAATGATACATATTAATCCTGATAAGTAATCATTTTAAAACTTATATTTTAGGAATAGAGAAACAAAATGTAAACACAGCTGAAAATATCAATAATATTAATACAGTTATTTATTGTTCTAATGTACCATCATAACATTATCAATAAGCCTCAATTACAGGTCATTGTTCTTATAAATATAGCCATTGACCAAACGTTTCGTTCGGAAACATGTATAATATAATTTCGTACTAAAAAAATCTCCAAGACATCGAATCATTGATTTGACATTGACATTTGGAACTTGACGACAAAATTGAAGTTTATAACAGGAACATAATGTAAATAAACAAAATATCTAATGCTTTTTTATAATGCAACTTGTCACGCGCGCACACCGTAGCCATAAAGCGACATGATGAAGTTAGCTGATAACCGTATCTCCGTTTCCGTGAAAACTCATAACTATAATTATTGTTTTATAATTCCGTTTGTAAATTTTTGTTATGTTATGTATAACTTCTTACGTACGTAAATAAGTACACACACACACATTTTTTAGTTATCATTTGTACCTTGTTCTTTTTTGTGTATTTACTGTGATGTAGGAAATATTTATTAATTCTATTTTATTGTTGTGCGTAGTTTACAGATCAATTTAAAGTGATAGAGGTCTGCCACTGCTACGCATGTACGTGGTTTACAAATTAACATTGGCCAAGTTCTATAAATATTTGAGTTTTTTGTTTGCTGAGAGCGGTTTTTGCCAGAAAGTGACAATTTTCGAATTCCTCAATCTGAGTTGCGAACAATAATTGTCCAAAAGAACATTGGTAAGAGAACAATCGTGTTTATGATAGCACCTTTTTATGTCAAAACTGCAAAACTATCTATAAAAAACTGGCCAAGTGCGAGTCTGACTCGCGCACGAAGGGTTCCGTACCAATATCTATAAAAACGGCAAAAAATCATGTTTACTGTATGGGAGCCTCACTTAAATATTTATTTTATTCAATAGCATAATTTTATTTATTTACCTTAGTTGAGGTTGGTGCCGATTAAGCTAGTCCTCTAAATTGTATGAGCGCCCATACAACTCTGAGGACTATCTTATTTGTCAACTATGTATGTATGGGGTCATCCTTTAATTTTAAACAATTTTAATTTTTCGGAATTTTCCTTTATTTGTATAAGACCTAGTTTTTTGCCAAATTTCGTGAGTCTAGGTAAAAGGGTACTACCATAAAGGTGTTCGACCCAATCTTATAGGTACTTCCGGTTGACCTAGAATTGTCAATTTTGGTTTAAAGCAAGGTCTTACTTGCACAAGTAAAGGGAAAATTCTGAAAATTAAAAATAAGTTGAAAATTAAGGTAAATTTTGGTACTTACTTTGCCCATATCTTTTTAACGTGTTGACTCAGGACCTTGATTTTCATACACCTGATATATACCTATATACCTCAGTAGCTAGTATAAATTTCAACTTGCTAAGTATACCCATTACTGAGTAAATCGGTGGTGACACACGGACATACAGACGGACAAGAGAGTGATCTTATAAGGGTTTCTTTTTTACCTTTTGACGTACGGAACCCTAAAAAGTGCGGTCACGAACACCAAAGTACAAAAACTCGGGATTGATCGCTATAATTGTTCAATGAAGCGCGCCTCTATCGGCGTGACTGTTACAAAAGCTATGTTTATTTGAGTGAATCAATGTGAATAGACTACGACATTTTCAAGTAACTTTTTCTTCTACTTAGCATGTCAAGAGTTGTACGTTTTCATTTATACTATGTTGGTCAGGTGTTTGGCGACAACAATAGCATTAAGTGAGGCTTTTTTTTTATACATTATAGGCATGCGTTTGACCACGATCTCGCCTGATGGTAAGCGATGATGCAGTCTACGATTGTACACGCTTGCCTAGAAGAAACCTATTCACTCGTGACTTAAAGATACCCAGGTTGTAGCTATCTGGAAACACAGACTCTGGCAAGGCGTTCCACTCTTTGGCGGTGCGCATAATAAAGGTCGAAGAGAACCGTTTTGTGCGAATGGAAGGTATTTCTACCATATAGCGGTGGCGCACCGCAGAGCGTCTGGTTGTCCGTTGATAGAATGGAGATGGTGGGATTAGGTTGACAAGTTCCGCCGCACACTCCCCGAAATGTACTCGATAAAAACCGAGAGGCTAGCAACCTTTCGTCGATGCTCCAGGCTGAGGAGCCTTGCATCAACTAGCTCATCGTTGCCTATGAGCTTCTTGGCTCTTATCTCAATTGATTCCAGAGCTTAAAGTTATTAGGTCCTCCATCGTGCAGGTGTTCAGACACAAAGGGCACATTAGCATGTAACTCATACTTAGGGTGTCTTGAACAACGAACCCTAAAAGTATTTAATGACTTAAATTTTTAAATTAGACATATTTGTATGATTGGACGGCTCCTGAAATCATATTAAGCCACTAAATACGTTTAGGCATCGTTGCGCAAATCGCCCTTAGTTGTAGTCCGTCCAAAGCTTTTTAACGTCCGTGATCACGTTCACAATGAGGGTTTATTAATTACGACTAGCTGAGCCGACCCTGCTTCGCACGGATTGTTATCAAAATAGCTTACGAGTATATCACTCTGGGATAGTATAGTTTTTTCTATAAGTCAGTGAATTGTCGCCCTAAGAATATTTTCTTTTGTGTTTTGGGAGACTCGCGAGATCTCAGTTCGGGGCGAACCACTAGTCTATAGTATTGAGGTAAAATAATTGCCCTAACTGCCTCGAGAGATACATTCATCGATAAAAATAGTAGATTTTGTTGTCAAAATGTATTATAAAAATCTAATGTAAATTGAATGGTTTAAACGCTGATTACGGACGAACTTAAACTAAATTAATTGATAGACTACTATCATTGACAGTTTCTTACAAAGCATTATCAAATTACATTATCTATTTTAAATACAAAAAAAAAGCTTGATTTGAGACTGTCATGCAACCCTCGATTGCTGCTAAAATACTTTTTAGGGTTCCGTACCCAAAGGGTAAAACGGGACCTATTACTAAGACTCCGCTATCTGTCTGTACATCTGTCACCAGGCTGTATCGCACGAACTGTGATAGTAAGACAGGTAAAATTTTCTCAAAATATGTATTTCTATTTTAGCCGTTTACTAAACGGGGGTCCGTTTAGTGGACGGCAAGTCAGCACCTCAATAATTCTTAATATAACAGGATTGGCAGGTCCCGTATCTCATTTCTCTGATAACCCATACTTTATTCCATAAGCATTACTCTAACAATAGTCCGAACTCTAATCCATGTGTTACAGTAGTACTATCATCTGTCTTACCTCCATCTGTCATAATGATTTTTATAAAAACAAACAGGCCTCTTACTCGTTGGCTTCGACCCCGGTAATGCCATTGTCAGGTCCAGTTCCAGGTCCAAGTCAGGTAACCTGAGTTAAGAAATAAATACGTGGAATAATAATTAGTGATCGAGCCAAGGGGATCTCTAAATCAACTTGGGCAAAGCGGCGTTGTATGTATGTTGGTTTGTCCGAGGATAACTTTCGAAGTGTTTATCCGATCATCGTGAAATTTAATACAGAAGTAGGGTGATGGCACAATTTTAATGTGACTGAATGAGCAAAAAATATGGGGGGTTCTTGAGATATTGGGGTTCAAAAGGGGTGAATAAAAATGAGACTATTAGGTCAAATGGGATGTCAAATGAAAGGTATTTATTAGCGCATTTAGACTTTGTTTTTATTTTTAGTAAATTCTTTATAGTTTTTGAGTTATTGGCCATAATAAAAACTGAACTTTGACTAAATTCACAGGGTACACCAGTGATTCCACAGTGATGTTATTTGGTATACGTATAGCTTAAGTGACACAAATCCAGAAAAGTCAGCAAAAGTCTGAAATCAAGAATAACTGCAATTTGTACCCCAGAAAGTATAACCAAATTACACGAACTCCCGCTACCTGTAAATTAAATCAAACTGTAGGTCAAGGACGTTGGTTATTTCTTTCGTGGCACTATTTTGATAGTCAAAGATTACAAATAATACTGTTTTGTTTTAATCGGAGACTCGCGAGATCTCAGTTTGGGGCGAAATACAGCTTACAACTATGGTTCTCCATGATCAACATTCTCGGATCTCTTACGGGCCCCTCACTTTCTCTTATAGGCTTGTGCATGGCTTTCGTAAAGCTTGCGCTAGCTTCTGTGGGCAGAATTTGTTCAAATTTCTAGGCTTGAGCAAAGTAATCGTAGTTGTGTGGGCACCATTACTCAGTACGCAGACCAATAAATATCCCACAAGGGGGTAGTCAAAGGCAAATCCAAAAATTACGTACGTTTCTTACATGCCTTACAATTCAATAACGTACACTCCGTAGAGATTATAGATTCCGGCAGGAATGAACGTTAGATGGGCCGCTATTGTAATTTCTTTAGTACCTATTTGAAGTTATCATCTTTTGGCGCGTTTGGAAAGAAATATGAGAGTAAAATTTTAACGATGCGCGCGCACATCGACAGCTAAAAAGCGACAAGATGAAGTTAGTATACACGGTGTCCAATAAATCGCTGTTTTCACAGAACAAACGTTGTTCAGACCATGATCTACAAAGGGTTTATAACATCAAATTAAAAAAAATATGAAATCGGTCTTTGAAAAACATAAAAAATTGTGAACATAAAACGTCTATTTTAACGTTACGCCCTACAACATGCCGCATATCGCCACGTAAATGATAATAGTAGGTAAGCTACGGCTAGTGTGTCAATAAACATTATGTCACGGCTAGTTTGAACAAAGTTACACTTATTTGAAAAAGCCTAGATTTTTTTAAATTATCTTGTTCGATGCTGTAAACTGTTAGTAGACCATAGTCTGAACAACGTTTGTTCTGGGAAAACAGTGATTTAAAGGACACCGTGTATAACTGTCACATGCGCGCGCACACCGTAGCCAAAAAGCGACATGATGAAGTTAGCATATAACTGGCTCATGCGCGTGATAGAAAGGGTATAACAGTCTACTAATATTTCACTATGACCCATCTAGAAATACAAATCAATAGCCAAAGTAGCATTGTGCTGGACTCGCAATTCTACTTTTACAGCTACTGTGCCTTGAACTATACACAACCTAATGGGGATTTGTTAAGTTAAATAAGGGCTATACACAAAATAAACACAAAATACTTGAACAATGTATATTCATTCATTACATACTATAAATAGGTAATAAATTGAAACAAAAGGCTGACGATAATGAAAAGTATCTAGATTCTATTCCAAAATTATCTACACAAAATAAGCTGGATGGGCGACAGTGTAACTGATATAGTTTGAATAACTATACGGTCTATTACAATAATCTAAATACACGATAGCTCACCCAAGCCAATCAGGTAACACACAGAAATACAAGTACAAGTTTACAAAGAAAGATATTACAGCATTAGTAAATTGGTTGGTACTTAACTTATTCTCGAGCCAGGAATACAAAAAGTACCCCTAGAGCATTTACAATGCTATTTATACCCCCCAAAAGTCGTAAAAAGTCACGACATTTTTAGCCAATCACAAGCATTGGTTGTTTACATCATAATATCTTTTTATATTGGCTATAATAACAATATATAATGAACTTAAAGTATGTTAAAACTTAATTAATGATTATTACAAGTCCTAACAATCACAAAATCTTATTAATATGGCACAAATTTCTACTTTTTGGGCGCCACCAATCACAGCATTATTCTCATATCGTTAATTTTAACAAAATCTAATTAAGTAGAACCTTTTTAAAAAATGAATAATTAATTACACAATCTTTCGATAATTGAAAATCGTATTCCTAACATATGACAACATATCAATGATACATATTAATCCTGATAAGTAATCATTTTAAAACTTATATTTTAGGAATAGAGAAACAAAATGTAAACACAGCTGAAAATATCAATAATATTAATACAGTTATTTATTGTTCTAATGTACCATCATAACATTATCAATAAGCCTCAATTACAGGTCATTGTTCTTATAAATATAGCCATTGACCAAACGTTTCGTTCGGAAACATGTATAATATAATTTCGTACTAAAAAAATCTCCAAGACATCGAATCATTGATTTGACATTGACATTTGGAACTTGACGACAAAATTGAAGTTTATAACAGGAACATAATGTAAATAAACAAAATATCTAATGCTTTTTTATAATGCAACTTGTCACGCGCGCACACCGTAGCCATAAAGCGACATGATGAAGTTAGCTGATAACCGTATCTCCGTTTCCGTGAAAACTCATAACTATAATTATTGTTTTATAATTCCGTTTGTAAATTTTTGTTATGTTATGTATAACTTCTTACGTACGTAAATAAGTACACACACACACATTTTTTAGTTATCATTTGTACCTTGTTCTTTTTTGTGTATTTACTGTGATGTAGGAAATATTTATTAATTCTATTTTATTGTTGTGCGTAGTTTACAGATCAATTTAAAGTGATAGAGGTCTGCCACTGCTACGCATGTACGTGGTTTACAAATTAACATTGGCCAAGTTCTATAAATATTTGAGTTTTTTGTTTGCTGAGAGCGGTTTTTGCCAGAAAGTGACAATTTTCGAATTCCTCAATCTGAGTTGCGAACAATAATTGTCCAAAAGAACATTGGTAAGAGAACAATCGTGTTTATGATAGCACCTTTTTATGTCAAAACTGCAAAACTATCTATAAAAAACTGGCCAAGTGCGAGTCTGACTCGCGCACGAAGGGTTCCGTACCAATATCTATAAAAACGGCAAAAAATCATGTTTACTGTATGGGAGCCTCACTTAAATATTTATTTTATTCAATAGCATAATTTTATTTATTTACCTTAGTTGAGGTTGGTGCCGATTAAGCTAGTCCTCTAAATTGTATGAGCGCCCATACAACTCTGAGGACTATCTTATTTGTCAACTATGTATGTATGGGGTCATCCTTTAATTTTAAACAATTTTAATTTTTCGGAATTTTCCTTTATTTGTATAAGACCTAGTTTTTTGCCAAATTTCGTGAGTCTAGGTAAAAGGGTACTACCATAAAGGTGTTCGACCCAATCTTATAGGTACTTCCGGTTGACCTAGAATTGTCAATTTTGGTTTAAAGCAAGGTCTTACTTGCACAAGTAAAGGGAAAATTCTGAAAATTAAAAATAAGTTGAAAATTAAGGTAAATTTTGGTACTTACTTTGCCCATATCTTTTTAACGTGTTGACTCAGGACCTTGATTTTCATACACCTGATATATACCTATATACCTCAGTAGCTAGTATAAATTTCAACTTGCTAAGTATACCCATTACTGAGTAAATCGGTGGTGACACACGGACATACAGACGGACACGAGAGTGATCTTATAAGGGTTTCTTTTTTACCTTTTGACGTACGGAACCCTAAAAAGTGCGGTCACGAACACCAAAGTACAAAAACTCGGGATTGATCGCTATAATTGTTCAATGAAGCGCGCCTCTATCGGCGTGACTGTTACAAAAGCTATGTTTATTTGAGTGAATCAATGTGAATAGACTACGACATTTTCAAGTAACTTTTTCTTCTACTTAGCATGTCAAGAGTTGTACGTTTTCATTTATACTATGTTGGTCAGGTGTTTGGCGACAACAATAGCATTAAGTGAGGCTTTTTTTTTATACATTATAGGCATGCGTTTGACCACGATCTCGCCTGATGGTAAGCGATGATGCAGTCTACGATTGTACACGCTTGCCTAGAAGAAACCTATTCACTCGTGACTTAAAGATACCCAGGTTGTAGCTATCTGGAAACACAGACTCTGGCAAGGCGTTCCACTCTTTGGCGGTGCGCATAATAAAGGTCGAAGAGAACCGTTTTGTGCGAATGGAAGGTATTTCTACCATATAGCGGTGGCGCACCGCAGAGCGTCTGGTTGTCCGTTGATAGAATGGAGATGGTGGGATTAGGTTGACAAGTTCCGCCGCACACTCCCCGAAATGTACTCGATAAAAACCGAGAGGCTAGCAACCTTTCGTCAATGCTCCAGGCTGAGGAGCCTTGCATCAACTAGCTCATCGTTGCCTATGAGCTTCTTGGCTCTTATCTCAATTGATTCCAGAGCTTAAAGTTATTAGGTCCTCCATCGTGCAGGTGTTCAGACACAAAGGGCACATTAGCATGTAACTCATACTTAGGGTGTCTTGAACAACGAACCCTAAAAGTATTTAATGACTTAAATTTTTAAATTAGACATATTTGTATGATTGGACGGCTCCTGAAATCATATTAAGCCACTAAATACGTTTAGGCATCGTTGCGCAAATCGCCCTTAGTTGTAGTCCGTCCAAAGCTTTTTAACGTCCGTGATCACGTTCACAATGAGGGTTTATTAATTACGACTAGCTGAGCCGACCCTGCTTCGCACGGATTGTTATCAAAATAGCTTACGAGTATATCACTCTGGGATAGTATAGTTTTTTCTATAAGTCAGTGAATTGTCGCCCTAAGAATATTTTCTTTTGTGTTTTGGGAGACTCGCGAGATCTCAGTTCGGGGCGAACCACTAGTCTATAGTATTGAGGTAAAATAATTGCCCTAACTGCCTCGAGAGATACATTCATCGATAAAAATAGTAGATTTTGTTGTCAAAATGTATTATAAAAATCTAATGTAAATTGAATGGTTTAAACGCTGATTACGGACGAACTTAAACTAAATTAATTGATAGACTACTATCATTGACAGTTTCTTACAAAGCATTATCAAATTACATTATCTATTTTAAATACAAAAAAAAAAGCTTGATTTGAGACTGTCATGCAACCCTCGATTGCTGCTAAAATACTTTTTAGGGTTCCGTACCCAAAGGGTAAAACGGGACCTATTACTAAGACTCCGCTATCTGTCTGTACATCTGTCACCAGGCTGTATCGCACGAACTGTGATAGTAAGACAGGTAAAATTTTCTCAAAATATGTATTTCTATTTTAGCCGTTTACTAAACGGGGGTCCGTTTAGTGGACGGCAAGTCAGCACCTCAATAATTCTTAATATAACAGGATTGGCAGGTCCCGTATCTCATTTCTCTGATAACCCATACTTTATTCCATAAGCATTACTCTAACAATAGTCCGAACTCTAATCCATGTGTTACAGTAGTACTATCATCTGTCTTACCTCCATCTGTCATAATGATTTTTATAAAAACAAACAGGCCTCTTACTCGTTGGCTTCGACCCCGGTAATGCCATTGTCAGGTCCAGTTCCAGGTCCAAGTCAGGTAACCTGAGTTAAGAAATAAATACGTGGAATAATAATTAGTGATCGAGCCAAGGGGATCTCTAAATCAACTTGGGCAAAGCGGCGTTGTATGTATGTTGGTTTGTCCGAGGATAACTTTCGAAGTGTTTATCCGATCATCGTGAAATTTAATACAGAAGTAGGGTGATGGCACAATTTTAATGTGACTGAATGAGCAAAAAATATGGGGGGTTCTTGAGATATTGGGGTTCAAAAGGGGTGAATAAAAATGAGACTATTAGGTCAAATGGGATGTCAAATGAAAGGTATTTATTAGCGCATTTAGACTTTGTTTTTATTTTTAGTAAATTCTTTATAGTTTTTGAGTTATTGGCCATAATAAAAACTGAACTTTGACTAAATTCACAGGGTACACCAGTGATTCCACAGTGATGTTATTTGGTATACGTATAGCTTAAGTGACACAAATCCAGAAAAGTCAGCAAAAGTCTGAAATCAAGAATAACTGCAATTTGTACCCCAGAAAGTATAACCAAATTACACGAACTCCCGCTACCTGTAAATTAAATCAAACTGTAGGTCAAGGACGTTGGTTATTTCTTTCGTGGCACTATTTTGATAGTCAAAGATTACAAATAATACTGTTTTGTTTTAATCGGAGACTCGCGAGATCTCAGTTTGGGGCGAAATACAGCTTACAACTATGGTTCTCCATGATCAACATTCTCGGATCTCTTACGGGCCCCTCACTTTCTCTTATAGGCTTGTGCATGGCTTTCGTAAAGCTTGCGCTAGCTTCTGTGGGCAGAATTTGTTCAAATTTCTAGGCTTGAGCAAAGTAATCGTAGTTGTGTGGGCACCATTACTCAGTACGCAGACCAATAAATATCCCACAAGGGGGTAGTCAAAGGCAAATCCAAAAATTACGTACGTTTCTTACATGCCTTACAATTCAATAACGTACACTCCGTAGAGATTATAGATTCCGGCAGGAATGAACGTTAGATGGGCCGCTATTGTAATTTCTTTAGTACCTATTTGAAGTTATCATCTTTTGGCGCGTTTGGAAAGAAATATGAGAGTAAAATTTTAACGATGCGCGCGCACATCGACAGCTAAAAAGCGACAAGATGAAGTTAGTATACACGGTGTCCAATAAATCGCTGTTTTCACAGAACAAACGTTGTTCAGACCATGATCTACAAAGGGTTTATAACATCAAATTAAAAAAAATATGAAATCGGTCTTTGAAAAACATAAAAAATTGTGAACATAAAACGTCTATTTTAACGTTACGCCCTACAACATGCCGCATATCGCCACGTAAATGATAATAGTAGGTAAGCTACGGCTAGTGTGTCAATAAACATTATGTCACGGCTAGTTTGAACAAAGTTACACTTATTTGAAAAAGCCTAGATTTTTTTTAAATTATCTTGTTCGATGCTGTAAACTGTTAGTAGACCATAGTCTGAACAACGTTTGTTCTGGGAAAACAGTGATTTAAAGGACACCGTGTATAACTGTCACATGCGCGCGCACACCGTAGCCAAAAAGCGACATGATGAAGTTAGCATATAACTGGCTCATGCGCGTGATAGAAAGGGTATAACAGTCTACTAATATTTCACTATGACCCATCTAGAAATACAAATCAATAGCCAAAGTAGCATTGTGCTGGACTCGCAATTCTACTTTTACAGCTACTGTGCCTTGAACTATACACAACCTAATGGGGATTTGTTAAGTTAAATAAGGGCTATACACAAAATAAACACAAAATACTTGAACAATGTATATTCATTCATTACATACTATAAATAGGTAATAAATTGAAACAAAAGGCTGACGATAATGAAAAGTATCTAGATTCTATTCCAAAATTATCTACACAAAATAAGCTGGATGGGCGACAGTGTAACTGATATAGTTTGAATAACTATACGGTCTATTACAATAATCTAAATACACGATAGCTCACCCAAGCCAATCAGGTAACACACAGAAATACAAGTACAAGTTTACAAAGAAAGATATTACAGCATTAGTAAATTGGTTGGTACTTAACTTATTCTCGAGCCAGGAATACAAAAAGTACCCCTAGAGCATTTACAATGCTATTTATACCCCCCAAAAGTCGTAAAAAGTCACGACATTTTTAGCCAATCACAAGCATTGGTTGTTTACATCATAATATCTTTTTATATTGGCTATAATAACAATATATAATGAACTTAAAGTATGTTAAAACTTAATTAATGATTATTACAAGTCCTAACAATCACAAAATCTTATTAATATGGCACAAATTTCTACTTTTTGGGCGCCACCAATCACAGCATTATTCTCATATCGTTAATTTTAACAAAATCTAATTAAGTAGAACCTTTTTAAAAAATGAATAATTAATTACACAATCTTTCGATAATTGAAAATCGTATTCCTAACATATGACAACATATCAATGATACATATTAATCCTGATAAGTAATCATTTTAAAACTTATATTTTAGGAATAGAGAAACAAAATGTAAACACAGCTGAAAATATCAATAATATTAATACAGTTATTTATTGTTCTAATGTACCATCATAACATTATCAATAAGCCTCAATTACAGGTCATTGTTCTTATAAATATAGCCATTGACCAAACGTTTCGTTCGGAAACATGTATAATATAATTTCGTACTAAAAAAATCACCAAGACGAAAAAAAAAAAAAAAAAAGAAGATCGAATCATTGATTTGACATTGACATTTGGAACTTGACGACAAAATTGAAGTTTATAACAGGAACATAATGTAAATAAACAAAATATCTAATGCTTTTTTATAATGCAACTTGTCACGCGCGCACACCGTAGCCATAAAGCGACATGATGAAGTTAGCTGATAACCGTATCTCCGTTTCCGTGAAAACTCATAACTATAATTATTGTTTTATCATTCCGTTTGTAAATTTTTGTTATGTTATGTATAACTTCTTACGTACGTAAATAAGTACACACACACACATTTTTTAGTTATCATTTGTACCTTGTTCTTTTTTGTGTATTTACTGTGATGTAGGAAATATTTATTAATTCTATTTTATTGTTGTGCGTAGTTTACAGATCAATTTAAAGTGATAGAGGTCTGCCACTGCTACGCATGTACGTGGTTTACAAATTAACATTGGGCAAGTTCTATAAATATTTGAGTTTTTTGTTTGCTGAGAGCGGTTTTTGCCAGAAAGTGACAATTTTCGAATTCCTCAATCTGAGTTGCGAACAATAATTGTCCAAAAGAACATTGGTAAGAGAACAATCGTGTTTATGATAGCACTTTTTTATGTCAAAACTGCAAAACTATCTATAAAAAACTGGCCAAGTGCGAGTCTGACTCGCGCACGAAGGGTTCCGTACCATTATCTATAAAAACGGCAAAAAATCATGTTTATTGTATGGGAGCCTCACTTAAATATTTATTTTATTCAATAGCATAATTTTATTTATTTACCTTAGTTGAGGTTGGTGCCGATTAAGCTAGTCCTCTAAATTGTATGAGCGCCCATACAACTCTGAGGACTATTTTAATTGTCAACTATGTATGTATGGGGTCACCCTTTAATTTTAAACAATTTTTTTTTTTCGGAATTTTCCTTTATTTGTATAAGACCTTGTTTTTTGCCAAATTTCGTGATTTTAGGTAAAAGGGTACTACCATAAAGGTGTTCGACCCAATCTTATAGGTACTTCCGGTTGACCTAGAATTGTCAATTTTGGTTTAAAGCAAGGTCTTACTTGCACAAGTAAAGGGAAAATTCTGAAAATTAAAAATAAGTTGAAAATTAAGGTAAATTTTGGTACTTACTTTGCCCATATCTTTTTAACGTGTTGACTCAGGACCTTGATTTTTATACACCTGATATATACCTATATACCTCAGTAGCTAGTATAAATTTCAACTTGCTAAGTCTATCCATTACTGAGTAAATCGGTGGTGACACACGGACATACAGACGGACAAGAGAGTGATCTTATAAGGGTTTCTTTTTTACCTTTTGACGTACGGAACCTTAAAAAGTGCGGTCACGAACACCAAAGTACAAAAGCTCGGGATTGATCGCTATAATTGTTCAATGAAGCGCGCCTCTATAGGCGTGACTGTTACAAAAGCTATGTTTATTTGAGTGAATCAATGTGAATAGACTACGATATTTTCAAGTAACTTTTTCTTCTACTTAGCATGTCAAGAAATGTACGTTTTCATTTATACTATGTTGATCAACAATAGCATTAAGTGAGGCTTTTTTTTTATACATTATAGGCTTGCGTTTGACCAGGATCTCGCCTGATGGTAAGCGATGATGCAGTCTACGATTGTACACGCTTGCCTAGAAGAAACCTATTCACTCGCGACTTAAAGATATCTAGGCTGTAGCTATCTGGAAACACAGATTCTGGCAAGGCGTTCCACTCTTTGGCGGTGCGCATAATAAAGGTCGAAGAGAACCGTTTTGTGCGAATGGAAGGTATTTCTACCATATAGCGGTGGCGCACCGCAGAGCGTCTGGTTGTCCGTTGATAGAATGGAGATGGTGGGATTAGGTTGACAAGTTCCGCCGCACACTCCCCGAAATGTACTCGATAAAAACCGAGAGGCTAGCAACCTTTCGTCGATGCTCCAGGCTGAGGAGCCTTGCATCAACTAGCTCATCGTTGCCTATGAGCTTCTTGGCTCTTATCTCAATTGATTCCAGAGCTTAAAGTTATTAGGTCCTCCATCGTGCAGGTGTTCAGACACAAAGGGCACATTAGCATGTAACTCATACTTAGGGTGTCTTGAACAACGAACCCTAAAAGTATTTAATGACTTAAATTTTGAAATTAGACATATTTGTATGATTGGACGGCTCCTGAAATCATATTAAGCCACTAAATACGTTTAGGCATCGTTGCGCAAATCGCCCTTAGTTGTAGTCCGTCCAATGCTTTTTAACGTCCGTGATCACGTTCACAATGAGGGTTTTTTAATTACGACTAGCTGAGCCGACCCTGCTTCGCACGGATTGTTATCAAAATAGAATGTAGCTTACGAGTATATCACTCTGGGATAGTATAGTTTTTTCTATAAGTCAGTGAATTGTCGCCCTAAGAATATTTTCTTTTGTGTTTTGGGAGACTCGCGAGATCTCAGTTCGGGGCGAACCACTAGTCTATAGTATTGAGGTAAAATAATTGCCCTAACTGCCTCGAGAGATACATTCATCGATAAAAATAGTAGATTTTGTTGTCAAAATGTATTATAAAAATCTAATGTAAATTGAATGGTTTAAACGCTGATTACGGACGAACTTAAACTAAATTAATTGATAGACTACTATCATTGACAGTTTCTTACAAAGCATTATCAAATTACATTATCTATTTTAAATACAAAAATAAAAAAGCTTGATTTGAGACGGTCATGCAACCCTCGATTGCTGCTAAAATACTTTTTAGGGTTCCGTACCCAAAGGGTAAAACGGGGGTCCCGTTTTACCCTTTTATTAAGACTCTTCTATTACTAAGACTCCGCTATCTGTCTGTACATCTGTCACCAGGCTGTATCGCACGAACTGTGATAGTAAGACAGGTAAAATTTTCTCAAAATATGTATTTCTATTGCCGCTATAACAATTAATAGACATAGACATATACATAGACAGACATTTATTTGCTACCATAACACACACAAATTCACACAATACAATCAAAAGGTATAACCTCAAAGAGAAAGCACAAGTAAGAGAAAACAGAAAATTACAACAAACATAGAAACAATAGAATGAAATTATAAATTTACGATGTAATTAATACTGAAAATAGAATAAAATAAATATTTAAGGGGGGCTCCAATACAACAAACGTGTTTTTTTTGCTTGTTTTTGCTCGATATCGATAACGCCAACAGGTAGACGGTTGGAAAATTCACAAAATATTGAGTTATACTATTCAGTTTAAAAATAAATAACTAAATTAAAATAATATTAATATTTGAGGGGGGGCTCCCATACAACAGACATGATTTTTTTGCCGTTTTTATAGATAATGGTACGGAACCCTTCATGCGCGAGTTCGACTCGCCCTTGGCTGGTTTTTTTAAGGTACTAAGGCCACTAAGGTAATACGTAAACTACTCAAAACAAAATAGGGCCCACTTGAAATATTTCGATATTTTGCCCGACACATTGTTTTTTGCAAGTTGTTGGCATACTGATGTATGGAAATGTTAAGTAGGCATATTTATTGATCATAAATTAACACTTAAACGTCAAGTTTAGGGTAGTTCTTAAGTGGGTAGACAAGAAACAAAATCTTACGATATACCGCAGAATCTGTGAGTGCCATTACATTGTTGCTCAGTGGGGTTTGTTGTGTCTAACGAAGAAGTTATCGTAACCTTACCTTTAATTATCGATTACATAAACTTTTTGCATAAACAATGCCTGGTTCTCGACATCACATGGACATGGAATCCGCGACTAGAGCCATTGTTTTGCTTTAGCAGGGAAATTCGCAAAGATCGGTAGCTTCAAGCTTAGGTGTGTCAAGACAAGCTATTCGAAATGTGTGGGAACGCTTTCAAGAGACAGGTAATGTGAGTAGGAGGCGCGGTTCAGGTAGAACCCGAGCAACAACCTCCCAAGAAGACCGATACATCCGACTCTCTGCACGTCGCGAGCGAACTGTAACTGCACGCATATTGAGAAACCGCTTATGTGACGCCACTGGAACGCAAGTGAGTGACCAAACTGTTCGCAACAGACTTCATGAAGACCAACAACGCTCCAGAATGCCAGTTGTTCGGCTCAAATTGACCAGAGCCCACCGTGCAGCGCGATTAAGGTTTGCACGTGATCACCTCGAATGGACCATGAATAATTGGAGGACAGTGCTTTTTACAGATGAATCTAAAGTAAAGTTTTTTAATGATGACAGACGCGTACGAGTTTAGCGACGACCTGGAGAACGTTTTACAGAACCATGTATTTGTGAAACTGATCGCTTTGGTGGACCCAGTATTATGGTATGGGGTGGGATTAGCATAATGGGCTAAACCGAGCTAATGATTTTGGATGAGGGCAATGTAACGGCCGCCAGCTATGTTCAGCATGTCATCCGACCTCATGTGATCCCATATTCACAGCGAGTAGGCCCTAACTTTATTCTGATGCAAGACAACGCTCGCCCTCATACTGCCAGAGTGACCCAAAGTGCAATCTTCGAAGCTGGTATCGCAGTTCTACCCTGGCCTGCCATGAGTCCGGACCTGAATCCGATCGAGCATACCTGGGACCAGTTGAAAAGAAGCCTTAAAGACAACCACACTGAAATTCATAGCCGACAGGAGTTGATAACTGCTTTAAAAGTGTGTTGGGAGCAAATTCCAGATGAAAACGTCATCCACCTTATAGAGAGTGTGTGCGCAATAAGGAAGGACCTACGCGTTACTAAACATAAGGCATTGAAGCAACACTAACAACATGTTTAAAAAAAATGTGCTCGTGTCTTCAACGTGTTGTTTTTGGAAAACCGTGTAATTTTAAGTTAATGTGTAAAACGTGCATTTCTTGATGATTTTTTTTGGCAAAAATAAGGCATTGTAATGTTTTTTTAATGATTCTGAATGTGTTAACCTATTTCTAAAATTGTAACCTTAATATTATACCCTAAAAACCGTGCAAGGTTTGTCTGGGTACTCACATTCGTCGCATTTCTTCGTAACAATTATACATTAGCAACACACAAGACAGCATTACTCCATACTCTTAGTACTCAATCCGCTTGCGACACCTGTTATGTGAATAAGCACCTAGTATACTACTGGATATATATAACGTTGTATGAATAGACAGCGGCTCATTATCCGTCGACCATCCCAGTCAAGCAAGCGGGTGCTTAGCGCGAGCGGGATGCGCGACAGCGCGGCCTTCATGCGTATTAGCACGCTGGCGTTCTAGATTGTGGCAAAGCAGTGTGAGATTTGGCTAACTTCATTGTGTAATCTGGTCAAGTTCAACGCCTCCAAAGCTCAGGCGTGTGTGTTTTCCGCAAAACGGTCTCCTTTTCATCCTGTTCCCACCTTTTGTGATATCCCACTCGTAATTTCTGAAAGTCTGAGCTTGTTGGGCGTTGAGCTCACGTCCAACCTGAACTGCGGCTCGCACATTGAATCTAGGGCCAAAAATGCTGCTATGAAGCTGGGCATCCTAGCTAAGGTTCGGCGGTACTTCTCACCGAGACAGCTGCTCAGTCTCTACAGAACACAAGTCCGCACATGTATGGAATACTGCTGCCATCTCTGGGATGGCTCAGCCAAGTACCAGCTTAAAGCCCTTGATTCAAT
Organism: Philereme vetulata; assembly: GCA_918857605.2. Classification (NCBI taxonomy): domain Eukaryota; kingdom Metazoa; phylum Arthropoda; class Insecta; order Lepidoptera; family Geometridae; genus Philereme; species Philereme vetulata. Next base: position 6,492,258 of record OU975470.1, on the reverse strand, counting down.
CGATCAACGTGCTGCTAGACTCATTGGTGATGACTCACTAGTGGAAGCCAATTTACAAAGTCTGGAGCACAGACGCCGAGTAGCCAGACTTTCAGTTTTTTACAAGATAAATTTGGTGAATATGCACAAGATCTTCACGACCTTATCCCTCCTTCCCCCTTCCACCACCGGACAAGCAGACGAACCGAGAAGTACCACCCATACCTGGTCGGCATACGACCTTGCCGTACCAAACGATTTGCTTCAACTTTTCTTGTTAGCACAAGTGAGGAGTGTAACTCACTTCTGGCGTATGTTTTTCCAAACCAGTATAATCTTGGAGTCTTCTAGTCCAGAGTGAATAGGTTCTTTCTAGGCAAGCGTGATCCATCTTCGATCACACCTTCACTTACTATCAGCGCTTGACTATCATCAATAATAAAAAAAAAGTAAATGAATAAATACAGGTGTTATGTTTTTAACAGAAGCAAAATTTCCAATATACAATTCAAAATATAAATTTTTGATAGAAAGTGTCAATGATTTCGGCAAAACGTAGATAACGTGATAGAATATTTTATGGAAGCCTATGTAAATAATATTTATTGTAGTTATTTTTGAAATAAGCTTGCTAATTTAGATAATTACAGACGGGGCGTAAAATCAAAGTGAGTTATAACAGTCGCCACATTGGAACTATATTTAACCTAATTTAAACATATTAAATGAAGAATTAGCAAGCTGAAGTGGCAATGGGCGGGGTACATAGCCCGCAGAACTGACGGCCGTTGGGGAAGAAAGGTTCTAGAGTTGACACCACGCACTGAAAAGCGTAGGACGGCCCTCGTACTATATTTTTTTAAAGTGAAAACTTCTTAACGCTTTCGGCATATATTGAGATGGGAAAAAACTATTGAACTCTTCACACTGTTACCGTTACCGACACCTCTGTATATGAAGTGAAAACTTCTTTAAGCGCGTTGGGCATTTTTTGAGATGGGAAAAAACCATTGAACTCGCGACACTGTTACCGTTACCGGTACATCTATATATGAAGTGAAAATTTCTTTAGGCGCGTTGGGCATTTTTTGAGATGGAAAAAAACCATTAAACTCTTGACACTGTTACCGTTACCGACACCTCTGTAAGTATATGAAATGAAAACTTCTTTAGGCCCGTTGGGCATTTTTTGAGATGGGAAAAAACCATTGAACTCGCGACACTGTTACCGTCACCGACACCTCTGTATATAAAGTGAAAACTTCTTTAGGAACGTTGGGCATTTATTGAGATGGGAAAAAACCATTGAACTCTTGACACTGTTACCGTTACCGACACCTCTGTAAATGAAGTGGAAACTTCTTTAGGCGCGTTGGGCATTTATTGAGATTTCTTATTTTTTATACAACTTGTATGGTAAACGAGTATGCTGTCCACCAGATGTTAAGTGGCTACTGCAGCCCAAGGATATTCACATAGAATTCAAAACAAGGTATTATGTTGTCTTGATCTCTATGTGGACACGTTGCCATACTATAGGACTCAGCTGTTATGCCTATGTGCCAGTAATTACAGGAACATACCATTACCATCTAACCGGAATACAGCAGCACAAGTACTGCTATTTGGCGGCCGATAAGGGTAAGGCGGTGGTGCCCACTTCCTCGAGCTCGTTCACAAAAGCTCTACCACCAGTAAATGGAAAAAACCATTGAACTCTTGACACTGTAACCGTTACCGACACCTCTGTGTATGAAGTGAAAACTTCTTTAGGCGCGTTGGGTATTTATTGAGATGGGAAAAAACCATTGAACTCTCAACACCTCTGTATATAAGCATCTCGTTATTGTTCAAGTTTTCCACTTGTGTCGGCACTCCCGGAGGGCCACTTTTTTATACTAACTGTAGGTAGATGGAACCAGCATACGCTGTTGAGTGGAACGAAAGAAGAAGAAAAATGGAAAAACAAAACAGGTTATCTATTAAAGTAACGTAAAATGAAAACTCAACGTAAACAAAATGGAAAATTCTAGAAATTTAATTTGAAAAACGTTGCGTCGCAATTGGAGCAACTAGGTTAAAAGTACCACTGCCGCCTGTGCGGTCAGCAGGACACACGGGAAATTTCTATAAAATAAACTTGGTGAAATTGGACCTAACAAATATAGAAGGCCATTCGTGATCATCATCCACCACGTAATTTGGTGAACTTAGTTATTTTTATTATTCAACGCTATTGTTTTTAAAATATAAGAAACATGTCTGTTTGTGTGAGTAACATAATGTCTCAATTATCACAAAAAGAACGCCAATTCACTCAAATCACTTTATTAATGTTCAGAATATTCTGCCGTATGTTTTAATATTTTCCACAGTGAGAAAAACAAAGAGAATTGCAGACAATTTAAATGCATGCTACTTCCCCTCAGGCAAGGGGTAGATGAGTACTTATGCAAAATACAAGAAATCTGATTTCTGAAAGTGTTATTTAAGAACTTTTTATAAATTTTGATTATGTGATCTGATGAATGACTGGTTTTTGACACTCCAGAAAGGTGAACAGGTGAAGGTGAGAAAGGGAACTCGAGAATTGTCAGCGATCCACTGAGGAAGTAAGTAAAAGATTTATTTGACACACATTATTAGCACAAATAACATAAAAATTACAAAAAATAAAAAATAAGAGGAGGTAGGTACAAGACTCAACCATATCTACTCGTGGGCAAAGGCTTTTGGTCTCCTGGTCAACTCATCGAAGTCTCAGGTTTTACTTTTTGGGAGCCCTTATATGTTAAAACTTGTCGGTAAGTGTGGTCCTCCTCCGGTTTTATACGCTGGCGCACCGAGCTAGCTACTCGGCCAATGCCAAGAACCTTGGCGTCTATTTTGACAATCATCTGTCTTAGGTGCGGCATGTTAATGATATTAGTGAAAGAGGTTACTTTTCTTTTCAATCTCATAAGCGTCTCCAAAAGTTTTTAGCCTTGGAAACTAAAATTACTCTTGCTCAAACCCTCATAATACCCCTTTTAGACTATGCTGATGTCTGTTTTTTTGATGCCACGGAGGAACATCCACATAAACTAGAACGTCTTCAGAATTTGTGTATCCGATTCACATTCGGGTTGTGCAAATTTGATCACGTCTCCATGTTTAGGTCCCAGCTAAAATGGCTTCCCATTCGTCGTCGACGTAATCTTCATGTTGTGACTTTTCTCTTCAACACTCTTTTCAATCCTCTAGCTCCTTCTTACCACTGTGAGCGCTTTGATTTTCTTGTCCCACCGGAGATGACTTGTAGGTCATCAAAGTTCCTCCTTCTCAAAACCCCTCCTCATTCATCAAGTCACTATGGCGGTTCCTCCACTGTCCATGGAGTCAACCTGTGGAACTCTCTACCACACTCTATCCGCGCAAGTCCATCACTAAGCACTTTTAAGCTTAGAGTCAAAGAGCATTACCTGTCCTTGTAAACTTGTAGGTTATTATGTATAAGTAGGTATAGTATATAGGTATTATTTTTTTATTCGTATGGATAAGTGTTGTATTTATTTTTGTACATATTATATGTATATTAGTATTTTACTCCAATGTCCTTCGCTGTGCACGTACCCACCACTATAATCAAATATAAAGGTCAGTTCAAATGTGTTCTAAAACCAAAACTATTCAATGCATAACTTGTTCACAGCACAGCTCTTGCGAAAAGCCAGCTAAAATCTAACTTTTTTAGTGGTTCGCCCCGAACAGAGATTTCGTGAGTCTCTCAAAAAAACAAAAAACCGACCAAATGCGAGTCGGACTCGCGCACGAAGGGTTGCGTACCATTATCTATAAAAACGGCAAAAAATCACGTTTGTTGTATGGGAGTCCCCCATAAATTTTATTTTATTCTATTTTTAGTATTATAGCGGCAATAGAAATACATCATCTGTGAAAATTTCAACTGTCTAACTATCATGGTTCATGAGATACAGCCTGGTGACAGACGGAAAGACAGACAGCAGAGTCTTATTAATAGGGTCCCGTTTGATCCTTTGGGTACAGAACCCTAAAAACAGTGCTATTTATATTTAAATAATAAAATAGTGCCACAAATTAACAATCAAATTACTAGACCTACAGCTTCATTCAAATTACAAGTAACGGAACCCCCGTTACTTGTAATTTTGTATTAATACTTGTAAATGTGTTATTTGGTGATTCTATTTAAGGGTTGGAAATTGCAGTTATTCTGGATTTCAGACCTTTGCCTATATTTGTGTCACTAAAGCTACACAAATACAAATTTTTAGCACTGTGGGTTCGTCAAATTTCAGTTTTTATTATGGCTATTAACTCAAAAACTACAAATATTTAATTAAAAATAAAAACGGTTTTGAAATATACCAATAAAGGCCTGAGTACATTGAGAGGTTCAATTTGACCTAATACTCCCATTTTGATTTTTTTACCCCTCTTGAAGCCCAATATCTCTACAACCCTCTAACATTTTTGGCTCATTTAGTCACACCGATGGTGACATCACTATCTACCTACATATTAAATTTCACGATGATCGGATTAACGCTTCGAAAGTTATTCTCGGATAATCAAACATACTACATACAACGCCGATTTGCCCCAGTTTATTTGGAGATCTCGCATCGCTAATCATCAAACAAATAATAAAAATTCAAAACTGTCATCGGCTAAAGCATTGGTCTATTTGTGTCGCAAACCTTTTAAACATCCATCACACCTATTCCTACAAACGTGGAACCGCCAATATTGACGGAATACTACTGAAATACTTTGGCAGTCAAAAGGAAACATCGCGGACTAAAATCACTTCGGCTTTTTCACAGGTTTTGAACGAGTATAGAATAGAGTTACCCAAAGGACAATAATAGTACATTGTTATACAAGGGATCAATATATTTTGTACCCGATATATTTTGGCGTACGAGCGACTGAAAGCGAGTGAGCACGCTAGCACAGACCACTTAGATGTACTACACGTTAGTGAGTCGAGGTTGCTATTGATCGCTTTCACCCTACGTATATTACGAGTATAACATAACTATTCATGACGGATGCGAAGAATTTAAAAACTGGTCAAGTGCGAGTCGGACTCGCGCACGAAGGGTTCCGTACCATTATCTATAAAAACGGCAAAAAAATAACGTTTGTTGTAACGCCCCCCTTTAATATTTGTTTTATTTTAATTTAATTATTTATTTTCTAGTGAATATAGGTATAACTAAATATTCTGTGAATATTTCAAGCGTCTACCTGTTGCCGTTATCAATATCGAGCTAATACGAGCAAAAAAATCAAGTTTGTTGTAATGGAACCCCCTTAAATCATTATTTTATTCTGTTTTTAGTATTTTTTTGTCATAATGGCAACAGAAATACATCATCTGTGAAACTTTCAACTGTCTATCACGGTTCATAAGATACAGCCTGGTGACAGACGGACAGACAGACAGACAGACAGCGGAGCCTCAGTAATAGGGAGTCGTTTTACCTTTTGGGTACGGAACCCTAAAAAACTCATTATAACAATTTGTTGCTAATAAGAAAATTTGCATACCCGATATCCATTGTTTTTTTTTCACTTTTAAACTATGCCCTATTTAGATATTTTTTTGATTTCTTATGTAGACGTTCTTACAAAGTTATCTCGTTATGCAAACGATAAACATCAAATTGGACCTATTAGATTATCTTTAGTGAAGTGTTTCAATATTGCACATTAAAGACGGTACGTGATAAATTCCCTATTTATAATAATACTACCTGACCAATCCTCAGCTTCGCACGCGTAGATTTTTAATAAAAACATTACCCTCCTTCTGCTCAGATGGGTAAAAAGTAGCCTACCTATGTTACTTAGGGATAGTGTAGCATTCTAATGGTGAAAGAATCTTTGAAATCGGTTCAGTAGTTATAAGGTTTCTTCATTGCAAACATACACCAAGAAAATACACATCTTTCCACTTTATAATATTAGTATAGATAAGATAAGATAACTCTTTACTGTACACCAAAGTAAAATACAGAACATAACTCTTACAGATTATAGATTAGTGGTGTGGCGTACTTTAAGTGGACTGTATTTTTTATTATGAGGTTAGCCTTAGGACCACCAGGAACAGATTCTACCCAATCAAAACATGGATAAAGGGATGATGGTTGCACTCCACTGACCTGGATATTTCTGGATAGGTACTTCGTCCTTGCAATCCAGAGGCACTACAGATTGTTTTGTTGCACAGTTCGATTTCACTTAATATTGTTATTACAAGGCCACGTTCACTTTATTTTGCGTAAAGGGTCATAAGACCGCCGATATGGAATATTTTGCGTGCGTTGCGAGATGCGGTTTAGCGATGACTGTTGTACTGTTCTTTGTTCGTCGCGAGTGCAGTTTTATGAGGGTAGGGAATGGATTTTTGATAGGTAGGAAATTTAGAAGGCATTGGCTAAATACGGCTGGCGCCACCAATTAGTATAGATAAAAGACAGCATCCTCTCAGTTACGTCAAGTGTTGCATAGCGGAAATTGCAGTTATAATTCAGAAATAAGTTTTCTGGTGTCATTCAAACGACTAACTTTTAGATTTTTTTTTTACACAACTTATATGGCAAACGAGCATGCAGTCCTGTTGACATGTTAAGTGGCTACTGCAGCCCATGGATATACACATAGAATTCAACACAAGGTATTATGTTGTCTTGATCTCTATGTGGATACGTTGCCATACTATAGGACTTAGCTGTTATGCCTATGCGCCAGTAATTACAGGAACCTACCATTACCATCTAACCGGAACACAGCAGCACAAGTACTGCTATTTGGCGGCAGTTAAAGTGCCCCCTTCCGCAAGCTCGTTCACAAAAGCTCTACCACCAGTACAAAAGCTCTACCACCAGATCACATACATTTAGTGCAGCGCAAATTGCAGATGATTTTTTCTTTGGATCGCAACTCGAGATAACAGTATGTACTTATTTTTTTTAATAACAGTAAGAACATATAATTATTTACAATAAAATACAGAAGAAACAGTTGAATCATCTAAAGACCGTTGCAAACGATCTATAGATAGCTCAACTGCTCCAGATCACTACCAGACGGAAGTGTTCCCAAGACACTGGCTGCATTGCCCCGCTGAATTGCAATGCTTATGCGCTGACCCAGATAAGCACCAGCTCTCGGATCGCACGTCGCTTCAACCAGACGCCCAGAAATAATTTTGAAAACGTGATGGGTCCTGGTATAGTGTGACCATTAGTGCTGTGCACTCCCTGAGGTATGCGCGGCGAGGTGGGAGGCAAAGAAAAAACTGCATGAGTTCACATGAGATCAATACATGTCGGACATATCTTACGATATCAGTTTGCATTTCTAAGGCAAGACTTGTGGCGGGACGATGGTCGGAGGCTATCTATCTGTAATATATTATACTTACTTAGTTGATTAAAATGTAACTTAAATATACTCATATTTTATTAAAAATATGCAGGTGATAAATAAAAACTGAACTTATAATTCAAAGGACTTGTTTTATTGAACATTTTTTTATATTTACAAACAATTATATATTCTAACGAAAGTTATTCTGACATAGATTCTGTTTCAACTTCATCTTCCATTTCATATCACGAGATAACGCACGACCCATCTTTGAATATTTTTGTCATGTGCGTCTGACATAGACAGTCCGATACAAATAACACTACCTGCCGCCACGAGCGTTGACGGCGAACTGACAGAGCGCAGCAGCCGATTCTCCCCCTCGTCTCGCCGCGCGCATACCTCAGGGAGTGCACAGCACTAATGGTCACACTATACCCCATGGACCCAGGGTCTCGACCCTAAATGGCTCAAGTACTTATTTGTTTATCAACTGTTTTCAAATTGGAACCAATAAGACCCATACAAGTAGAACTTATTCGTAAATCGATCTAACCTCTGCACAGAATGCACCAATCTTAGATTTGTTTTATAATGTCTCTCAGAGAGTGTGAAAAGTAGAGTATTCTCCTCGTGGATAAAGCTGTCTGCAACTTGGGCGTAGTTATATCCCTCTCTTCACTCAGAATTCTAGTAACTCCGGCAGTGGCGACCTCCGCCGCGGAACAAATGTTTGCATAATCTACAAATATTTGTTCCGGGTCTGGATGTTTTTCTATAGTATAAGTATAGTATAAGTATGTATTTACATAAAAAAAACATATATGTATAAGTATTCTATCAGTTATCTGGTTCCCATAGTACAAGATCTGCTTAGTTTGGGGCTAGATAGCGCTGTGTGAAATGTGTACCAATATATTTATTTACTTATATTAGTGGGGGAAATTTTGTTGTCATAAACTTAGGTTTTAAAGCACTCGAATGTCAACTGTCACTCTTTATCTGCTCTCTCCATAAAAAACAAAAGGATGGCGATAATTTGAATGCTGTCACACCCAATCAACAGAATCGTTCACAGTGTCTTTGTAGTCAACCCCTTTTACAATTCTATCACAGTCATTTTCCGCGTTTTCTTCGGCGCGATCGATTTCTACCACTCGAGCCGAGAGCATAGTCTATTTGAGGAGCTCTACACGAGTACAGGCCAAAGTTATTCGTGATTCGATACATTTTGCAACAAATCATATTGGAACATCTTTGTATTTCAGCACCTACTTCCTTAAGTTGGATACTGATATAACTTAATCAAGTCTGGCAGGTATTACCCGACTGTCAGAAGGAAGGTAATATTATTAGGCTATATATGTATGAATGTATTTCAAAAAGTATTTAATGTTTTTTTTTAAAGTAAAACTTTCTTTCATTTGGGGAGTAAGCTGGTGAATGCGTTATGAAAAGTGCGAACGGAAGTTGAGAGGAAGATATAATAAAATATAGAAAGTGAAGATAGATAGAGAGGGAGAGTTACGTTTAATATTTTACTGTAGGAGCAAGAGAAATAGGCGCACGTTTTCTCTCTCTCTCTTTCTCACATAGCCAGTGCATGAAATATATATACCTCAGTCAGTAGTTCGTTTCATTATTTTTCGTAATTTCATTTGGTTGTTAAACAATTCATTAAATTATTATTTTGAAAAGGTAGTTTTACTTCAGTCGTGTGGTGTAATACACACTTTTTTTGAAACTGGATAAATTTTCGTTTGACCACAATTTCACCTGATGGTAAGCGATGATGTGGCCTAAGATGAAGCACGAAGATCTAGAAGAAATCTATTTAATTTAAAGAGGCCCGGATTCTTTAAGAAAAACAGACGACGGCAAAGTGTTCCATACCTTAGCTATGCGCATCAAGAACGTAGAACCAAAACGGTGTGTGCGAATGGGTTTTCTATATCAACGAGGTACGGATGGTACTGAGCCGTGCGCCTGCTTGTTCTTTGATGGAAAGGAGATGGCGGCATCAGATCGTATAGGCACATTCTCAAAAATGTATTCTGTAAAAAATCGAGGCTTGCAACTTTACGGCGGTGTTCGAGACTTTGACTTAGTTTGTAATGTCCAGTTATCTGGTTACCATAGCTTTGGTTAGTTTGTCGCTAGATGGCGCTGTGTGAAATTTCCAGCATTATTTATTATTGTTATTTTCGTTTAGCGCATACTGTGGACTAATCTGCTTGGCGGATAAGGTATTATTGGATTCGTCTGAACTATGAAAGTGACATAGAATATATAAAGTAATAGAAAATCCAACATGGCGGCAACATGCCGTATTTACGAGTCTGGTATATTAATGCGCCGGCGAACCCCGAGCGCAACTTCAATTCGGCCGCGTCAAAAACTTCGGCCTGAATATCGCTATCACTGTTTAGTGACGAAGTTTAGCCACGAAGAGCGACAGTGATAGCAACAGAACGATTCTAAATTTGATTAGATTTTGACCGTGTTCCGTAATACCAAAAATGATGACTGAATACTTGTTGTATTTTTCTCATTGTGTTGTTATTCTGTAACTAGACGATATAATCTATGTTCCCATGACTAGGATACGTAAGGTGTTGTTGTTTTTAATACGAAACAATTAGGTTGAAAACAGATCTTTTACGACGTAAAAACATGCAGAATGCGATTCGCTTCTATTTCATTTTAGGTAAGTATTTTGATCTAATATATGGTTGGGAACCTAGATAAATACTATTCAAATTAAAATAATACCTTATTAAGGTAGAAATATGCTCCAATTAGGAATGATCTTGGTAGTACGTGTTGTATGGGCGATTGTCCCTCCGGTGTCCCCTTAATGAAGATATTTAAAATAACATTTCAATAATAGAGAACACCATTAGGTAAAAAATAGTTGTTGCTGTTTAAATAGATGTTTAAAGTCCGCCACTCACTCACGAGCCCATCCGCTGGACATGTCGCCAAATATGACGTGCGTGTGCCACACACGCACGTCATATTTGGCGACATGTCAAGAAGAGATTCAAATTATGAGGATTAATTGATCAGCCACCACAACCCTACAATAAACTGACCAAGTGCAAGTCGTACTCGCGCACGAAGGGTTTCGTACCATTATCTATAAAAACGGCAATAAAATTACATTTGTTGTATGGGAGCCCCCCGTAAATATATATATTTTTTTAATTTAGTTTATTAAAGCGAATAATATAAGTAACTCAATATTCTGTGAATATTTCAAGCGTTTACCTGTTGCCGTTATTAATATCGAGCAAAAACGAGCAAAAAAATCACGTTTGTTTTATTGGAGCCCTCCTTAAATATTTGTTTTATTCTGTTTTTCGTATTTGATTTTATAGCGGCAACAGAAATACATCATCTGTGAAAATTTCAACTGTCTAACTATCACGGTTCATACAGTAAGTTCATAAGTTATTTTCTGCTGCTACCTACCATCTGTTGTGGAATAGCTAATTTTTTTCGTAAATCGAAGCTGGTAAATTTAAAATACCAAACGTCGTTAATACTTTTTTTTTATCTATAGCAAAATGAACTCTATTATACAGCATGAAGGAGTGTTTTGTTTTTTCAGTTTGTTTAATTTAGGCTAATTTGGGATAGGAGATTCATCAACAAATCAACTGGCTATAAGATAAAGAGAGAAAGAAACTAGCACCTCTCTCTCTCTTGCCCCTACAGTAATATACGCAATGTAACTCTCTCTCTTTCTATCTTCACTAACTTATATCTCCCTCGCAACTTCAGTTCGCACTTTTCGTAACGCATTCACCAGCCCAAGTCAAGCGTGCGTATAGAAGGTTTACTTCAAAAATTACAAGCTACTTGAGATACATTGTATTACTTACGACCGAATAATTTACTGCTCTGATAAGGTTTCATACAAAAACAGTCACATCTTGATAATCGCTCAAATCGTTTTCGTTTGATATAAAACGTTAAAATCAATTTCCTGTAGGAAATTTTATTTCCGTGAGAGTCGCGTTTGTAAGACGATGGTGAAATAATTTCAATTTATCATACAATGGCAAGATATTGGTGATTATTTTTAGGTTATAATGTTACTGTTATCGTCAAAATAGATTTTGTGTAAGACAAAACATTGAATTCTTCAGATTCATCATCATCATTATATCAGCCAAGGACGTTCACGGCATTGTTACGTCTGGATCACCAGAATATCTCTTCTCAAAACTGATTCTACACGAGAACAAGTACACACGGCTACATATCAAGCTATATATTTCCAGTGCAAGCTGACCTGTCATTCTGCAAAAAGTCTACACAATGCAAGGTCAGCTTATACTGGAAATGTATAGCTTGATGCGTAGCCGTGTGTACAACACAATACCGACAAGGGATTTACTACACTACTCCAAGGACAAAACGGCAGCGTTTAGGGGCAGCTTCCGATACCGGGCAACCAAGTGTTGGAACAATATTTTCCTACCACTTCGACCTATAAAATCACAGATAATCTTTAAAACACGTTTAAAATCCTTAATTATTAGTAAACAAAAGACTGGGTTGCCTGGTGCGGGAAGCATAAGTGCACCTTCACGTGCTAGCCGATTGGGGTATTCTTATAACCAATTTATCAATTTGTTTTAAATATGTTCTGACTTTATTTAATTTGTTACATAATTATACTATTTTGACATTATTAACTATATATGATTATATTTTGACACAACATGACATATCAACCATGACACATAGTATTCTCACTTGACAACACAATACTCTCAAGGTCTAGTGGTTAAATGGAGCGCTCTCGACAGAATATCAGTGCTTACCATTAAGCGGGCATAATGCTGAGTCGAGTCCCATTTACTGCTGTAGCACACAGTATCTACCAAGTTCTCCTTTTTTTGACTAAGTTTTTAAGTTTGTACTATTTAATTGGTTATATTTTTATTTGCCCTGTTATAAAAATGTACTTGTAGTGTATATTGTGTGCTTATAAATATATATAAATAAATAAACATTGTTGTATATTTCACACAGCGCTATCTAGACCCCAAACTAAGCAGAACTTGTACTATGGGAACCAGATAATTGACAGAATACTTATATACATTTTTTTTTAATACAAACTTATAATATATAAAGAAACAACTAGACCCGGAACAAATATCTGTAGACCATGCAAACATTTGTTCCGCGGCGGGAATCGAATCCGCTACCTCCTGCGTCTCAGCCGGCTATTCGCCCACTGCACCACGGAGATCGTCAAATGTAGTGAATAAATGATTGTCTATGTCTGTTCACTGCTGAGCATAGGCATCCCTTACATATTTTGAGAGCGACCGATCTTGTGCACCCAACGGCTCCCAGCTCCTTTATTAGGTCATTTTTACATTTTGTGGGAGGCCGTCCTACGGCCGTCCGGCCATCTCCACTTACGAGAACAATAATAATATTTGACGACTTATTTAAATAAGCAAATAAATATACATAATTCGAGTACTTCACTATTGTAATTAAGCTCCTTTTTATCCTTTTTAACAGATTTCAAAAGAAGGTTCTTGTTGAAAAATTAGGTACTTGTTCAAAAGAAGTGTTATGTTATCTCGGAGTCTTCAAATCCAGAGTGAACTGGTACTTTCTAGGCAAGCGTGCTCTATCTGTGATCACATCAACATTTACCATCAGGTGAGGCAGTGGTCAAGTACTTGGCTATCATATTTTTAAGACAAAACGGGTGTTTTCGCGCACAGTTTTATATCAAAATCATAATTTTGACTAACCTCGACGTTTCGGCCAAGTTACATCGGCCGTGGTCACGAGAGACTGAAAGCGGGCGGACGTTATTGCCGAGAAGCGCGAACGTTGTCACCAAATACTCGCACTTGGTTTTCTGAATTGCACGTATCACTGTTTCGACATACAATACTAACAGTGTCTGAAGTTACGCGTGGATCTAAATCGCGACGTGAACACCTAACTATAACTTGGATTCCACTATGCAGATAATATAAAGCCGTCCCTCACGATTAAAATTGTGATATCTCTTTATTTCGACGGCTTCTCCAACGATTCTTGGGTAATATTGGCGTTCGGTGGAGATAACTTTGGGGTCGTGAAGTTTTGGGTTGCTTGAATATCATAAAAAAAAAGGTTTTATAAAATTCACAATTGGAACCGCAAGCAGACTCAAATGAGCCCAAACACTAGTAGCCTAGTATAATCCATTCAGAAATTCCGTTGTCTAGCATCCGTCTCCATCATAGACCACCTCCATATCATCATCATCATCATTCACAGCCTGACTTCACGCATTGTTGGGTATAGGCTTGTGCCAAGCTTGTGCCATCCACCACGATTATGGTACCATATTATTGCATTGTCACCGAAGTTACATATTAGGTTGGGGAAAAAGTTTCTTTGCATTTTTTAAGAAAATTTAAAACATTTTATAATATAGTTTATTTACATTTAACTAAAGTATGTAGGTACCATTTTGTTCGATAACTTTTTGCCATCTTGTAGGTAGGGACATAATCCCATTGCTATAGAAATTTTGGGGCTTCTGATCAAAATACCGCGACAAGTAGTTTTGGCAGTCCTCTCGTGATGTTAACCTGACACTGTCTTAAGAATTCTGAAGAGACTGAAACAGGTGGAAATCTGAAGGTGCAAGGTCAGGACTATACGGCGGATGCATTAACACGTCCCAGCCAAACTTCTTAATTTTTGCTAAGTGACTAAGGATGTGTGAGGTCTAGCGTTATCATGATGAAAAACCACACCCCTTCTATTGATTATTTCGGCCGCTTTCAACTTCTTGCTTTAATCTAATCAGTTGTTCGCAGTAGAGTTCAGAATCGATGGTCCTGCCTGGTGGTAACAGCTCATAATGAATAATACCCTTCCAATCCCACAACACACACAGCATCACCTTGTTGCGAGTTAATTGGTTTCGCCGCAGTCTGTGAAGCCTGACCGGCCTTTGACCACGACCTTTTTCACACGTTCTTGTCGTACGTGATCCACTATTCATCACCAGTTATCAGCTTTTTCAAAAATGGTTCGGTTTCATTACGTCGTAATAAAGAATCACAAATGAGTACACGGTTCATTAGGTTTCTTTCAGAGAGCTCGTGGGGTACCCAAATATCGAGCTTTTTTGTGTACCCAGTTTTTTTTCAAATGCGCCAAAGCTGTTTTTTGGTCAATTCCCAGTTCTTCAGCTATGTCGTAACTACTGATACGCCGATCATGCTCCTTTTTTTCAAAAATGGCATCAATTTTATCCGTAACAGGGCAACCAGAGCGACGTGCATCTTTGACATCAAAATTTCCGGATTGAAAACGCTTAAACCAAATTTGTGCTACTTTCACAGACATTGCACTAGGATCATAAACATCCCAAACTTTTTTTTCGGCTTGCGTTGCATTTTTACCTTTTTTGTAGTAAAATTTTAAAATGTATCGAATTTCTTCTTTAGATTCACTTAACTTTACAGTACGAAAAATAAATAAAAATCACACATTTTCCTAATTTGAATTTGGAATTATCATCTTTTAAATTAAAACTTTGAATGATACCAAAACCAGCCAGATACAAATAGTATACCCAAAGAGATTTTATTACAAGTTAATACATACTATAATGCGAAAAGACTTTTTCCCCAACCTTTTATATATTGCAAATTAAAGAAAAGCTTCTAAAAATAGCAGTCTTCCTAGAAACAAATTTAGGTGTATTGAACAGCTTTCCCATATATTGTGGTGTTCTATTTCGCTTTATTGATATTGTGTATAACAGTACAGAGGCCGTGGTAGTGTCGTTCATTGTCAAAGACAGTGCTGGTAGTGTCGTCTACAAAAAATGAATTTACCTTAGCTTTTTAATAATTGCATTTTCCAGATACATTAGCCATTTTGGAACGCAGCTTTTTGTGTACTGTTTTCACAGACAAGAGGTACTTACTCCTTTGCAATCACACTCCATACATCGCCAACTCGTATTACCAAAGGTAGGGTAGGAGAGGCTCTGTATGCTAATTGGCTGGGCTGTCATTGAAATTAGAGACCGTATGGGGTAAGGTAAAAGGTTTTGTTTATGGTGAAAATACTAAAATGGCAGTCTTTTAATTTTGTTAGTTTTATTGTTTAAGACCGGCTAGGCAAAATAATGAGTTTCTTTATCTCTTCCTTATCTTTATCTTCTTTACATATTATAAAATGAAAGAATTTTTGGCGAAAGATTTCTTAGGCAGGTGGAGAAGTCATGTTGTGACTTTTCTCTTCAACACTCTTTTCAATCCTCTAGCTCCTTCTTACCTCCGTGAGCGCTTTGATTTTCTTGTCCCACCGGAGATGACTTGTAGGTCATCTAAGTCCCTCCTTCTCAAAACCCCTACTCATTCCCCCAGTCGCTATGGCGGTTCCTTCACTGTCCATGGAGACAACCTGTGGAATTCTCTACCACACTCTATCCGCGCAAGTCCATCACTATGCACTTTTAAGCTTAGAGTCAAAGAGCATTACCTGTCCTTGTAAGGTTTTAGGTTAATATGTGTAAGTAGGTATAATATTTATATTTTGTATAATGCATTATTTTTATCTATAATGTATAAAGGTATTATTTTTTTAATATGGTTAAGTGTTGTATTTGTTATAGTATATATTATATATTAGTATTTTACTCAAATGTCCTTCTCTGTGCATGTACCCACCACTATAATCAAATATCTCTATCTTTAAAAGTTTGCTGGAAGAAAACTCTTATTAGGGTTAAGCTCGCCTTTGTACATGTCCATTTTGTAAGCTATTTTTGTCTGTAAATTTATTTGTGTACAATAAAGAATTAAAGAAGTTTAAATATTTAGGCAGCACCATCACATCAAAAACCGACCTTGACTGTGAAATTAATCAAAAAATCTGTGCCTCCTCTGCTTTTGGAAAAACTTAGGGTCAAAGAGTTCCGTTCATACTACATCAAGCTAAGCACGAAGATCAAGGTGTACCTGGCGATCGTTTTACAAACTTATTATACTTCGCTGAAACATGAGGCCTGTACTTCAGATATATAAGAACCCTTGATAGGTTCCACCTCAAGTGTCTCCGTGATATTATGAATATTCATTGGTCGGATCATGTTGGAAACACTGATGTTCTTCAGCGAGCTAATATCTGCGGAATGGAAGCTTATTTTATGCGCCGACAACTGCGGTGGTGCGGGCACCTAACGCGTATGTCCAACGACAAGGTGGCGAAACGCACTTTCGACTCAGAGCTCCAGGACGGCAAGCGAAAGAGTGGTGGCCAGCTGCTCAGATGCCAAAAACGCTCAGAAGAGAAATATGAAAAAGTGCAAGATTGAGCCCTCTCAGTGGGAATCACTGGCAGAAAATCGGCCAGAGTGGAGACGATTGGTTCAACAAAGTTTCTACAACTTTGAAGATGAGCGCAGGTGTGATCTAGACGATAAACGTGATCACCTTAAAAATAACCCACCTGCCAACATACACTATAATTACATAAACGGCGCTCTGACATGCACATTAGGTTCGCGCACATTTAAGGCCATAATTGGCTATGCTAGTCATCAAAGAGCGCATCAACGGAACCAAGCAGGAACAACGTCGCCGTAGCCCAAATCGGCCTACATGACATCATCATAAAATGAAGTCGCTTCCGCTGTCTGTTCGCTTCGATCTTTTAAACTACTCAACGGATTTTAATGCAGTTTTCAGCAATAGATAGAGCAATTCAAGATAAAGGTTTATGTGTATAAAAGATACATAGTAACAGCGAAAATATTTGTTTGTTTGTTAGTTTGTTTGTTACCTTTCATAACTAAACGGGTGAACGGATCGTAATGAAATTTGACAAGGAGATAGATTATATCCTAGGGAACGACACAGGCTACTTTTTACCAGAGTGCGCAAAAGGAGAGTAATGTTTTTATTGAAATGCCACGCATGCGAAGCCGCGGGCGGGTCAGCTAGTAAAGAATATAATAAAAATATTAAATATTTATTTGTTTGCCACAACATGGGTAGAATTATACAGATGTGACAATATAAATAGGTAAAAAATTGGTGAGTGAAATATTCAGCAATAGTTGCGTGCACATATTATCATGACATAAAAATTAAATTATCTACGGATAACAAAGAAATAATAATAGGTAATATAATGTCAGTACATACTTTTTTTTTCCTAACCTGTACTGTCCCACTGCTGGGCAAAAGTCTCCCCCAATTCTTTCCAATCCTCTCGATCCCCAGCAAACTCTACCCCATCGATGTTGAAGACATGTAGGTCATCGCGCCAGCGTTTTCTTGGACGACCGCGTCGTTTTCTGCCGTCTACAGCACATACATAAAAACATAATCAAATTAAAATATTAACTAGTCTCTAATATTTATTGATTGTATAGTATGTTCTTTGGGTCAGGTATTTTTTTTAGATTTTAACCCTCTTCAAAATAAGGAGGAGTTCTCCAAGGAGAAGTTTCAGTTCATTAATTTTTTTTTTATGTATGTTCCACGATTATTCGAAGGCGCCTGGACCGATTCGAGAAATAATTTTTTTCATGTTTAAAAGGGTATACTTCCCAGGTGGTACCATTGGCACCAAGTCAGGATCTGAGAAAGGGATCCCAAAAAAATTGAGGGCAACCCAAAAATTTTACAGGGACGCATTATGTGTTTTATATATTTTCTATCTCTCTCTCTCTCTCTTCCCAGCTATGTATCCCACATGGTGGTGGGGTCAGCTTTCTTGGTCGTTTTTCTCCACTTCCCTCTATCCTCGACGTCGTCATCAGAAACTTGGCACTCTCTCATGTCTTTTAACACTACATCTCTCCACCTTTTCTTGGGTCTACATCTAGATCTCCGACCGGGGATGGAAAGTTGTAGTGCCAAATTCCTTACGCAGTCAGGTGGCCTCCTCTTCACGTGACCGTACCATCGCAGCCGACTCTCCTGCGTCAGCAATGTCACGCACCCCCAGGTTTCCTCGCACGTACTCGTTACGGATTATATTGAGACTGGTGACGTCGCACATCCACCTCAGCATCTTCATTTCGGCGACTTGGATGGTATGTATGTTCTTCTGCGTTACGGCCCAAGTTTCGCTTCCATACGAAGAATGGGTTTTATGATAGTCTTATAAATAAGACCTTTACGTTTTACTGGCATTCTTTGGTCGCAGGTGACACCGGTTACTTCTCGCCATATATATATATATATATATATATATATTTTCTATTAAAACATATTCTAAAGTCGGTTATATTTGTGAAAACGTTACTTGTACATTAAATAGATGGAAACTGTTTATCTATTTTAAATTATTAGGAAGCTAATGAAGAGCTTTTTTGTTCCTTTTGTTCCTAATCCAAATGTACAAATATAATTTAATTTACCAAACTTTCGCGTTCACTGTACGCGATAAATAAATCAGTACATACCTATGTACACACTGCTACACATCAAGCTATACTCCAGTATAAGCTGACCTCTCATTCTACGAAAAGCTTACACAATGCTAGGTCAGCTTATACTGGAAATATGTAGCCGTGTGTACCCGTTATCCCGACGTTATTTGTGCCCACGACCACAGCAGTTGCAACACTGTCGAAATGACGGGATAATAAATTAAAATAAAACCGGCCAAGTGCGAGTGAATAGGTTTCTTCTAGGCAAGCGTGTACCATCGTAGACTGCATCAGCACTTACCATGAGGCGAGATCGTGGTCAAACGCAAGCCTATAATAAATAATAAAAAAAGTGCGAGTCGGACTCGCGCGCGAAGGGTTTCGTACCATTATCTATAAAACCTGCAAAAAATCATGTCTGTTCCATACAACAGACGCCGTTAGCTCCATCTACAGGAAAACTTATACAGTTTTTGAGCTGCTCAATGCCAAACGTTGCAGTTTAGTACATTGACAAGAGATGTCGCGTTGGTTATTTCAATAAGTATTTTTTTATTTTTATAGTGTTATTCCAACAGTTACGGAAAATTCCAAGATTTTAAAACCATCTCAAAATTTTTCAAGTCTAAATGGGTCTTGAACTTAAAATCTTGGAATTTTCCGTAAGTGTTCGGATAACACTATAAAAAACCGGCCAAGTGCGAGTTAGACTCACGCGCGAAGAGTCCGCACCATTATCTATAAAGACCGCAAAAGATCATGTCTGTTGTATGGGAGCCCTACTTAAATATTTATTTTATTCAATAGCACAATTTTATTTATTTTCCTTATTTGAGGTTGGTGCCGATTAAGCTAGTCCTCTGAATTGTATGAGCGCCCATACAACTCAGGCGACTATCTTAATTGGCGTCAACTATGTATGTATCGAGACACCCTTTAATTTTCTAGTTATTTAATTTTTTGAATTTTGTTTTATTTGTGCTTGCTTTTTGACAAATTTCGTGGTTCTAGATCAACGGGACCTAATAGGTTTTAAACTCAAAACCTATAGGGTACTTCCGGTTGACCCAGAATTGTCAATTTTGGTTAAAATCAAGGTTTCACAGCACAAGTAAAGGGAAAATTCCGAAAAATAAAAAAAAAGTGGAAAGTTTGGTACTGGTTTTCGCGAAAATCTAAATTTGCCCATATCTTTCTATTGTATTAACTCAGAATCTTGATTTTTCTACAGCTAATAGGGACTATAGATCTCAGTATCTGGTATACATTTTAACTTGCTAGGTCTACTCGTTCTTGAGAAAATCGGCGGTGGCACACGGACAGACGGACTAGAGAGTGATCTTATAAGGGTTTCTTTTTTACCTTTTGAGGTACTGAACCCTAAAAAGTACATACGTGATAAATACCCATTTGAATTAGTAATTAGTTATAATAGATAGGCGATATTGGGGAAAATGGCGGAATGTGTAAAATTTTCAAACCCCTTTTAGGTTCATAGTAGAACTTATGGGTATCTTTACGCTCTCAAACTTAATATTACTCTGAGTGTGATATCGATTGCCAATTAGCGCAGTTTCAAGTAACATTTAATTGATATCGTTTCCGCGAATGCTTGAAACAGTATTCGTACAATCAACATTTTTTAAAAAACTCGACTGGTTTTGTTTTAATGGAATGTTTACTTTTTAAACAAGTTCTCGTTTATCATCATCATATTTATTAATTTTTTTATTTATATCATCAAAGGACGTCCACTGCTGAACATAGGCTTCTCCATTGGTTTCTAGAGCGACCGATCTTTGAATGCTTTGCCCCAGAAACCCTAAATATACTACAAAGAACGGTGTCACGTTGAGGCGGCCTCGTCTCCCGTCAAATTGAGATGACAGAGGCTTCTTGGGGATTCCGGTTAATGTTAGTAGATTTAAGGTTTATAAATAAATATTGCTTGACATTTCATACAGCGCTATCTAGCCCCAAACTAAGCATAGCTTGCACTATGGGAACCAGATAACTGATAGAATACTTATATACTTCTTTGTGTACATACATACATACATACTTATAATATATAGAAAAACACCCAGACACAGAACAAATATCTGTAGATTATGAAAACATTTGTTCCGTGGCGGGAATCGAACCCGCTACCTCTTGCGTCTCAGCCGGCTATTTGCCCACTGCGCCATGGAGGTCGGCAACCTGCTTCAACTCGTTTCTCCTTGAAAATGTGACAATAGTTTGACACTTTTTCAAAGAGATACGGTTACCGTCGGTTGTAGGAACTCACCATTAAACTGGTATTATTCATTAACTGGTTACGCGTTCACAAGCGAGACAGTCGAAACATCGGGATAACAAATAAAAAAGGTACACACGGCTACACATCAAGCTATACTTTTTTAGGTTTACACAATGCAAGGTCAGCTTATTCTGGAAATGTATAGCTTGATTTGTAGCCGTGTGTACATACACGATAAATACCCGTTTAAATCACTACTTATGTACAGCGATCGCAAAAGTTTAAAAGATGATATACCGGTCAAATGGGTCATCTCTACCCAAAAGGATCAACTTTATCTTAGTCTTTCAAATTAGAAATAGAAAGAAATAGTAAATATATTTATTTTGACCATAAATATTACATAGATGGGTTGTGTCCCTGTTTCCCAGAAAAGCGTAAGCTGTGGCCTAGGAAACAGTTCTCTCCTGAATTACATGATATAAATATTACAGTCTACTAGTACATGAACGAAACTACAAACAAAGAAATGTGATGTTGGAAAGCACACATGCTAGCATGTTCATCAGTGTTTAAGTGAGTGAAAGCGTGGGTCATGTGTGTGAGTATGTGGGTGTCTTGTGTGTAAGCGAGTGAGTGGGTTTGTTTGTGTATGTGTGTGTATATGTTCAAGTTTATATAAGTAAGCCTTCTATACCGGCATAATCAAACGTATTTTTCAAACTTTCGTGATCACTGTACATATTTATTGATTAAAACGGGTATTTATCGCGTATGTACCTTTTTTATTTGTTATCCCGACGTTTCGGCTGTGTTGCAACAGTCATGGTCTCGGGCTGACTGGAGTACTTGGAGCTACCGTCGGGAAGTGCGGGTAGCTGCAGCATCTACCCTCACTTGGTCTTCAGAATTAGAAATGTCCTCGTTCATATTACGACACACTACACTAACCGTATCTACGCACTGAGTCGACCGATTACGACGCGCACACCTAGCAATCACTGGGTTCCAAGACGCTGAGAGTCTATATAGCCATCTTGCCGATTGAAATTTGGAAATTTCTTGATTTCAATCGCTTCACGAACTATTCTCTTGTAATAACGGCGTTCACTAGAGAGAACCTTAGGATCATGAAGTTCAATCCAATGATTCGGTCCCGAGTCTACCAGATGCTCTGCTATCGCCGACTTGTTTACCTGGCGATTTTTGACAGCTGCGATATGCTCTTTGACACGCTCGGCAATGGTACGTTTGGTTTGCCGGATAACAAATAAAAAAGTTACATACGCGATAAATACCCGTTTTAATCAATAATTATAATCAAACGTGTCTAACCATTGCGTTAATATGCCTTTTAATTTGTGATTACTATATTTAGATATATTCAATTAAGAATCAAGCTTTGTATATAATCGAAATGCGTTATAGTTATATTGTCTACAAGCCAGAGAACAAAACAAATTGGGAATAGGGTAACGTTTAATTCTTCTTTCGGGTAAATTTAAAGTTGGAACCGTGAAGCGGTGATATCTGCGAATGCACTGAAATTTTTTACGAACACTGAGGACTCTAAGTTTTTTTTATACAAGAGATTTGTAGGATACCTGAATGGCATGTACATCATTACTTTAAGAAGGGCTCTTTGGGCTCTTTCAACTTCCAACATGTATGTTTTAGGAGCACCTCCCCATGAAGTAATGCAATAATTTATGACGCATTGCCCCAGTGCTTTATATGTTCTAATTTATATGTTTATATGGTTAATTTTGATTATCATCAGCTACAACTCTGAGATTTTTAAATATGTATATAAGAGATCTTATTCTTTTCGCAGTGACAGTCAAATGTTGTTGCCATGTTAGTTTCTGATCGATAATAACTCCAAGATATTTAATAGATGTAACTCGCACCAGCTCATCACAGCTACATGGAATTCTATGCTCCCCAAGCGTGTTGCAAGGATGTGTATGTATTGCTACATTGAAGTTAGAGGAACTAGACGCAGCGGACTTGTGAAAACATACATACATATTTGGTCTTCGCAGTATTCAAAGAGAGTTATTCTTCAACCAACTACTGACTGCGCATAGACCTGTTTCAGCCAGTTTTTTTGCACCATCCCAGGTTTTATCATGGAATACAAGTACAGTATCGTCCGCAAACATTATAAGATCTGCACCCTTTAAATTCATTTTGCACAGTACGTCAATGTAAACGAGGAATGGTGTAGGTCCTAGTGTGCTACCTTGGGGAACCCCATATGAGCAGCCTGCATTAGACAAAATGGTAATAGGGTAGAATTTTTATTACTATTTTAGTAGCTTTCTAATGAATAACTAGTATCCCAAAACTTTTTTTAAGCTGGTAACTTAGACAGTTGTCAAAATCTTGAAGATTGTTTGATAAATAAAGGTAATTTAAGCTACAGGCCATGTTGGCAACACATCAACGAATAGAATCTTTACCTAATTTGCGTAGTTCCACCTGGATCAAAGGAGAAAGTAGTAGTAGGTAAAGTTGCCAAAACTGTGTCATCTTTACCAGATTGTTATCGTTACCTGATTGAACACAAATTATGAATAGAACTAAAGGGAAATACTGCTTGATTACATAAAAACTGAATATTAAACCACCCTAGTAAAACAAATACGTAATATAAGATAAGATAAGATAAGATAAGATAAGATAACTCTTTATTGTACACCAAAGTAAAATACAGAACATAATTCTTACAAATAGATTTAGTACAATGGGCGGTCTTATCGCTAAAAGCGATCTCTTCCAGACAACCTTTGTATGGACAGGATAAAAATGTAACACATGACGGCGGTGCATCTATATAAATTTAAAAACATATCTACATACTATAAACCTAAATTACCAGTAATAACACAAATTTAATTTAAATAAGCAACTCTAAAAGTGGTTATGATGAATTAACAAGCAGCTACAACTTCAACACACGGACAGATAATGGGTATGCACTTTTGTTTTAAAATTACTAATAGACTTGGATGTTCTTATAGAGAGGGGCAAAGCGTTCCACAATCGTACGGCTGTTACAGTGAAGGATCGACTATAAAACTCTGTCGTATGGACAGGAGTTTTAAGTTGGAGGGAATCTGAAGAACGCAAATTGCGATCATTAGCTTGGTGGAGAAACTCAAAACGCTCCTTAAGATAGAAGGGAGAAGAAGGGTTAAAAAGGATGTTATACAAAAGGGACAGTATGTGTGCATTCCGGCGAAGACGGATGGAGAGCCACTTGAGCTTTGTGCGAAAATCAGAAATATGGTCATACTTGTAAATATGGTAATATAGGTATTTTCTCAACAGTAAATATAGTAAAGATGGCCTACTTGATGGTACATGAAATGTATGAATAAAATTGGTGGCTAATACGTCGTCCGCACCGCGATCGCGGTGTCAAGCCGAACATTTTCCATTTCTCTCGCACTCCGCTTCGTTGCTTTTTCTTACTATTTTCAGATGAAACTAATTTTGTGCTTTGTTGACTTTTGCGGTTATATTTTCATTTCGATTTCGTCGCCCTGTGGCGTGTGGCCGCCGATACGGTCTCTGTTCAACCAAAACATCGTTATTTTGATTACATTTCCTATTTGTTTTTCCTCGAGCCTCTGTCTGGAAATTTTCTGGGGAATGTGACGTTTTCTTAATACTTTGTGATGTTTATTTAGTGTTTAGTATGTATATTAATGTTTATTTAGTTTATGATGTGTCTTTTGATGTTGAATGCATCTATTAGCTTTTCCTTATTGTTTTTGAAGTAAAACTTCTTGACGCACGCTTGACTTGGGGAGTAAGCTGGGGAATGCGTTTGGAAAAGTGCGAACGGAAGTTGAGAGGAAGTTAGTGAAGATAGAAAGAGAGAGAGTTACGTTTCGTATATTACTACTGTAGGGGCAAGAGCGAGAAGTACGAACACACATTTTCTTTCTCTCATAGCCAGTTGATTTGTCGCATATATCCTATCCCAAATTAGCCTAAATTATACAAACTGCAAAAACAAAACACTTCTTCATGCTGTATAATAAAGATTATTTTGCTATAGATAAAAATGTATTTACAACGTTTCGTATTTTGAATCTACCAGCTTCGATTTTTTCTAAAAAGTTCAGCTATACCATAACAGATGGCAGGCAGCAGCAGAAAATAACTTATGTACTAACTGTATGCGCCTCAAAATAAAGTTGACATTTTCTTAAAACATTATATACTCGTATATATAGATATATATATATATATATATAGATATATATATATATATATATATAGATATATATATATATATATATAGATGAAGCTAAAGAAGTTTTACTTCAGTCGTGTGCTCTAAAGCACTCTGGTTTTTTTATTGGTATACCTACTTGCAAACGTCGCAAGACATGTCGTGCGGGATCGATGGACATCGTGTAACTTTGCCAAATATCTTGTGTCGCGATTTTTTCAGTGATAACAAATGAGAGACAAAATGTCTCACGACGTGGCACGATGTCCGGCCACATCGCACTGTATGTTTTGCGACACGTCTGTCAAGACATGTGTACCCTAGTGAATGAATGAATAAATGGAATGTTTTGAGTACTGCTCTCACCTTTGCAACAGATCAGCGATGGTTGTGTCATATCATAAAAAATAAAAAATAGTCATGCATCACGCTCACAGAATTTCAGACATTCCGACACAGTTTTGGTCAATGAATAAATATTTAAAAACTGAAAACTCTTTTAATAGATTGTGAATAATACTTAACCGATATTACTATGATTTTAAGAGAGTCAATAACCTTCGATCACCCTACCTGATGAACAGTCATACATGGGGTGAGAAAAGACATTTTTCATCACTGTACAGATCCCAGCTTGCCCTAGGCCCAAAGGCTAACTCAAGAGTTTGATGATATGTGCCCTCGATTAGTATTACTGAGGCGCCAGGCTTGCGAACTGTCAACGCTCATCATCATTATCATCAGCCGAAGAACGACAACAGCTGAACATAGGCCTCTACCATTGATTTCCAAAGCGACCGATCTTGTGTAGCCTGCACCAAACAGCTCCCATCAACCTTCATCAGGTCTTTTTTGTAAGGGTTGGCGTAAATATGTATTATAAATATTGTTGGAGATTTCACACAGCGCTATCTAGCCCCAAACTAAGCAGAGCTTGTACTATGGGAACCAGATAACTGATACTTATATGTTTTTTTTGTTGTAAATACATACTTAAAATATAAAGAAAACATTCAGACCCGGAAAAAATATC
Organism: Philereme vetulata; assembly: GCA_918857605.2. Classification (NCBI taxonomy): domain Eukaryota; kingdom Metazoa; phylum Arthropoda; class Insecta; order Lepidoptera; family Geometridae; genus Philereme; species Philereme vetulata. The sequence continues at coordinate 6,465,914 of OU975470.1, read as the reverse complement.
TGTAGATATTGAAAACATTTGTTTCGTGTCGGGAATCGAACCCGCTACCTTCTGCGTATCAGCCGGCTAATCGCATGTGCCGCCATAGAGGTCCTCATCAGGATTTTCAGACTAACTTTAATTTCCAGAGAAAACTGCAAAGTAACGCGCACGTCATGTCGTAAGTACGAACTTCCAATATCGCAGACGGAGGCGGTGACTTATGAACGAGTGGGTTTTGCCAACTTTTCCTAAGAGTTAACTCGTAACTTGTGAGCGCGTGGATGTACGAAACATGGTTTAGTGGATCTGGCATATTTTACTAAAGTAAAACCGTGAAATGAAACATACAACCACCAGTCTTGTTTTTCTTTATATTTTTTTGAGATATTGTTAACCAGTAAGTATTTACGTACTCTGAAAACTGCTCGTACTGGAGACTGGAAATCTGACCAATACTCACTTTGGGTCCCTACGACAATGGAGTAGTAGTAGTATGTATTTAGTTAGTTAATTTACAAAGTTCATTTGCCTAGCATAGAGCTACAACACGTCCGTGCTGGCGGGTGCGGGCGGCGCGCGGGGGGCGCGGCGTCGGCCTCGCAAGCGCGCTGCACTCGTTAGGTAATACTATCGACGGATTACAGAACATAATCAAGGAGCATCGCAACACAAAAGCACGCCTAGTATTTTCAATCCATGGTCAAACACTTGGTTCATATCCGATGCTACGAGTGTATTTACTTTAACAGTGGTAGAGATGACACAAGAAACAGTGTTACAGGAGGCGCTCGAGGCGGCGCGCTCCACTAATAAACTAGCATCTATAGACTCGAGTCTGGTTCGAACCAGTTACAATTGTACTACGGCTTGTGAAAGGAACCTCGATAGAGATTCGATATCGGTAGAAAAATAGAGCCGCGGACGATTTCTAACTAAGTATAATTAGCTCTGGATCATTATAGTTAAGTCCACAGATCTAGTTAAGTCCACAAAGTCTAGATCACAGGCGCCGGGTAGCCAGACTTTCAATTTTTTATTTATTATTTATCTAATAATTTCACACCAAACAGAATAGTGCTAGGAGGACTTAATACTAATAGCATTATCTACCAGTCATCCTGGTCGTGCTAAACGAAGGTAAGGCATGACACAGGGAAAAAGGAAAAAAAAAATTTACAAGTTTCATTTTGGTGAATGTGCGCAAGGTCTTCATGACCTTATCCCTCCTTCTCCCTTCCACCACCGGAGAAGCAGACTTACCAGAAGTACCACACGATATGCTTCAACTTTTCTTGCTAGCACAAGTAAGGAGTGGAACTCACTTCCGGCGCATGTTTTTCCGAACCATTATAATCACGGAGTCTTCAAGTCCAGAGTGAATATGTTCTTTCTAGGCAAGCGTGCTCCATCTTCGATCACACCATCACTTAACACCAGGTGAGGTAGTGGTCAAGCGCTTGATAGTCATCAATAAAAAAAGAACTATGGGAACCAGATTACTGATAGAACACATATTATATATTTTATCGTGAATACTTCGGTACTTTCATATTATTTGTACTAAACACGGGATATTTACCATGATTAATGAGCTTTTGAGTATCCCGATATTTCGACGCATTTGCATGCGCCATAATCACGGGTAAACTGAAGTCTTTGCGAGTGAACTCACTAATCATGTTAGATATCCCATTTTTAGAACAACTAGTGTTCATAACCATGATAGTTTCAGAAGTTACTTATAAAAATATAGTAAAATATCAGAATCAGGCACAAATATCTCTATAGTATTTTTATTATTAGGGATCACTCTCTTGTCCGTTTGTCCGTCTGTCAGTCTGTCTGTCCGTGTGTCACCACCGATTTTCTCAGGAACGGGTGGACCTAGCAAGTTAAAATTTATACTGAGGTCTATAGTCCCTATTAGGTGTATAAAAATCAAGGCCCTGAGTCAACAACATAAAAAGGTATGGGCAAATTTAGATTTTCGCGATAACTTAAAAGAACCAAAATTTACCTATTTTTTTTTTTTGGAATTTTTCCTTTACTTGTGCTGTGAAACCTTACTTTTAACCAGAAGTACCCTACAGATTTTGGATCAAAACCTATATGGTAGTTCCCGTTGACCTAGAATCACGAAATTTGGCAAAAAACAAGGTCTTACAGCACACATACAGGAAAACCCAAAAAAAAAAAGTTGAAAATTGAAGAGTGTCCCCATACATACATAGTTAACGCCAATTAAGATAGTCATCTGAGTTGTATGGACGCTCATACAATTTAGAGGACTAGCCTAATCGGCACCAACCTCAAATAAGTTAAATAAATAAAATTGTGCTAATGAATAAAATAAATATTCAAGTGGGGCTCCCATACAACAGACATGATTTTTTGCCGTTTTTATAGATAATGGTACGGAACCCTTCGTGCGTGAGTCCGACTCGCACTTGGCCGGTTTTTTATAGAGTTATCCGAACACTTACGGCAAATTCAATTCGGAAAATCGGATTTTAAGTTCAAGACCCGTTTAGACTTGAAAAATTTTGAGATGGTTTTAAAATCTTGGAGTTTTCCGTAACTGTTCGAATAACACTATAAAAATAACAAATACTTTTTGAAATAACGCAACACCACATCTCTTGTCAATGTACTAAACTGCAACGTTTGGCATTGAGCAGGTCAAAAAACTGTACAAGTTTTCCTGTAGATGGAGCTAACGGCACTTTAGTCGTAATCTGAATCATCTCACTAATTTCAACCCAGACGTGTCAGAGCCCGGTAGCACAATTGAATAGTGCATCCTCTTATCAAGAGGAAGGTGGCGGGTTCAAGGTCCGTCTAGCTTGAAAATTTTTGAGATGGTTTTAAAATCTTGCAATATCTATATTATCTGTAGATCATACATTTGTCCGCGGCGGGAATCGAACCCACAACCTCCTGTGTCTCAGCTTATTTGCCCACTGCGCCACGTGCTCTAGTTTCGTAGCTTGATGTTGAACGTAGCACTGACGTTTGAAGATTTATGTGCAAATTCACTTAATGCACCAACTTCCACTTTATAGGTTTATGTTTTCAATCACACTTGCTGCTATTAAGGTTTCGTTTATTTATTATCAAAAGTTTATTTATTTAAGTTATTTATTTGAAATTGAAATATTTAAGGTTGTTACACATCGTTGCCACCTACCAATTGCTAACTTGCAATTACCTAGTTAGTGTGACTTGCGTAATGTACCGTCACGTTCAGCTGAGACAGCACAACGTGATCACCCCGCGCCCCGCCGCCCGGCGCACCTCTTCGGGCATCGGAGCATCGTGTCACTTTTGGATCTAAGATCGACCATTAGACATATACCTAGATATATTTACTCTCATATATGTATACTCTTTTTCCTATTTTAAATTGCATTTTTTTGCAACTACTGGGCGCACTCGTCATAATTAGATAGTAATACGATATTTATTGATTTGCAATTGGAGTTTTTTTTATTGATGATAGCCAAGCGCTTGACCACTACCTCACCTGATGGTAAGTGAAGGTGTGATCGAAGATGGAGCACGCTTGCCTAGAAAGAACCTATTCACTCTGGACTTAAAGACTCCAAGATTATACTGGTTTGGAAAAACATACGCCGGAAGTGAGTTCCACTCCTCACTTGTGCTTACAAGAAAAGTTGAAGCAAATCGTTTGGTACGGCAAGGTGGCATGCCGACCAGGTATGGGTGGTACGTCCCGGTTCGTCTGCTTGTCCGTTGCGTGGTGGAAGGGGGAAGGAGGGATAAGGTCTTGAAGATCTTATCACCAAAATGTATCTTGTAAAAAAACTGAAAGTCTGGCTACTCGGCGTCTGTGTTCTAGACTTTGTAATTGGAGTGCGAACAAAAATGTACGAGTTTTGGACTAGACAAAAGTAATCGTCTTCTACAGTCTTTTTCAAAAAGCTAGTCACTTATGACAGGTGCATTTATAGTGAATATCACAAATATATAAAATACTAAATGCAAAATATTTTTAAGTCGTGTATTTTAATATAAAATACAAAATACAGTATTTTAACTATTTTTAATTAAAATACAAATGGCAAAATACAGTCATGTGTACTTGATAATTTGACGTACAGTACAGTGTTGCCAACTTTAAAGATTGACACATTTAGCGGTCACCATTTTACTTACAAATAGTTACGAAAACTATCGAGCGTTATTTCCTGTAGAACGCACCACTAATAAGATCGCTAAGTGTATTTATGTTCAAATGTATTTTGAAGCCATAAGTATTTGAAATACTAACTACAAAATACCTCAGCATCAGGTATTTGAAATACCAATTACAAATTACGATTTTACGAAGTAATTTTATTACAAATACAAAATACGTATTTGTATTTCAATTACGTATTTTAATTACAAGTAATTCAAATACTACCACCCCTGGTAGTAGAGTAGGTAAGTCATATTAAACGGGTATTTATCGCGTACTTACCTTTTTATTTAATATCCCTACGTATCGATTGCTTTGAGACGGCCGTGGCAGGCACAGTCGAAACGCCAGAATAATAAAAACAAATGTAAATACGCAAGAAATACCAGTTTAATATTAGTAATTATGTACAGTGTTATATACCGTGTCTTCGAAGATTGTAAAGGGGAAAATCTAAAATTGATACGACTGATGCAAATATATGCAAAGATTACAGAAATAATAAAACAAAGTCGCTGTCAAGAATAGGGTTACCATATCTCAAGACTTGTCTAGAGTTTTTAGGATTTTTGGACTCTTCTCAGGATTGCAGCTGGATTATGTAAATCTCATGTAATCTCAGGATTTTTTGAATTTTCAATAAAATACATGCTTGACCACTACGAGTACGACGATCAACGCGCGAGCAAGATCCGTAGTGTATAAAAACAATAATATTACGACTTGTTTAAATTACGTTTGTACGTTTGAGAGAAAATACTCAAACTATAAAAAAATTCAGGATTTTTCAATGGAAAACGGGCTTTTTTCCGGACTTTAAAGTTTTTCATCTGGTAACCTTAATCAAGAACAGTAAGATTCGTTTATAAGTTTAATTGGTTCCAGAGTCGTACTTGATTTCCTGGAAGAATACTACTCGTTAAATATAGGGATGGAGCGGTTTAAAAAATTATATAAAACTAGCTGAACAATCCGCAGCTTTGCACGCGTAGTTTTTCAATAAAAACATTACCACAGTTAAGTAAAAAGTAGCCTATGTTACTCAGGGTGAATGTAGCTTTCCAATGGTGAAAGAATTTTTAAAATCGGACCAGTAGTTTTTGAGTTTATTCATTACAAATATACATACAAAAATACAAATCTTTCCTCTTTCTATTAGGCCAGCGTTTAAGCACGTTCTCGCTTGATAGTAAGCGATGATGTAGTCTACGATTGTACACGCTTGCCTAGAAGAAACCTATTCACTCGCGACTTGAAGACCGATGATAGAATGGGAACGGTGGGATCAGGTTGAAAAGCTCCGCAGCACACTCCGAAATCTATCCGATAAAAAACCGAGAGGCTTGCAAACTTTCGACGATGCTCGAGGCTATGGAGCCTTGTATCTGCTAACTCATCATAGCAAATGAGCTTCTTGGCTCTTCTCTCAATTGAATCTAGAGCCTCTTGCTGATATTTTGCTGATCCATCCCAGAGGTGAGAACTGTACTCCAGACATGATCGGACTTGTGTTTGGTATAAGTTGATCAAGTGTCCTGGTGTGAAGTATTGCATCACCTTTGCAAGTATACCTAGCTTTTTAGCGGCCAACTGAGCTTCCTTAGATTCAATGTAGGAGCTAAAATTTAGAGTCGGTGTTAATGATATACCAAGAAGCTCGAGGTGGTCAGAAATCGGCACGGATACATTACAGAAAATAGGAGACAGATGAAATTGGCTCCGTATCGCGGAAAACAGACACGCCTGGGTTTTATTTGCATTAAACTCAACCAAGTTGGCATTTCCCCAGTCGGAGATCGCCTTCAAGGACAAGTTTAAGCGTTCAACCATGGCCCCCTGAGTGACTGAATCTGCGCCCTACTGGCTTGTGCAGTAGATGTGTAACTCTTCACATCTATGATGTCATCTACATGCCCAAAGGTTCCGGGCTTTAGTAGATCGTTGATATGCAGCAAGAAGAGAGTTGCAGAGAGTACCGACCCTTGAGGGACCCCGGCGTTAATCGCCAATTGATAGGACGAGCAGCCATCAACGACGACCGATCGATACGCGGTCTCTCAAAAAGTTCGAGATCCAAACACAAAGAGCTGTGAGCTTTTTATTATTTACATTATTGGCTTGCGTTTGACCACGATCTCGCCTGATGGTAAGCGATGATGCAGTCTACGATGGTACACGCTTGCCTAGAAGAAACCTATTTACTCGCGACTTAAAGATACCCAGGTTGTAGCAATCAGGAAACACAGACTCTGGCAAGGCGTTCCGCTCTTTGGCGGTGCGCATAATAAAGGTCGAAGAGAACCGCTTTAACCGGGTAGACCAAAGGACAGAACGAACTACGGCAAAGCCAAAAGGAAGGGTTATCTTTTTAGCAGTCTATGTATGTATTTATCTATGTTCCACCGTACTGCCTAAACTACTCATCCGATTTTGATGAAAGGTGTCAATCGATTCGGTATTATGATCCGGGTGACATAGGCCACCATCAACTTAGGTGTTACGTAGTCGAGTTTCAGTTATTAAGCATATATAACTTGTTAGGGTCAGTATGGACTACGATGCTTGTTGTGTCGCAGTCTATACTGACCCTAACTATCAGCTTTACTATGTGAGTCCGTATTTTCGGACAAAACTACTAAACAAATCTAAACAACCTAGGAATCGTTGCCAAGTCAATAAACAAAATGTTAGTCGATGTTACAACATTTTGGCGAACTAAAACAAACTATACAGAGTGTTTGGTAATATACTGACGATATTCAAATGACGGTTTATCAAAACAGAAAAAAAGACTTCTCGAAAAATAAACTACTGGTTATATTATCAAATTTTAAAGAAAATCGGCTAAGCTCAAGTGATTAATTCGATATACAACTTACTGCCTACTCTTGCAATCGGGATCCAAAAATATAGGCCGATTTGAAATCTCTTTCAAAAATGGCTGCGGGTTTTGGGTTAGAAAGGGACAACAAGAGATATCTCGGGACGTCACCAATACAGTATCTGTGGTAAGATGGCAAGCATTATGCAAATAGCACAACATAAGTTTAATAAAGTGTTTGTTTTTAAATGCCTAAATAAATTGTACATTTCTAGGTTTAGCATTTCACAAATTTATTTATTGTCATCAAAACAACCCCTTTAATTTTTCTGCATATATTATCAAACACCCTATATAGTACAGAAAATATGTCACAGATGTATTTTTTATTGGGGATAGTCAAACGCTTGACCATTATCTCACCTTATGGTAAGTGATGGTGTGGACGAAGATGGAGCACGCTTGCTTAGAAGGAACCTTTTCACTCTGCACTTGAAGACTCCGAGATTATAATGGTCTAGAAAAACAATCGCGATTGCAAATTGCGATAGTATATATATATATATATAAATCAATTGCTGTTCGTTAGTCTCGCTAGAACTCAAAAATGGTTCGACCGATTGTTTTTTTTGCGTTCGTAATTTAAAGGACTAAATTTGTACAAAAGAAAATTTTGAAAATTTGCCCGAAAAATTTCATAATTATGAAAACACTGATTGTTTTTTTTTTCCTATCAACTGGTTACGTCATAAAACTAACTGGGCTGAGCGCCCTCTGCACTCGAGTCCAACGAGTTTGTCAGTCCGAAAAAAATGTTAATTATCTTTGTTCAATCAAATTCACAGTGTAGTGCAAACACTTCACTGGACTATTAAAGATAAGATAAGATAAGATAAGATAAGATAAGATAAGATAAGATAAGATAAGATAACTCTTTATTGTACACCAAAGTAAAATACAGAACATAAGTCTTACAAATAGATTTAGTACAATGGGCGGTCTTATCGCTAAAAGCGATCTCTTCCAGACAACCTTTGTATGGACAGGATAAAAATGTAACACATGACGGCGGTGCATCTATATAAATTTAAAAACATATCTACATACTATAAACCTAAATTACCAGTAATAACACAAATTTAATTTAAATAAGCAACTCTAAAAGTGGTTATGATGAATTAACAAGCAGCTACAACTTCAACACAAGGACAGATAATGGGTGTGCACTTTTGTTTTAAAATTACTAATAGACTTGGATGTTCTTATAGAGAGGGGCAAAGAGTTCCACAATCGTACGGCTGTTACAGTGAAGGTTCGACTATAAAACTCTGTCGTATGGACAGGAGTTTTAAGTTGGAGGGAATCTGAAGAACGCAAATTGCGATCATTAGCCTGGTGGAGAAACTCAAAACGCTCCTTAAGATAGAAGGGAGAAGAAGGGTTAAAAAGGATGTTATACAAAAGGGACAGTATGTGTGCATACTACGAACATTCTGCGAAATATTAATATAAATTATTATTACTATTTCAGACATAATTACAAGCTTATGATTGTCAGTCCTAATGTCAATTTGGTGTAATTAAAATTCTAGCCTCATCGTGTACATTCATTACGTTTGAGTATACAAGCACGGTACAAGTCACAACCTGACACGTTTTACAAAAATATTTTTCACACCACCTGCTCGACAATATCAAAATAAATGTCATGTGTAAACCTCACCGAAAGCAGGTGATGAAATCCCTACGGCTGAGCCGGGAGTAAAGTTGTACTGAATTTCGTAAAGCGTAAAGAAAAGTGATTTGAATTTGGAGTTATCTGTTTTAAAATTTTAACCAAAGATACCCACACAATAAGAAGTTATTCGTAATCGAACTCTGCACAGAATGCACTAACCTAGATTTAGTTTATATTAACTCACAGAAAATGTGACAAGTAGAGTATTCTCCTCGTGGACAAAACTGCCTGCATCTTGGGCGTGTTTATATCCCTCTCTGCATTCAGGATTCTAGTAACTCCCTCGCTACGCTCATGAGTTAACTAGTTACGTATGGGATTCAATATAACGCCCGTGACGCAAGACACTGCCTTATTCCTTCGTTTAATAATCTAATAATAACCAAAAAATTGGATTTGGTTGCGTGGATTTGAACTCTACCTCCAGGGACCCGTAGCCAAGTTACTAAGTAAGATATTTCCTGTAGCATGTGTCAAATTCCATACATTTTCGGATTTATCGACTAGCGTCATCGCTAATCGAATGTGACTTGGCTAAGCCCCTCTGATCCACGTATTACCAAGTTGCTGGCAAAAACAGTTGATAGCTTATCAGAATACCGGTTTACAAAATTCTCATTGCAGTTTCAAAAAATAAATAGGACTAAACATTCCATCTAGCGCTATTTAGCTCAAGATTAAGCAAAACTTGTACTATGGTGTAGTAGTAAAGGTTCGTATCGCCTTTCCTATGGCTCACTGTAACACTGAGTGCTGAGTGCGGGCGCACGTCCAGTCTCGGAGACGACCTGTCAACGACTGACTAGTGACGTGCCGCCCCACCACTTGTGTACATGAGACAAGGCATTATATCAATTTAATAGATACAAGCACTACCTATGGGAACCAGATCACTGATGGCATTCTTATACATATTTTTTTGTAAAAACTTTATTGACGCCCAGGTTCGGAACAAAAATGTCTTTAAATCCTAAAAACATTAGTTCCACGGCGGGAATCGAACCCAAAACCTCATGCGTTCAAATCAAATATTTTATTTGCAACAACAAATAATACAAAACTGACTACAAAAAATAATACAGTAAGTACTTAAATCAATGAAAATAAACATAAAAACTTAAAGCTACGTAGGTATACATATAGTTGCAAAAAGGTCTCAACTCAGCGTCCGTTCTATCCGGTTACCCTTCTTCTGCGCAGTTAGATAATAGGTAAGCAGCTAATGTTCCAATCCCGGTCTATCTGCCTTTGTCTCAATCTGTCTGTATACCAAATTTAATCGTAATTGGTACATCCGTTTATTAGAGAAAATGTAAGAAACAGTCTGTTTGTTGCGTTTTCTCAACTAAGACAAGACAGAGAGACTGAGAGTGAGAGGGACAGAGAGTTACTTTGATTTATAATTTTAATTGGTTTGAAAATGCGATTTTCATATGCAATATGAAAATCGCTTCCTCCTCTCATCTAAACCACAATAAAAAGAGCAGGACGGCTAACATAATTAAGGATATTTTGTGCAGACAACCGGTAAATGTTCTGCATACGGAATTTTAATTCAAGCTTACTAACATTTAGATTTGTCGGGGTAAGAGGGGTAGGTAGGGCCTACGTGGCTTGAATACTGTGACTATCTTAATTTGCATGTTAAGAGGGAATATTGGGATGTTTAGTTTATGAAGCTTTTTTGTTCGGTACCCTTATTACGTGAGCAAGTTGTTGTCGCCCACCAGTCATTCGGCCAGCCCTATTCGCACCTACAATCCGTACCTCACTTACGTAAGGGACGGATCAACCCAGCGACAGCGACTGGCGTACGCTTACGATCTATTGATTTTACCAATGATGCCCGTGTTACCCTGTGTAAAATAAATAAAGCATCCCCACCTGGCTATATTACACCTGCAGAAGAACTACCCCCTGGTCAACACCTACCTTGGCCAGTGTGGAGGACCCTCAACAGACTGCGTACCAAAGTCGGCCGCTGCATCTTAGTAAATGGGGTATTATAGACAAATCGGCGACGCAATGCCAATGTGGTGCCCAGCTCCAAACAATAGCACACGTCCTTGCATGCCCATCCTGCCCTACCACATGCACGATGGGGCAACTGATGACCTGCTCCGACGCTGCCATGATTGTGGCGGCGTACTGGTCAAAATGGCTTTATTAATGAGACATCGACACGAAAGAAGAAGAAGACTATCTGAGCGCTAATTGGAAATAACAATGTATATTTTTTTAACTTCTGTCGGATGAGTTAAAATTTTAAAATAATAGATTGTAATTTATAAGAAACAAAAATTCGAAACGGTGTGCCATCGGGTAGTATTCTAATCGGCGATGGGCTTGCAACATATCAGGAGAATGAAATTTTCTTCTATGTGAAAGTGGGCATGCTATTATTATACTTTACGTTACATGTCCCGCTCTCACGATCTCGCTTAGATCCATTTTTTAGGGTTCCGTACCTAAAGGATAAAACGGGACCCTATTACTGAGACTCCGCTGTCTGTCTGTCTGTCCGTCTGTCACCAGGTTGTATCTCATGAACCGTGATAGTTAGACAGTTGAAATTTTCACAGATGATGCATTTCAATCGCTATGACAACAAATACTAAAAACAGAATAAAATAAATTTTTAAGGGGGCTCCCATACAACAAACGTTGTTTTTTTGCTCGTTTTTGCTTGATATTGATAACGACAACAGGTAGATGCTTGAAATATTCACAGAATATTTACTTATATTCATTTTAAAAATAAATAATTAAATTAAAATAAAACAAATATTTAAGGGATGCTTCCATACAACAAACGTAATTTTTTTGCCATTTTTATAGATAATGGTACGGAACCCTTCGTGCGCGAGTCCGACTCGCACGTGGCCGGTTCTTAGTTAAACGTACTATATAATCAACAACTTAAAGGGCATACGTGGTACGATTGATCGATAAAATCTATCGTGAGCTGCCAGTTTATTTATTTATATCTATGTGTCTTGGAATATAAATTAAACCTCTCCCTCTACCAAATATGCACTACCTACAATAACTGTTTGTCTGAATTATACAAAAGTTAACTGGAAGAGAATGCTATCTAGCATTAAGTTCGTCTATGTACAGATTATTTTTATTTTGTGCGATAATTTTTTTTGCATTTATTCATTCATGTACCTTAATATGTTTGCACTTGCTTCTGTCTATCCCCTTGTGGAATATCTTCATTGCTCTGCGTACTACCATCATGGGGAATATCCCATGATGGTAGTACGCAGAGCAATGAATCAAATAATTTATTTTCACAGAAGTATAACATTCATGCTATTCACAGGACAGTATGTGAACATTAAGAGATCACTATCTAGGTATAAACCTGTGTTGTGGGAAGGTAGTCTCTTTCGTCCGTTTTTAAACAGTAGGTAGGTACTCAAGAGTATTAAACTAAGTATAATATTTTTTTATAAAGGACATGCATTAATTAATTAATAAATTTTGAGAATATTGAGGGCAGCATTACGTTCCATAATTTTTGTGTGTATGCGAGGGTGTTTTATTGTGTGTGTGTAAGTGCGTGTCTGAATGTGTGGTATGTGTGTGTGCTTGCATATGTGATTGTGTATGAATGTATATAAATAGATATATAATAAGGATACTAACAGAATATGATGCATTGTGGGTTATTAAGTGTTATATAGATGTGAGGCATATATAGTTGTATGAAGTTATTATGATAAGTTGTAAATAATTTGTATAACAATATATATTATTCTAGCTACGGAAGGCCAGGAATAATCCAAAGGCAACGTGGAATATTATCAAGGATATTGCAAACCTAAATATAAAACAATCTTCCTCTGAGAAGCTACTAACACTGTCTGTAAACCCATCCACCTCTCTCAATATGGTTAACAGTTTCTTTGCAAATGTGGAAAAAAACTTGGCCTCTAAACTACACCTAACCCAACCGTATCTAACACATAAGAAAGACTTCCCAAACCCTCCTAATTCAGCTCCTCTCGACTCTATGGCTTTACATCCCACTGATAATGAAGAGATAGAAAACATTATCTTAAACCTCAAAACGAAATGTGCCGCCGGTTGGGACGGCATTCCTACATCTGTCGTTAAGGGCTCCAGACACATCCTAGCTCCCATTCTCAACTATCTTTATAATTTATGCATGTCTGCCGGCACCTTTCCCTCGGTATTTAAGAAAGCTTTAGTTCATCCCATTTACAAGGGAGGTGACAGAGACAGAGTCACTAATTATCGGCCAATTTCAGTTCTCACCGTATTGTCAAAAGTGTTTGAAAAAATTTTGAACAACCGTCTTATAAAATACCTTAATGATAAAAATATATTGGCAGATAACCAATTTGGCTTTAGAAGAAACAGGTCGACTGAAGATGCTGTTACTGAACTCACTACTGCTATTGTCAAAAACCTTGACAAAAAGCTTAAAACAATTGGTATATTTATTGATTTATCTAAGGCATTTGACACTGTCTCTGTCCCCATCCTATTGGATAAACTCGCGGAGATTGGTATTAGAGGTATTACAAACAGCCTTTTTGAGAGCTACCTCTCCGACCGCAGACAGGTAGTCGTAATTAATAATTTGTCTAGCAAGGAAGAGGGTATAAGTTTCGGTGTCCCGCAGGGCAGTGTTCTTGGACCCACTCTCTTTCTTATATACATTAACGACTTGTGCAATTTGTCTCTCCCGAACTGCAGTATATTTACGTATGCTGATGATACAGCTCTTCTAATCGCAGGTCACGACTGGGCAGAGGCTAACTCACTTGCGGAATCTGCTCTTAAATCGGTCCTGACGTGGCTCTCACAGAACCTTCTTACTCTAAATGTTCCTAAAACTAAATTCATAACTTTCTCCCCTAGTATCAGAACTCAACCTCCCTCCTCTTTCATTCTTCGTGCCCATGCCTGTTCTGCAGCAGGACCAAACCCATGCCACTGTCCCAAATTGGAACGCACTCTAAGTATTAAATATTTAGGTGTCTGGTTGGATAGAACTATGTCTTGGGTGCCGCATATTGAGTGTACAGCGTCCAGAATCAGAAAATTAATGTACATTTTTAAGCAACTTCGTAACAGCGCTGACATTCTTTGCCTTAAAATGGTTTACTATGCTCTAGCTCAATCGGTTTTATCCTATTGTATAACTGCATGGGGCGGTTCTACTAAGACTCTCATGTTGAGAGTGGAAAGAGCCCAGAGAGCTGTATTGAAGGTCATGACTTCTAAATCTAGACTCTTACCCACTGCTACCCTATATTCGATCTGTGAAGTTCTTACAGTGCGTCAACTATTTGTCCTAGCGACAGTTTTGCGGAAACACGGTGAACTTTCTTTCGATCCAGTTTTCAGCTCTCTTAAGCGTCGCTCTGATATGGTTTGCAGCATACAGCCCCGCAGAACTGCCCTAGCTGGAAGACACTACTTTTATATAAGCTGTCCCTTGTACAACAGAGTAAACAAAGCTATTGACATTTATCCGCTGTCATTCCACAGATGTAAAATTAAATGCAAAACCTGGCTTCAGTCACTAACGTACGATGATACCGAGAATATTTTGATCTCTCCTACCTAGCAAACTTAACAACAAGCGAACACGTATGCACTCACACACTCACACACAAACTCGCACACACACTCACATCTACACACACACACACACACACCACACAAACACTCACCACACACATACTCACACACACGCAGTATTCAACTTAAAATCATAATCATATTTAGAATAAACATTTCCTTGTATCGACTTGTTTTAAGCTGGAACGTTGTTCGGTTTGGTTTTGGAAGAGGGCGCTGACACTGCTTCTCAGTTTTTTTTAACTTTTGCAGTTGTCAACGTTTTCATTTGTCTATTGTACTTTGTTTATGTTCCAAATAAATAATTTTGAATTTTTTGAATTTTGAATTCTTAAAATTATATTTTAAGTTACGTAGTTAATATAGTCGTGAGCTATATTTTATTTTTTTAAAGTTACTATTTTTCATATTTTTACGAAACTATGTTTCTTTTTGTAAGTAAATTAAACTTCTTGGATATGATTTCTCTACACGTTTTTAGGGTTCCCTAAAACGGCACCTTATTACTAAGGCTCCGCTGTCTGTCTGTCCGTTTGTCACCAGGCTGTATCTTCGCTTACCAACACATTTTGCGATTCATTTTTATATTACCTATAGATGTGTCTTAGAATATAAATTAAACCTCTCCCTCTACCAAATATGCACGACCTACAATAACTGTTTGTCCGAAATATACAAAAGTTAACTGAAAGAGAATGCAGATAGCATTCTCTTTCAGTTAACTTTTGTATTTAGCATTAAGTTCGTCTATGTACAGATTATTTTTATTTTGTGCAATAAAAAAAATTGCATTTATTCATTAATGTATCTCAAAATGTTAGTACTTGCTTCTATCTATCCCCTTGTAGAATATCTTCATTAATATAGTCTTGAGCTATATTTTATTTATTTAAAGTTAGTATTTTTCATATTTTTACGAAACTATGTTTCTTTTCGTAAGTAAATGAAACTTCTTGGAAATGATTTCTCTACGCGTTTTTTGGGTTCCGTAAAACGGCACTTTATTACTAAGGCTCCGCTGTCTGTCTGTCCGTCTGTCACCAGGCTGTATCCCATGAAGCGTGATAGTTAGATAATTGAATTTTTCACAAATGATGTATTTCTGTTGCCGCTATAAAAAAAAGTCTATAAACAGGATAAAACAAATATTTAAGGGGGGCTCTCATTCAACAAACGTGATATTTTTGCCGTTTTTATAGATAATGGTACAGAATCCTTTGTACGCGAGTCCAACTCGCAGTTCACCGGTTGTTTTATTTTTTGGGTTACTGTTTTTTTTAAGTCATCTTGTATTCATTTAGTGACCAGTCCCTAAGAATATAAGTATAGACAGGTACTAAGATGTGATTATACTTGCAGCGTAAATTGTACTTACTTGCGTTAAAAATAAGAGCTAGTTTTATCCACCCCTACGTGCCCAGAAGCAAACCTATTTACTATGAAAATCACACGCAATTCACTTAATAATACACCCGAAAGGGACAACTACACACTAACTAATAAACCTTACATTCGCCATAAACGACACATTGAGGCCGGAATGGACAATTTAAATTATCTTTTATGGGTTATCATTTAAATGGTCTTTAGTGCTTTTTGGACGTAATCTAACGTTAGTTTTAGAGCACCCAAATGCGAGTTAAATATTAAACATTTTCGTGACAAATACTACAGGAAATGTGGGTTCGTTTTATTAATATAACTGGTGACGAGAAACGATGTCTTTCACTACGGCCGCCTAAGAAGGCTCAGCGTGCTATAGAGAAAGATATGCTTAGTATATAACTGAAAGATCAAATCAGAACTAGTCTACTGTGCCAACCACTTCTTGCGACAAGCCACAATCTCGCCTTGGTACTTTCGCAAAGAACTGCACCGCGATATGAAATTAGAGTCTCCATGAAGCTCGCTTCCATGCGACGTTATAAGCTTGCCACCCATCACCCGAATCCTTTAGTAAATACCATACCGGGCTATCATATAGATCCGCCCAAATAAAACCCTCTGTCGATCGAGACACGTTCTCGGAGATCCTGATGAATACAGACCTTCGCAAACGCGGAAGAGATTTCTGAGTCGTCTAAATTAGACAGAGCAAACACTTCACAGATACACCGACCTCGCCGGCGAGGTCGACGAGTCCCTTCAGTCGCCGCCTATACGGGGTACAAGCACGTACCCGGGCGTTTCTCTCCTATCCCCACCCTGCCTCTGTAGATGACTCAGAAACCTCTTCCGCATTAGCGTGATGATTGGCGGAGGTGATTTCGTCATCCGTCTCCGAGAACGTGTCTCGGACGACGGAGGGTTACTGACTCTCTCTATTTTTATTTTTTTTTTTCGAATGGACTTATCTCGCTGTTGGTCTCTGAGGCCGTTGCAGCTTAATCGAGCTTTTGGCGAGCGCAGATGGCGCTCAGCCCTATAATTTTATATTTTTTGATGAGGCAACTAGCGCAAGGGCACCACTTAGGTACGAACCTCGGCTTGTGCTGTTGCCGGGACGGGGATAGGAGAGAAACGCCCGGGTACGTGCTTGTACCTCGTGTAGGCGGCGACTAAAGGGACTTGTCGACCTCGCCGGCGAGCTCGGTGTATTTGTGAAGTGTTTGCTCTGTCTAATGTGGATGACTCACCTGCATTAGCGGAAGTGATTTCGTCATCCGGGTCTCCGAGAACGTGTCTATGACGACGGAGGGTTACTGACTCTCTCGAGCGTCTCTACGCATTATTTATACCGCGCATTATTTCCAGAACCTTCTCGATGTTTCGACTAGTTACTAGAAAAGTGTAGGTATTTCGACCGACGACTATTGCTTTACTATTACTTATTCTGTAACAGCCTCGGCGTAACATAACTTTAGCTCCAACATAATGGTACACTGGGTGAAGGTACACAAGCCCACCCAACTTGTAGCGCAGTAGTAACTTTTACATTTTATTAGTTTTTATTATGTTATTTTTTGTTGTTCTAAATTATTATTTTAAATTGTTTAATTGTTTATTTAATTAATTATTATTTTATTAATTATTATTACCAACTGCACTAACATAGTTTGAAGATTTCATTTATTATTAACAAATTAAGGATGTCATCATCTGAAGTAAATTATTTTGAATTTTTGAATTTTTTTTAATGTATTTGTTTTCAAACTTTTGCCATCACTGTACATAATTACTGACTTAAACAGGTATTTATCGCTTTTGAACCTGTAGCCGCCATCACACCAACAGACCGGAGTACTTGCAGCTATCGTGGAGAACACGATAGCTGCAAGTACTCCGGTCTGTTACTACATCGAAACTTCGGGAAAAAAAATAAAAAAGTGGCACACCGGGGGGGGGGGGGGGGGGGGGCAAATACTTATAAACAGAGGTGTCGGTAACGGTAACAGTGCGCGAGTTCAATAGTTTTTAAAGAAATTTTCCCTTCAAAATGTACATACGCGATAAATATCCGTTTAATTCAGTAATTATGAAAAGTTATATAACAACTATTATGCAGTCGAGGTGTTTAGTATTTGATCTGCTTAATTCGATTCAATTTAATAAAATTAATTTTAGACGTTATTATGTCCATATATGGTTAGTACTACATTTGTTTACCTATATATATGTTAGTAATAAAAATTTTAAATAAATAATAAAATAAATTAAAACACATGTCAAATAATGATAAAATATATGAATTAATAAAAACTGAATACTTATTTCCTTCTAATACTTATTACTAACATGTAGCTGAACTAAGTGCCACAATATTGGGCAGTCAGCTTTATCAGCCAAAACGCGTAGGATAGTGTTAGTGCTGCCGCGGGCACGGCACAGCATCGGGGCGGCTCTCTTGCGTAGAATGGCATGAAATCTATTCGTGTGAGCATCTGCATACACGCCTGATGCACTGCAATACCTCGGCAGTCCCAACAACATCCTAAATGCGTTATTGTACTGAACGCGTAGGGCATTGATTGTCTTCTAATGCTAAATGCTTATTATATCTCCAAAACTTCTTACTTTGGCAGAGATTAAGAAGTCCTTAATTCTACAGTACCGACCTCAGGTCAGTTTGAGACTTAAAGCCTACAACAATATGTTTATTTAGTGACCTCAAACTCGAAAGTACCCCTTACATATTGTAGCGTTAATTTAAGGGACCAGCCACCCTTTACCCATATTATTTATTAATTTACGAGGAATCGTATAAACTTGAGTAAGTGCCTTCAGGTGATGCCGTGTCCCGACAATTTTCATGCAAACTAGTTAATTTATTTTTTAATAGGTAGAATATTCCAACGAAGAATATTTTGCCATAAAAATCGTAAAACAAGGAGTGTAGAGTGGCCATTTGGGCATTTCGTTTTATAAAGAGCACTCAATATTTTTAATTCATGCAGTATATTTTGATGGCGTCCACTTTTTAGTTGTACACTAATATCATAATGTCTCATAGGACTTGGTGCACTAGACACCACAAACTTCTAAGTCTGCTAAGTCTTATAGTATGACAACGTATCCACATAGAGATCAAGACAACATAATCGCTTGTTTTGAATTCTATGTGGATAACCATGGGCTGCAGTAGCCACTTAACATCTGGTGGACTGCATGCTCGTTTGCCATATAAGTAGTATAGAAAAAACTTCGTAAATTATCACGTACGACTTATGAGTATATCTAATTAATTAATAAACAACCAGCCAAGTGCGAGTTAGACTCGCGCACGAAGGTTTCCGTACCAATATCTATAAAAACGGCAAAAAAATCACGTTTGTTGTATGGGAGCCCCCCTTAAATATTTGTTTTATTTTAATTTAATTATTTATTTTTAAAGTGAATATATAACTTAATATTCTATGAATATCTCAAGCATCTACCTGTTGCCGTTATCAATATTGAGCTAAAACGAGCAAAAAATTTACGTTCATTGTATGGGAGCCCCCGTTAAATATTTATTTTATTCTGTTTTAGTATGTGTTGTCATAGCGGCAACAAAAATACATCATCTGTGAAATTTTCAACTGTCTAACTATCACGGTTTATGAGATGCTGCCTGGTGACAGACGGACAAACAGACAAACAGCGGAGCCTTAGTAATAGGGTGCCGTTTTACCCTTTGGGTACGGAACCCCAAAAAAGGCACTCTGGGAGTGCCGACATAAGTAAAAACTTAAACTATTATGAGATACCTATATACAGAGGTGTCGGTAACGGTAGCAGTGTCGCGAGTTCAATGGATTTTTTGCCATCTGAAAAATGTCCAACGCGCCAGAGACTAGTAATATCAATAGACTGTCAATGTCCATATAAGAAATCGTAGCCCGCAAAAAGCTCAAAATCCCGTATTATTTGTAGATGGCGCTGTCTCATAACCTGGAAACTTTCATAGCGGCCATTGCACCCAACAAATAAAAATAAACTTCCACTAAAACACACCAAAATATTTCAATATTTTTTTAGAATAAGTAATATTGTCCATAAAATAAGATTTAACGATTTTATTTTATATTGATGATTTACCACTTTCATATGTTTAATCACAGATAGCGTGGGAAGGTAGCACATCGTTTTTACCTAGATGGCGTTTAACACAAAATTAACACAAAGTCCGAAACAAAGGGAACGAAAGAGAACCGTGAACTAACTGACATTGACAGCCGGAAAGTAAGCAAAGTCACGCTTTTTGTACCTAATTTTGTTACATGCTGTGTTGCCAAACCTCACTTCTCAAAAGTCGCGACTAGTAAGTCGATATTTTGTTGTACATAATGTATGTACATATTGTGTACGTATTGTGTTCATTATTTTATGTTTCCAGTTCAAATTAATAGAACGTATTATCTTGTAGTAGGTATGCATTTGCCGGGTACTTACAAATTAATTTTATTTTCTTTAAAAAAGTGTTCTACTTATCTGTACATCACTATAAATATGTATTCTTATTTTACAAATATGTAGGTATTTCCGCATTTAAGTGATAATGGTACGACCATAGACGTATGTAATGAATAAAAGATATCTATGCTTTCCTAAAAAAATCCCTATTGTGACGGAAACTTTCATGTTCGGGCAATTCTGAGAAAATGTGCGCAAATCTCTAAAAATTGGTAGAGACTAAAGTTTTAACGAAACTAAAGAGCGGCAACCTCGCACAACGTAAAGGTCACAACAATAGCGCCATCTATTTTTCTTCGTACCATTATGAGCGGTAGTAAGCTAAAGGTTGGCATATATTTAACGATTTGTAACTCATAGCGACATCTCGCGTCTTAGCAGGTAATCAAATACCGAGTTACATTATTTTGTTTGAGACTGTCAGTCTATTTAAATTATATTGGTCTGTGAACGCGCCTAAAGAAGTTTTCAGTACAAAAAAAAATTGGATGTTGTAAAATGATCATGATATGTGTCGCTTTAACATAAAAAATACCAATAAAGTTGTCTTATTCCCCTCCACAAACTAAAAGAAATCAAATAATATACAGAGGTGTCGGAAACAGTGTCGCGAGTTCAATGGTTTTTTCCCCTCTCAAAAATGCCCAATGCGCCTAAAGAAGTTTTCATTTGACGACCTCCGTGGTGCAGTGGGCGTATAGCCGCCTGAGACGCAGGAGGTAGTGGGTTCGATTCCCGCCGCGGAACAAATGTTTGCATGATTTATAGATATTTGTTCCGGGTCTGGTTGTTTCTCTATATATTATAAGTATGTATTTACAAAAAAAACGTTTATAGGTAGAACTTTTTAATATATAGGTATTCTATCAGTTATTTGGTTCGCATAGTACAAGCTCTGCTTAGTTTGGGGCTAGATAGCGCTGTGTGAAATGTCCAGAAATATTTATTTATTTTAAAAAATACTCATTCGTGATCACGTAGAGACTTCAATATACCTCCATTAAAACGTAATAACCAAGCTTAAGTGACAGTGTGCAGGCCTAATCACTTGAAGAACTGACGACCGTTGGGGCAGACGTGTTTTCGAGACCACGTACTGGATAGCGCAGCGTAGACAGCCCTCCATTAGATGGAAAGAAGACCTGATAAAGGTTGCTGGGAGCCGTTGGGTGCAAGCCGCGCAAGATCAGTCGCTCTGGAAATCTATAGGAGAGGCCTATGTTCAGCATTGGATGTCCTTTGCCTTATATAATAATGTCATATAGCGGATATTATATTAAATCACAGTTGCCAAATCAATGCTTAGTTTGGGGCTAGATGACATTTTTTTTTATACATTATAGGCTTGCGTTTGACCACGATCTCGCCTGATGATAAGCATTGATGCAGTCTGCGATGGTACACGCTTGCCTAGAAGAAACCTATTCACTCGCGACTTAAAGATACCCAGGCTGTAGCTATCTGGAAACACAGACTCTAACAAGGCGTTCCACTCTTTGGCGGTCCGCATAATAAAGGTCGAAGAGAACCGCTTTGTGCGAATGGGAAATATTTCTACCATATAGCGATGGCGCACCGCAGAGCGTCTGGTTGTCCGTTGATAGAATGGAGATGGTGGGATCAGGTTGAAAACTTCCGCCGCACACTCCCCGAAATGTACTCGATAAGAAACCGAGAGGCTAGCAACATCAGCGCCATCTAGTCCCAAACTAAGCCAAGCTTGCACTGTTGGAACCAGATAGAACTATAAGTTTTTTTTTGTAAATAAATAAATATAAATAAATAAATATTGCTGGACATTTCACACAGCGCTATCTAGCCCTAAACTAAGCAGAGCTTGTACTATGGGAACCAGATAACTGATAGAATACTTATATACATTTTTTTATAAAACATACTTATAATATATAATTAGAGAAACAACCAGACCCGGAAGTATCTGTAGATCGAGTAAACATTTGTTCCGCGGCGGGAATCGAACCCGCTACCTCCTGCGTCTCAGCTGACTATTTGCTCGCTTCGCCACGGAGGTCGTCAACATACTTAAAATATATAGAGAAACAACCAGACCCGAAACAAATATCTGTAGATCATGCAAACATTGATTCAGCGGCGGGAATCGAGCCCGCAACCTCCCCCCACCATCTTGGCCGGCTATTCGCCAACTGCGCCACGGAGGTCGTACGATATGCTGATGATCTGCTAAGACTTCGTACAGTGCACGTATTTCCAGATTCAAGCTAGGGTAAAGTAATTATCCTTAGCTAAAGGTGAAGTAAAGAACATTAATTACCGTCTTCATCAAGGAACTATGAAAACTCAGGTATTAGGTATCTGGGCTTTCAAAGACCGGCATTAATAAGTCAGGCGAGACTAGATATAAATTGAAGTTAGCGAAGTACAGGGATGGCAAAAGGATGAGAGAGGGGCATTATAAATAAATGTTTGGTATTTAATTAAAGCATTGTGGGCCTTTTTCCAAGATGCATAACCTACTAGGCAATGATTATTATAAATACGGGACTTATCACGTCCGCACTCACCCTGATGAAGGTTCACGAATTGAACCAAAATATTATCGGCCGAAAAAAATGGTACGTTATAAATCCCGTATTTATAATAATGATTGAAACTAATCACGAAAGTTTTCTATGAGGCAATTCTTAGTGATATTAGATGGTTACCGCTAACATCAGGTAACGCCAGTTAGTATAAAAAATATTATTAATGAATGAATGAAAACACTTTAATGTACACCTCAAAAGAAACAAACATAAAGATACACAAATCAACAATTATAATGGGTGGAATTATCGCTTAGAAGCGAAAGACTTTTTTCATAGAAATAATATACTAATTTAATTAATTAAACTAACATCAGAAATTCAAAAATCTCTCAGTCTGTCTGTATTATATTATTATTTTGACGACTATACTGTTGGATTAAATTCGATGGAATGCAGTACATGGATATATTAACCTGGATTGAGACAAAGGCATAACAAAGAATTGACTGAGACATTATGACAAACCACGCATGAAGCGGAAAACGACAGCTTGTAATCAATAAATAAAATAAATTGTTCTTTCGGAAAATGACCGACTTACCTTGTTTATTAATTGATGAAATATTAAGAACTGCCGTTAAATAACAAGCTTCCAGTGCACTGTTGTCAAAATTCGACCATAACTCATATATTTTTGTTTTCTTAGCTTATTTTTAGCATTCCACTCTCTTTTTCCATATTTATACTTTAAGTATCACAATACTCCGTGCGCGGACTCCAAACTTATAAAAGGGTAGAAAGTTGTATCTTCACGTATTAGATAAACATAGATTCTTTCAGAATACTTGATTTAAATTAAAATTCAACTATTATTATTTATTAAATTTCTTTCGCGCTTTACTCCTTTTTGTGTTGGTCCTGAGTCCATCCCCGTGATGTCCGCGTTAGAGTGATGCAAATCGAGATGTCAGCGCCAGGTCGAGTTGGAATTACCCTTAATATGGCTATTGCATTTTAAATTGCATTTAAGTTCGATTTAAAAGCTCTTTGAGGTTTATCCCGTTAAGTGCTTTTTTACGTAAAGCTATTTATTCACTGGTCTTTATAAATATTGAAATTAAGTAACAAAAATTGATAAAACAAAATACTCGCCATCTTTGATGATGGGAAATATCGAAGGAAACATTGGAGGGACTTTTCCCAGTAGTGGGATGCGTTGAAGCGTTGGACGCTTTGTAGAGTTGTAGTAAATTAAGCGATGAGGTTGTTGGAAAGGTTTCACGCAAAAAAATATGGTAGTGTAGCGATAATATCCATACGGATTTTTAAAGAGGTAACTTCTAAAAACAGATACTTTTTTACCTATCTGTAGGCCTAGCTCAGTAACTGTAGAGAAGGGTTTAGTCTTGAGTCATTTTTCGGAAGAAAAAAGACACTTGTCGACAGTATCAAGCACGGCGATTGCGAGAGTAAACGGGAAGAAACGTTGTCGACAGTTCCTTGACATTATCTACAACGCCGAGCACGATAGACAACATTTCATCGATAGCCATGTTTTCTGAAATTGTCTAGGTCTTACGATGCCTAGACAATACTGTCTTTTCAAGTTGTCTCTTTCGCACTCTTCTCATTCGCGCGTTTGCTAATATATAATTTACTACTTATATATACAATGTACGTTACTATAGACGGAGTATTCTTTTTTTGTCTAGGAGGAAACCTTATTGAGCCTGCTCGTGGCAACGACAACTTCGGGAGAATTGACAGAGAATAGAATAGAATAATGCTTTATTGTGCATCACACTTTAATTTTAAAACTATAAAAAACAAATAACAATACACGCAAAAATACAAGTTGCTGTCATAGCCTTGTCGTCTCTTCAAAGAGTAGACAAGGAAATCGGAGTGCTTGCCTTGCGGTGATCTACAACTTATGGCATTTTGTGTACTTATTATTAATATATTTATCTACTCTTTATTTGAGTCAGACGTCAAGTATATTATTGTATAGATGAAATACATTCTTCTTTGGTGTTAAATTTTTAGGGCGACTTGCTTAACGATGCCTAAACGTATTCATTAGCTAAATATGATTTAAGAATGCAAACGTTATGCAAACCGGCCTTGATATTTGATTTATAAAGTTGTGTTATAGTTACATTAGCTGTATCTTGCCAAAAACATTTACCTCAATATGGGTAAATAATGACTAAGCTAGCAATATAACGCGGGCGGGGGTGAGGTGGACGCGGGACGCGGGTTTCGTTTTATGGACACAGCGCACGGTTTGCAATCACAGCGTAACGCCTGTTCTGGTGTTTTATCAATTCTGTGGATAGTTCGTTTAGATTTTACTTATTGTAGCACATTTGTGAAACTGTGTTAAAAATAGGGATGGAGCGGTTTAAAAAAATATATAAATCTAGCTGACCAATCCGCAGCTTTGCACGCGTAGTTTTTCAAGTTTTTTTTTTCCATTTTTTTTTTGTTTTACTCTCCTTTTCGCTAATGGGCAAAAAGTAGCCTATGTTACTCAGAGTGAATGTACTTTCCAATGGTGAAAAAAGTTTTGAAATCGGACTAGTAGTTTTTGAGTTTATTCATTACAAACATACACACAAAAATACAAATCTTTTCTCTTTATAATATTAGTAAAGATATAGACTAGCTTCTACCCGAGGATTCGCACGCGAGTTTTGTCAATTAAAAATAGCCTATGTATCAATCCAGGTCATAATCTATCGATATTCCAAATTTCATAAAATCCATTCAGTAGTTTTTGCGTGAAGGAGTAACATCATCCACACATACATCCAAACAAACTATCGCGTTTATAATATTAATTAGCGAGATAGTTTCACAGGATCAGAGAAACTTTTAAAGCTTCGAGGCCTTACCTGAAAGGCCTCATTGGGTTCAGGCCGCACAAGACTGAGCGCTCTGGAAATCTATGGGTGCGGCCCCAGCAAAGATGATCAGCAGCTGCCTTTCTATGGCTATTATGATAACGATAAAAAAAGATTGATTAGATTGTTGTTGAGAGAATTGTGTTAGATATACTTACTAAATTGTTATTTTAAGAAGAAAATTAGTAAAAAATACATGAATAGGATAGATACATACTTTGACGACCTGTGTGGTGCAGTGGGCGAATAGCCGGATGACACGCAGGAGGTAGCGGGTTCGATTCCCGCTGCGGAACAAATGTTTGTATGATCTACAGATATTTGTTCTGGGTCTGGATGTTTTTCTGTTTATTTTAAGAATGTATTTACAAAAAAAAAGTATATAAGTATTCTATCAGTTATCTGGTTTCCATAATACGAGCTCTGCTTAGTTTTGGGGCTAGATAGCGATGTGTGAAATGTCCAGCTATGTTTATTTTTTTATTTATTTATACTATCACATTAATATTATAAATGCAAAAGTTTGGATGTTTGTTAATTTATGTATTTATTTGTTTGTTACTATAATCACGTCGTAATGGCTGAACCGATTTTGACTAAATTTGGCATGTAGGTAGTTATTAATCTGGATTAACACATATGCTACTTTTTATCCCGTAAATCAGGTCTAATGGGATAAAAATGGGGTGTCAAGTTGCAACAGCGAGTTTAACTTTATTTCTAGGTTACATTTAGTAGTATAACGCGTACGAAGTCGCGGCCAACAGCTAGTTAAAAATAAACAATAAAAAAGAGAAGATAGTTACAAAGCATAGGTACAATGGGCGGTATTATCGCTAATATATGATGATTAAACTTTTGCAAGTTACAGAAAATTGACTATGGCTCAAAAGTGTAGATAATCTGCTTACAGTGGCTAAACAGTGGCTTATCCAAAGAAATGTGTTTTAACCCTCAACACAAAAAGGGTTGTTATAGGTTTAAAGCCTATGTCTGTTGTTTTGTTTTTTTTAAGTGTTCCGTACCGAAAGGGTAAAACGGGACCCAATTACTGAGACATCGCTGTCTGTCTGTCTGTCCGTCTGTCACCAGGCTGTATCTCAAGAACCGTGATAGTTAGACGGTTGAAATTTTCACAGATAATGTATTTCTGTTGCTGCTATAACATCAAATACCAAAAATAGAATAAAATAAATGTTTAAGCGGGGCTTCCATACAACAAACGTGTTTTTTTTGCCGGAACGGAATCCTTCGTGCGCGAGTCCGACTCGCACCTGGCTGGTTTTATTTTAATAGTTAACTAGTTTAGTGGGGGTTGTAACCGAAAAAGCAAAGAGAAGGGGTCAGGATTTAATTTATTTTTTTAGTTTTTGGTAAACGTATAATAACCTAATTGGCCGTATAGCTACGAATATCGTACAGTAAGTAATCTTAAAAACTACCTGAAAATAACCACTCCTCTTGTAATTCTATTATTGCCTTCAGACATAACACAGAACACTGGCTAAAGCTATGCTTTTCTAAAAAGTGGTTACCGTTAGTTACATAAAAGAACGCGTCTATATGTACTATTCCTAAATTGAAAATTTGGTTCAGTCATACAGATCATTGTTTTATGTGTGTTTTTTTTAAGATTCCATACCCAAAGGGTCAAATGGGACCCTATTACTAAGACTCCGCTGTCTGTCCGTCTGTTACCAGGCCGTCTCATGAACCGTGATAGACAGTTGAAATTTTCACAGATTTCTGTTGCCGCTATAACAACAAATACTAAAAACAGAATAAAACAAATATTTAAGGGGGGCTCCCATACAACAAACGTGATTTTTTGCACGTTTTTGCTCGATATTGATAACGCTTGAAATTTTCACAGAATATTGAGTTATATTTTAGCTAGCCTACTTTTTCCCACTGCTAGGCAAAGGCCTCCCCCAACTCCTTCCATCTATCGCGATCCTTGGCAGATTCCCACCATTCCTTCTCGAATCCGCTGATGTCGTCGCGCCAACGCTTTCGCGGCGGACCCCGACGTCGCTGCCCATCCTCCGGTACCCAAGGTGTTACGATATTGGCCCATTTCTCCGGAAGCATTCGACTTACGTGCCCGGCCCAATCCCACTCTCGGTTATATTATTCACTTTAAAAATAATCATTAAAATTAATATTTACGGGGGGACTCCCATACAACAAACGTATTTTTTTTTGTTTTTATAGATAATGGTACGGAACCCTTCGTGCGCGAGTCCGACTCGCACTTGGCCGGTTTTATTTTGTTTTATATCATCTATTTTCAAAAAAATAGAAGATAAAGTTAATATTACAATGAACGGTCTTATAGCTTTCAAGCGATTTATTTCAGAAGACCTTTGTTTGGATAGTACCCTTTAGAATACTCTGTAAGATGTTCTATCATAGACTCTTTTTAACATAAGAGTATTTAAATTAAACAATTATGAATGACTATTTATCGCAAGCGTACTTATTAATTATTATCACCACATTTCGATTATGTTGCAACAACCGCGATCACGGGCAGACTGGAGAACAGTTACCACATTTTAGGTAACTGTTCTCCAGTCTGCCCGTGATCACGCGACAGCAACGCGACAGGCGGTCGAGAGACGTAAATTTGTACGTAGTAACTAGTGCTATCAGGAAAAGAACGACCACAGATATAACTATTCTCTCATAGTAAATTTGATGTATCGCGACCGATGGCTTTCGCGTTGCTGTCACTAATATAAGGTTATATACCCGGTCGAGCTACATTTGAGAAGTGATGGCACTTTGCAGAAACTATCCTCACTTGCTCACCAAGACAACAGACGAGACGCAGAAGGTAGCGGGTTCGATTCCCACCGCGGAACAAATGTTTGCATGATCTACAGATATTGGTTTCGGGTCTGGATGTTTTTCTATGTATAAGTATGTATTTACAAAAAAACGTATATAAGTATTCTATCAGTTAACTGATTCTCATAGCACAAGCTCTGCTTAGTTTAGGGATAGATAGCGCTGTGTGAAATGTCCAGCAATATTTAATTATTTATTTATTTAATATTAGTTAAGTCTACATGCTTAAATACTATTTTGGCACGCGACTTTTTTGTCAGTTTCTGTTTCTTTATATCCGGCGTCATATAATGTTCGCCGCTTCTTAAACGCTGCAGTTTTAGAGCTATATATACCATCTACAGAGCTACGTTCAGAACATCTCACTTAATTAAGGTCTGTCACACATCAAGAGCGCCACTTAAGGCGTATTCGTGGAGGGCGGAGACGACACGACGCTATTAGTTTGCGGGGTAGAAATGGAATTCTAAGACGCTGATTTATCCATAGATGCTGGGGTTAGAAATTAACAAAATAGATAAATAGACAAAAATATTTTAAAGTTTATGGAACTTTTGTAATAAACTTA
Organism: Philereme vetulata; assembly: GCA_918857605.2. NCBI lineage: Eukaryota > Metazoa > Arthropoda > Insecta > Lepidoptera > Geometridae > Philereme > Philereme vetulata. The sequence goes on along the minus strand of OU975470.1, from coordinate 6,436,824 downwards.
CAGTAGGTCCTTTCTAAGCAAGCGTGTTTTATCTTAGACCACATCCTCACTTACCATGTGGTCATACGATTGCTTGTAGCAAAAAACCCTGATATTAAGGTTGCAAGATTCTTACACAAACAATCATTTGACATTCCGTGGAACAGTGGGCATATAGCCGGCTTAGACGAGACGCAGGAGGTAGCGGGTTCGATTACCGCCGCGGAACAAATGTTCTACAGTTGTGTTCCGTATCTGGGTGTTTTTATATATTTGATTGAGCGAAGCGAGATCTCCAATGACGGGTTCCTATATCCGTCGGTAACCAGCTACGACTCGTTTCTCCTTGAAAACCTGTCAAAAGTTTGACACTAGTTTGACACATTTTCAAGGAGATACGAGATGTAGTCGGTTACCGACAGATATAGGAACCCGCCATAAATCAACTTGGGCAAATCGGCATTGTATGTATGTATGTTTGTCCGAGGATAACTTTCGTAACGTTGATCCGATCATCATGAAATTTGATACATAGGTAGGTAGTGATTTCAAAATTTTTATGTGTAAATGAGCTAAAAATGTTGGGGGGTTGTTGAGATATTGGGGTTCAAGAGTGGTAAAAAAAATGAAAATTAGGCTTTCAGGTCAAGTGGGACGTCAACTGAAAGGTTTTCATTAGTACATTTAGACTCTGCTTTTATTTTTTGTAAATTCTTTATAGTTTTTTGAGTTATTAGCCATGATAATAACTAAACTTTGACAAAATTCACATTGTACACCAGTGACCCCACAGTGCTGTTATTTGGTATGCGTGTAGCTTAAGTGAAAAAAATATAGGCTTAATACTGAAATCAGGAATAACTGCAATTTGTACCCCAAAAAAATTATCCACCGTACATGAACTCCAGTTTCCTATAATTTGAATGAAACTGTAGGTCAATTAAGGTGGTATTTTTTTCGTGGCACTGTTTTGATAGTCAAAGATTACCAAAAATATTTTTCTGTTTTAATCGGAGACTCTCGAGATCTGAGCTTGGGGCGAACTAGTTTAAGTATTTATTTACAAAAAAAAAAGTATATAAGTAGGTATTCTATCAGTTATCTGGTTCCCATAGTACCTACAAGCTCTGCTTAGTTTGGGGCTAGATAGCGCTGTGTGAAATATCCAATAACATTTAATTATTTATGTTCACTAGATAACTGAAGAGCAGAAATGTCTAAACATTGGCGCATCGAATTAGTTACGTCTAATTCATCATCATCCACAGCCCAAAAGTGCCCACTGCTGGGTGTAGGCCTCCCTTTGTAAACGCCACCCTTCCCGGTCCTGCGCTGCGCGCATCCAGGAGTTGCCCGCAACTTTCCTTATGTCGTCGACCCACGTCTAATTATTCTCGCAAAATCAATGAAATTGCACACACTTCCATTCATAAATATCTAAACATTCATCATTTTCATATAAATAAAATGTCATCAAAGGGTTTTTTCATATAAAAATGTATTTTATGAATGAAAGTGTGAAATTCTATTGATTTTTAGACAATACAACTATAATCTGGTTAATCTGTTGGACTCAGACTCAAACCACTGGATCGAGCTACACAAACCATAAGACATAATCTCAACTGAGCGACTTTACATGCCAAGACTGGTTCAAGAGGCAATTGAGATTACCAAACACAAGAATTTCAATCGTGAAGATGGTTTTCAACTATCTGGAGCCTGGAATCCTGTGGTGAGAATGAAGAAGTGAAGTGTCGATTACGCGTCATGATACCGTGAGTGTTGTGTGTCGAAATCGAGTTATGATCGAGTATGAAACCGGTGGTAGTAATAGTATTAGTGAATTAATTCCTAGCAAAGATTAAGAACGAGGGTAGATCGTAATATCTGCCAATAACTACCCACTCGGAAAAACTTCAGTTTACCCGTGATCATGGTGCATGCAACTGCGTCTATATACTGTGGCGCAGTGGGCGAATAGCCGGCTGAGACGCAGGAGGTAGCGGGTTCGATTCCCGCCGCGGAACAAATGTTTCCATGATTTACAGATATTTGTTCCGTGTCTGGTTGTTTCTCTAAATATTACACCCTTATTCTCACACCTCAATCTGAAACGACTACGATTTGCCAACATACTTACATACATATAGGTTCAATATCCTTTATATTTCCATTTTTTTTGACGACCTCCGTGGCGCAGTGGGCGAATAGCCGGCTGAGACGCAGGAGGTAGCGGGTTCGATTCCCGCTGCGGAACAAATGTTTGCGTGATCTACAGATATTTGTCCCGGGTCTGGTTGTTTTTCTATGTATTATAAGTATGTATTTACAAAAAAAAAGTATATAAGTATTCTATCAGTTATCTGGTTCCCATAGTACAAGCTATGCTTAGTTTGGGGCTAGATAGCGCTGTGTGAATTGTCCAGCAATATTTATATTTATTTATTTATTTAACTGTCTTTATCTTTTCTTTAGTTTATATAATTTTATTTTTAATAAAATTGGACTATCCGGTATTGAACGTAGGAGCCGGCGGAAGATCAGCGCGCTGCGTACTCGTATTTACTAGTGCGTGGCGCATAATGCTGAGCCGGATCCTAGTTTGCGGACGCTCATAACCTAGACGTACTAACTGCCTAAGTATGTTTTATGTTTTCTATTTGTGTTTGTTATATTGCTACTCCTACTGTCGTGTTATTTTTGTTACTGTGTATGTTTTTGTTTTGATATGTCTGCAAATAAATGTATTTTCTTTCTTTCTTTCTTTTATAAGTATGTATTAAAAAAAGCATATACGTATTCTATCAGTTATCTGGTTCCCATTGTACAAGCTCTGTTTAATTTGAGGCGCTGGTAGCGCTGTGTGAAATGTCCAGAAAAAAAATATTTTATTTATTATCTGGATACTCAAAAACTTACAAATCATGGTAAATATCCGATTTTTAGCACAAATAGTGTTCAAAAGTTATAAAATTATTAATCGTAAGTGATTCTATATGCAAAATGTTTAGACGTTTCTGTTGTTCAGTTATCTAATGAATCGTTATTGATCGTTTGTATAGGAATCGTACTACCTTAAGTTGCGATTGTAAAGCAATGGAGACGGTAATTAAAATTGCGTTCCCGTCAAGGATCACGCCAATACAATTGTGTATGGTTATGGTGCCTGACCAATTTAAAATCCTAGCTAAAGGTTGTCATCCTCCTCCTCATCCTAGCAAATAAATGTATATATCTACCTAGTCAGGTCATAAGTATTGTCACACAGTAAAAACTTTTCTTATAGAATTCGAATTTCGAATTGTTCATGAAAATAAAAATCTATACTATTTAGAATTTTACTCATTTTTAAATATGGAGTGGACGCTTAAAGAAATGCGTGTTGCAGTTATTGCGTTGCATCGTTGCGGTTACGCGCCAATTCAAATTTTTGACATACTGAAAAATTTGAATATAACCAAAAGATTCGTTTATCGCACCATCAAACGATACAATGAAGACTCTAGTGTAGATGACAGGTCAAGAAGTGGTCGCCCTCGGTCTGTTAGGACTCCAGCAGTGATAAAAGCTGTGAAGGCGCGAATTCAAAGAAATCCCAAACGTAAGCAGAAACTGTGGGCCCTTCAGATGGGGTTAAACAGAACCACGGTGAAAAGGGTGTTAAATGAAGACTTAGGGCTTCGGGCATATCGAAGAAAAACAGAACATCGTTTGAATGCTCGTCTAATGGACCTGAGACTAAAGAGATGCCGCGCTTTATTGAAGCGGTACGCGGGAATAAAATATCGGGAAATTCTTTTTTCGGATGAAAAAATTTTTACCGTAGAAAAGAGCTACAACAAACAAAATGATAAGGTGTACGCACACAGTAGTGAAGAAGCGAGCAACCGTATTCCGCATGTCCAACGAGGTCATTTTCCATCCTCGCTCATGGTATGGTTGGGAGTTTCTTATTGGGGCTTTACAGAGGTAAATTTTTGTGAGCAAGGTGTAAAAACGAATGCAGTTGTGTATCAAAATACAGTCCTGACGAACCTTGTGGAACCTGTTTCTCATACCATGTTCAATAACAGGCACTGGGTATTCCAACAAGATTCAGCGCCAGCTCATAGAGCGAAGAGCACACAAGACTGGCTGGCGGCGCGTGAAATCGGCTTCATCCGGCACGAAGACTGAGCCCTCCTCCAGTCCAGATTTGAATCCGTTAGATTAAAAGATATGGCAACACTTGGCGGAAAAGGCGTGCTCAAAGCCTCATCCCAATTTGGAATCACTCAAGACATCCTTGATTAAGGCAGCCGCCGATATTGACATGGACCTCGTTCGTGCTGCGATAGACGACTGGCCGCGCAGATTGAAGGCCTGTATTCAAAATCACGGAGGTCATTTTGAATATACTTTAGTGTCATAAGAATCTATGTTTTGTTAAGTTCATTTTGGTATATAAATGGTTACATAATGAATAAACTTGTTTCAATTATTTTATATGAAACATGTGACAGAATTTATGACCTGACTAGGTATCTATCTATCTATCTTGTCTGGGAAGGTTCACTTTTAGCGGTAAGATAGCTTTATGTATTTTCGCGTGTCTGGTTATTTGTTATTGTTTGGCTTATTGGGGCCACTCTTTCTGGAATGCATCCAGTACATCTCCGCCTGGGTCTTCCACGAGGCCGCCGCCCGTTTGGAACCCATTCTGTAGTGGCTTTTGCCCATACTTCCTCTGGCATACTTCAATCGTGTCCTGCCCAGTCCCACTTCAATTTCGCGGATGTCAGAGCTACGTCAGCTATCTGTGTTTTGGAGCGCAGTGTTGAGTTTTTTATACGGTCTGTGAGCTTGACTTCGAGCATGCTGCATTCCATAGCTCATGGACAAACACTGAAACGGGACTTTTAAAAATTGGTGAGGGAGCAAGTTTGTGTGCCGTATGTGAGAATGGGGAGAGAATGCACATGTCCATTAGTTAACCGAGATTCGTGGAAGTAGGGAAGGGAGGCCTTTGCCCTGCAGCGGGACTCTACGGGATGATAATAAATTATAATTATTACAGAAGTAAGGTGTAGATATTATGCGGGGATAAAGTGTTTAGAGTCCAAGCATTTTAAGTTTTATGTTTTCCACCCCCTAGTTCTCAATTCAGGCCCAACCTCATCGCGACTACTTAGATAATATGGTGGTTGATCCCATTTAAGTGTAATATTATTCGAGTAACTTTATCAAAGCAACTCTTCAAGTTGAGGTTAGTTTGTAACTTCAGCTGAACTGCAGCTTAACTCCCGCTTAACAGCTGATTAAAGCCATCTGCTGCGGCTTGCATTATTCTGCGGGATATTAGTTTAAGGGTAGGCAGCTTGAATCGCTTCTAAAGTCTAATAGAGATGAATTTCCTCCCCTACCTCATAAAAAGGGGTTAAGCGTGCATTATTATCCCCATAGTGGTAATTGGTATAGAGCCACTAACCATAAGGAAGAGTGCAATCACCGTACCAGTTTTTGCCGCAAAGCAGCATTGCTGTATTCTGGTTTAAAGGTATGTATTACCCGTGCGCGATAAGTTGGGACCTGAACGCGGTGACGTCATATTGGCGTGTTTGTACCGCCCGCAAAAAAGCGAACATAACAAGCAGCCGCCCGCGGCTTCGTCTTTGTTTTTTATAACCTAATTTATTATGTTACTTAATTTATTACGCTGCTTTTTATCTAATCTTTTTTACACTATTTGAATAAAATAAAAATACAATGTTTAAGTTTATACATTTATTTTATCTATTATTTACATTATCTCATCTTCGTCACTAGCTTCGTCATGTTCGTTTTACTGCCTGGTCAACAGGTAAACAAAACTGTTTGTTCCGATTTTCGTTTTCAAAAAACTCTAACACTTTTAGCACGAGGTTTCTTTCTCCGCTATGCAAAGGTTTACCCTTCATAATGATAACAAAAACACTTAACAAGAACTATAACAACAAAAACTACAACAAAACAATGACACAAACTATAACAAAAACTACAACAACAAAACAATAACACAAACGAAAACTAAAAGTATTCCAGAGCGCGTCGTTACGTGACGTAGTACGAGACTAAAAACCCTAGTAAAAATAGTAATGCGAACGGTACAATACGGGCGCCATCGGGGATGTGCAGGGGAAGCGGTCGAGGAGTCGCATTCCTAGCAGGTCCCAAGTTATCGCGCACGAGTAATACTATCCTGTATGCCTAATATTGATGGATGCAGGGCAGTGTTTTGTAGAGTATGTTTCTAATGGTGTGATCTACGAGACAATACGTTGATTGATCTATATTAATTTTATAAAGAGGTAAGATTTGTTGGTTTGTATTGAATAGGCTCCGAAACTACTGGACCAATTTAAAAAATTATTCACCGTTGGGAAGCTACACTTTCCCCGGGTGACATAGGCTACTTTTTACTCAACTGTGCAGAATGAGGGTATGTCTTTATTAAAAAACTACGCGTGCGAAGCTGCGGATTGATCAGCTAGTCTTCTATCATCATCATCATCATCATATCAGCCGTAGGACGTCCACTGCTGGACAAAGGCCTCCCTCATTGATCTCCAGGAACTGCGGTTGGAAGCGGCCTGCATCCAATGCCGACCTGCGGTTCTTACCAAGTCGTCTGCCCATCTTGTGGGTGGACGTCCTACGCTGCGCTTGCCGGTCCGTGGCCTCCACTCGAGAACCTTTCGGACCCATCGGCCATCTGTTCTGCGCGCTATATGGCCTGCCCATTGCCACTTCAACGTGCTAATCCGTCGGGCTATGTCGGTGACTTGAGTTCTCCTACGTATCTCCTCATTTCTGATTCGATCCCGTAGAGAAACCCCGAGCATAGCCCTCTCCATAGCTCGTTGAGCGACTCTGAGCTTATTCATAAGGCCAATAGTGAAGGACCACGTCTCGGTTCCATATGTCATTACTGGTAACACACACTGATTGTAGACTTTCGTCTTAAGGCACTGAGGTATGTTGGACGAAAAGACGTTGCGAAGTTTCCCAGACGCTGCCCATCCGAGTTGGATTCGACGATTGACCTCTTTCTCGAAGTTGGACCTACCTAATTGGACTGTTTGTCCTAGGTATACATACGCGTCGACAACTTCAAGAGCCGAGTTCTCAACCATAACTGGGGCAGGGACGACATGGACATTCGACATGATTTTCGTCTTCTCCATGTTCATTTTAAGTCCTACCCGTTGGGAGACTCGATTGAGGCCTTCGAGCATCGTGCTGAGCTCTTCCATCGACTTTGCCATGACCACAATATCGTCAGCAAACAGAAGGTGAGTGATGTATTCGCCGTTAATATTGATGCCCAGTCCTTTCCATTCCAGAAGCTTGAAGGCATCTTCCAATGCGGTCGTAAACAGTTTCGGAGAAATGACATCTCCCTGTCTTACGCCTCTTTTTAAGGGAATCGCCTTCGAGCTCTGTTCATGTACTCGGACTGACATTGTGGCGTTTTTGTACAAACACTTCAACACTTCGATGTACCGATAGTCAATACGGCATCGTTGGAGAGACTCAAGCACTGCCCATGTTTCGATCGAATCGAAGGCTTTCTCATAGTCCACAAACGCGAGACATAGCGGCAAGTTATACTCTTCGGTCTTCTGTATGACTTGCCACAGCGTAAGTATGTGGTCTATGGTACTGTAGCCTTTACGGAATCCGGCTTGTTCGTGAGGCTGGAAGTCATCAAACCTGCGTTCGAGACGGTTCGCGATGACCCTCGAAAACAGCTTATAAACATGGCTCAAAAGCGAGATGGGTCCGTAATTCTTAAGCAAGGTGTTGTCACCTTTCTTGAAGAACAGAACCACCACGCCCCCGTTCCATGCTTTTGGCGTCGTACCTTCAAGCAAGGCGGAATTAAAAAGCTTCTGAAGGACTTTAAGTACCGGTGATCCACCCGCTTTCAGAAGCTCTGAAGTGATTCCGTCCTCACCCGGCGCCTTGTCGTTCTTAAGCTGCTTCAAGGCCATCCTGATCTCATACAGGCTGATGTCCGGAATATCTTCGGTATAATGTCGGGTCAGTTTGGCTCTTGGGTCGTTGGCCGCACTGCAAACAGGTTTAGTGACCGAATCGTAGAGCCGTCCATAGAACCTTTCGACTTCCCTTAACACTTCCGCTTTACTTGACGTTATGCTGCCATCTTCCCTCTTCAGCTTCGTCATGCAGCTCTGCCCAATAGAATTATCTCTCGCGAACACTTTGGAGCCTTTATTCCGCTCTATCGTATCTTTAATACGAGATGTATTAAAGGTACGAATATCGTGCCGCAAGGATTTCCAAATCTTTCTATTGAGCTGCCTATGTGACTGAGCATCATTGGGAGACTGCAGTTGTAAAGAACGTCGTTCAGCCATGAGGTTAAGGGTGTCATCAGAGAGTTTCTGAGGTCTATTGGTACGGGGGATCTTAAAGAACTGGGACCCCACCGTATGGACGGTTTCTACGAACCTGTTATTGATCTCGTCCACTGATGCATCTACTTCTAGACAGTCAAAGCGATTTGCAAGTTCGAGTTGAAAGCTCTCGAGGTTTTGGATATGTGCGCGAGTGGGTTGGAGCGTAGATTTCATCAAACGGGACCTTTCAAGTTTAACGTTCATATTTAATGTGGCTCTATTCGGTGATCACTGCCGGTTTTCACCCTGTGAATCACAGAGACATTCTAGCAAATAAATGTATATATCTACCTAGTCAGGTCATAAGTATTGTCACACAGTAAAAACTTTTCTTATAGAATTCGAATTTCGAATTGTTCATGAAAATAAAAATGTATACTATTTAGAATTTTACTCATTTTTAAATATGGAGTGGACGCTTAAAGAAAACCGTGTTGCAGTTATTGCGTTGCATCGTTGCGGTTACGCGCCAATTCAAATTTTTGACATACTGAAAAATTTGAATATAACCAAAAGATTCGTTTATCGCACCATCAAACGATACAATGAAGACTCTAGTGTAGATGACAGGTCAAGAAGTGATCGCCCTCGGTCTGTTAGGACTCCAGCAGTGATAAAAGCTGTGAAGGCGCGAATTCAAAGAAATCCCAAACGTAAGCAGAAACTGTGGGCCCTTCAGATGGGGTTAAACAGAACCACGGTGAAAAGGGTGTTAAATGAAGACTTAGGGCTTCGGGCATATTGAAGAAAAACAGGACATCGTTTGAATGCTCGTCTAATGGACCTGAGACTAAAGAGATGCCGCGCTTTATTGAAGCGGTACGCGGGAAAAAAATATCGGGAAATTCTTTTTTCGGATGAAAAAATTTTTACCGTAGAAGAGAGCTACAACAAACAAAATGATAAGGTATACGCACACAGTAGTGAAGAAGCGAGCAACCGTATTCCGCGTGTCCAACAAGGTCACTTTCCATCCTCGCTCATGGTATGGTTGGGAGTTTCTTATTGGGGCTTTACAGAGGTAAATTTTTGTGAGAAAGGTGTAAAAACGAATGCAGTTGTGTATCAAAATACAGTCCTGACGAACCTTGTGGAACCTGTTTCTCATACCATGTTCAATAACAGGCACTGGGTATTCCAACAAGATTCGGCGCCAGCTCATAGAGCGAAGAGCACACAAGACTGTCTGGCGGCGCGTGAAATCGGCTTCATCCGGCACGAAGACTGGGCCCTCCTCAAGTCCAGATTTGAATCCGTTAGATTAAAAGATATGGCAACACTTGGCGGAAAAGGCGTGCTCAAAGCCTCATCCCAATTTGGAATCACTCAAGACATCCTTGATTAAGGCAGCCGCCGATATTGACATGGACCTCGTTCGTGCTGCAATAGACGACTGGCCGCGCAGATTGAAGGCCTGTATTCAAAATCACGGAGGTCATTTTGAATATACTTTAGTGTCATAAGAATCTATGTTTTGTTAAGTTCATTTTGGTATATAAATGGTTACATAATGAATAAACTTGTTTCAATTATTTTATATGAAACATGTGACAGAATTTATGACCTGACTAGGTATCTATCTATCTATCTTGTCTGGGAAGGTTCACTTTTAGCGGTAAGATAGCTTTATGTATTTTCGCGTGTCTGGTTATTTGTTATTGTTTGGCTTATTGGGGCCACTCTTTCTGGAATGCATCCAGTACATCTCCGCCTGGGTCTTCCACGAGGCCGCCGCCCGTTTGGAACCCATTCTGTAGTGGCTTTTGCCCATACTTCCTCTGGCATACTTCAAACGTGTCCTGCCCAGTCCCACTTCAATTTCGCGGATGTCAGAGCTACATACGTCAGCTATCTGTGTTTTGGAGCGCAGTGTTGAGTTTTTTATACGGTCTGTGAGCTTGACTTCGAGCATGCTGCATTCCATAGCTCATGGACAAACACTGAAACGGGACTTTTAAAAATTGGTGAGGGAGCAAGTTTGTGTGCCGTATGTGAGAATGGGGAGAGAATGCACATGTCCATTAGTTAACCGAGATTCGTGGAAGTAGGGAAGGGAGGCCTTTGCCCTGCAGCGGGACTCTACGGGATGATAATAAATTATAATTATTACAGAAGTAAGGTGTAGATATTATGCGGGGATAAAGTGTTTAGAGTCCAAGCATTTTAAGTTTTATGTTTTCCACCCCCTAGTTCTCAATTCAGGCCCAACCTCATCGCGACTACTTAGATAATATGGTGGTTGATCCCATTTCAGTGTAATATTATTCGAGTAACTTTATCAAAGCAACTCTTCAAGTTGAGGTTAGTTTGTAACTTCAGCTGAACTGCAGCTTAACTCCCGCTTAACAGCTGATTAAAGCCATCTGCTGCGGCTTGCATTATTCTGCGGGATATTAGTTTAAGGGTAGGCAGCTTGAATCGCTTCTAAAGTCTAATAGAGATGAATTTCCTCCCCTACCTCATAAAAAGGGGTTAAGCGTGCATTATTATCCCCATAGTGGTAATTGGTATAGAGCCACTAACCATAAGGAAGAGTGCAATCACCGTACCAGTTTTTGCCGCAAAGCAGCATTGCTGTATTCTGGTTTAAAGGTATGTATTACCCGTGCGCGATAAGTTGGGACCTGAACGCGGTGACGTCATATTGGCGTGTTTGTACCGCCCGCAAAAAAGCGAACATAACAAGCAGCCGCCCGCGGCTTCGTCTTTGTTTTTTATAACCTAATTTATTATGTTACTTAATTTATTACGCTGCTTTTTATCTAATCTTTTTTACACTATTTGAATAAAATAAAAATACAATGTTTAAGTTTATACATTTATTTTATCTATTATTTACATTATCTCATCTTCGTCACTAGCTTCGTCATGTTCGTTTTACTGCCTGGTCAACAGGTAAACAAAACTGTTTGTTCCGATTTTCGTTTTCAAAAACTCTAACACTTTTAGCACGAGGTTTCTTTCTCCGCTATGCAAAGGTTTACCCTTCATAATGATAACAAAAACACTAAACAAGAACTATAACAACAAAAACTACAACAAAACAATGACACAAACTATAACAAAAACTACAACAACAAAACAATAACACAAACGAAAACTAAAAGTATTCCAGAGCGCGTCGTTACGTGACGTAGTACGAGACTAAAAACCCTAGTAAAAATAGTGATGCGAACGGTACAATACGGGCGCCATCGGGGAAGTGCAGGGGAAGCGGTCGGGGAGTCGCATTCCTAGCAGGTCCCAAGTTATCGCGCACGAGTAATACTATCCTGTATGCCTAATATTGATGGATGCAGGGCAGTGTTATGTAGAGTATGTTTCTAATGGTGTGATCTACGAGACAATACGTTGATTGATCTATATTAATTTTATAAAGAGGTAAGATTTGTTTGTTTGTATTGAATAGGCTCCGAAACTACTGGACCAATTTAAAAAAATATTCACCGTTGGGAAGCTACACTTTCCCCGGGTGACATAGGCTACTTTTTACCCAACTGTGCAGAAGGAGGGTAAGTCTTTATTAAAAAACTACGCGTGCGAAGCTGCGGATTGATCAGCTAGTCTTCTATCATCATCATCATCATCATATCAGCCGTAGGACGTCCACTGCTGGACAAAGGCTTCCCTCATTGATCTCCAGGAACTGCGGTTGGAAGCGGCCTGCATCCAACGCCGACCTGCGGTTCTTACCAAGTCGTCTGCCCATCTTGTGGGTGGACGTCCTACGCTGCGCTTGCCGGTCCGTGGCCTCCACTCGAGAACCTTTCGGAGCCATCGGCCATCTGTTCTGCGCGCTATATGGCCTGCCCATTGCCACTTCAACGTGCTAATCCGTCGGGCTATGTCGGTGACTTGAGTTCTCCTACGTATCTCCTCATTTCTGATTCGATCCCGTAGAGAAACCCCGAGCATAGCCCTCTCCATAGCTCGTTGAGCGACTCTGAGCTTATTCATAAGGCCAATAGTGAAGGACCACGTCTCGGTTCCATATGTCATCACTGGTAACACACACTGATTGTAGACTTTCGTCTTAAGGCACTGAGGTATGTTGGACGAAAAGACGTTGCGAAGTTTCCCAAACGCTGCCCATCTGAGTTGGATTCGACGATTGACCTCTTTCTCGAAGTTGGACCTACCTAATTGGACTGTTTGTCCTAGGTATACATACGCGTCGACAACTTCAAGAGCCGAGTTCTCAACCATAACTGGGGCAGGGACGACATGGACATTCGACATGATTTTCGTCTTCTCCATGTTCATTTTAAGTCCTACCCGTTGGGAGACTCGATTGAGGCCTTCGAGCATCGTGCTGAGCTCTTCCATCGACTTTGCCATGACCACAATATCGTCGGCAAACCGAAGGTGAGTGATGTATTCGCCGTTAATATTGATGCCCAGTCCTTTCCATTCCAGAAGCTTGAAGGCATCTTCCAATGCGGTCGTAAACAGTTTCGGAGAAATGACATCTCCCTGTCTTACGCCTCTTTTTAAGGGAATCGCCTTCGAGCTCTGTTCATGTACTCGGACTGACATTATGGCGTTTTTATACAAACACTTCAACACTTCGATGTACCGATAGTCAATACGGCATCGTTGGAGAGACTCAAGCACTGCCCATGTTTCGATCGAATCGAAGGCTTTCTCATAGTCCACAAACGCGAGACATAGCGGCAAGTTATACTCTTCGGTCTTCTGTATGACTTGCCGCAGCGTATGTATGTGGTCTATGGTACTGTAGCCTTTACGGAACCCGGCTTGTTTGGGAGGCTGGAAGTCATCAATCCTGCGTTCGAGACGGTTCGCGATGACCTTCGAAAACAGCTTATAAACATGGCTCAAAAGTGAGATGGGTCCGTAATTCTTAAGCAAGGTGTTGTCACCTTTCTTGAAGAACAGAACCACCACGCCCCCGTTCCATGCTTTTGGCGTCGTACCTTCAAGCAAGGCGGAATTAAAAAGCTTCTGAAGGACTTTAAGTACCGGTGATCCACCCGCTTTCAGAAGCTCTGAAGTGATTCCGTCCTCACCCGGCGCCTTGTCGTTCTTAAGCTGCTTCAAGGCCATCCTGATCTCATACAGGCTAATGTCCGGAATATCTTCGGTATAATGTCGGGTCAGTTTGGCTCTTGGCCGCACTGCAAACAGGTTTAGTGACCGAATCGTAGAGCCGTCCATAGAACCTTTCGACTTCCCTTAACACTTCCGCTTTACTGGACGTTATGCTGCCATCTTCCCTCTTCAGCTTCGTCATGCGGCTCTGCCCAATAGAATTATCTCTCGCGAACACTTTGGAGCCTTTATTCTGCTCTATCGTATCTTTAATACGAGATGTATTAAAGGTACGAATATCGTGCCGCAAGGATTTCCAAATCTTTCTATTGAGCTGCCTATGTGACTGAGCATCATCGGGAGACTGCAGTTGTAAAGAACGTCGTTCAGCCATGAGGTTAAGGGTGTCATCAGAGAGTTTCTGAGGTCTATTGGTACGGGGGGTCTTAAAGAACTGGGACCCCACCGTATGGACGGTTTCTACGAACCTGTTATTGATCTCGTCCACTGATGCATCTACTTCTAGACAGTCAAAGCGATTTGCAAGTTCGAGTTGAAAGCTCTCGAGGTTTTGAATATGTGCGCGAGTGGGTCGGAGCGTAGATTTCATCAAACGGGACCTTTCAAGTTTAACGTTCATATTCAATGTGGCTCTAACAATTCGGTGATCACTGCCGGTTTTCACCCTGTGCATCACAGAGACATCATTGAATATCCGTTTCTTGTTGGTCAAGATGAAATCAATCTCATTTCTCGTGGAACCGTTGGGACTCATCCAGGTCCATTTCCTGTGAGGCGGCTTCTGGAAAAAAGAATTCATCATAAAGAGTCCTTCTTTCTCCAGAAAATCGGCCAGCCTCTGTCCTCTGGGATTCCGTTGCCCATATCCAAATTGCCCCACTCTCAACTCATCATCGCTTCTTATGCCTAGCTTTGCATTGAAGTCCCCCATAACAACAATAAAGTGAGTTTTGTTCGTATGTATGGCTCTACTGTTGTCCTCATACATAGACTCTACTTCTTCATCTGGGTGTGAAGAGGTCGGCGCATATACCTGAACGACCTTCAGCGAATATCGCTTAGATATTCTGAGTGTCAGGTACGCGACCCTGCTCGACACACTCTCGATGGTGATAATGTTGTTGATGAGTGACTTGTGAACGAGAAACCCAACACCACCTTGGGACTGTTGGTCGCCCTCCCGGTAGTATAGTAGATTACCAGACTTAAGGGATATCGTGTCCTCGCCCTCTCTACGGACTTCTGATAACCCCAAAATGTCCCAGTGTAATCTACTAATTTCTTCTTCCAGCTCAACAATCTTTTCGTCTGTCCTCAAAGTGCGGATGTTGTGTGTTACCAGGGCCAGTGGTCGTCGTAGGGTTTGGTAGCCGATCGTCTCCCGGGCCGTGGGGTGCCGGCAATAGAATGTTGCTTCTCCGCTCTTGCCCGTGGATGCAGTAGGAGTCTGCTAAGGGATACCTCCGAAAGATGGGCAGCAGCGTCTTTTCGTGTTTCAACACCTATACTGCGCTCGCCAACCCGCCTGCCAAGCGTGGCGAGTATGGCAACAACCCCTTCATGGATTTACAACATAAAACCAGGCCCCGAGTCCCCGGCGGCCCCGCTAATCCTGGCTACGGTAGCAGTCACGGTAACGGCGGGGCCAGGGGTGCTAAGAAGTCTTCTATACTAATATTATAATGAGGAAATATTTGTATTTTTGTGTTTATGTTTGTAATGAATAAACTCAAAAACTACTAGTCCGATTTCAAAACTTTTTTCACCATTGGAAAGCTACATTCACCTTTAGTGACATAGGATACTTCTTATCCAACTGCACAAAAGGAGGGTAATGTTTTTATTGAAAAAATATGCGTGCGATGCTTAGGATTGGTCAGCTAGTAATATTATCAAAGAGGAAAGATTTGTTTGTTTGTATTGAATAGGCTCCGAAACTACTGGACCGATTTAAAAAATTCTTTCAATGTTGGGAAGCTACACTATCCCCGGGTGACATAGGTTACTTTTTACCCAACTGCGCAGAAGGTGGGTAATGTTTTTATTGAAAAACTACGCGTGCGAAGCTGCGGATTAGACAGCTAGTAATTTCATCAAAGCGATTGTTATCTCTTAACATAAGTGGGACGTCAGGTTGTATGTAATCAAAATTGTACACAAACAAAAAAAGCCATGTTGGCGTAGTGAGATGTTCCCCGACATCCGATTCGGAGGTTTTGAGTTTGAATCCCGGTTATGCGTCAATGTATTATCCCACTTGAAAACCATGATGCATTGAGACGATTTAAAACAAAATCAATTACATTTTATAATGACTTCAAATCAGTTATGTCAGCCTAATCAAATGTTCTGAAATGATAATGGTGATTCTTCAATGAAAAACATCAAATTTCGATAAGTCATACATTGTTGTCCTAAGTAAGGTCAATAACCTACTAACGACAAACCTGTAAACGACTATTACGACAAGCCACTTTGTAGCAATATATTGCACTACCTGACCCGCCTGCGGCTTCGCACGCGTGGTTTGTCAATAAAAACAATACACGTCTTCTGCGCAGTCGGATAAAAAGTAGTCTATGTCCCAATCCTGGTCACAATCTATTCATATACCAAATTTCACCGAAATCGGTTTCGTCGTGAAACCGTAACAGACAGACAGAGAGACAGGTTTACTTTCGAATTTATATAGATAGATAAATGAATTATTTTATTAGAAGAGTGTGTTCAGAAAAATATAATATTTTTGGAAGATCTATTTAACGATATCACAAACGATGAGGTCCAGATAACAATAAAAACCAAACTACTCTACCAATTTTGATTAAATTTCCATGAATTCAATTTAAAAGTATATCCTTTTAAATTAAAAAAAAACTAACTTTCTAAATCGGTTGATATATAACGGAGGTTTGAGCTTACAACCATAACATCACAAAAAAAATAAACAAATTCAAGACTTTTAAGGTTTTCTTATGGATACCATTGTTAGAATTGGACCAAATGGAAATGAGACCACAAGGGAAGCACCAGCTTTCAAATAAATGAAGAATCATCAAAATCGGTTCACCCAGTCGAAAGTTCTGTGGTAACAAATATAAAAATACAGTCGAATTGAGAACCTCCTCCTTTTTTGAAGTAGGTTTTAAATAACCCCCACTTTCTTATAGTAAATTTACAAGGCATATCACTTAAATGTATCATCATTCTTCAGATCTACTGCTCTAATAGTCTACGAGTCAGATGGCTGTAACTTGTCGTACGAACCGACAGATGAACCGACAGATGAACCGACAGATGAACCGACAGATAAACGGACATGTCAAAACTGTAATAGTTCCGAGTTCTACAGATCGCTAGTAATAAGATCAACTAATCACGATCAAAAGCCATGTACGGTTCTGAAGCCTGGACGCTAACCCTGAAGGAGGAGAATCAGTTTTTAGTAGCAGAGAGAAAAGTTATCCGTAAAATCTTGGGCCCAGTAAGAAGAGAAGATCCTATAAGCCTGAGGGTCCGTAAAAACGCCGAAATAGAAGATCTTGTGGCCGAGCCTAACATCACAGGAGAATACAAGTCACACCGACTCCGCTGGCTCGGCCATCTACTGCGAATGGGTGAAGATCGTAAAGAGAGCATACTTGGGCCGACCGACTGGCCGCCGACCTGTTGGTCGTCCCAAGTATCGCTGGAACGACAGGATGGAGGCTGACCTGCACGACTTGGGAGCCGGCAACTGGCAAGAGATGGCAATGGACAGAGGAAAGTGGAGAGTTCTCATATCGGAGGCCAAGACTCACTTTGGGTCCCTGCGCCAATGGAGTAAATAAGTAAGTAAGTAATCACGATGAAAACTTTATACAGCCACGAGATTCTCCCGATTAGAAAATTCAAATTCCCAAATCAATTCTATAAGAGCGCGTTCACGCTAATTAAACATTCTGTGTAGCGAGTGTAGCATCGCTTAGCATTCAGTGCGCACTCTCGTTGGAACTATCGTTCTGTGTAATTACGGACTGTACGCCAGTTGTGTTTTCCGGTATCTTACGCAAACTAATTCTATATGTCACACTGTTTTGTAACATCGAAAATGATTACTCCACAAATCAATTTACAAAGAAAAATGCCTTAAAATTTTTAAAGAGAATATGCTTACAACTTGAAGCTGTGGAATCAATTGAGAGAAGAGCCAAGAAGCTCATAGGCAACGATGAGCTAGTTGATGCAATGTTCCTCAGCCTGGAGCATCGACGAAAGGTTGCTAGCCTCTCGGTTTTTTATCGAGTACATTTCGGGGAATGTGCGGCGGAACTTTTCAACCTAATCCCACCATTTCCCTTCTATCAGCGGACAACCAGACGCTCTGTGGGGCGCCACCGTTATATGGTAGAAATACCTCCCTTTCGCACGAAGCGTTTCTCTTCGACCTTTATTTTGCGCACCGCCAAAGAGTCTTTCCACGCCTTTCCAGTGTTTCCTGATATCTACAATCTGGGTATCTTTAAGTCGCGAGTGAATAAGTTTCTTCTAGGCAAGCGTGTACCATCGTAGACTGCATCATCGCTTACCATCAGGCGAGTTTGTGGTCAAACGCAAGCCTATAATAGGTATATAAAAATATTTGGTACACACAATATGACAGAGGAATTAAATGTGAGAAACAGTAGGTACAATTGAATTTATATAAACAGTTTTACCTATATGGCGTTCAGCATAACGTCGGATTAATTTACAATGCAAGAAAATGGGTATCGTTATCTATAAAAAATGTTTACGTTGGTATTTGATTTGTGGTCCATAATTATGTTAACATCGGAGGACATATTCCAAAATAATATTCTAAATTACTTCCGGCTGGTAGGGTTTTTACGAGTCAGTAGTGCAAATACGAAACATGTCGACCGACAAGCTGATGATTTATCAAAATCGGAATTTCTCGATTTTACTAATTTAGTCCAGGAATATTACGTCAAATTTATACGTATGTTTGTCGATGGACTAGTTCCATATTTGCACTACAAGTGTTGGCTCTTTGCTCATTAAAAATATAAGGTAGATGAATTCTGTTTGTCATCCGCTTGTTCTACGACTACCGTCGTTTTAAAAACGTTGGATAGGCGAGTTGGCCAAAACTGCCATGCCTCGCCCCGCGCGCCCCGTCACGCCGTTCCCTGACAGCGCGAGCGCCATTCTGTTGGCTTATGCGACCGCACCCAGCTGGTCGCATCTTCACCCTTGAATAAACTATTCCGTGAATAGACAAGCTTAACTATATTTTGGAACTACCGTGCAGTATGAAAACGTTAGCGCGAAGTGCTGTGCATTTTCAATTGTGCCTTAGAAGAGATTCCATAATCAGGACACTGTGCTGAACAAGTCCACGTCCAGAAACGTGCGGTTTGAAGTAATTAAAGTGGGTGGCATTCCTTGTTTGTCTGCTTTTTATAATTGAGCAAAGATTATTCTTAGAGCATACCTACTTATATTCTACACTCACTATTTCAATTTAAAAAGTCCTTCGAAATTACTAAACCTCACTTACCAGCGCCCTATATTCATCCCCAACAGTAAGTTTATGAGTCGACTATGCCTCAGCCCAAACTCGAATTTTATCCCCGCTTCTCCGCGCGCCGCTGTACGTCCTATCTCGCCGTGGTTCACATGTTTGCTGGTTTTTTTATCATTTAGTCTTCATTTTCTTGTTGTGCTTATTTCTCATTACTGCGTCTTTACAAAAACCAATTTGATATAAATTCTACCTAAGAATTATGTTATTACGTGAATTTCGTTTGGAGCAACAAGCGTCACGGGTACCCCGTCTGAAAGCCGAGGCCAGACTGAATCGCGAACTGGGCGTCCGAAGCGAATGGTTTTATTAGTGCAAAAGTTAGTCATGTTCATTTTATGGTAAAATTAAAATGTATTTTGAAAATTTAAACCTCAGGTGCTCTTATTTATGTTAAGTAGAATTAGTGTGTAAAGTTTCAAGATCTAAATTGTAGTATTCATCGCATAAGAACGGGTTTAAGATAAATTTGGAGTCATCTTTGGATTTTTTTTCTATCGAGAAAATTTTACGGAATCGTGTTTTCACAACACATGCGTTTTAGCACGTATCCTTAACTATAATATATATGAATTACGAATTAAAAGCACAAAATTTGTTGAACAAAACATTGTTTCTCAATAAGCGATTTATTGTTTCCCCAAGTATAGTGCGCCCTTAATGTAAGGGCGACTTGCGCAACCATGCCTTTATGTATTGAGTGAAAAAATATGATTTAGAGAGTTGTCCAATCATACAAATACGTCAAATTTATACATTTAGTAGTTCAATACATTTAGGGATTGTTGCGCAAGTCGGGCTTAGTTACACAACTGTGTGACTTTCAGCCGGCTAATGTTCGAAGCCATTGTTTTTAATGTCAGTAGCGTTGTTTGGTTTGGGTTCGCAACGCTCATTGTAATTGGTGGTTACGCCTAGTTTTGTTTATGGCGTGGCAACTCTAATGTTATGTGTTGCTTCTTGCAAACTTAGACGACCGTGAACAAATAACTAAACATTTACCTACTTTTACTGCTGAGTAATAAATGTTTACGAAGGTGTTTGGTTCCTTTTCTCATGTGGTTGCGACTTTTTGATAAAAGTCGCTATGATTCGCGAGATGATAACAAGTTATATAATTGATCGAGCCGAAGCGAGACCTCTAAATCAACTTGGGCAGATCGGCGTTGTATGTATGTATATTGATGTATGTTTGTCCGAGGATAACTTTCGAAGCGTTGATCCGATCATCGTGAAATTTAATATATAGGTAGGTAGTGATGACACAATTTTGGTGTAACAAAATGAGCTAAAAACGTTGGGGGGTTGTTGAGATATTGGGGTCCAAGAGGGGTAAAAAATGAAAATGAGGCTAACTGGTCAAATGGGATGTCAAATGAAAGGTATTCTATAGTTTATTTAGACTCCGTTTTTATTTTTCGTTTTTATTATAGTTTGAGTTATTAGCCATAATAAAAACTAAACTTTGACAAATCACACAGGGTACACCAGTGAACCCACAGTACTGTAATTTAGTATGAGTGTAGCTTAAGTGACACAAATATAGGCAAACATCTGAAATCCAGAAAAACTGCAATTTGTACTCAAAAAAAGGAGTCCCACATTACATGAACTCCCGTTACCTGTAATTTGAATGAAACTGTAGGTCAAGATGGGCGGTTGTTATTTCGTGGCACTAGTTTGATAGTCAAAGATTATAAATAATATTTATTTGTTTTAATCGGAGACTCGCTAGATCTCAGTTCGGGGCAAACCACTAGTTAAATAAATGCCATCAAAAGATAGGTATCAGTTGGTTCTTTTCACTTCTCACAACGCAGTGCTATCAAGTAAACTTTCGCTTGGACCTCAATTATTCGCGCAACCTGTAAAATAGTCACGGACTCGCGAAGTTTTAAAACATAGTAAGATTTAAATAAGCCGCATTAATCACAATATTATCAAATAGATTGATATTTTCAGAGAGAATACAACACTTATTATTTTTACAGATCATAAAAAAATATATAACCACAAACAACTTATTTATTTATTTATTTACTACAATTTAAGTAAATTTATTCTTAATATTAAACCCTGAAAACCGTGCAAGGTTTGTCTGGGTAGGTCCTCACGGTAGGATAACGCAAGACAGTACTAACTCACACAGCCAAGACAACACAGTACTCAAACCTCTTGTGACACCTGCTATGCTTATTAGCACTTAATACGCTACAAAATACATTATAAAGTTGTATGGATTAACAGCGGCTCATCACCCATCGGCCATCTCAATCTCGTAAGCGTTCTAGTGCTTAGCGCGAGCGGGATGCGCGACAGCGCGACCTTCCAAAACTGAAATGGCAATTTCGCCACATAAAGTTCTGAAACCAAAATACACGTCCTCTCATCTAAATACACAATGTTACACTCAAAACATTGTAAAGCTTACGTGTAAAAACAGGCCAGTTCTACACTACGTTGTGTATGTAGGACTAATCTGTGTAGTTTGCAAAAGGATTAAAATTCAAACACCATAAAAACAAAGAGGCATTAAGTATAATTTGGAACCAAAACCGACACATGGTACGTGATCCAAAAAGGGCGCAAAAGGACGAAAAAGGGCGCAAATGAACATTCTTCTAGTTAACAAGGGTGGGCTATTAATTAAAGGGTAGATTTACGCTCGTGAGTTGAATTTGTTTTGAGGAAGAACAATCATTTGGGTATTTAGCAGGAGTTTTGTGGCGAAACCCTTGGACGCATTTGGTAGAAAAAGAGCTTCTCCATTTTATTTACAAATGCTTACATCATCCATTGAAAATGACATACCAGCTCTTGGTAACAAACTGCAATACTAAGTCACTTATTCAACCGTCGTATATATATTATATAAATAGAAAACTTTCGTGATTGATTTCAATCATTTTTATAAATACGGGATTTTACACGTACCGACTTATCGGTGTTTCGACCGACATTATTTCGGTTCAATTCGTAAACCTTCATCAGGGTGAGTGCGATCCGCTCGGAACAACGTCTCGCCTCTGCGCACGAGTAGATGAGCGCGGTGGTGGGTGTTGCGTCAATAATAGCCCAGCGTGTTGATAGGCTGCGTCATCATCATTAGCATCAATGCTGCTCTCTTCGGTAGTTCTCAGTACAGGTAAACACACAACACTAACTATGTCTCTACCAGGTTCACTTACTCTTCTGTCACTTGCATCATGAAGACATGGCCTCCAGGCTGGCCGTAACCCATCCTCTATCTCTGTTAAAGTTCGGCACACGACTTATTTCTATCGCCTCTCGGGTCTTGCGAGGAACGAAAAACTTCTCCCTCGCTAAGACCCGGGCCTTGTTGAAACGTATGTAGTGCGTCGAATCAGAATCTAGGGCATGTTTCGCCACTGCAGAACTGTTGGAGTCGACATTCTTCATTGCACATATGTGTTCAGTCAACCTGTAGATATATTTCGTTTTGTTTCACTAATGTAGCATTTACCGCAGTGACACGGTATCATATATACGCCGGGGACGCCCAGAGGGTCTCTGTCCTTCGGCGAACACAGTAGCTGCCTCAATTGTGTTTGAGGACGGAATATCGTCTTGATGCTGTACTTATGGCGTAACAAGTTTCCGATCTTATCCGTTATTCCTTTCACAAAAGATAAGTATTACCCGTGCGCGATAAGTTGGGACCTGAGCGCGGTGACGTCATATTGGCGTGTTTGTACCGCCCGCAAAAAAGCGAACATAACAAGCAGGCGCCCGCGGCTTCGTCTTTGTTTTTCTTAACCTAATTTATTATGTTACTCAGGGAGGACGCTGCTTTTTATCTAATCTTTTTTACACTATTTGAATAAAATAAAAATACAATGTTTAAGTTTATACATTTATTTTATCTATTATTTACATTATCTCATCTTCGTCACTACTTAGTGGACAGGTAAACAAAACTGTTTGTTCCGTTTTTCGTTTTCAAAAAACTCTAACACTTTTAGCACGAGGTTTCTTTCTCCGCTATGCAAAGGTTTACCCTTCATAATGATAACAAAAACACTTAACAAGAACTATAACAACAAAACAATGACACAAACGAAAACTAAAAGAATTCCAGAGCGCGCCGTTACGTGACGTAGGCCAGTACGAGACTAAAAACCCTATTAAAAAATAGTGACGCGAACGGTACAATACGGGCGCCATCGGGGAAGTGCAGGGGAAGCGGTCGGGGAGTCGCATTCCTAGCAGGTCCCAAGTTATCGCGCACGAGTAATATGGTATTAACACACATCGAAACACCGATAAGATACTACATAGTATCTATATACTGATACTATATAGGTAGTTAGTCAAAATATCGGTATGTACTGATTAACAATATTTTAATTATTGATTAAAACAGGTATTTATCGCGTATGTACCTTTTTTACTTGTTTTTATTTTTATAAATACTAGTTTTAATCAATATTTATCTACAGTGATTGTAAAAGTTTGAAAAATACTATTAGAATATTTATTTATTTAGTACTCTATTTTAAATCTGTCTTGCCTCACTGCAGGGCCTTGCCGTTTTTATGAATTTACCTATCTGCAATCTTTTTTTTTTATGCTACTTATATGGCAAACGAGCACGCAGTCCACCAGATGTTAAGTGGCTACTGCAGCCCATGGATATCCACATAGAATTCAAAACAAGCTATTATGTTGTCTTGATCTCTATGTGGATACGTTGCCATACTAAAGGACTTAGCTGTTATGCCTATGTGCCAGTAATTACAGGAACATACCATTACCATCTAACCGGAGCACAAGTACTGCTATTTGGCGGCAGGTAGAGGTAAGGCGGTGGTGCCCACTTCCTCGAGCCCCTTCACAACAGCTCTACCACCAGTAAATGGAACCACCAGTAAATCATCATCTTAATAGCCACAAGACGTACTCTACTAAACATAATTTTTAATTAGTATGGAAGTTACAAACCAAATTATCGCCAATACAAGCCGCAAATTTAAACTAACTTGTGCAATCAAATTGTGTTATTTTCAACAAAATTTAACAATAATCGTTCCATTGTTTGTAAAATGAACCCATAAAAGAACTTGGGCAATTCTCGCGACGGAAAATTCATTTTCGATTATACTTCTACGATTTTCAATTTTGCAAATCGCACTGGAACGAATCATTGAAGGGGATTACTTCGACTGTAATTTGGCGTCTACAGAGTGATGCAAAGCAATTAGTTTATATGAAACCAAGTTAACATTTAATGATAAAAGTAAACAGATAAAAATGTTTATTGCCATAAAAAATACATCATTGATGTCAGGTTATTTAATAATATACAAAACATTAAGAGGTTGACAGCGAGACCCAAGCTGAGCATGGAGCTTGAATCTTGGGCTTCTATCAGATAACAAAAGTAGGTATGTTTATAAAAATTTAAGTTTATTAGATTTTTTTAATATCACTATCTGAGTATATATACTTTACAATTTAATTACTTAAACTCAAAAGTTCTTTAATTATAATGAAATATTTTTTTTGCCTACATATCTGTTCAGGTGGACAAAATTTGTTTCAGTTTCAGTTTCATTTATTCGCAAACAATACATATTGAGTCGGAACATTTAGTGCAGTAAATATATATATATGTATATATATGTCGGAAATTCATTCTAAAAGATAATTAAAAACTATTATGTAAAAAACTCGGAATTAATATGTACAAATCTAGGTAAGTACTAAGACCTTGTCCAGAAAGGGCGAATTCGCTGCCGATTGATACGCGCGTTGGCGAGATACTTGGCGAGACACTGCGCCCACAAGCATCGCGCGAATTCAAAATACGCGCGTAAATCGCGTGCACTTCGCCAGACTCTCCACTCGCGCTTTATTCGCGCGTGGGTCGCACGAGTCGAGATTCTAGAGACGCCTTGTTGCGTCCAGATTACGCGCGAACTTCAGAGAGAATGCACGTATTACCCGTGCGCGATAAGTTGGGACCTGAGCGCGGTGACGTCATATTGGCGTGTTTGTACCGCCCGCAAAAAAGCGAACATAACAAGCAGCCGCCCGCGGCTTCGTCTTTGTTTTTTTTAACCTAATTTATTATGTTACTCAGGGAGGACGCTGCTTTTTATCTAATCTTGACACAAACAACAAAAACAATGACACTAACTATAACAACAAAAACTACAACAACAAAACAATAACACAAACGAAAACTAAAAGAATTCCAGAGCGCGTCGTTACGTGACGTAGGCCAGTACGAGACTAAAAACCCTAGTAAAAAATAGTGATGCGAACGGTACAATACGGGCGGCATCGGGGAAGTGCAGGGGAAGCGGTCGGGGAGTCGCATTCCTAGCAGGTCCCAAGTTATCGCGCACGAGTAATACTCGTATCAAGAGAAATGTAGTGGCAAAATTTTGATACTAAATTGAGCGTTGGCACGCTCCTTCTGGACGCAACGGTCGCGCGTAATACGCGCGAGAGAATCGCGGCGAATTCGCCCTTTCTGGACAAGCTCTAACGTTCTTTGGATACTAGCGATTAATTACTTAGTAGTTTATTTATTTATTTATTATTCAACGTACAAAACATATTACAACCACTTACAGTTAAAGATTACAAAAATGCTGTATTGATCTGGATTGTAACATAAACACATGTGCGTACAGCTTATATAACTTACAAATCAAGCAGACGTTAAGTCGAAACAGATAGAATTTCTTATAGAGTTAGATAAATAGTTCTCTATTAAACATTAATTAGTGGCATTGTAGATTATTTTAAAACACCAATCACCGAGAAAACTCAGGCTGGTTTACAAAGGATTGTTACTAATGCCTGTCTAAAAATACAATATTTTTTCAATTAATAAAATAATAGATTTTCTTTTTAATATGTGATTTTTTTTATGTGAATATAAAAAAAATAGCTTATAAATATCCTTGTAAGTATTTACAGAAACAATTGATTTGATCTCTCATAGCTAAATTTTCAGATGTGAAGCAAAAACATTAATTAGTTTGTAAAAATATATAAATAATGTCTAAACCATAGGTGCAATGGGGAACATTCTCGCTAAAAGCGATCTCTTCCAGGCAACCTTTGGATGGACTGGATCTTTGTGAACAAATAAAATTATTTAATATATAAAATTAGACTAACATTTTTGTATGTGATAATTTTATTAATTAATACTTTTTCTTTAGTTTATTGAACCTTTATTGTACACAAATAGATTACAGAAAATACAGCTTACGAAATCCTATTACAGATTTTCACAGTACACTATCAGTTTCAAACAGTCAAACGTTTAGAAAAATCCATATTATACGCTGAAGTCCAAAACACCCTGTGAAAATCTTCAAGTTTTCAAATTATAATTTTATCGGAAAGTAAATACGTAACCAGTGGATTTCGTTTCGTCCCAGATATCTTATTGCAAGTTTAAAGTTTGATTGACTTAGTTTCATGGTGTTGTTTGGTTTTGGAAATGGTTATCCAAAATCAAACAACACCGTAGAACTAAGTCAGTTGACGTTTCCCAAAATCTTTTAACCTTACATATTTCTGACCATATTGATATTGATATAGCATTTATTTGTAATATCGAACACACACATCTGTCCCCCGGACACACTGAAAGTTTTTAGAATAGGCCAGTAAGAAAAGCAGCAGATGAACAAAATATTTAAATTTCGAATTAGGAACTCTTTGGGAATCTGTGGATGACTGTTACTAGACTATCTACTGTGTATTGTGTTCATTTGTGCGATATGGGTCAGTAGCCTACAGATTGTCCATTTCACGTAATGGCGTATAGTCGTTTAAATCCCATTATGATTGTGCTAGTTTCTTGCTCTGAATATCTGTGGGAACTGTATAAAATTAAGGTTTTATTTTATCATGAATTATGCGAATAAAACTTTAATAATTAGGCAGGTATTTATAATTTTTGATCGAGCGAAGCGAGATCTCTAAATCAACTAGGGCAAATCGGCATTATATGTGTTTCGGCTAAGGGCTATCCACCAGACTTCAGGATAACTACAAAACTGTAAAGGAGAGAACGCCACCACTCACCTTAGTCGCTTCGCCGCTCCAGAGGAAATAAATTGTCCGCAGGCGCCAACTGAGATTGTATTGTCTCGTCGCAGTTTTAGACTGTTCTCCAAACAACTTCTTTATTAATCTGAATTTTCCAAAACATAATCGTACACCATAAAATCTTCACACCAGACCAACCGAACCAATAATTCATCACACCAAACGTCGTTATATTTTTTAAAATCTATTTTTCTTTTTTCTTTCCGCACTGCGCGCACCAAGGAGGCCCAAGGTTCGCGACAGCGTTCCATCTATTACAAAAAGGCAATAATCCCAAAATCTGGCTCAAACAATATGTATGTATGTTTCTTTGTCCGAGGATAACTTTCGAAGCATTTATCTGATCATCGTGCAATTTGGTATATATATATATATAGGTAGTGATAGCAAAATTTTGATGTAAATGATGATAAAAAAAAAATAGGACTATCTGGTTAAGTGGCACATTTAATAAAAGGTATTTAAAAGGTGAGTCAATTTTGACCCCATTTTTATTTTTAGTTTAAATCTTGTAGTTTATAAGTTATTAGCCATAATAAAAACGGAACTGTGACAAAATTCACAGGGTACACCAGTGACCCCAACGTACTGAAAATAGGTATGCGTGTAGATTTAATGACACAAATATAGGGAAAAGTCTGAAATCCAGAACAACTGCAATTTCTACCCCAAAAACGTATTACCAATTAACATGAACTCCCGTTACCTGTACTTTGAATTAACCTGTAGAATCAGGTATTTGGTTATACATTTCGCGGCACTACTTTGATAGTCAAAGATTACAAATCATATTTTTTGTTTTTATGTGTGACTCGCGAGATATCAGTTAGGGGCGAACCACTAGTTAAAACGATGTTATAAATTAAACTTATGGCCATAGTTAACAATTTTTGAAGGGTGGCAAATTAACATGTATATATATATATTTACTGAATTCGCTAAACATAGATTAGACAAAGTGGTATTTTATGAACGAAATTAATTTAAAACACGGGTCGGGCTAATGGCTAGTATGATGTTATAAAATAGATTTTTGATTATTCATAATTAATTTATTTACTTCAAGCACATAGTAACTGTGGTGTATTCTGGATTGTGTTGGTCGATTATTGGTGGAGGGGAGTTTTAGTATTACGAGTCAGTTCAATAGATCCCTGTTACAGGCTGGTACTGTGTTTCATTTGCTCCCGGAACAAAGACGGCGACAAGACAGTAGCGATCGAGGATAAAAGTTGTGGTGCGTGCATTTATAAACAGTGATAAGCAATGTCTATCGGGAAATTAAAAGAATTTGACCTAAAAGTGGCACATGGTCGTCCTTTACGGACTGACTCGAGATGTACTTCAAAATGAATACAATTAAGGACGAATTGAAACTGCCGACTATGATAGCCGTCATGAGGGATGAAGGTTACGAGCTGCTCGTCAACTTGGCGGGTCCGAAAAAGCCTTCAGAGCTCAAATATGATGAAGCTGTGGAGATTTTACAGAAGCATCTAGAACCAAAACCGTCGGTATTGACGGAGAGGTATCGTTTACGGCAGCGAAGGCAGGCAGCGGGGGAAAATGCAGGGGAGTACGTGGCTGAACTCAAGAGGATGGCGCGATTGTGCAAATTTGGACGATTGCAATGGACGACATCTTGAGAGATCAGTTTGTGTGCGGGCCTAGTGACGTAATTCGTCAACGGTTATTTGCCGAGAAAGACGCGGATGCGATGTCTTTCGGTAACGCGGTG
Source organism: Philereme vetulata (assembly GCA_918857605.2). Lineage (NCBI taxonomy): Eukaryota > Metazoa > Arthropoda > Insecta > Lepidoptera > Geometridae > Philereme > Philereme vetulata. Next base: position 6,407,927 of record OU975470.1, on the reverse strand, counting down.
AAGTTAGCCCAGTCACTGGAAACAGCGGAACGGGACGCGCCTGCGGTCGAAGTACGGAGCGTGCCGGAGGCAGCGGGAAGCGCGGGAATGCACGCGCTGGAAGTGCGCGCGGGCCGAGCCCGCGCCCCGTGCCGTGGAGGCGCGCCACGCGGCGAATCGCGGGCGGCGCCGGTGACCGTGCGGGCGGCTCACTACAGGGGCCTGCCGCAGCAGGCAACTGCAGAGGCTGCGGAGCCACCGGTCACGTCTATGGCGACTGTCAGTTCCGTGACTACGTGTACAGTCGGTGTATGCGCCCGGGGCATCTGCGGCGCATGTGCACGGCCGGGGCAGATGCCGGAAACAGGACGGCAAGGCCTGGAGCGGGCGGCGGTCGTAGTTTCCACTACGGCAAGGCTATCGAAGCCGATGAGGACGGGTCGGATGCGTGCGACAGCGAACAAGATGACTACATCGATTTACATCAGTTGTGCATAAAAGACTATAAGGCGGTGAGTTTACCAATATCAATCAATGACCAAATCATATCGATGGAAGTCGACACTGGTACACCAATATCTTGTATTAGCAAGAAAACCTACGATAGGTAGTTTACCAATCTGGTTATACAACCCTATGATTTGTGTATGAGATTTTGTAACGGTACAAACATTAGGCCATTAGGTGTGATCGTGCCCCGGGTGGAGTTTCAGGGTACGGTGAAAAACTTAGAATTATTTATAATTCAAGACGGAACCACGTCATTACTAGGCCGGCAGTGGCTTACTGAATTAGGCATTTCGATTCCGAGTTTCCAGTGTAACCTGCAAGTTCTAGTAAAGAGGGACCGAGCATCTGTAACAATGTAAATAATTTATTGCACAGGTATAAAGTGTTGTTCGGTGGCAGTCTGGGAAGGTTCACGGGGGGCAAGGCGACGCTGCGAGTGCGAGAGGGGGCGGCGCCGATGTTTCACCGCGCGCGGCCGCTGCCTTCGCGCTGCGCGAGCGCGTCGACTACGAGCTGGACGGCATGCTGCGCGCGGGCATCATCGAACCGGTTGCCTGCTCCGACTGGGCTTCACCTCTAGTTCCAGTTAGTAAATCTGACGGTACGCTCAGGATTTGTGTGGATTATAAGGCGACTGTAAATCCGGTTTTAATGATCGATCGGTACCCGTTACCTAAAATTGAGGATGTTCTTGTTGTTTTAAATGGGGCTCAGTATTTCAGTAAAATAGATTTGTCACAATCGTACAATCAGGTTGAGCTGGACGACTCTAAGGAGTTCACGGTTATAAATACTCACCGAGGTTTATTTCGCTACAATCGGCTGGTATTCGGCCTTTCTTCTAGCCCCGGTATATTTCAACGTATAATGACAACTTTATTGAAGGGAATATCTAATGTGGCAGTTTTTATTAATGATGTCATAATTGGGGGTCGAAACGAGGCGGAACATTTAAAAGCGCTGGAAACGGTATTTCAAAGAATGTTAAATAGTGGGTTACGTTTAAAAAGATTAAATGTGTCTTTCTTGTACAGGAGGTATCTTATTTAGGGTATATCTTATCAAAAGATGGACTGAAGGCAGATCCAGCGAAAATCGCGGCTGTATCTGACATTGCGAAACCACAGAATGTTTCAGAACTACGTTCGTTTCTAGGACTATGTAATTTCTTTGCTAAATTCATAAGAAATTTTAGTCAAAGATTAATCCCGTTGTATAATTTATTAAGAAAAAGTAGTCAATGGAATTGGTGTAGCAAATGCGAACAGGCATTCAGGGAAGTTAAAAGAACACTTACGAGTTCAAAGGTTTTAGCCCATTATGATCCTTCCAAACAGCTGATTGTGACATGCGATGCCAGTGCGGCGGGAGTGGGGGGCGTTCTGTCCCAGCCGGACCGAGCGACCGGTCGCTTTTGTGTCGCGCACGCTTACCGTCGCGGAAAAGAATTACTCTCAAATACACAGAGATGCGTTAGCGATTATTTACTGTATGAAGAAATTTCACCAATATGTTTATGGTCGAAAATTTATTCTTAGAACGGATCATAAGCCTTTAGTTTCAATATTTGGCCCTAATACGGGCATTCCTATAATGACTGCGAGCCGTATGCAACGTTGGGCTATAATATTATCAGCATACTGTTATGATATAGATTACGTGAGGACGGACGCGAACAGTGCAGACGGGTTGTCGAGGTTGCCATTGCGTGATAAGGAACCGATTTCGCGCGCACTCCCAGAGCAGACGTTTTTACATTTTGCTCAGGACGCTTTTCTGTTAGATTATAACGAGATTAAAAAAAATACCGCTAGCGATCCAATCTTGAGTAGAATTTTAGCGTTTATAAGAGACGGGTGGCCCGCTAACTGTGACATTACAGGTATGCAGCCATATTTTAATAGGAAAAATGAGCTTTATGAGGAGTTAGAGTGCGTTATGTGGGGACATAGGGTATTAATTCCAGAAACTTGCAGGGATAAGGTATTAAAGGTTTTACATGAACCGCACATGGGCATAATCAAGTCTAAGTCTCTAGCGAGAAGTTACGTGTGGTGGGCCGGGATAGATGAGGCTATTGAAGCCATGTGCCGGGAATGCGCCACGTATGCGGCACAGGCTGACTCACCACCACGGCAGACTCCGCGCCCATGGCCTTGGCCTTCCAGACCATGGTCTAAACTGCATCTGGATTTTATGAGCCCTATTCAAGGGAAAACCTATCTCGTAGTAGTTGATGCCATGTCTAAGTGGTTGGAGGTATTTGTGGTACCTAGTACGGCGGCAAATTTTACCATAAATAAGTTAAACGAGTTGTGGAGCAGATGGGGTTTTCCTAAACAAATTGTGACGGACAATGGGCCACCGTGTACCAGTAGGGAGTTCGAGAAATTCGTTAAAACACGCGCAATTAAACATATATTGACGGCACCCTATCATCCGGCTTCCAATGGGGCGGCAGAAAATGCGGTTAAAATTTTAAAAAGAGTAATTAAAAAGGCGGTTTTCGAAAAACAAAATATAGATAATGAGCTAAATACATTTTTGCTATATTATAGGAATACTGAACACACATCTACAGGTGAGAGTCCGGCTATGTTATTGCAGGGTAGGCGGTTAAGGACTCATTTGGATGCATTAAAACCAGATCGCGAAGCTAAGATTATTCAATCACAAAAGCGGCAAGTAGATAATTCAGGGGGGGTGAATAGGTCACTTAAAAACGGGGAGGACGTCTGGTACCGCCAATATTTAAAGGCTGATAAATGGTTACCAGGAAAGGTAGAATCTAGGTTGGGGCCGTCGAATTTCAAGGTGATCGGTGAGGTAGGTGAAGTACATCGTCATATCGATCAATTAAAACGTAGGACAAGGAGTTCCATAATCCACCCAGATCTTGAGAGTGTCTTGTTAGAGTCTGACGCACACGTAGAAAAAGATCTCTTTCAAGATGCAGAGAATGGTGAGGAAGGTGCAAGGTCGGAGCCGGTAGCCAAACGTGATTCTATTCAGAGCTCAAAGAGCCCGGCAAATGAATCTGCGCCAAATCCCCGTGATCCTCCATCGGACGCGTCACCCAAAATCTTATTGCCGAAGCCTCGGCTCATAAGGCAATGTAGATTAAACAAACGTAATTAAAGATTTTAATTGTAGTGACTTGTATCGCATACATATAAGAACTACTCTGTCATCATTGGCTTTGATATATTGATATTCTCGCTTCCGTTCATACTTATAACACATACACATAACAATGCTTTCTATGTCTTTAATATTATGGTTACAGAGAACAAAGAACTTATTAGAATAGAGATTTTCATAAAAATGTTAGTTAAGTAGCTATGTTGTTATGACTTCGGTAAGTTAAATTTAGTGTAGAGGAATGTAGTGTATTCTAGATTGTGTTGGTAGATTATTGGTGGAGGGGAGTTTTAGTATTACGAGTCAGTTCAATAGATCCCTGTTACAGGCTGGTACTGTGTTTCATTTGCTCCCGGAACAAAGACTTTACAGTAACGATTTAAAATAATATAATTTACAAAGATTTATATTTTTTTAGATAATGGCTTGTATAAACATCATAATTTCAAACAGGACCTGCACTAAGTCGAGTAGACTTGTGCTGTAGATCCTGTTTTCGTTCAAGTGTGTTCCCTAATGTTATTAGTAGTAATTTTACTTTACTTTTCCTTTGGGTACAATTTATTTATGATTACTTTTAGAATTCGTTACTACAGAAAATTTACAGTTTTCAAACAAACCCAATATCAAATCCTAGTAAATATCTATGAAACAGCCTGTACAAATAGGTAAATTTATCATGTAAGTAGACTGGCGCATAGCCGCATAGGCGCTGTCGATTTCATGTTTATTATTTTAAAAATTGTTTATTGAAAATGTATCGATTACTGGATAATGCTCACGTAACCTGGAAAACGGGCAGGAAAAAGAAGTATCGATTACTGGTTAAATATTAAGGCTACCGATAAAACCCTTTAAAATATGTATATACAATTTCAGATGTGTGTTTTAAAATAATGTCGCACTTCTACTTTTGCTATATTTCTCTGCAACACTGCAATTTAAGATATTCAGTTCTTCTCATGAATGTTTCTAGACTCAACCTTTGAAAATATCCTGGTCATAGGTACTATTTCCACAAAAAACTAAATATATGAACTATAATTCTACTGGTATGCCGTGGATAGGTATGGGAAAGACAGTAAAATCTATCCGTTTTCGGGCATTGTCTAGCCTTATTCATGATATCTAATGTACATTCTATAGCACTGCGTACAACCAAGAACTTTAACTATGGCACCAGCAGCAGATGTTTTTGCTAAGGCCAGGCAGCAACTGCAAACAGACGCTCATGGCCTTATCCCTCTTTCCCCCTTTCACCACCGGACAAGCAGACATACCGAGAAGTACCACCCATACCTGGTCGGCATGCCACTTTGCCGTACCAAACAATTTGCTCCAACTTTTCTTGTTAGCACAAGTAAGGAGTGGAACTCACTTCCGGCGATTGTTTTTCCGTACCAGTATAATTTTAGAGTCTTCAAGTCCAGAGTGAATAGGTTCTTTCTAGGCAAGCGTACTTTATTTTTGATCACATTATCACTTACCAGCAGGTGAGGTAGTGGTCAGCGCTTAACTATCGTCAAAAAAAACTGATTTCTTGACCTATTTACAACCTTCTATCTACAATGGATAATATAAATAATATAATGTTTCAGTGTATTTTTATATATATATCTTATATATATATATATATATCTTTTAGATATTTTCTTTATATATATCTCTATAGATAAATAATCTTTTTATTAGGCTTTTAAATTTTTATTTGTTTATTTTTAAGTTTTTGATTTGCGAACACTGATACTGCCAATACCGCGAGTGCTTCATATCGGAATCGAGTTATAATTAATATTAAATTAATAATTATATTACTATTGAGTTAAGTAGTAGCAATAGACTAAAAAAGAAGGTAGATCAATATATCTGCCAATAACTATCTACTCGCAAAGACTTCAGTTTACCCGTGACACACTCAAAAACTTTAAAAATTATGGTAAATATCCCGTTTTAGTGAAAATAGGGTTCTAAATTTATATATATTCCAAAGTAGGCACTAACAGTCAAGTTGTACTGTACGTAGACCGTCTACAAGGTTGCTACGCCGAACACCGTGTACAAAGTTGCTACGCCGTAGACCGTCTACGAAGTTTCTACAATGTAGACCCTCTACGAACAGTCACTTTCTTTGTACTGATACTGTTGGATATTGCATAAGATCAGAAGTTATGGAAAGCTATGGAGGAGCCCAAGATTGGTATCTCTGGAAATCTATGGAAGAGGCCTATATTCAGCCCTGTGACGACCTGTGGCTGAATTAATGCTGGTGATGATGGATGGTGGCCTTTATTCAGCAGTGGACGTGATAATGCTTGATTTGATGATTTGAGACACATTTTTTAGGGTTCCGTACCCAAAGGGTAAAACGGCACCATATTAATAAGGCTCCGCCGTTTTTCCGTCTGTCAGTCTGTTACCAGGCTGTCGCTCATGAACCGTGATAGTTAGACAGTTTAAATTTTCACAGATAATGTATTTCTATTGCCGCTATCACAAAACATAAAAAACAAAAGAACTAGCATGACGACTTTTTACTAAGAAAACCAGCGTAGCTAAACTCACACATGTAAAAACTAGCACACTTAGAAATAAAAGTTATAATTGGTTGAAAGAGAACGTTTAAAAATACTTAAAACCATAAAACTAATTTAACGGATATAAAACCTTAGCTACTATGGAACATGGTTTAAAATTCAAAAAAATAAACAATAACAAAAAAATTAATTTTACTTCTTCTACTCGGCAAAAGACTTAGAAAACACTTTAGAAAATATTTTTATTTTAGTCTCTATTAAGTAGAAATAAGACTGATAATGCAATGGCTGTTACTTGATTACCCATAAAACAAAGCTACCAACAAGAGATGGCGCTGTCGCTAACGATTTTTGTTATAGTCTCTAACAGCAAAGTATAAGATCGATAATACATTGGCTGTTACTCGCTTGCTCAAACAACAGTGCTGCTCAATTAGTGATGTACCAATGAGGATACAAGACGAATGTATCGATATCGATTATCACCTACCTACCACGGGTAACGAAATAGGTACGTCATATTAAATTGGTGGTGGTCGAAATAAAAAGCTTTTCTTTCTTTCTTAACATAATCACAGGTATCCAATTCAAAAATACTTCAAAAAATATTATATTACTGGAATTTTATACACTAAATTATTGTTTGAGGGGCACACTAATAGTTTCCGGAATCAATAATAAAAAAATACTAATAATGGTCAAAAATAAATTTATTGTTTCTCAAAATATTCTCCGTTTGCGTCAGTGCACTTTTTCATAAGATTGAACTAATTTTAAAAACATTTGTGCCACTCCTCCGGTGGTGACGTCAGATACACGTTATTCAATACTTTTCGACAGCCTCTTCTGGTGATGAAAACCGTTGATCGGGTAATTGGTTCTTAATTTTTGAGAACAGAAAAAAGTCGCACGGTGCCAAATCAGGACTCTGTATGCTAGATGACTCATAAGTTGTACGTTTTTTTTTATTTTTTTTTATGTCTGGTGCCTTGGGGAAACTGAAAACAGAAGTTATAATAATATTTCACACCATAGGTCTAAAATGCATTCAAAAAATCATCAATAAAACAACAAAAGGAATTAACGCCCTAAAACTTCTACACCTTTTAATAGGGGGTAACTAATTAAAGCTATCGATAACACATTTATCAGTTTATTGGGGACACATCCCTAGTTGAGTAGCTTAAACGAGTAGAGTAACCTTAGAGTATGATTCACAGTCTATTTTGTTTGACGATTTTGCATATTAAACAAAACTAACAAAAAACAATAAAATAATACTTACCGGTGATAAGATATGCCCCCTTTTGTTAAATTTTTGGTTCGGCTGTAATATTTACACTCCAAAACGGCACAATATGGCATTTTTATATTTTTTTGAAGTACGTTTACCCCACATTAATTGAAACACGACTGAAGTGAGCGAAGCTTGTGGTGCGCGGAACTCCGCGTACTTGGTGTTACGCGGGCTCCGCCTACTTGCGACTTCTATTGTTTTTTGTGTTCTGTGACCACTATAATAAAAAAATACTAAAAACAGAATAAAACAAATATTTAAAGGGGCTCTCCCATACAACAAACGTGATTTTTTGGTCGTTTTAGTTCGATATTGATAACGGCAACAGGTAGACCCTTGAAATATTCACTGAATATAAGGTTTTATATTATCTTTAAAATAAATAATCAAATTAAAACAAAACAAATATTTGAGGAGGGCTCCCATACGAAAAACGTAATTTTATTGCCGTTTTTATAGATAATGGTACGGAACCCTTCGTACGTGAGTCCGACTCGCACTTGGCTGGTTTTTAGTTATTTCTATTCATCATCATCATATCAGCCGTAGGACGTCCACTGCTGGACAAAGGCCTCCCTCATTGATCTCCAGGAACTGCGGTTGGATGCGGCCTGCATCCAACGCCGACCTGCGGTTCTTACCAAGTCGTCTGCCCATCTTGTGGGTGGACGTCCTACGCTGCGCTTGCCGGTCCGTGGCCTCCACTCGAGAACCTTTCGGCCCTATCGGCCATCTGTTCTGCGCGCTATATGGCCTGCCCATTGCCACTTCAACGTGCTAATCCGTTGGGCTATGTCGGTAACTTGAGTTCTCCTACGTATCTCCTCATTTCTGATTCGATCCCGTAGAAAAACCCCGAGCATAGCCCTTTCTATAGCTCGTTGAACGACTCTTAGCTTATTCATAAGGCCAATAGTGAAGGACCACGTATCGGTTCCATATGTCATCACTGGTAACACACACTGATTGAAGACTTTCGTCTTAAGGCACTGAGGTATGTTGGACGAAAAGACGTTGCGAAGTTTCCCAAACGCTGCCCATCCGAGTTGGATTCGACGATTGACCTCTTTCTCGAAGTTGGACCTACCTTATTGGACTGTTTGTTCTAGGTATACATACGCGTCGACAACTTCAAGATCAACTATTTCTATTGCCACAGAAATAACATTCTGCGAACACTTTTGCAGATGATGATACGATTAGACTTGCCTATTTAGCCCTATGCCAATCGGTTCTGTCGTACTGTGTGTCTGCGTGGGGATCCGCGTGCAAAACTGTCCTACTTCCATTGGAGCGAGTACAACGCGCTGTCCTTAAAGTGTCATACAAAAAACCCTATCGACACCCACGGAAACACTCTATGAAGACTAGCAGCTTTCCTAACAGTTAGACAAACCTTCATTTTAGCCACACTACTGAAATTCCACAAAATGGCACCTTCACATATGGCAAACGACGCACAGTCTGGAAAACACTTAAAGTGGAAACAAACTTTGGTAAGCCATCGTACAACTAGTTAGGATCCTTTATCTATAGCAGAATAAACAAGGAACTGACAATTCTGACATACACTAGAAAAAATGTAGAAAACTCTCAAAAGCATGACTTATAACACAAAATTATAATGATACAGAAAAAATATTGATAACCCCAGCATGAACGTAAAAGTTTGTAAAAATATTGCTTTTTACATCTCATTTACACTCACATACAAAATACGCACAGATCTACATTTTGTCACATCCAAACAGGCTCTAGTATACAGGTCGAAAGACGTAGATTAATACACACACAAACACACATATATATAAACTCACCCCCCTCAAATAATACACACATGCTCACACACGCGTTTTGAACCACACACAACCCAATACACGATCACACACATACACCCGCAAACTATCACACTCACTCAAACGTTAACTGTTTCATACATAAACACATTTACGAGTACATTTACGTATATCTAGATGTACCATTGCTGAACGGAAGAGAACTTATCTCCCCAACAGAGGTATTTCTAGAGTGGAGGTAAGTGCACTACCAAATTTGCACTCATGTGTCTATCACATATTTTAAGTGTTATACATTTTTTGTGTTTTTATATCTTTTTTATACCTTGTTTTGTACACATGCGTTTAATTTATTTAAAATAAAAAATATTATTATTATTAAAAAAAATATTACATTAGTCAGAGTGCAAAAACTTATTGGCCAACGAGGATTTGATCCCACTACCTTCGGATCGTATGTCACTAGCCACTTAACCATCAACACTATAAGGCAACGAAAAAAGTCATCTATTTACTTATTCTCTATCAGCTCGATTTTGTCTGTACTTATGCTTCTGAATAATTCACTCGGACTAAGTGCAAGTGTAATGGGTACGTAGCCATTAAACCGGTACTGAGAACTGCTAGGACTCTTGAATTGGCTTCTAGTGCACTCTAATGAGTCTTTATTAATTCCTTATGAAAATATGTTCAAAGATTTGAAACAAGCATCTTAATATTGCAATGCAATATTTGCTTGGTCTACAGATATTTGTTCCGGATATTTTTCTATTTTTCTAGCTGACGAGCCCGCGGCTTCGCATGCTTCAAATTTTCCGTTCCAGTGGGAACTACGGGATAAAAAACTATATAAAACACTCTTGTCAAGGTGACGCGATACTTCATGTAAATGAACGACTGTTAAATTATATGGATATTGATCAGACAAAAATACTAAAATTATGATTAAGAAATGGGGGGTGGGAGAGGGTGAAAAATACTTTACGACATTTAGCATACCTACGAAATTTGCAAAAAAAAATTGGTCAACCCGTTTCAGAGAAGTACGACCACAAACACCGTGACACGAAATGTTTATGTATTTCATTAGTATTTATAAAAAAAAATATGTACATATATAAGTATTCTATCAGTCATTTTGTTCCCATAGTATCTAATAGCTTTGCTTACTTAGGGGCTGGATATCACTGTGTGAAATATCCAGCGTTATTATTATTACTAAATATCTGACCTGCCCGCGGCTTCACACGCATGGTTTAACAAAAAAACATTACCTCCACCTCCACCCTCCTATTGCGCAGTCGGTTAAAAGTGGCCTATGTCCAAATCCCGGTCACAATCTATCTTTATACCAGCAATACATAGGAAGTGTATCTAAAGAAAACCTCATAATTTTAACCCCTTACTTTATCCGCCCCCCTCCTTTAGGGATGATTTTGCAAAAAAGTTGAAACACATATTTCTTTATTTCTTACCAAAAGCCTAAATATAAATTATCAGATCCCTAACTTAAGGAATTATGGATTGCCCATACAAACTTTCAACCCCTATTTCACCCCCTTAATGACTATGTTTCGAGAAAACAGATAGTCTTTGTCGTTGTCAAACTTCATTAACGATCCGTCCAGCCGTTTAGTCATGAATAGGTAACAAACTAACAAACATACAGAGTTACTTTCACATTTACATTAAATGTATGGATAATTATTATATTTCACGGCGCGCATGCGTTGAATGTTTTGCATGAATTGTTGTTTCTGTGATATTAGAATTAGGTATATACATTTTTTTGTTATTCATTAATTAGGTAAGATGACAATGCCCTTTTACAGCAGCTAAGATTTGACATTATAAAATGCATATCTTGAAATTCCATAAAATATAATCAATGACTAATGCAATTCAATATTTATAATTTTTGTAACGTACTAACATACGCAGCAATCTATAATTCAAATTTGGTATTATAATCAATTCTTTGACAATGCCGCTCTATAGCAGCTATAGTCTTAAGTACCTACTTACTTATTAATCAGTATTAATATGCTTAAGATAGATAGATAATTCCTTTATTGCACACCATTAAATATAAACATATACCAGAAAAAACAATTCTAAATAATAGGTACAATGAGCGGCCTTATCGCTAAAAGCGATCTCTTCCAGACAACCTTTGGATGCACAGGATCTATGTGAACAAATAAGGACGGCGGCGTATATCAGATAATATTGAACAAGTTTAAATTACAATTAAAAATAAAAAAAAAATATACCTACTTAGATAATATAACATAAAATGAATAATGATAATATATGTATATATAATATAATCATAAAATTCCATAAATATTAATATTAAGATACATAAAATATATATTGTCTTACCTACATATATAACTTATAAAAATTTATAAATTAATAAGTGGCCTAGTGAGCCATGGATGTAGTGTATACGAAATGCTTGTCTGTTTCTGGCACCTCCAAAATAATGGTGCAATGAGCTACTTAGATAAAGATATGTAATTAATTATGTAATATTATTGACGTAACCGTTTCTATTCTGTCCCTACGGTTTGAATAAATGAGTATGAGTATGCAAGCCAGGCTGGTAAAGGTTGTTTGGAGCTTTTGGGTGCAATCTACGCAAGACCGATTGCGCTGGAAATATGGGGGAGGCCTATGTCCAGCAGTAGACCTCTGTGGCTCAGATGATATGATGGCTGCAGTTTTTATTTAGGCTCCGCCGTTGAGTCAGAGAATTTGACAAACGAGATACCTATTTATTTATATAAATCTAGGTAGCACAAGTGGATAAACCAATAAAACAAATCAAAACTAAATAAACTCAACAATAATAAAACAGCGCAGTACAAAAATACTCGCGCAAAAGTCCGGGAAGCATAATAAATAATTTAGTTGAAAAAGTTAGTTCAGTACATTTAGTTTTAACACGGGCTTAGTACGAGCTACGGGAAGTTTCTTTATATGGAGGATTATGTCGAAATGAGTTTTTCTACAGCACAGAAATAGAAACAGTAATTTAATGTATGAATGTAAATTGTATAGTTTTGTATGTATGTTAACTACAGATAATTTTAGTCTTTTTTCATAAGCATGCATTAGCACTTTTTATGCCCTTATAGTTTGCTCAATCTGTGGACACCGGGGCTGGTTATAAATACAGAACCTTATTTAGTATTAGAATTAAATAACCTAATTATAAAATTGTTTGTTGTCCTTGATAAAAAAAAATATATATATATATAATTAATATAAAATAGCCGGGGCAGGTCGAGAAAGCGTTGGCGTGACGACCTCGATGCATTCCAAGATGGCTGGTGGGACGTGGCTAGTGATCGTGAGATGTGGAATAACAGGGGGGAGACCTTTGCCCAGCAGTGGGAAAATATAGACAAAAAATATGCTATAATAACAGTAATAATTGTATAGTTTTTAGAGTTCCGTGCCTTTAATGAAAAAAAGGATCCTATAGATATATAGGATCCTATTTATATTATTTTTATAAGATATTATCCTATATCGAAAAAAGACCTATACCCAGCAGTGGGAAGAGAACGGCTGACGACGATGATAATGATACAGTCTGTGAAAAATCACTTTTTCTCAGGAACGCGTTGAGGTATCAATTTGAAATTAATATCAAATACTAAAATCTTTCAGAGCTGTCAAAAATCAAGCTTTTTATTTAACGCAATACAAAATACTGTACATTATGTACTGTAAATTATGTCGCATATTTTGATCTCTCATATTATTTAAAATCCGTTGACCTAGAATATTCATAATTATAAATAATTATTAATTATAAAAATGTGCCGTGGCCGTGGCGTGGCGTGGGGCGCCCGCAGTGCCGTGGGGCGCCGGCAATAGAATGTTGCCCCTCCGCTCTTGCCCGTGGATGCAGTAGGAGTCTGCTAAGGGATACCTCCGAAAGATGGGCAGCAGCGTCTTTTCGTGTTTTCAATACCTATACTGCACTCGCCAACCCGCCTGCTAAGCGTGGCGAGTATGGAAACAACCCCCTTATGGATATAGTGCAACATAAAACCAGACCCCGAGTCCCCGGCGGCCCCGCTAATCCTGGCTACGGTAGCAGTCACGGTAACGGCGGGGCCAGGGGTGCTAAGAATCCCCGAGAGACGATCGGCTACCAAACCCTACGACGACCACTGGCCCTGGTAACACACAACATCCGCACTTTGAGGACAGACGAAAAGATTGTTGAGCTGGTAGAAGAAATTAGTAGATTACACTGGGACATTTTGGGGTTATCAGAAGTCTGTAGAGAGGGCGAGGACACGATATCCCTTAAGTCTGGTAACCTGCTATACTACCGGGAGGGCGACCAACAGTCCCAAGGTGGTGTTGGGTTTCTCGTTCACAAGTCACTCATCAACAACATTATCACCATCGACAGTGTGTCGAGCAGGGTCGCGTATCTGACACTCAGAATATATAAGCGATATTCGCTGAAGGTCGTTCAGGTATATGCGCCAACCTCTTCACACCCAGATGAAGAAGTAGAGTCTATGTATGAGGACATCAGTAGAGCCATACATACGAACAAAACTCACTTTATTGTTGTTATGGGGGACTTCAATGCAAAGCTCGGCATGAGAAGTGATGATGAGTTGAGAGTGGGGCAATTTGGATATGGGCAACGGAACCCCAGGGGACAGAGGCTGGCCGATTTACTGGAGAAAGAAGGACTCTTTATGATGAATTCTTTTTTCCAGAAGCCGCCTCACAGGAAATGGACCTGGATGAGTCCCAACGGTTCAACGAGAAATGAGATTGATTTCATCTTGACCAACAAGAAACGGATATTCAATGATGTCTCTGTGATTCACAGGGTGAAAACCGGCAGTGATCACCGAATTGTTAGAGCCACATTGAATATGAACGTTAAACTTGAAAGGTCCCGTTTGATGAAATCTACACTCCGACGCACATATCCAAAACCTCGAGAGCTTTCAACTCAAACTTGCAAATCGCTTTGACTGTCTAGAAGTAGATGCATTAGTGGACGAGATCAATAACAGGTTCGTAGAAACCGTCCATACGGTGGGGTCCCAGTTCTTTAAGACCCCCCGTACCAATAGACCTCAGAAACTCTGACCCGACATTATACCGAAGATATTCCGGACATCAGCCTGTATGAGATCAGGATGGCCTTGAAGCAGCTTAAGAACGACAAGGCGCCCGGTGAGGACGGAATCACTTCAGAGCTTCTGAAAGCGGGTGGATCATCGGTACTTAAAGTCCTTCAGAAGCTCTTTAATTCCGCCTTGCTTGAAGGTACGACGCCAAAAGCATGGAACGGGGGCGTGGTGGTTCTGTTTTTCAAGAAAGGTGACAACACCTTGCTTAAGAATTACGGACCCATCTCGCTTTTGAGCCATGTTTATAAGCTGTTTTCGAGGGTCATCGCGAACCGTCTCGAACGCAGGTTTGATGACTTCCAGCCTCCCGAACAAGCCGGGTTCCGTAAAGGCTACATCACCATAGACCACATACATACGCTGCGGCAAGTCATACAGAAGACCGAAGAGTATAACTTGCCGCTATGTCTCGCGTTTGTGGACTATGAGATAGCCTTCGATTCGATCGAAACATGGGCAGTGCTTGAGTCTCTCCAACGATGCCGTATTGACTATCGGTACATCGAAGTGTTGAAGTGTTTGTATAAGAACGCCACTATGTCAGTCCGAGTACACGAACAGAGCTCGAAGGCGATTCCCTTAAAAAGAGGCGTAAGACAGGGAGATGTAATCTCTCCGAAACTGTTTACGACCGCATTGGAAGATGCCTTCAAGCTTCTGGAATGGAAAGGACTGGGCATCAATATTAACGGCGAATACATCACTCACCTTCGGTTTGCCGACGACATTGTGGTCATAGCAAAGTCGATGGAAGAGCTCAGCACGATGCTCGAAGGCCTCAATCGAGTCTCCCAACGGGTAGGACTTAAAATGAACATGGAAAAGACGAAAATCATGTCGAATGTCCATGTCGTCCCTGCCCCAGTTACGGTTGAGAACTCGGCTCTTGAAGTTGTCGACGCGTATGTATACCTAGGACAAATAGTCCAAGTAGGTAGGTCCAACTTCGAGAAAGAGGTCAATCGTCGAATCCAACTCGGATGGGCAGCGTTTGGGAAACTTCGCAACGTCTTTTCGTCCAACATACCTCAGTGCCTTAAGACGAAAGTCTTCAATCAGTGTGTGTTACCAGTGATGACATATGGAACCGAGACGTGGTCCTTCACTATTGGCATTATGAATAAGCTCAAAGTCGCTCAACGAGCTATGGAGAGGGCTATGCTCGGGGTTTCTCTACGGGATCGAATCAGAAATGAGGAGATACGTAGGAGAACTCAAGTCACCGACATAGCCCGACGGATTAGCACGTTGAAGTGGCTATGGGCAGGCCATATAGCGCGCAGAACAGATGGCCGATGGGGCCGAAAGGTTCTCGAGTGGAGGCCACGGACCGGCAAGCACAGCGTAGGACGTCCACCCACAAGATGGGCAGACGACTTGGTAAGAACCGCAGGTCGGCGTTGGATGCAGGCCGCTTCCAACCGCAGTTCCTGGAGATCAATGAGGGAGGCCTTTATCCAGCAGTGGACGTCCTATGGCTGATATGATGATGATGATGATGATTAATTATAAATATATTTATAAATTTGACATAAAGCAAGGTGTCACAGTACAAAATATACAAGGAAAAATCTTAAAATAGATAATTCATTTGTAGTTATCACAAAAAAAAATTACGCAATCCTTAGTGCGCAATCAAACTTGCACTTATGTTTTTGACGTGATAAACTTCTTAAAATCGATAAACGCCGTCTGCACGCACGAAAAAGTGTCACCTTCAGCCTGAGCCGAGCGTGCAAGCGAGAGCGCGGAACAAGCGATTGAGAGACACGACCGGTTTAAGCGGTCGGCTTGTGACGCATATATCTCTCTTCCACTTGTTATCACGTAAAATTATTGTTCGTAATTCTACTTTACAGACAACCAATGATTTTTTTAAATCACTGAGATGGCGAATAAGGTATCCTGTCATTTTACTAACACTTAATTTATAAATGTCCGCTTCATAATCAACATTTACAAAAAATATGAATAGACTAATCATTATGTTACAAAAAAATATTTAGCAAAAGGTTCATTTATGAAAATGATGATTCGCCAAATTTACATTTTACAACGTGACATCTGATAAACAGTTCATTTTATATTTATAATAATAGACTGAATCGAAACGGGGCACCCCAACTTGAGTAGGTTAGGTTCAAAAAGAGTGACAGAATTGACACGGAGCACCCCGACCCCACGTGGTCTTGTGCGTGACACCCCTAGAGTGTATATAAAGAGCGCGAGAGCCAGAAGCTCACGGAGGTCCTGGCATAAAGTCCTAAAGTCATACGAGGCCAAATTAAACGAGAAGGGGGAGGTAGCGATCGAAGCGAGTGAAGGTCGACTGTGGCAAAGTGTCACTCAGGAGCGACCTTAAGAGCTTCTGGCGGGAGCCCAACCAGAGTCAAGAGGGTTGGAGAAAAAAGTGGTCTATGAAAACGTTGTTACCCTTCACCCTTCCTGTTAATTTCCACCATAAATAAATGATTTCTTTTTTTCAAATTTAACCTCTGTGATTATTTGTGAAATAAAACATAGCTGAATTAAGAGGTTTATGAGACGAGCTGTATTCAAAACATTGTTTGAAAAAGAATAATTTTTGAGATAACATGTTTTATAAATGAATTGTACACAAAACGTTGGTTCTAATGTAATATTTTGTTTTAAGTATTTTGGATAATCATTAGGGAACCGGCAAATAAGCATTACCTTACCGTAGCCTTGGGACGTTTGGAACACCAAAGGAATTAATCACGCGTTTTCAACCTATTAAAAAATTGAAAACGTGTTTGGGGAAAGCCTTAAGGCATACGTTATACATACACACGGCTACACATAAAGCTATAGATTTCCAGTATAAGCTGACATCGCATTGTGTAGGCTATTCGTAGAATGAGAGGTCAGCTTATACTAGAAATTTATAGCTTAATGTGTAACCGTGTGTACAATACCACAACCTAATGTTCGCGGGAGGTTTGGGTTAGTTACTATAATATTCAATGTTCATAAAAATAATGGCAAATCAGTATCCATACTAATACTAGTGGTTCCCCCCGAACTGACATCTCGCGAGTCTCCCATAACAACAAAAATATATTGGTCGTAATCTTTGACTATCAAAATAGTGCTACGAAATTAACAACCAAAAGACTTGACCTACATTTTCATTCAAATTACAGGTAACGGTGTGATGTCAAGTGGTTACTATTTTTTGGGGTACACAATGCTGTTATTCCGAATTTTAGACTTTTGCCTATATTTGTGTTACTAAAGCTACTTTTTTTCAGATGGGCTATTCTCGCTGTTGGCCTCTGAGGACGTTACAGCGTAACCTGTTAAATTTTTGGCGAGCGCAGATGACGTTCAGCCCTGTAAATTTTTTGATGAGGCTACTAACGCAAGGGCACCACTTAGGTACGAACCTCTGCTTGGGCCGTTGCCAGGTTGGGAATAGGAAAGAAACACTCGGGTACATGTTTGTATCGTATAGGCGGCGACTGAAGGGACTCGCTGACCTCACCGGTGAGGTCGGTGTATCTGTAGTGTTTGCTCTGTCTAATGTAGATGACTCAGAAATCTCCTTAGCGTTAGCGGGGGTCTCCGAGAACGTGTCTCGATCGACGGAGGGTTTAAAGTGCGTTCCGAGTCGGTTACAGGCCTTTTTATCAACACTCTACTCCCACCAGCGCTTGCTATCTCGCTATCGCAGTAAGGCTAGTGTTGCAAGCAAAATAATATTAGTCGTTCCGGATATTAAAAATGATACAAGGTAAAAAGTTTTTAATTTTCCATAGGTAAAACCTTCTCATGGTCGGTTAACTAGAAAGTTCCTAAAATTAAAACTTTCTGGTTTATTTACGTGACTACGCTTACACGAACGGCCAGATAACGTTTTCGGACTATGATAATTAGCGTTATAATTGATGCCAATAATTTTGCAATAATTGAAGTCGAAGCGAGGTTGCGGGTAAGCTTGTTCGTTCAGTATAAATTGTGAGTATATTGTATTGTAATAAGTGTTTGATACACAATGTATGAAATAATGTACATTACCATGTTAATTGATGTAGGTACACCCCCCTCCATTATTGTAATGTCACAAAAGTCCTATCCATCCAAAGGTTGTCTTGAAGAAATCGCTTCTAAGCGATAAGGCCGCCCATTGTACTTGTTGCTCTGTGATTTTTTTATTTTTAAGTCTGTTTCTTTTTAAGCTCAGTTAAGCTCAGAGTCGCTCAACGAGCTATGGAGAGGGCTATGCTCGGGGTTTCTCTACGGGATCGAATCAGAAATGAGGAGATACGTAGGAGAACTCAAGTCACCGACATAGCCCGACGGATTAGCACGTTGAAGTGGCAATGGGCAGGCCATATAGCGCGCAGAATAGATGGCCGTTGGGGCCGTAAGGTTCTCGAGTGGAGGCCACGGACCGGCAAGCGTAGCGTAGGACGTCCACCCACAAGTTGGGCAGACGACTTGGTAAGAACCGCAGGTCGGCGTTGGATGCAGGCCGCTTCCAACCGCAGTTCCTGGAGATCAATGAGGGAGGCCTTTGTCCAGCAGTGGATGTCCTACGGCTGATATGGAAGTCTGTTTCTTTTGAAGTGTACAATAAAGTTTTTATTTTTATTTGTATTCATTCACCCGGGTTCACTAATGGTCGGAACCGCCGGCTTTGCGTGCCATTTTATTTTATTACTTAATCGTAATTACTTACCTTTACACACTCGTACTAACAATCTGATTATTACAGAGTGCCGTTCAAGGACATAGACAATTTGCAAAGTCATGTTTACTCTGAACACAGAGACGATAAAGATGATGTAAGAGCATTTATGGATTTTCGTCACATGAACCTGTTTATTTCGGATTGAATGAAGTAATTTAGATGATTTTTTAAGGAATCCGAATCTTTCATAACTGTACCTGAAGAAAATTTGGATGTTTACTTTGAACACGGAGACGATAAAGATGATGTAAGAGCATTTTTGGATTTTCGTCACATGAACCTGTTTATTTTGGATTGAATGAAGTAATTTAGATGGTTTTTTAAGGAATCCGAATCTTTCATAACTGTACCTGAAGAAAATTTGGATGTTTATTCTGAACACGGAGACGATAAAGAAAATGTAAGAGAATTTTTGGATTTTCGTAACATGTAACTGTTTATTTTGGATTGAATGAAATAATTATGATATTTTTTTAGGAATTTGATTCATTCAAAACTCTTGGGTTAAAATTTGAGTACTTTATCCTTAAGGAAAGAAATTAGAAAGGGCTTCATTTCCAAATTTTGTTTTGTTTGTAAAATGTTTGGGATTACATTGAGATTGAACAACTGCAAAACCTCACAAGATCCTAAAGGTTTGAACTTAAATGAGATGGTTGTGAGCAGTTTCATGTCTATTGGGTCAGGCTATGCAGGTTTAGAAGAAGTTAGTTCTTCCCTTGCAATACCATGTATGGCTGACAGTGTTTATTCAAAATGTCACGCTAAAATCTGTGAATTGTGGGAATTAGCAAAGGAAAAATGCATAGAAGAGGCTGCAAAAGAGGAATATGAATTGGCTATACAAAATGGAGACGTGGATGAAAATGGAGTACCTATGATTGTTGTCGTTGCGGACGCGTGCTGGTCTAAAAGATCTTATAAAAAAAATTATAACGCTTTATCCGGCGCCGACGTTATTATAGGTTACAGAACAAAGAAAGTCTTATACATGGCAGTGAAAAACAAATATTGTACGATGTGCACAAGAGCACAAAATAAAGACTTGGAAGCACCGAAACACGTTTGCTTTAAGAACTTTAATGGTTCGTCGAGCTCAATGGAATCTACCACAATCGTATAAGGCTTCAAAAGATCCATAAAAACACAAGGACTGATTTATTACAGACTTATAGCTGATGAAGATTCCAGCACGTACAAAAACTCTTGGATGCCAGACCATATGGTAACATTATAGTAGAAAAAATTTAATGTAGCAACCACTTGCTCCGTAACTTCAGCACCAAACTCGACGATCTCACTCGTAACACAGCATACCCCATAGGCCAACGTAAATTGCTTTTAAAAAATTTATTACGACTGGGAAGAGCCGTAAAAGGTGCCGTGAAGCATGCCGAACAAGACTCTAAAACCTTCGACGAAAAAGTACTCGATCTAAAAGAAGACTTAAGAAATACCGCATGTCATGTTTTTGGCGACCTCACATCATGCAAGCCCTACTTTTGCAACAAAAATACCACGGGTCACGCAGAAAACAATTTCGTTCTTGATATGAAAAGCTTACTTTTTGAAGCTATACAGAAAATTATATACAGACTCGTAAACAATGCCAAAAGCCTGGTCTTTAACGTCAATAGTAACATTGCCGAAGTCTTTAATAGCATTATAACAAAATTTATAGGAGGTAAAAGAATTAACTACTCGCTCAGGCAATCTTATGCAGGACGTTGGCTGGCTCTGTAGTTTTATTTAATTCAAAACATCCAACAACTTACCTGTATAAAAAATATTACACAAAAGTCCAAACAAGTAAAGTGCCTGGAGATGAAACGAAACATAAAAAGGTTAAAATCGGCAACAGCAAGACAAACACTTTATACATCTCAAATAAGGAAACAGTGTGCCACCAATAAAGATGTGAATTCGGACTATGGTGAAAATTGTCAACGACCTGACATGACCGCAGATGATTATGCGTTTGCTAAGAGTGAACATATAAATAAAATTACTCTTACAGAGCAACAAAGGGATCAGCTGGAAAAGAAGACAATCTTACAGAGGCATTCCATTGAATGGCACCAGGAACGCCGGTTGCGTCTTACCGCATCTGTTTTCGGCAAAATTTGCAAAAGAGGTCTCGTGAAATGTGCACCTCTTGTGAAAAACCTTGTTAGTGATAGCCATAAATTAACTTACGTGAAATCGATACGTTACGGAATCGAGCATGAACAAATAGCTTTGAGTCAACTAGAAGCACATTTGCAAAATATCAATCCAGAAACATTCAGTCCAAAAATAAAATGTGGATTAGTTATTGATCCGACGTTATTTTACTTAGGTGCGAGTCCAGATGGATTGTTTCAGGAAGACAAAATTGTAGAAATAAAATGTCCCTATTTTGCCGCTGGAATGAGTGTCGATGAAGGGATAAAATTAAAAAAATACGTTTTGGAAACGAAGTGAAAGTGAGTTGGCAGTAAACAAACGTCACGACTGGTACTAACAGGCGCAGGGACAACTGCATATTACTAGAAGAAGTGTCTGCATTTTCACTGTTTAGACCGATGTTGATATGAAAATTGAGTTCATAGAAAGAGACGAAAATTTTTGGAACACGAACATGAGGGACCAGTTATCAAAAATTTTATTTTATTTGTTTACTGCCCGAGTTAATTGACTCTAGAATAGAAAGAAAAATGGAGATAAAAGAACCGCACTATATTTTAGAAGGTATACAAAATAAAATTAAAATAAAAGACAGGAAAGAACAAGAAAGGAAAGAAAAAGAATTAAAAAGAAAAATTAATAACTCTGAATCAAGAAACCACAAAAATTAAAAGAAAAAAAATAATCCACTTCAAAAGTGAAGAAACTGAATTATAAATTTTACCATAACCAGGTTATGCTGGAACTGTCTAGTTTGATGTGATCACTGTACCCACATAACTCAAAAATTTGAAATACCTAATATTTCTTTATCATTTTTTAAGTCATTACCAGAAAAGACGTCAAATTATGGTAAATATTATATGACATTTAGATTTTGTCTGTGAGACTTTTTATTTTACAACCGATGAAAAAACGGAGGAGGTTCTCAAATTGACGCATATACAGGGTGTAAAAGAAAGGAGTGATAATACTAAAAGGGGTACTTCTACTCATGAAACTGAACAACTTTTCCCAAAGACTCCATATCGAATTCTCAAAAAAAAATTGGACTTTCTATGGAGAATTGGCCAATCAGCTGACCGATCCCCATACAAAATAATTTTTTTTTGAGAATTCGATATGGATTCCATGGGGAAAGTTGTTCAGTTTTATGAGTAGAAACACCCCTTAAAGTATTATCACTCATTTCTTTTACACCCCGTACCAAAAACCTACCAAGTCTTAACGCACATAACTCTACCTACTATAATTTAAAAAAGTGTAATATAAACTATAACTATCTGCCTAACTACGTGTTTATTAGCAAAAAATTAAAGTGTCATACAGAAGATAGCTCTGTCATCTCATTACTCTGTATTGCCGGCTAGCTCGCGTGGATGTGTGCGTGTAACTCACACTGAGACAGAACGTCAAATACCTAAAACTGTGCAAGCGCGCAGACACGATACGCTCCTAAACCAAATTGAATCTACATTATGTAACACTTAACTATTATAAATTTGACGCGGGAAAGTAGCCCGCCTGTTAACTTTAAGATTCCTATTATAACTAAATGTTTACAAAAAATAAAAAAAACATTACAAGAAATAGTTTACAACAAAAAAAAGTGGGTATTATAAATTTTTAGAATATTTAAAATAATGAAGAATTGACCCTTGAGCTGCAATGTTTGCTTGATCGCATTTGGAATGTGTGTGTGTGTTTATTTGTGTATAGTGTACCTAGTGTGTGTGGTGTGGGATGTATTTTATAGAGGTGTAACAATTTAGATTAGATAAAGAAATATAAGTAAAACGAGATATGTGTTTTAATACATATAATTGTGAATATGAGAAAGTCGGTAGAGCGGGTAAGATCGTTACGTTAATTCCTTGTACTTGCGGCAAGTCAACAGAGGTTGACGATAAACAACTTGGTCTACCGATGGTACACACTTAGATTATAGATTACAATATGATTTGTTACAATGAGGTTGGTCCGAACAGGCGTTGGCTAGAAGAGCACAGAAATCTTGAGGCTTAAGGTCTATAGCGCAGCAATACACCACGTGTTGAGTAATCCTAGTACAATAGATATAATTTAGTATAATAAAGTGGGGTTGGTACAAAAAGACGTCGGCTAGAAGAGCACAGGATCCTGAGGCTTATGGCCTATAGCGAAGGAATTACAATGTGTTGAGCATACCTCGTATAATAGATATAATTTATTATAATAAAGTGGGCGCCATCTGACGAGAAAGCGTCAGAAAAGAGAGAAATGTTTGTGGGGTTCAACCCGGATAGAATTATGGATTAGATACACCTCGTGTTATTTTTCGTCGACCGTTCCTGGCGTCTGCTCGGATTGAAGAAGCGGGCTTGAACTGTGGCGGTAGGCTTCGTGGGAAGGTGTGGTCCCGGTGTGCATCAAGGCAGCTAGCAGGGTGACTGACGATCGACCACGTGGCGGTAGGCTTCGTGGGAAGGCGTGGTCCCGGGTTGCGTCGAAGCAGCTAGCAGGGTGGCTGACGACCAACCACGCTTCTCGACGGCTCAGATGATCGGTTTGACGGGTGTCAGGTGTAGATGCGGAGAAGTAGGAAGAAGAACCAGGAGCGAAGACCGAAAACGAATTGCAGACTTACTAGTACTGTAGCACCGAATTTACAAAAAAAGTATCAGGGGTACACTGTCCAGCAAACTCAATTAATTCTGTAGGACGTTGGTTGGAAGTTCTCGCTGATGTTTCCAGGTGTGGAAAAGAGCTCTAGAAAGATCGACTCTGCCCTTATATAGGTGAGCACGTCCACCCTCTTTTAATAATTACTAAAAAACCGATTCTTCCCAGACATTCTAGAACTAAGTGACGCAATAAATTTTTGGTGATGCCATAAAAGAAAATTTTGATGCATCCAGCGTCACTCAAGACAAAATATTATTTTTTTATTTTGCATCAGTCAAAGACAAAAATTGAATGCGGTATTACTAATATTTAAGATTTGTATTTTGTTATAATGATTCTAAGAAGCAAAGGATTATTTAACTTAGGTTTACAAGAATGTTTAACTACTGATAATTAAAATTGATTATCGATCAAGAAGAAATAATATAGTCTGTTTCTTTGAGATCACGTACAACGCCATCTGCCGTAAACATGGCGAACTATGATGAGAACACGCTTGGATTTCAGTGTATTGGAAAATGAGGTATCAAGTGTTTGTGCAGTTAATACGCCGCCATGTCGCTAGATGTCATGGTATGTAGTGTTTTATAAGTGCAGAGTTATGTTAAATCGAAGATGTAACGTGTCGTGAAATCGTACACGTTACAGTGTTGTTATGTTTTAAAGTGTTAAATATCAGATCATTTGGGAATGGCAACAAAAAAAGAAGGTAGTTGACTAAAGTACAAATTAAAACACAATTAATTTACTCGCTCAGCATAAAATATTATTAAATAAATAAATCAAATAAAAATATTTTATTTCAGACAATTAGAGTCCATATCTTAAAACTAACATACACACAAAATATATATATATAACAACAAAGAAGAACAGCTAAATATACAAAAATAAAAAATAGGCAAAAATAAAAAATAGGCACTGGGTGAAAATAGAAAACACCATTTTGTGCCAAGGGTGACTAACTGAGGAAATTATTTCCTTCATTAATCACCCTCCGCACAAAACACTTCCAGAGCGGAGATGTGCAGCACTCAGCCACTGTCCTCAGGATGCTGTTGCGACTGCCCCAAATTCTGCTCATCAGCGATGCCGTTTTTTTGCGCATGATGGCGTGAAAGCCATCTGTGTGATAGTAAGCAAACATCCCCGATGCACTGCAGTATCGGGGCAACCGCAACATCATCCGGAAGATGTTATTATATTGGATGCGTAGGTCCTCCAAAGATCTTTTGGTATTTCGGACCCACAGACTTCCCGTGTAAAAGCTCTGACACTACGCTTTAAAAAGCGTAACTTTAACTTGTTCAGTACAACGGGAAAATCTACGAGCCAACATGTTACCTCGGACCGCCAAGGCCCTACGCTCCCTCTCAACATCTGCATCGTCTTTAAGATCGTCGGCAAGAAAATGTCCCAGATATTTAAATTTCGTAACACGATTTAAGTCCAAGCCGTTTAGGGTTATATTCAGTGTATAACCGGGACATTTACCGGCGGCCTTACAAACCATGTATTCGCTCTTCTTCGCATTATATATAAGCCCGTGCTCAACAGCATAGGCTTCACAGACCCTCAGTAATTCCCTGAGACCCCCCACCGTCGGGCTCAGCAGCACCATGTCATCGGCGTAACTAATGTTGTTGATGCTAACGCCGTTCATCTGGCAGCCGACACGCATGCTGCTCAGCCCGACGATGAGGTCGTTTACATAGAGATTGAAGAGCTTGGGAGAACTCAAGCCCCCTGTCTCACCCCACTCTCCAACCTATATGCATTTGAGAGAGAATTGGCCCATCTCACATAGTTGGTCTGATCACAGTTTTAGCCTGTATACCCAGGTCCCTCAACTTTCTCCAGAGCACATCATAAGACACAAGGTCAAAGGCTTTGGAGAGGTCAAGGAAGCAGGCGTATATAGGCGTCCTACGGTCTGTATAATACTGGACGGTATGTTTGAGACTTATAATCGCACTTTCAGTAGAAAGTCCGGGCCGAAACCCGAACTGGGCGTCATGGAGATTTAAATGTTTTTCTAAGCAAGAATCAAGCAAACCGTCCAGTATTTTAGCAATTATAGTTGCCAGCGAGATTGGGCGGTAGTTTTTAATGTCTGCGACATCCCCAGTCCTGTTCTTCACAATGGGCACTATGATAGTTTTCATTAAGTCTGGTGGTAAGTAAGAGTGACTAATGCACATTGTGAAGAACACGGCTAAAATGCTCGGAAGGTGTACTCCCGCACGCCTTAAATGCTCAACACTGAGCCCGTCATGCCCGGGAGACTTGCCGCCGCTCATTTTCCTCATGACCTCCCTAACCTGTCCTGCAGTAAAAAGAACAAGCGGCTCATCGCCCGCACACCCAGACACATCCATCGAGGCAGATGAGGGTCCTAGCGGCGAGGACACTTTGAAGTGCTCCATGAACATATTAGAGATGTCCACAGCTTCACTCATTCCACCCACATTCACCGGGAGGCCAGGCCTAATCTCCTGCTTTCCAGTAGCTTTCCAAAACTTACTAAAGTCATTTGCCGATCTGTGTTTAGCCAAAGTGTCCATCTTTAGTTGCTCCTGGTTTTTCTGACACCAACTCAGGCGACTTTTGAAAATTTTTCGTGACTCGACCATTTCTTTATAAATCAGTCCTGAAGCAGGTCGGTTATATAAAAACCAATTTTTAAACTTAAGCCTGGCCTCACGATGGGCCTCACCAACATGCTTATTCCATCCACACAGTTGTCTCTTCTTGGTATTTTTATTATTTGCCTTCCTACTTGTTCTCACGGCCGCGCTACACAAAGTATCAACAATATTATTATACATTTTGTCTAGCACAAGCGTATGTTCCGCCAAACCACATGACCCACGACTGCACTCCAGAAACTCAATAGGAAAATCAATGTCACGAAGTCTATTGTGACACATCTCCTGGTATTACCTATTTGAGACTCATTTCTCACTCCCCATATTATTGAGCTACAGGGCAAGGCGTGCGTCACTATTTTAGGTCTCACAATATTTAAATTACATTTAACAAATATAGGTAGATGATCGGATACGAAAACATCTTCTATGACACCTACCTCAACAACAGTTTGCCAGGCCGACAGTGATACAACACAGTGATCTAGCCATCTCCTACAACCGTGGGCTTCGCTGACAAAAGATTAGGTATCCGACGACGTACGACGGCCTAGTTTTTCAAAATCAGCACAGATCCAAGATTGATCCAGACAGAAATTTCACAGTTCGTCATAAAATAATTCGTAGGGGTGAGCATTAAAATCCCCTAATATATATACACTTTCGACATCTCCACTCGCTACAACTGCACTAATTTCACCCAGTACCTCAGAAAAAATTGGCAAATTATCCAGCGAGTCGGTTGGCATATATACCGAGAATATAATAATAGAACGCCCACTAATCGTAGCTCTGATGGCTACCAGACGGGCGCTATTACACTCTAGGACCGTTACATTTTCGAAAATGTTTTTCCTCCAAAGAATGGCCACTCCCCCGTATGGTCTTCCCTTCAACAGACATGAAGGTACATGAAATACACAAAACGCCTGAACGTAATACCACTTGGCCACAGCTTATCGTTTAAAAACAAGTCTAATTTACACTTAGAAACGTACAGCTTATAGGCATTATATCTTTTAGTTTTCTTCATATTTATCTTTTTAAGAGATACAATTTCGTTTGTTCTGTCTTTTATATAAGAAATTATATCCTAATTAAATCATTATTGCATGCAGTCTATCATCTGTGATTCTAGTAGCACTAAGTTCTAACATTTATAAATGTAACCGCTGGATGTTGTCAGTGTATGCTGTGTTGATGATTCTTATTAATAAAAAAAAAAGTGCAGATGAACCGGTTCCAAAAATAATCTACAAACTGTTTTTAAAGTGAGTTTACACGCAACGGTTACATGGCAGCAGTTTATTAGAAGAATTTTAAAAGACGTTTTTAAAAGGCGTTAAAGCTCATCTACCTGTCATCGACAATTGGGTATCACGCACCACACGCTTCACGTGATCTTTTCTACCCCATACTTGCAAAATGTGGAATGAGCTACCATCTGAGGTTTTCCCGTTAGGCTACGACATGGCACGCTTCAAGAGAAATGTAAAGAGGTTTCTACAGTGTAAGGAACGCATCGACAATACCCCGGGTGTTGCCGGTGTCAATAGGCGACGGTGACCGCTTACCATCAGGTGGGCCCTAAGCCTGTTTCCCCACGAATAACATTAATAAAAAAAAGGAAATGTCAAAGTTAATGTTCATAAAAATATATTTATTTATTTTAAATATATTTATCAAAATTGAAAGTTTAATTCCCTTTTTAACCGACTTCAAAATAGGCGATTATTGTATCAACTTGGCCTTCGTTTCTACATACAACATGTCCAAGATTCGTTTACCAAAAAATTGTAAGGACTCTCCAAATTATCCCATAAACCAAGTGGGCCCACTTCCGCATATTTCACTATTACATACCCAATTATCATTTGAAGTCACCAATTACTGGGGACCCAATTTTGCGGGGTATTACCCATTTCGGCATTATTAGGAAATTATATGGGATATGATTGAATGAAGCTCTGTGTCGTGAAATTTGGGTGCGGTGAAGTGTTTGGTTACCTAATTTTACTAGTGATCTTGTTTGAAATATATTGCTGGACATTTCAAACAGCGCTATCTAGCCCCAAACTAAGCAAAGTTTGTAAGCCGGCTTTAGAAGAGATCATCATATCAGCCGTAGGACGTCCACTGCTGGACAAAGGCCTCCCTCATCGATCTCCAGGAACTGCGGTTGGAAGCGGCCTGCATCCAACGCCGATCTGCGGTTCTTACCAAGTCGTCTGTATGTAAAATGTATTTTATCGTACTTACTTAAATAAAAGTTTTGGTACATATCTATGGAAATGGTTATGAGACTAAAATCTGCTGAAAAAAAAATCAGTGATTTTGATGAAATATCTAACAAAATTTTGGCAAAATTGCGCCTTTGTGGCTTTTCGCTCTACGGCGACGATATGCCCAATATGCCCATGCTATAATGGAATTTATATTGCTAGATATAAGCCTCTTATTAAATACGATATTCTCTCTGGCCTTTGGCGAGTCTTGTCTATAATTACAAAAGGATGTAATTAATAATAAATAGGATCCAAAGGTTGTCTGGTGGAGGTCGCTATTTAGCGATAAGACCAGCAATTGTATCCATCGATTTACGTAGCTATTTTTGTTTGTTTTGTTTTATGGTGTCTGTATAGGGGTATGTACCAAACAGTAAGAAAAGCTGGGGTAAGATTGCTAAGGGATGCTAACTGGGTTGGAGACTCTAAAGAGAGATAAATAACCGATCTAACCGTACACTAATTTATTGCTTTCATCACAAATTCGAATAATTATTGTAACTAGGGCAATGCATGCTATGCTAAAAGTAAATATACTATTTACACAAGTTTGAGCTGATTGTACATGTGTGCGTTAGCTCGTACAGTGTCCATTATAGAATTATCTTATCTAATCTAGTTAATTCCTGCATTATGAGGTAATTTTTATAAGGTTCAAAATGTCTTTAATAATAATAAATATTTACATGACCAAAATAAATAAGAAAGAGTTCAATCATCTAAAGACCGCTGACAACGATCTATAGATAGCTCAACTACTCCAGATTACTACCAAGTGGAAGTGTCCCCAAGACACTGGCTGCATTGCCCCGCTATATTGCAATGCTTATGCGTTGGCCCAGATATGCGCCAGCTCTCGGATTACACGACGCTTCGACCAGACGCCCCGAAAGAATTTTGAAAACGCGATGGGCCCTGGTACCCCATAATTAAATAGCTCGAGGATTTATATGTTCTTATTATGGACATTTTCGTTTCTCTTCCTTAGCGTGCAGACCCACGAATATATCCCACGAGGGAGTAGTCAGAGGCAAATCCAAACATACGTTAGATACATGCCCATCTTTTGCATAGAAAATAGATTTCTAACCCATAACAGTAGCACATGCCTCGATTTTTTTTTGGTTCTAGTACATGCCGGTTTCTTCACGAGCTAATTCAGCTTTGAGCTAATTAAGTTGTGCAAGTTCCGTTCTTGCAAACGGACGTTCCAAGTGAAACCAATCATACATTTGGTACTGATATGCACTTGGCTTAGGCCCGTGCAGCTCAGGTATATCCCCGGTTAAAGTAGAACCAAGTGTCAAAAATACAACCCCAAAATAATAATAATACAGCCTTTTATTCGGACAAAGTTATACAATTGTTTCTTACACTACCACACTGTTAGATAAATGTTTTATAGTCTGCCGAGTCCGGCCCTCTTTTTATGTAAAGTGTACGGGGATCGCCTTTCCCCTTGAGTTTCGGACTGCGAGGCAGCTAGTACCCTGCGCCGTGAACTGATAGACCCGACCGGGTTCAGCAGCACTCGCGGTACCAGCGTCGCCTCCCAGTCCTCGATCACGTGACGGTGATTACAATTATTCGCATATTTGGTTCTTCTTAACTTTCTGTAAGTTCGTTTGCCAGTTGGCAAAGGCCTCCTCCAACCTATTCCACTCCGATCTCTCTCTGGCTACTCAGGTTGATAAGAAGTAAACAATTTAAAAAAAAGTTCGATATTACAAACAGAAAATGTAGTACCTATCCCGAATAAAATACCTAATAATGTTGCTGAGGTCACCCTGGAAATCTATGATGATGATGTTCATGATGAAACTCCTAGTAAGCTAAATAGATTTTACTCGAGATACGTTGTTTATAAAAGAAATGATTGTGTTAGACATTTTAAACATACATTTTAGGAATCAGAAGCGGTTTAAAAAATATCAATTTTATTAACCTAAAACTGAATTAAACAGGAACAATTAAAACTAAAAAAACACTTTAGCCCAAAAGAAAATGAGAATTATACAAAAATAAATCTATAGTTCGTCCACGGAACACGGTAGTTCGCGGCGAAAAAGCATGCCCCTCACCTCGCGTCGTCTGTATTTATAGGGTTTGCCAGTATGTACTTCGAAGCATTTCTATGTATTTCTAGCATTTTTATTAATAAGTTTTTGCTTCCATAAAGCCTCTTATTGTGCGTCATATTATAAAAACGTTACTATATGCCTAGGTTTTATCGTAAATCCCTTTAATATACTTACCGCGAGTATTTTTTACGTATTTTTGCTCAAAAGATTGCAAGCTCAAGAAAAACCTTTTTATTTTCTTTATAAAAATAACAGAAACAGATAAATGTTGCGTACTCGTGACTTCGCTTACCCATGAGTGATTTGAGTAAGTACTCTTAAGGAGGGTGTCCATGCTTCAATGTAAAACATAGATAAGATCATATAAGATTATTAAGCAGCTGCTGCGTTTGCCGAAGGACAGATACCCTCTGGGCGTCCCCGGCATATATATGAGCCCGTTTGACTGCGGTGAATGTTACATTGATGAAACAAAGTGAAACGTATCTACCAGGTTGATTGAA
The DNA here is from genome assembly GCA_918857605.2 of Philereme vetulata. NCBI lineage: Eukaryota > Metazoa > Arthropoda > Insecta > Lepidoptera > Geometridae > Philereme > Philereme vetulata. The sequence goes on along the minus strand of OU975470.1, from coordinate 6,376,426 downwards.
CACATACGTGCAATGAAGAATGTCAACTCCAACAGTTCTGCAGTTTTGACAAGGCCTGGGTCTTAGCGAGAGAGAAGTTCTTCGTTGAGAGGCGATTTATATAAGTCGTGAAACAAACTTTAACAGAGATAGAAGATGGGTTCTACCTGGAGCCTGGAGGCCATGTATTCATGATGCAAGTGACAGAAGAGTGAGTGAACCTGGTATAGTTAGTGTTGTGCGTTTGCCTGTATCAAGAACTACCGAAGAGCGCAGCAGTGATGATAATGATGATGAAACCGCCTGTCAACATATTGGGCCTCCGTTGACCCAATCCCTATCATCCCGCCCTTCTACTCGCGCGCAGTGCGAAGCGAGACGTTATTCGGAGCGGATCGCACTCACCCTGATGATGGTTCACGAATTGAACCAAAACATTGTCGGTCGAAACACCGATAAGACGGTTCGTGATAAATTCCGTAATTATAATAATGAGATAAGATAATAGTTTAATTTTTGTTACTATGTATTTCGTTTGGCCACAATTTCACCTCATGTTATGCGATGATGTGGTCTAAGTTGGAGCACGGAGATCTAGAAGACACCTATTCACTCTTACCTTAAAGAGACCGGCCACCTAATTACGTAAAATTAGCTACAAGAATGCGGTCGCGAAACGTCAAATTTACTATAGTAATAATGCTGGATATTTCACACAACGCTATCGAGCCCCAAAGTAAGCAAAACTTGTAATATGGAAACCAGATAAGTAATATTATATACCTATATACTTGTTTTTAAATATTTATCATGCAAACACTTGTTCCGCGACAATTGCGATTAAAAAGGTATTGGCGGTACTGAGCCGTGTATTACGCTGTGACGCATGAATATTTGCATCATCTATAGATATTTGTTCCGGGTTTGGTTTCTCTATGTGGTAAGTATGTGTTTACAAAAAAAAAAGGACATACGTATTCTATCAGTTATCGGGTTTCCATAGTACAAGCTTTGCTTAGTTTGGGGCTAGATAGCGCTGTGTGAAATGTCCACCATTATTTATTTATAACAACTATTTAAGGTTAGATGCCTTCCTAGATTCATGTCATTGGGATGATTATAACATTAAGATTATCATATACTCGTAAGTTACGGATAACACAATTTCAAATAAATATTACTATCATTTAGGACGTTACATTGGATAAAAGTTGAAAACAGAATACAAAATAAAGTCAAAATCAGACATTTATTGCGTACATGTGGTTTTACATAGGTCTTATAAGTTTTTCCGTTTCAAGCATGAACCCTGCAAGGGCACTGCAATTCTTCGCTAGGGGGCGAAGTGTCTACTTAAATACTGGGTACATTAATTAAAGGTTATATATACAAGAAATTAAATGAATAAAAATAATAAACAAATTAAATCAATAATATAAATCAGGCAAGATAAGGAAATCGATCGCCGTATCGAGAATGCCTGGAAGAGCTACTGGTCCATGAAGGTGACCTTCCTCTAACACTTAAGCGCCAACTCATAGACATGTGTATCCTGCCCATCCTAACTTACGGTGCGCCGACATGGTCTCTGACTGAAGCCCAGAAGTCAAAGCTCAATATTTGTCAAAGGGTAATGGAGCGCAGCATTCTCGGCTGTAAACGTGTTGACCGAGTGCGCGCTCACTTACCGGCATTGCAGATGTAGGGAAGAGATCGACTGGACTTAAGTGGGAATGGGCGGACCACGTTGACCGAATGCACTCCGAGAAATGGGCCCATACAATGAACGCCTGAAGACGGAAGGCGACGTCGGGGTCGGCCGAGAAAGCGTTGGTGGGACGATTTCGACACTTTCCAAAGAGGATGGTGGGAGATAGCGACAGATAGGGATGCTTGGAGGGATTTGGAGGAGATCTTTTCCCAGCAGTGGGACCTGGTGAAAATCTTCTTACTTATAAAATAAACTATACCCCTTACTTACTGCTTAAATATCGATATCTACATAAAATAAATCCGTATTAGGATTGTTCCTCGAAAAACTCTTGCAGCTAATAAAAACTACGTTTAACTAAATATCTCACAATCATCAGAACTAAAACTAAAGCAACAGACGCAGTCCGACGGATCTCGGTCTCAAATAGAAATGGGCGAGCCACCTGCAAAAGACAAAAGCGAACCAATGGTGACAAACTACGACGAACTGGATCCCTCGTGGTACAAAGCGCAGAAGGGGATGGCCGCCAAAAAGATGGAACGATGACATTGTAGAAGTGGGCGGAAAAATATGGCAAAGGCTTGCTAGAGACCGGACAAAGTGGAGTCAATTGGAGAAGGATTTACCGCCACAGGTGGTTCATATACGAGTACGACAGAAAAAAGCAATGAAACAGTAGAACTAGTTAAGTTATTGTTTATTTTATATTCGTTTTCATATCTATTTACTTAATTTTATTTTATATGTAGTGAAGTGGAAATAAAGCTTTTTATATTTTTATTTATATATTTTACTAGCTGACCCGCCGAACTTCGTACCACCTTGACATGCATATGAAGCGGGCTGCCAATGTACGTTGCCCCGGTAAAATTGGCAATCGGCCATCATTAGCTGCATCTATGTATGAAAAAATGAATGTCTTCTTATTTTTTTGCGTCAATTTCTCCGATGTTTTAATAGCTATTCTACTATTAAAGACAAATCCAACAAATTAAAAATCATGAGATCGGTCCAACCGTACTTGAGTTATAAACGGTGTAACTAACCCAACTTTTGTTATATACTCGTATATACACGGTGTCCTTTTAATCACTGTTTTCCCAGAACAAACGTTGTTCAGACCATGGTCTACTAACAGTTTATAACATTAAACAAGATAATTAAAAAAAAATCTAGGCCTTCTCAAATAAGCCTAATTTTGTTCAAAAACTAGCCGTGACATAAAGTTCATTGGCACACTAGCCGTAGCGTACCTACTATTATTGTTTTTGTGGCGATACGGCGGCATGTTGCAGGGTGTAATGTTAAAATAGGCGTTTTAAGTTCGCAATTTTTTATGTTTTTCAAAGACCGATTACAATTTTTTTTTCAATTTGAGGTTATAAACCATTAGTAGACCATGGTCTGAACAACGTTTGTTCTGGGAAAACAGTGATTTAAAGGACACCGTGTATAGAGGATTATCATCCAGAAGGTATCTCCACCGATGGGCGTACAGTTTCAGCTTGAAATATCTTAGCAAAATTTAGTCTTATTTTATTAAAAATTGAGCACACCCTACCCATCCATATGATAACACGACATTGAGTTACCCGAGGCGTGCTCGCAGTGTTCATAACCCAGGCACGTGCCCTTTCTACAAATGCACATCTACTATGATTACGATATTTGCTATTTGCCCAATTGTACGTACGAAGAATTTGTTCAGTTGCTAGAAAGTAAGCTTATTTGTGAAACCTGGTATCGGGGTATATTGACGACACAATGCTCCTTGTGAATTCATAAATGACAGATGGAGCAGGACAGTGACTGAATAGTGGCCGAGGAGCGGGTATAGAAGGGTAGGACGACCGGCAGCGAGATGGGTGGACGACATCATAAAGGTCGGGGGCCGTCAGTGGGTGAGACTAGCGCAGGATCGTGATGGATGGTACAAACTTGGGGAGGCCTATACCCAATAATGGGTGAAGTCAGGCTGTAGATGATGATGATGAATTCATAAATAAACTAGTTGTATGCCGGCGACTTGGTCTGCAATATTCTGGATCCCGACAACAGCGCCACCTAACGGGTTCAAAATCAATTCAATTTTGATTTTTTTTAAATGGGCAAAACGCCTTTAATAACAATAAATATTTACGTGACTTAAATACAGAAGAAACAGTTGAATCATCTAAAGACCGTTGCAAATTATCAATAGATACCTCAACTGCTCCAGATCACTACCAAGCGGAAATGTCCAAGCCACTGGCTGCATTGCTCCGCTTAATTGCAATGCTTACGCGTTGACCCATATAAGCGCCAGCTCTCGGATCACACGTCGCTTCGAACAGACGCCCAGAAAGAATTTTAAATTTAAACCATCTAGGGACCCAGCCAAACACACAAAAAATCAACAAAAATCGTGACCTAGGGAAACAGGGACCAATCCAAAGGTCTGGTGGAGAACGCTATTTAGCGATAAGGCCGCCTATTGTATCTATAGATTTGCGCTGTTATTTTTTATTTGTGTTGTTTTATGGTGTGCAATTAGAGAATTATCTAATCTGATCTAACAGGGATTCATTTTTATTTAAATAGATGTTGTATACATTCAAGAAGATTGTCAAAATTGGACCCTAGCGAGATGTGAAACTGTCCATGAAGATCATCATGCACAAAGTAAATTGGATGAACTGCTAATTTTTTTTATTCATCATATTGCAATTTAAAATTGAAAAATAAACTTTAAAATATACGCTCTGCTACACTACGATGGATTCCGTTGTTACATGAAAAGTGCTTGGCATATGTAACATTTGAAATAACGATCGTGACACTGCTGGGCAGCCCCATTTTTGTTACTACTTTCCCCTTATCCATATTTTACCCTGCTTTAATTGCTTTATTTGCATAAGGACGCATATGTGGTCAGTCATGGTTTGTATGCCTTTTTGAGCTAGTGATCTGAAGAAGGTGCTAGATATAATGTTGGAAAATTGTAATGTAAATGTTTTAAATCTTATAGTTGTATATATGTCTGGGTGTCCGTGAGGTCAACACTGGCCTCAGCAGAATACCAGCGCTGCAGTATGGCAACATGCTGTAGCAAATGCTGAGGTAAGGACCTTTTCACCACCACATTTAAAATTTTTAGGTATATTATATTTTGTGTCATTTGTTTCTGTGTCCATTTGTGGTGTTCTGAATAAATATTTTTTCTTTCTTTCTTTCATATGCTTATCTGGTCTACTAAAAGATGTATACGGGCTACAGTCGATCTAGATATACCAATTATAAGACTACTAATTACTATTTATATCGCTGCTGTCAAAAATCGCTAGGTACACAAGTCAGGGATAGCAGAACATCCGGTAGATTCGGGACCGAATCATTGCATTGAACTTTATGATCACACCATTATTACAAGAGAATGGTTCGTGAAGCGTTTGAAATCAAGAAATTTCCAAATTTCAATTTAGAAGATGAAAAGAAGAAAGAAAGAAAGAAAATACATTTATTTGCAGACATAACAAAACAAAGACATACCTAGTCAGGTCATAAGTATTGTCACACAGTAAAAACTTTTCTTTTAGACTGCTGGCCACAAAAAAGATTATTGAATTCGAATTTCGAATTGTTCATGAAAATAAAAATGTATACTTTTTAGAATTTTACTCATTTTTAAATATGGAGTGAACGCTTAAAGAAGACCGTGTTGCAGTTATTGCGTTGCATCGTTGCGGTTACGCGCCAATTCAAATTTTTGTCATACTGAAAAATTTTAATATAACCAAAAGATTCGTTTATCGCACCATCAAACGATTCAATGAAGACTCTAGTGTAGATGACAGGTCAAGAAGTGGTCGCCCTCGGTCTGTTAGGACTCCAGCAGTGATAAAATCTGTGAAGGTGCGAATTCAAAGAAATCCCAAACGTAAGCAGAAACTGTTGGCCCTTCAGATGGGGTTAAGCAGAACCACGGTGAAAAGGGTATTAGATGAAGACTTAGGGCTTCGGGCATATCGAAGAAAAACAAGACATCGTTTGAATGCTCGTCTAATGGACCTGAGACTGAAGTGATGCCGCGCTTTGTTGAAGCGGTACGCGGGAAAAAATATCGGGAAATTCTTTTTTCGGATGAAAAATTTTTTACCGTAGAAGAGAGCTACAACAAACAAAATGATAAGGTGTATGCACACAGTAGTGAAGAAGCGAGCAACGTCCGCGTGTCCAACAAGGTCATTTTCCATCCTCGCTCATGGTTGGGAGTTTCTTATTGGGGCTTAACAGAGGTACATTTTTGTGAGAAAGGTGTAAAAACGAATGCAGTTGTGTATCAAAATACAGTCCTGACGAACCTTGTGGAACCTGTTTCTCATACCATGTTCAATAACAGGCACTGGGTATTCCAACAAGATTCGGCGCCAGCTCATAGAGCGAAGAGCACACAAGACTGGCTGGCGGCGCGTGAAATCGACTTCTTCCGACACGAAGACTGGCCCTCCTCCAGTCCAGATTTGAATCCGTTAGATTACAAGATATGGCAACACTTGGAGGAAAAAGCGTGCTCAAAGCCTCATCTCAATTTGGAGTCACTCAAGACATCCTTGATTAAGGCAGCCGCCGATATTGACATGGACCTCGTTCGTGCTGCGATAGACGACTGGCCGCGCAGATTGAAGGCCTGTATTCAAAATCTCGGAGGTCATTTTGAATAAACTTTAGTGTCATAAGAGTCTATGTTTTGTTAAGTTCATTTTGGTATATAAATAGTTACATAATGAATAAACTTGTTTCAATTATTTTACATTAAACATGCGACAGACGACGTGTGATTTATGACCTGACTAGTTTTACTGTCGTATTATTTTTGTTACTATGTATCTAACATAGTAACAAAAATAATACGACAGTAAAACTATAAATATAACAAACAAAAATAGAAAACATAAAACATACATGGTCAGTTAGTACGTCTAGGTTATGAGCGTCAGCAAACTAGGATCCGGCTCAGCATTAAGCGCCACGCACTAGTAAATACGAGTACGCAGCGCGCTGATCTTCCGCCGGCTCCTACATTCAATACCGGATAGTCCAATTTTATTAAAAATAATATTATATAAACCAAAGAAAAGATAAAGACAGATATATAAAAATAGAAATATAAAGGATATTGAAGATGACTATCAATTCTCAGCGTCCTGGAACCCGGTGATTGCTAGGTGTGCGCGGCGTGATCGGTCGTCTCAGTGCGTAGATACGGTTAGTGTAGTGTGTCGTAATATGAACGAGGACATTTCTAATTCTGAAGACCAAGTGAGGGTAGTTGCTGCAGTAGCACACTTGACGGTAGCTCCAAGTACTCCAGTCAGTCTGTCACCACGACTGTTGCAACACAGCCGAAACGTCGGGATAACGAATAAAAAAGGTACATACGCGATAAACACCCGTTTTAATCAATTATTATGTACAGTGATCGCGAAAGTTTAAAAAATACTAATTATATAAAGGTTAAGTTTGCTGTTAGTTTGTATCATTGAAGAGGTAATCTCAGAAACTTCTGAACCAATTTTGAAAATTCTTTCACTGGTATACAAAGCTTATAATATCGGAGTCTTTAATTCTACATTCAATTGGTTCTCTAAAGAGGTTCACTACACTATCACTTACCATAAGAAAATATTTAAAAAAATAAATCAAAAGAGTTGCCTAAATATATATAAACTTGTAAATTGATCGGTGCTTCAGAGAGCACGAAAGAGTTTAGGAAAAAAAAACAATTATTGTTGATATAACTGTTCAAACTTGTAGTCACTTAGCCTGCATTAGCCACTTCAAATAAAATAACTGCTACTAAAAGCATAAAAGATATAAATTCATACACTACAAATAGCTGCAAGCCGGGATTTCGCTTTGTGAATCAATTCACGCGTTCAAGTTCGCTCCAGTTTTTTTCAAGAACTCACTAACAATAAACGTGACTGCTCTGAGCATTGGACATACGGAGCTACAGTTCGACAAACGAAAAAAAGTAAGTTTGTTTATAGCAGAAGTAACTCTGGTGTAACCCAGGCATCCGCGATACATTGTAAGGGAAGATTTATATTAGGCCGGGCCGTGCCCGGGGCGTACAGTGTACACACGGCTACACATCAAGCTAAAAATTTCCAGTATAAGCTGACCTCTCATTCCACGAAGAGCCTACGCAATGCGAGGTCAGCTTATAGTGGAGATATATAGCTTGATGTGTAGCCGTGTGTACGTGGCCTGGACGGGGCACGGATTTGAAATTTTACCTACATTTTATATGAAGCAGTTTATATTAAACAGTGCATGATCCGTGTCCCGTCCGGGCCCGTCTACTAACGTACGTCGCTCGTCTACACGACGGTTGTTGCACGGTCCCGCCCCGTCCCCTCCACGCTTTGTCGTTAAGAGGAAACACCAAGGGCTAGAGAATTGAAAAATAGGTATTTGTAAAATCTATTGCCGTCGCGCAGTATGCGCGATAGAGACAACTGCAGCTTGTAACGAAAATACCTATTAAAATAACACAAAATCAACGGTTTTAGTCCCCTGATTTCTTCTCCAAAACTTGACCGATTTAACTACTTTCTTCATTATAAATTAGAGATAGGCTATATCTAGGACAGTCCCATTTTTTTTTGTATAATCTAGTCAAATTTGTTTTCTGGATGTTTGAACACAGCGGAAAATCTGACAAATTTTATACGTTTTTGAATGTTCATATCTCTTTTAATAATTAATTTATGAAAAAAAAAGAAAACATAGAGACATGCCAATAGTGGCCATAGATTTTTGTCAAAAAAATATTGCTGTACTGGCATTATCCAGGGAAATACGTTTGTATGGAAAAACGGCCCTTGTGTTTCCTCTTAAGCTGGTTCTTTTTACTCCTTGCTTCTGCTTCTTCTTCATCAATAGCTATCGCAATAGCAACCATCTCCAGTAAAGAAAACTGTATTGTTATTAGAATGCAATAATTGGGAATTATTGACATCACTACGCCATATTGAAGCGACTGTGGCGGTTAATAACCGGTTTTACACTCGGTGTAATATAATGATTATTATTTTTTATATTGTTTAATTATAGATCTTTTGACATTCTCCAATCATGATAATTTATCGTAATGACAAGGCTCCTTTACAGCCGCAATTTGTATTAATTAGTTTTGACATGACATACCTACACTATTTAAGATTTAGCATTGACATTGATTGCCTTATTTGATATTGTTTTGTTCTGTATTAGATTGATTTTAGTTTTATTTTTAATATTTTAAGTTGACGTTCAATTAAGTTGAATAACATAATTAGTCCCGATACCTGTCTGTTTGAGATACTGTAATGTTAATTTTATTGATGTATTCTAAATATGACGTAATTTAGTGTTCTTTAATGTACCTACAGTGGAAAATAAATGAACTGAAATGGTGGAGCACGGACGGGCTCCGCTCCGACCCGCCCCGGCCCGGACGCGGACCTGTCTAATATAAATCTTCCCTTATGGTCTTATCGCATTAGCGAGCTGCAAGCGTGATTCTAGCGAGGCAATTAGTGAATGTGCACACCGCGTTCGCTTATTAGCTAAACACGTACTGGTGTTGGTTTACTGGTGGTAGAGCTTTTGTGAACGGGCTCGAGAAAGTGGGCACCACCGCCTTACCTTTATCTGCCGCCAAATAGCAGTACTTGTGCTGCTGTGTTCCGGTTAGATGGTAATGGTATGTTCCTGTAATTACTGGCACATAGGCATACCAGCTAAGTCCTATAATATGGCAACGTATCCATATAGAGATCAAGACCACATAATAGCTTGTTTTGAATTCTATGTGGATATCCATGGGCTGAAGTAGCCACTTAACATCTGGTGGACTGCATGCTCGTTTGGCATATAAATTGTATAAAAAAAAAACGTGCCGCTACACTTCAGCCAGTCTGTAGAAGCTATTGTAAGTAACGTAGAATTTATGTATTGTTACATACGTGACGAGCACATTCACAAATCGCCTCGCTGGAACACGCTCGCAACTCGCCAGTCTGACAACGATCTTACACCTATACTCGAATTCAGAAACCTGGATAATTTTTGTAAACAAAGAAATCTCATGATATGTCACTGTCATAATGACAAGTCAGGGGTAGACATATTTTTTTTACCATGGGTCACTATTAGTAGTAATGGCGCGCGGTTTTTCTTGTGCGATAGATTAGATAGATAACGTAAAAACGAAAACAAAACAAAAACTCAATAAAGCACAATAGCCCACGAGCAGCGAGAAAGTAACACATTCGACTTCGACGGACGAGAGACGAATTAAATTACAATAAATTATAATGGCGCATTACTGTCAAAATGCAAAAATTGTTTCGAACTTCTGTGATTTACTCCCATTTAACTCGGATGATACCAGTTTCGTAAAACACTTTATGCTAATATTTCTTCATCGTTTTATAACTTTGGTAAAAAATTGAAATAAAATATACACAAATATACACACATATTGCACAAAACCATTACTATTTTCCATTCTGTGGAAATTGATTAGAAAATCAACCTTACCACAAGTACTTAAAAAATTGAGTAATCTTCTATAAATTTCTATTTCGAAACTATTTTTTTGATATGGTAACACCTTTGTATACAAACATTTTCTAGGTTTCTGAATCAAGGTATAGTGCGAAGGCATTGTCAAACTCTACACTCAGCGACGTAAGTTGATTAGCAATTTGTGATTTTAAAATATTAGTTTCAAGTTTATTATCAGAACAAATGTGTTTTACATGACATTAGTAAAGGGCTAAGGTGTATCTACAAATGCAGGGTAAACAATTTGTTGGAAAAATGCCTTGTTACAAATTTATTTCGATTTTATAATCTAGAATTGTTAACCAACTTTTGTTGCTGACCGTACCACATCATCATCATATCAGCCAACGATACCCACTGCTGAATATGCCGCCTCCATAGTTTCGTAGACCGATCTTGTGCAGCTATCAGCAATCCTTATTAGGTCACCTTTTTAAATGATTGGAGTGTTGTCCAACGCTAGGGTTTGGGTCACGGGACGTCTCGTGTCTCGAAGTCCCGGGACTTTTCGTAATTTTAGTTGTCTCGAGTCCCGGGACTTTCGGGTCGAGACTCGAGACAAGACAAGATTGTCGAAATTATGGACGCTCTGATTTTTTTAAAAGGTTTTTTTATTTAATCAGCAAAGAAGTCTAATTAATGTGTTAGTTGATTATATAAAATACTGATTTAAAAGTCTATTTTATTATTTATATTACGATTATTTATCTATTTATGAAAACAAACAGTGATTATGAGAATTAACAATGTTGTGACCAATGATTAGATATTAGAATTACTAGATAATAGTTATTAGAAGTTATTAGGAATTAGTATAATTTTTAACTAAGTTCGTTTTATAACTATAACTTTGAACTATTTAAAACTAAATATGTTTGTGATTAAAAGAAATTAACAAAGCAATTACTAGGACTTAAATTAACGTTAAAGCTATTGAAATTTAACTTTATGTTTAATAAATGTTGATTTTTACAAAAAAATGCATATTTTATGGCGTAATCAAAAAATTAACTCAAATTAAATTCTTCATAAAAGTCTTACTCCTCATAAAAAAACAAAAAAATATCTTAAAAGTCTCGAAGTCCCGGGAATTCCCGGGACTTTAAAATTATCGGGAACTCCCAAACCCTATCCTACGCCTCATTTTCCAGTGCGTGGTCTCCACTCGAGATTATTTCTGCCCCAATGGACGTCAGCTCTTCTAGTTATGTGCTCTACCCACTGTCACATCAGCTTGCTAATCCTCTAGAGTGGAGGAAAACAATCCCAAAACGCCATTTATGTTTAAAGTTTTATAAGCAGATTTCATAAACTAATATCGAGTCCATATCTGCCGATTCATATCACTAATCAGCTTCTGCTGTCTTTTAATAGTTTTGCTGCTACACACATCAAAATAATTTGCTCTGATACTGACTTATAATCTCGTGTGACTCCTTTCTATAAAAAATTAGCGTCCTTGCTCTAATAAACAAATTACTTTAACGCATTCAGCGACCGCAGGTTTTAATCTTTTTTTTATACAACTTATATGGCAAACGAGCATGCAGTCCACCAGATGTTAAGTGGCTAATGCAGCCCATGAATATCCACATAGAATTCAAAACAAGCTATTATATTGTCTTAATCTCTCTGTGGATACGTTGCCATACTATAGGACTAAGCTGTTATGCCTATGTGCCAGTAATTACAGGAACATACCATTACCATCTAACCGGAACTCAGCAGCACAAGTACTGCTATTTGGCGGCAGATAAAGGTAAGGCGGTGGTGCCCACTTTCTCGAGCCCGTTCACAAAAGCTTTACCACAAGTAATCTAATCAGTAATGATCTGAAGATTGTGTACTATTTTTAAATAAACCCCTCTATTTTATGTTTCCTTCCCTCTATTTTTTAAGTCCATTATTGTACACAAAGGTCCAAACTCGAGGTATGTCAGCGGGCTATGGAGCGCAGTATTTTAGGTGTCCGGTTATCAGACCGAATACGGAACTCCGTACTGCGCTCGCAAACAAAGATTCTGGATGTCACAAAAAAATAAGCACAGCTCAAGTGGGATTGGGCTGGCCACGTCTGTCGCATGCCCGAACATCTATGGGCAAAGATAATAACTGATTGGGTGCCTAACGCAACTCGCCCACGTGGCAGACCACCACGGAGATGGCGTGACGACTTGGATGTGCATTTACCAGACTGGCCTACTAAAGCAGGGGACAGAAAAAACTGGAATGAAAGGAGGGAGGCCTTTGCCCTGCAGTGGGACAACACAGGTTAAAAATAAATAAATATGATTGTACACTGGCCTGGGAATGTAGAATACGTTCAATAAACTCACTACACTGGAGCTGAGCGTGAGCTTTATAATAAATATATAAATATTGCTGGACATTTCACACAGCACTATCTAGCCCCAAACTAAGCAGAACTTGTATTATGGGAACCAGATAACTGATAGAATACTTAATACTTTTTTTTATAAATACATACTTATAATATATAGAAAAACATCCAGACCCAGAACAAATATCTGTAGATCATGCAAACATTTGTTCCGCGGCGGAAATCAAACCCGCTACCTCCTGCGTCTCAGCCGGCTATTCGCCCACTGCGCCACGCAGGTCGTCAGTTATACAAACTCCATAACAGTAATGTAACCGAACAAGAACAAACAATATATTTTACAGGATGAGGTTGCAAAGAAGCGATTTTGCTCTTAAAACTCAGCGGCTCTGTATCCCACTGTTTTTGATCGGCCACAAACAAGCGACTTAGTGGGTACGTTGGCATTCTACCGACAACTTCGTTACAAGTCGGGTTGATCCAACACTTAATGTACCGGCTAACACGAACTAAACCTAACTAAAGTTACGTGTTTTATGCGCAAGTGCGAGTTAAACTCAACTTACTTTTACGGTCAAGTTACGATAAATTAAGAAAGGGACCATAGCTATGCTTCGCAGAGCCGTTTAGTTTGGTAAGTTGCTATTCAGTTAATGCCTTTCTTCACCAATTGTTACTTTGCCTTATAACTGATAGCATTTAGGTTTTTTATTTGTTATATTTTTTGTAATTTTACATAGAATATTTCGTAATTGATTTTGAAATCAAACACGAAATCTTGCGTAATAAATCCCGTACCGTATTATCGGTGTTTCGACCGACACTGTCAGAGTGAGTGCGATCCGCTCCGAATAACGTCTCGCCTCGCACTGCGCGCCCCTGCCCTCAGCGCACGAGTAGACGGGCGCGGTGGTGGGGATTGCGTCAATTATAGCCCAGCATGTTGACAGGCTGTGTCATCTTCAATATCATCACTGCTGCTCTCTTCGGTAGTTCTCGGTACAGGCAAATACACGACACTAACTATGTATCTGCCAGGTTCACTCACTCTTCTGTCGCTTGCATCATGAAGAAATTGCCTCTGGACCATGAACGGGCCTCTCTATCACTAAGATCCGGGCCTTGTTGAAACGTATGTAGTGCGTCGAATTAGAATTTAGGGCATGTTCCGCCACTGCAGAACTGTTGGAATCGACATTCTTCATGTATGTGTTCAGTCAACCTGGTAGATACGTTTCGCTTTGTTTCACCAATGTAGCATTTACCGCAGTCACACGGTATCATATATACGCCGGGGACGCCCAGAGGGTCTCTGTCCTTCGGCGAACGCAGCAGCTGTCTCAATTGTGTTTGAGGACGGAATATCGTCTTGATGCTGTACTTATGGCGTAACAACTTTCCGATCTTATCCGTTATTCCTTTAAAAAATTTTAAGTACGCTACTGCTCTATTTACCGTTGTTACAAATTTTGCATTTATCCCAGTATTGAGTAAAGACTTTCAACCCTTTCCGTTTGTTTGTTTGATGGGCTAAATGTTTCCACGTTGCTCCGACTACTCTTATGATGTCATCGCGCAAATAAATACAATAATTAAAACAACAATACAGTAAATAGATACTGTTATTTACGTTGACTAGAATAAAAATAAAAAAAAAAGCTTTAAAAAAGCAGAAAAGACAGAAATAATTTTTTTTGCGGCCATCAAGTAACAAAACACAGTGTAATTATTTTCTTAAAGAGGATATTTTCTTAATCCAAATGTTGAAATTACGCGTCTCATTTATTCATATCTGAGGGTTCCTATTTACGTAAATTTATGATAACAAATTTTTCCTCATCTTGAGCTTTTGGCAAAAAAAAAATCGAATAAATTTAGACTCAGTACTGTACTAAATTGAGTAGAGTAAAAAAGTTACCTATTAATTTAAACAAAATGAATAATTTGGAGCCAAACCGTGAAGGTTATAGTCGAAGCCTACTCAAAAGTTCTATTTAAATTTTAGTAAAGAGAGATAATTAATACTCAAAAGAACTAGTAGAAACACTCTTCTGCCTCCTCTTCAGGACCTTGGTGCTGACGATGTGTTGCCTTCCGGAATTGTCTGCCTATAGAACGGATGGCGTTGTTCACGTCCACGCAATTATATTCTCACAGCACTGGACGTGTTGTGTGAATCTGATTGCTTTGACGCATTAGGCTACGTCACCGTGGTCTTTTTCCTTCCACTTTACCAGCAACAACAAGTTCTCATAAAATTTTGAGTAATATATAATTTATTATAAGCAACTGTAGTTTGCACGTAGTTACTTTTTATGATAAGATATGTATGATATGTACTTTTATACTACATATCATATTTAGTAAACACGCTCAACTAAGTTACAATTCAGAAACGATAAAAGGAAAGCGGAGGAAGGGTACTGTATGCCGATCTGCCTCCTATCACACTAGCCTTTCTCATAAAATTTTTTGCTTCGTAGGACCTTACATATAAATAATAAAATAAATTACTTACTCTCAATTTATCCCTTCACTAAATAATATGCTAAAAAATAATAAGTGAATGGCTTAAAACTCTAAACTACGAAGAAACTGAAGGTTTCATGACTCCTCTGAAATAAGACTCCTTACTGAATTCTCAAAATGGAAAACAAACTATATAAAAAAGTATGTACATACACTGACCCACACACATACACACCCTTACACATCCTCATAAACACACACCCAAGCATGTACTCGTACGCATCACTGTAGATAAAAAAAATATAAGTTAGCCAGCGAAGTGGGGCGCTGGTGACCTGTATCACAGGTTTTATAAACCTATCACAACCACCGGTCTCTCGCAAAACAGGTGTACTTCAGCTTAAGAACACTTAGCTAAATGTGATATTTGTAAACCTTCTGTTTAGAGAAAAAAAAATAAGTTAGCCAGCGAAGTGGGGCGCTGGTGACCTGTATCACAGGTTTTATAAACCTATCAGAAGCACCAGTCTCTCGCAAAACAGGTGTACTTCAGCTTAAGAACACTTAGTTAAATGTGATATTTGTAAACCTTCTGTTTAGAGAAAAAAAAATAAGTTAGCCAGCGAAGTGGGGCGCTGGTGACCTGTATCACAGGTTTTATAAACCTATCAGAAGCACCAGTCTCTCGCAAAACAGGTGTACTTCAGCTTAAGAACACTTAGTTAAATGTGATATTTGTAAACCTTCTGTTTAGAGAAAAAAAAATAAGTTAGCCAGCAAAGTGGGGCGCTGGTGACCTGTATCACATGTTTTATAAACCTATCACAAGCACCAGTCCCTCGCAAAACAGGTGTATTTCAGCTTAAGAACACTTAGTTAAATGTGATATTTGTAAACCTTCTGTTCAGAGAAAAAAAATAAAATAAGTTAGCCAGCGAAGTGGGGCGCTGGTGACCTGTATCACAGGTTTTATAAACCTATCAGAAGCACCAGTCTCTCGCAAAACAGGTGTACTTCAGCTTAAGAACACTTAGTTAAATGTGATATTTGTAAACCTTCTGTTTAGAGAAAAAAAAAAAATAAGTTAGCCAGCGAAGTGGGGCGCTGGTGACCTGTATCACAGGTTTTATAAACCTATCACAAGCACCGGTCTCTCGCAAAACAGGTGTACTTCAGCTTAAGAACACTTAGCTAAATGTGATATTTGTAAACCTTCTGTTTAGAGAAAAAAAAATAAGTTAGCCAGCGAAGTGGGGCGCTGGTGAACTGTATCACAGGTTTTATAAACCTATCAGAAGCACCAGCTTCTCGCAAAACAGGTGTACTTCAGCTTAAGAACACTTAGTTAAATGTGATATTTGTAAACCTTCTGTTTAGAGAAAAAAAATAAAATAAGTTAGCCAGCGAAGTGGGGCGCTGGTGACCTGTATCACAGGTTTTATAAACCTATCACAAGCACCAGTCTCTCGCATAACAGGTGTACTTCAGCTTAAGAACACTTAGTTAAATGTGATATTTGTAAACCTTCTGTTTAGAGAAAAAAAATAAAATAAGTTAGCCAGCGAAGTGCTGGTGACCTGTATCACAGGTTTTATAAACCTATCACAAGCACCAGTCTCTCGCATAACAGGTGTACTTCAGCTTAAGAACACTTAGTTAAATGTGATATTTGTAAACCTTCTGTTTAGAGAAAAAAAAAAAAAATAAATTAGCCAGCGAAGTGGGGCGCTGGTGACCTGTATCACAGGTTTTATAAACCTATTAGAAGCACCAGTCTCTCGCATAACAGGTGTTCTTCAGCTTAAGAACACTTAGTTAAATGTGATATTTGTAAACCTTCTGTTTAGAGAAAAAAAATAAAATAAGTTAGCCAGCGAAGTGGGGCGCTGGTGACCTGTATCACAGGTTTTATAAACCTATCAGAAGCACCAGTCTCTCGCATAACAGGTGTACTTCAGCTTAAGAACACTTAGTTAAATGTGATATTTGTAAACCTTCTGTTTAGAGAAAAAAAATAAAATAAGTTAGCCAGCGAAGTGGGGCGCTGGTGACCTGTATCACAGGTTTTATAAACCTATCAGAAGCACCAGTCTCTCGCATAAGAGGTGTACTTCAGCTAAAGAACACTTAGTTAAATGTGATATTTGTAAACCTTCTGTTTAGAGAAAAAAAATAAAATAAGTTAGCTAGCGAAGTGGGGCGCTGGTGACCTGTATCACAGGTTTTATAAACCTATCACAAGCACCAGTCTCTCGCATAACAGGTGTACTTCAGCTTAAGAACACTTAGTTAAATGTGATATTTGTAAACCTTCTGTTTAGAGAAAAAAAATAAAATAAGTTAGCCAGCGAAGTGGGGCGCTGGTGACCTGTATCACAGGTTTTATAAACCTATCAGAAGCACCAGTCTCTCGCATAACAGGTGTACTTCAGCTTAAGAACACTTAGTTATATGTGATATTTGTAAACCTTCTGTTTAGAGAAAAAAAAAAAATAAGTTAGCCAGCGAAGTGGGGCGCTGGTGACCTGTATCACAGGTTTTATAAACCTATCAGAAGCACCAGTCTCTCGCAAAACAGGTGTACTTCAGCTTAAGAACACTTAGTTAAATGTGATATTTGTAAACCTTCTGTTTAGAGAAAAAAAATAAAATAAGTTAGCCAGCGAAGTGGGGCGCTGGTGACCTGTATCACAGGTTTTATAAACCTATCAGAAGCACCAGTCTCTCGCATAACAGGTGTACTTCAGCTTCAGAACACTTAGTTAAATGTGATATTTGTAAACCTTCTGTTTAGAGAAAAAAAAATAAGTTAGCCAGCGAAGTGGGGCGCTGGTGACCTGTATCACAGGTTTTATAAACCTATCAGAAGCACCAGTCTCTCGCAAAACAGGTGTACTTCAGCTTAAGAAGACTTAGTTAAATGTGATATTTGTAAACCTTCTGTTTAGAGAAAAAAAAATAAGTTAGCCAGCGAAGTGGGGCGCTGGTGACCTGTATCACAGGTTTTATAAACCTATCAGAAGCACCAGTCTCTCGCAAAACAGGTGTACTTCAGCTTAAGAAGACTTAGTTAAATGTGATATTTGTAAACCTTCTGTTTAGAGAAAAAAAAATAAGTTAGCCAGCGAAGTGGGGCGCTGGTGACCTGTATCACAGGTTTTATAAACCTATCAGAAGCACCAGTCTCTCGCAAAACAGGTGTACTTCAGCTTAAGAAGACTTAGTTAAATGTGATATTTGTAAACCTTCTGTTTAGAGAAAAAAAAATAAGTTAGCCAGCGAAGTGGGGCGCTGGTGACCTGTATCACAGGTTTTATAAACCTATCAGAAGCACCAGTCTCTCGCAAAACAGGTGTACTTCAGCTTAAGAAGACTTAGTTAAATGTGATATTTGTAAACCTTCTGTTTAGAGAAAAAAAAATAAGTTAGCCAGCGAAGTGGGGCGCTGGTGACCTGTATCACAGGTTTTATAAACCTATCAGAAGCACCAGTCTCTCGCAAAACAGGTGTACTTCAGCTTAAGAACACTTAGTTAAATGTGATATTTGTAAACCTTCTGTTTAGAGAAAAAAAATAAAATGAATAAAAAAATAATCGGGGAAGTATGTGAAACCTACTAAAGCTGTATCAACTTTATTTAATGCATCTAGCAAATACATTTCATGTCATATCGCTGAAAAACTCGAGGAGACATGGTGGAAAGCCTTGGAGCTCTCGGAGGATTATTGCATTGGTGCGATGTACCGTCCATGGGTTGCGAAGTATTTTAGCCGAAGATAGCAACAAGGCATTTTATAACAGTTTTACTTGCAGGCTATGCTCGGGTTTTTATAAGATTAAAAAAACGTTAAGATGGGAACCAAAAGACAGTTTATAAAATGGGGTATGGCGGTGTCATGGACACGGCCGTGTGTTGTGTACGTGACAGTACATATTATGTATACAAAATATATTATACCCTATTTTATGTATGTTATAATCATGTTTGAACACTAAGAAGCCCTTCGGGTTCTAAATGGAAATCTCGAAACGTAGCAGTGACCGCGCGAGATGCGTCACAGTGCTCACTTAGCGTAAGAAATTATTTGATCCTTTAGCTACCCCGTGGTGTAATTACATATTGGATGGAAATGATAGAACTAATTGCAACATTATGGAAGCATTATTAAAAACGTATTCATGTCAAAAATATCGTGTCCATTTTCTCCCAATAAAAGTAATAAATAATAATAAATATTGCTGGACATTTCACACAGCGCTATCTAGCGCCAAACTAAGCAGAATCTGTATAATGGGAACCAGATAACTGGTAGTATACTTATATACATTTTTTTTGTAAAGACGTACTTATAATATATCCTAGATAAACAACCAGACCCGGAACAAATATCTGTAGATCGTGCAAACATTTGTTCCGCGGAGGGAATCGAACCCGCTACCTCCTGCGTCTCAGCTATTCGCCCACTGCGCCACGGAAGTCGTCAAGAAGATATAAGAACTTGAATTTGGCTTGATTTACGAAAATCAGCCTTCTGTGTCCATTTTGTATATCACGCCTCTTTAACTGCAGTGGCTATATGGTTTGAAAGACTCAGTTCATATGAAAATTTGCAATTTAAATTTATAATTATGATAATACTTACTGTTGAGCTATATTTCAAGAATTTGTGAGTTAAATAAGCATTTGAAGGTTTCAGAAAATATGTTAAAGTGAGTTTTTTCTAAAGTTTTACTACTTTTGGTAGTTTATAGTTCACTCCACTGAGAATTTGCATATCTTAGGTCATTGATTACTTCTGCCAAAGAACTAATAACCGTTCTTGGTGTAAACGTGTTTTAGAGTGGTGACCGTGTCTGGAAAAACGGAGTATAATTCTAATTCTAGGGTGGTGGAATTAGACCTGCACTGACGTCCCGCATATAGGTGTATTGTGCATTGCCCCACTCCCCTTCTAATTTGACCCCAGCCATCCCAGCTCCTTAAAGTAGCGGAGTAGGAATATGAAATGGTGGCAGCAGTTTTCAGAGCCCCCGTGGTCGTTGCTTACGTCGAAGATGACTCGATGAGTTCGTGCTGTCCCGTCTTCAGTCTGGCTTCGTCGGTGGCCGTATAGTACAGCTGCTCCACTGTATCCTCATTCTGTAGGCATTCTCGAGATATCCTACTATCCGTGAGCCCTGTCTTCAGGAGATGTTGATTTAGTTTGCAGTACCATCATCTGCAAGTCCTCACGTTTCATCTTTAGCAGTTTGTTGGTTATCTTCTAATCAGATCTGCGTTCCTAGATTTTCTGATGTCCCTTCTCAAACTTTTGTTTCAACCTGTTCCTGATTTCCGCATCCGGTGGGTATAGATAGATAGATAATTCTTTATTGTTACACCAAATTAAAATACCTTTACCTAGAAAACTTAACTACTAATACATGGTGGTACAATGGGTGGCCTTATCGCTCTAAGCGATCTCTTCCAGGCAACCTTTGTATGTACTAGATTGAAAAGACGTGAGGAGGTAGTGTTACAATAAAAACCTATTTAAGTAGGATAAAAATAAATAAATACCTAAACCTAAAATATACCTACATAAATAAATATAAAATATATACATATAATAGGTTGGGGAGAAAGTCTTTTCGCATTATAGTATGTATGAACTTGTAATAAAATCTCTTTGGCTATACTATTTTTTGGTATCATTCAAAGTTTCAATTTCAAAGAAGATAATTCCAAATTCAAATTAGGAAAATGTGTGATTTTTATTTGTTTTTCGTACTATAAAGATGAGTGAATCTAATGAAGATGTAACGTGTACAATTTCACGACACGCTACATTTTTAATTTTACATAACACTATACTAATAAAACACTACATACCACGACATCTAGCGACATGGCGGCGGACTAACTGCACAAACGCATGTTTACTGCAGATGGCGCTGTATGTATCTCAAAGAAATTAACTACATATTTTATTGATCGATAATCAATTTTAATTATTAGAAACATTTTTATATACTTGAATTAAATATTCCTTTGCTAATTAGAAACATAATAAAAATAAAAATCTTAAATAATAAAAGACCAAATTCAATCAGTGTCTTTGACTGATGCAAGCTGAAGCGAACAACAGCTTTATCTTGAGTGACGCCGGATGTGTCAAATTTTATTTTATGGCATCACCAAAAGTAATTGCACCATTTGTTCTAGAATGTGTTCGAAGAAATTTAATTTTAATAATGATAAATTTATTATTTCATTCTATTGTTTCTATGTTTGTTGTATTTTCTGTGTTCTCTTGTGCTTTCTCTTTGATGTTATACCTTTTGATTATATTGTGTGAATTTGTGTGTGCTATGGTAGCAAATAAATGTCTGTCTATGTCTATCTCTATAAAAAGACGGTGAGAGTTCTCGGGTATAAGAAGGCAGAGTCGTCTGTCCTAAGTCTTTTTTCCACGCCTGGACTCATCAGTGAGAACATCTAATAAACGTGCTACAGTATTAATCTCTGGACAGTGTAATTCCTGTTACTTTTTATTGTGAATTCGTGCCCAAGATTTCCAAGTCGGGAAGTCGCTCCTGATCTTTCTTCTTACTTCTCCATATCTACACCTGACAACCGTCAAACCTATCATCCGAGCCGTTGAGAAGCGTGGTTGTTCTTCAGCCACCCTGCTGGCTGCCTCAAAGCCTAACGGGACCACGCCTTCCCACGAAGCCTACCGCCACGAGGTCGTTCGTCGGTCAACCTGCTAGCTGCCTTGACGCACGCCGCGACCACGCCTGCCCACGAAGCCTACCGCCGCAGCTCAAGCCCGTTTCATCTGTCCGAGCAGACACCAGGGACGGTCGACGAAAATAACACGAGGTGTATCTATTCCATTATTTTATCCGGGTTGAACCCCAGAAACATTTCTCTCTTTTTTGACGCTCTCGTCAGATGGCGCCCACTTTATTATACTAAATAAATGTATGCTGCTAGGTGTGCTCAACACATTCTGTAGTTGCTGTACCATAGGCCAAAAGCCTTAAGAATTCTGTACTCTTCAAGATAAGCTCTGTTTGTACTACCTTCACTGTAAAATACTATAACTGTAATTTGTAATCTAAGTGTATAACATCGGTAAACCAAATCATTTATGATCAGCCTCTCTTGATCTTGCCACATGTATAAGTAATTGAATGTAACGAACCTACTCGCTTTACCGACTTCTCTTATTTTGATAATTATATGTATTGAAACACATACATCGTCTTATTTAATCTCTCCTATTGATCAAAAGCGTTACAAAGAAATTCGATACATTTTAAAATTTTACTACAAAAAAGATAAACATGCAACGCAAGCCACGAAAAAAATTTGCGATGTTTATGGACTTAGTGCAGTGTCTGTGAGAGTAGCTCAAATTTGGTTTAAGCGTTTTCAATCCGGAAATTTTGATGTCAAAGATGCACGTCGCTCTAGTCGCCCTATTACGGATAAAATTGATGCCATTTTTGAAAAAGTGGAGCAAGATCGGCATATCAGTAGTTACGACGTAGCTGAAGAACTGGGAATTCAGCACGAAACAGTTTTGGCGCAATTAAAAACCCCACGAGCTCACTGAAAGAAACCTAATGAACCGTGTACTCATTTGTGATTCTTTATTACGACGTAATGAAACCAAACCATTTTTGAAGAAGCTGATAACTGGTGATGAAAAATGGAACACGTACGACTAGAACGCGCGAAAAAAGTCATGGTCAAAAGCCGGTCAGGCTTCACAGACTGTGGCGAAACCCGGGTTAACTCGCAACAAGGTGATGCTGTGTGTGTGGTGGGATTGGAAGGGCATTATTCATTATGAGCTGTTACCACCAGGCAGGACCATCGATTCTGAACTCTTCTGCGAACAACTGATGAGATTAAAGCAAGAAGTTGAGAGAAAGCGGCCGGAATTAATCAACAGAAGGGGTGTGGTTTTTCATCATGATAACGCTAGACCTCACACATCTTTAGCCACTCAGCAAAATTTAAGAGAGTTTGGCTGGGAGGTGTTAATGCATCCAGCGTATAGTCCTGACCTTGCACCTTCAGATTTTTACCTGTTTCGGTCTCTTCAGAATTCTTTAGGCAGTGTCAGGTTAACATCACGAGATAACTGCCAAAACTACTTGTCGCGGTATTTTGATCAGAAGTCCCAAAATTTCTATAGCAATGTGATCATGTCCCTACCTGTAAGATGGCAAAAAGTTATCAAACAAAATGGTACCTACATACTTTAGTTAAATGTAAATAAACTATATTAAAAAATGTTTTGAATTTTCCTAAAAATGCGAAGAAACTTTTTCCCCAACCTTATACATTTACAATAAATATCGAAAAAAATACAATGTTTACTCTTAAGAAGCCACTAAGTATAGTTTGCAGACCTCATTTTTAAAAATAGGTAAAGATTTTGCATGTCTGATGGAAACGGGCAAGTCATTCCATAATCTTACAGCTCGTACCGTAAACGAGTTACCCAAGAAGTTGGAATTATGGGCCGGAGTTTTCAACTGGAGAGTAGTGGAGTAGTGGTATATTTATTTATTTATAAATGACCGAGTATACTACGTCTTCCGGTAAAAAAGAGCGAAGATATGTCCGCTGTAGCTCAGTCGTTCGACTTAGGAAGTACTTACATTCATTAGTGTTAGTGGGCTATTGATGAAGATCATGGTAATGCAATGAATTAAATCAAATCAATTTATTTGTTAAGACACGGTAGAATACTTTGTAGTGTTATGTATCACTGAGGAGCACATGTCTTTGCTTCGAGAGCATGTAAATGTACTAAATAGGTAACAACTCTTCTTCTTGTCGTAGCACTCTTGGCAGAGTGGTCGTGGTCGTCATATCAAGGTTGTGGCGTGCTTAACTACCCTTCGCCACTCTTCTCGCACCGCTGCTCTTCTGGCACATTCGTTCTAAGGAACATCTAGTATAATCATATATAATCTAGATGCATCCTGGTATATTAGAAATGACGACCTTCACCGGGACCTCAACATAGAATTCGTCGATAGAGTACTACGAAAATATGCAGAAGCTCAAGAACAAAGACTTCACCATCATGTGACATCGAGGCAATCTAGCTGCTCGACAACACGGATATAGTGAGAAGATTGAAAAGGATAAAACCTTTTGATTTATTATAGTGTACAATAGTGTAATATAGTGTCAGTGTTAGTGCTATTTATAAAAAACACAAGAACAAAGTGTCTTCTCCTTAAATAGAGACTGCAAGAAAAGTGCCAATGGACACATTCTTTATCATAATTCTAATAAAACTTACGATGTATGTAGGTACCTGGGCGAATCAACTTTTAAGACACTCCTTTGACAACTTTTTAAACAGATAAAAATAAACAATAAATGATCGAAATATAATGAAAATATAGTGTTAACATTTGCATTATTTATCCTATTTTTAGATTTTGTAGCGTGGCACGAGATCTAAGCTGGTTTTAACGAGTTTTTTTAGAAAACCTGATGAGTATGCCTCATAAATACCCATTGCGCTACTTATTTGTTAATACCAAAACATGAAGTAAAACGAAAAAATGAGAACAATCAACATGATAATCATTTATTCATACATCAATTCAGTCTTTTGAACCTAATAATAACGTTTTTTTATAACTAACCTGTAAAATAGAGGCAGTTTTAGGTCCACTGCGTTACTTTGCAAGTTTTTAAATGCTTATATTTATCTAAATCTTGACATAGAATAATCAGACATACTTTTCTTATAGCTACAATACGCATCAGTCTTGAAGACTTTTAATTTAAAGTTTCTTTTATATAAAATAAATACTAATTAGAGTAATCTTCAAAAGAAAAATTCAAAATTTAGGGACATGAGTAACGCCTGAGAATTTTGAATCATCAAAAACAGGCCATAGACATAATTAGGTTTCTAACAATATTATGGAACGATGTTGATTAGTTATTCTTAATATAAATCGCAACTTCGCAACACAATCACACAATATTTTTGAAACAAAGCTTTAAACTACGCGAGATCAAATAATCAACTATAACAAAACAGCAAAATTTACCTATTAACTAATTAAATATTTTGAGAAACTTTAACGAGATCAATCACTTATCACTTAAGTAATTATTTTAAGAAGGTATTATCTTCGTAAAAGGTTGTTTGTAAAGTGGTGTATTATTTCTTTTCAAACACGTCCACTGATTTTTTGAAATAGTAATATAAACGATGTCCTTTCTTCCTAACTTCTGGCATTGGTAATTTCTGGATAATGTCTTCATAATCCACGTAAGAAATATCTTTCTCATCTAAACGAAACCGTTGAGCGTTTTCGTCCTCTACACGTAAAAACATAACTTTTACTTCTCCGTCATCTTCAACAGCAGTCAGTGCCTTACACGCATAGGTGTATGATTTGTTCCTAGTAGATTTCACATGCAACTTCACCAACAAAAAATCTCCACATCCTATTTTAGAATTTTGATCATGACTGCCACATGGCAATTCGTCTTCTGATGAAGAACCTCCGTATATATCTTCATATATTCTTCGGTGTCTATTGGTCATGTCTTGTAACTGTTTAACAATCTTAAGGTTACTTAAGAGGTCATCATCTTCAGATGTGTTTTCTGTATTCTGGTCAGTTGTGGTCAATTGAAGATTTGTAAGCTCCAAGTTAGAATTAGCAAATATGAGATCAATATCCTCTGGTATTAAATCTTTTAACGGAGTATCAGCATTCGTCAAATCTGGGATGTAATCAATATCCCTCGCTTCAATTTCATCTGTATTGTAGGAGGCTCCGACATTGTAAGCCTTAGGTTCGAGACTCATGCAGAATCCTCGTACTCCGGCATGTTCGTTCTCATAAAAGCAGCTTAAATCCCTAAATTTAAGTTTTCTTACTTAAATTTAATTTAAGTGCTCGAAAACACTTGATGAACTTTAAGAGTTCCTACGAGCCTTGGGATATTTTTTGGCAGGGCTTTCTGTTCATCTTCTATGTCTTTTTCAGTAATTAAATATAGTTTTATTTTGCTAATACTATTCATCTTTTCATAGAATTGCATAACATCAGCAATATCTTCTCCATTGGCTACTATTTTGTCTGCAGTTCTGTTAAGCAAACCTCCAATTCCATCAGCTGGTCCTTTTCCATGACCAGCTTCAAAAAATGACCACGTCATATTAGTAAACCCGTAATCAAAGAACTTGGTGCACATTATAAAAAAGTTTTGCTTTTGTCGGTACTGGGTGCTCGGGCCATCAGAGTAGAAATGCACAGTGTTGACGTCCTCAAAACTAGTTTTTATCCATTTCAATATTGGATCTAAATGACTCCAAATTGCGGCAGGTTGGTGGTTGTTTGATGCGGAAATGGTGCTAAAAGAATTGACTTTGTATCCTCTTACACCGACACTGTCAAAAGTGTAGACCACAACCGTGTGTAGAGAAACCTGTTTGCGTGATCCTCCAAAATGGTGAGATTGTACTTCTTGGCTATATTTGCAGCTATAATTTTCGCTGAAATCTGCGACTATAACGCATTCGTTTGAACGAATATGTTTTAGACATCGACGAAAATTTTGGAATTGTGACTTTATATTGAACACGTGCTTTTTGAATGCTTCAAGGTCTGTCTCAAATCTTTTCAGAAATATCTTTGTTTCTTCACTTCTGTCTTCCTTAATATTTTTTATTGTTTCATATTTTTCCCATCTTTAATATATTTTTCTTCTTTTCTAACCCATTCGGTCCAAGTGATTGTATCCTTTACGTGTGCCATACAATAACGATTAGTTTTTAAGGCACACTGATTACATTTACCGTACATGCAATCTTTCGAGTTTGCATTGCAAATAGTTGACTCAATAAGGATGTTCAGGTCATCTGTGTCAGTAACATTTTTTCTTTTAAGTGCTTTTGCTTTATATTCAAAGTTCGTGTGTGTTTTGCAAAGACACATGTCTCTAGCATCAACGGAAGCACTTTGGACATAAAAAGGCTTGTTTCTTGTAAAATAGAAGTAGGAGCAATGAAGATCAGGATTCTCTTTCACAAAGGTTTTGAACAGATTTTTCATTGTGTATAGCATGAACCTTTTTTGTTCCTTTACTCCTGCTTTTGTTAGCGTTTCTTTTTTGCCGGCGGCGGTAGCACGCGATATATCACCTCTTAGGTAAAATTCCTTTATTTTCTTTCTCAACACAGTGTTTTGTTCTGTGCAGTCTTTTCTTTTAACAATTTTGTCAATGCCTAAAGTATCCAAAAGTATATTTTTCTTTATTCGTGAATCTTTTACTTCTACAGTTGAGAAAATTTCTTTTATTACCTCTCTTTCTTTCCTAGATTTGGTCTTTTTAAATGTTTTCTTTATGGCCCCGCTCAGAACTTTGTACCTCTGATCATCGGTTTTATCAGTTTCGCTAGTTTGTCTGTCAATTTGTCTTTGATATGTTTTCTTAAATTTTTCATACTTTCGTTTCAAATTCTCATTATCTTACTTAAGTTTTGCGTTTTCTCTATACACGCATGATCTGTTCGTTTTAACTTTCTTCCGACCTGCTTTTGCTAAAGTTAAGTGAAGTGGAGAAGCTAGTGCTCTTGGTGACGTAGTCTTGCTTGTAGGGGCGTTGATAGTGCTCGTGGTAGCGTATCTGTTACACGTGGTGGCAGGTCTCTTGATTGTTGTGATTGGTCTCTTGAAGGTGGTTGTTGGTCTCTTAAATTCTGTGGTTGGTCTCTTGTTTTTGATGGTTGGTTTGTCGTTATGGCTTTCGGAGGTGTTACTGGTGGAGAAGTAGCACGTGGAGGCGTCGGTGGTGGACTTCCATTAAATTCTTAAACATTTCCTAATCTGGAGTCTGTTCTAGGCGAGTCACGGGGTGTTTGTTGTAACAATCTCTCAACAGCCTGTTTTTGTTTTTTTGACTGTCGCGTTTTTAGTTTCCATATCTTATTTGCGTTATATTTTTCTTTGGGAGTTTAATCTTTTACTAATCTTTCGTACTTTTCTCTATTATTTTTTAGCCTTTTTCTGTAGCGCTTTTGTTTTTCAGCTGCACTAAGTGGCATTTTAGACTATGTTGTACCAACCTAGAACAAATTAAACAATTCAATTCAAAAGTTTATTTATATTGATATATTAGAAACCTTCATTTGAGACAGTATACAATCCACACTATATATTTATCAATTACTCGCAATGTCATTTTGTATTACATTCTCTGGCGTTACCGGTAACGCTAGGGAAAATTGTAACTAAAATAATCATAATTAATTACACAGCTAAAAATAACCAAATATCGGGTCATGACCTTAAAATCAGACATTCTAGGCAACAAACTGACCTAATAAAATTAAAATATTTCATAAACTTACCAATATTCCCGCCGTAACGCTGTAGAGCGACAATAAACCCACGCGCGCCAGTTGAGAGCCTACCGCACACTGAGGGGCGGGTGAAGCGAGGTAGGCCTTGTCAGACCATATGAACAAAATATTAGATAATAATCGCCTTTAATGACACCAAGTTAAACGACATCTCTTGAAAATGGTCATGAACTTTTATCGGTAACGCTGTATAGCTGATGTTTTCATCAAAGTTTGGGACAAAAGTTAAGGTTCATGTAAAAAATATAATTTAAGTCTAACTTTTATTAATGTTAACTTTAAACTTAAGCGTATCTTTTTCTGAATCAAAATATTGTGTGAATATGCAGTGCCGTCATTATATTTTTTTAAGAAACATCGTACATTGCTTCTTCACCTAGGCCTGGGGACACAATTTTTTTGTATGGAGATTGCTTGAGATGTGCTGCGTTCCCATAAAAAAACAAAAATTTTTGCTTTAAAACTATACAAACTATGAAACTACCAAGTTATTACAGGATCTAATTTTATGTTAACATCAAAACAACCATATTCTAAGCTGAAATACCGATTTTATTGCTATTTCCATGACAGGGACACAAAAGGAGTGCCTTAAAAGTTGTTTCACCCACCTAACATAAAAAAAAATATAATCTAGGTAACAATAGGTACTAATGATAATGATTACCCCCTATCAGAAGTCTCACTTAAAGGTCCATTATTTTCCATCAATCATCATCATCATATCAGCCGTAGGACGTCCACTGCTGGACAAAGGCCTCCCTCATTGATCTCCAGGAACTGCGGTTGGAAGCGGCCTGCATCCAACGCCGACCTGCGGTTCTTACCAAGTCGTCTGCCCATCTTGTGGGTGGACGTCCTACGCTGCGCTTGCCGGTCCGTGGCCTCCACTCGAGAACCTTTCGGCCCCATCGGCCAACTGTTCTGCGCGATATATGGCCTGCCCATTGCCACTTCAACGTGCTAATCCGTCGGGATGTGTCGGTGACTTGAGTTCTCCTACGTATCTCCTCATTTCTGATTCGATCCCGTAGAGAAACCCCGAGCATAGCCCTCTCCATAGCTCGTTGAGCGACTCTGAGCTTATTCGTAAGGCCAATAGTGAAGGACCACGTCTCAGTTCCATATGTCATCACTGGTAGCACACACTGATTGAAGACTTTCGTCTTAAGGCACTGAGGTATGTTGGACGAAAAGACGTTGCGAAGTTTCCATCAATATTCCCGTTATTTTAATTGTGACTAGATTAATCAAGGGTGTAATCAAACCCGAGCTGGGTACCTACATACAAACCCATTCAATTCAAACCTGCTGACCTATCGTAAGGCGATGTCAAATGTATACTACTATTATGTTCCATCAAATGCAAAGAATAAAGAGACAGACAGATACGAAACGTTGCAAATACCTATTTGCCTATAGTGTGACCATTAGTGCTGTGCACTCCCTGAGGTATGCGCGGCGAGGTGGGAGGCAAAGAAAAAACTGCATGAGTTCACATGAGATCAATACATGTCGGACATATCTTACGATATCAGTTTGCATTTCTAAGGCAAGACTTGTGGCGGGACGATGGTCGGGGGCTATCTATCTGTAATATATTATACTTACTTAGTTGATTAAAATGTAACTTAAATATACTCATATTTTATTAAAAATATGCAGGTGATAAATAAGAACTAAACTTATAATTCAAAGGACTTGTTTTTATTGACCATTTTTTATATTTACAAACAATTATATATTCTAACGAAAGTTATTCTGACATAGATTCTGTTTCAACTTCATCTTCCATTTCATATCACGAGATAACGCACGACCCATCTTTGAATATTTATCCCGTGTGCGTCTGACATAGACCGTCCGGTACAAAAGCTACCTACCGCCGTGAGCGTTGACGGCAGACTGATAGATCGGAGCGGCCGACACATCCCCCCCGTCTCGCCGCGCGCATACCTCAGGGAGTGCACTGCACTAATGGTCACACTATAAGACTAAGTCCACCGCATAAAAGGATACCTAAAGTATTATGAAAAGTATATAAGTATTCTATCAGTTATATGGTTCCCTTAGTGCAAGCTTAGATTTGGGCCTAGATAGTGCTAGGTGAAATGTCCAGCAATATATATTTATTTCTTGGTAAAAAATCAATAACTTGTTATATTAGATCATTGGGTGATATTTACAAACTTTCTCGATCTATACATAATTATTCATTTAAACGTGTGTTTATCTCGTATATACCTATTTCATTCATAATAAATGTATGGGTTTGATGTACATGTGCAGGACGATATTAATTATAAGTGTTAGTTTTGGTAATTCGAATAGTGCATAGTTCTAAGAATGTTTAACAATGGTAAAATTATTCGTTAGACGGGCGGCTTGCTCAAACAATTTGACTATAATAGAAATAGAAATATATTTATTGTGACCATAAAATGTTACATAGATGAGTTGTGTCCCTGTTTCCCAGAAAAGCGTAAGCTGTGGCCGAGGAAA
This sequence comes from Philereme vetulata, assembly GCA_918857605.2. Lineage (NCBI taxonomy): Eukaryota > Metazoa > Arthropoda > Insecta > Lepidoptera > Geometridae > Philereme > Philereme vetulata. The sequence continues at coordinate 6,345,417 of OU975470.1, read as the reverse complement.
CAGTTCTCTCCTGAATAACATGATATAAAAATTACAGTCTACTAGTACATGAACGAAACTACAAACAAAGAAATGTGATGTTGGATAGCGCACATGCTTGCATGTATGCATCAGTGTTTAAGTGAGTGAAAGCGTAGGTCATGTGTGTGAGTATGTGGGTGTCTTGTGTGTGTGCGTGTTTGCGTGTGGGTGGGATGTTTGTGTATGTGTGCGTGTGTGTGTATATGTTTGTGTATGTGTGTGTGTATCTGTGTGTATGTGTATGAGTGTGTGTATGTTCAAGTTTATATAAGTAAGTCTTCTATACCGGCATAATTAAACGTGTCTAACCATTGCGTTAATATGCCTTTTAATAGATAAGAAGAAAAGAGCCGATGTCTGACGAACAAATCTATTATAGTTTTCAGCAGATGTTTGGCAATTGCTTTACAATCCAGTCATAATGGGCCAGTCTGATAATGATTATGACTAGGAAACAATGTCCTGGTTTTTGAATATTCCATTAGCCCGAGTAATAAAAGGTATTGGGGTATTGAGACCGCTTTTTAGGAAATTTACCATGAGAAATATTTTGTTATGCTATTCAGGCATGGGGGCTGACCAGGTGGTTTGTATAAATATAGAGTGAATTTTTGTACGGGGTTCAGTTCTTCCGGCAACAGCCCAAGCCGAGGTTCGTACCTAAGTGGTGCCCTTGCGCTAGTTGCCTCATCAAACAAATTACAGGGCTGAGCGCCTTCTGCGCTCGCCAAAAGCTCGGTTAAGCTGCAACGGCCTCAGAGGCCAACAGCGAGATTAGTCCATTCGAAAAAAAAAAAAAAAAAATTACGGGGTTCAGTTCGGTGGTACCGTTGTTAATGAAACGTTCACCTCAATAAACGAAGAAATATCGACCCAGTGTTTCAATCTCAAGAAGATCCCAAGAAGCCTCAAGCGCACTCCAATCCAGCAACTAGGTGTGTCGTTGCGCACAGTACAGTTTCAGTAAATTTTGAAAAATCGTGCCCGTTGATACTAATAATAGTCAATCATACATAATATATGAAGGGGGAGCGAAGTATAACAATATTAATTATTTAATATGAATGTTTTTTATTGTTTATTTGGCCATTCATTCATTCATAACGGCTAAATTGATAAACATAATAAGTTATTTTGGCTACGGCATAAAATTACAACGAGACACAAACACTAAAATTTATCATATAGTGTTAAGCTTGCGTACCATCATCTCTATTAGCCCCCGACGCAAAAAAGGGTGTTATAGGGATCACTGTGTGTCTGTCTGTTTGTGGCTAGCTCCCAAACGAATGGTCTGGTTCGGAGACGATTTTTGAAGTGAAAACTTCTTTAGGCGCGTTGGACTCGTGATACTGTTACCGTTACCGACACCTCTGTGTATAAGTATTTTTTTAACAGTTTTATTTTAAAACTATATAGATCTTCGTTTCAACACAATCTCACCTGATGGTAAGCGATGATGTGGTCTTAGATAAAGCACGAAGATCTAGAAGAAACCTATTCACTCTTACCTTAAAGAGGCCCGGATTGTGTTCGTCAGGAAAAACAGACGACGGCAATAAATAAGTGTTCCATACCTTAGCTGTGCGCATCAAGAACGTAAAACCAAAACGGTGTGTGCGAATGGGTGGTATATCAACTAGGTACGGATGGTACTGAGCCGTGCGCCTGCTTGTCCTTTGATGGCGGAATCATATCGTAAAGTTCCTGGGCACGTTCCCTGACATGTATTCTGTAAAAGATAGATAGGCTTGCAACTTTACAGTATCTCGTAATTGTTTAAGTTTTGACATCTGTCGGCACTCTCCGAGTGCCACTTTTTTAAATTGATTTTAAATAAGACGCCATTGTGCACAGCTAACACTATGTATGTAGTTATGATTGTAAAAATAACTGAACTATGATCGCAACTTGAAATTAAGTGACATTAACCAATCGAAACGATATAACACAAAATCCGCAATAGTTTATGTAAAATGTTAATATTTTATACAAAAAAAAACGGTAAATAAGATATTATAAAAACGTACTAGGTAACGGTTTGTAATATCTGGACACAATTTGCGTACTAGTCTATGACACTAAGCCTGCAGGGTACGATAGCCTGTACAATAGCCGCCAGTGGGCTGTGAACCAGATAGGCCCTAAATTAATTAATGTAAGGGTTGATACACATCTTTTGTCCCCTAGAAAGGGCGTGAATGGGACTATTTATGACATTTTGGTATGTGTGAAGAATAAAGAGAATTAATATTTTAGTGGACAATTTTAGAATAGGCTGAAAAACAATGAGGTAAGGTTGAAAATTAATTATGGCTGGTAGCCCTTTATCGAGTACCGTTATGTTTCTTAAAGATAATTTAAACAGTGGCTGGTGGAAAGTTGGCTGTTCTTGTGAAGGAAGAACCCGCTGTAGAGCTGAGTCAGGTTTTGAAACTAGAAAGCATGTTCTTCAGTGAGATAGTGATCAGTTTGTGTTCACATACCGTCCTGTGAATGGCATGTTCCTTATACTTCTGTGAAAAATATATGATTAAAAATTAACTTACAGACAAAATGAGCTTACAAAAAGGTCAAGCACAAAGGCAAGTTTAACCCTAATAAGAGTTTTCTTCCAGCAAACATTTTAAGATAGAGATAGTTGATTACAGTAGTGGGTACGGGCACAGAAAATATAAATTGTAATACTAGCTATTGTTAACTTCCTACGTTTTACACTACTAAATGTGTTTTTATGTAATTTTTTTGTCTTAGTAGTTTTGTAATCCTATAATATTAATCCTTATCTTTTATCTTTATTTAATTAAATTTGTTTTTGTTTCTCTGTTCTCTTAATATAGTGTGACCATTAGTGCTGTGCACTCCCTGAGGTATGCGCGCGGCGAGACGGGGGGGAGAATCGGCTGCTGCGCTCTGTCAGTTCGCCGTCAACGCTCGTGGCGGCAGGTAGTGTTACTTGTATCGGACTGTCTATGTCATGTGCGTCTGACACAGACAGTCCGATACAAATAACACTACCTGCCGCCACGAGCGTTGACGGCGAACTGACAGAGCGCAGCAGCCGATTCTCCCCCCCGTCTCGCCGCGCGCATACCTCAAGGAGTGCACAGCACTAATGGTCACACTATAGTCAAAATTTATACATACTCGGTTTGGTCTCGCATTTAATATGTTTAACTTCTGTAAGGCATCCGCGATACAGGTGTTACACCTAGTGCGGAGCTCATTATGTACACGCAAGTTAATTCTGGTTTGGAAAATATAAATATTTGTATTTGTAGGTAACCTAGAAATGAAGCTAAACTCGTTGTTGCAACTTGACTTGACATCCATTTTTATCCCGTGGGACTTGATTTATGGGATAAAAAGTAGCCTATGTGTTAATCCAGGTAATAATCTACGTATAAACAAAATTTCATCTAAATCGGTTAAGCCGTTACGACGTGATTGAGTAATAAACAAACAAATAAATAAACAAATATCCAAACTTTCGCATTTATAATGTTAGTGTGATTGGAGAAAAAAATAATGCATTGAATTGTAGTATTAACTATACTAATATTATAAAGAGGAAAGATTTGTTTGTTTGTATTGAATAAGCTCGGAAACCACAAGACCGATTTAAAAAATTATTTCACTGTTGGAAAGCTACACTATCTCCGGATGACATAGGCTACTTGTTACCCAACTGCGCAGAAGGAGGGTTATGTTTTTATTGAAAAACTACGCGTGCGAAGCTGCGGATTGATCAGCTAGTAAATTATATATAGTGTGGTATGTGTATTACCCGTGCGCGATAAGTTGGGACCTGAGCGCGGTGACGTCATATTGGCGTGTTTGTACCGCCCGCAAAAAAGCGAACATAACAAGCAGCCGCCCGCGGCTTCGTCTTTGTTTTTTTTTAACCTAATTTATTATGTTACTCAGGGAGGACGCTGCTTTTTATCTAATCTTTTTTACACTATTTGAATAAAATTAAAATACAATGTTTAAGTTTATACATTTATTTTATCTATTATTTACATTATCTCATCTTCGTCACTACTTAGTGGATTTATGCCTTTTAGAGGTTGATCTTCGTCCTCAGTCTCACTATAATTACTTGACGAAGAGGTATCCGATAAATTAACAACATTTATTATAACAACAAAAGAATAACACAAACGAGAACTAAAAGAATTCCAGAGCGCGTCGTTACGTGACGTAGGCCAGTACGAGACTATAACCCTAGTAAAAAATAGTGATGCGAACGGTACAATACGGGCGCCATCGGGGAAGTGCAGGGGAAGCGGTCGGGGAGTCGCATTCCTAGCAGGTCCCAAGTTATCGCGCACGAGTAATAGGTGATCATATTTGTTGATTCAAAAGTTGCCAAAATATTATTAAAAATAGTTAAACTAGCTATTACGCTTAGTGCAAAGATAGGTGATACGGCTATATAGGTAGGTTGCACATACTTCACCGATTAACGGCGTTCAAACTACAGTAAAACAAAATCTCATTAATTTAATAAAAAACAAATAATATTATATCAATATTAATCACACTAATATTATAAATGTGAAAGTTTGGATGTTTGTTTATTTATTCGTTTGTTTGTTACTCAATCACGTCGTAACGGCGGAATCGATTTCGATGAAATTTGGTGTAAAGGTACGTAGAATGTAACCTGGATTACCATACTTGCTACCTTATATCCCATAAATCACTTTCCATGGAAATAATATAATACATAATAATATTTATTAATATAAAAATTAATTTTATTTATACTCGTAAATGGGGTGTCAAGTCAAGTTGCAACAGCGAGTTTAGCTTTATTTCTAGGTTACCTACACATTTAGTAGTATAACGCATACGAAGACGCGGGTAATAGCTAGTAATACATAAAATACTTAACAATCATGGGTAGTTCGTGAGATGTTTAAATAGTGAACAACACTTTTTAAATAAGTATTTATATACAAAAACCGGCCTAGTGCGAGTCGGACTCGCGCACGAAGGTTTCCTTACCATTATCTATAAAAACGGCAAAAAAATCATGTCTGTTTTATGGGATTAAATATTTATTTTATTCGATAGCACAATTTAATTAATTTACCTTATTTGAGGTTGGTGCCCATTAAACTATTCTTCTAAATTGTATGAGCCGCCAATTAAGATAGTCCTCTGAGTTGTATGGGCAACTCAGAGGACTATCTTAATTGGCGTCAACTATGTATGTATGAGGACACCGTTTATAATACAACTTTTTTGATTTTTTTGATTTTTTCCTTTATTTGTGCAGTAAGACCTTGCTTTTTGCCAAATTTCGGGATTCCAGGTCAACGGGAACTATATAGGTTTTCAACCTAAAACCTATAGAGTAATTCCGGTTAACCTAGAATTGTCAATTTTGGCTAAAAGCAAGGTCTTACTGCACAAGTAAAGGGAAAATTCAAATAAATATATAAGTCGTAAATTAAGGTAAATCAGTACTTACAAGTTTTCGCGAAAATCTAAACTTGCCCATATATTTTTATCGACTTGACTCAGAACCATGATTTATAAACACCTAATAGGAACTATAGACCTCAGTATCTGGTATAAATTTCAACTTGCTGGGTCGACCCGTTCCTGAGAAAATCGGTGTTGACACACGGACAGACAGACGGACAAGAGAGTGATCATATAGGGGTTCCTCTTTTACCTTTTGAGGTACGGAACCCTTAAAACGCCACGGGCAAACGGTTTGCTCTTAGTCACGATTGTTGCAACACAGTCGATACGTCGAGACTATGAAATTAAACACTAAGGAGTATACGTGCTAAATATCGGTTCATGTTCAGTTATGGACAGACTGTACTAGATCTACTTAAACTACGACACCCACTGTTTACATACAAAGATCAGAAAACAAAAACAAATCTCCAGGAAAATCTTAAAAAGAAACCTTTGGCTGTAACTGGCGGGATAATACTTACTAAAATATGTTATTACTGTTCAAGATTGTTATTTTTATAGCCATACAGAGCCCCACAAAATCCCCAAAGTCTGTTTAAGTGAAATTTGTGTTAGCCATGTATTTTTTGCGGTAAACTGATTCTTAGTAGGAATTTATTAGCTCGATAGGCTTTATTCTAATGTTTAGCCTAAGTTCATGATAAATGGCTGTGGTAACGAACTGGCAAAGCGAAGGCTTAACAGGCATGCGGTCAGAAAAACGGAAAAATGTATTAACTCTCAAGCTGTGGTTATTAAAGGTGTGTTAGGGGCTGGTTTTCACTAAAGCGGAGTGGAGAGGAAATGAGTGAAATCAACCAATTATAACGCCACGTAGATGGCGTAATATTTGGATCTTTTGACTGAATTTACACATCTCTCTTCTCAGTTTTAGTGGTAAACCTGCCCTAACACCGCGGTCATAATGAGTACGGTGGAAAAAATACTTCAGCCGAAGTCAGAAATGACCGATGTCTCGCATAGCGTTGCGAAGAAGACACGTAGCAGTTTCGTAGAAGCATAACAGTTTCGTAGCACATACGTAGCAGTTTCTTAGAAAGCACATAACAGTGTCGTAGAACACACGTAGCAGTTTCTTAGAAGGCACATAACAGTGTCGTAGAACACACGTAGCAGTTTCGTAGAAGGCAGATAACCGTGTCGTAGAACACACGTAGCAGTTTCTTAGAATGCACATAACCGTGTCGTAGAACACACGTAGCAGTTTCGTAGAAGGCACATAACAGTGTCGTAGAACACACGTAGCAGTTTCTTAGAATGCACATAACAGTGTCGTAGAACACACGTAGCAGTTTCGTAGAAGGCACATAACCGTGTCGTAGAACACACGTAGCAGTTTCTTAGAATGCACATAACCGTGTCGTAGAACACACGTAGCAGTTTCTTAGAAGGCGTGTGAGTTACGTATAACTTGTAATATTATAAAAGGCTGTTGAAGCGATAATATAAGCGTATTAACAAGCGTAACGGCCTACTGATACTGACTAATACTGACTTTGCTACGCAAGTTAGTCACAAGGTGAAAATAATTTAATCCATCTTTCTTTTTTTCTTACCATGGGAAAATTTGATACATCCATGTTACCCAGTTTGGCGACGAAGGAAAGATAATATTATCAATATTTCTTAAACACGTTTTTCTTAGCTGTTATATTATTCACGAAATTTTCTTCAAAATACAACAGAAACTCCCATTTTTCCATCCGTTTCACTGTACTCACCTTATTGTAAAAATGCAAATTACACCGGAATAAAAAGGGAATGGAGGGAGCGTATGGAATGTAATGCCATTACACTGAGCCATTTTGTTAATGCAGATGCATAGACGCCTTGCAGCGGACACGTAGGTTTTAATGCTGCACTCAAAATTATGTACCTAGACATTTATAAGAAAGTCTAGTTATATTTATATGTTTTATACCACTTCTTTAGCAAGCAGTTACCGTGGCCTATTGACGTTTGTAATACCAAATGTATAACTCGCACGTTGCCAAACCTGAAATTTATGATGTGAAAACTTTTTTAGGTGCATCAGGCATTTTTTGAGATAGGAAAAATATTGAACTCGCGACACTGTTACCGTTACCGACACCTCTGTATATAAGTTTCTCGTAATTGTTCAAGTTTTCACTTCTGTCGGCACTCCCGGACTGCCTTTTTTTAAACACTCCTAATGTACTGTATTCTCAAACGAAAACCTTGGCAGGGAGACTATTCCACACCCTTAGTGTTTGCGGTATGGAAATTCGCTGTTACCTCACGGTCTGTGAACATACTATGAGGGATTATGGCTGTTTCTAAAACAAATGCACTGTGATGAACTTTCGAAAACATTTTGACATTGTATATTTGACAAAAAAAAAAGAATAACAACTTAAAATTTTTGAAAATCAATGCAACACTATCTACTACTGTTATTATGTCCTATCAAGTCGAATAAAGTTAGGTTTGCAAATGCCCTGATTCACACTTTCACTGCAGCCCAAGCTACGTGAAAATAAAAAGCTTTCCGAATTAATTCGTATGGTCACCTCTATGGTCTCTGAATAATTTATGACGGCTTACATTATAATACTAGCTGTTTTTCCAGGCTTCACTTAACTCTTACAGTTCGCTCGAATGCGTTTCTCTTCATTATCGCTGAGCTATTAAAACTTTTGCAGAATTTTAATAGTTTCTACTTAATTTGTTTAAAATGTACGCAGATTTTTTACTGGTCTCTGTCTTTACTGGTCTTTTACTAGAGTCTGGTCTGATTTTAGGGTTCCGTACGTCAAAAAGTAAAAAAAGAAATATAAGTGTTTCTTTTTTTTACCTTTTGAGGTATATCACTCTCTTGTCCGTCTGTCTGTCCGTGTGTCACCACCGATTTTCTCAGGAACGGGTGGACCTAGCAAGTTGCAATTTATACCAGATACTGAGGTCTATAGGTGTATTTATATTAGGTGTATAAAATCAATGTCCTGAGTCAACACGATAAACAGATAAGGACAAATTTAGATTTTCGCGAAAACTTGTAAGTATCAAAATTTACCTCAATTTACAACTTTTGTATTTTTCAGAATTTTCTCTTTACTTGTGCTGAATTTTTACTGTACATTGCTTTTAACCGAAATTGACAAGTGGTACCCGGAATTAGGTACCCTATAGGATTTGGGTCGAAAACCTATATGGTAGTTCCCGTTGACTAGAATCACGAAATTTGGCAAAAAGCAAGATCTTACAGCACAAATGAAGGATAAATTCTAAAACATAAAGAAAGTTAAAAATTAAAAGGTATCCTCATACATACATAGTTGACGCCAATTAAGATAGTCCTGTTGGAAGAGTTGTATGTGCTCATACAATTTAGAGGGCTAGCTTAATCGGCACCAACCTCAAAAAAGATAAATAAATAGCATTGTGCTATTGAATAAAATAAATATTTAAGTGGAGGCACCCATACAACAGACATGATTTGTTTGCCGATTTTATAGATAATGGTACGGAATCCTTCGTGCACGAGTCCGACTCGCGCTTGGCTGGTTTTTAAGGCGTTTTTGCTCGATTCTCGAAGATGTAAAACCATTTTTTCAAAACTATTTTTTAATACTCAACCATCGGTATTTATATCGTTTCATTCAACGGTAGTTGTGGTACTGTAGCCTTTTTCCATACTAATATTATACAATATGAAAGTAGCTCTCTCGTTTTGTCTTTCTATTTGTCTGTTTGTTTATGTTTTTAGGACTAAAAGGCTTGACCGATTTCTATGATAAATTACACAACATACTAAGTATTGTACACACGGCTACACATCAAGCTATACAGTATAAACTGACCTCTGATTCTACGAAAAGCCTACACAATGCGAAGTCAGCTTATACTGGAAATGTATAGTTTGATGTGTAGCTGTGTGTACGACATTAAATGAAAACATGGGTAAGGGCTAATGACTAGAATAGTTGTAAAATTAGTTTTTATAAAATACGTGAGTATAAAAAAATTTAAATATTCAATTGAACATAATATCCAGTCCTAGAAATATCAATGCAGCAGCCCTGTATAAAATAGGTATACAAATCATATGCATTCATCATGATTGACTAGCTTAGCGCGATCGTCGCATAGGCGCCGCCGATTTAATCTACATATATATTTAATACATATACAAAGTCGTGTTAGTTACTCCATTTATAACTTAAGAACAGCGGAACCGATGGTGATGATCTTTGATATGTTGGATTTTTATCCGCCCCGAAGAGCAGAATACTATTAAAATATCGGAAAAGACACGCGAAAAAAAATTATGAAGAAAATTAACTTTCTCATACATAGATGCAGCAAATAATGACCGATTGACCATTCTACCGTCGACGTATATTGGCAGCCTGCGTCATATGCATGTTAAGGCGATACGAAGTTCGACGGGACAGCTAGTATTATTATGAATCTCTGTTTCCCTTCCGCCTTAACTAGAGAACGACTTTACGAATTTTGACGAATATTTTTGTGTGTGTTTGTGTGTTGTGTGGACCCCTAGATAGTTTAAATTCACAATTGCACCCGGTAGGTGGCGTTGTTGTCGAGATTCAGAAAATTTGACGAAGTCGCGGGCATACAACTAGTATCATATTTATTACGGTAAAACATGTCTGGAACCTATATTACTATTTAATAAGCATATTTACCCATATATGCAACTTAATAAATGATTGTAGATTTATAATATAGTGAATACAATCTAATCAAGTCTTTCCAGAACAAACGTTGTTGTATAAGAAGTTTAGTTCAAAATTTAAAACTAGATGGCGCTAGTCAAATCGTTCCGATTCTGAATCGCGCTGACGAAAACGCACAGCGGTAGAACCACGTCTCACGTTTGGAATTTGTATAGGGAATGAAAATACTGCACTGATCTTGATTAAACTATAATAATTAATCTCTAAACGTGATTATTGTTTCATTGATTTAACTAACTATCAGCTGCATTTTTGTGCTACTTCCTCGAGTGCATCAGGATCCCAATCTGTACGTTGTACATTGTTCAGACCATGGTCTTACTAACAGTTTACAGCATCGAATAAGAAAATGAAAAAATAAAACCTTGTCAAATAAGCCTTACTTTATTTAATAACTAACCGTCACATAGAGTTCATTGGCAAACTTTAAACAGTGTCTTTTGTAGCGATACGGCCGCTGCATTCAAAGGGGTGAACGTCAGACGTTAAAAAGTACTCTGTAGTCATGTCAAAAATAGAATTTCGAATGGTACGTAAAACCTGGAGTCAATAAATAAATAATAAATAAATAAAGCATTTATTAAGGAACAACAAATATACAGTCATGTGTACAGTTTAAAACGATGATGCATGTATTAGTATGAAAACTGTGTTACAGACACCAACGCCCTCCTCCTATATATCTATGAGTTCCAATCAGGTGAATGGTACATTATCATAAAACTAAACTAAAAATTCTAGTTATTCTCCAACAGACCAGAAGGATCTGTGTGGGTGTGTGTGTGTGTGCGTGTGTGTGTGTGTTTGTGTGAGGGTGTATGTGTGTAATAGAGTGTGTGTTTTTGTGTGTAGGCACTATTTGGGAATCTTTAGGAGGTCCTCAGTATCCTCGTAATTTAAAGATTTAAGCCACTCTAGACATTTAATCTTACATTTGTTGTGGGGTAGCGGGTAAATGTTAATTTCCTTGTTAACTCTGTTGTACAAGGAAGAGCTAATAAAAAAGAAGTGACGACTTGCCACTGCTGTACGTCGTTGAGCTATTTTGCAAACTTTATCTGCTCTCCGTTTCGAATGTTTCAGGTTAGGGTCATAGAACAACTGAGAGTGCTTGCGAAGAATAGTTTGCAAAATGAATGTTTGCCGAACTGTGGGGACTGAACAGATCGAGTAAAGCTCAGTAGTAGGGAACCAGATAGGTTTTTTATTCATCACTTTAAGAACAGCTCTCTGAGCCCTTTCTAGTCTTAGCATCGAGGTTTTAACTGAGCCACCCCAGGAAGTGATGCAGTACGCTATGATGGATTGGGCTAGTGCCAGGTAGATGATTTTTAAGGATTTTAGGTCAATAACTGTTCTTAGAGTTTTGAAAACGAATAACAGCTTTATTATGCGGGATACTGTTGAATCTATCTGCTTCTTCCAATTTAGAGCGTTGTCAATCATGACGCCAAGATATTTGAGACAAGATGTTTGCTCTATGTGCGTACAATTGCAAGTGGTGGGGACTGCATCTCTTGAACAAACATGGGCACATACAGATAGAGAGGAAGGTGGAGTGGATAGATTGGGAGTGAAAGCAATAAATTTACTTTTGGATATGTTAAGGGTGAGAAGGTTTGTGCGTAGCCAGTCCATAACAAATTTAAGGGCATTTTCAAAGAAATCACAAACTTCTGGCCAGCTCCTACCATGGACCAAGAGAGCCGTGTCGTCAGCGTATGTGATTATCTTACAGTTAGGGAGATGTAAACTACAAAGCTGGTTTATGTATAATAAGAATAAAGTAGGTCCGAGAACACTACCTTGTGGAACGCCAAAAGATACGTGTTCTTCTCCACTCTCGAAATCATCTATCTTTACATATTGTGTACAATTTTCTAGGTAGCTACTTAACATGTTCAGAGCGACACCTCGTACGCCTATATGTTCCAACTTGTATAGAAGTATAGGGACCTAAACAGTGTCAAAAGCTTTGGATAGATCCAAGAAAATACCTATGGTTTTGAGTTTTTTATCGAAGTTTTTAACAACAGTGTCTGTCAATTCCAGTACGGCATCATCTGTGGATTTTCCACTCCTGAAACCAAATTGGTTTGGTGACAAGACGTTGTTTTCTTTAACGAAGTTAATTTATCTCTTATTAAGAATGTTTTCTAAAATCTTCGATAAAACGGTCAATACTGATATAGGTCTGTAATTAGTGACTCTGTCTCGGTCTCCAGACTTGAAAATTGGATGCACTACTGCTTTTTTAAAAACACTAGGAAAGACTCCGGAAGAGAGGGCAGAGTTAAAAACATATGAAAGCACAGGAACAAGGGTTTCGCGGGCAGATTTAATCACAGTAGTAGAGATGCCGTCCCATCCCACAGCACACTTGTCCTTAAGGTTTAAGATAATATTATTAATCTCAGTGTTGTCTGTACTAAAGAGGACCATCCAATGTACAGTGGATTGGCTTAGGTCATAGGTAGACTGAAAAGGTGTTATTGAAGCCTTATTGGCGTTTAGTATATCCGAAGCGAGGGATTTTCTCACATTTGCAAAAAATGTGTTAACAGAGTTTACGGAAGATAAGGGACTATGACACAGTTTTAAAAGATGCGATGGGCTGGATTTTGATTTATTCAAGTTACTGATTTCCTTGATGATGTTCCATGTAGCTCTTGGATTTTTCCTGGCCTTCTGAATTTCTTGTTGATGATATTCTTGTTTAACTTTTTTTAAAAGGCGGTTGCAGAAATTACGGTATCGGAAATAGATGATTTTAGGAATGTTATTTTCTGGATGTTTCTTAAATGTTCGATACAGCTTATCTCTGTGGCGTATGCATTTTAGAAGACCAGGAGAGATCCAGGGTTTGATAATGCGTTTCCGACTGGGGATAGATGACTTGATACAATGGGTTTTTATGACCGTGGAAACAACATTAACTAAGGAATCAGCTATTATATCAGGGTCGCTAGAATTAAATATAAAAGAAAAGTCGGTATTTTGTAGATCTTTAAAGATTTCCGGAATATTATTACGATAGGTGTGACGGTTTGTGAAATTATGTTTTTCCTTAGTACTGCAATACAACAGAAGAGGCAAATGATCAGTAAGTGGGGTATCAAGGACAAGTGCGGTTGCCGGATTTGAAGTCCGAAGAATTATATGATCGAGGCAATTTCTATCTCGAGTAGAGATAAGGTGCGCTGGCAGCATAGCGTGTGAAGCTACCAGGTTTAAATAATCGTCTGCTGAACAGTCGTGGTTTGTAGATTGATGTTTATATCTCCAATGATAACAGCGGTTTTATAAGAACTTAGTGTATTTAACACGGTGTCCAGGCTTTGTAGAAAAGGAGTCAAGTTTTTATAGGACGGAGATCGATATAACGCTATTACCGCAATGCTGTCGGTAAATTTAAGAGTAATGCAATTTGCGTCATTGAAGTCAGGGGTATCAACATTACAATTCAGGTTATTTCTAATGTAAACAACCATGCCATCGTTTTGGTTTCTAAAGGAGGATACATGATGAGTAAAGTCTGGAAGCGAAGGAATGTACGAAGATTTACTCAGCCAACATTCTGAGAGGACAATCACATCAAGATTTAGGTTAATTCTTTTTAGGAAAATGAGAAGGTTGTTAAAATTGCAGTTTATACTCCGTATGTTAGCATGAAGAATTTTTAACACAACACTATTACTGTTAACATGAAGAGTTACATCTTCTGGTGAACAAATATTTGATTCCGACACAGAAACTTGTTCAATGTCGTTATAAAGCATATTTATGTCATCCATAATGAGTGTGAAAGTTTAACAAGGGATCTTTCTAAATCAAGAGAGCTGGCTTTTTAATTAAGTAGGAAGATCTATGGGGATGCCTAAAGAATATGTGTGTTTGTGTATATATGTGCATGTAGAGTGTATGTAGAATGGGACAAAGTGAATTACTTTTGCAACTAACTAATATGTATACAAAAATAAAAATAAGGCGAGTGATGCAATAGAGCTTCTGTAGTTCTGAGGGATACAAACAGGAACAATCGCGAGTAGTGATCTTAAATGTGGCATCTAATTACTTTAGGTTGTTCAGTTTGTCCAAGTCAGCCTCGTGCAACACACGGATCAGCGGACCATTTTCTCTCTTACACAAAAATATCTTCCCGTGAGACACCCAACAAAACTTAAAATCGTTTTTTTTTTGCTGCCTCTCTAGCTAGATAGAACAATTTCTTCATCTTGGCGGAGAGATTCTCTGAGATGAAAATAGGTCTCGCTGGTCCACTATAACGCAGGTGCTGAGTAGACAGCTTTGATGAGCCTTTGTTGAGTTGGCGGAACATGGTGATTATTTTTTCCTTTTACAAAACGCTGGTGAGATCCACAATTATCGTGCTGTTTGCCGGATCCTTAGTTTTGATTCTAAAAATGTCTTTGACATCGTGCTCTTGGATGGGCACATTTAGCACCTTCGTGGTATTTATAAAGGTATCCAGAAGTGTAGACTTCGATTCCGAGACAGGGGCGGGTACATTTCTTAATTCAATACACGTAGATCTACTACTACGCTCGAAATTTTCTAGCCTGTCTTCTAGTGTCTTTATGTACTGCACGTCTGTTTTACGCTCGTCTTCCAACTTGTCGAGTCTGGTCTGAAGCAAGTCGTGCTTTTCCGCCAAGAAGTCGACGGTAGATCGTATGTCCTCAACAGCGGAGCAAATTCTGTCGTACTTTTGCTCTTGCTCTGCTTTGAAATCTCTGCTTCAGTGCTTCATTTCTACCATAAAACTTTGTAGCTCCTCATTTACGCAAGCTGGCCGTTTTCGCTTCCGGGCATGTAGGTTTTCTGAGAGGTTTGGTTCTGATGAGCTGCCGTGTAACTGCTGCAAGGCTGGTACTCGCAGTTTTTCAATCTGTACCTGAGTTGGCGCTGGCGTGGATGACGAGCGCTCGAGCCCGGGCGCAGTAACAGGCAGCGCAAGCGCATTCCCAAGGAGTGAGGGGGGTGGCGTTCGTTTAAGTGGCATCGTGAGTAAGCCAACTACCGGAAGCGATTAAGGCGAATGCAATTAGCAAGTGTCCAGAACCAACAGTGACACAAAAGCGCAATGGAACAATGCTCTTATACTGCGGTGATTGTAGTTGCAAAATAGCTCCCAGTTTAGTCGTCCTTAAGAAAAAAAAATGATAAGTGGCAGCAGCGTGGTTGCTATTTCGTAAGTAGTAGGCTCGTGGCTGGGCCGCCGTAGCAGCTTCGTAGCACTGTGTGAATCGTGTAGCAAGCGCGCGGATGCGCGTAGCATTGAGTGTGAAAGCGGTGTGTAATTTTGTCGCGCCCACTCACGCACTGATGACGCAGCGGGTCTACGCACGGCTGAGGTGCGGACGACCGCTGTTTCGAGCCTCACGACAAGCAAAAAGTGACGTCCACTTACTGGCGTCCGCGACGTGAAGGGGCTCCGCTTGTCACTCGGGGCGTAGCACCAATTTGACCAAGGACAGTCGCGCAGACCCGGGGCGTAGTCCCAACAATTGAATTATTTATAATTTAAAAACGACAAACACGTCCGTTCGGTACGAGAGCCGAGGAGGAAGCAATGGCACACGCAGCAATTATTACGTGACCTAAGTTAGATATTATCTAATATACAGTGTGTTTTTTTAACTGGGACAGGACGGTAGTACCCATAACCAGAGGAGATACAGGTGCAGTTTCTTTTAAAACATCTGCTCGTTTTCAAAGAAAAACATTTTTATATTAAATTTTTTTTTGTCATGCGTGAGTAGCGCCTTAAAATGAATCAAGTTGGTAAATTATTTTTTGATGCCGATAGATGCAGTTCTTTATAAGGATCATTTTATTGTATCAGATAAAAAATCTGAGCCTCGAAGGTAAGTCAAATTTGATAAAATGTATTCTTATACTACAGGACATAGCAAAATTCCTCCAACATACATTTAATTAGATTCTAATTGCACAATAAAGAAGTATTAATACTGTAAGCGATTAAGAAGTTTAGAAACTCCATGCTCTCATGAACAATTCAAAAACATTTCGTATATAAGAACAATTTTGAAATTTGAACATGGTTCTTGCATCTGTCGGACTTTTATATCAGTTATTGCATCATCTTATTTGTCCTTTCATGGCATTGTCAAATACGCAATAAGTAGACCCAACTAATGCGTTGAAGTGGTATCAGGAACGCTACCCAGATCGCGATTGAGAAATTATGCTTGAATTAAGTCTACTTTTTGCGTATTTGACATTGCCATGATAGGACAAATAAGATGATGCAATGACTCATATAAAAGTCCGACAGATGCAAGAACCATGTTCATATTTCAAAATTGTTGTGTTTTTGAATTGCTCATGAGAGCATGGAGTTCCTAAACTCCATGCTCTCATTCCTAATCGCTACAGTATTAATACTTCTTTATTGTGCAATTAGAATCTAATAAAATGTTTTTTGGAGGAATTTTGTTTTGTCCTGTTGTATGAGAATATATTTTATCGAATTTGACTAACTTTCGCTGCTCAGATTTTTTTTATCTGTTAAAGTAAAATGATCCTTATAAAGGACTGCATCGATCGGCATCAAAAAAAAATTTTCTATCTTGATTTATTTTAAGCGCTACTTACGCTTCACCAAAAAAATTTTAATGCTAAAATGTTTTTCTTCGAAAACGAGCTGATGTTTTAAAAGAAACTGCACCTGTATCTCCTCTAGTTATGAGTGCTGCCGTACTGTCCCAGTTAAAAAAAACACTCGGTATACCTATTAGCTACCGGCGCGCTTGTGAGTGCGCTATGTTGTAGGGCTTAACTTTAAAATACACGTTTTAAGTTCGCAACTTATTATGTTTTTCAAAAACCGATTTAGTTTTTTTTTAATTTGATGTTATAAACCCTTTGTAGACCATGGTCTGAACAACGTTTGTTCTGGGAAAACAGTGATTTAAAAGACACCGTGTAGTTAAATAGGTCATAGATTCTAATTTGGACTAAAATAAGGTCCAAATTAACCTTATTTTAGTTCCTAATTCGAATCTAAAAATGTGTCCAATAGTACATTTTTTACTGTTAATTCGTATAACTAGTTTCATTTCACAATTTACCGATATTTTTATGATCTAGGCGAGTAAACTCTAAACGGCAGTTAATAGTCCAAATAAAATTCTATGGGTACTCTTACCGTTTGCTCTGAAGACCAGTAGAAGTGTACTTTTACACCAAAACTCATAAAATTATTCTCTGAGAAAACTTTACGATTTCCTCGTCTATAATAGATAGTTTGCCGTAAACTGAATTTACTCGGCACTAGAGTAACCTGTTTTCCAGGGTCCGATCTTGAAGGATATTCCAGATAAGATTTAAGTCATATTCATCCGCTCAATGAACTTCTCAAACTGTAAAACAGCCTTACAGTTTGCTCTATCCAATCTATCTTACGAGGAAACTAACTAACTAAAGGAATTACTAACCGTTATAAAGTAAGATTTTATAGATACGTAAACGTCATACCTTCCATGTTTGCACTTAGTTTATTTAGTTATTTTTATTTTTTACATTATATAAATAGATTCTAAGTTTTGTTAATTTGAGTATTCATAAGTTACCCCAGTCCAGCCTTATTCGCTTGAGATACAGGTTTTCCTAATTCAGGCATTATATAAAATCTTACCTATAAGTAGATTTTAACACCTAATGTTAAACTTAGCAATATAAAAAATGAATAAAAATGTATTTCTTATTATTTTATATTCAGATTCATTTATTCCACACTAGCTGACCCGCCCGAGGCATTTCACGTGTGGTTATGGTGTGAGATGTTTGTTTGTTACTCAGTCACGTCGTAACGGCTAAACCGATTTCCATGAAATTTGTCTTGTGCGTAGATTATAACTAGGATTAACACATAAGTTACTTTTTATCCCATAAATCAGGTCCCATGGGATACAAATAGGGGTGTCAAATCAAGTTGCAACAGCGATTTTAGCTTTATTTCTTGGTTACCTACACATTTAATCATGTTTCAATCCCGGTCATAATCTTTTATTATACCAAATTTCATCGAAATCGCTCCAGTCGTGTAGTCTTGCCATGACTAATAAAGCAAGGTCTAACGTTTAGCCCGGCTCGTACATTGATCACTAAAAGTATTTAGCGACTAAACATGTCTAAACTTGAAGTATTTGTCTCAACACTCATATTTACACAAACGCCCTTTAACGTTCTCGTAAAATCCAGTCCATACAAAGGTTGTCTGGAAGAGATCACTTTTAGCGATAAGACCGCCAATTGTACTATCGCTTGTCTAGTTTTAAGTGTTTTAAATATGATTTGCTATGGAGAGGGCTATGCTCGGGGTTTCTCTACGGGATCGAATCAGAAATGAGGAGATACGTAGGAGAACTCAAGTCACCGACATAGCCCGACGGATTAGCACGTTGAAGTGGCAATGGGCAGGCCATATAGCGCGCAGAACAGATGGCCGATGGGGCCGAAAGGTTCTCGAGTGGAGGCCACGGACCGGCAAGCGCGGCGTAGGACGTCCACCCACAAGATGGGCAGACGACTTGGTAAGAACCGCAGGTCGGCGTTGGATGCAGACCGCTTCCAACCGCAGTTCCTGGAGATCAATGAGGGAGGCCTTTGTCCAGCAGTGGACGTCCTACGGCTGATATGATGATGATGATGAAATATGATTTGTTAATTTAAGTGTGTTATACAATAAAGCGTTTTCTATCTATCTATCTACACAAATCGTATTTATAATTATTGATTAAAACGGGTATTTATCGCGTATGTACATTTTTTATTTGTTATCTGTATTTGTTATTTGTTATCCCGACGTTTCGGCTGTGTTGCAACAGTCATGGTCTCGGGCTGACCCTGACTGACTGTTGCAACACAGCCGAAACGTCGGGATAACAAATAAAAAATGTACATACGCGATAAATACCCGTTTTAATCAATAATTATGTACAGTGATCGCGAAAGTTTGAAAAATCGTATTTAGCCATTAAATACGTGGCATCGTTGCGCAAGTCATTCTTAGATGATTCTTAGATTAGACTAATAAAACTACAATATTTGAAATAGAATCGAAATGATCACTAAACGTCAAAACGTCGAGCACACCTAGACTTGCTAATTGAGCATATAAGTACGTATGTGTAGAGGCACCATCACTGACAACAGAAACAGGCACGGTGGTAGTGCTTCCCCAGATAAGGTATTCGATCCCGTCGTCGTTTACCACCGCACTTCTCGATAACGTAATAAAGCTCATCCACATATCAACGATAAATGGATATCATGCACCACACGCTTCAAGCGATCTTTTCTACCCCATACATGCAAGGTGTGGAATGAGCTACCATCTGAGGTTTTCCCGTTAGGCTACGATATGGCACGCTTGAAGAGAAATGTTAAGAGGTTTCTACAGGGTAGGGTAGGGGGTCAATAGGCGACGGTGACCGCTTACCATCAGGTGGAGCGTAAGCCTGTTTCTGCACAAATAACATAAAAAACACTTTATCCCAAGCAACTTAGATTAGAAAATTCTTTATTGCACTAATAAAATAATACATAGGTGAACTTAATGCTAATTAGCATTTTCTTCCAGCTAATCTTTGTGTAGTGTGGAGAAAGTGGTAGTGCCAGAAAATGGAAATTTAAACAAACTTTAGCTTAGAAATAAACTTACAAAAGTTAATAATAATAATAATACACATACATAAACGAAATGCACAAATATATTTAAATAAAGTGCTCAATTTTGTTTGATATCTTGAAGAGCGATGATGTGTTTAATGAGTTTGGATTTAAAGATTCCCATTAAGGACTAATGATTACAAAAATGTAAATCGATGCACAATATCTCTATATTTTTGCATTTGACAGTGTTCATTTGGATACTATATAAAAGTGGTCCTAGAATCAACCCCCACAGCAAGTTCTGCCTACATAGCAATTACCGATGCACTGAATTGTAACGTTGGAAATAGAAAAGCCGATACGGTTTCAAATGGTGCTTTTGATGTTCCATCAAACGGATCAGTGGTCTTTTATACACGATCTTTTTTGCAAAGCGGCTGGTGTGCCTTTACTAGTAATATCAAAATACATAAAAAAATGTTATCAGTACCCGATGCTACGGAAGAGCAACTTAACAGGCTGGAGCGTCTGCAGAATCTCTGTAGTCGCTATATCTACGGCCTACGAAAATATGACCATGTCTCAGTATTTCGTTAGCAGCTAAAATGGCTTGACATCAGAGCTCGTCGAGATGCCCACATGCTATCCCTCCTGTTTAGTATTCTTCGCAACCCACTATCTCCCAGCTACCTCAGAGAGCGATTTACGTTTGTATGAACTGAGGACAGAGCTGTGCGATCATCTCGTCGTTTCCAATTGATTACTCCACAGCATAACACGGCTACTTACTCTGAATCTTACACCATAACCGCTACTCGTCTCTGGAATAATATGCCACCAAATTATTTCGAGGCTACTTCAGTGGAAGCATTCAGATTGAAAACCGACCAAAAATGAGCAACTTAATTGTTCCTTATCACTTCTTCTATTGTTATGTATGTATGTATTTTTATTTGACAATGGTATAGTTTAGTATATGATATAAAGTATTTAAGTAGTATATACCTATGCTATTTTTATTGGTCCTGTGCAAATTTTTCTGTAGTTCCCTTTCTTCTGCACTACCTACACATCTTTATCTACAATACACAAAGGTTATCTGGAAGAGAATGCTCTTTAGCATTAAGTTCGCCTCTGTACTAGTTTAGTAAGTGCAATAAAGTATTTTCAATCAATCAATCAATCAGTACCATCTCGTTTCAGTTTCATTAGTTTTATTTATTTATTCGCAAACAATACATATTGTCTCGGAATATTTGGTACAGTAAAAAAATAATATATATGTTCAGAAGGATAAAGTCAATTATTATAGTATTTAGTTCAAAAATCATAACTAGATGTCGCTGCTAAAAAGTGCAGATTCCTGAATCGCGCTATCGAAGCGTTTTGCATTTCGGGTAAGGTTGTTGTTACGATTTGAATAAGAAAGGCTCAATTTAATACTGTACGGTGGTTTCAATAACACCCTGCCCTCTAGCGACCTACCAAACTACAATTTATACAATATGTATGTAGGAACCTCATTATAAAAGATGAATGAATGACAATGGAATGTTATTATTTACATGATAAATAAATAAAATGTCAGATTTTAAGATAATTGATAATGCTTATTGTCAAATTAAAAGCTAAAATACATATAAATAACATAACATGTAAAAATTCCAAAATGATACCTACATTAGGTACAAATAATAGTACTTAATAAAAAATAAATAATAGTACGTTGAAAGTGTGTTTATTCTGTTTATTTTTTAGGGTTCCGTACCTCGAAAGGTAAAAAAGGAACCCTTGTATGATCACACTCTTGTCCGCCTGTCTGTCCGTGTGTCACCACCGATTTTTTCAGGAACGGGTGGACCTAGCAAATTGAAATTTATATCAGATACTGAGGTCTATAGTCCCTGTTAGGTGTATAAAAATCAAGTTCCTGACTCAGCACGATAAAAATATATGGGCAAACTTATATTTTCGCGAAAACTTGTAAGAACCAAATTTACCTTAATTTTCTTTTTTTTTTTTCAGAATGTTTCCTTTACTTGTGCTGTAAGACGTTGCTTTTAACCAAAATTGACAACTCTAGGTCAACCGGAAGTACCCTATAGGTTTTGGATCGAAAACGTATATGGTAGTTCCCGTTGACCTAGAATCACGAAATTTGCCAAAAAGCAAGGTCTTACAAACGTTACAGCACAAATAAAATAAAAATTTCAATAATAAAATGGTTTAAAATTAAAGGTTGTCCCCATACATACATAATTGACGCCAATTAAGATAGTCGTCGGAGTTGTATGGGCGCTCATAAAATTTAGAGGACTAGCTTAATCGGCACCACCCTCAGATAAGGTAAATTAATAAAATTACGCTATTAGAATAGAATAGAATAGAATAGAATAATCATTTATTTGGCACTATTGATTAAAATACATATTTAAGTGGGGCTCCCATACAACAGACATGATTGCCGTTTTTATAGATGGAACCCTTCGTGCGCAAGTCCGACTCGCTCTTGGCCGGTTTTTTTTCAAAAAGATATTTAGTAAAAATATAGTTACGACAAAAACCGTCTAAATCTATCAGGAAATGGATGGAAGACTTCGTTAAAGTCGCGGGCCGTCAATGGGTGAGACTAGCGCAGGATCGTGGCGGATGGCACAAACGTGGATGATGATGATGATTATTAATGAGAGTTGTAGGTTGATTAAACTGTCAGATAATAATTTATCAGCAAGCAGGCGTTCTAATTTGATTGTCGATGTATTGAATAGATCAATATCTGCATCTGCCAAAGTGTAAAGCGAGGCGCTTGCTCAAATATTGTTTATCAATAATTGTGGTACTGTGCGGGAAGTCATCCGTGACATCCTATTTTTAAATGGTTCCAACGGAAGATCAGTGTTGTGTCAAAAGCACAACAAATGCTGAGTTGGATGCCTTTTTGTGACGTCGGTCATTTATATATAGGTAACTGTGAGACACATTTGTTGGGTATTGCTGTTTTTGTCTGTATAAATTTGTTCTATTATGTGTATTACTTGTGTGCTGTGTATGTTTTGTACCGTCACAAATAAATGTTTTTTCTTTCTCTCTTTCTTTCAAATATTAATTATGCTTTCTGCCTGGTATTGATCTTAACTAACGGAACATTTTAAATGTGCGGTCTGCTTAATACTCCTTTTGGAGTTAGCGTTAAAAATAAATAGCAATTTCAGTTATTTCAAGTTAAGACTGAAAACTTGTAAGCGACTGTAGAACTAAGATAGAGGATTAATCCTCTGCAAGGGTCCGGGAAGTCGCTTAAGTAGAGACAATCTTAGCACTACCTAGGAGTTCTATTCACCTAACTTTGTAGTGAAGAATTATAAATAATATTTTCAAGGCATAGTGCTCGAGATTCGACAGTAATTCATGTTTTTAGCTTAATTTAGCTTTTTCATATAAACTTCAAATGTCGCATTCCTTGGTGCGCGCAAAGGGGTACAGGGGTTTCTCTTCACGTTTACCTGTGTAACGAATTTACATGACGACATCCTTGGCGCAGTGGGCGAATAGCTGTCTGATATTTTCATGATCTACAGATATTTGTTCCGGGTCTGGTTATTTCTCTATATATTATAAGTATGTATTTACAAAAAACAAAAAGTATTTACGTATTATATTAGTTATCTGGTTTCCATAGTACAAGCTTTGTTTTGTTCGGGGCTAGATGGCGCTGTGTGAAATGTCCAGCATTGTTTATTCATTTATTATTTATTTTTACCTTGTCTGTACTGTGCACAAAAGAATGTCATCGAATCTAGGGCCAAAATTGCTGCTATGAAGATGAACATCCTAGCTGGGGTTCGGCGGTACTTCTCACCGGGACAGCTGCTCAGTGTCTACAAAGCACAAGTCCGCTCATGTATGGAGTACTGCTGCCATCTTTGGGATGGCGCCGCCAAGTATCAGCTCAAAGCCCTTGATTAGATTGAGCGACGTGCTGCTAGACTCATTGGTGATGACTCACTAGTGGAAGCCAATTTACAAAGTCTGGAGCACAGACGCCGAGTGGCCAGACTTTCAGTTTTTTAAAAGATACATTTTGGTAAACGTGCGCAAGATCTTCATGACCTTATTCCTCCTTCCCCCTTCCACCACCGGACAAGCAAACGTACCGAGAAGTACCACCCATACCTGGTCGGCATACCACCTTGCCGAAACCATGTCCAAACGATTTGCTTCAATTTTTATTGTTAGCACAAGTAAGGAGTGGAACTCACTCCCGGCGTATGTTTTTCCAAACCAATATAATCTTGGAGTCTTCAAGTTCAGAGTGAGTAGGTTCTTTCTAGGCAAGCGTGCTCCATCTTCGATCACACCTTCACTTACCATCAGGTGAGGTAGTGGTCAAGCGCTTGGCTATCATCAATAAAAAAATGACAGCGGTCAATAACGCGAAAAGGACACGTACACTACCCTCCAAGGTACAGTAAAAAACTAGTTCGGAGAGTAGTGTGAATCTAAATCGACCGCCGGCGCCTACTATGTTAGAACAGTTATAACCGTAAGTATTTACAATTAAATTATATTATACCTATATATAGCTCGATTACCACTCACTGACTCACTCACTGACTCATTGACATGATTGTTCTCCCAGATGCCTCCTCGTAGAGTTGAAATGTTTGGTGGGATCGTATAGAGGGAGTTTCGCTGAGTTGGGAATAAACCCTAAAGTCCTCCTTTTGTCCCCAATTCGCTCCCATCCACCTCGTATCTCGGAAAGTAAAAGTCTTAGAGCATTAGCGCCACAACTAATGTTGCTCAGGACATTTTTTTATGTCCGGATCCATTAAAAAAAATCGTCTTTCATATAAAAAAAAATTTGTCCCCCAGGGGTATGAGAGACATATATTTTGTATATATATTTTCAAGTTTATTCGACATCCATCATCATCATCATTTTGAGACGTCCTTTTTTTTAGATTTTGTAGGGGGCATAAGGCAACTTTCTTAGAAAATTTTCATGTTTATGCGACATCCATCGTCATCTTCATTTTAGATGTGATAATTTTATTTTTTGGAGGGGCATAACGCATCTTTCTTAGTTAATTTTCATATTTATGCGACATCCACAAGGATCACTTTAAAACGTCCAATATTTTTTTAGTTTAGTTTTTGCATGGGCGTAAGGCATCTTTCTTAGTAAATTTTCAAGTATATGCGACATCTACAAGGATCACTTTGAAACGTCCAATACTTTTTTTTTAGATTATGGAGGGGCGTAAGGCAACTTTCTTAGTAAATTTTCAAGTATATGCGACATCTACAAGGATCACTTTGAAACGTCCTTTATTTTTTTCGTCCACCGTCCCTGGCGTCTGCTCGGACAGATGAAGCGGGCTTGAGCTGCGGCGGTAGGCCTCGTGGGCAGGCGTGGTCCCGGCGTGCGTCAAGGCAGCTAGCAAGTTGACCGACGAACGACCTCGTGGCGGTAGGCTTCGTGGGAAGGCGTGGTCCCGTTAGGCTTCGAGGCAGCCAGCAGGGTGGCTGAAGAACAACTACGCTTCTCGACGGCTCAGATGATAGGTTTGACGGTTGTCAGGTGTAGATATGGAGAAGTAAGAAGAAAGATCAGGAGCGAAGACCGTGAACGACTTTCCGACTTGGAAATCTTGGGCACGAATTCACAATAAAAAGTAACAGGAATTACACTGTCCAGAGATTAATACTGTAGCACGTTTATTAGAAGTTCTCGCTGATGAGTCCAGGCGTGGAAAAGAGAGCTGAGGACAGACGACTCTGCCTTTTTATACCCGAGAACTTCCACCGTCTTTTAATCATTATTAAAATCGAATTTCTAGAACAAATGATGCAATTACTTTTGGTGATGCCATAAAGAAAAATTTGCCACATCCGGCGTCACTCAAGATAAAGCTGTTGTTTGCTTCAGCTTGCATCAGTCAAAAACACTGATTAAATTCGGTCTTTTATTATTTAAGATTTTTAATTATATTATGTTTCTAATAAGCAAAGGATTATTTAAATTAAGTATATAAAAATGTTTCTTATGATTAAAATTAAATATCGATCCATAAAAATAGGTAGTGAATTTCTTTGAGATACATACAACGCTATCTGCAGTAAACATTGCGAACCATGACGAGAACACGCTCGGATTTCGGTGCATTGAAAAACGAGTTATTGAGCGTTTGTGCAGTTTTTGCATGGGCGTAAGGCACCTTTCTTAGTAAATTTTTAAGTATATGCGACATCTACAAGGATCACTTTAAAACGTCCAATATTTTTTTTTAGTTTTTGGAGGGGCATAAGGCAACTTCCTTAGTAAATTTTCATGTTTATGCGACATCTACAAGGATCACTTTGAAACGTCCAATATATTTTTTTTATTTTTTTATGGGCGTAAGGCACCTTTCTTAGTAAATTTTCAAGTTTATGCGACATCTACAAGGATCACTTTGAAACGTACAATATTTTTTTTTAGTTTTTGGAGAGGCGTAAGGTAACTTTCTTAGTATTTTTTTAAGTTTATGCTACAACTACAAGGATCACTTTGAAACGTCCAATATATTTTTTTTATTTTTGGATGGGCGTAAGGCACCTTTCTTAGTAAATTTTCAAGTTTATGCGACATCTACAAGGATCACTTTGAAACATCCAATATTTTTTTTTAGTTTTTGGTGAGGCGTAATGTAACTTTCTTAGTATTTTGTTAAGTTTATGCTACATCTACAAGGATCACTTTGAAACGTCCTTTATTTTGTTTTTAGTTTTTGGAGGGGCGTAAGGCAACTTTCTTAGTAATTTTTTAAGTATATGCGACATCTACAAGGATTACTTTGAAACGTCCAATATTTTTTTTTATATTTTTTGGAGGGGCATAAGGCAACTTTCTTAGTAAATTTTCAAGTTTGTGCGACATCTACAAGGATCACTTTCAAACGTCCAATATTTTTTTTTTAGTTTTTGCATGGGCGTAAGGCAACTTTCACAGTAAATTTTCTACTAAAAAAACTAAGTGCAAACATGGCAGGTATGAGTTTACGTACCTACAACCTTTAAATTATTACTTTAATACGGTTAGTAACTCCTCAATTTCCTCGGACATTGCATGCATTAAACGCTGAATATGGCTGCAATAATGTAATACCAAACACCTTGTACCTACCCATAACTGATTTGATTTTGGTTTCATGATCACCAATGGCTACACTGCTGTACAGTCTCCGTTTTACGGAATTACGGTCGAATTTTGACCACTGTGCACTGTCAACTAGTTATTCTAAATACAGGATTTATCATATATCTTTTTTTGTTTTTGAAGGAACTTTCGTTATGCTTGAATTCCGTTTTAAATTATGCAGTACAAGTCGTTTCGATCGAAGAGCAATGCCGAAAGTTTAGTAATCCGTTAGGTAGGGTTAAGTAGGTGCGCGCTCGGTGTTTTCTTGCAAAGATCGAATGAATGGTAGTTCGCACTACTAGTTAACTGTTCCTGCCGGCTAATGTTTCTGCTCGATTTTGACGAAAACTTTTGTCGCATTGCTGGTGAAATACTATAAGAGTTTTATTTATAAGCAAGGTCTATTTTTTTTAAACTAAATAGATCTTCTTTTGACCACAATCTCACCTGATGGTAAGCGATGATGTGGTCTAAGATGAAGCACGAAGATCTAGAAGAAACCTATTCACTCTTACCTTAAAGAGGCCCGGATTGTATTCTTTAGGAAAAACAGACGACGGCAAAGCGTTCCACACCTTAGCTGTACGCATCAAGAACGTAGAACCAAAACGGTGATTGTGAATGGGTGGTATATCAACTAGGTACGGATGGTACTGAGCCGTGCGCCTGCTTGTCCTTTGATGGAAAGGAGATGGCGGAATTAGATCGTAAAGTTCTGGGGCACATTCCCCGATATGCATTCTGTAAAAGATCGATAGGCTTGCAACTTTACGGCGGTGTTCGAGAGTTTGGGTCTTAGCCTCCGCCATGTATTGCTCACCTATAAGCCTAAAAACCCTATGTTTTATCGAGTCTAAGGTAGCGAGCTGGTATTTAGCGGAACCATCCCAAAGGTGGCAGCAGTACTCCATACCAGACCGGACTTGTGCTTTGCATAGACTAAGAAGCTGCCCTGGTGTGCAGTATCTCCTGACCTTGTTAAGGATGTCCAGCTTCATTTCTATTGTTTATTGTTATTTTTCTACTGGATAGTTTCGATTTGATGAGTAAACTTAACAGTGTCCTTATCAGTCGACCTTGTAATTACGATGGAAGTTGCGTGAGATATTGCTGTATTTTTTGAGTAACCTGTAAAATTCGACTTTTGGCATTCTTGTCGTTCTATGTCTTAATATCCTTGTATTTACATCCATCACCTACTTCTTAGAGCCAGAAGTCATGATCCAACATTACTACTATGTCACCTTCTTCTTTTGTGTTTTTATTTTGTACGTATGTCTTGTTAAATAGATGTTGTCATTTTCATTTTTATTTTTTTCAGTGTGGAGGACCCTCAACAGACAGCTCACCCAAGCCGACCGCTGCAGGTGTAACTGTAGTAAATGGGGTGTTATAGACAAATCGGCGACGCAATGGAAATATGATGCTCAGTTCCAAACATAGACACAAGTCCTTGCATGCCCATCCTGACCTACCACCTGCACAATAAGGGAATTAGTGACCTGCCAAAAATGATCAAAATTAATCATTCAAAATGACTATAGTCTTGAGACATCGATACGAAAGAAGAATACTTAGTAGGCCCAACTTCGAGAAAAAGGTTAGTCGACAGCTGGGCAGCGTTCGAAAAACTGCGGGAACTACTCTCGTTCAAAATATCTATGTCTTACGACAGAAGTCTTTTATCAGTGATGACATTTGGCACGGTAACGTGGTCTTCCATTATAGGCTTCATAATAAAGCTCAAAGTCGCATAGCTTGCTATGAGGTGGACCTATGCTTGGTTTTTTCCCTATGTTATAATCATTATTATAAATACGAGATTTATGACGTACCTGATGAAGGTTTACGAATTGAACTGAAACATTGTCGGTCGAAACACCGATAACGGTACGTGATAAATCCTGTATTTATAACTAGCTGACAAATGCGCAGCTTCGCACGTGTAGTTTGTTAATAAAAACATTACCCTCCTTCTGCGTAGTTGGGTAAAAAGTAGCCTATGCCATCCGGGGATAGTATAGCTTCCCAACAGTGAAATATTTTTTAATCGGTCCAGTAGCTTCAAAGCCTATTCAATACAAACAAACAAAAACACAAATCTTTCCTCTTTATATTATTAGTATAGATATATTTAATATCCCTGGACATGTCACACAGCGCTATCTAGCCTCAAACTAAGCAGAGCTTGTACTATGGGTACCAGATAACTGATAGAATACTTATATACTTTTTTTTTTGTAAATACATACTTAGCATATATAGAAAAACATCGAGACCCGGAACAAATATCTGTAGATCATGCAAACATTTGTTCCGCGGCGGGAATCAAACCCGCTACCTACTGCGTCTCAGCCGGCTATTCGCCCACTGCACTACGGAGGTAGTCAAAGGTAGATAAAGACTTATGGAGATATAAAGACTTAAGGTAAGGCGGTGGTGCCCACTTCATCGAGCCCGTTCACAAAAGCACTTACAAGACCTAAAGGATTATCCAGCTGAAATGACAGACGGTGGTGCACATAGCTCGAAGAACTGACGGCCGTTGGGGCAGAAAAGCTCTCGAATGCAGACCACGCACTGGAAAGTGCAGAGTAGATGGCCTGACTAGATGGAAAGACGACCTGATAAAGGTTGCAGTCTGTTACTTCATGGAGCTAAGATGGCTGGGGTCAGGTTAGATGGGGGGGTAATGCACAATACACCCAAATGCAGGTTGGGACGTTAGTGCAGATCTTATTGCCCCCACCTTAGAATTAGAAAAGTTGCTGGGAGCCGTTGAGTGCAGGCTGCATACGATCGGTAGTTCTGGAGATCTATGGAGGAGGCTGGAGTCCTATGGCTGACATGATGATGAAATCTTAGATTTATTTTAAATAATTAAAAATGTTTTCAACATTGCCTGTGTTGCAACATACTTAATTTTCCCCTTCAATAACTACCCTACCGTACAAAACATTATTTTTTTCTGGAAAGTATAATATTACTTTCCGTTTTGCCCTTTCAAAGGCTTTTGAAGTGGTTCGTTGCAAAAGGATTCCTTCTGGCCGAGCAAAGAGTTATGGCCTCAAAAATAGATTAAACCTCTACTATGGATTATGAAACAGATAGGTCAGTCGGCGATATGGAATAAAAAGTTTTTATAATAATAATAATAGGTAATAATTACTGATTTAAACTGTTATTTTTTTCTTAAAACAATTAACCAATTGTATTTGAAACAATACATTAAATAATCATAAAAATTAAATTCAAAAATAATCAATAAAACTAACACAATTCAAAACCAAACCATTTATTAGATTAAAATGTCAGAGAGATGGTAAAAAAAAGAAAAAAATGTCATAAATTAATAGAACAATTAAATCATTCATAGAACATTATTATAAGTACGGAATTTATCACGTACCGTCTTATCGGTAGCCTTATTACCTAAGCTTATTGCTGTCGTGCCGCTTATCGCTACTCAGGACATCTCTTTCACACGTGAGGTACATACTGTACGTGTGAAAGGGAAAGCGTGACTAGCGATTAGCGACACGACAGCAATTGGCTTAGATAATTAGGCTACAGGGTAAGTGCAAGGCGAGAGGTTATTCAGAGCGGATCGCACTCACCCTGATGAAAGTTCACGAATTGAACCGAAATATTGTCGGTCGAAACACCGATAAGACGGTACGTGATAAATCCAGTATTTATAACAATGCGCGGAGCGAACTAGCTGTACCCATTAACTCCAGCTGCGCTTAGTCGCGATCGGTAAGGAAATTGCTTTAAGAATGCCCTTTGTGCGTTATTTTTATTTTCTGCAGTAAGTCCGCCTGCGCGGCGGTAGCGATCTACAAAGTAAAGTTAATATGGATCGGAGTTCTTTGTTATGCATCGGATAGAGGTATACTGATTTTACTTCCACTGCAATATTTACTGTTGGGTTTATTCCGTCTCTCTGGTAATAATACCTAAATAGTTTTTAAACATTTAAATAAATAATACTGGACATTTCACACAACGCTATCTAGTCCCAAACTGAGCAAAGCTTGTACTCTGGGACCCAAATAACTGAAAGAATACTTATATACTTTTTTTTGTGAATTCTTACTTATAATAGTAGAGACATAAGCATTGTTCCGCGGCGGGAATCGAACCCACAACCTTCTTGTCAGCCGGCTATTCGCCCGCTGCGTCACGGAGGTCGTATTTATTGACAGAGCGAGCGAAGCGTCTCAGTTTCGAGATTGGTGAAAAAAGCTTTTTCAGCTGTCTGGCTGTCTGTCTGTTTGTTCTCGCCTACAAGTCGCATATTTAAACCGATTTTGACGAAAATTGACACACGAGTTCCTTTGTTTATCAATTTTTTTTGTCAATCAAGAGTTTTTATGGGGCGGTGTTATTCGGCAGAATAACATCGCCTCTTTTTTAGTCAAGTCATTAGAACTTGTAAGAATGAATAGGCACTAATTGGTGTTTGCATAATTATGCTATATGATAGGCTTGACATATGGAACCGAGACTTGATGACATATGGAACCGAGACGTGGTCCTTCACTATTGGCCTTATGAATATGCTCAGAGTCGCTCAACGAGCTATGGAGAGGGCTATGCTCGGGGTTTCTCTACGGGATCGAATCAGAAATGAGGAGATACGTAGGAGAGCTCAAGTCACCGACATAGCCCGACGGATTAGCACGTTGAAGCGGCAATGGGCAGGCCATATAGCGCGCAGAGCAGATGCCCGATGTGGCCGGAAAGTTCTCGAATGGAGGCCACGGACCGGCAAGCGCAGCGTAGGACGTCCACCTACAAGATGGGCAGACGACTTGGTAAGAACCGCAGGTCGGCGTTGGATGCAGGCCGCTTCCAACCGCAGTTCCTGGAGATCAATGAGGGAGGTCTTTGTCTAGCAATGGAAGTCCTACGGCTGATATGATGATGATAGGCTTAATTAGATAATTACGAGTATGATAGATAGAAGTAATAAATATATTATGTTAAGAGATGCTAGAGAACAAATTTTAATAATACGAAGTAATACAAATAAACTAGGAACTTTACCCTCGCGTCAGCAAGTGCACGGCGCACTCTAACAATTTGTACCAGACAATCCAGTTTTTTGTTTTTCTATTAAATGTTTCATAAAATGTTATTTACATTTAAACTGTGATTTTACTAGCGAAAAGGTGGTGGTATGTTATTCCAACACTTGGGTGCCTGGTACTGAAAACGACTTGCTGTCGATTCGGAAAAAATATATTGGGACGCAATGTCCCAATTGACACTTTAGTTTTTAATATTTTTGTTACTGTCTATTCGGACACCATTAAAAATAGCTGCATTGTACAGACAGTTAAAAAAACAGGTTTCTACCGAGGCGCGGCGGCGGCAAAGAAAGATAACGAAATAGATGCATAGCAAATTCACTCTCTCTATCTCTTTATTTGAGATATTTTTAAGTGATCATTATATAGATGCCTACGTATACAAAAAGTTGATTAATACCAAATATACGCTATGATTGAAACTTGTGTTTTTTAACAATAATGTAAGTCACGACACGCTCGCAAAGCAATTTGATTAGCTTTATCACATTATATTTTGGTTAAACATTGTTTACCTGACTGTACTCAACAGCTTCAATAATTTGATGGTGTCCGAATCGACAGTAAAAAAATATTTAAATCAAAAGTGTCAGTTGGGACACTATGTCCTAATAAATTGTGTCCGTATCGTCAGCGACTCCCGAATACTGCCCCTAAACGTTACAGTTTTACGCTTACTGTAATGTAGCAAGTCACGAGTTGGTCTCGAACTGTACTTAGTTTGATCGGTTAAGCTTGGCGTACAGATACTCTGGCATCTCAGATATCATGACACCATGTACCATTACTCCAAAATATTAAAACAACACAATATGCCTACATTATGTTTGTTATGTACTGGCTGACCAATCCGCAGCTTCGCACGCGTAGTTTATCAATAAAAAACATTACCCTTCTTCTGCGCAGTTGGGTAAAAAGTAGCCTATGTTACCCGGGGATAGTGTAGCTTCCCAGCAGTGAAATAATTTTTTAAATTGGTTTATTTGTTTCGGAGCCTATTCAATACAAACAAACCAAGCTTTTCTCTTTATAATATTACTAGTGGACCCCCCCCCCCCCGAACTTCGTATCGGCTTGACATGCATAGGTATAACGCGGGCTGTCAATATAAGTCACCCTGGTAGAATTGTCAATTGTTGTTCCCGGCCATTATTATGTATGAGAAAATGAATGACTTCCACAAATAATTCAATACCAAAATTAGCCAAATCGCTCCACCCGTTCTCGAGTTTTAGTGAGACTAACGAACATCAATTAATGTTTATATATATAGACAATATATCTCGGGATAACTCCTACCGAAGCATCTGTTTCAAACGATGTTCATTTTTTTTACATCCTCTTTGACGATATTTGCAGCACGCATTCTGTCAATTCTATGTCAAACGTCTTGGTTACATTATAAAAGCGCTAAGGTTAGATTATAAATAATTTTATATGGTGGTTAAGTATTCTTAAATTTTCTAATTTTGCGCGCAATTTTCTTAATTTTTTCAATTTTCATAAGAACCTTCTACTGACAATAAGAAATACAACAATAAAAGAATTGGCTGAATTGGTCCAGGCGTTGTTGAGTTATGCGCTTACCAACACATTTTGCGATTCATTTTTATATTATAGATAATGTTTATTAATTAGTAATTATCTATTTCAAAAAATATAATTACAAGAGTACCTACCTATGTCAAATTAAATACTTTTAATACAGTAATAAAATACTTGTATACCTTCTAAAGAAAACACAGCGAAGAAACCCATTCAAAAATGTTAAGTCAAAGTCAAAATCTTTTATTCATTAAAATCACAAGGATCACTTTGAAATGTCAATTTTACTGCCTGTTCCTTCGCGACCAAGCCAGGAAAGAAAGGCAAGAAACAAGGCTGGTTGTTTTATTTAATGATCCTTTTAGAATACATTACAATACAGAAAATAAATTGAGTCTAAATTGTAACATTTTGAACGAGTTGGAGCAATTTCAATCCCAAGCTTCTCTATCATCTAAATAATCCGATATTTTATAGTAGGCTTTTTTATAAAGATTTTGTTTAATTGCGTTTTTAAATTGGTAATTGTCAATTTTTGTACATCACTTGGGAGTTTGTTATAAAAGCGAACACCTTGCCCTTTAGGGTCAATTCACACGTACCACAACCACACCACGTCGCAGCGACAAAATGTGGTGAAGCTGTAGTTACGTGTGAATAGTGTCGCAGCGGCTTTTTGCAGTTGCAGTGTGGTACCGACAAAATGTCGATGTGGTTGCGTTGTCGCTGTCGTTGCGATGTGGTAACCACGTGGTCATGTGCAGTTATACTCCGGCTTTCGTAGAGGAAACACGGCTTGACTGAACGTAGTCATGTAGGAAAGATTGTTGTTGCTATACTTGTTTTCGCACAACCACGCGGCAACTCAGTACAACGCAGAATGAAAGGGAGGAGCGCAGGCGCCAGCTAGGCGCGCACTGTTGATGACGTCATGTCGTGGCGATGTGGCCGCGGTGCCGCCGCCGGTGGTGGCGTTGCCGTCGCGATGTGGTTGCGATGTGGTCGTATTACACAGGTGGTCGATAACAACGGCAAAATGTGGTACGTGTAAATTGTAATATTCATTTTCAATACAAAATATACGCCCGACCACATGGCGTCGTTGTGGTGTGGTTGTGGCTGTGGTGTGGTTGTGGCTGTGGTGTGGTTGTGGTACGTGTGAATTGACCCTAAAACGATTTACTAACTTTATGGATTCTAGAAGTGGCAACAGCGAGTGTATCTTTATTTCTAGTATTAAAATTATGATTACCGCTATTTTTTTATACAAATTAATATGTTTGTGAACATACATCAGATTTTCATGGATGTATTGACTAGGCAATGTCATATTATTAATTTTTTTAAACTTCTTGCTTATTCTTTATATTTTTTAAACTACTTGGAATCATATATTTCAATTTCAAAGGTTCTTTTATATAACCTGATTGATTTACACCCAATCTTTCTACATAAAAATCGTATAGAAATCCAAAAATGATACTCACTTTTTACATTTCCAATATTATTACCTACGAAATTTCGTACACGTACGAACGTTGAAATTTGATTTGTACGTACACAAGGTGCGCCAGAATGCATGCTAACCAGTGGGTCATTGCCTGAAGTGGGACTAAATGCGACTGCTGAGCTCCTATTAGATTCGACATAGGAAAGTTCTATCCACGTACCTACCAACGTTATGTCCTACCAGTACAAGTTAACTTTTTTTTACTTATATATTTTGCTTGTACTGGTCTGTGTTTCTGCCTACATTATGACCTATATTTAATTTTGATCTATCTATTTTTTATTACTATGATGTAGGTACTTATTCGGTTTAGGATGATCTCAGCGAATATGAAATTAAATAAAAACAAAGGCAGGCCTAAAATCATCATAATTATCATTATCTCAGACATAATACAAGTACGTCCACTGCTGAACATAGGACTATAGATTTCTAGAAAGGTTCAGTGCAGCCTGCACCCAACGGCTCCGGGCAAACCTTTTACATCAGTGTGGGGGCTGCACTTACCAGTGTGTGATCTCCACTCGATAACATTTCTGCCCCAACGGCCGTCAGTTCTAAGAGCTATGTGCCTGCCTGATTTCAATTTAGCTTGCAAAAAAAAAAACAAAAAACGAAACATGTACATAATTTTTTTAAATTAAAATAATAATGATAAACTTAGAGCAGATTATTATTAAAATATTGTTGGTTTCAGATTAGTCTTATGCAAAGCAAAAAGTCCCTTTATGTCTCAGCAAACAAAATGACAAAAAAAGAAAAACAAAAAAATAACGTAAGTACAATAGGCGGTCTTATCGCTAAAAGTGATCTTTTCCAGATAACCTTTGTATTGTTACCATGAATTACATACATTATACTGTTTTTCATAAAAAACAATCTAAGATGGTATTGATGTTTGACTAACATCCAAAAGTATAAACTCAAGGTTTGCCAACGTGCGATGGAGCGCAGCGTTCTCGGATTCAAGCGTATTGTCCGCATACGCAACACCGAGCTGCGCTCTCGAACACAAATCGTAGATGTAGCTAAGAAAGCCGCCAAACTCTAGTGGGACTGGGCTGGTCATGTATGCCGTATATCAGTTGATCAGTGGGCTAAGTTCACCACCGAGTGGAACCCCGACACAGCCCGAAGACGTCCGTGGCAAACCAAAGAAGAGATGGAGGGATGAGCTCACTCATTTCCGAGCACACTGGGCCATCTTAGCGCCTGAAAGAAGTGTCTAGAAAGAATGGAGGAGGCTTTTGCCCAGCAGTGGGACACAGTGGGCTAATAATAAGAATTGAAATTCAAAAATATTTTTAATTATTATTTGTACTTAGACATGGTCTCTGATTGAAGCATTCTCGGCTTTAAACGTGTCGACCGAATGCGTAACACCATGCTGTGCTCACTTACCGGCATTGCAGATGTAGGGAACAGTTCGGCTGGACTTAAGTGGGAGTGGGCGGGCGACGATGCCCGAATGCACTCCGAGGAATGGGCCCATATTGCAACACCATGGACGCCTGAAGACGGAAGGCGGCGGGACGATTTCAACACCTTCCAAAGAGGATAGTGGGAAATAGCGACAGATTGGGATGCTTGGAGGGACTTAGGGCAGTGGGACGAGGTAGGTTAGGGAAAAAAATTGGTACGTTATTTGTGCAATATTTTTTCATTTTCTCGGTTAGAATCACTCCTATTTAGGTAAGTATTTCGGAAGGACCCGGTATATTTACTATTGAAACTCGATATTGAGTTGCAAACTCAATAAGACAAAGCAGATGTTACTTGTTTATGTCATAAAGTTGGAACGGTGCTGGGAAAGGCGTGTATTCACTGAAATATATTATAAAATCTATGATATTCTGTCCTATCTTTCGTCATTATCAACTATAGACGTCAACTGCTGATCATAAGCTTCCCTTGCTAATTTTCAGAGCAAACAATCTTGAACGGCGTGCATTTTGTAACTTATTTATATGTATATATTTATTTTTTATATTATAGATGGACAGTTATATATAGCTTGTACACCACACTTGATTAAAAATAAATGTTTAAACTTAAATATCTGACTAGACTTATATTAACTTTCTCACCAAGAAAAATCATGTAAATTATTTGACACTTAATAATTTATTAAACTAATAACTATCTTTATGGTTATCAAAATCTTAAATTATTCTCTGTTGTAGGATCTTTTTTTGTGATAATTTACCTCTATCGAGAAAGACCTGTATTTGGCTGTGTAATCTCAATAACTATCTATTTATGCCACTTTGTATTATTAAAGCTGTTGGTCTCTTCAATAAATAAAATAAAATATTTTACTAGTTGACCCGGCGAACTTCGTACCACCTTGACTAGCTGTGTACGTCGCCGGTAGAATAGTCAATCGGCCATCATTAGCTGCATCTGTGTATGAGAAACTGAATTTTCTTCATATTATTTTTTTGCGTAAATTTTTTCGATATTTTAATTGTTATTCTGCTATTCGGGGCGAAGACAAATCCACCAAATCAAAAATCATCAAAATTGGTCCCGCCGTTCTTGAGTTAAAAATGGTGTAACTAACCCGACTTTGTTATATATATTAAAGAGAACAAGATTCGATTGTTTAGATTTAAACAACTTGAGTGGTAACCATCGCCTTTATACAACAAAGTATTGCTTCATAGATCAAGCTTAGAAACGTGCCCTACGATGGACTGCCCTGCGTCAATAAACTTGAGGCTTCATGTGCCTAAGATGAACGATTTAAATGGTTATTCAATTCACAACCCCGAAACCTTATTCCACACACACTAGCACATTCAACCTCAAGCTAGTTGTGTCATCGCTTCGCTCCTCATGGTTGGCAACCGTGCTTCAATAATATCTCATATAAACGCTATATTCAAATGGTTGTTCAATTCGCTGCGACCTCGGTGCAGCCGACTTGAAATGAAATTCTGATCCATTATGCAATATTGCAGTGTTGCGTTAGTTATATTGCAAACTCCAGTTATGAGCTACTTGTTTATACTCTCGTCTTTGATCTCGGATAAAAATCGTATTCGCATTCTGAGTAAGGAGGTAAGCGGTTTTGGAAGTAAAATGTATTAACTACTGTTATGGTCCGTATATTTGTTACGTAAATAGATGCTATTTCGAATACATAATTTGTTAATATTATTTTAAAGCTGGCAACTATTTTGCTCGCTAAATGGTAGGGACATGATATGTTAAATACTAAATACTGCAGGAGCTCATTTTTGTGGCTCATTCGGTACTTGGCACTAGATATGACAAAACTCAGTCAAAAACTACTAATACTACTAATTATATTATACTACTAATTATTTTATTTACTAAAACTTGTCTCAAACTAGCCCAAAGGATTGGTAAGCTGAAGTGACAGTGGCCGGGACACTTTCCACGCACTTTCAGTAAGGATATAAGGGGTTTTGGAAGTAAATCATTAACTACTAAATATTTCCTAAAACTTGTCCCAAACTAGCCCAGAGGATTGGCAAGCTGAAGTGGCAGCGGGCGGGACACTTTCATCGCACTATCAGTAAGGATATAAGGGGTTTTGGAAGTAAATCATTAACTACTAATTATTTACTAAAACTTGTCCCCCAAACTAGCCCAGAGGATTGGCAAGCTGAAGTGGCAGCGGGCGGGACACTTTCAACGCACTATCAGTAGGGATTTAAGGGGCTTTGGAAGTAAATCATTAAATACTAATTATTTACTAAAACTTGTCCCCCAAACTAACCCAGAGGATTGGCAAGCTGAAGTGGCAGCGGGCGAGACACTTTCAACGCACTATCAGTAAGGATATAAGGGGTTTTGAAAGTAAATCATTAACTACTAATTATTTACTAAAACTTGTCCCAAACTAGCCCAGAGGATTGGCAAGCTGAAGTGGCAGCGGGCGGGACACTTTCAACGCACTATCAGTAAGGATATAAGGGGTTTTGGAAGTAAATCATTAACTACTAATTATTTACTAAAACTTGTCCCAAACTAGCCCAGAGGATTGGCAAGCTGAAGTGGCAGCGGGCGGGACACTTTCATCGCACTATCAGTAAGGATATAAGGGGTTTCGGAAGTAAATCATTAACTACTAATTATTTACTAAAACTTGTCCCAAACTAGCCCAGAGGATTGGCAAGCTGAAGTGGCAGCGGGCGGGACACTTTCAACGCACTATCAGTAAGGATATAAGGGGGTTTGGAAGTAAATCATTAACTACTAATTATTTACTAAAACTTGTCCCAAACTAGCCCAGAGGATTGGCAAGCTGAAGTGGCAGCGGGCGGGACACTTTCATCGCACTATCAGTAAGGATATAAGGGGTTTTGGAAGTAAATCATTAACTACTAATTATTTACTAAAACTTGTCCCAAACTAACCCAGAGGATTGGCAAGCTGAAGTGGCAGCGGGCGGGACACTTTCCACGCACTATCAGTAAGGATATAAGGGGTTTTGGAAGTAAATTATTAACTACTAAATATTTACTAAAACTTGTCCCAAACTAGCCCAGAGGATTGGCAAGCTGAAGTGGCAGCGGGCGGGACACTTTCAACGCACTATCAGTAGGGATTTAAGGTACTACCATAAATCTGATTACCGAGATCGATGGCGCCGACTCATAAGGGTAGCTATGACGCATGTAACGTATATTTGTTGGATGCGTTCCTACTCACCTACCTAAATTATAATTCCGTTGGATTGACGTAGTAATGACACTCATATTCGTCGCTTGTAATCTATGACTCTCTCCTAAACTCTTCACGAGTACTTTAGAAGAAATCTTCAGAAAACTAGCAGACTCTTGGAAACAAAAAGGTGTATCTATCGGAGATAAGAAGATTACAAACCTGCGCTTCGCCGATGATATTGTTCTCTTTGCCCCCAAAGCACAAGAAATGCTCCAAAATATGCTCCAAGACCTGAACACTGCAAGTCTTGAGGTTGGACTAATGATGAATCGGTCGTGTTAGGGGTAAAGAGAATCGACAGGACCCGCAATACCACACTGTGCGCGAAGACCGGCACCGCAGATGTTGGTGACAAGACTGCCAGGCTGAAGTGGGACTGAGCGGGTCACGTCAGACGTATGGTCACAGACAAATGGGCAACAGTCGTCGCACAATGGGTGCCTGCTGATGGGAGTCGAAGCCAGGGCAGGCCGAAAAAGCGTTGGCATGACGACCTCGATGCATTCTAAGATGGCTGGTGGGACGTGACGAGTGATCGTGAGATGCGAAGGAATAGGGGGAGGGGGGGAGACTTTTGCCCAGCAGTGGGAAAATATAGGTTAAATGATGATGATGTAATCTATGATCGGATATTTATTACGTAGAAGATACCAGTGGATCATTCTTTCGTTCTTTTGATTGAATGTAGCGTTGAGAAAACGGCTCCGAACGACCTCACACTCAGCTCAGCGGTGGCCGTCACTTGCTGCATAACCATAACCATATTCATAACCCACATCCGAGTTTGTACGCGCCACATTTTCTGCCGCGTCTCTGAACGACTCGGGCGATTTTTTTATTATATTGTTTAATTTCTTACTCATTATTATCATGCCTTTTATAAGTTAAATTCAGTTTTAAAACCCGTATATCGGGTTCAAAGTACGAGTTAAAAGTTCAAGTTCAAAGTCCGGGCTTTGCTGCACTCCAGTTCAGAGGTCAAGGTCACCAGTGTCACTATTTCTGGGACCTTGCTTGACCTCGGCCACCGCAGCACCCAGAGCGAGACCTCCATGGCTCCACGAAATACGGACCATCCGAGGAGAGTACCCGCATTATTACCCACCGGAAAGCAACCGTAAAATCAGTGACCGGGTTATTGAAGGACCGTTTTTTTAAATAAATTTGTATACTGACTTCTGCGTGATTATTCCCAGCAATAGTCGTATCACACAATAAGAGAAGTGTTATAAGATAGATAGATGACTCTTTGTTGAATTACCACACAAATATAAGCATATACTAAGCTGCTTCACACTGAATAAAATATTTAAAAAAAACACGTGGCTTTGATAATGTTAATTTTATGTTTAATGTAAATATGTTTAGTTTTAATTGTTTAGATTATAATTCTCATGATTCTTTTGCGATTCTTTCTTTCTATTTTTTTCAATATAAATAATACAAAATAAGTACTAAGCTAAAATAAATAAAGCAATACAATGGGCTTTATCGCTGAAAGCGATCTCTTGCAGACAACCTTTGGATGGAGGGAAAATTACGAAGATACGGAGTGCGGTGTACTTTTGGAGGATACATTTACAAATATATTCTTAGGTATGTTAAAAAATAAGATAAAGCTTTAATCCTAATACTTAAAATATTTATAAAATAGACTAATATATAAACAAAGGTGTACCTTTACTAATATGGTCTCCGTGGTGCAGTGAACGAATAGCCGGCTGAGACGCAGGAGGTAGCGGGTTCAATTCCCACCGCGGAACAAATGTTTGCATGATCTACAGATATTTCTACCGGGTCTGGATGTTTTTCTATATATTATAAGTATGTATTTACAAAAAAAAGTATATAAGTATTCTATCAGTTGTCTGGTTGCCATAATACAAGCGCTGCTTAGTTTGGGGCTAGATAGCGCTGTGTTAAAATGTCCAGCAATATTTATTTATTTATACTAATAGATAACATACTTAAATAGTAAATAAATAACGCTAGGA
Source organism: Philereme vetulata (assembly GCA_918857605.2). Classification (NCBI taxonomy): domain Eukaryota; kingdom Metazoa; phylum Arthropoda; class Insecta; order Lepidoptera; family Geometridae; genus Philereme; species Philereme vetulata. The sequence goes on along the minus strand of OU975470.1, from coordinate 6,303,487 downwards.
AGATGGCATCGTCAGGTAATGTTGTTTCACGTTCAACTTGAAGGTGTGTAAGGAGGATGACCGTCTGATTTCTTCGGGCAGAGCATTTCACTTAAGTTGGACGCCTATGTCTGTCTGTGCCTGTCTGTCTGGCATCGTAGTTCCCAAATAGATGGACCGATTCGGACGCAGTTTTTTCTCTTTAATATAGATTACTCTCAAACATGATTATCTAAAATAAAGTTGAAAAAAATATGTATATTGCTACTAGATTTTTATAAGGGCTGATTTTTCAAATCAGGTTTATCAAATCAGATATCTTTATTTCATTTTCATAAAATCACATTATAATTTTCCACTTCACTGAATATGTACTGAACAATTTTATACTTTTTCCTCCCTTTGTAAAAAAGAGGCTTTGACGGTCTTCATTTTGGTGGAAAAGATAAGCTTTATTAAGTATAGATAAGGGGGAAGAAACACAATTTTTTCCCTAATAATGCTATTCTCCAGCCCCCTGCACTTTTATAGCTTAAAGCCTTAATTTGATGCAAAAAGTTTGAATGTTTAGGCTTAGACCATTGTAAAAAAGCCATAGACCTGCGACAATATCCCTTTACGGGGTAGCCAGAGGCAAATCCAAACGTTATGTTCGATACGAGTCTTTGCCTACATTTCGCAACTAATTAGCATTCACGTGACCGGGTGAAAGACAATCACCGCATTATTTATTACACAGGGCTGAGTGTCATCTGCGAACGACGTTAGAGGCGAACAGCGAGATTAGTCTATTCTAAAAAACGGGCGGTCTCATTTGCTCGCTGACGCTCGATGGAGAAACACGTTGGACTTCTTACGTATCTGTTTGTGCATATCCTGTGAGTCATTTTTTTTTGTTGATTGTTTTAAGTATTCTGTGATATTTTATGTTAAAGTGTATAAGTTTGTTTTTGGTTATTTTTCTGTTTAATATTGTTAAATTTGTGATTCAAATAAAATTAGGGTTTTTAGTTCTTTTTTTATCTTTAATCTACTCCTGATCCTTAGAATATATTGCACCTTCAAATTTTTGGTTCTACGATATGCTGGTTTTTGTTTTACCTCTAAATATACGTGGACGTGGATACATAAGTTTTTTTAAGTAGAAATATCTATCAGTGCACGGCTGGGATTTGTACCTACAAAATGAGTCAATACTCGATACATTTATTGCTTTCACTTGGTGTTACACAAAGTTGTTACAGGTAGATTGTTTCACATATAAACTTAGCAGGGTAGCAATAAGAAGGCAGACCATGTTTTTCGCAAAAAAAATATTTATTATTAGTTACTAGCTGACCAACTCGCGGCTTCGCACGCTCGAAATTTCCCGTTCCCGTGAGAACTTCAGGATAAAACTATATATAACACTCTTGTCAAAGTGACGTGATACTGCATGTAAATGACTTCACGTCAATGAACGACGGTTAAATTATATGGATATTGGTCATACGAAAATACTAAATATGCGATTAAAAAAAACCGGCCAAGTGCGAGTAAGACGCGCGCAGGGTTCCGTGCCATTACCTATAAAAACGGCAAATAAATCATGTCACTTAAAAATTTATTTAATTCAATAGCACAATTTATTTATTTACCTTATTTAAGGCTATTGCCGATTAAGCTAGTCCTCTAAATTTTATGAGCACCCATAAAACTCAGAGGACTATCTTAATTGGCGTCAACTTTGTATGTATAGTGACAGCACAAATAAAGGAAAAATTCCAAAATATAAAAATATGTTGAAAATTAAAGTAGTATATTTTGGCACTTACAAGTTTTCGCAAAAATCTAAATTTGCCCATAACTTTTTAGAGTATTTACTCAGGACCTAGGTTTTTATACACCTAATAGGGACTTTGCCGTGGGGCGCCGGAAATAGAATGTTGCCCCTCCGCTCTTGCCCGTGGATGCAGTAGGAGTCTGCTAAGGGATACTTCCGAAAGATGGGCAGCAGCGTCTTTTCGTGTTTTCAATACCTATACTGCGCTCGCCAACCCGCCTGCCAAGCGTGGCGAGTATGGCAACAACCCCCTCATGATATTGCAACATAAAACCAGGCCCCGAGTCCCCGGCGGCCCCGCTAATCCTGGCTACGGTAGCAGTCACGGTAACGGCGGGGCCAAGGGTGCTAAGAATCCCCGGGAAACGATCGGCTACCAAACCCTATGACGACCACTGGCCCTGGTAACACACAACATCCGCACTTTGAGGACAGACAAAAAGATTGTTGAGCTGGAAGAAGAAATTAGTAGATTACACTGGGACATTTTGGGGTTATCAGAAGTCCGTAGAGAGGGTGAGGACATGATATCCCTTAAGTCTAGTAACCTACTATACTACCGGGAGGGCGACCAACAGTCCCAAGGTGGTGTTGGGTTTCTCGTTCACAAGTCACTCATCAACAACATTATCACCATCGACAGTGTGTCGAGCAGGGTCGCGTACCTGACACTCAGAATATCTAAGCGATATTCGCTGAAGGTCGTTTAGGTATATGCGCCGACCTCTTCACACCCAGATGAAGAAGTAGAGTCTATGTATGAGGACATCAGTAGAGCCATACATACGAACAAAACTCACTTTATTGTTGTTATGGGGGATTTCAATGCAAAACTAGGCATGAGAAGCGATGATGAGTTGAGAGTGGGGCAATTTGGATATGGGCAACGGAACCCCAGGGGACAGAGGCTGGCCGATTTTCTGGAGAAAGAAGGACCCTTTATGATGAATTCTTTTTTCCAGAAGCCGCCTCACAGGAAATGGACCTGGATGAGTCCCAACGGTTCCACGAGAAATGAGATTGATTTCATCTTGACCAACAAGAAACGGATATTCAATTATGTCTCTGTGATTCACAGGGTGAAAACCAGCAGTGATCACCGAATTGTTAGAGCCACATTGAATATGAACGTTAAACTTGAAAGGTCCCGTTTGATGAAATCTACACTCCGACTCACTCGCGCACATGTCCAAAACCTCGAGAGCTTTCAACTCGAACTTGCAAATCGCTTTGACTGTCTAGAAGTAGATTCATCAGTGGACGAGATCAATAACAGGTTCGTAGAAACCGTCCATACGGTGGGGTCCCAGTTCTTTAAGACGCCCCGTACCAATAGACCTCAGAAACTCTCTGATGACACCCTTAACCTCATGGCTGAACGACGTTATTTGCAACTGCAGTCTCCCGATGATGCTCAGTCACATAGGCAGCTCAATAGAAAGATTTGGAAATCCTTGCGGCACGATATTCGTACCTTTAATACATCTCGTATTAAAGATACGATAGAGCGGAATAAGGGCTCCAAAGTGTTCGCGAGAGATAATTCTATTGGGCAGAGCCGCATGACGAAGCTGAAGAGGGAAGATGGCAGCATAACGTCAAGTAAAGCGCAAGTGTTAAGGGAAGTCGAAAGGTTCTATGGACGGCTCTACGATTCGGTCACTAAACCTGTTTGCAGTGCGGCCAACGACCCAAGAGCCAAACTGACCCGACATTATACCGAAGATATTCCGGACATCAGCCTGTATGAGATCAGGATGGCCTTGAAGCAGCTTAAGAACGACAAGGCGCCAGGTGAGGACGGAATCATTTCAGAGCTTCTGAAAGCGGGTGGATCACCGGTACTTAAAGTCCTTCAGAAGCTTTTTAATTCCGCCTTGCTTGAAGGTACGACGCCAGAAGCATGGAATGGGGGCGTGGTGGTTCTGTTCTTCAAGAAAGGTGACAACACCTTGCTTAAGAACTACAGACCCATCTCGCTTTTGAGCCATGTTTATAAGCTGTTTTCGAGGGTCATCGCGAACCGTCTCGAACGCAGGTTTGATGACTTCCAGCCTCTCGAACAAGCCGGGTTCCGTAAAGGCTACAGTACCATAGACCACATACATACGCTGCGGCAAGTCATACAGAAGACCGAAGAGTATAACTTGCCGCTATGTCTCGCGTTTGTGGACTATGAGAAAGCCTTCGATTCGATCGAAACATGGGCAGTGCTTGAGCCTCTTCAACGATGCCGTATTGACTATCGGTACATCGAAGTGTTGAAGTGTTTGTATAAAAACGCCACTATGTCAGTCCGAGTACATGAACAGAGCTCGAAGGCGATTCCCTTAAAAAGAGGCGTAAGACAGGGATATGTCATCTCTCCGAAACTGTTTACGACCGCATTGGAAGATGCCTTCAAGCTTCTGGAATGGAAAGGACTGGGCATCAATATTAACGGCGAATACATCACTCACCTTTGGTTTGCCGACGATATTGTGGTCATGGCAAAGTCGATGGAAGAGCTTAGCACGATGCTCGAAGGCCTCAATCGAGTCTTCCAACGGGTAGGACTTAAAATGAACATGGACAAGACGAAAATCATGTCGAATGTCCATGTCGTCCCTGCCCCAGTTATGGTTGAGAACTCGGCTCTTGAAGTTGTCGACGCGTATGTATACCTAGGACAAACAGTCCAATTAGGTAGGTCCAACTTCGAGAAAGAGGTCAATCGTCGAATCCAACTCGGATGGGCAGCGTTTGGGAAACTTCGCAACGTCTTTTCGTCCAACATACCTCAGTGCCTTAAGACGAAAGTCTACAATCAGTGTGTGTTACCAGTGATGACATATGGAACCGAGACGTGGTCGTTCACTATTGGCCTTATGAATAAGCTCAGAGTCGCTCAACGAGCTATGGAGAGGGCTATGCTCAGGGTTTCTCTACGGGATCGAATCAGAAATGAGGAGATACGTAGGAGAACTCAAGTCACCGACATAGCCCGACGGATTAGCACGTTGAAGTGGCAATGGGCAGGCCATATAGCGCGCAGAACAGATGGCCGATGGGGCCGAAAGGTTCTCGAGTGGAGGCCACGGACCGGCAAGCGCAGCGTAGGACGTCTACCCACAAGATGGGCAGACGACTTGGTAAGAACCGCAGGTCGGCGTTGGATGCAGGCCGCTTCCAACCGCAGTTCCTGGAGATCAATGAGGGAGGCCTTTGTCCAGCAGTGGACGTCCTACGGCTGATATGATGATGATGATGATGAATAGGGACTATAGACCTTAGTATCTGGTATAAATTTCAACTTGCTAGGTTCATCCGTTCCTGAGAAAATTGGTGGTGACATGGACAGACGGTCAAGAGAGTGATCTTATAAGGGTTTCTTTTTTTACCTTTTGAGGCACGGAACCTTCAAAATGGGGGGTGGGGGTAGGAGGGTGAAAAATACTTTATGACCTATTCTTATACCTACCAAATATAAAAAAAATCGGTGAACCGTTTTGGAGGAGGGCGACCACAAACACCGTGATACGAGATTTTTATATATTACAGAAGTTTAGTCCATTCTAAGCGCTATTATAATTGGCCATTTCTAAGGACAATCAAGAAATTGTTCACAGAAAGCAATGTTAGCTCGCGGTTTTACCCGAAACGTGCTTAGTGCCCTCATGGGACCGTTTTCTTTTAGATTTTAACGTAATAACTTTCCTGTAGCGTCCATTATGGTAGTCCAATTTCAGGGATGCAGTATTCCACGCTTTAAACCTGATAATTGTGGTTTGGCAGTACAAAGGATTTAATTTGTCTGTCAGGCGAGGACTTAGTAGTGAAATTGTACCTTTTTTCAATTGATTAAGAAAGATTGAAACTATTATGGAACCTAATAGCTTCCTCTCGTGGTTTCACACGCGTGTTTTGTCAAAAAAAGGTAGCATAACTATATCTCAATCTACTTTAAAAAACAAATGGGCGGTAATGAGCCGTGTATTGCGCTGTGACAACTTCCGGGGCTCAGTGTGCAAATAGCCGGCTGACACACAGGAGGTTGCGCCCCAGAATAAATGTTTGCATGATCTACAGATATTTGTTCCGGATTGTATGAATTTATCTAAAAAAAGTGCATAATACAAGCTTTGCTTATTTTTGGGATAGATGGTGGTAGAGCTTTTGTGAACAGGCTCGAGGAAGTGGACACCACCGCCTTACCTTTATCTGCCGCCAAATAGTAGTACTTGTGCTGCTGTGTTCCGGTTAGATGGTAATGGTATGTTCCTGTAATTACTGGCACATAGGCATAACAGCTAAGTCCTATAGTATGGCAACGTATCCACATAGAGATCAAGACAAAATAATAGCTTGTTTTGAATTCTATGTGGATATCCATGGGCTGCAGTAGCCACTTAACATCTGGTGGACTGCATGCTCGTTTGCCATATAAGTAGTATAAACAAAAAGATTGAACTGGGTGAAATTTTCAATATTATTCATTTAATTTTATCCAAATCCAGCCGTTGACATAAGAAAGGTTTCTGGAAGCCGTTGGGTGAAGGCTGCAAAGGTTTTGTTCAGCAGTTAACATCACTAACTCTTTCACTGTGATTGCTATCCGCTTGTGGAACTCTCTTCCTGTGGAAATCCGCAAGGCCGCCTCTGTGGGAATCTTCAAATCCAAACACTTTAAACACTTATTCAATAATAAATTATTTAAGTTGAAAAAAGATATCGAGGCCACTCTTATTAAAGAGAGTGGTTCAGCGATAACTCTCTAAATATTTACATTTTATTAATTGTTATTTTTATATATATATCAGCATTGTAAGCTATTTAATTTTATTTTTATTTTAGTTATTACTTCGTTTTGCCTGTGTAAGTGAACATTTCTCTTCAGCTGGTCTACACAGAACTGCGCTAGAGTTATCATGCTGTGTACACATGCTTTGGGATACAATCTAGATCTTAGAGTCGAACACTATATTTTGTATCTGATTGGTTGTATTCTGTTTTGTGTGCCTTAAGAATAAAATAAAATAAATCTCTCTTCAAGATACCCGACAAAATTGAGCACTTTATGTAGGTATATTAATGTATTTAGTTTATGTATGTGTATTATTATTAATATTAATTTTTGTAAGTTTAATTTATGATACCTAAGCTAAAGTTTGTTTACCTTTCTATTTTATGACACTTCCACTTCATCCATACTACATAAAGGTTAGCTGGAAGAAAATGTTAATTAGCATTAAGTTATGTGTTATTTTTAGTTACGGAATATTTAAGATAAATGTACCTTGTTACGCAAGGCTAAACAATGAGGATCGCTGCGCTTGCACCGACCTGAATAACACACCAGTTGCACGTTCCAGCTAAATCAGCGGAACGTGACCCGATTGACGTCAACCGCGCCGTCCACGGAATTTACCTAGCTTTTATTAACATTCTTTGTTCAAACTTCGAGCAAGTCTCATTGTAGATTAATAAGTTGTACTCTGTAATTTTTAACATTAAATTAGATTAAAATAAATCAATCTTTTTTAAAACTTACCCTTGAGAGCGGCCTACGTATTTATCTATGTATTATTTTTATTTTATTATTACAAAATTATTACTTAATATATTATTAATATTTTATTAGTGCAATAAATAACTTTCTAATGTAATCTAACATCTTATGGTTGATATAATGAAGGAAATAATATTATAAAAATATGTATGCATCTTTCAATTAATATTACCACAGACCAATATAATTTTATAGACTGACAGCCTCAAACAAGATAATGTAACTCGATATTTGATTACCTGCTAGGACGCGAGATGTCGCTAAGAGTTACAAATCGTTAAATATATGCCAACCTTTAGCTTACTACCGCTCATAATGGTGCGAAGAAAATAGATGGCGCTATTTCCAATTACACGTGCGCGATAATCTTATTGCGACGTTGTGACCTGTACGTTGTGCGAGGTTGCCGCTCTTCAGTTTAGTTAAAACTTTAGTATCTAGCAATTTTTAGAGATTTGCGCACATTTTCTCAGAATTGCCAGAACATGAAAGGATAGATATCTTTTCAAACTTTCGCGATTACTGTACATAATTATTGATTAAAACGGGTATTTATCGCGTATGTACCTTTTTTATTTGTTATCCCGACGTTTCGGCTGTGTTGCACAGTCATGGTCTCGGGTGAGTCAGCCCGAGACCATGACTGTTGCAACACAGCCGAAACGTCGGGATAACAAATAAAAAAGGTTATCAATAATTAGATATATTTTATTCTTTACATACGTCTATGATCGTACCATTAAAACTGAAATACGGAAATACCTACATATTTGTAAAATAAGAATACGTATTTATAGTGATGTACAGATGAATAGAACACTTTTTGAAACAATTTAAAATTAAGTACCCGGCAAATGCATACCTACTACAAGATAATACGTTTTATTAATTTGAACTGGAAACATAACTACTAAAATAATGAACACAATACGTACACAATATATACATACATTATGTATAAAATAAATCGACTTACTAGTCGCGACTTTTGAGAAGTGAGGTTTGGCAACACAGCATGTAATCAAATTATACTTGAAAAAACATAGCTTGATTTCTGCGACATTTGTTAAACTGACATTACTAGGGTCGTTATGATACAGAAAAAAATATAGATAGTAATTATCGAAAGAAGCTTTGCAGTAAGACCAATTGTTGGACTTTTGAGGGCTCCAACAACCCGTAACGACTGCCATTAGATATTCGTATGGCAGCCGGGACCGACGGCTTAACCTGCTTTCCGAAGCTCGACCAGACCAGTGCAAAAACCCATATTCATGCATACAAATATTTGCACTGAGCGAGGATCGAACCCGCGACCTCCTGCGCAGCAGTCGTGTTCACAACCGCTTCGCCACGAAGGCTGTCTGCCACATTATTGTACACATTATTTGTATATTGGATTATATTATGATTTGGGTAATAAAATGAAACGAATATTTTAATACATACATTTATTTATTCCAAAGGAGTACACCCCAAATCAATATCCGAATCACTTTCATAATCGCTATAGCAATCTTGTAAATTTATAATGAACTCTTGTTCGCAAATATTATCAAATCGAACGTCCCGCTCCCAATCTTCTTCCATTAATTTTCTGCATTTGGTAACTACCTTTTTCCAATCTTCTACAGATACATTTTCAGCCGCAGTGTTTAGTAACTGCAACATTTTATTTGCCGTGAAAGGCGGTGTTGTGTTATGTCTAGCAGCGTAACCTTGAAAGAAAAACATATTTTAATATCATAAATTATACAGGAGTTAATACATAAAAAATCTGTCTAACTGAAATTCGAGCAAACAAACCTTTTACTTGGGCCCAGATAAGCTCGATCGGATTATACTGGCAGTGTATATGGATGCAGTCTTATGACGTTATGACCCTTTTCTTGGGCTATGTCGTCTAAGACATACGTTGGTGTGCTGGGTTTGTGCAGACCAACGAGTCTCAATAATTCGTTTTTAAGCATTGTTTCATTGGCCTCTATTCCTTTTTCTTGAAGCCATGCAATTATTTCTAACTTCCTGTTTGCCGGAGTTGGTGGTTTGTGCTTTTGGACCAAGTGATATGGGGCGTTATCCATAATTATATAATGTGGCTTCTTCAAATTAACTAATAATTTTAAAAACCACTCGTTAAATTTTTCAAAATTCATTTCTTCATTGTATTCATTGGTCTTCGTAGATTTAAATGCCAATAGGCAATTAGGCACAAAACCAGATGACGTCCCAGCATGAGTTATTATTAATCTTTGACCTTTGCCTTCGGGTACTTTGGTGGTCGATTGTGCCGTATCATCGGTCCAAGCTTTAGATACGGTATGATTGGCGTTTAGCCATGTCTCGTCTAGTAAGAAACTTTGTCCCAATTTGTAATTTTTTTGACTTTCCGGAGAAAATTCACTCGAGCAAGAGCAATGTCGGTTTGTTCCATTATAATTTTTCTTTTGTCACTTTTTTTGTAGGAAAATCCAATATTTTTCAAAATCTTCGATAATGACGGCAAGCTTCCTTTAAACAAGTCTGCGTCTGTTAGGGACGCCGCCAGTTTTTTTAATATACGTAATTCGCCCCGTGTATAATAACCACATACATGGTTGCGAATCGCAGCGGCGTCAAAGTCGTCAATTTTTGTGACAGGAGCAGCCATTCTTCTTTTTTTATTTGGCGTTGAAAGCTTTTTTTCCTCGTCTTCAGTCAATACTGCGGTTGAAGATTCGCCATATTTTTCTTTACTGATGCGAATTACTGTTGCACGTCCAATGCCAAGAGCATCTGCAACTCTGTCACAAACTTTTGCCATGGGTAATAGCGGTCCACCATTTTGGTTGTCTCGCTCGAAATATTCACGCAAGCGAATCACAAACTCACGACTTTGACTGGTCAAAATAGTTTTTTTCGTTCTTTTTGGCATTATGCCAACAAACAATGAACACAAACAATAAAAACAAACAATAACAACAAAGAATGTCATGTCTGGCATGATAGCCTTATTAGCAAGCTTCCATCATACGGTCTGCCCACTGGTCTGTGTGTCTGGATATCGGACTTCTTGAGGGACCGTTCGATACGAGTTGTCGTTGAAGGCTGCTTGTCCGATCAATTGGCGATTAACGCCGGGGTCCCACAAGGGTCATTACTTTCCGCATCTCTGTTCTTGCTGCATATCAACGATCTGCTAAAACCCGGTACATTCTGGTGTGCAGACGATAGCACAGTTGTGAAAAGCTATACATCTATTGCACGAGCCAGTAGAGCGTAGATTCAGTCACTCAGGGAGGCCATGGTCGAGCGCTTAAACTTGTCCTTGAAGGCAATCTCCGACTGAGGTGATGCCAATCTGGTCAAGTTCAATGCGAATAAGACCCAGGCGTGTCTGTTCTCCGCAAAACGAAGTCAATTTAATGTGACTCCTACTTTCCGAAATGTATCCGTGCCGATATCTGACCACCTCGAGCTTCTTGGTATCACATTAACTCCGACTCTCAATTTCGGCTCCTACATTGAGTCGAAAGCCCAGTTGGCTGCTAAAAAGCTTGGTATACTCGCAAACCATTGCACTTAGATATATAGAGTACATGTATAGAGTACAGTTCTCACCTCTGGGACGGATCAGCGAAGTACCAACTTGAAGCTCTAGAATCAATTGAGACAAGAGCCAAGAAGCTCATAGGCAACGATGAGCTAGTTGATGCAAGGCTCCTCAGCCTGGAGCATCGACGAAAAGTTGCTAGCCTCTCGGTTTTTTATCGAGTACATTTCGGGGAATGTGCGGCGGAACTTTTCAACCTGATCCCACCATCTCCTTTCTATCAACGGACAACCAGACGCTCTGCGGTGCGCCATCGCTATATGGTAGAAATACCTCCCATACACACAAAGCGGTTCTCTTCGACCTTTATTATGCGCACCGCCAAAGAGTGGAACGACTTGCCAGAGTCTGTGTTTCCAGATAGCTACAACCTGGGTATCTTTAAGTCGCGAGTGAATAGGTTTCTTCTAGGCAAGCGTGTACCATCGTAGACTGCATCATCGCTTACCATCAGGCGAGATCGTGGTCAAACGCAAGCCTATGATATATTAATAAAAAAACTAACAATAATAAATAAACTTAACAAATTAACAGCAATAGTAACAAAAACAAAGTGATGAGAACGGAAAACACGTGGCGTATACAAGGCGTTAGCACTCGTACTGAGGAGAATGGGTCATGTCAAACAAGATGGCAGCGCGTTGGCGCCATCTTGCGGAAGAAGACACGCCGCGGCCAAACTTCTCTCGAACCCCAAAGTTGTCGGAAGGAATGTTACGAGTAGGTTAGAATTTGGATTTTAATTACTCACTATTGTAAATAATGTTATTTTTTTAATATTCAATAATGTTATTTTTTTTAAATTAAATGATAAAAATAATTTTGAATTAAGTTTTATACAAAATATCGATAGTTTATAGTCTGTGGTCACGATGATTCATCGCTCATCACTATAATTAGCTCAGCATGCCCATAAAGTATGACATTGACTGGTACGTTTGTCCGGACTGTTAAATTCAGAACTTCATAGGCGCGATTTTACTGACAGCTGTCCCAGAGATCAAGCTATGTTTTTTCTAGTGTAGGTACAAAAAGCGTGACTGCTTGCTTTCCGGCTGTCACTGTCAGTCAGTTCACGGTTCTCTTTGTTCTTTCCCTTTGTTTCGGACTTTGTGTTAATTTTGTGTTAAACGCCATCTAGGTAAAAACGATGTGCTACCTTCCCACGCCATCTGTGATTAAGCATATGAAAGTGGTAAATCATCAATATAAAATAAAATCGTTAAATCTTATTTTATGGACAATATTACTTATTCTAAAATATATTGAAATATTTTGGTGTGTTTTATTGGAAGTTTATTTTTATTTGTTGGTTGCAATGGCCGCTATGAAAATTTCCAGGCTATGAGACAGCGCCATCTACAAATAATACTGGATTTTGAGCTTTTTGCGGGCTACGATTTCTTATATAGACATTGACAGTCTATTGATATTACTAGTCTCTGATATTACTTTGTTATGTTTAGTTGCGTAGTCTTACATATAACTATTTTAGTCTTGTTTACACCTTCCTACATTACAAACATATGTTTAGTCCCTAAGCCTAATCAATCGGGCGTTAGTTTTGCTGATTATACAATTGTATTTTTTAAATTGTATGTGTCTGCATTGTATCGGGGAAGAAGCTGCCTTCTGTAATACAGTTTTTTTAACTTAAACAAAAGACGGAGAACTCTCTCTTCTTTGTACCCATATTTTATTTAAAATAAATTATTTGTGTTTGTATAATTCTTACACACACGTATAGAGTTGCATAAATAAACAGTCATCCACGCACGTATACTATAAATTCTTATTTGAGTAACATCTGTTTAAAATATTAATAATTTAGTTAGTCGTAATAGCGTATTAGTAATTTAGTGATACCCTTTTACAGCAGCTACGATTTCACATTTTATAATGCATATCTTGAAATCCCTTGTAATATAATCAATGACTAATGCAATTCAATCTCTACCTATATATATAAAAATTAATCTCTATTTCCCTTGGTCACGCCATCACGCGTGAACGGCTGGACCGATTTCGCTAATTCTTTTTTTGTTGTATTTCGTATGGTCAGGATAAGGTTCTTATGAAAGAAAAAATTAAGAAAATTGCGCGCAAAATTAGAAAATTTAAGAATATTTAACCCCAAGCTTGGGAGTTCTCTCAAGCTCTTCAATCTCTATGTAAACGACCTCATCGTTGGGCTGAGCAGCATGCGTGTCGGCTGCCGGATGAACGGCGTTAGCATCAACAACATTAGTTACGCCGATGGCATGGTGCTGCTGAGCCCGACGGTGGGGGGTCTCAGGGAATTACTGAGGGTCTGTGAAGCATATGCTGTTGAGCACGGGCTTATATATAATGCGAAGAAAAGCGAATACATGGTTTTTAAGGCCGCCGGTAAATGTCCCGGTTATACACTGAATATAACCCTAAACGGCTTGAACTTAAATCGTGTTACGAAATTTAAATATCTGGGACATTTTCTTGCCGACGACCTTAAATACGATGCAGATGTTGAGAGGGAGCGTAGGGCCTTGGCGGTCCGAGGTAACATGTTGGCCCGTAGATTTTCCCGTTGTACTGAACAAGTTAAGGTTACGCTTTTTAAAGCGTACTGTCAGAGCTTTTACACGGGAAGTCTGTGGGTCCGAAATACCAAAAGATCATTGGAGGACCTACGCATCCAATATAATAACATCTTCCGGATGATGTTGCGGTTGCCCTGATACTGCAGTGCATCGGGGATGTTTGCCTACTATCACACAGATGGCTTTCACGCCATCATGCGCATAAAAACGGCATCGCTGATGAGCAGAATTCGGGGCAGTCGCAACAGCATCCTGAGGACAGTGGCTGAGTGTTGCACATCTCCGCTCTGGAAGTGTTTTGTGCGGAGGGTGATTAATGAAGGATATAATTTCCTCGGTTAGTCACCCTTGGCACAAAATGGTGTTTTCTATTTTCACCCAGTATCTATTTTTATTTTTGTATATTTAGCTGTTCTTCTTCTTTGTTGTTTTATTTTTTTGTGTATATGTTAGTCTTAAGATATGGAATCTAGTTGTCAGAAATAAAATATTTTTATTTTATTTTATTTATTTAACCACCATATAAAGTTATTTATAATCTAACCTTAGCGCTTTTATAATTTAACCTTATGACGTTTGACATAGAATTGACAGAATGCGTGCTGCAAATATCGTCAAAGAGGATGTAAAACAAATGAATATCGTTTGAAACAGATGCTTCGGTCGGAGTTATCCCGAGATATTGTCTATATACAGGGTTAAAGGCTAAGTCGACCTAAATCCTTAAGGTGGTTGTAGTTACCATCATTATTGACCAATTTGACTATGAAACACACTACCCCAAACTTAACCGTTTTCAAGATATTGGGATTTTTTATTTTTTTATTAAATTTGCCGATTTCTTGTCTATTGTGCTTCTTTGTTTGTAATTTGTGCATTTAATTTTATGGTTTTTGCGATTTTGGTGTAGTAGATAAGTTGCTTTATTATTTGTGACACCAACATTTCAGGTAAATATACAAACTGGGTCGTAGTAGACGATTCATAGTTGAAAAAAGAAATAAATTTGTACAAAGTATTTTTTTCTTTGAGGAATATTCAAAAAAATATATATGGTAGTTATGTTGCAGTTGTATATAAAAATATCTACGTTTCATCAGCTATCCAACAAAGTATAACAGTCTAGGGTGTTATCAGAATTCCTAGAATAAATAAGAAAAAAATCCTCACAGATAGTAGTAAAAAATGCTTAAATGTCCTACAAAGGAATGCGGTATGCGCGAGCGGGATATAATAATATTTATGCAGGTGTGAGAGAGCAAAATAGTACCCTAAACTGAAGAGACATTGTCGGGTGTTCAACAAGCTATTAAGGTGTTTTTGAGTGTAGTTTATTAGTCTGCGTACGTGATTCGTCCGTGATAGATGCGATACTCAGTGCTCTTTTTCTTACTCGACTTGGCTTGTATTTCTGGATTGTTTTGCTTTCGATTCGTGATTGTGCTTGCTAACTGGACTTTGATTTGTGTTTCTGATATTTAACCGTTGAAGATGACGTCCTTTACGAACGAGGAATATGCTGATCTTTTGATTTGTTACGGATACTGTAATTGTGTATCTGCACGAGCTCTTGATGAATACATAGCACCCGGACGCCGAGTGCCAGATGTTAGTGTGTTTGACGGAGTTAATCGACAACTGAGAGAGACTGGCTCTGTTTCAAGACGACGAACAGACCTGGATAGACCCCGTGTCATTGATGATGACGAAGAGCAAGACAACGAGATAGTTCAACGTTTTAGATTGGATCCAACCACTTCTACCAATATTGTTGCCCGAGAACTTGGACTCTCGCAGTGGAAAGTGTGGTTTACTGTCAATATTGCGGGACTTCACCTATATCACTACACGCCAGTACAAGTTATCAAAGAAAGAGATCCTTTGAGGAGATTCGATTTCTGCAGATTCATGCTCAATTAAGAATTAGAAGACCCGTCATTTCTGAAAAATATCTTGTGGACAGATGAGTCCAAGTTTGATAAAGATGGCATAACCAATTACCACAACGCTCATTATTGGGCTCCGAAAGAACAGGAAAATCCAAATAAGAAGCGGATAAAGGGGGCACAAAGACGATTCAGTTTGAATGTATGGATGAGTATAATATCCAACCATTTAATTGGGCCTTACTTTCTCCCTGACAATTTAAATGGAGAACACTACGAAATTTTTTTAAGAGAAGATTTATCGGACTTTCTGGATGATTTACCACTCAATCTAATTCGAGACATATGGTTTCAGCATGACGGTTGCCCAGCACATTTCAGGAGAAGTGTTAGATATTGGCTAGACACTAATTATCCCAATAAGTGGATCGGAAGAGGTGGACCCATACCGTGGCCAGCTAGATGTCCCGACCTAACCCTAAGGGATTTTTATGTGTGGGGACACATAAAGCGTTTAGTTTACAATGAGCCTAACCCAATTACATTTGTTGATATTTTGAGAGAAAGAATAATCGATGCGGCAAATCAAATGAGAAGGAGTTTAACTACTGGTGTAGTGAAAATTGGACTTGAAAGAATGAGGATATGTGTGCGAAACAGAGGCGGACATGTAGAACATGAATTGTAGGCGTAGACTATGTTAAAAGAGTAATAAATGTCTATATGTATCTATTTGAGTTGTTTTATTTTGCTTTCTAGAGCCAAGTGATAAATTTTACGCATAAAGCACTGTTATTTATTATCTACCTGTGAGCCTCTCATCTAAGTTTTTTCTAGGAATTCTGATAATACCCAAGACTATTATATCTTATTAGATAGCTGATGAAACGTAGATATTTTTAAATACAACTGCAAGGAAACTTCCATAGATTTTTTTTAATAATTCCTTACAGAAAAAAATACTTCGTACAAACTTATTTCTTTTTTCAACTATGATTCGTCTACAACGACCCAGTTTGTTTATTTATCTAAAATTTTGGTGTTAAAAATAATAAAGCAACTTTTTTTCTATACAAAAACCGCAAAAACAATAAAACTAGATGCACAAATTACCGAAAAAGTAGCACAATAGACAAGAAATCGGTAAATTTTATAAAAAAAAAAAATTCTAATATCTTGAAAACGTTAAAGTTTGGGGTAGGGTGTTTCATGGTCAAATCAGTCAGTAATGATGGAAACAACAACCTCTTTAAGGATCTAGGTTGACTTAGCCTTTAACCCTGTATATAAAAATGAATTGCTGTTCGTTAGTCTCGCTAAAACTCGAGAACGGGTGGAGCGATTTGGCTAATTTTGGTATTGAATTATTTGTGGAAGTCATTCATTTTCTCATACATAATGATGGCTAGGGACAATAATTGACAATTCTACCAGGGTGACGTATATTGTCAGGCCGCGTTATATGCATGTCAAGACGGTACGAAGTTCAGCGGGTCCACTAGTGTTTATAGTAAAAAGTAAAAATTACTTAGTGACATACGCAGCAATTTAGAATTCAAAATTGGTACCTATTTTATTCAATTCTTTGATAATGCCCCTCTACAGCAGCTATAATCTTGTGTACCTACTTAATTAACAATCAGTATTTTTAAGCATAAATATTAATAGGTATATATGATATGCTTGGCTGTTTCTGGCACCTCTACTTAGTTAAAGACATGTTAGTAATTAAGTACTGTTATTGACGTAACCAAGTGTTCCATTGTGTCCCTACGGTTTGAATAAATGTGTATGAGTAAGTCCAAACTAAAAACTCAGCAACATCTGTTGCTAAGCAAGCATTCGCAGGCCAGCCCTGTTGCAGCCATAGATTACTCCCATAAAAACCTCCCTCCAGATTGCAAGGGTCATAACAGATAAACGTCGGCAGTAACTTTATACTCCCTTTATCCCTTGTGTAAAACAAAGGGTGAGTTATCCCAATTTCTATAGCTTTACGATACGATACTGTTATTAGTAGAGACTAGAATATTGTGTATATTTGAATATGCAAAAATAAATTTTGTGCCGAAATATGTAGATACATTTTTGGTGAATATTGAAATTTTCTAGCACGCACGAATATTTACAGCGAATGAATCATCTCACAAACGATGATTATAAATAAATCCAATAACGTAAATAATATGTACTAGATAAAAGTCCCCCTTGATAAAAAAAAATAATTTTGGAAAAAAGTGATATGGAGTTTGTTATTTACATTTGAGATTATGTTCCATGACGAACGTATGGTTAATCAATACATTAATAACAGAAGCCTATAATCCCGTAGTTAAATCTAATCAAATCAATTTTCGATTTGTTTTTTGTTTTTTTTTTATTTGGCCCATTAAACTGGACGTTACACGAAACAATACAAGGAAAAAAAAAGTCAATTTTACCAAACACGCGTACACCGTATACGACCTTCTAGAAGTAGGCACAGCATGCATGAATTCATTTCGATTTCTAACAATGCAAAGTTAACTGCCTCTGTAGTCAGTATTGCGATCGAAATTTGATTATAGATATAATCACGAGAACAGAGTTTTATGACGACCTCAAGAACCAGCATAATTTTTTTATTTTTTTTATTGATGATAGCCAAGCGCTTGACCACTACATGATGGTAAGCGTTGGTGTGACCGAAGATGAAGCACGCTTGCCTAGAAATAACATATTCACTCTAGACTTGACGTCTCCCAGATTATACTGGTACGGAAAAATATACGCCGGAAGTAAGTTCCACTCCTTACTCGTGCTAACAAGAAAAGTTTAAGCAAATTGTTTGGTACGGCAAGGTGGTGTGCCGACCAGGTATGGGTGGTACTTCTTGGTACGTCTGCTTGTCTGGTGGTGGAAGGGGGAAAAAGGGATAGGGTCATGAAGATCTTGCGCACATTCACCTAAATGAATAAAAAACTGGCCTACCTGATGGTGGTAACAATCGCCTGGAACAAAGTATAGCCTCGTAGGTGACTTACCTTAGAAACGTGCCCTGCGTCCATCAACTTGAGGCATACAAGTGTAAGTTATGTATATTTTACCGGGAACCATTCCCTTTGAACCAAAATATAGCAATGCTGCTTGGCAGCAGAAATAAATATTACAATAGTAGGTACTTCTCCACGCGAGAAGGGCTCGCTCAAGGAAGTAAAAAATCTCCACAACAAGGAGGAAATCTTAAGACTACTAGAGTTGGTTCTATACAAATACAAATATTTTATTTCCATAACTTGTGTTTACTATATCTTAACTAGTATAGTGTGACCATTAGTGCTGTGCACTCCCTGAGGTAAGCGCGGCGAGGTGGGAGGCAAAGAAAAAACTGCATGAGTTCACATGAGATCAATACATGTCGGACATATCTTACGATATCAGTTTGCATTTCTAAGGCAAGACTTGTGGCGGGACGATGGTCGGAGGCTATCTATCTGTAATATATGATACTTACTTAGTTGTTTAAAATGTAACTTAAATATACTCATATTTTATTAAAAATATGCAGGTGATAAATAAGAACTAAACTTATAATTCAAAGGACTTGTTTTATTGAACATTTTTTATATTTACAAACAATTATATATTCTAACGAAAGTTATTCTAACATAGATTCTGTTTCAACTTCATCTTCCATTTCATATCACAAGATAACGCACGACCCATCTTTGAATATTTATCCCGTGTGCGTCTGACATAGACCGTCCGGTACAAAAGCTACCTACCGCCGTGAGCGTTGACGGCAGACTGGTAGATCGGAGCGGCCGACACATCCCCCCCGTCTCGCCGCGCGCATACCTCAGGGAGTGCACAACACTAATGGTCACACTATAGTTGAAACCTCTTTTTAAGTAAATCATACCTGTATTAAGATATTTTGCTCTTTCGTAGTATAAAAAATAGGCGTAACTTAAAACAAGAAAAACGGGTTTACACATCAAATAATCCAAAAAGCAATGAATTTAAAATCCACTACTAACATTATAAATATACTTATTTTATCTTATATAGGTAATATTGTACACTGAAAAAGTATGTGTGAGTGGGTGTGTGTGTGCGTGTGTGAGTGTGATACATACAGTGTGTATGCATGTACGTGTGTATGTATATACACGAGTGTGATGGTGTGTGTATGAGAGCGCGTGAGTAGGTGCATGAGTACATTATTATTTTATTTTGTTATCATATACAGTCGATGTTACTGTTTGTATTACAGCTGTTTTATATTTTATTTATTGTTAGTATATTTAATATCATAGATAGTGTATGTATAATATTTTTGCTAATATTACCTACCCTGGTATCTATTTCTTCTGTTTTGCTTATGTAAGTATATACCTACAATTAAATAAAAAGCTTATGTTATAAAGCTACCGTCCTTTAACGTTCTCGTAAAATCCAGTCCATCCAAAGGTTGTCTGGAAGAGATCGCTTTTAGCGATAAGACCGCCAATTGTACTATCGCGTGTCTAGTTTTAAGTGTTTTAATTATGATTTGTTAATTTAAGTGTCGTATACAATAAAGCGTTTTCTATCTATCTATCTATCTACATGTGTGTGAATGTATGTGCGTGAGTATGTGCATGAGTATAGTGTTTGTATGTGGGCGTAATAAAAAGAAAAGAATGTTGGAACAGTACAGGTGCTATGCACTGTTTAAATATAAAATTACTAAAAAACAGGCAAAATATGCAAGTGCATATAATCTGGTCCCTAGTTATTAGGGCGGATGTATCGAAGATTCGGCAGGTAGTGTTTTGTGTCACGCGCTGAATAGCGGAACTGAAAGTCGATATTTCTGAATAGAGGTACCCATGAAGTGGATATTAGAAGATAAGGATTTGATGGGGATAGAATTAAATTCGACCTGTTGGGATAACTTTGTCTAAAACTGAAACAAGTGGAGCCTGGCGTGTTTCTTTTGTGTTTCAGTGGCGCAAAATCAAAAAAATCAGAATCTTTTTATTCATTAAAATCACAAGGATCACTTAGAAACGTCAATTTTAAGGCCTGTTCCATCGCGACCACGCCAGGAAAGAAAGGCAAGTTCATAAATAAAAACCAGCCTTGTTGGCTGGTTGTTCTTTTTAATTGTCATTTTAGAATACATACAATAAAGAAAATAAATTACGTCTGAACTGTAACATTTTTGAACGAGTTGGAGCAATTTCAATTCAAAGCTTCTCTATCATCTAAATAATGCGATATATTAAAGTAGGCTTTTTTATAAAGATTTTGTTTAATTACGTTTTAAATTTGTTAATTGTCAATTTGTGTACATCACTTGGGAGTTTGTTATAAAAGCGTACACCCTTTGAAATATTTACTAGCTTTAAGGAGTCTACAAGGGGCAACAGCGAGTTTATTTTTATTTCTAGTATAAAAATTATGATTAATGCTATTTTTCTTCAACAATATAATATTTTTGTGTACATACATCAGATTTTTTTAAGATGTTTTGACAGAGGAATGTCATAATATTTATTCCTTTAATTGTATGGCTGACGCCATACAATTAAATTTTCGATTCTCTGGGGCCCATACTATAAATTGCACGAACAGCCCTCTTCTGCAACACAAAAACGGTGTTTATATCTGCAGCACTCCCCCAGAGCAATATTAAAAATTGTATGAAATAATGCTGTGGAAGTAGTTAAAATAGCTTTGCCAAAATTAAATGAGTGCTTGGTCTGCAAATATTTGTAAGGGGGTTGTATCGTATCTGTTAGTGTTTATTTATTGTAAAACTAGCTGACTAGTGTGCGTGATGGACACACAACTATTGCGTTTGAGCTGCAGGTAAGGGCCTCAGGTGAGTAGCCCATCGCCTTGGCTTCAACTCGCGGAGACTACTATCTCCGGGTCTCTGGGCTCAGCTATTTGTGGCCTTCCTGGCTTGTGGCAGGTGGCTCTTCGGAGCTTTTCGTTGGCCTATCTCGCGGCGCGGTGTAAGCGGCCGCGTCTTGGCGTGACGCTGGTCTTAGTTGTTGATATTTTCCTTTGTGATCTTCGCCGTTGAAGTCGTTGAAGGCGAAGAAGAAAAAGAAGAAGTCGGGGAGTCCAAGAGCTCTCGGTGGAGCTGACCCGCTGGACTTTGTACCGCCTTGACATGCATATGACGTGGGGTGTCAATATACGTCGGCCATCGTTATCTGCATAAATGTTCTTTTTTCGCTCGACAAACACAACAAATTAAATATCATCAAAATCGGTCTAGCCGTTCTGGAGTTATAAGCGTTGGAACAAACCCGACTTTGTTTTATATATCTGACAGTTTATGATTGTATTCTATTTAATTTATTTATTACATGCTCCCGCACACGGCTTCGCACGAGTGGTGTGTACATAAAAAGCAGCCTATGTCTCAATACAGATAATTATCTATCTGTATACCATAATGCATCGAAAACGCCCCACTCGTTTATTCGCGAAAACGCAACTAAAATACAAATAAATAGAGAGACAGGGTGTCTTCCGAATGATTCGTGTGATGTGATGTCTATTGTTATAAGCAGTTTGTTATTTTTTTTTCTGTATCTACACTAATATTATAAAGAGGAAAGATTTGATTGTTTGTATTAAAAAAATCTTTCACTATTGGGAAGCTACACTATCCCCGGGTGACACAGCATACTTTTTACCCAACTGGGCAGAAAGAAGGTAGAGTTTTTATTGAGAAACTACGCGGGTGAAACTGCGGATTGGTCAGCAAGTGTTTGATATATCGATTATTTACTAAAAACACATTTAACGCTATAGCTTCAGACTATTTGTCCAGTAAGACTGAAATTATAAACTTCAAAGTAGCTAGAGCTTATACTTCATTAATCTAAGTGCATAGAATACAATGGCTTCTTTTACCTAAAGTCGGTTTAAACAAACCAAAGTGCACAGTTTCATGAAACTACGAAACTCCAAGTTCCCAGCAGAACCAGCTCACCTTTTCAGAGCGAACAACAAAAAGTATATTTACTTTGAAAGGTGAAAAGGCTACGAAGCCCGGTCGAAAATTCTCCAAAAGCCTTCGGATTTGCATCGAAAATGAGTGCTAAAACCTGCTTTAAAATGTGCTAATTTCCCTTAAAACTTTTAAAATGAACGTTACAGTTTAACGGCAAATTCCCTGAAACTGTTTAAGTCGAGAAGACTGATGATTTCAATAAAATCAAAGTTTGAACAGCAATATTTCTTTTTTTATTTTTTATTTATTGCCGTAATCCAACAGCGTACTATAAAATATATACACATTTTGTATGTCTTATAGTAAGGCCAAAATAGGATTACTTAATTTATCACATTTTATTTATCAATAAACAACAGTGTCAAATTTGTTGAAAGATCCGTAAAAAACAACAATTATCCAAAAGCCGCGTACTGACTGAGCGAGCAACCTCGCGAGGCAGCCTCGGACGTTTGCCTCACAACGTTTGCCGCGCGAGGCAGCCTCGTTCTGTAATTTAATAAGCATGAGACTGCCGCGCGCGGCCAAGCCGAGCCGAAGCGAGGCTGAGCCAAAGTCTCAAATCGAACGCTCAGTGGTGACTCACAAGTAGAACAGAAGCCACGCGAGCGTTCAGATCAAGATTGTCATGAGGCCGTGCGTTCGGAAGGCTATCGCCACCACTGCCTTTATACTGATTCATCAACTTGTACAAGAAAAGAAAAAAACCTAAACGATTTGGATAAAAACGATATACAAAAACAGATTACAAGCTGGGAACAGATTATTTGAAGAGTTGTGCTTTGATTATGCAGAAAGAGCAATTTCACTAGAATGAATAAAATTGAATTTGAAAATTGTACTCTCTTATAACCCCCAAAATAAGCAAGAAGGACACAAATTTTCGAGAAGCAATAACCGCGAGGGAAAGATTGTTGGTTACGTTAAAATTTTTGGCCACGGGAGATTCTTATACCAGTTTGCAGTATCTGCTTTGTATATCAAAACATAGAATATCAGTAATCGTTCCTGAAGTTTGTGATGCGTTAATCGAGGTGCTAAAGGATTATGTTAAGGTAAAATAAAATTATATTATTTAATTTTTCGTACGTTTTTTATTAATTATTACAACATGACAGAAATAGACAAAAAGACAGTTAACATAAAACGCTTAATTAAACAAGTATTTAACAATGAGGACGTGGAGGCGGAGGAGGGGGAGGCATCGGTGAGGTAGGAGGTATCGGTGAGATAGGAGGCATCGGTGAGGTAGGAGGCATCGGTGAAGTAGGAGGCATCGGTGAAGAAGGACCAGTATAATAACCAGTGTATGATTGGTATGCTCCCATATCCGCTTCGAAAATAATTTTATTTATAGTATGCCTTACATGTGCTAAAGTAAAAGCATCATATTTTCGCAACTCATTTGCGACATATCGCCCATAAACATCGTAGGAGTCATGTTTTTCCGAAGCAGCACTATCACTTGCACACTGTTGTAAAAGTGTTAAGGCTTCTGATATAGCATTATCAGTTAAATCATCTGGCTCAGTTCTTTTAGTTCTCTTCTTTGCTCTCGTATTTTCATTTCTGGTTTCTTTAACTATATTTTCATTGCCGACTTGACTTTGACTGCCACCATTTTGATTTTTACTTTGACTTCCATCATTTTGAGTTTCACTTTGGCCTGCATTCTGTAAGGTATTTTAATTACAGATACCATCATGCGAAGAAGAGTAGCTTACTACAGCAAGAGAATTTGAGACAAAATGGAAATTTCCGCATTCTGTTGCAGCAATGGATGGGAAACATGTTATATTACAGTCGCCTATTAATAATGGCAATGATTTCGATAGTTACAAATTATTTCCCAGTATAGTCCTATTTGGTTTAGTTGACGCCAATTATACATTTCTGTACGTAGATGTTGGTAGCAAAGATCGTATATCAGATGGCGGTGTGTTTAAAAATACCAATTTATCTTACAAATCTTACAAATACCTTATGAAACTGCAGTGCCGTATTTTATTTTGGGCGATAAAGCATTTGCATTGAATAAGTACACAATGAAACCTTATGAAGGTACTTCAGATCGAGGTTCAATGGAAAGGATATTTAATTACCGACTGTCCAGAGTAAGGAGAGTTGTGGAGAATGCCTTTAGCATTTTAAGTTCTGTGTTCAGAATATTGAGGAAGCCCATACTATTGGAACCCGAAATAGCTACAAAAGTCGTGTGAACTACTATATACTTATATAACTACTTGCGAAGAGATCAAGAGTCCTCACAAAGGTTCACTCCCTCGGGATCATACGATGCCGAAGCTGAAGGAACAATAATACCCGGGAGATGGCGGCAGGATACAGAAATGTCATCAATGCTACCTATTCAAGCTATTCCACGGCGAGGGCCAACAGATATAAAAGAAATACGTTCACATTAAGGGAGACATTTTATTACAAATGGAGTAATTGCTTGGCATAATCATCATCATCATCATCATATCAGGCCGTAAGACGTCCACTACTGGACAAAGGCCTCCCTCATTGATCTCCAGGAACTGCGGTTGGAAGCGGCCTGCATCCAACGCCGAACTGCGGTTCTTACCAAGTCGTCTGCCCATCTTGTAGGTGGACGTCCTACGCTGCGCTTGCCGGTCCGTGGCCTCCACTCGAGAACCTTCCGGCCCCATCGACCATCTGTTCTGCGCGCTATATGGCATGTCCATTGCCACTTCAACGTGCTAATCCGTGAGGCTTGAGTCACCGACAGAATATTATCACATGGCAGAATAATTATCTGTAAATAGTCACATCTTCATGTAAAGTATCTTGCGTATTAACTTGGTGGTTTCTATTGCTCAGGAAGCTGAAAGCTGCATAGGCGTACCAATTTGATTTATATATGTCACCACGACCTGTAATAACATAAATGTTTTTATTGATAAATATAATTGTTATTTGATAGAGCGTGTCAAAACAGGTCGCACTTTGGATAATATAAATTTGTACGACTAATAAGAATATTACAAATTTTACATGCGGGTGACTATATGAAACGACTGTACGAAAACGAAAACATTATAATTAACTTAAACATACCTGATCCTGTGATACAGCTTTTCTTTTCACGTGACCTTTCCCTCCTATAGGATCCTGACAAAGACTATCTTATTTTTAAGTCAGCTGGAATGTTCATTTCCCGATTTATGTTTCTCCACGCATCTTATCTTAGTCCTCTGTTGGTATAATCAGGACATTGCGCATCCCAAAGTTGTCTATATTCGCCATATAACTGTATTAATTTGAGACACTGTTCTTTATTCATGGCCGTGTTCGTCGAACAAGCGAGGCAAAACACAACCGTCTTGAGTGCGCACGGCAAACGTACTGAGGCGCCTTTGAGCACGGACAAAAACCGACAACGTTTGGCTCGGGCCGCAGCTCGCTCGGGCAAAGCAGCGCGTGCGTTTGCCTCGGGCGAGGCTCGTCTTGACCGACCGAGGATTTGCGTCGCGCGGCTGCCTCGCGAGGCTGCTCGCTCAGTCAGTACGCGGCTAAAGATGAATCCATAACTATGAAATGGGCCAATGGTACACACCAATATGATAATTCACTATACAGGCACATATGCCTACGTAATAAATAATAAGGTTGAGTGTGTGTGTGTGTGTGCGTATGTTTGTGTAAGGTGTGCGAGTGGATGTATTTTGCAATTGTGTGCTGCTTAATAAATGTCCAAATAATTGAAATTGTTATACATACTTATCTAATATATTAGTTATTTAATATCGAATCGAATAATATTTAATAGTGTATCGATTACTAGATAAATATTCAAGCTACCGCCATCAAGTCCACCTCTAAAATCAGTTAATACCATTCCAGATGTGTGTATTAAATTAATGTCGTACATAAGAAAACACTTTGTATACTACTTCTATATACCTACGTTTATCACACTTATATTATAAATGCGAAAGTTTGAATGTTTGTTAATTTATTTGTTTGTTTGTTACTCAATCACATCGAAAGGGCTAAACCGATTTCGATGAAATTTGGTATGTACATACATTATAACCTGGATTATTACTTAAGCTACTTGCTATCCCAAAAATCAGTTCCCATGGGAAAAAGTGGGATTCCAAAGTTTATATATGTATGTTTGCATCCCAGAACAACGCGGCTAGTACTACATATTTCATTGTTTCTTTTTTCGTCTTTTCTCTGTCTTAAAATGTAACTGAATTGTGTATTGTGGGCTAATGTAGTGAATAAATGATTGTCTATATCTATAAACCACAAAAGTTCTTTCAAGAATCCAAACAAACAGTTTCCAAACAAATTAGCAGCCCTACCCAACGCGTAACCATTACAAAATAACCAATTGTGATTCACCATCCGAAAACACTTCAACCCTGGCATTAAACGCGGAGGATATTAAAGAACCACACATCTGTTAGATTTGAATATGCATTAAGGATATCTAAGGGTCCTACACACCTTTGCAATTATTTGATACTAGCGGCTCCTCCCGGCTTCGCACGGGTGTACATTTAATTTATAAACATTTATTTGCCTAATTTTTTTACACCTTGGGTTACATTATTGAAGTTTTATTAGAGATCCCTATTTTTTTCTAGTAATAAATATAGCAAGTTACACAGGGATAATGTAGCTTCCCAACAGTGAACGATTTTTTTGAATCGGTCCAGTAGGTTCGGAGCCTATTCAATACAAACAAACAAAGAAACAAATCTTTCCTCTTTATAATATTAGTATAGATATCCCACCATTGAATCTTTTATTATTACAATTTGGTTTTTGAAATAAATTTAAAACTATAATTTTGTTTTATGTATCTGTAAATTGACCTAGCTACCTATCTATTTAGTTTTTAGTATTTTGTTGACAATCATCATCATCATCATATCAGCCGTAGGACGTCCACTGCTGGACAAAGGCCTCTCTCATTGATCTCCAGGAACTGCGGTTGGAAGCGGCCTGCATCCAACGCCGACCTGCGGTTCTTACCAAGTCGTCTGCCCATCTTGTGGGTGGACGTCCTACGCTGCGCTTGCCGGTCCGTGGCCTCCACTCGAGAACCTTTCGGCGCCATCGGCCATCTGTTCTGCGCGCTATATGGCCTGCCCATTGCCACTTCAACGTGCTAATCCGTCGGGCTATGTCGGTGACTTGAGTTCTCCTACGTATCTCCTCATTTCTGATTCGATCCCGTAGAGAAACCCCGAGCATAGCCCTCTCCATAGCTCGTTGAGCGACTCTGAGCTTATTCATAAGGCCAATAGTGAAGGACCATGTCTCGGTTCCATATGTCATCACTGGTAACACACACTGATTGAAGACTTTCGTCTTAAGGCACTGAGGTATGTTTGGACGAAAAGACGTTGCGAAGTTTCCCAAACGCTGCCCATCCGAGTTGCATTCGACGATTGACCTCTTTCAATTTCTTTTGTTGACAATATTAATAATTAATAATTATAGGTATTATTAATATCCCCACTACAGCAGGGGACAGAAAAAACTTGAAATAAGGGTGGGAGGCCTTTGCCCTGCAGTGGGACAACACAGGTTAAAAAGAAATAGGTATTATAATTGTAATTTTTTGTTGACATTATTTTAATTTAATTATTATAAGTTTTTCAATGTAAAAATTGACATACCTGTACCAACCAAATAAATAAATCTGAAATCTGAAATCAAACGCAACCAGTTAGTGCAGTTAGCGCAGCTTGGTGATTTCCGCAGCGTTTTTGAATGCATCTTTTATATTTCAATTATTACCTACCTAAATATATAGTAATTAAACAATATTACCTAGAGAAAAATAAATACAATAAATAAATATTTATTTAATTCGTTAAACACTATCTGTTCCCCTTCGTACGCGTTACACTACTAAATGTGTAGGTAACCTAGAAATAAAGCTAAACACGCTGTTGCAACTTGACTTGACACCCCATTTTTATCCCATGGGACCTGATTTAGGGGATAAAAAGTAGCCTGTTTTATTTATAGTGTTATCCGAACACATGCGGAAAATTCCAAGATTTTAAAATCATCTCAAAAATTTCAAGCCTAGACGGGACTTGAACCCGCGACCTTCCTCTTGATACGAGGATGCACTACCATCTGTGCTACAAGGCAATTCACGTCTAGGTCGAAATTAGTGAGATCATTCAGAATTACGACTAAAGCGCCGTTAGCTCCATCTACAGGAAAACTTATATAGTTCTTTGTACCTGCTCTCTGCATCTCAAAAATTTCAAGCCTAGACGGGACGGGCTTGAAATATTTGAGATGATTTTAAAATCTTGGAATTTTCCGCATGTGTTCGGATAACACTATAAATAAAAATACTATTTGAAATAAGCAACGCGACATCTCTTGTCAATGTACTGAACTGCAACGTTCGGCATTGAGCTGGTACAAAGAACTATATAAGTTTTCCTGTAGATGGAGCTAACGGCGCTTTAGTCGTAATTCTGAATAATCTCACTAATTTCGACCTAGACGTGAATTGCCTTGTAGCACAGATGGTAGTGCACCCTCGTATCAAGAGGAAGGTCGCGGGTCCCGTCTAGGCTTGAAATTTTTGAGATGATTTTAAAATCTTAAAAAATAGCCTGTTTTAAACTACGTACATACTAAATTTCATCGAATTTGTTCAGCTGTTACGACGTGATTGAGTAACAAACAAACAAATAAATAAAAACAAATATCCCAACTTTCGCATTTATAATATTAGTGTGATTTTACAAAATTATGTAATATCCATTCATTTATTCATTCATCTCAACCCGTCTGCACCCACTGTTGGGTATAGGACTCCTCTTTATGACGCCATTCTTTCCGGTCCCTTGCGAGTCTCATCCATTGACACCCAGCTATGCTTTCAATGTCATTCGACCATCAGGCGGGTGGTCTGCCTCTTGGTCTAAGAGTGGTGGCCAAGGGCCACCACTCTGTAATCGCCTTCGTCCAACGCCCGTCATCCTTCCTAGCCAAGTATCCAGCCCATCTCCACTTCAGCCCTGCGATCCTCATATCCACGTCCACAATCTTTGTGCTACGTCAGATTTCTACATTGGGTATGTGTTCCAAGAGTGATATACCGAGCATGGCACGCTTCATTGCCCGTTGAGCTACTCTAATCTTATGCATGTATTCCTTTGTGAGCGGCCATGTCTCAGAACCGTAAGTAAGAATGGACAGGACACATTGGTTAAACACCCTGGTCTTGAGGCATTGAGAGATTTTAGACTTTAGGATCTACGTCTTCTAACTTACTAAAGGCGGCCCATCCTAGCTGGACTCGTCCCGAGATCTCTTGTCTCTGGAAAAGTGAGCCAAAGGATAAACAGTGTCCAAGATAAATGTAGTTGTCCACTGCCTCTTATGCAATATTACGTTTAGAAAACAAATAAATATTTATTTTATTTAGTTTTTTACTAGGTAAGACAACACGTCGAACGACGCGGTGCGGCGCGGTGCGCGGGGTAGTGCGATGCGGTTGCCGGGTGATACACCACCCGTGCCATGTCTGGCCACACTGCTTGACCAATGCACCGGAAGCGGTGCAATAACCGCCCTGCGCCGCTCCGAACCGCTTTCTGTGAGTGGAGCACATAAGATTGATGCGTTGTTTTAATTAGTTGGGAGTTACAAGATGCGTTTGTTTTCCATTGCAAAAGCAATGAGGCATCATCTGCATTAAACTCCAATATTAGAAATTAGATATACAAAATGTGCGGTTAGTTTTTGCAGATTCGTTTTAGACAAGCGTGCTCCATCTTCGAACACACTATTACTATCACCAGGTGAGGTAGTGACAAAGTGGTTTTAACTATCCATATTAATCACACTATTATTTTAAATGCGAAAGTTTGCATGTTTGTTTGTTACTCAATCACATCGTAACGGCTCAACCAATTTCGATGAAATTTAATACGTACGTAGATACCTGAATTAACACATAGCCTACTTTTGTTGACAAACAACGCGTACGAAACCGCTGGCGGAAGCTATTTATTAATATAAATGCGAAAGTAACTCTGTTTGCTTGTTAGTTTGTTTGTTGCTTTTTCACAACTAAACGGCTGAATGGATCGTAATGAAATTTGGCAAGGAGATAGATTATATCCTAGATAAGAACATAACCTAATTTTTACCCGACTGCGCAACAAGTGCGAAGCCGTGGGCAGGTCAGTTAGTTCTAAATAAAAAAAATAAAAAAAAATTGGTTGTCTGTAAAGTCGGCTTACGCACGATAGTTTTAGGTAATAACGAGTGGAAGAGAGAAAGGTGCGTCACAAGCCGAACGCTTAGGTCGATCGTGCCTTTCTATCGCTTGTTCTGCGCTCTCGCTTGCACGCTTGGCTCAGGCGGAATGAGACACTTTTTCGTCCGTGCAGCCGGCGTTCATCGATTTTTAAGACGTTATCACGTCAAAAATGTTTATAACTACTACGCGAACCCCAATAAATAGATAATCAAGGCTAAGTCAAGCTAAATTTGTTGTCCGAAAATGACTAGTGACGCTCACATACAGTGAAACCGAGCAGTTACTGGAGATACAATTGTAACTATATTATTAAGTTTCTATTCTAAGTATTATTTTTCTTGTTTTTTCTCTAGTTTTTATTTATCATTATAATTTTTTTTTAGTCGTCGACTGAGGTTATAAATTAATCTTATTTTGTTAATCGTAGTCAGGTCCCCGCGATACAGGCTTTGCCTAGTGCAGGGATCGTTAGTTAATATATATCTGTTAACCATATCTGCATAAACCTGTTTTTGTAATGTTTAAAAAATAAGTTACCTATTAAGTTGTTTATGTAGCAATAAATACATTTTTCATTTTCATTTTCATTTTCAAGTAACGTTCCCCGCGGTCACTATTTAGACGGGCGACCGCACTGTTCAACTGCGACACTTAGCTCAGCAAAATGTCGCCATGCCTTATTATAGGCTTTTGAGCGGTCTAATAACAATACTTAGTTAGTGTTACTATGCTTTGCGTCACTATTTGTACTAAAAACGGTATATTTACCATGATTTGTGAGTTTTTGAGTATCGGGATATTTCGACGCAGTTGCATGCGCCATGATCACGGGTAAACTAAAGTCTTTGCGAGTGGGTAGTAATTGACACTTCTCTTCTTTGGTTCTTACACATTCTCACTACAGGATTCCAGGCTCCAGATAGTTTAAAACCATCTTCACGATTGAAGTTCTTGTGTTTGGTAATCTCAATTGCCTCTTGAACCAGTCTTGGCATGTAATGTCGCTCAGTTGAGATTACTTGTGGGTTGTGTGGCTCTTTCCAGTACAAATGTACAAATAGCGTTCATAACCATGATAGTGAAGTAATGCTTTGCGTCGCATCGCATCGTGTACTAAACCCCTTAGGATATCTCCCTGAGGTCAGACGGACCCCTTTAAGCGGGTCCATTAGTGCGAGTGTTATTGTGACGCCTACAAGTAACGTGAAATTGGAGTTTTGTACGAAGTCAGTCATTAAGTGGTTTCGATTCGGGATGTTATAGTGGATTAGATCACGTGACCTTATGTCACAATTGAGTCTGACGTTCTGATGGGCGCTGGGGGATCAAGTCGCTATTAAGGTGGCTATCAAGCCAATTGATTGAAATAAATATTCAAGATTCAAGATGTTTATTAGCACGAAACACAGGTAAATTATAAAAGTCAGATAGTCTTAATAAAGAGGTATCACTGTACTTCGCCTACTTGTGGTGTACAAATATTTAAAATAGCTAAAAAGCATAACAAACAAAAACACATTATGATAAAATGTCAAATTACAATATAATGTGATTGATATTGTCATAGAAAATTTAAAAATTACAATATTACAGATAAACCAATAATACAATAAACCACAATAAACAAAATAGATAAATGACAGAACAATAAAAATTTGATTTATCTAAAATATAAATTAATTAATAATAAAATAATACATATTAATACACAAGAATTCATCCAAAGGATAATACGCTTTCTGAATCAATATGTCATTAAGTTTTGTCATAAAGACATTTAAATTTGGCAATGCTCGTGCAGATGAAGGAATCTTATTGTATATAATGGATACCATACAAAATACACTCCAGCGTAGTAGTTTTGTTCGACATGGCAGATTGCGCAATTTGCCTTCTAGGCGGTTTCCAACTGCAAACGAAGTAAATAATTCAGGGTTAGTTTTGACAAACAGAGCTACTTCGCTAATATATAATGCAGTAAAGAATTTTAGTCCAGTTTTAATCAAATGCTACGTTTAACGCCTACGAGTTTTTAATTTCTACTCTCAAAGTTTACTTTATCAATAATAAATAATTATTGATAAATACGGGATTTATCACGTACCGTCTTATCGGTGTTTCGACCGACAATGTTTCGGTTCAATTCGTGAACCTTCATCAGGGTGAGTGCGATCCGCTCCGAATAACGTCTCGCCTCGCACTGCTTGAAATCAATCACGAAAGTTTTCTAAGTAAAATAATAAATAAATTAATATATCGTTTATTGCTCTTCACAAAGGCCATCATTCGGGTAAATTCTTCCAAACATTAAATATTCTGAAGTTTTTAGAATTTGGTTTTTGTTTTTCTATTATGACACTAATATTATAAATGCGAAAGTTTAAATGTTTGCTTATATATTACTCAATCACGCCGCAACGGCTTAACCGATTTCGATAAAATTTGGTATGTTTGTAGATTATAACCTGGACTAACACGTAAGCTACTTTTTATCGCATAAATCTGGTCCCATAGGATAAAAATGGGATGTCAAGCCACTTTACGCATAGTTTACACTAACAGGAATTTATCTTTATTTATAGGTTACCTACACGTTTATTAGTGTAACGCATACGAATTCGCAGACAACAGCTAGTTGATTATATACAGAAGAAAGATTAGGAGATGTTTAACGCACAGAATCTAATCAAAAAAGTGTTGGTAGCCGAACCCAGTCAAGCTTTTTACAGCGAGATGATTATGAAACATTGTATATGTAATAAAACTCCTTTATATTCTTCGCTTTCCTAGTCGTTACAATCTCTTAGCACTTATTTAAAGTTAACAGCTTAAAACCACGTGGTTAGACTCAGTAGCTCGCATACGACCAACACTCCCGAGCACTTCTTTCAGACTGCCGTTTGAACATTCGGGCCGCCCCACCATCTTTTTTTCCGGAAGCGTTGCCAGTGTGCATACTGGCAACGCTTCCGGAAAAAAAGAGCAACCATTTTAAATCAATTACATGTACATTAATACTTTTACATCATCAAATTAACAAAATACTTTCTAAAATAGTTATCATAATTTACAATAGCAATTAAATCAATATTTATTATATGTAAATCATTCAGATCAACAAACTTATTTTAAATCGATTGACTCAACTGACTGACTGTACATAATTACTTGTAAATCAATATATACATAGCGCCGTTCCTAAAATCATGATTTATCCATATAACTGTTATTGATTATTGTTATAATGATTTACTAAACTAGTTAACGCTAACATATAGATAGCAGAAAACATCTGGATTAGATATGATTTAAAGAAAAAATAAATACCTATACATGCAGTTGTAGGTAATGCTGGGCTGATATTATTATGATATCATTATTAAGAGCACACGTGGGCACACCAAGAAAGTGCAGTGTGCATCTACGATATAAGGTGAGTGAAGTAGCTTACAGTAACTTCCGTAATCGCAAAGCTGAAGGGGTACGTATTAGGATGGTGTTTGGAAAGATGTTAAGGATTTACCCTTTGTAGGGCCAGAAAAGGTAGCAGTTAATATTATCTCTTACGGAAATTAACTTTTTCGCTTACGATAAGTATGTACTTGGCTCTTAGCGAGTTTTATTATTATGATTGTATATGTACTACAGTATTACGATCAGTATAGTAACTATTTATAAATCTGTATAGATTTGGATAAAACGTAATTAGTAACAAATCCAAATATCTTTTTATGCAGAAGATACTAAGATGATTCTTTTTACCACGTGTTTTCATAAGTACGATATTAAATGAAAACACGGGTAGGGCCAATGGCTAGTATTGTTTAAAGTAGGTTTTTTCAAATTTATTACCATTTTTTTCCTAACCTATCTCGTCCCACTACTAGGCAAAGGTCTCCCCAGCAAGAAGTCCTTCCAAGCATCCCTATCTGTCGCTATCTCACACCATTCTCTTTGAAAGGTATCGAAATCGTCTCGTCAACGCTTTCTCGGCCAACCCTGACGTCGCCATAAAAAATTGAAGTTTTCATACTACCTTAATATCAAGTTATAAAATATCAAAAAAACAGCCTGTTAATAAGTTAACAAATCACATTCATTCATCATGTAAGTAGGTACCTGTTAAACTCTCTAAGCGGCATATAGCGGATCTGTATCGACTACGGGATAAATATTCAAGCTACCGGTATTAAACCCACCTCTAAAATCAGTTAATACGATACCGGATGTGTGTTTTAAATTAATGTCGTACATAACAAAACAGGTTGTATATTCAGGGCTTTAAACTTAACTATAGTTGAGTAAACCGTGGTCACTTCTATTGTAGTATTCGTAGCTTTATTATGACCGTCCTTTGTACAGATCGTAGGGCAAAAATTACAGTTAAGCAGGTGGGACATTGTCTGGACGCGGTGCCCACACTCACAGCTGGTGCCCACCAGCTGGTTAGGGAAGGGTGTTGCATTTCCCATGTACAGAGGTCTGGGGTAGTCTAGCTAAATCTTGGCTTTGTTATTATTACACAGGTCTACAATGATTTTGGTGCCGCTAAAACTAAAAAAGATTTGAAGTGTATTTGACACCCTGACTCTAGCAATATATTCTTTTTTGATGCTACGTGTAGTTCTCGAGAAATCGCAGGTGTTAAGTAAAACGAAAATAAAAGTCTTCAATATGGTTTTTCGGCTCAGTCCAAATCATAGGTGCACCAAAATTTAAATAACCAATTTCACAAGTTACCCACTTTATGGTTCACTACACAACTTGCAAACAGGAGTTCAGGGCATTCATCTACATCATAAAGTAATCGACATACATCTTTCTCACAAAGTCTGTAATAGGCTTAAAGTTTTTCACCGCATATTTACTACAAATGTAACAAAATCTATTCGGATCATTTACACAACTCTTCCTGGACAACGACATATCCGAATTACTAAAGTCAGTCCATTTTAATAGGTAACATTTGACGTGTGTTGACGTCTGTCAGTTTTAACTTCATAGTTAGGTGACCTGCTTAAAAACATCGATTAAAGTGAATGAATCGATACGGACTTGACACATATGTGAATTTTAAAAATCATCAGGCGAATCCCTGTCCCATTATTATTTTTTCTTTCGTAAATTTAAGGAGCAAAGTAAGACAAGTACATAATTTAACAAAAAAAAATGCATTTATTCAGTTGAACTATCAGAACTGTTGTATTCATCTTCATCACTGCTGTCAGCACTCAGATATATTATTAATTCATTTTCAATAATATTGTCTATTCTCACATATCGTTCAAAATCTTGTAATATTATTTTCTTTGTTTCTCTACGACTTTTCTCCAGTCTTCTGTAGTGACTTATGCACACGCAGTTTGTAGCAGAGTCATCATTTTAGCAGTACTGAAGGGTGGTTCAGTATTGTTCCGCGCTGCATGACCCTTTATTTGTGCCCAAATAAGCTCGATGGCGTTATACTGGCAATGGTAGGGAGGCAATCGAATAGCTTCGTGCCCATGCACTAGGGCTAGTTCATCAATTCATAGCGGAGCTTGAACGGCTTAGTTGCTTTTACCAGATTTAACAACTCAACTTTTATTAAAGTTGGATTTGCATCCACACCATTTCTGACTCCCTAGTGACTTCCCTAGTGAAGGTAACCTTCTGCAATACAAAAAAGCTCGTAATAAATGCAACCAAATAATACGAAATGCAAAACGACGTTACATTTATAATAAAATTAGTGCCAGTACTCCAAACAACATGTGGAAGTTTCTTCATAGTCTTGGTTTTGGCCGAAGTAAGACTGCTGCTAGTTCCTCGGTAGATGTACATGCACTGAATGTGCATTTTGCAACAGTGACACACCTTATCACCAATGTCATGAGAGAAACGACGATTGCGGAACTGGGTAACCAGACACAGCATAGTTTCACGCCGTTTTCCTTCTGTCTTATCAGCGAAGATGAAATAAAGCGGATTGCTACTAGCATAAAAAGTAAAGCAGTAGGACTGGACGGCCTCGGTCGTGACTTATTACTCCCCATCCTCAATCACCTCTTCCCTCATATCTCTCACATATTAAATTTCTCTCTCTCCTCTGGTTGCTTTCCATCTTTATGGAAAAAAGCTCAAATCATCCCAATTCCTAAAAAAACAGTTACCGCAGAACTTAAAGACTTTCGTCCTATCTCCATCCTTCCCTTTCTGTCTAAAGTTCTGGAACGTGCTGTATATTGTCAACTGTCTGTTTATCTCCAATCACACTCGCTCTTAAACCCTTTCTAGTCAGTTTTTCGCTCTGCACATAGCACTAGCACATCTCTACTTAAAATGACTGCTGTTATTAGATTTACTATGAACAACAGACAGCTCACCCTTCTTCACTCTACTTGATTTCAGCAACGCTTTTAACTGTGTGGACCATTCCATACTTCTTGCGATTCTGCGCTCCCTAAACTTTTCCCTATCTGCTTGTGACTGGTTTCGGTCCTACCTTAGTGGACACCAGCAGCGTGTTCAAGTTGACGATACGTACTCTGTTGTTGCCGGCGTTCCGCATGGTGGAGTCCTGTCCCCTCTTCTCTTTTCTGTCTTCATAAATACTTTGGTCTCTGGTCTCCGTTCTTCTTCATTTCACCTATGTATATGCTGATGACGTACAGTTCTACTTTTCGTTCAGTCCCGAGGACATTCATGATGCCATACACCTGCTGACTGAGGATTTACGTGCTGTCTCTTCTTGGTCACATAAATTTGAACTACAGATCAACACAAGTAAAACCCAAGTGATGATTACTGGCAGCCGGGTCTTTATTTCTAGGCTTGATCTAAACTCTCTCCCTTATGTTATGTATAACAATGTCCCCTTAGGTTACTGCTCTGAAGTAAAGAATCTTGGCCTAATCATCACTGAGAACTTATCATGGGAGCAGCACATTACTGAAGTCAGCAGGAAGATGTATGGATCGATGCACGCTCTAAAGCGCATGCATAATTTCCTTCCTTTTTCAGCTAAAATTACTCTTGTAATTATATATTGTAATTGTAATTATATCCTACTCCCTATTCTAGATTATACAGATGTGTGTTATCCCGACGCTACTGAGGAGCAACTTAATAAACTGGAGCGGTTGTTAAACCTCTGCATCAGGTATGTATACGGGTTACGCAAGTACGACCACATCTCACAGTACCGCTCACAGTTAAAGTGGCTCAAAATCCGTTTTCGTCGGGATACTCATATACTTTGTCTTCTTTATAACATTCTTCAAAATCCTCTGTCTCCTTGCTATCTTAAAGAACGTTTTTCTCCTCTTTTTTCACCTGATTATCCTACTCGTTCTTATCAACATCTTTTATTCAAGACGCCATAGCATAAAACTTTTTTCTTCACTAACTCTTTCACTGTGACTGCTATCTGCTTATGGAACTCTCTTCCAGTGGAAATCCGCAAGGCAAGGCAAAATCTATGGGAATCTTTAAATCCAAACTCTTTAAACGCTTCATCTCTCTTCAAGACACCCAACAAAATTGAGCACTTTATGTGGATATATTTGTATATTTCGTTTATGTATGTGCATTATTATTATTTTTGTAAGTTTACTTCTAAGCTAAAGTTGGATTAAATTTCCATTTTCTGGCACTACCACTTTCTCAACAATACACAAAGGTTAGCTGGAAGAAAATGCTTATTAGCATTAAGTTCGCCTATGTATTATTTTATTAGTGCAATAAAGGATTGTCTAATCTAATCTAATCTAATTTCTTACCAGCTACGAGACAATTTCTTGCTTTTTATTTGCTTGAGTTGGTAGTTTATCAACTTGTACAGAATGATACGGTGCATTGTCCATTATAATTTTCGATGGATTTTCTAAGCTGACTAGCAGCTTCTCAAACCACTCTTTAAAAATCTCAAAGTTCATTTACTCATGGTAATCACTTGTAGTTTTAGAGGCGAATGCGAGGAGGCCGTCTGGAATAAAACCTTGAGAAGCTGGTCCCGCGTGACATATAATAAGTCGGGCTATCATCGGTCCATGTCCGCGAAACCGTATGTTCGCATGTTTCGCATTTAACCATGTTTCGTCAATAAATACAACATAGTCCCAATCTGTAATTTTATTTACTTGCCGTAAGAATGTTACTCTCTTCAAAATAATATCGTAGCGTTCTAGCAGGATTTTCCGCTTGTCAGATTTTTTAAATCTAAAGCCAATCGATTCCAAAACCTTTAATAGAGACGATTTACCGGCCAAAAAATAAGCCTGCGTCTTTTAACTAACTCATTAGCTTTTCCCGTGCGAATTGCAGCAGCATCAAAATTATCAACGCTAACAAATTTTCTTCCCCCTCTTTCTTTTTTTCGGTGTACGTAAAGTATTATCTTCTGAGCCTGATGGTCCGTATTTCTCTTTCAGAATTTGAGTTACTGTCCTCTTTCCTATTCCCAATGATTCGGCAACGCGTTCTCTCGGTTGTGTCAATGGTAAAAGAGGCCCATCGTTAACTGATTCACGTTCAAAACAATTTAACAATTTCACCACTAGTTCGCGAGATTGACTGTTTAGCGTTTTCCCCCGTTTCGACATGGTAAGACTGTAATATTGTTCTTGTTTACTAATCGTTAAGCAATCGGAGTCAAATTTATAGCCAAGTAGATCAGAGATCAGAAGACGATCAGTCCAATAAAAAAGCCGGGTCAGAAGAAAATAACAGAAAAAACACCAAAACGTACAGTCACTCGCACAATGACAAAAGACTGCGATATGTAATGGGGACATCACATGGCGGCATCGACAGTCACTGGTGTTGCCAGCAACATCCCACCTAAATTGTACCTAACATCCATGATTTATTGTATTTAGTTATTTTTTGTATTTTTATAGTTAGTTATAAAAATAATAAATATGTATAACTAATTTTATTATAATCACAACGTGGTTATTATTTTATGCTGATATTTCTTCACAAATAATCATTGCATTCGATTCAACTTATCAGCTTTCGATTTTTAGAGTAACATCCCTAGTGTTTAAAAAGAAAAAGGGTTAACTGACGCAACATTGTAACGACGATCAGTTCTTTAGGTCGGAAATTGTTTATTATGTTTAGATTAATTTATTAGTAAAAGCGAATCGTAAAATTACTCGTATCGGTCATTATTTCAATAAATATGTAATCGTGATTGAAAAAAGATAATCAATTGTGCAGTTCTAACAAAACTAAAAAATATATTATTATATACCCGCCGTTACAAGGTTACGTTGTTGAATTTAGATGAATTTTCAAATATTACCTAATAAAATAGGCTGACTTTAAGTTACAAAAGAAATCAATTGATGTTTTGACGACTCCTTACGCTCTCTCGAGTAAATGAAATATAACATAGAATTGTCGGCACCAAAAAATTTTTTTAGAATATAATGGATTAGAATATAATGAAATGGAATGGAATAAAATAGAACAGAACAGCATAGAACAGAAAAGAGCAGAACAGAGTAGATTATAATATAATAGAATATAATATAATAGAGCAGAATAGAGTAGAATAGAGTAGAATAGAGTAGAATAGAGAAGAATAGAGTAGAGTAGAGTAGGATAGAGTAAAATAGAGTACAATAGAGTAGAATCAAAGAGAATAGAGTAGAATAGAATATAATATAATACACCAGAACGGCAAAACTTATAACATAATAGAACAGAAAAGAACCAAAA